>JAQQTP010000081.1:10645000-13045000 GCA_029884605.1 Ormosia emarginata
GATGATATATTAATTATTTTATTTGATTTTATTTTTTTTTTTTTTTTTTTTCAACCAAATAATTTTTTTTTCATTTTTTTTTCTCTGAACAATAAAAAAAAAATATAATTTTTCTTTTTTTTTTTTAAATTTTTTTACTTATGTTTTTTATCTTTTTATTTTCTTTCCACCTCAAAACAAAGGTTAGGATTTCTTTAAAAAAAATAAAATTTAAATAATTTTATCCGATCTCATTATATTGCAGTATTTGACATGATTATAACCCACGGCACAGAAAGTCAAAACTAACCTTAGGAAATACACTAATCAAAGATAAATTTTCGTTGTTATTTTCTGCTAAAGGAAGGCCAAAATCGACTTTTAGTTGAAAGTGGTCCCCACCTTGTCGTGTCAAATATCTTTATCTAAACCTCAGTGTGTTGTTCGATAACAGTGTGGGTCCCACGTTTGCAACACAAACGCCAGACAGTACCCAAGTGCTTCCTTTGTTTTCCCTTCTATTTTTCCCTTCCTATTAATACCCTCGCCAACAGCACCGGTTCCTTAGCCGAATTTCCCTAGCCCATCCCTTTTCCTTCCTTGAAAAAGCTTGCAAATTTGCTTTTCCCTGCAACTTAGGCTTCTCAGAAAATGGTGGCAGATAAGGCCAAGAAATCCAAAGTGGGTCAAGGGGACGAGTCTGATCACATTGATGGCGAGCTCGTTCTGTTCATTGAGAAATTGCAGGAATTTCAGGATGAGCTCGAAAAGGTTCTGCTTTTCACCTCTTTTCCGTTGCCCCTTGTGATTTTGGTGGCTGTGTTTGAATCTTTGATATGTGTATTTATTTTTTCTGTAATTGTAAACCCACTTTTTGGGTTTTAGTGACTGTTGGGTATCAATTTTGATGGTGTGTTGATAATGGGTTTTTGTTGACATGTACATTCTTTCATTTTACTTGATGAGATGAATGTTGGTTTTTATGATCATAGTTCTTGCTTGTCTTATATAGGAAAATCGCAGCTTTGGGTGATCTAGTTGGCATTCATAAAATTGGGAGGTTTTGTGGTTTATTCTTTCCAAGCGAGTTAAAACTATGATGGGAAATTGATATGGTAACATCAAGGATTTGAGATGTTGGGTCTGGTAGCATTTTTTGTTTTTGATACATCGGTCTGATAGCTTTTTGTAACTCGTGTTTTGTGGATGCTTTACTTCTGTTGCTTTCCATATGCATAGCTTCTAGGTCAGTTGGATAGCTTCTCTAAAGCTTGTTCTGCCGAGGTTTTTCTTTTACATTTGTGATTGTGAGTGTTGCTTTCGGTTCATTGGGTGTGTATGCAGCTTAGTCACTCTGGTTATTGGCTGGTGTTTTGTTTTGTAATACGAGTCTTTAATTTGATGCTGCTGCTATTTCATTATTTTGAAGTTTTGCTTCGTATATAATCCAAAACAATACAAAATTATTTATGCGTAACTGAAACTATGAATACAAGCTGAAAAACAGTGATTTCTAATTCCATTTGGTGCTGTTATATTGAAATCCCATGGAAATCAGCCCCTTCTTGATATCTATCATCTATCATTATAGAGTAAAGGGGTACGGTAATGCTATAATATGTGATTTGATATGTGCCACTGCCATAGTATGTTTGCAGTTATACTTTAATTGTTTTCTATCCATTAATTTAATACAGTTCCATCTAGTTTGCAAGCTGCTTCTAAGTTATTGTGAGCAGTAGTAGGTTAGTGAAAGACATTTGAGATTCTTTACTGCAGTATAAATATCATGCTGCTTCATAATGGTATTTTATATTCAACAGGTCAATGAGGAGTCCAGTGATAAAGTTTTGGAAGTTGAACAGAAATATAATGAGATACGCAAGCCTGTCTATGATAGGAGGAATGAAATCATCAAAACTATTCCTGACTTCTGGTTAACTGCGGTAAGTGATTATCCACATTCAACATGTTCTGAAAGCAATAATGGAGGAAAAACCAAGTCTGCCTTTGTCTAAGGACTATAAAATTTCTGGCTCTTGTTTTAGTATAAAAAACTGCAGGAAGTCCTTATTTCACTAGGACTCATTCCACGTTTCATTGTGCAGTTTTTGAGTCATCCTGCACTCTGTGATCTTTTGACTGAGGAAGACCAGAAGGTTTGGCAAATGACCTGAACATTATTTAAAATTTTAAATTCAAATCCATTTCATTGAAATTTTCCTACTGCTCTCCATTTACTGAATTAAGTTTTTATTAAGTGGCTAGAGGATAAATTGTGTGGCACTAAAGTTGCTAATTTTTCTCGAAGACTTGGAGAAATGCTTCGGCAATTTCTGATACATTTACTTTTCTTCTTGACATAGATCTTCAAGTATTTAGATTCGCTCGATGTTGAAGATTTCAAAGATATGAAGTTGGGATACTCCATCACATTTGTGAGCTTCTTTTCTCACTCTTTATGTAAATCTCTTGTTTTCTTTTGGGATCAACTTTATTAGTATGATCGCCAATAGACCTTTATGTTTATTTTCTAGCTTGCTTTTAATATTTTCAAATTTCTAACATTTCAGAATTTTAAGGAGAATCCTTATTTTGAAGATACCAAGTTGACAAAAACTTTCACATTCTTTGAAGAGGGAACAACTAGGATTACTGGAACTGCTATCAAGTGGAAGGAGGGCATGGTAGTATGTTTAAACTGTATTTCTTTGATTCCTTTTCAATCTTTTTCTGTAATGTTGGTTATAAGGTTTGTAAGTTGTGAAGGGTGCTGCTAATGGAGTTAATCATGAGACAAAAGGAAACAAACGTCCACTTGCTGATGAGAGGTATTTCTCTAACTAAAGTATGACATTTAATAAGTGGACAGATGTCAAAATGACCGGTTACACATTATGACATGATTTGTTAAACTATATGTAGTGAACATGCTTGTGGATTGTGGCTATTAAACTTGTTTTAAATGTGATTAGGTTTGAAATTATATAGAAAATGTACCATGTCACAAAACCATAGTAGTAAATCCTAGATAGCAGTGCGGAGTGGCTGACCCCGAAACCGCTATAGTGGTATAGCAGATCATGGAACGGCCACTATACCAAAGATAGCGGATACAATGTAAATAATTTGTAATTTGTAATACGCACATATAGATGTCCAAAACTCAAAAACAACTCAAAAGGCTGAGAAAAAAGTACTCAAAAGTACACAACACCTGTCCTTGAGAAGTGCTGAGAAATGGTGTGAAACAGAGTTGCAAAACAGAGATGAGAAATGGCTGCACGAAGTGGATCGGGACTTGGGAGAAAAGGCTGGAGTTGACCGGAATAAAGGTGGGGTCAGCTGGAAAACCTCTGGGCTGCCAGGATTTGGCCAAAAATGGAAATAGAAGGCATAGACCTGTGAACAGAGCAATGGGGAGAAAGAAACCTCTGGGAATGGACATGCATTCACTCCTAGAGGTGGGGCTGCCGGAAAAGGGCCAAGTTTGGCTGGACAACACGTGGCTTGCCGGAAGTTTGATGACGGAGCTGAAGTGCTGTTCGAAGGATGGGGCTTATTAGAGGTGCGTTTTTTTTTTAAGGATGAAGGGTTTCTAGAAATCCTTCTGATGGTGAAAGTGATGTGAAATCACATAAATCTCCCTAAAAAATGGCTGAGAAATCGAAGAAATGGGTGGGCAAAACAGGGCTTTTGGCCTTGTTGAGTGTAGTGGCTGTGACGGCTGCTGTAGCAGCCGCTATTCGCCTGTGATCCTGGTCGCTATTCCCATGACACCTTGCATTTAGCGCCCTGGCCGCTCTGCCACATGACGTCACTATAGTGGCGCTATTTGCAGCTATTGACTACTCTGCTCAGGACTTCATATATGGCTAAGGGCTTTCATCACCAAGCCCTGGGCTTGGATTTTTGGTTTCACAGGGATTGAGAGTTGAGCAGCGAATATTTGATTTTTATGGATTAATGCTAATCTGAATCATGAGCACAACATCCTTGCATTCTGTAGTCAGTCAAGGAAAAAAAAAATTTAAACAACAGTTTTTGAAAGAAAAATCAGAATTATTAGTTTTTTTTTTTTGGTAAACTTTTTGAATGATTATCACTCCATGGATATCTGAGTACTTTCCTGTTCATCTGTCTCTGATTTCTTTTTTGCCCCCCTTCTTTTGTGGATGCAGCTTTTTCAGTTGGTTCAGCGAAACTGAGCAGAAGGATTTAGCTGAGTTTACTGATGAGGTAAATTTAAGGAGATACGGTATTGTAATGTGTGTATCTAAACTGAAATACTGCCTTATGGCTATATTTTTGTTGTTTGATATCAAGTGAGATATAAGCCATATACTTGATGCGTGATTAATTCATTGGACAAAAAAAGCAAAAATAATTTGTTCAAATATATGGTATAGCATGAAACTTAAACAGAAGTTGTGGAATATGTTTCTTTTTTCTTATCTTTTTTTACTTGGAGTGCAAACTGTGTTGCAGGTTGCTGAAATAATTAAAGAGGACTTATGGCCTAACCCTCTCAAGTATTTCAACAATGTAAATTTCGATATCATTTTAGTTATGTTTTGTTATTATGTAGAGTATATCATGTACTTAGTATTATTATTATTATTTTCTTTTTAGCAAAGATGTACATACTAGTTTTACTCAAATTCATGGAGCATTTTATGGATCTATTGTTGCAGGATGCTGATGAAGAGGATTCAGATGGTGAAGATGATGTTGACGAGGTAGGCTTATGAGTTTTATATGTGACTTCTATTTGAAGTACTGGGAATAAAAAGGAACTTTGGTAGTCAATGACCAAGCTGGAGGGAACCTTATATCCCTTGATTCTCCGTGGTTACAAAAATTTAATGTGTTTTATTCAACAATTTGCATTCTTATCATCTGAATTTTTGATAGCAAAGGAAGAGGGAAAATTGGAAAGTTGGTAGTTACGTATATAAACGCAGACTTAGATGTTCGAAAATAACATGATTGTGCTCTCTCTCGCACACCTTACCTCTCTCCCTAGTCCCCATTCTTGACTGTTCATGCTAGACTTAATACATAACAAAAGTTATCAATAAAGCTTGGCATTAGAGTATGATTAAGGTTTTATATTTAATTTTGGAACTATTCTTCTTTTATCAAAATCAAAATAAATATTTAATTTTTTAACTATGGTTGTATACTTCTATTTGGTTCAGAAAGTGTAAGTTATATAAGATAGGTTGATATAGAACTAATAAGGGAAAATGACTATAGAAGGCTGACAATCTATAATTTTAAACAATGGAAATCTGTCTTTCTCTGAACAATATGGGATCTTTTTTAACCTTTAAGTAGCAATTTCCAGGTATTCCTGTTCCAATAAGTATTAAAATTATAGTCCAAGTAATAGAAAACCTAGGTGATATATTTCTGATGATGCATATACTCTAGGTGTTACCTCTGAAAATCTCATTTTCTTTATTTAACCCAATATGTGGTAGGCAAGTGTTTATGTTCCTGGAGTTTGCTGCTGCTGGCATTCATCGAGTGCCATTATTGATGGTGCAGCTCATCCTTATCAACTCTGGCAATTTCGCACCTATCTGTTATGTTATTAACCATCTCAGACTCTCAGATAATTTTCTTCATGGCCCTCTATAGTTTTAAGACGCATGATCCCTGCCAACATAAGGCAACATAGCCATTTTTTTGGGGTTGAGGATTTTTTTTGGGGTGCGGGGTGGGGGAGAGAGTAATGATCAACGATGATCGCATTTGGCTTTAGAGTATTGTTTATGATTTGATAATTAAGTGGTACACTCTGTACCATTAAGCATCTGTCACTTGACTTAGCAGCCTTTCCTAATAGTAGGTATAGTGTCAATGTGCATGTAATATTTGTATATGTCTGAGATTACTAACTTCTGTACACTGTCCTCTTGTTCTATTGGCATGCTGGTCAATTTTGTCATTTTTTATGAAAATGGGATATAAATGTTGGTGTTAAGGAATATAATGTGCTTGATTTTACCGAGTGTTAGACTGCATAACCTCAGAAACAAGTGTAATATAATATAGACTGTCAATCAATGGCATTTTATTTTAGAGATTATTTAAATTCTTAAAATTTAATGTTGTCTCTAATGCTTGATCCTCCATTCCCCCCAAAAAAATATTTGTCTGCTTGACTAACTGGATATGCTAACTTGCTTTTCTTTGGGTGAAGGTGAGGAGGTTAGCAATAGCAATGAACACATCACAGTTTCATGGTTTCATTGTAGCATTCTCTTTGTTTTTGTGTTGATAAATTGGTTATAGTTTCTATTTTGCCCTGAGTAAATCAGAAATGATGCCTTGAATTAGGCAAGGAATTATATAATGGTCACTGCAATTTAATTGATTTCCTGCCTTTTATGAGAGTACTGTATATCAAGGTTGGTTGATGGCTTTCTGCTGCTTTAAGTTACTTTCAGTTCGGTGAGAAATATTAAGTCATTTTTGTGAGATTAATTGTCCCTGATATTTTGTAATTGCTCATTACTGTATTCTGACTTCTGTGTTATGCTTGTACAGGAAAATGGAGATGAAGACGAACACGATGATGAAGACGAGAACAAGGAAGACAGTTAAGCCTCTTTCTGGCTTATTTTTTATTTTGTTCATGTTCTCCAGTTACTACAAATGAGCTGGTTGGATGGAAATTGGAAGGACAATTTTATTTTCTAAAAGGGTAGCTACTCTGTAGCTGACAGAGGTTTAGTTTTAGCTTTTGCTTTGAGGTGTTAAATCCGTAGGTTGGTTACTTCCTTAGTTTGCACGTTTCCTGGTTTTATAGTAGGTTCTCCATCTTATGCTTACCTAGCATATGCATATAAGGCGTTCAAAACTTATCAGATGGCGTTGTCTATATAAAATATGAATTAACTTTCATTTCATATCCATTCTTTTGTTAGGGTGATCTTATCAGTAAGGTGATGATACCAAATATGAATATTCCATCTTGACATTTCGCAAGCACAATAAATGCTTTTTGTTTCCAGTTAGGAACATGATGTGTTTAAGATAACTTGAATTAGTGGACATGCAAAATGCATCCAAATGTCATGTTCTGTAACATGCATTTTTGCCGTGCAGTAACTGGAGAAATGATCAATTTTAATTAGCAAACTTGACCTTTTACATTTGGGTCTAGGCATGATGAATGGGTAGAAGTTTCTTAGATAGATATAAGATTATTATTTATATAGATGAATGGGTAGAAATTTTTTTTGGGTACAGTAGAAAGACAACAAAACGCACTAAAGCTCTAACAAAGGAGACGCCAGCTAAGCCTGCAACCAAGATGCTGCTGATGCCGGGAGGATCCTCCCATACCTTGAGCACTTCCATGCTGAGTCCCCCATTTAGCCAAGAAATCAGCTGCAAAATTCGCCTCTCTGAGAACATGGGTAATGAATGGGTAGAAGTTTGATATATGGATATAATTTTTTATAAATTTATTTTAATTGTAAGATTATTATTTATCAAGAGATAAGTTATATATTTTGATAAGTTATAGTTTATTTTATTTTTTTCTTTCAAAGGCACTTTATTAACTTCAGATTAAACTAATAAACATAACTAGCATCTGAATTCAAACCATAAATTCTTAATTAGTCCTGATTAAAGAAATATTTACCGCTTAAATGAAATTATTTTAGTTCTTATTCAATGCGTCATAGGCTTGAAAAGTGTTCAATGTAGTATTGTTTTTGTTTTTTGGCTTTTAATGCTATCCTTTAGGGAGGGAAATGAGCTTTTTGTTTTGTTTTTTTGTATTTTTTTTTTTTTTGGGTTATTTTTGTTATCTTTGGACTTGGGAGGGGGATGAACTTTGTTTTCTTATATTTAATCTTTTCTTTTTTGGATTAATTGGAGGGGACAATTATTTGTATTTCATTTACATGGTACGCATTTTCCATTATCGAAGAGCTCAATCACTCCTTTCCTTACCAAGCCTAAACACGGCTTCAACAAAATTTCTTTTAGTCTTTGATTAGATATGCCACTAGATGTTATTATGAAATTAATTTTTGATGTTATGTTTGGAATGAATAAAAATGAGAAATGATTTGATTTGAATTGAATTGATTTGATTTAGAAATTAACTTTTATGTTTGAATTTTTTTAAAAAAAATGATGTGAATTGATTTAGAAATTAAATTTTATATTTGAAATTTATTAAAATGAGAATTGATTTGATTTGATTTTATTATTTTACATTTTAACCCTTATGTGAGGTGGTTAGAGTTAGTGACTAAAGATAAAATAGTCTATTCATTTCAAATTAAATCAAATTTTAATATTTATATCAAATTTGATAGAATTTTAAAAATAAAAAAATGAAATTTATAGAATTTTAAAAATTAAATTATTTCTTATTTTTTAACATTTCAAATATAAGATTTAATTAGATTTAATTTATAAATCAAATTATTTTTTATTTTTTTACATTTCAAACACTCTTAGGGATCGTGACTAGGAAGTCCTATGAAATTAATCTTTGGGGCACTATTGTGATTATGAAGTTTTTTTTAATAATTGTCTTTTATGGAATTTGAATTTTGGTCCTCTCATTAGAAGCATTGTTCGTTTATCATCATGTCTAACCCTTGTTAGTACACAACTTCAACAAAATGGACACAAGCAATTTGGGACAAAAGAATGCAAATTTAAATCCTTTTATGGTTGAACGGGACTAAATTCAAATTTTTAGGCACAAAAAACCCATGCAACCCATAAGTTTTTACTTATAAAATTTGTGATTTTGACTGACTTTGATCACCCATATTTATTTGAAGAAGTCTCATATGGATAAGTAAGAACTAAGATGTTTAATTTAGGCAAAAACAAATTTAAGGAATTGTACTAACTATGATTATTTGTAAACCAAACGTTAAAACTATGTAGGAGATATAAGGTGAGGAGAATGGCTAAATTAGATTTTGAGTACCACTGTGAAATACTCTTAATAACATGTTAGATTTTTATATGTATACAAAGGTAACATATGATTTGCTTAACATGCTTGTGGAATATTGTGCCCAACTGAGTTCATTTAAACATTTAGTTGCAACTCCGAAGGTAAAAAGTAGCTTAAAACGACTCAGTTAATAGCATAAATTACTTAGTTAAAGGATTTATGTTTGGGTATTTTATTCCTAAGTCACACATATGTGTTATAAGCTGTAGTTAAAGTTTGAGAACAATCAGAGTTAGTTTGGTATTTTTAGACATATTGGTTGTACTTTTTAATACTAGATTGACCCCAGCAGATATGAAAAATTAAGATATTGATAGAATAATAATTTTGATGAATCTTAGTATTTATTTCAAAGTTGTTGGAAGCTGAAAAACTTGATTTAGCTAAATCTAAGTGTTCATAGCAGATTGAGTTTTAGCTGTATATGGCTTAAAGGCCTTTAGTGACTTTTGCCTTCTCTTTATAACTTCATTTACGATTCCTTTTCTGTACCAAAACAGAAACTAAAATTGTGAGTGAAGGAAAGAAAGAAGAGGAAGCAAAGATCAAGGAAGGGGGGGAGAGGAAGAGGAAAATCAAAGGTAAAGCCAAAGTTTGAGATCCATCCAAGCTTGAATCTTCTCCATAGCTACCAAGGTAGGGGTTTTATGTTTATGGTTATCTCCTTCCACTCTCTTCACTATATTCATCTCTTTTCACTCTTTTTACCATAAATGCACTATTAGTGCTTGATAGGTCAAATTGAGTTCTAGAGATGTTTGATGTATTTGGCTTGCATGAATGTGTTTCTTTGAACATTTATGACTTGTTCATGGCTTAAGTTGAAGTTAGAAGCTTAGAACATCTCATGTATACCATTGATGCTCATTTTTGGGGTTTTAGGTCAAGATTGTGTGGTTTTGGTTTTTGGATCCAAATTGAAGGGTTTTGTTGGTGATTAATGATTCCTATGTGTTAGTAAACTTGTTAGGGACCTTAAATCACCTAGGAACTAAATTGGAGTGGCCAAAATCCATGATTTACACCAATGGAATAGTAACCACTTCTGCAAAATTCTGCAAAAGTTTTTGTCGTAGGGTCACGCCTAGGCGTGATTGAACTACGCTTAGGTGTGATTGAACCACGCTTAGGCATGGGTGAGGCAGAGAGTGTCACACCTAGGTGAAATGTAACATCCCGAGAAACATGTTAGGCTTGTAAATGATTACAGAGGTAGCCTAGTACTTGTTTAACATGCCAGTTCAGTTTTGTGACAAACTGAGTCAGTTTAGGCACTTTATTGCAACACAGAAGTTGAAAAGTAGCTTAAAATGACTCAAATAGTAGCATAAATTGCTAAGCTGAGGGAAACAAGTATGGATAACTTGTTTCTAGGTCACAAATGAGTTAAATAAGGTACAGTTAAAATTTGAGAATAATCAGAGTTAGTTTAGTATTTTTAAGCATACCGGTTGTGCTTTTAATATCAGATTGACTCCCAGCAGATATGAAAAAATAGAGAAATGGTGAAACAACAATTTAGATGAATCCTAGTATTTATTCTAAAGTTGTTGGAAGTTGGAAAACTTGAATTAGCATAATTCAAGTGTCTTTAGCAGATATAAGTTTCAACACAGAAACTTAAGTTAGACTTTTCTCTAAATTCCCTTTATGTCCCTATCTCTCATTTTCTCTCCCTCTCATGAAGTTCCCTTCAGAAAACAGAAAAGAAAGGAAGAAAAGAGAGAAAGGAGAGAAGGGAAAAAGGGAAGAAGAAGAAGGAGAAGGAAGATCAAAGAGCCAAGCAAGGGCTTGAGGATCAAGAGCAAAGTTAGAGTTCATCTTCATGCCTTCAAGAGGTAGGGGTTCTCAACTCTTAATCTCATCTTTTCTTTCTCAACTGTATGGTTGAGTCTGGTTGTGAGAAAATGGGTTGAAAAGAATTTATGGTTTCTTTGATTGGTTTTAGTTTCCAATGATTGAAACTAGTTTGTTTTCAACTTAGTGAATGCTTGGTGGTTAGTTTAAGCTTTGTAGTTATTCATGAACCTCTTGATTGAGCAAGGTGGTAAATGGGTATTCTCTTGGCTTAAACAAAGCCTAAATCCATGTTCTAAAGAATTGAAATCAAAGTTTAAGAATTATCACATGTTTAGGCATCATGTAAGAGGATGAAAACCCTATAGAAACTAAGTTTAAGTAATTAGAAGTGAGGGGGAATCCAACGATGCAGCAGGTACGCTGCTGCACGTTGAGTTTCTTGGTGCCTGCTGTAACACCCCGAAAATTAATAATTTTATGATAAATAGTTATTTTATACTATTTGTGATTTTTGTGAATTTTTTTGTAATTTTCTGTGAACGTGGAATATTTTAATAATATTTTTCGTTTTGCGTGCACACTGAGCGGAGCCGAAAAAATGAGATATTTTTCTCGAGACCCTTAAACTATGAAAATGTCGACGGGAGATCTTGTAACACCCTAATTTTTGGTTAATTATGTTTTTGCCCTTATTGTACTACTTTCTGATTTCTGTGTGTTATAAAATTAATTTGACTGTTTCGTAACTGTATTTGATTGTTTCGTGTGATTTTCGAGTCAAGTCAAGAAAATAATAATTTTTGGTAGGGAAAATCTTGTTTGATTATTTGGAAATTTAGACGATCTTACTAAACCCAATCCGAATAATACATATATCAATATTTTAATTTTTAGGATTTTTCTGTATAATAAAAATATTTATCATGCAGAAAAAATCTGTGGGACCCACGTTTGCCTTGTGGGACCCACATTTACTTTGTGGGACCCACGTTTGGGTTTGTGGGCCCCACTTTTAGGAAAAATTTACCAACGTAAAAGGCTTATAAAATTCTAGACCAAAAGGTTAAAAATCCATAAAAATGGTTAGATTTAGTAGATTAGTTAATTTAAAACTTAATTTAATAGATTAGTTAATTTAAAATCTAATTAAGTTAATCTAAAGGAGTTTAAGTGATAATTAAATGGAGTAAAACCTAATTAGTTTTTATCAAATTTTAGTTAGACAAATGTATTAGTATAATTAAGTAGAAGATTAAGGATTCTAAGTAAACTAATGATTAACTAAAATACAAAAGAATCTAACTAACTTTTAATTAAACCTAACTAGGAGGACTTAAGCATAAATAAGTTATTAAAAATCAATCAACAATTGATTGAGTTTCCTATAGCATTTTCGGCCATATGCTATAATTATGCATCCAATTATTCAATCAAAATGCAATCATGAAGTCTAGAAGTAAGTCATCCATCATCCAAGTCATCAAAGGCTACTATTAAGCCAAATTTGTCAAAAAAGATGGCTAGCTCTCTTATTGAGTGTCCTACGGTCATGCATAATGGAGGAAGACTAAATTCACTTCATTATTTTCATTTCAATCATTCCAAATCTTCATCCATTTCTCTTTCTATCAAGAACCCAAAGAAAAACTTCTAAGTCTTCATTTCCCACACCATTCGGCCATCACCTCTTCAATATACTTTCATCCATAAAAAATTTCATCCAACTTCATTTCCTAAATCTAAACCATATTTTAAGAACATCTCTAGTTGTGAGTTTTTGCTAAATCATCCATTTGGAGCTTGGAAAATCACTTTGAAGTTTCTTTCCTATAAGGTGAAAATTCTTGTTTCTTGTTTCTAATTTGATTTTTGATGTTCTAAGCCATGATTGATCCATGGTTTATCTTTTTCATCCATAGTTTATGACTTTATAATTTGTTTAAGCTTGTTAGGATTTTTTTTGAAGCTACACAAAATTTCTAAGGAGGAGTCCAAGGAGATCTTGTCTTCCTTATAGGTAAGAGGGAGATTTAATCTTATCAACCATGTGTGGTGGTGAGAAAATGGATGTATTTGTGGTGAAGAATCCATAAGGATTCATTCACTTGGTTGTTTATTGTCTTCTCTATTTGTGATTGTTTATGTGTGCATGTTATTTGCTTTTCTATTTGTGATTTATTATGCATGCAAGCATGTTTATAGCTTTGATATTTAGTATGTGTTTTATTATTGCTTTAATATATAGTATGTGTTCATAAATATATGTATATGTTCATGAATCTATGATAATTATTGTTGGATGTGCAAATATGTTGAGATTTGCAAAAGTGTTCCAAAGAACACAAGATGAAGAGCTTATGGTTTTTACTATGAAAAGGGAACCAATATGTTCTCAACCATTTTCTAAAAGGATAACCTAATTGATCTAATTAAGTTAAGGGATTTTTCAATGATTTAATGGATGAAAAATAATTTTAAACATAGTTTGTATAAAAATGGTGATTTTCGGCCAAAATATATTTTAATGTTTAATTGATCCAAAATTTATTTTCTAAGTCTAAACTAGTTTTATTGACCTAAAAAGAATTTATTTACAATGGATTTTCAAGAACCAAATAAGTAAACAAATTTTTATTAGAAGTCTAGTGTATAAAAGAAATAAATTTTTGACACTTGAAAATACTTACCTTTGAGTTTTAAAGTATGTGAGCAATTTTTAAAGTGTATTTTATGGTTATAATTAAATAAAGGATTTTTTTTAAAGGAAAACGTAGAAAATATCATTTAGTGGATTTTCTAAACTAAATGCTGTCAAAAATTGATTAAAAATGAGCAAGTAATGAAGAACGTTTCAGAATGATATTTAGAAAGCAAGAAAATATTTTACGTAGTTAAAGAATAAAATTAACTGTAGAAGAATTTATTAAAATCGAATTTTTGAGGAAAACGTCAAAAATTATTACTTAGAGTATTTTGTGTAAAGAAAAATGGAAAATAATATCTAAATAATATTTGTAGCTTTGGAAAGTTTCAAAATTTAATTTGAAACATAAAGAAATATTTTATACAGTGAAAAATAGTAGAAATAGCTTACGTGTATTTAAAATGATGATTTTTAAACTACGCGATTGAGAAAATGATTTAAAAATGTTACGCGATTGAGAAAACGTTGAAAAATATTTATGCGACTTATGGAAACAGTAAGTTTTTACTGTCGGGCCAAAGTGGTGGACCCGGACACGTTGGGAAATAGTACTGTCAAGTGGAGACATACTGTTTTTGGAATTATTGATACTAAGGGTATTTTTGTAATTATGGTGACAATGAGGATATTTATGTAATTATGATTCATGGTGATATTGAGGGTATTTTTGTAATTATGGATCATTACATACATAGAGTGGTATGTCAATTTGGTTGAAATTGACGATTGACTGACGAGATGAATTACACCGTGTTGCGGGTGTGATAGGCGTAGTGTGTTCATGTTGAGAACTTGGAGGCGTTAGTGTGCAGTAGATTCCACATGTGGACAGTTGGTAGCTCCTCTAGGCCGTGGTAATTGAAAACACGCACTAGCGATCTCGACAAATGCTATTCTTAATTAGGATCTATTGGGGACTGTCTGGTACTATGTCTGGACGTACACGACGTATTTGACTGTGTACTATTTACACGACGTATTTGACTGTGTACCATTCACACGACGTATTTTTGTGTGCTATTTACACGACGTATTTGACTGTGTAATAGTTGGTTGAGGCACGATGTACGGACATGTCTAGGATCATTCTCTCTCGATGTTTGTGTTTAGCTACATGGAGTAGGAGCAGTCGAGTACATGGCATATTTAATCTGCATTCTTGTGTGAATAGTTATAATTTGATTTATGATATTTTGCATGGGTGATAATGTGAATAGTTATAATTGGATATTTTGCATGTGTGATAATATGAATTGTTATATTAAGCTGTTATATTTGTTTGTATTGTCGTTTTCTCGCTTGCTATCTTTGGTAATGATGTAGATTGTCTCACCTCTTTATATATATTTTTTGTATTATTATTTATGTTCCGTAAAGTCGTTGAGGAAGTAGAAGAGGAGCAACTATTGGATTGTCAATACAACGAGGAGCAGCAACCGAGTGACCAGTTCGAGGAAGGTGAACCTCGAGATCATCCATATCATATAGATTGATTTCAGCGTGGTATGGTGTTATCAGAGTATTTCTGTCTTCCGATAATCTTCTTGAGGAGGATTCTTCGGAGGATTAGAACTTTTAGTGTTATACTTGAGCTAGTTTATGATTTACTTTAAACTAGACAGTTTACTGTTTTTAATTAACGAGTTTGTAATATGTAAATTATTTGTACCTATTAAAAATAAAATCATATGTATAATTATGGTGTGTATGTAATAGTTTGTTTTATTTTATGTTTCTGTTTATTTTATTTTATAATATAATGTTAAAAAAATATTTTTACAACCTATATTATTATATATTACGTAATAATTTATAACTTGGGTAGGGGTTATTATTATTGTTCGAAAATGTGACATCCCTATTAGGGTGTGACAGATCTTACTAAACCTGATGTCAGACACAATTTATGAGGTTTCACGTTTTTTGAGATTTTTATCTAATAAATAAAAATCGAAGAATAATTTTATTATCCATTGGACAATAAATATAAGTTTTTGTTAACTGTGATTTCTGTCCACTGATAATAAATCTGATACAGTGTTAGTCATATTTTAGAGAACGCTTTAATGACATCACCATGGTGACATCATCACCATGACATCATTTTGACTTTTCAAATGGAGGAAGCTTCCTAGCACCTTCCTTTTGGCTTGTTGGAGAAGCTAGGAGGAAGCTTCCTTGCACTTTCCTATTGGCTTCTTCAAGAAGCCATATTTCTTCTCTCTTCCTCTCCACCACACATTTTGAGGGCTCTTTGTGGCCACACATTTTAATTCACACACTTACACAAAATACACCTAATTACACATTTCACTTCAAATCACTTTACTATCACTTTCTCTCTCTAATATTTTCTCCCATCTCATTTTCTCTCAAACTTCATCTTCCCCATCTTCTCTCTACTCCACGGCAATGCTCCATGGTTAGGGGAGCCAAGGTTTGCTTCTTCATTTTACCACTTCCATTCTTACTTTCAAAAGCTTCCAAGACACATTTTCTCTCTTCTCTCATTCTTCTTCAAGTTTTCTCTTTTCTCCTTTCCTTTACCCTCTTTACGGCACCACCATCTCCACCCACTTCCACCATGGCAAAAATTTCAAGTAACCACATTTCCTTGATCTCCATTACATTCTAAACACTTTTCTAGTTGGAGTCATCTTCAAAAAACTCAACCTTTCCTCTCCATTTTCTCCCCTCTTCCGCGGCCAAAACCACCATTGTTGGCCATCCAAGCTTTTTCATTAAACCACCTTTGATCTTGAATCTAGACATCATTCTAAGCAACTTTTATGTTGTGACCATCACCAAAATCATCCATTTTTGTTTTGGATCTATCAAGCTTCAAAGTTGAAAACTTTAAGGTAAAGTTCATAACTTTTCCATCTTTTCTCCTCATTTTCGTAATCCTTGATCTCTTAGGTGATCAAGGGTTTCTTCTCTAAGCTTTGATGATGATTTTGATGAGTTTTGATGTCCTTAGGGTTTCCTTGAAGGTGTAGTACAAAAATCCCCACAATGGACTAGGAGGCTTGCTTCCTTGTGTTGTCTTCAAGAGGTAAGAGGGAGATAATCCTCTTCAACCTATCTTGGTGGTGAAGAGACCTTGTGTGATTGTTTGATGGAGAAATCCATATTTGTATGCTTACTTTGTTTTGGTGATTTGCATGCTTATGTATTCTTGATTTGGATTAATGCTTGAATGACGATCTTGAATGTATTGGATGTGTTGAAAATGCTTGATCATGTTAGGGTTGTTAAATGAAAAATTTGGAGTTTCCTACCCTAATGTGAGGCCATGGTTTTGACTAGGGTTTTGGGATATAAATTAGTTTTATGTACAAATAAAATGAAGCTTATGTAACTAAATATTAGAATTAATGGATGAAAAATTTTAAGGGTTTAATACCCTAAAGTGAGGCCACAGATTTGGCCATGGGTCCTAAGGGATTGGATTAAATTGTTGTGAAATAAAATTTAAGTGATTAGGTATTAAGAGACTAGTGCATGAAATGGAAAAGAATTGGGATTTTGAAGACTTAGGGAGGCCATGGTTTTTAGAGAAAACTTGGGGGTTCAAATGATGCCTTAGTGCATCTTTGGAGATATTGGAACTTAGGTGATTAGGTGTTAAGAAATTAATAACTGTAATGGAAAGATTAAAGAAAAAGACTTTATCTTATGGATTGGAGTGATTTTAAACATAAGGGAAGAACAAGAGAGTTGTGAGGTTTATAAAACCTTCGAGTAATTTTTAAGTGTGCTATCGCTCTTGAGAATTTAATACTAGGCTATTGTGGGTCCGTGTTTGGGACTAAAACTCTGTTAATGCTTAAATTGGCCAAATTGTGGCATATTATGGAAAATGTGTAACGTGAAATATATGTGAACATGTTGATATCTAACTTACCTAAATTGTGGCATAATATGGAAAATATATCATTATTGTTGGATATACATGGTTGTGCATGGAGTCAACATGCATTGAGCATTATACACTATTAGTTATTGTGCCGATGTGCTGAAACTGGGTGGATCAGTGTTATTATGTAATTGCATGGGCGGTTATGTAATAGCATTGATACTAATGGTATTAGACAATTGTATGGTTGATTGTTTAATATCATTGGGGACAGTACCATGATGGCTTGACTTATGCATATTCGCATTGAACAATTTGCTCAGTTGATGACTGTTAAAAGGCTGGATGAGCCTATGATTAGACATTGAATCAGTATGCGTTGAACAAATTGCTCAGTCGATGACTGCTAAAAGGCTGTAAGAGCCTATGGATGAGAATTGAATAAGTGAGATCCAGTGAAGGATCTATGGGGAGCGTAAGGCGCGGTGTATACCGATTGCACGCATTATGGGCCTGATAAATCACTATTCTTTTTGTGGTAAATGAACGAGAATTGATTATAGTGTGATCCCATGGAAGGATCTCTGGGTGCGTCAGGGCACGGCAATCCCTCTAGTGACCTGTTTTGTCACATTGTATACCCCTGGTCAGAAAGCCGATTGCAACGCACTGACGAGGAATCGACAAGCACTATTCTCTTCGTGGTCCGGTGTAGACTGTCATTAAGGGGGACAGATCTCTTGGAACGTTCATTTTTGAAATGGAATAGAAAATCTTGGTACCAAGTGCACATGCATTGTGAGTTGGTATTGTGAGTCGGCATTGTGAGTCGGTATTGTGAGTCGGCATATCATTTGGCACTCATTTATATGATGATTATACTATTGTGTTATTAATGTCATGATTATCTGAAATGTTCTATTTACTCATTATTTGAGATTCTGATGTTGTTTTCTTTTACTGTTTGTGATTATTGTTGCTTAAATGTTATTACTCTGCTATGTGGGCGCTCTGCGCCGTTCTATTTCTTTACTGCCATAATTGATAATGTAAGTAGGATGTCTCACCTCTTTCCTGTATCCTTATATTTCTGTTATATATATATTTGTTAAAAGATCGTGAGGAAGGAGACGAGGGACCACACCCTTACTGATTGGATTGAGCTAATTCATTATTTTCGATATGGCGTCTGGATGAGATTTCTTCGATTACGCATGAGTGCAACTTCGCGGAGGCATTGATGCCTGACATGTCGATTGGGACTCCGAGCGTCACCTATATATGGGGTCGCGACTTTGTCTACTAGTAGTACCTATCTCAGGGTTACTACTTTCCCCTTTTGTGCTTTAGTACTCGCTATATTTTATTTGAATATGTAAGTACTATATTTAGTGTTATCAGTGCTTTGTGTTAAGGATGAATATATTATATATGAAATATGTTTTCTTTAGTGGTTGTACTTTAATGGTTGGATACTAAATATGCATTCATTCCAGACTCGTATTTTCTATTCATGTATAATGAAAATTTTTGAAATTACTGTTTTGAGACTGTGACACACCTGGATTTAGTGACTGTGGTGTAATGACGATTGTGCCGTAGTTATTAGATCAAGGGGTGTTACACCTGTTACTCCATATAACCGATTATGCTATAAGCATAATCAGTTATAGCTTGTAGGCAAAGAATTAAGAATTTGAGATAATTGGTTAAGCACAAAGCATAACCGATTATGCAGATAATACAGGAAGTCATGTGACTTCAATAACCGGTTAGGAAATGAGCCTAACCGATTATATGGTGTTCCAAAACAGGAAATTAAGAGGCATAACCGATTACACACCAAGGGTAATCAGTTATGTGGGGATGAGAAATAGAATTTCACATCTCCAAGGGTACAAGTAACCCTAGTAAAGCTATGTGATGGTAGTTAGCAACCCAAGCAACATAGTTTAAGGAAGTTGAAGCTCTAGGAGCCTTGGATAAAGCTGAATGCATGGTTATTAGTTTTGATCCCTTAGAATCCATTGGTTTCACTTAAGTGGTGAGTTTGAGAATGAATTTCTAGATGTGGGATTGATTCTTTAAATCCATGTTTGAGAGAACTAAGAAGTTGTATATGAGTTACAACATGAAGAGATGCCTTAAACGATGATAGAAATCATATAGGAATTGACCTTGGGTGAGACCTTGGTTGATTATGGCATAATAACGTGAAAAATGGTGTTTTTCTGTAGAAAACCACCATATAACCGATTACCATGAGTTAATAATCAGTTATGGAGCTTGTTCAACTAGTATTTTCAATTCTGAGTTGATGAATAATCAATTATGAAGAGCTCATAATCGGTTATGCTATTTTAAAGAATCAGAAACAGAATATGACATCCTAACAGCCTGTGATGTTTGTTGCATAACTCGAGCTGTAGATATCAGAATCACTTGATTCTAGTGCCATTTGAAAGCTAAGACATATAAGGCTTCATGTGGTAAAAATTTTAGAATTTTTGAGCAAGCCAATCAATACCAGTTTCTGTTTGAATCCAAGGCAGATTCTGCAGAAAAAGGCATTTTGGCAGTCAGTAAACCAGATTACATAATTTCTTGCTCCGATGTCGTATGGACATGAAATGGTGCCATTTGAAAGATAAGACTTGAGACTTCATGTGATAAAAATTTCAGAATTTTCCCACATGTAGTTTGTTCCTAGTTTCAATTTAAAGTCGGGTTAGAAACGGGTACATTAGAGAATGTCCTGTTTTGACCTCTGTAAAATGTCGCATAACTTTGGCTACACTTAGCCAAATGAAGCAAGGTTTATGACATTGGAAAGATATGAGAAAGAGCTATATGCTTATAAAATTTCATAATTTTTGAAGTTATGATGCATAATTGGTGCAATCTTGAAAATCAACCTTTTTAGGCAAGATTTGAGGTATTTTGGGTATGGTTTCAACCCTATGAATACTAGTAACTCTTTTAAGAGTTAGCGTTGAGTGCCATAAGGCCTAGTTGGCAATAGTTGAGTGCCATAAGGCTTAGTTGGCAGTAAATGAGCACCATATGACTTAATTGACAAGATTTGAGTGCTATAGGACCTAGTTAGCACTAGTGGTTCCTTATGGGTTGAACCCTAGAAAGAATTGGATCCCTTATGCAATAAGGTTGAAGCCTAGTAAATTGGATCCCTTATGCAATAAGGTTGAACCCTAGTAAGAATTGGCTCTCTTATGGACATTACCGGGCAAGCCTAGTAAAGTGATAACACCGGAGTGTTTCATAAAAGGATTAGTTATCCTAGTAGTAGACATTGCCGGGCAAGCCTAGTAAAGTGGTGACACCAGAGTGTTTCATAAAAGGATTAATTATCTAAGTAGTGAACATTGCTGGGTAAGCCTAGTAAAGTGGTGACACCGGAGTGTTTCATGAAAAGACTAGTTTTCCAAGGCTAGGCCAAGGATGTTATATTTTATGCTAGGCTATGGATCAGGATATCCTACGCTAGGCTGTGGATAAGAAATCCTACGCCAGGCTGTGAATTAGTATATCCTACGCTAGACTGTGGATTAATATATCCTATGCTAGCCTGTGAATGAGAAATCCTATGCATGGATGAGGATCATTATATCATATGCTAGACTAAGGATGAACATATCCTAGGTCAAGCTACAGATAAGTAGGCTTAATGCCAAATGACGGAATACAATTCCTAAGTATAATTAAGTTACATATACGAGTTTTAATTTAGAAATATATCTTTGTATATATTTAGTTTTAATACCATGAGATATATGTTCTTACTGAGAATTTTATATTCTCACCCCGTTATGTTTCATGGTTAGCAGGTCAAGATCCTACAAGAGGATAAGAAGATGAAGAATTAGAAGAGTTTAGTTTTATGTTTTTAATTCAAAGCTTATGTATTATTTTATAATTGCTTTGAGAATGTAAAGGTTGTATATTTGTATATGACTTTTAGATATGACTCTCCATAATAATTTGTTTAAAATGTTATGAATTAGTTGATGATTAGGTTAGAAGTAGCATGTCTAATACTGTTTATCCAAGTATATGTCAGATATACTAGGGTACATATATTAGGATGTTTCATATGACATATCTGCGCCTACGCGTGGGTTATTGGAAGTTACAAGGTTGCTCTCTGCCACCCTCACGCCTAGGCGTGGTTACCAGAGATTTGCAGGATTGTGTTACTGTGATTTTGTGACTTCTTAAAGTGATAGGATCACTCTCTTGTACCTTTTTAAGGTATGTTGAGGCACAAATGAGGATATTTTCAATAGGGAAATCATCACCTAGAGTTATTAAAAGAAATCTAAGTTTTGAACATCCAAGATCCATGGATGGACTTAGTATATGGTTAGTATGCTACTAGAGTTAATCCGACAAGAGGATGATCCTTTAGTATGCAAGTATTATGAATAAACTTTAAAGCAATGTAGAGCAAAGGATTAGCTATAGAAAAGTGTCTTTCACCTTTGGTAATTTATTATTACTTAGCTTCACTAAAGATGTGATAATATATGGTGTTAGACGTAAGTAAACTAGAATATGTTGACATTGTTTATCTATGAATGCAACCGTATACGACAGTTAATGCTATTTGGCCAGAAGAAAAGGAGTCAAAGAAGTTCTTAAAAGAACAGGTTATTCCTAACCCAGTGCTAAGGTTGCAAGTAGTGTGGAAATGTTTAGTTTTCCTAACTACAAGAGACGAACATGAGAAGTCAAGATTCTAGTAACACATACCTAAGTCGTAAGTGAACTAAGTATGTAAGAATGATTAGATGTATCTTCAACTTGGTATTTTCACTTATTTAAGTATATCCTTGTTGATATTATAAATGTGTTTTACTTTTTAGCATGAGTTAAATTATGTTTACTATGCTATTTATGACTAGTCTTGATTACTTATACTGAGAAATATTGTTTCTCACCCCGTTGTGTATCATGTAATTCCAGGTGAAGTTTCTTCCAATAGTAAGAAGAAAAAGGAAGCTAAAGACTAGATTAGCCTAATAGTTTATATTAAAAATGTTGTATTTCTTAGTACTTCTCAGTAATGTAAAGAATTATGTAATACTTCAAGCCTTTGCTAAGGCTAATGTTGTATATGTATAAGTACTTTTATGATAAATATATCTTTTCGCATTTCTTAGGGCTCTCTATAATGATTTCCTTAAGTGATTATGAACATATTTATTAAGACAGTAAAGTATAAAGTGATGTTTTAGTACTGTTTATCTTTATATATGTGAGGTATATCGAGATATTAGTATTAGTCTTGGGTTCAGGTTGTGTGTTAGTCTGAGTGAAAGGGGTTCAGGTTCCCTTAAGCATGTAATCTTGGGTTCGATGCCGACATTCATGTGTTTGGAAAAAATACTGTTGGGAGGAATTCCTGCTTAAGCATCTGGTTGTACTTCAGCAGATTAGTCTCTCGCTTATCAGGTGAGGGATACTCTGAGAAAAAAAATTAGATTTTGAGTTAATATATTTAGATTAAACTAGTTGTTTGCCATTAACTCTTGTCATTCAATTGAAACTTCATAAGAAATTGATGAAAAAGGAAGAGTGAAGTATTATTTGAAGACCTACACTTTTTATGATAAACCAATCTAGGGACTCAACTTTTGTTGTTACCAATTAAAGACATCAATTTTATTAAAATATATTTTTATTAATAAAATTGTTAAAAAGACTAAAATATTTAACTAAATAAATGAAAAATTTTAAAATGAACAAAACACATGGCATAAATGTCCTAAATTTTTTCTCAATTGATAAATATTATTAAAACATTTTTTTTTGTTTGAGTTGAGGTCCTTAACTAGTAATTAGAATAAAATATAGGTTCTTAATTAGTAAATTTTAAAATTGAAGTCCTTAATTGGTTATCATAATAAAGTTGTTAACTTATTATTATGCGGCACAAAACTTCCATATTTCACCTAGTGTAACACCCCTTGATTTAATAACTGCGGCACAATCGTCATTATACCACAATTACTAAATTGAGGCGTGCTACAACTCAATAACAAGTTTACAGATTTAATCATTGTGCATATAAAAAAAAATAAGAGCCACGAATGAAGTATATTTATTACACAACCATAATATCCTCCAAAGGGAATCACATTCAGATATACATATACATATATATATATATACATATATATATATATATATATATATATATATATATATATACATATACATATATATATATATATAGCATAATACAATAACACATACAAAATGTAAAACATACTTGTTCAACGACATATATGCAGCTATCACAACTAAGCCTATACTGACCCAAACGAGGAAGTAGAAACCCATAACAGGTCCTACTCAAAGTAGGGTAATGTTCCCAACGTACCCAACATGCTCTAACTCCAAGGGAGTAAACTATACGTCAGCACCTCCAAGAAAACTGCATCTCCACGAACCCACAAAGATTCTGCCTAGTCGCTATCTCAGTCTTCATGGGTCATAAATATAAAGCAGAACAAGACAAGAAAGAGGTGAGATCCTCTACATCAAATCCAATATGGTAGCAAGAAAATGATACGAATGACAAATCCATTCCATACATCTAGATACTGCAGATATATACGAAATATCAATTTCATAAATATCATCAGAAAGCATATCCCACAATAATATAAACATTGGCAGCACTATAACAATAGATATCCACAATAGGTATGTAATGATTATGCCATCACAATATGTATGTTGACTATGCCATGACAATATATGTACTCACCATGTGTATGCATACTGAACCAGTTCCTACTCCATGGAGCTAATACTCAAACTTAAAGATGAACGTTCCAGAAGATCTGTCACCCTCAATGACAGTCTACGCCAGACCACAAAAAGAGATAGTGTTGTCGGGCGCGTAATGCGTTGCAACGACTTATCATGGCCAAAGGTGTATAAGGTGAACAATTATCACTATGAATTACCGCGCCTTTCGGTCCCCTAAGATCCATCATAGATCTCATTATTCGATTCTCATTCACTCCTTGGCAACAAAAGCCATACAGACACTGACTGTAGGATGTTCAATGCATGATAACTCAATGTATAACTCAAACCACCATTGTACTGTTCCCAATGATATCAAGACAACTGCCCATACAATTGTCTGATACCATTAGTATCAATGATATTACATAATCGCCCATACAATTACATAACAACACTTATCTACCCGGGTCCAGCATTTCGGAATAACAACAGAACAGTGTAGAATGTTCAATATATAATAGTGTTCAATGAATGATAATTCAATGGAGAATCTAAGCCACCACAGGCCATAAACCATATTTTTAACAAAATTGGGTTCAGTATGTCGGCCCGATAGCAAACTGCTATTTTTATAAAATCATGTAAACGTTTTCCAATGTTTTCCCCAAAAATCTTTATTATATTACTTTACTAAAAACTACTTCCATTACCTTTATTAAAATCCACTTAAACAAAATATCTTGAGTTCTAAATCACTTTTAAAACATATCCTCCATCATCTTAATTAAAACACTATTATCTAATAATAAAACTTTGTTCCATTCTCCTTAAGTAAAATACTTTGAATCTCTAATCACCTTTAAAAATCTTTTTTTTTTTCATTTCTATTGCAAAATTATTATTTATTTAATAAAAGTTATACATTTCCATACTCCTTTAGAAATCCTTTTTAAACAAAATACTTTAAACTTAACATCATCTTCCAAATTCATTCTTTATGACCTATGCTAAAAATCCATTCTTTCCAATTAATAAAATCACATTCATTTCCTTTCCACACTTAAAAAAAAATCTTTGATTCATATCCTTATTACCTAATCAACTAAATTCACAGTTTATGAGATATTTTTGACTTGGATTGCCCCAAAATGAGCTTAATGGCTGTGAGCCTCATGGTCCTTAGACCTCTAAATTTTTCATCCTCCAACAATAAGATTCCAAGCGCATATCATACTTCAATTATCAAATCACACTATAACACATCCATGCATAAATCATAATAGAGCATAACTAAGCACATAAGCATACATTATACAAAATCAAATTTATATAAAGCAAATAAGCATAAACCATCACCACACAATCAAGTGAAGGAATCCTCACATGGATTCTTTACTTAGAAACACAATATTTCTATTTTCTCACCACCATGTTTGGTCGATGAGGTTAATTTCCCTCTTACCTCAAGAGAAGATCAAATAGAAGCTTATTGAAGTCTCCTTGAATTTTGTCCACCACCTCTAACACAACCTTAAGACTACAAGCATACAAGCATTAGATCTAAAGCTTGATAGAAGACAACCATGGATCAAGAACATGGTTTAACTTTTTGAAAATAAGATTAGAAGTGAATATTCAAAACTTCACCTAAAAATCCTTGATCTTGAGCTTGAAGAACAAGGTTGAAGATGGATGATTTTGACTAAGATCTCAACATGAAAGTGTCTTGGATTTGTGTCTAGATTAAAGATCTATGGTTGGATGGAATTATAGAAGATTAAAGGTGAAAATAAAGGTGTTGGCCGTGAGCTCCTCCAAGAGAAAGGCGAGAGGATTTTGTGTTCTTGGCTTCAAGAAAGTGAGGATGAAGATGAACAAATAAAAACCAAACCTTGAAATCAAGAGAAAAACGAAAATGGAGAGATTTTCACCTTAAAAGTCTTAAACTTTGATCTTGAAAGAGTGCTTGAGGATGGAAGATTTAGAAGATGACCACAACATGAAAAAGTCTTCAAATGTGGTCTAGATTCAAGAAATGTGGGTGGATGAAATTAAAGAAAATGGATAAGTGGTTCTTGGGTGCCTTGACCGTAGCTCACAAAGAGGAAAAAAAAGGAGGGTTTTGTGTGTAGTTTTCTTGAAAGTGAGAGAAATGAATTTAGAAAAGATAAAACATATTTTTGGTCATCTAAAGCTTGAAAAAGAGAAGACTAATGGTCATGGTGATGACCATGAACACGAAAAGAAAGACAGGAAATGAAGATCAAGATTTTTACCTCAAAAGCCCTAAGCTAGGGCTTGAAGAAAGATGATGAAGATGTGAGCTTTTGAAGATGGTTCCAACAAGAAAAGGTCTTCAAATGAGATGTAGTTTCAAGTAATGTGATTGCTTGAAATTAAACAAATATGGAGAGTGGAGAAGAGAGGGTGTGGCCATGGAGCATGAAGAGAAGAGGAAGAAGAGAAAATGTGATAGAAAAGTGAGAGAAAAGTGAAAAGGAAAGATAGAAACTTTCGAGTGAAAATAAAATGTGATGTGTGGTTGAGAGAAAAGATGACAAATTGTCATCTTTTTCCCTCCTCCAACCGTAGCCACACAATAGGAGAGAGGGAAGAGAAACTTCTCCTACAAGCTTGGTGGAAAACTTCTTCAAGAAGCCAAAAACAAGGCTTCTTCAAGAAGCCAACTCTTCACTTTTTGCAAAGTCAAAGTGATGTGACATAAAGTAGATATTCTAGAAAAAATGATAAGCATTTTACTATAAGCTATTATCCAATGGACAAATATTACAGATAACAAAAATCAGTATTTATTATCTAATAGATAATAAAATGTACTATGATTTTTATTTATCAGATAAAAATCTCAAAAAATGCAAACCTTGTAAACTGTGTCCGGCCTTGGGTTTAGTAAGATTCTCTATCGATATTTCCATAGTTCAAGATTTTTCAGCCTCAGGAAAAATATTTTATTTTCTCGGTTCCGTTCAGTGCATACGCAAATAAAGAAATATATTAAAATATTCAACATTTCTGAAAAAAATCTACAAAAATTCATAAAATTACAAATATTATAAAATGACTATTTATCATGAAACAAGCAATTTTTGGAGTGTTACAACTTTCCCCTTCTAAAAAGAAATTTCGTCCTCAAAATTTGTCATACCTAAGTTTTGGATCATTAGGTACACAAACTTTGTCTTTGAACCTTGGGATTTTGTTAAGTCTTTCCTCTACTGTTGACACAACGTCTCGCTTCATTAGTTCCCTCTCATTTCGCAAAAAATTGCCACCTTACTATTTCCCTCGGATCTCTTCCATTGGCTCACTTGAAATAATAACCACATTCAAACTAATCTTTTCTGGTGCCAAGTCCACTGACAATCACATGTCTCTGAATTTGCTCTATTAATTCCTTTTTCCTTAATCATCATAGCAGAGACATTAAGCATCTTCCTACTCAAGGTATCTGCTATGACATTCGCCTTTCCAGGATGATAATAAAGTTGGAAGTCATAGTCTTTCAAAAATTCTAGCCACCTTTTCTACCTTATGTTTAGCTCCTTTCGGTCAAACAAATATTTCAGGCTCTTATGATCGCTGAAGATGTTGAACGTTACTCTAGATAGAAAGTGTCTCCATATCTTCAGAGCAAACACCACTGCGGCTAGCTCTAAGTCATGAGTTGGGTAATTATTCTCATGCATTCTCAATTGTCTAGAAGTATATGCCACAACCTTCTTATTTTTCATGAGCACACATCCTAATCCTTGATGTGAAGCATCGCAAAACACTTCAAACGGTTCGTTGGGGTCAGGCAGAATCAATATCGGTGAAGAGGTCGAACGTCTCCTCAACCCTTGAAAACTTTCTTCACATGCGTCGACCCATAGAAAAGCTTGATTCTTTTCTCATAAGCTGGGTGAGAGGTCCTGCTATCTTGGAGAACCCTTCAATAACTCTTTGATAATAACCAGCTAATCCCACAAGTTATGAATCTCTGTTACAGTCTCCGGTCTTTCCCATTGAAGAACTGCTTCAACCTTCGATGAACTCACAGCAATTCATTCCTTTGAAATCTCATGACCCAAAAGTTTAACCTCCTCCAACCAAAATTTGAAATTTGACAACTTGGCGTTTAAAATTCTTCTCCTTGCAAATCTAGAGAAATTATACCGAGATGTTCAACATGTTCCTCCTGATTTTCGAGAATAGATTAGAATGTCATCGATAAAGACAACAACAAATCTATCTAGATAAGGACGAAAGATCCGATTCATGTAATCTATGAATACGACAAGAGCATTTGTCACTTCAAACGCCATCTTGAGATACTCATAATGCCCATAATGCGTTTTAAAAGCCGTTTTAGGAACATCCTCAACTTCCCACGAATTTAATGATGACCAGAATGTACATCTATCTTGGAGAAAAAAAAATGACTTCCTTTTAGTTAATCCATCAAATCATCTATATTCTTTCGAGGATACTCATTCTTCATCGTAATCTTGTTCAACTGGTGATAGTCCACACATGACCGAGAAGTTCCATTCCTCTCCTTAACTAACAACACTAGAGCTCATCAAGAGAAACTTATTGATTACAAGAATAGCATTCATATCCTCCTCACTTTTGACTTCCAAAGAAAATAATAGCATGTGTCCTTGGGCTCCTTTTCTTCAATAGAGCTTCCACTTGGTTTTCATTGGAACGACCTAGCAAGATATGATTAGAAAATAACAAATTCATCCTTAAAATCATATCTATTCGAGAATGAGGTAAACAACTCAAATCAACAGAAAAGATTTGATCTTTAACACAAATAAGATAATTTGAGCAACTGGATAGTAACAATAGGTTTAGTAATAGGAGCAGAAATGAACAAGTCAAAAGGTAACGAAGACACCAATAACCTTAATCAATCCATACAGTCATATGCCATAAAGAAATGGGTTGCCCCCAGAATTATGCAACACAGTCAAGGGAGCATCTCCTATGGCACAATCTCCATTGTTTAGATCTTCAATCTAGGAAACTTTCACTCCACCTAGCGTATAAACTTTCCCTTCAGCTTGAGGTCTTGAAGCACGTACATCACTAACAGAAGACTTCCTCTTTGGTGGAGCATAGTCTCTAGAAATGTGTCCGAGCTTCCTACACTTGAAACAGACTGCCCCCTTGATCTTACACTCCTTTGTTGAGTGGTTCTTTCCACATTTCTTACATATTGGTAAAAATGCCAAGGTCTGGGTAGATCTGCTGCCACTAGTACTACCTTCATATGGTTGCTGTTGCCGTTGCTTCCCCGATGGTCGTGAATACAATTTTCACTGGAATTTCTTGACCTTACGATTTTTCACCCTTTGGAACCAATATGGTCCAACATTATGGGGTCCTATATCCTAAAACTGATTTAACTCTAACAAAATCTGAGCCTCAACTATCAATTCCTCCTGCTGAGCGACCTTTTGGTTTTGTTGTACTGCTACATCAACCATTCCTTGCATTGCTTCTACAATCGCAGCCATTCCATCGTTGTCACACCTCACATTCACACGTGTACGCTTACCGCGAACCATTACTTTCCTTCAAAGACAAATGAATCAGAACACAATGAAAACCAATCGCAACCCCTTTCAAACAATATTGGCTCCTTTCGGAAACCAACCACAACGAATAACACAACACAAACCAGACAAACTTAACCACAAGCCTAAAAGACTCAAGCTTGGGCTCTAGAGGTATCACAACAAAAAGTGTAAATGCAACCAAATTCTAAAAGAGTTTAGTCATACTAGCTGAACTCCTTACTAAAAGAACTCCTATTCTCCTAGTACACCTAGGTGAAGTCATAGTTTCTTATCCACGCCTAGGTGAAGTCTTAGTCTCCTAGTACTCCTTACATATTGAGTAGGCCAGTCCTCAATATCATGTAACTATATAACAGTAGCTACTAACATTTAACTTATGGCAAGCCATGCATTTCTTTCCCATTATCTCAACCAAGAGACAAGGAAGTGAACAACATACAAAAACTTCTAACATGTCTGAGCATAGTTAGTCCATACCCCGGCTCAACAGGATGAACTGCTCCGATACCACCTAATGTAACACCCCTTGATTTAATAACTGCTACACAATCGTCATTATAGCACAATCACTAATTTTAGGCATGCAACGACTCAATAACAAGTTTACAAATTTAATCATTGTGCATATAAAGAAAATTTGAGCCACGAATGAAGTATATTTATTACACAACCATAACATCCTCCAAAAGGAATTAGTAACATATACAAATTGTAAAACATACATGTTCAATGACATATATGCAGCTACCACAACCAAGCCCATACTGATCCAAACGAGGAAGTAGAAACCCATAACAGGTCCTACTCAAAGGTAGGGTAACGTTCCCAATGTACCCAACATGCTCTAACTCTAAGGGAGTAAACTATACGTCGGCACCTCCAAAAAAACTACATCTCCACGAACCGACAAAGACTCTGCCCAGTCGCTATCTCAGTCTTCACGGGTCATAAATATAAAGCAGAACGAGACACGAAAGAGGTGAGATCCCCTACATCAAATCCAATATGGTAGTAAGAAAATGATACGAATGACAAATCCATTCCATACATCCAGATATTGCAGATATATACAAGTTATCAATTTCATAAATATCATCAGAAAGCATATCCGACAATAATATAAACATTGACAGCACTATAACAACAGATATCCACAATATGTATGTAATAATTATGCCACCACAATATGTATGTTGACTATGCCAAGACAATATATGTACTCACCATGTGTATGTATACTGAACCAGTTCCTACTCCATGGAGCTAATACTCAAACTCAAAGATGAACGTTCTAGAAGATCTGTCACCCACAATGACAGTCTACGCCGAACCACGAAAAGAGATAGTGTTGTTGGGCACGTAATGCCTTGCAACGACTCATCATGGCCAGAGGTGTATAAAGTGAACAATTATCACTATGAATCACCATGCCTTACGGTCCCCTAAGATCCATCATAGATTTCACTATTCGATTCTCATTCACTCCTTGGCAACAAAAGCCATACAAACACTGACTGTAGAATGTTCAATGCATGATAACTCAATGTATAACTCAAACCGCCATTGTACTATTCCCAGTGATATCAAGACAACCGCCCATACAATTGTCTGATACCATTAGTATCAATGATATTACATAATCGCCCATACAATTACATAATAACACTGATCCACCCGAGTCCAGCATTTTGGAACAACAACAGAATAGTGTAGAATGTTCAACATATGATAGTGTTCAATGCACAATAATTCAATGTAGAATCTAAGCCACCACAGGCCATAAACCATATTTTTAACAAAATTGGGTCCAGTATGTCGGCCCGATAGCAAACCGCTATTTTCATAATCATGCAAATGTTTTTCCCAAAAATCTTTATTATATTACTTTACTAAAAACTACTTCCATTACCTTTATTAAAATCCACTTAAACAGAATACCTTGAGTTCTAAATCACTTTTAAAACATATCCTCCATCATCTAAATTAAAACATTGTTATCTAATAATAAAACTTTGTTCCTTCTCCTTAAGTAAAATACTTTGAATCTCTAATCACTTTTAAAAATATTTTCTTTTTTTTTTTCATTTCTATTGCAAAATTATTATTTATTCAATAAAAGTTATACCTTTCCATACTCCTTTAGAAATCCTTTTTAAACAAAATACTTTAAACTTAACATTATCTTCCAAATTCATTCTTTATGACCTATGCTAAAAATCCATTCTTTCGAATTAATAAAATCACTTTCATTTCCTTTCCACAGTTAAAAAAAATCTTTGATTCATATCCTTATTACCTAATCAACTAAATTCACAGTTTATGAGATATTTTTGACTTGGATTGCCCCAAAATGGGCTTAATGGCCATGAGCCTTGTGGTCCTTAGACCTCTAAATTTTTCATCCTCCAACAACAAGATTCCAAGCACATATCATACTTCAATTATCAAATCACACTATAACACATCCATGCATAAATCATAATAGAGCATAACTAAGCACATAAGCATAAATCATACAAAATCAAATTTATATAAAGCAAATAAGCATAAACCATCACCACACAATCAAGTGAAGGAATCCTCACATGAATTCTTCACTTACAAACACAACATTTCTATTTTCTCACCACCATGTTTAGTCGATGAGGTTAATCTCCCTCTTGTAACATCCCAAAAATTGATAATTTCATGATAAATAATTATTTTATAAATTTGTGATTTTTTGTGAATTTTTATGGATTTTTCTGAAAATGTTAAATATTTTAATATATTTCTCATTTTGCATGCACACTGAGTGTAGCCGGGAAAATAAAAAATTTCTTTGAGGCTGATAAACCTAAAACCGTGGAAATTTTGGGGACAAAATTTTTTTTTTAGTAGGGTAGAGTTGTAACACCCTAAAATTTGCTAATTTACAGTAATGTCTGAATTGTACTATTTTGTGATTTCTGTGTGCTGTAAATTTATGTTGACTGTTCTGTGACTATTTTTGATGATTTACTCCGAGTCAAGAAAATAATAATTTTCGGACCGGAAAAAATCTTTATCTGATTATTCGGAGTTGGGAGATCTTACTAAACACAATTCCGAGTGATACGTGTACCGATCTTTTAATTTTTAGAATTTATTTGTGAAATAAAAATATTTTATATTTTAATATTATTTTATTATCTGTTAGACAGTACCTACTGACTTAAAAGCAGTAGCTTATGCCCAGTGGATAATAGACCCAGAAAAGTCTTTGTGACTTACAATTCGGTGAACCAATAGGAATTGGTCAATGTTAGTGGCTTGAATTTTCTAAGCCAATAGGATGTAGTCAACGATGACGGTTGGACTAGTTAGCTTGAAAACTAAATAACCTAACTAAGTTAGCCTAAAGTCTATGTAGTAACCAAATGGAGCAAAACTTAGTTTGCTACTTTTTAGAGTTTCTTGTTACAAGAATTTTCTAGTGCCTTTTAGAAGATTGGTTAGTCACTCCAATGTAACTAGGTAGTTAGTAAAGTAACTAGGAAATCTAACTAGAATGGCTTAAGCATAACTAAGAAACTAAATGAACCAAAACTTGGTTTGCTCCTCCTTGATGCTACACATCCAAGACACCTTCAAGGAAGGTTCAAGGCTTAAAATTTTCAAGCTTATCACTTATGGTAAATATCTACCCTCCTAAAATATCTACTTAGTAAAAATATCAAATAAAAATCCTACCATTCTCTCCATACACCTACACGGCCAACACTCAGGAAAATAGATCATTTTCACTTCATCTTTATCCTACGAAAGACCAAATAGCTATTCTCTCTATTCTCTCTCTTCCAAGAACACAAAAACTCCATTCTTCCTCCATAGTGAAGCTCTCGGCCTTCACCCCCAAAACCAACATCCAATCTTCTATAATTTTATCCAACATCACTTCTTAAACCTAAACACCATTCTAAACACTTTTCGTGTTATAAATTTCTTCAAATTCATCCATCTTGTGATTGGAAAACAAGCTTGAAGTTTTCTTCTATACAAGGTAAAAATCCTTGTTTCTTGTTTCTAAGTTGATTCTTGAGTTCTAAGCCATGATTGATCCATGCTTTTACTTTTTCAAAGCTTAGTTTATGATTTTGTAATTTGTTTAAGCTTGTTAGGGTTTTCTTGGAGGCTACACGAAATTTCTAGGAAAGCATCCAAGAAGAGTTTGTCTTCCTTAAGGTAAGAGGGAGATTTAATCTCATCAACCATGTGTTGGTGGTGAGAAAATGGATTTGTTTGTGGTGGAGAATCCATAAGGATTCATTCACTTGATTATTTTAAAGCTTTTCTTAGTTGTGATTATTTTTTATGATGCATGTTTTATAGCTTTGATTTATGTTAGTATATGTGTTTAGGAAAGTTTGATAATTATTGTATATAGTAGGAAGTAAATAATATGATGAGGAATTGCATGAGGGTTCCAAAGAACCCAAAAAAGGGCTCACGGCCTCAACACCACCAAGGGGACTAAATGTTCTAAAATATTTTCCTAATCATGGATTAATTAATTTAATGATGAGAAAATTGGATTAAGAATTTTTACAAGGGATTACATGATGGAAAACAATTAAATATGATTTATGGAGCATATAATGATTTTCGGCCAACATGCCTAATTATGATGTTTTTAATCCAAAATTATTTCCTAAGTGTGGACTTATGTAATTAATTTAATGAAAATCTAATTAAATGGATTTTTGGAATATAAAGGAAAGTAAATTAATTTTAGAATTTAATTAGTGAAATTAAGTGATGATGAGGAATAAAATAAATACTTGAAAAGTACTAATGTATAGCTCACTCGTTGGGTTTTGAAGCATGTTAGCAAGTTTCGAGATGTACTGTTTGGTTAAATCCAAGAAAAGTAATATTGGAAGGAAACAGTAGGAAATATTACTTAGAGAAATTTTATTAAGGAAATACTGTAAATAAGGCTAAAATAGATATATAATGAAGAAAGTTTTGAAATTCAATTTAGAAAGCAAAGGAATATTTTACGCAATTGAAAAATATTAGAAAAACCTTAAGCGTATTTAAAATAATAATTTTTAAGCTACGTGATTGAGAAAACGATTTAAAAATACTATGTGATTGCAAAAACATTGAAAAATATTTACGCGATTTGAAAACGTTAGAAAAAGGTTACACGATTGTAAAAACACGATAAAATATTTACGCAATTGAAAATAACAGCAGGTTGCTATCGGGTTAATGTGATGGACCCGGTTACGTTGGAAAATAGTACTACCAAGTAATGGCGTGGTTTTGTGAGAAATACAATAATATTATTATATGTGTATTTTTGAGTCATGCACCATGCATAGAGAAACATGTCAATTTGGTTGGTATTGGCAAGTTGCCTAATAGATGAATTGCACCGTAGTGCGAGTATGATAGGCGTAGTGTTGTTTATTAATTGAACTTGGAGGCGTTGGTGTGCGGAGAATTCCACATGCGGACAGTTGGTAGCTCCTCTAGACCGTGGTGCCGAGCAACGCACTAGCAATGTCATCGAAGCACTATTCTTAATCATGATCTAGCGTAAACTGTCTGGCACAATGCCTGATGTATACGATGATTAGACTGTATAACACTTGGCCTAGGGCAACTGAGCTACAGATAGATCTTCTAGATCATTCTCTCTGAAAAATTATGGTTAGCTCCATGAAGTAGGAATGAGTCTGTACATATGCATATTTGGTCTGCATCATGATGTGATAATTATATTGATCTGAGATATTATGTATGATATGATCACATAATTGGATGCATTAAATGTTGTATCTGTATGTACTGTCGCTTTTCATACTGCTATGCTGGTAATGGTATAGATTGTCTCACTTCTTTGTATGCATTTCTGTGTTATTATTATGAATGTAAAGATTTTGAGGAAGGAGAAGAGAAGCAACCTTTGGGTTGTCAGTACGAGGAGGAACAACATTCTGGTGATCAGTGCGTAGAGGGCGAGTCTCTAGATCATCGTTATTGTTTGGATTGATTGGACGTACATGGCGCTGCCAGATTTTCTGGGATTTGTGAAGTTGGAGTTCCGAGGAGGCTCCGAAGCCTGGTGTCTGCACGTGGATAGGGAGACTTTTGTTTATGTGGGATGATTGACTGTGTCCCTAAGTAGGGAATACGATGGAGTTCTTATGTTTACTACGACTGTTTATGTATACCTAGAGTTACCTTTATCCATTAGGCACTATTGGGGTGGTCGTTTTCATGCCCCTAGTGAGCTTAGTAGTGTGTCGACCGCACAAGCTCTTGTCCACAGGGCTACACGACATCCAGGGTTTCTGTCTTCCGATGATCCATCAGAGGAGGATCCTTTGGAGGATCAGAACTTTTAGTTCTGTACTTGGGCTAGTTGGTGGTTTGTTTTGAGTCAAACAATTTATAATTCTGTCTAAATAGTTTCTACATATTGTATCCTTAAAAACAAAATTATATGTATACTTATGGTGTGTATTTATTAGTTTGTTCTATTGCATGTTGTGTTTATTTTATTTAGTGATATTATAAACAAAAAGAAAATTTTTACAACTTATATTATTATATGTTAATAAATGATTTATAACTTAGGTAAAGTTTTATTATAATTCATGGTAAATGTAATGCCTTACAGAGGGTGTTACACCATCTCCACTAGTTTGCTAAAACTACTTCCATTTCTTGCTTCCTCTCATTATCCAAAGGCTTTTCACCTTACTAATTATCCTATAGTTTTTCCTTTTCCATCTTCTACCATTGAAGCCCAAACTTGAAGCTCCAAGGTAAAGTTCTTGACTTTCTTCTCTTTTCTTCTCTTTTTCATTTTTCTTGGTCACCTATGTGACCAAGGACTCCTCTTTTCATGGTTTGAGTAAATATTGAAAAAGTTTGCTCACCGTAGGGTTTTCTTGAAGGTGTAGGACGAAAATCTCAACAAGGGATCAAGAAACTTGCTTTCTTGTGATGTCTTCTTTAAGTAAGAGGGAGATAATCCTCTTCAACCTATCTTGGTAGTGAGGAAACGTTTTTGGTGATGTTGATGAGGAATCCATGTGGGATTGCTCTCTTTGTTGTGTTATTTTTCATGATTTAGTGTTTATTTTGACTTGTATGAGTTATTAGTTGTCATTATATGTCTTGATGGCTATGGATTGTATATTGGATTGATCTTGATGGATTGTAAAAATAAATTAGAAGCAAGAGTTCCTTGCCTTTCCTATGGGGGCTCACGGCCATACCCTCTTCAATAGGGTGTTCATGGTTGAAATTTTGTAACAAGATGGAGAGATAACTAATCAAGTGAATAATAATTAATGGAACAATGAAAATTTCAAACCCTTATTTCCCTTGAGGCTCACAACCTCTTAAGGTGAAAATGCCAAAAAATGTAGTGTTAAAGTGGAGACTTAGTTAATTAGAAAATTAGAGATATATTAGTGTAATTGGCTAGCTGCCATTGATAGTTGTTTTGATGATAACAAACATGATGAAGATGACGATAGTGAGACTAAGTCCAAGATGCTCAAGAGTAGCTCTAGAACTTAGGATCTTTTGTACGGAGCCTTCCTAGATATCTCATTGATTTTGCATGAAAAGATGAAAATAGTTTTAAATTAAATATCCTAAATTCAAATCATGGTTTTGAAAGCCTTTAAAAGTGTTGAAAGCTATTTTTCAACAGAGGTATTCGAATACCATTTAGAGGTATTCGAATAACATCCTTCTAAAATGTTCTTACAAAGTTTTTAAAACAGAGGTATTCGAATACCCCCTACGGTATTCTGATACCCCGCTTCAGATATATTTTTTTATAAGTCTTTTGAATCAATGGTATTCTGATACCTCCCAAGGTATTTTGATACCCCGCTTCAGATATGTTTTAGAAACTAATGGACATATTTGCATTTAACGTGGTATTAATGGCACCTAACAACTAATTTTCTTCATAGCTCTATAAATAGAGACCTTGGGTCTCTTCTGAAGGTTGCCCAACCATTTGAATTATTTTTACTTATGCCAAAAATGTGATTTACATATTTTCTCATATTTCCTGTGCTCTTTTCGCCAAAATCTTTGAGATATCCTATAAGAGCTTCCTAGTGTTTCAATTTGTAATATTTTCTCTTTGTGAGAGTTTCTCTTCATCTATATTCTGGTTCTTTGTAAAAGGGTGAGGTATCCCTTCGTGAAATTATGAGGGTGAGGTATCGCTTTCTAAAAGGGTGAGGTATCTCTTGTTGTAAAGAAGGTGAGGTATCATTCAAAGGGTGTGAGGTATTCCTCTAGTAAATAGGGTGAGGTATCCTTATTATGTAAAGGTTGCAAGCACATGTTTTAAGCTTGTATTGAATAGTGAAAAATCTTGAACTGTGTTTCAGGGACTGGACGTAGGCCACAAGTGGTTGGTGGTCGAACCAGAATAAATATTGTGCCTATTCTTCTTATCCTTAATCTCTATTTATCTGCATTCAATTTAATATCTCTTGCAATTTATTTGTTGGTTATTCTTCTTCTCTTCCTTTATTTCACGCTATTTTAATATTTTATTTTAGCATATTTAATTTGTTCACGCTTTTGCGAAAAGTCTTTAAATACTCAATTCACCCCCTTCTTGAGTACTGAAGCCACTTGGGTAACAAGTGGTATCAGAGATAGACTCTTGTATAAAGAGCTTAGCCGCTTCAAGAGTATATGGCTCCATCAAATGGTTTTTCAGAAGGAACTTCCATAAACCGACCATCTTTTTTCAATGGGGATGGTTATGCATATTGGAAGGAAAGAATGAAAATTTTCATTGAAGCTATTGATCTAGATATTTTCGGCGCATTTATACCTACGCGAGAGATCAATGGTATAAAGATTGAAAAACAAAGAAGTGAATTGTCTAAAGATGATAAAAGAAAAGTTCAAAATAACTTAGTAGCCAAAAACATCATTACCACAACTTTGGGGCATGATGAATTTTTTAGAATTTCAAATTACAAAACTGCTAAAGAAATGTGGGATACTTTACAAGTTACCCATAAGGGTACTAGTGAAGTTAAGAGGTCGAGAATTAATTTTCTTACTCGTGAATATGAATTATTTACAATGAACCAAAGAGAAAGCATTCAAGAAATGCAAAAGAGGTTCACCCACATTGTAAATCATCTTGCATCATTAGGAAAGAATTTTTCTAACGAAGATTTGATTAACAAAGTGTTGAGATGTTTGAACAGGATTTGGTAGCCTAAGGTAACAACTGCATCAGAATCAAGAGACTTATCAACAATGACGTTAGCTACCTTATTTGGCAAACTTCAAGAGCACGAATTAGAACTCAACAGGCTTGACCAAAGTAAGGAACATGATCAGAAGAAGAAGGGGATCACACTTAAAGTCATCTCTACTATCAATAATAAAGATGAAGACGATGGAGATGACGTGGACAACATTGAGTTAAATGAAGAGAACCTCAGTCTACTAGTGAAGAAATTCGGAAGGTTTCTCAAAAAGAAAGGAACTCAAAGAAGACTGCCTTTTCCCCCAAAGAAATTTGAAAAGAAATCCTCAAAGGAAAGAAAAGCCTACATAGCATGTGTAACACCCCTTTGGAGGATGTCACACATAAAAGAAAATAAAATAAATAGAAATAAAATCTACCCAAGTTGCGGAATATTTGTTAAAATTATTACGGGTTGTAAAAATAATTCCCGATGTAAATATGTAATAAAAAGTTAATGTGGAAAATACGAAATAAAAAAAAACATCATCACTAATAATATACATATGGTTAAGTTATAAACTGTACAAATAATTTACAACTAAGACTACTACTATTTAAACGAAAACAAGAAAGAAAGCAATAAAAGAGTTAATATATCTTGACATAACTGACGCGCCCCAAAAAAAACATCATGGTTATCTAATCCTCGATGGATCACTCTCACCGAAAATGATCATCGGGAGATAGATATCCCGGATGTCTCGACACACGGCGATAACGGGATCGCGCGGTCGACACGATGCTTATCTCACTAGGCTCGGGGTTTTCAAGACCCCAATAACGCCTAATGGATAAGGGTAACTCTAAGTGCGAAATAATGTCGTCGTCGCAATCGGATCTCCCATCAAACCGATGACGTAGAATCACGGTCATACGTCCAAAGATAGGTAACGAAGCACGATCTCCTCGTAAATGCCAAGCCGGATCACCTCCATGGAATATCAGCTCTATGAATCCCAAAATGCATCGCCATCCCCCACACAATCAATCCAGAGGGTATGGATGATCGGATGGTTCTTGCTCAAAACCGATCGTCGGCTTGCCGACCTTCCTCTTCCTCGTGGTACACGATCTCAAGAGGTTGTTCCTCTTCTTCCTCTTCAAACTCTTTACCGCATAAAATAAATAGACAATAGACACATACAATAAAGAGGTAAGACAACATAAAATCATCACAACATGGCAAATAAGAAGACGACAATTAACTACTACGGTTTATACAATACGAAGAAACTATAACAAGAATACATATTAAATATCCTAGTGTTTCGAACATCACGATATAACACAAATAAAGAAATTCACACAGATAAATCAATTTCACAGATAAACTAAGATAAGAAATAGACAACTAACATAAAAATTATCGATAAATACAAATAGAGAAAATGTAAAAACATCCAAGATGTTACCGGATAAAGATAAATAGAGAAAAATGGAATATTATCCAAGATATACTCAAATACACCAAAACACAACCCTACTCCATGGAGCTAAACCCAAACGGATATCGAGAGAATGACTTGCAAAATCTATTAGTACCACGGCAAGCCCAACCAACTATTACGCGATCACAGATAGCCTACGACACCGGGAATCCACCATCCAGCGTAGTATAGTTCAGATCTCCCGTTGTGGCACTATAGGCAATGTACTACTAGACTTTACAAACCTCGATTAAATATAGTGAATGTCGAGTACATTAGTGTGCTATCGGTTTACCATGGCCCAACGGAGCTACCAACTGTCCACATGTGAGATCCCGTACACTAAAGTCTCCAAGTTTATTAGAACAATAAACTACACTACACTTATCGCATCGACAACACGATGTGATTCGTCTCATCAACCCAAAACACCAAAAATCGGTATAAAGACAAAACATAATTCTAAATATATGAAATTACGAAAATGCCCTTAAGATAAAAATATATGCCCTCAATGGCGTAAAACGGGTTCACTTTTTCCCGACAAATGAAATAACCTCAAAAATTGTACGGCTTCACATTTTCCCGATGAAAAATAAATACGGTAACGGTCAATCGCGTAGAAATTTTATCGCGTTTTTGAAATCTCGTCGTTTTTATAAACGTTTAAAAATCGGGTAAAGATTATTTTTTGTTTTTAAAATCGCGTAGCATTTTTAATACGTTTTCTCAATCGCGTAGGATTTTTAAATCATTTTCTTATTCGAATGCCTTTAAAATTACCATTTAAACAGATAGAAATAATATTTAGTACATTTAAACTACGTAGAATAATTTTTCATACCGTATATCTTGTCATTAGGATATTTTTACTATCTTATAGGTTCATTTTTACTAAAAATTGTGATATTTTGTTTAGAAACTTATAATAATGATTTTCTAAATTTTCCATAAAATTTCTATTTACCTAATTTTTAACCATTTCATTAAATTCTTTTTGAAATCTCTAACATGCTTCAAAACCAAAAGTGAGCTATATGTTAGAAAATTTCTTAACATTCTTGTATTTCCTTCCTAATGATAAAATTATGAATTTTAACCCTTTAGACTTACTTCTAATCAATTGGTTCCTTCATAAATCATTATAGAAAATTTCTTCTTAACTTGTATTGTTTCTTTTAATTGAAAAAGGTTTAGAAACAAGTTTTTAAAAATCATGAATTCCTATAGTGGCATGTTGGCGAATTTTATAAAACTTTTGCATTTGATTTCCAAAATGTCTTTCACCTTTTAAATCATATCAAATGTATTCTATAGTCTAAGTTCATTAAATCATTTTAGAAAATAGTTATGTATAGTCAATTTAATCCTTTAGGCATGTTGGCCCAAATACTAAGTTTGTACCATTTGATTTCTAAATGCATTTTTCTTTGATCAAATCAATTAGAAACTTTCTTGATTCTCCTAGGTTAATTAAGCTACACTTTAGGAAAAATCAAGAGAACATTTTGGTCCTCCAAACTTGTCATTGCCGTGAGCTATTGGATGTGCTCTTTGGAACACTCATGCAAATTTACACATGTTATTCACATCCTAAACCTTATCATACAATTCTAACACATGCATTTATATCTCTAACACATGCAAAATATTTCTAACACATGCAAAATATTTCTAACACATAAACCTAATTTAAAGCTTATAGACATACAATCAAAAGCTATTAGACATGCAAAATTATTACAATTACCAAATAAGAAAGCTACTAACACATAACACTTAAGCTACTAGCAACCACAAAAATTAACAAATACACATCAATAAAACACACCACCACCGAATCCTTATGGATTCTACAAACAACTCATCTTCTTACCACCATCAAGGGATGATAAGAATTGTCTTCCTCTTACCTTAAATGAAGACAAAAAGCTTGCTTTCTCACCTCCTAGGTCACGGTTTTCACTCCACCAAACACCTAAAAATTTCAAACAAAACCTACATGTTACTAACCATGAAAAAGAAGCTAAACCGTGGAAAAATCATGGCTTAGAACTTTGAAAAAGAAGAGAGAAAAGAAAAGTATGAAATTTCACCTTCTAGGTAAAACTTCCAAGGTTGGTTTCCAAGCTTTAGATGGAAGAATTTGAAGAAACTCCCAACTACAAAGGTTCTTAGAATGGTGTTTAGGTTAAGGAAACTTGGTTAGAAAAATTTTTGGATGGTTGGATGGTTAGAAATGAGCTTGGCCGAATATGGTGAAGAAAATGGGCAAGAATGGTGGCTAGGGTTCTTGATGAGAGAGAAGAGAGAAAAGTGATGAAGACAAAGTGATTTTTGGTCCTTCCTCCTTCACTTGGCCGTAGCTCTCTAAGGGCATGCAAGGTGGCTCCTTGCTTGGCTTCATCCAAGCCATTGGATGAATCAAAGGCTAAGATTAAGCCTTGGTGAGCAAGCCTAATTCTCATTGGTTGGAGGTGACTCACATGGCTTAGTCACACTGCGTAATAAATGCTCTTGAGTCACTCAATAAGTCACATCTCGAAAGTTCAAACAGACTTACGGTGATTATTTAAGCTACCGATCTAACTGATTCTGCTAATTGTGGGTCCCGCAAAATATTTCCTGTCCACTTTGTCACTAAAACATACTGACTATTAAAATAATATTATAATAATATAAAATTATTTTAGATTAAATCCTAAAAATTAAAAGATTATTTTTAGTCTCATTCAGAATCGGGTTAAGTAAGATCCCCCAATTCTAAATAATCAAATAAGATTTTCCCCGGCCCGGAAAATATTATTTTCCTGCCTCGGAGCAAATCACACAAAAAGTTCTTATAAAATCACAGACAATATTTTCTGGCATTAAATCAAGAAGAAAACAATTAAAAACAGACAAAAACAGAGAAAACAGTACGTTCGGGACGTAACGGTCATTTTCCCATTTTTTTCCCACAACGTAGGTAATCGTCCAAAACGTTCAAATAAAATATCCAAGTATTATTTATTTGTATATCTTTCAGAAAAATTAATACAAAGAGTTCGAGAAAAATTTTTATTTTACTGTCTCGAAACAAACTACGTAAAACGATCAAATAAAATTTGAACCTCAGTATTATCGTAGTTGTTTTCATACAAAATTCAAGAACAGAAAAATAGGGACACGGCGGTCATTCATACAAAAGCATGAAAAACAGAAAACAGTACATTCAGAATATTTTCTAAAAATTGGGGCGTTACAGCATGGCATGAAAATGACATGGACTCCACTGATAGCTCAGATAGCGAGGAAGCCCATCTATGTCTTATGGCCAAAGGAGAAGAAGAAGAAGAAGAAAGCGACAATGAGGTAAGTTCTGATTTATTGCCTTCTTATGATAAACTACAAGATGCATTTGAAGAACTACATGATGAATCACTAAGGCTCACTAAAATAATTTCCTCATCTAAGAAAACAATTTCTTCTTTAGAAAATAAAATTCTCTTTTTAAACAAAGAAATTGAAGAATTAAAAATTGAAAATAAGACATTAGGATTAATTAATGCATGCTCAACCTACACTTCACATGCTTCTACATGTTCATCTTGTTCATCTTGTCATATTCTTGAAAAAGAAATTGAAGATTTAAAGAACACTCTTTCTAAATTCACCCATGGAAAGGATAATTTAAATATTTTGTTAGGAAAACGAAGAGTTATTTTTCAAAAAGCCGGGATAAGATATAACTCGAAAAATCAACAAAAGTTTTATAAAAATTCCTTTGGTAATTCTAGTATTTCATGTAGTCCTTTTATTAAATGTTTCTATTGTGGAAAGAAAGGACATAGTGCATCAACATGTAATGCAAGGAAAAACATCAACATGAAAATTGGAACAAAAATGGTTTGGGTTCCTAAGGGTACTATACCCAACACTAACACTCAAGGACCCAAGAAAATTTGGGTACCAAAAACCAAAAATTGAAATGTGTTGTAGGTGTGCTTGAAGGCTAAGATCTCATTGTGGTATTTTGAAAGTGGCTACTACAAGCACAAGATTTCCAAGCTCTCCTTCTGGTTTTCATGAAGTTTGGACTTGCAATCTTTGGATAAAAATATCCCATAATGTATTCTATAAGTACACTATCTTTAGGTAAGTTTCCCCCTCTCAGAATGCACTTCTGTACGTGTTAAACCTGTTTTTCTGATAAAGTTATTCGAATAACTCCTAAGTTATTCAAATACCATTGCATTTATACATGTTTCTTATGTTTTTTTTTTATAGGTCTATTCAAATAGACCTGTGGCTATTCGAATAACCATACATCAGTATCAATATTTCATGTTTTATAAGCTGGTCTATTCGAATACCTTGATTGTTATTCGAATAACCTGAATCCTGTTAATTTCAGTGTTTCTCGTATGCATCTGTGGTATTCAAATATATGTCCATCTATTCGAATACAACCCTTTTCAGAGGTTTCTCTTTCTATGCTGGGTATTCAAATACTCATAGAGTCATTCGAATAACCTATGGCTGAAAGTAAGCTTACGGGCCTGATCTCTTCTTTATTTCTGCTTTATTTTTTTATACAAATATAATTAGCCTATTTTGATTCAATGAATGACATGCTTTTGATGAAATACATCTTATTTCTTTTGAGCCTATATTTTATGCCTTAAATGAAAATCACATGATGCACTTAAATGCATTTTTCTTAGCTTGTTCTTGCCCCTTCATTTTCTCAAGAATATGTTGCATATGTTACATTCTTTGTAATGCAAATGCTTAACCAAATGTAATTGGCTACTATTTTGATAAATATATGAACGTGGTAACAAGTGCAGCAAATGGTATCAAACAAGTGGTTACTTGGTTACTTAGCCAAATTAATCAATGAAATATCTTTTGCCCTATTATTTTGAATGCTTATTGGCTTATGAGTTTGGCTAACCTCTATGGATCCAAAAATTAATGGATACCAAAGAAAGTACTTTGAATTGTTTTTGTAGGGTTATAACTACCTCAAGCAAACTCTTGAATGAAAAAAATTATTCAACTTGAGGGAAATGAATGAAGAGGATATGAGGAGACTTTCTTCAAGTACATTGAAATGGAATACTAAATGGAAGAAAGCTCAAGAAGACAAATAAATGAAGAACATACTAAAGTAGCATCATTCTCTTCCTAACTCAATAAGTATCTCTATTCCCAAGCTATTATGGTATTTTATATGCCATGAATTGTAAGATACTTGTTGATAAATTGATCTTAAATGACTAATTTTTTTTTCTTACATGAGTAGTATGCTTAGCATTGACAAAATGCCAAATTGGATATTACCTCTTTTTTTGTCATTGCATATAGGGTAGATAATGTTTGTTCTATACAATGCTCTAATCCCAATGGCATATTTCGTCAAGGTAAAATGTTTAATATCTATGTTTCTCTTGATATATGGCAGTATTATAAGAAATTGACAACAAGTGGTAAATGTTTTATATTTGATAACAAGTGGTAAATGTCATGATTCTCTTGGTAAATGTAAATGACTGTTTTGATGACTATACAATGAAATTGGTTGATCTATGAATGAATATATCTTTGCTCATGTGCTGAATATTGTGCTTATATTGCTAAATTTATAAAATTATACTCTGTTGCTATTCTTGTATGCTATGAATGAATATATCTTGTTGGATTGGAATATACTCTATTTAGCTTTATGCTTTATCTTGCCCCATTTTTTTGATCATGACAAAAAGGGATGAAAAAGCTTGAATTTTTTGATTGAGAAAAGTTAGGGGAGAAAAAGTAAAAGTTTGGTAAGACAAAAATGAAAATTGGATTCCAAAAGTAAGGGGGAGCTATTGCGCACATCTCTGATATAAATCACCTCTTATGAAAAAGAGGGGGAGTAAGTATCTCTAAACAACTTTGTGAATTCCAATTTATATGAACTAATTCTTTTCTCAAATGTTAGTTTGCCATCATAAAAAATGGGGAGAATGTAATTGGCTAGCTGTCATTGATAGTTGTTTTGATGATAACAAACATGATGAAGATGATGATGGTGAGACCAAGTCCAAGATGCTCAAGATTAGCTCTAGGACTTAGGATCTTTTGTACGGAGCCTTCCTAGATATCTCATTGATTTTGCATGAAAAGATGAAAATAGTTTTAAATTAAATATCCTAAATTCAAATCATGGTTTTGAAAGCCTTTAAAAGTGTTGAAAGCTGTTTTTCAATAGAGGTATTCGAATATTATTTAGAAGTATTTGAATAACATCCTTCTAAACCGTTCTTACAAAGTTTTTAAAATAGAGGTATTCGAATACCCCCCAAGGTATTTTGATACCCCGCTTCAGATATGTTTTTTTATAAGTCTTTTGAATCAGTGGTATTCTGATACCTCCCAAGGTATTCTGATTCCCAGCTTCAGATATGTTTTTTTATAAGTCTTTTGAATCAGTGGTATTTTGATACCTTCCAAGGTATTCTGATACCCCACTTCAGATATGTTTTAGAAACTAATGGACATATTTGTATTTAATGTGGTATTAATGGCACCCAACGACTAATTTTCTTCATAGCTCTATAAATAGAGACCTTGGGTCTCTTCTGAAGGTTGTCCAACCATTTGAATTATTTTTGCTTGTGCCAAAAACGTGATTTACATATTTTCTCATATTTCCTGTGCTCTTTTTGCCAAAAACTTTGAGATATCCTATAAGAGCTTCCTAGTGTTTCAATTTGTAATATTTTCTCTTTGTGAGAGTTTCTCTTCATCTATATTCTGGTTCTTTGTAAAAGGGCAAGGTATCCCTTAGTGAAATTGTGAGGGTGAGGTATTCCTCAGTGAAAAGGTGAGGTATCCCTTGTTGTAAAGAAGGTGAGGTATCCTTCAAAGGGGGTGAGGTATCCCTCTAGTACATAGGGTGAGGTATCTCTGTTGTGTAAAGGTTGCAAGCACTTGTTTTAAGCTTGTATTGAATAGTGAAAAATCTTGAACTATGTTTCGGGGACTGGACTTAGGCCACAAGTGGTTGGTGGTCGAACCAGGATAAATATTGTGCCTATTCTTCTTATCCCTAATCTCTATTTATTTGCATTCAATTTAATATCTCTTGCAATTTATTTATTGGTTATTCTTCTTCTCTTCCTTTATTTCATGCTGTTTTAATATTTTATTTTAGCATATTTAATTTGTTCACGCTTTTGCGAAAAGTCTTTAAATACTCAATTCACTCCCCTCTTGAGTACTGAAGCCACTAGAGTAATAATTAGAAGTTCATAAAATGAGAAGAATAAAGAATAAGACTTTATCTTAAGACTTAGAACGATTTTGGAACAATTTTAGACTAAAGAAAAGAATAAGAGGGTGTGTGAGACTTGGAGAACCTAAGAATACTTTTCTAAGTGAGTATGATTAAACTTAAAGTAAAGAATTTAGTCAATCAAGAGAATTCCTCTAGAGAAAGGTTTCATAAGATATGTTAAATTAAAGTGAAACATCATAATAGACCTTAAAAAGTGTATTATCACATTTGAGAATTTAATAATATGTTATTGTGGGTCCATGAGTGGGACCAAAGTTCTGTTGATGTTTAACTTGGCCAAATTGTGGCATGTTATGGGAAAGTATATCATTTGTTGAATATACATGAATATGCATTGAGTCATCATGCATTATTGAAGTAAGGCTGTATGCTTAGGAGTTGAATCACACCTTAGTGCGGGTGCAAATAGACTAGTGCAGGTCATATTGTTGACCTTGGGGGCATCGGGGTGCGGGTGTCTCACAAATGGACAATTGGTAGCTCCTCTAGGCCGTGGGATAGATCGATGCAAACACACCGACGATCCGAACCGAGACACTATCCTATATCGCAATCCTGTGAGAATGCTGTTGTATAAAGCCTTGTTGTGCAAATTATTGATTTTTTTGGAAAGCACTTGATTTTAGGCTGACGAGATACTGGCATGTCTCCCTGATCATTCTCTCTGATGTTTGTGTCTAGCTCCATGGAGTTGAATTTTTGGTACCGAACATTGGATTTTGGTACCATGTGCACATGCATAGTGAGTCAACATATTATTTGGCATTTATTTACATGATGATTGAGATTGTTGTCCTATTGATGTTATAACTGCCTGGATTTATTAAGTTGTATACTATGTGGATCTTGATGCTGATTATTATTCCTGCTATGTTATGTGGGCCTCTTGTGCCGTTCTGTTTCTTTACTGCCATAATTGATACTGAATGTAGGATGTCTCACCTCTTTTCTGTATTTTCTGCTATTTTGTTTATTTATGTGTCTCTCTGAAGACGTCGATGAAGAAGGGGAAGTACACTAATTCCCCGGCTTTGAGCCTGACTTTGGTTAGTACCTGTTTGAAACATGACGTCCCGTCCGCGTGGCTTTTTGGGGTATGTTAGGCTGACATTACATAGAGGTATGGACTGCTGGCACATCAACTTGAGCACGGATCGCTATATCTACCCCGGAGACGTGACTATGTCTCTAGCATGGGGTCGTCATGATCCACCTGTTTTTACTGTTAATGCACATTTGTATTTAGAGTTTTACTTGCCCATTTGTGATATGTGGGGTGAACGTTATGACACCCTAGAAGAGGATTCATTTTTATCCTCTGCATGAGCCCCCGCTCGTAACTCAGTTGCCGTGATGAGGATTTCCTCTGACGAGGAAAACCCAGAGGAGGATCCAGCCACAATTCCTTCTTGTTAGTTTTAGGGGCTAATGCTGTTGATAGCCACTGATGGCTATCTGTAAATCTTTTTGGAGAGTCTGATGTTTTGTTTTTTGGTGGGCTGTATATGTGTAATCATTTTGGGGCGGGAAAAGCTTATGTTTTTTTTTTTTGTATATTTGTTGATGTAACTAAACAAGTATGGTATAAGTGTGTGTGTGTGTGTGTGTATATATATATATATATATATATATATATATATATATATATATATATGATGTATGAATGTATGGTTTACTTCTCATGGTAATTTTTGCTATAATTATATTTTATCATTTGTTTACAACAAAAAAAAAGAAATTTGCCAAATTATTTATATGCTTATAAATGAACAGGCTTATCTATATTTAAATGAACCGGGTCTTAGTTTATATTATATTTTTCGTTTCATCGTTTGGTGTGATGTTCCCTCCTCAAAAAGAGGCATTACACTAGTTTCATGGCCATTAACCAAAATGGAGAACCAAAATGTTCTCATTTTTTTTAAGTGTGATTTAATTAACCTAGGAAAATTAATGAGATATAAAATTGTTTAGATTCAAGGAAAATGAATTTAGAGATCAAATAGCACAAGTATATGTTTCGGCCAACATGTCAAACCAAGTATCCATGATTTCTAAAGTCAATTCCAAACTAGTTTCAATCAAAGAGATGTAATATATGTTAAAAGGAAATTTTTTACAATGAGTTTTAAAGAAACAAATTGATTAGAATTAAGTTTAAGAAATTAAAACTAATGATTTTATTATTAGAAATGAAATACAGTAACTTTTGTAAATTCCTAACATATGGCTCATCTTATATTTTCAAGCATGTTAGTGGTTTTCAAAAGGGTTAAATTACACGGTTAAAAATTAAGTAAACAGAATTTTTATGGAAAAAATAGGAAACCATTATTATAATTTTCTAAAAAAAATACTGTCAATTTTTATTAAAAACGGACAAATAAGATAGAAAAGATGTCCAAATGACAGTATACGGTACGAAAAATTATTCTACGTAGTTTAAATGTACTAAATATTATTTCTGTTTATTTAAACAGTAATTTTTAAGGAAGTCAGACAAGAAAATGATTTAAAAATCTTACGCGATTGAGAAAACGTTTGAAAAACTTTACACGATTTTAAAAACAGCAAAATATATTTACGTGATTTAAAAACGTTTGTAAAAACGACAAAATTTTGAAAACGCGATAAAATTTCTACGCGATTGACAAAAACAGCAAGTTTTTACTGTCGGGCCAATGTGGTGGACCCAGACAGATGGTGAAACAGTATTGCCAGGTGGGTGCGTACTGTATATTTATGCGATTTGCCAGTGAGGGCATATTCATAATTTTTGCCAGTGGGGGCATATTTGGAATTTTGTTGCAGTATTGTCAGGTGGGTGCATTGTATATATTTGGAATTTTTATCATGCATGGAGTCATGCCGATCTTGGTGGATTAATTGACGAGGTGAATAATATTGTGTTGTCGATGTGATAAGTTTAGTGTTGTTCAACTTGAATGAACTTGGAGACATTAGTGTGCAGATTATTCCATTTGTGGACAGTTGGTCACTCCTCTGGGCCGTGGTAACTGATAACACACTAATGGACTCGACACACACATCCTTAATCAAGATCTTATGAAATCTATTAATGCAAGCCTGTAGTGACACGACGTATGATAGTGTGCTACACCACTATGCTATTTCAGTGGGCTATAGACGCAACGTGAGACAGCGGAATAGTTATTGGGCGGTCGACGGTACTAATAGATTTTGCGGGTCGTTCTCTCTGATATCTGTGTTTTTTTTTAGCTCCATGGAGTAGGGTTGAGTTTCATTTCATATATTTTTTTTATCTCATACATTTTAATGCTATTTATCTATAACTTTCTATTTATTTGTACCATTATTTATCTGTGTTATTCTGTTTATCTGTATCACTATAGGTTGTTACTTTGAGTTCTGTATTATATTACATATGTGTTATCTTGTATTTTATTTATGCTATTATAGAATATTATATTGTATGAACTGTTAAACTTGTTGTATTATCGTTTTCTTATTTATCATGTTTGTGGTGATATAAATTGTCTTACCTCTTTATTGTATGTGCTTTAGTATTTTAAATTATATGGTAAAGAGTTTGAGGAAGAGGAACAACCTCTTGAGTGTGAGTATCCCGAGGAGGAGGAAGATCAGCTAGTCGAGGATCAGTTCTACGATCAAGAACCATCTGATCATCCATACCCATTGGATTGATTGCTTGAGTATGGCGGTGCCAGGATTTCTGGGTTTTATACGACTCGAGTTTCATGGTGGATCGATAGCCTGGCATCTGCGTGAAGACAGAGACTCGGTGACTTACGTGGGACGGTTGGCTGTGTCCCTACGTAATGAGTTTGATGGAGAACCAGTCATGACGATTGCGGTGTTTTTGCATTTGGAGTTACCGTTATCTCTTAGGCGTTATTGGGGTGGTATGTTCACTGCGCCTAGTGAGATTAGCAGCGTGTCAACTGCGCGGTCTCATTTCCGCCGAGAGTCGAGGCATCCTGGATATTTATCTCCAGATGATCTTCCTGAGAGTGATCCTTCAGAGGGTTAAATGTTTATGATGTGTACTTGGGCGCGTCGCGTTTGTATACATATAGACTGTTATTGCTTTTGTTTACTTGTTTCAGTTTAAATATTTTAGTTGTAAATTATTTGTATAACTTATGACTAAAACCCTATGTATATTATATGTGATGTTAGTTTGTTAATTTTATGTTTTCGCGTTATTTTATTTAATAATATTCTGTTTAATAGGAAGAATTTTACAACCCGTATTATTATGTAACAAATGTTTTACAACTTGGGTAGATTTTATTTATTTTTCTTTTATTTTCTTTGTAAATGTGACATCCCCACAAGGGTGTTACATTAGTTGGTATCAGAGCCCAAGTTAGAGTCTTTTGGGGTTGTGGTTGGGTCTGTTTTTGTTTATGCTGTGTGATTCTCTGTGATTTACTTCCGAAAGGATGTATCTGACTTTGTTTTGTTATGTTTGAAGAAAGATGATGTCTGGTAGAGGACGAGGACATGCGAACGTAAATCGAGAAGTGGATCCAATGATTATGGCTGCTGAAGCTATGCAGCGGATGGCTGAAGTAATTACGCAGCAAAATTTAAGAGCAGCTCAATAGCAAGATGTTATTGCTGATGCCCTAAATTTATCTGAATTTAGGCGTCACAATCCGCCACAGTTTAGAGGCGAGGTTGACCCTGAGAAGGCAAGTCAGTGGATACAAGACTTGGAGAGAATTTTTGAAGGAATAAGATGCTTTGATGAGAAGAAGGTGACATATGCAGCCTTTACGTTGAGGGGAGATGGTGAACATTGGTGGAGAGGAACCCGCCGATTATTGTTAGCTGAGGGAGTAGAAATTACATAGGAGGTATTTTCTAATGCTTTTCTAAAGAAGTATTTTCCTGCGAGTGCTAGACATGCCAAGGAGATGGAGTTTCTTGGTTTACGTCAGGGTAATATGACTGTGAATGAGTATGCTACAAAATTTGAGAGTTTGTCTCAATTCTCAGATTATGCTCAAACTCGACCAGATGATGGATGGAGATGTCAGAAGTTTGAAGCAGGGTTAAGAGTGGAACTGAAGCGAGGAGTGATATCCTTGAGAATGAATCAGTTTCATGCATTAGTTGATGCATATGCACGACTCGAAGAGTTGGAGCCGTCGCAAGATCAGAGGAACCGTAACTTTGGGCCAACAAGGTTTCAGAGAGGTGGTGGCAGTAATACTAATCGGTTTCAGCGTAAGCCGTATTCTAGACCACCAGGGAATCAATCTCAACGACCACCAGTTGGGGGAAGTGCAAGTGTTAGTGGAGCTGGACAAAGAGTGGCGTTTACGCCAACATGTTTTAAGTGTGGAAAGAAAGGCCATCTTTCTAGTGAATGCCCTATCAGAGGAACAATTTGTTTTAATTGCAAACAGCCTGGACATATATCTAGAGATTGTACTCAACCAGAGAAAAAACCAGCTATGAGAAATGTTCGTGCTAATCAGCCGAGGTCAGGAAGTATTCAATCGAGATCTGGAGGGCGAGTATATACTATGACTGGAACAGAAATTTCTCAATCTGATGATCTTATTCAGGGAGAAGGTGCTATTGAAGGTAATCTTCTGACTGTGTTATATGACTCTGGTGCAACACATTCATTTATTGCATATGATTGTGTGGAAAGATTGAAGTTGCCTGTGTCTTCTTTGAATGTTAAGTTGAGTGTTTCTATGCTAACTGCTAAACCTGTAGTTGTATCAAAGATATGTTTGGATTGTCTTATTGTTGTAAAGGACTGTAAGTTCTTGGTCAATTTGATTTGTTTGCCTCTTGTTGAGATAGATGTGATATTAGGGATGGATTGGTTATCTTCTAACCATATCCTTATAGACTGTGCAAGCAAAACCATAGTTTTTCCTAAGGAAGAAAAGTCTGGATTTTTTACTGCGGTTAAAGTCAAATCTTTGTTGAGAGAGGGAGCGTAGGGATATGTGATATTGTCTTCTCTAGAAGTTAAGAATGAGAAGGATGTGAATACTATTCATGTTGTCAACGAGTTTCCAGAGATTTTTCCTGATGACGTACCTGGATTGCCACCTGAGAGGGAGATCGAGTTTTCAATTGATTTAGTACCAAGAGCAGGTCCTATCTCAATTGCACCTTATCGTATATCGCCAGCAGAGTAGGTAGAGTTGAAATAGCAATTGGTGGAACTGTTGGAGAAATAGTTTGTGTGACCTAGTGTTTCACCATGGGGAGGGCCAGTGCTTTTGGTCAAGAAGAAGGACGGAACTTCTCGACTTTGCGTGGATTATCGTCAACTGAACAAGGTGACTATCAAGAATAAATATCCGCTTCCAAGAATTGACGACCTGATGGATCAGTTAAAGGGAGCAGTGGTATTCTCCAAGATAGATCTGAGATCGGGTTATCACCAGATTCGTGTTAAGGGGGAGGATGTACCAAAAACAACTTTTCGAACTCGTTATGGACATTATGAGTATCAAGTAATTCCATTCGAGGTGACGAATGCTCCTGCCATATTTATGGATTATATGAATAGGATTTTTCGTCCGTATCTAGACAGATTTGTCATTGTCATTATCGATGACATTCTGATCTATTCTCAATCTAAGGAAGAGCATGCTGAACATTTGGGTATTGTTCTTCAGATTTTGAAGGAAAAGAAGCTATATGCGAAATTGGCCAAGTGTGAGTTCTGGTTGGAAGAAGTCCAATTTCTAGGTCACGTGATTTCGAAAGAAGGTATTGCGGTAGACCAAATGAAAGTGGAGACTGTTTTACAAAGTGGGAAAGACCTAAAACGGTGACAGAAGTTCGAAGTTTTGTTGGACATGCTGGATATTACCAGAGGTTTATCGAAGGTTTTTCTAAGATTGCTAGATCGCTTACACAGCTTACGAGGAAAAGTCAAGCTTTTGAATGGATAGAAGAACGTGAAGCCAGTTTCCAAGAATTGAAGAAGAGATTAACAACTGCACCAGTGTTAATTTTGCCAGATTCTAAGGGAACTTTTGATATGTATTGTGACGCTTCTTACCAAGGGTTAGGATGCGTATTGATGCAAAAACGGAATGTGGTGGCATATGCTTCTCGACAGTTGAAGGTTCATGAGAGGAATTATCCAATGCACAATTTGGAATTGGCCGAATTGGTTTTTGCTCTGAAAATGTGGAGACATTTTCTGTATGGAGCGATGTTCAATGTCTTTAGTGATCACAAGAGTCTAAAGTACTTGTTTGATCAGAAAGAATTGAATATGAGGCAGAGGCGATGGTTAGAATTCTTAAAGGATTATGATTTTCAACTCTAATACCACCCAGGAAAAGCTAATGTGGTAGCTGATGCCTTAAGTAGAAAGGTGCTTAGTGCCTCGGCAATGATGATAAAAGAGGAGAAATTGATTAACAAGTTCCGAGATTTATGGTTGTCAGTGGAGTTTCTACCTGAAAGAGTTCGTCTATATAAGGTCGTGATCATAAATGAATTTCTCGATGTGGTCCGAGATAAACAAAAGGAAGACGTGTTTTTACAAAATGAGAGGGAATTGTTAAAGCAAGGTCATAAGGCGACGGTAGAAGAAGGAGCAGATGGAATCTTAAGGTTTAAGGGAAGAATTTGTATGCCTGATGATTCTGGATTGAAGAAGTCGATCCTAGATGAAGCTCATACTAGTGACCTGAGTTTACATCCGGGGATGACCAAGATGTACCAAGACTTGAAAACGTTGTTTTGGTGGCCAAGGATGAAAAGAGATGTAGCAGAGTATGTGGAGTCTTGTCTGGTTTGCTAGAAAGTGAAAGTGGAACATTAGAGACCAGCTGGAATGTCGCAACCATTAGCTATTCCAGAATGGAAATGGGATAGTATCTCTATGGATTTTGTTACTGGGTTGCCGAAGACAAGGAAAGGTCATGATTCGATATGGGTTATAGTCGATAGGCTTACGAAGTCGGCTCATTTCTTACCAATTAATATCAAGTATTCGTTGGAAAGATTAACCCAGTTATACATCGGTGAGATTGTCAGACTGCATGGTGTGCCTACATGTATAGTTTCTGATAGAGATCCGAGGTTTACGTCAAGGTTCTGGCGAAGTTTACAAGAAGCAATGGGAACTAAGTTGCGACTGAGTTCAACGTATCATCCGCAGACTGATGGTCAGACAGAGAGAACCTATACAGTCTTTGGAAGACCTGTTGCGTGCTTGTGTTTTGGAACAACGAGGAAGTTGGGATGAATTTTTATCTTTGATAAAATTCACCTACAACAATAGTTTTCACTCAAGTATAGGGATGGCACCCTATGAGGCATTGTATGGGAGACAATGTCGAACGCCGTTATGTTGGTATCAAGATGGGAAAAGTATGACTATTGGACCAGATCTTGTACAACAGACTACGGAAAAAGTAAAGATAATACAAGAGAAGATGAAGACGATGTAAAGCAGACAGAAGAGTTATGCGGATAAACGAAGACGACCTCTTGAATTTGAGGAGGATGAGCATGTGTTTCTAAGAGTGACTCCTACAACTGGTGTCGGAAGAGTTATTACATCCAAGAAGCTTGCTCCTAAGTTCATTGGACCGTATCAGATTATCCGACGTATAGGTCCTGTGGCGTATCAGATTGCTTTGTCGCCTTTTCTATCAAATCTGCATGATGTATTTCGTGTATCTCAGTTACGGAAGTATGTTCCGGATCCGACGCATGTTATACAACCTGACGAAGTGCAGCTGAAGGAGAATCTAACTTATGAGACTTTACCTGTTAGAATAGAGGACAGAAAGGTAAAGCAGCTTCGAGGGAAAATGATCGAGCTGGTGAAGGTCATATGGAATGATGTGACAGGTGATGCTACCTGGGAGCTGGAAGGTAAAATGAGGGATCAATATCCTCATTTGTTTTGATAAGCAGCGAATTTCGAGGACGAAATTTTTATTTGTTGGGGAGAGTTGTAACACCCCAATTTTTGGAAAAATGTCCCGAATGTTTCGTTTTTGTTTTTCAAACTTTTGGGTGAAAGACCGTTGTGTCCCTATTTTTTGTTTTTCTTTTTCTGTATGAAATACAAATATATATTACAGTCTATGATTTTATTTGGTCGTTTTTCATATTTAGCTTCGAGACCGTAAAACAAAATTTTTCGCAAACTACTGTTTTAAATTTTTCTGTGTGATATACTGATATATTTTACTGTCTATAATTTTATTTGAGTGTTTTGAATGATTTGCTTCGTGGTGGGAAAAAATAGAAAAATGACCATTACGTCCCGAATGTACTGTTTTTAAATTTTCTATATGATACAGTGTTTAATATTACTGTCTGTGATTTTATTTGGACTTTTTGTGTGATTTGCTCCGGGACAGGAAAATAATATTTTCCGGGCCGGGGAAATCTTATTTTTATTATTCAGAACTGGAGGATCTTACTAAACCCAATTCTGAATGAGACAGTAAATAATCTTTTAATTTTTAGAATTTAACTGTCAAATAAAATAATTTTGTATTATTATAATATTATTTTATTAGTCAGTATAGTTAAGTGACAGTGGACCCGAAATGTCTTGCGGGACCCATGTTTAACCTAAGCAGTAAACGTTTAGAGCTAGAACAGATAGCTAATGACAAGGCTAGTGACTAAGCTTAATGACTAGGCTTAATTAGTGACTAAGCATGGTGACTAGGTTAAGTGACAAGGCTAGAATGAACCAATGAGAGCAAAGCTTGGTGAACATGGCTTGATCCTCACGCTTGATCCATTCTAAGGCTTGGATGGAGCCAACACAAATGGACACCTCCTTTCCCATTGAAGTCTACGGCTTTAGAGGACCATTCTTCACTTGGTTTTTCATGCAATTTCTCTCTTCTCTCTCTTCCAAGAACACCAAACACCATTGAAGCTTCCTTGAAGCACCATTCGGCCAAACACCCTAGCTCACTATCCAATCACCCAAAATTTCATCCAACCAACTTTTCTAAACCTAAACACAATTCTAAGAACATCTCTAGTTGTGAGTTCTTGCAAAATCATTCATTTGAGGCTTGAAAACCTACTTGGAAGATTTTACCTAGAAGGTGAAATTTCTTGTTTTCTATTTCTAAACTCTTTTTCAAAGTTCTAAGCCATGATTTATCCATGGTTTAAGCTCTCTTTAATGTTAGTAACTTGTAGAAATTTGTTTAAGCTTGTTAGGTGATTTGAAGGAGAAAAACCGAAACCCTAGGAAAGGTGTGAAAGCATATTTGTCTTCATTTAAGGTAAGAGGAAGACTAAATCTTATCATCCTTGGGTGGTGGTAAGAAGATGGAGATTTGTTTGTGATTGTAGAATCCATAAGGGTTCATTTGTGTGTTTGTTATAAGCTTTCCTATTTGTTATTTGTATTAATTTGCATGTCTACAAGCTTTGATAATATTGTATGTGTTAGAAATGCATGATAATTTATAGGATGTGAACAACATGCCAAGGATTGCATGAGTGTTCCAAAGAACACACCAATGAGGCTCATGGCCATTAACCAAAATGGAGAACCAAAATGTTCTCATTTTTTTAAGTGTGATTTAATTAACCTAGAAAATTAATGAGATATATAAAATTGTTTAGATTCAAGGAAAATGAATTTAGAGATCAAATAGCACAAGTATATGTTTCGGCCAACATGCCAAACCAAGTATCCATGATTTCTAAAGTCAATTCCAAACTAGTTTCAATCAAAGAGATGTAATATATGTTAAACGAAAATTTTTTACAATGAGTTTTGAAGAAACAAATTGATTAGAATTAAGTTTAAGAAATTAAAACTAATGATTTTATTATTAGAAATGAAATACAGTAACTTTTGTAAATTCCTAACATATGGCTCATCTTATATTTTGAAGCATGTTAGTGGTTTTCAAAAGGGTTAAATTACACGGTTAAAAATTAAATAAATAGAATTTTTATGGAAAAAAGTAGGAAACCATTATTATAATTTTCTAAACAAAATACTGTAAATTTTTATTAAAAACGGACAAATAAGACAGAAAAGATGTCCAAATGATAGTATACTGTATGAAAAATTATTCTACGTAGTTTAAACGTACTAAATATTATTTTTGTTTATTTAAACAGTAACTTTTAAGGAAGTTGGACAAGAAAATGATTTAAAAATCTTACGCGATTGAGAAAACATTTGAAAAACTTTACGCGATTTTAAAAACAGCAAAATATATTTACGCGATTTAAAAACGTTTGTAAAAACGATGAAATTTTGAAAACGCGATAAAATTTCTATGCGATTGACAAAAATAGCAAGTTTTTACTGTCGGGCCAAAGTGGTTGACCCGGACAGATGGTGAAACAGTATTGCCAGGTGGGTGCGTACTATATATTCATGCGATTTGCCAGTAAGGGCATATTCGTAATTTTTGCCAGTGGGGGCATATTTGGAATTTTGTTGCAGTATTGTCAGGTGGGTGCGCATCGTATATATATTAGGAATTTTTATCATGCATGGAGTCATGCCGATCTTGGTGGATTGATTGACGCGGTGAATAACATCGTGTTGTCGATGTAATAAGCTTAGTGTTGTTCAACTTGAATGAACTTGGAGACATTAGTGTGCATATTATTCCATTTGTGGGCAGTTGGTCGCTCCTCTGGGCCGTGGTAACTGGTAACACACTAATGGACTCGACACACACTATCCTTAATCAAGATCTTGTGAAATCTATTAGTGCAAGCCTGTAGTGACACGACGCATGACAGTGTGCTACACCACTATGCTATTTCAGTGGGCTATAGACGCAACGTGAGACAGCGGAATAGTTATTGGGCGGTCGACGGTACTAATAGATTTTGCGGGTCATTCTCTCTGATATTTGTGTTTTGTTTAGCTCCATGGAGTAGGGTTGAGTTTCATTTCATATTTTTTTTATCTCATACATTTTAATGCTATTTATCTATAACTTTCTATTTATTTATACCATTATTTATCTGTGTTATTCTGTTTATCTGTATCACTATAGGTTGTTACTTTGAGTTCTGTATTATATTACATATGTGTTATCTTGTATTTTATTTATGCTATTATAGAATATTATATTGTATGAACTGTTAAACTTGTTGTATTATCGTTTTCTTATTTACCATGTTTGTGGTGATATAGATTGTCTTACCTCTTTATTGTATGTGCTTTTGTATTTTAAATTATATGGTAAAGAGTTTGAGGAAGAGGAACAGCCTCTTGAGTGTGAGTATCCCGAGGAGGAGGAAGATCAGCTAGCCGAGGATCAGTTCTACGATCAAGAACCATCTGATCATCCATACCCATTGGATTGATTGCTTGAGTATGGCGGTGCCAGGATTTCTGGGTTTTATACGACTCGAGTTTCATGGTGGATCGACAGCCTGGCATCTGCGTGAAGACAGAGACTCGGTGACTTACATGGGATGGTTAGCTGTGTCCCTACGTAATGAGTTTGATGGAGAACCAGTCATGACGACTACGGTGTTTTTGCATTTGGAGTTACCGTTATCTCTTAGGCGTTATTGGGGTGGTATGTTCACTGCGCCTAGTGAGATTAGCAGTGTGTTGACTGCGCGGTCTCGTTTCCGCCTAGAGTCGAGGCATCCTGGATATTTATCTCCAGATGATCTTCCTGAGAGTGATCCTTTAGAGGGTTAAATGTTTATGATGTGTACTTGGGCGCGTCTGCGTTTGTATATATAGACTGTTATTGCTTTTTTTTTCTTGTTTCGGTTTAAATATTTTAGTTGTAAATTATTTGTATAACTTATGACTAAAACCCTATGTATATTATATGTGATGTTAGTTTGTTAATTTTATGTTTCCGCATTATTTTATTTAATAATATTCTGTTTAACAGGAAGAATTTTACAACCCGTATTTTTATGTAACAAATGTTTTACAACTTGGGTAGATTTTATTTATTTTTCTTTTATTTTCTTTGTAAATGTGACATCCCCAAAGGGTGTTATATTAGTTGTATCGAGCCCAAGTTAGAGTCTTTTGGGGTTATGCTTGGGTTTTTTTTTTTTTGTTTGTGCTATGTGATTCTCAAGTGATTTACTTCCGTAAGGATGTATCCGACTTTTTTTGTTATGTTTGAAGAAAGAAGATGTAACGGTAGAGGACGAGGACGTGCGAACGTAAATCGAGAAGTGGATCCAATGATTGTGGTGTGAAGCTATGCGGTTAGGATGGCGTAAGTAATTACGCAAAAAAATTTGGATATGCTTCTCAATAGAAGATGTTCACCGTTGATGCCCTAAATTTATCTGAATTTAGGCGCCACACCCGCCACGGTTTAGAGGCGAGGTTGACCTCGAGAAGGCAAGTCGGTGGATACAAGACTTGGAGAGAATTTTTGAAGGAATAAGATGCTTTGATGAGAAGAAGGTGACATATGTAGCCTTTATGTTGAGGGGAGATGGTGAACATTGGTGGAGAGGAACCCACCAATTATTGTTAGTTGAGGGAGTAGAAATTACATGGGAGGTATTTTCTAATGCTTTTCTCGGGAGAAGTATTTTCCTACGAGTGCTAGACATGCCAAGGAGATGGAGTTTCTTGGTTTACGTCGAGGGTAATATGAAGGAATGAGTATGCTACAAAATTTGAGAGTTTGTCTCAATTCTCGGATTATGCTCGAACTCGACCGGATGATGGATGGAGAGCAAGGTGTCGTAGAAGAAGTTTGAAGCTTAAGGTTAAGAGAATTTGAACTGAAGCGAGGAGTGATATCCTTGAGAATGAATCGGTTTCATGCTTTAGTTGATGCATGTGCACGACTCGAAGAGTTGGAGCCGTCGCGAGATCGAGGAACCGTAACTTTGGGCCAACAAGGTTTGAGAGGTGGTGGAGTAGTAATACTAATCGGTTTCGGCGTCACCATATTCTAGACCAGTGAAAGTGGAATCAATCTCAACGACCACCGGTTGGGGAAGTGCAAGTGTTAGTGGAGCTAGACAAAGAGTGGCATTTACGCCAACATGTTTTAAGTGTGGAAAGAAAGGCCATCTTTCTAGTGAATGCCCTATCGAGGAACAATTTGTTTTAATTGCAAACAGCCTGACATATATCTAGAGATTGTACTCAACCAGAGAAAAACCTAGCTATGAGAAATGTTCGTGCTAATCAGCCGAGGTCAGGAAGTATTCAACCGAGATCTGGAGGGCGAGTATATACTATGACTGGAACAGAAATTTCTCAATCTGATGATCTTATTCAGGGAGAAGGTGCTATTGAAGGTAATCTTTTGACGTATCATCCGTGTTATATGACTCGGTGCAACACATTCATTTATTGCATATGATTGTGTGGAAAGATTGAAGTTTTTGGAACAACGAGGTGTCTTCTTTGAATGTTAAGTTGAGTGTTTCTACGCCAACTGCTAAAGTTTTCGTAGTTGCATCAAAGATATGTTTGGATTGTCTTATTGTTGTGAAGGACCGTAAGTTCTTGGTCAATTTGATTTGTTTGCCTCTTGTTGAGATAGATGTGATATTAGGGATGGATTGGTTATCTTCTAACCATATCCTATAGAGTATGCAAGCAAAACCATAGTTTTTCCTAAGGAAGAAAAGTCCGGATTTTTTACTGCGGTTAAAGTCAAATCTTTGTTGAGAGAGGGAGCGCAGGGATATGTGATATTGTCTTCTCTAGAAGTTAGGAATGAGAAGGATGTGAATACTATTCCTGTTGTCAATGAGTTTCCAGAGATTTTTCCTGATGACGTACCTGGATTGCCACCTAAGAGGGAGATCGAGTTTTCAATTGATTTAGTACCAGAAGCATGTCCTATCTCAATTGCACCTTATCGTATATCGCCAACAGAGTTGGTAGAGTTGAAAGAGCAATTGGTGGAACTGTTGGAGAAATAGTTTGTGCGACCTAGTGTTTCACCATGGGGAGCGCCAGTGCTTTTGGTCAAGAAGAAGGACGGAACTTCTCGACTTTGCGTGGATTATCGTCAACTGAACATGGTGACTATCAAGAATAAATATCCGCTTCCAAGAATTGACGACCTGATGCATCAGTTAAAGGGAGCAGTGGTATTCTCCAAGATAGATCTGAGATCGGGTTATCACCAGATTCGTGTTAAGGGGGAGGATGTACCAAAAACAGCTTTTCGAACTCGTTATGGACATTATGAGTATCAAGTAATTCCATTCGAGGTGACGAATGCTCCTGCCATATTTATGGATTATATGAACAGGATTTTTCGTCCATATCTAGACAGATTTGTCGTTGTCATTATCGATGACATTCTGATCTATTCTCAATCTAAGGAAGAGCATGTTTTGAACATTTGGGTATTGTTGGGATTTTGAAGGAAAATGACCATTATATGCGAAATTGGCCAAGTGTGAGTTCTGGTTGGAAGAAGTCCAATTTCTAGGTCACGTGATTTGGAAGAAGGTATTTGCGGTAGACAGAAAATAATATTTGAAAGTGGGAAATCTTATTTTTTTACAGAAGCGGGGAAAGACCTAAAACATGTGATAAAGTTAAGTTTTGTTGGACATTTTGGATATTATCGGAGGTTTATCGAATTTTTTTTCTAAGATTGCTAGATCGCTTACACAGCTTACGAGGAAAAGTCAAGCTTTTGAATGGATAGAAGAACGTGAAGCCAGTTTCCAAGAATTGAAGAAGAGATTAACAACTGCACCAGTGTTAATTTTTCCAGATTCTAAGGAAACTTTTGATATGTATTGTGACGCTTCTTACCAAGGGTTAGGATGCGTATTGATGCAAAATCGGAATGTGGTGGCATATGCTTCTCGATCCAGTTGAAGGTTCATGAGAGGAATTATCCAACGCACGATTTGGAATTGGCCGAATTGGTTTTTGCTCTGAAAATGTGGAGACATTTTCTGTATGGAGCGATGTTCAATGTCTTTAGTGATCACAAGAGTCTAAAGTACTTGTTTGATCAGAAAGAATTGAATATGAGGCACAAGAGAAGGTTAGAATTCTTAAAGGATTATGATTTTCAACTCCAATACCACCCAGGAAAAGCTAATGTAGTAGCTGATGCCTTAAGTAGAAAGGTGCTTAGTGCCTCGGCAATGATGATAAAAGAGGAGGAATTGATTAACAAGTTCCGAGATTTATGGTTGTCAGTGGAGTTTCTACCTGAAAGAGTTCGTCTATATAAGGTCGTGATCATAAATGAATTTCTCGATGTGGTCCGAGATAAACAAAAGGAAGACGTGTTTTTACAAAATGAGAGGGAATTGTTAAAGCAAGGTCATAAGGCGACGGTAGAAGAAGGAAAAACCAAAGATGGAATCTTAAGGTTTAAGGGAAGAATTTGTATGCCCGATGATTCTGGATTGAAGAAGTCGATCCTAGATGAAGCTCATACTAGTGACCTGAGTTTACATCCGGGGATGACCAAGATGTACCAAGACTTGAAAACGTTGTTTTGGTGGCTAAGGATGAAAAGAGATGTAGCAGAGTATGTGGAGTCTTGTCTGGTTTGCTAGAAAGTGAAAGTGGAACATCAGAGACCAGCTGGAATGTTGCAACCGTTAGCTATTCCAGAATGGAAATGGGATAGTATCTCTATGGATTTTGTTACTGAGTTGCCGAAGACAAGGAAAGGTCATGATTCGATATGGGTTATAGTCAATAGGCTTACGAAGTCGGCTCATTTCTTACCAATTAATATCAAGTATTCGTTGGAAAGATTAACCCAGTTATACATCGGTGAGATTGTCAGACTGCATGGTGTGCCTACATGTATAGTTTCTGATAGAGATCCGAGGTTTACGTCAAGGTTTGGCGAAGTTTACAAGAAGCAATGGGAACTAAGTTATTAGAACCGAGTTCGGCGTATCATCCCGACCGATGGTCATCAGAGAGAACCTATATAGTCTTTGGAAGACCTGTTGCGTGCTTGTGTTTTGGAACAACGAGGAAGTTGGGATGAATTTTTGTCTTTGATAAAATTCACCTACAACAATAGTTTTCACTCAAGTATAGGGATGGCACCCTATGAGGCATTGTATGGGAGACGATGTCGAACGCCGTTATGTTGGTATCAAGATGGGGAAAGTTTGACTATTGGACCAGATCTTGTACAACAGACTACGGAAAAAGTAAAGATAATACAAGAGAAGATGAAGACGATGCAAAGTAGACAGAAGAGTTATGCGGATAAACGAAGACGACCTCTTGAATTTGAGGAGGGTGAGCATGTGTTTCTAAGAGTGACTCCTACGACTGGTGTCGGAAGAGTTATTAAATCCAAGAAGCTTACTCCTAAGTTCATTGGACCGTATCAGATTATCCGACGTATAGGTCCTGTGGCGTATCAGATTGCTTTGCCGCTTTTTCTATCAAATCTGCATGATGTATTTCGTGTATCTCAGTTACGAAAGTATGTTCTGGATCCGACGCATGTTATACAACCTGACGAAGTGCAGCTGAAGGAGAATCTGATTTATGAGACTTTACTTGTTAGAATAGAGGATAGAAAGGTAAAGCAGCTTCGAGGGAAAATGATCGAGCTGGTGAAGGTCATATGGAATGATGTGACAGGTGATGCTACCTGGGAGCTGGAAGGTAAAATGAGGGATCAATATCCTCATTTGTTTTGATAAGCAACAATTTGAGGACAAAATTTTTATTTGTTGGGAGAGTTGAACACCCCAATTTTTTGGGAAAAATGTCTCGAATGTTTACATTTTTTTTTTCAAACTTTTGGATGAAAGACCGTTGTGTCCCTATTTTTTGTTTCTTGTTTTTTTATATGAAATACAAATATATATTGATCTATGATTTTATTTGGTCGTTTTACATATTTAGCTTGAGACCGTAAAACAAAATTTTTCTCAAACTACTTGTTTTAAATTTTTCTCGTGTGATATCTTGATATATTTTATCTGTCTATAATTTTATTTGAGTGTTTTGAATGATTTGCTTCGTGGTGGGAAAAAATGAGAAAATGACCATTACGTCCCGAATGTCTTGTTTTTAAATTTTCTATATGATACAAGATTGTGTTTAATATTATCATTGTATGTGATTTTATTTGGACTTTTTGTGTGATTTGCTCTGGGACAGAAAATAATATTTTGAGGCCGTTGAAATCTTATTTTTATTATTCAGAGACCTGGGGGATCTTACTAAACCTAATTCTGAATGAGACAGTAAATAATCTTTTAATTTTTAGAATTTAACTGTCAAATAAAATAATTTTGTATTATTATAATATTATTTTATTAGTCAGTATAGTTAAGTGACAGTGGACCCAAAAATGTCTTATGGGAGACCCACGTTTAACCTAAGCAGTAAACGTTTAGAGCTAGAACAGATAGCTAATGACAAGGCTAGTGACTAAGCTTAATGACTAGGCTTAATTAATGACTACGCATGGTGACTAGGTTAAGTGACAAGGCTAGAATGAACCAATGAGAGCAAAGCTTGGTGAACAAGGCTTGATCCTCACCCTTGATCCATTCTAAGGCTTGGATGGAGCCAACACAAATGGACACCTCCTTGCCCATTGAAGTCTACGGTCATTTGGCTTTGGAGGACCATTCTTCACTTGGTTTTTCATGCAATTTCTCTCTTCTCTCTCTTCCAAGAACACCAAACACCATTGAAGCTTCCTTGAACCATTCGGCCAAACACCCTAGCTCACTATCCAATCACCCAAAATTTCATCCAACTAACTTTTCTAAACCTAAACACAATTCTAAGAACATCTCTAGTTGGGAGTTCTTGCAAAATCATTCATTTGAGGCTTGAAAACCTACTTGGAAGATTTTACCTAGAAGGTGAAATTTCTTGTTTTCTATTTCTAAACTATTTTTCAAAGTTCTAAGCCATGATTTATCCATGGTTTAAGCTCTCTTTAATGTTAGTAACTTGTAGAAATTTGTTTAAGCTTGTTAGGTGATTTGAAGGAGAAAAACCGAAACCCTAGGAAAGGTGTGAAAGAAATGATTATTTGTCTTCATTTAAGGTAAGAGGAAGACTAAATCTTATCATCCTTGGGTGGTGGTAAGAAGATGGAGATTTGTTTGTGATTGTAGAATCCATAAGGATTCATTTGTGTGTTTGTTATAAGCTTTCCTATTTGTTATTTGTATTAATTTGTATGTCTACAAGCTTTGATAATATTGTATGTGTTAGAAATGCATGATAATTTATAGGATGTGAACAACATGCCAAGGATTGCATGAGTGTTCCAAAGAACACACCAATGAGGCTCACGACCATTAACCAAAATAGAGAACCAAAATGTTCTCATTTTTTTTAAGTGTGATTTAATTAACCTAGGAAAATTAATGAGATATAAAATTGTTTAGATTCGAGGAAAATGAATTTAGAGATCAAATAACACAAGTATATGTTTCGGCCAACATGCCAAACCAAGTATCCATGATTTCTAAAGTCAATTCCAAACTAGTTTCAATCAAAGAGATGTAATATATGTTAAAAGGAAATTTTTTACAATGAGTTTTGAAGAAACAAATTGATTAGAATTAAGTTTAAGAAATTAAAACTAATGATTTTATTATTAGAAATGAAATACAGTAACTTTTGTAAATTCCTAACATATGGCTCATCTTATATTTTGAAGCATGTTAGTGGTTTTCAAAAGGGTTAAATTACACGGTTAAAAATTAAGTAAATGCCAAATTTTTATGGAAAAAATAGGAAACCATTATTATAATTTTCTAAAAAAATACTATCAATTTTTATTAAAAACGGACAAATAAGATAGAAAAGATGTCCAAATGACAATTGTACTCAACCAAAGAAAAATTATTCTATGTAGTTTAAACGTACTAAATATTATTTATGTTTATTTAAAGTATTAATTTTTAAGGAAGTCGAGACAAGAAAATGATTTAAAAATCTTACGCGATTGAGAAAACGTTTGAAAAACTTTACGCGATTTTAAAACGGTGCACAAAATATATTTACGCGATTTAAAAACGTTTAAAAACGATGAAATTTTGAAAACGCGATAAAATTTCTATGCGATTGACAAAAACAAAGCAAGTTTTTATTGTTTGCCAAAGTGGTGGACCCGGACAGATGGTGAAACAGTATTGCCAGGTGGGTGCGTACTGTATATTTATGCGATTTGCCAGTTAAAGTCCTAAGGAAGAAAAGTCTGGATTTTTGACTGCAGTTAAAGTCAAATCTTTGTTGAGAGAGGAAGCGCAGGGATATGTGATATTGTCTTCTTTAGAAGTTAAGAATGAGAAGGATGTGAATACTATTCCTGTTGTCAACGAGTTTCCAGAGATTTTTCCTGATGACGTACCTGGATTGCCACCTGAGGGGGAGATCGAGTTTTCAATTGATTTAGTACCAGGAGCAGGTCCTATCTCAATTGCACCTTATCGTATATCGCCAGCAGAGTTGGTAGAGTTGAAAGAGCAATTGGTGGAACTGTTGGAGAAACAGTTTGTGCGACCTAGTGTTTTACCATGGGGAGCGCCAGTGCTTTTGGTCAAGAAGAAGGACGCAACTTCTCGACTTTGCGTGGATTATCGTCAACTGAACAAGGTGACTATCAAGAATAAATATCCGCTTCCAAGAATTGACGACCTGATGGATCAGTTAAAGGGAGCAGTGGTATTCTCCAAGATAGATCTGAGATCGGGTTATCACCAGATTCGTGTTAAGGGGGAGGATGTACCAAAAATAGCTTTTCGAACTCGTTATGGACATTATGAGTATCAAGTAATTCCATTCGGGGTGACGAATGCTCCTGCCATATTTATGGATTATATGAATAGGATTTTTCGTCCGTATCTAGACAGATTTGTCGTTGTCATTATCGATGACATTCTGATCTATTCTCAATCTAAGGAAGAGCATGTTGAACATTTGGGTATTGTTCTTCAGATTTTGAAGGAAAAGCAGCTATATGCGAAATTGGCCAAGTATGAGTTCTGGTTGGAAGAAGTCCAATTTCTAGGTCACATGATTTCGAAAGAAGGTATTGCGGTAGACCCAGCGAAAGTGGAGACTGTTTTACAGTGGGAAAGACCTAAAACGGTGACAGAAGTTCGAAGTTTTGTTGGACTTGCTGGATATTACCAGAGGTTTATCGAAGGTTTTTCTAAGATTGCTGGACCGCTTACACAGCTTACGAGGAAAAGTCAAGCTTTTGAATGGATAGAAGAACGTGAAGCCAGTTTCCAAGAATTGAAGAAGAGATTAACAACTGCACCAGTGTTAATTTTGCCAGATTCTAAGGGAACTTTTGATATGTATTGTGACGCTTCTTACCAAGGGTTAGGATGCGTATTGATGCAAAATCGGAATGTGGTGGCATATGCTTCTCGACAGTTGAAGGTTCATGAGAGGAATTATCCAACGCACGATTTGGAATTGGCCGAATTGGTTTTTGCTCTGAAAGTGTGGAGACATTTTCTGTATGTAGCGATGTTCAATGTCTTTAGTTATCACAAGAGTCTAAAGTACTTGTTTGATCAGAAAGAATTGAATATGAGGCAGAGGCGATGGTTAGAATTCTTAAAGGATTATGATTTTCAACTCCAATACCACCCAGGAAAAGCTAATGTGGTAGCTGATGCCTTGAGTAGAAAGGTGCTTAGTGTCTCGGCAATGATGATAAAGGAGGAGGAATTGATTAACAAGTTCCGAGATTTATGGTTGTCAGTGGAGTTTCTACCTGAAAGAGTTCATCTATATAAGGTCGTGATCATAAATGAATTTCTCGATGTGGTCCGAGATAAACAAAAGGAAGACGTGTTTTTACAAAATGAGAGGGAATTGTTAAAGCAAGGTCATAAGGCGACAGTAGAAGAAGGAGCAGATGGAATCTTAAGGTTTAAGGGAAGAATTTGTATGCCTGATGATTCTGGATTGAAGAAGTCGATCCTAGATGAAGCTCATACTAGTGACCTGAGTTTACATCCGGGGATGACCAAGATGTACTAAGACTTGAAAACGTTGTTTTGGTGGCCAAGGATGAAAAGAGATGTAGCAGAGTATATGGAGTCTTGTCTGGTTTGCTAGAAAGTGAAAGTGGAACATCAGAGACCAGCTGGAATGTTGCAACCGTTAGCTATTCCAGAATGGAAATGGGATAGTATCTCTATGGATTTTGTTACTGGGTTGCCGAAGACAAGGAAAGGTCATGATTCGATATGGGTTATAGTCGATAGGCTTACGAAGTCGGCTCATTTCTTACCAATTAATATCAAGTATTCGTTGGAAAGATTAACCCAGTTATACATCGGTGAGATTGTCAGACTGCATGGTGTGCCTACATGTATAGTTTCTGATAGAGATCTGAGGTTTACGTCAAGGTTCTGGCGAAGTTTACAAGAAGCAATGGGAACTAAGTTGCGACTGAGTTCGGCGTATCATCCGCAGACTGATGGTCAGACAGAGAGAACCTATACAGTCTTTGGAAGACTTGTTGCGTGCTTGTGTTTTGGAACAACGAAGAAGTTGGGATGAATTTTTATCTTTGATAAAATTCACCTACAACAATAGTTTTCACTCAAGTATAGGGATGGCACCCTATGAGGCATTGTATGGGAGACGATGACGAATGCCGTTATGTTGGTATCAAGATGGGGAAAGTATGACTATTGGACCAGATCTTGTACAACAGACTACGAAAAAAGTAAAGATAATACAAGAGAAGATGAAGACGACACAAAGCAGATAGAAGAGTTATGCGGATAAACGAAGATGACCTCTTGAATTTGAGGAGGGTGAGCATGTGTTTCTAAGAGTGACTCCTACGACTGGTGTCGGAAGAGTTATTAAATCCAAGAAGCTTACTCCTAAGTTCATTGGACTGTATCAGATTATCCGACGTATAGGTCCTGTGGCGTATCAGATTGCTTTGCCACCTTTTCTATCAAATCTGCATGATGTATTTCGTGTATCTCAGTTACGAAAGTATGTTCCGGATCCGACGCATGTTATACAACCTGACGAAGTGCAGCTGAAGGAGAATCTGACTTATGAGACTTTACCTGTTAGAATAGAGGACAGAAAGGTAAAGCAGCTTTGAGGGAAAATGATCGAGCTGGTGAAGGTCATATGGAATGATGTGACAGGTGATGCTACCTGGGAGCTGGAAGGTAAAATGAGGGATCAATATCCTCATTTGTTTTGATAAGCAGCGAATTTCGAGGACAAAATTTTTATTTGTTGGGGAGAGTTGTAACACCCCAATTTTTGAAAAAATGTCCCGAATATTCTGTTTGTTGTTTTTCAAACTTTTGGATGAAAGACCGTTGTGTCCCGGTTTTGCTGTTTCTTGTTTTTTTGTATGAAATACAAATATATATTACAGTCTATGATTTTATTTGGTCGTTTTACATATTTAGCTTCGAGACCGTAAAACAAAATTTTTCTCAAACTACTGTTTTAAATTTTTCTGTGTGATATACTGATATATTTTATTGTCTATAATTTTATTTGAGTGTTTTGAATGATTTGCTTCGTGGTGGGAAAAAATGAGAAAATGACCATTACGTCCCGAATGTGTCTTGTTTTTAAATTTTCTATATGATACAGTGTTTAATATTACTGTCTGTGATTTTATTTGGACTTTTTGTGTGATTTGCTCCGGGACAGGAAAATAATATTTTTCGGGCCGGGGAAATCTTATTTTTATTATTCAGAACTGGGGGATCTTACTAAACCTAATTCTGAATGAGACAGTAAATAATCTTTTAATTTTTAGAATTTAACTGTCAAATAAAATAATTTTGTATTATTATAATATTATTTTATTAGTCAGTATAGTTAAGTGACAGTGGACCCAAAAATGTCTTGCGAGACCCACGTTTAACCTAAGCAGTAAACGTTTAGAGCTAGAACAGATAGCTAATGACAAGGCTAGTGACTAAGCTTAATGACTAGGCTTAATTAATGACTACGCATGGTGACTAGGTTAAGTGACAAGGCTAGAATGAACCAATGAGAGCAAAGCTTGGTGAACAAGGCTTGATCCTCACCCTTGATCCATTCTAAGGCTTGGATGGAGCCAACACAAATGGACACCTCCTTGCCCATTGAAGTCTACGGCCATTTGGCTTTGGAGGACCATTCTTCACTTGGTTTTTCATGCAATTTCTCTCTTCTCTCTCTTCCAAGAACACCAAACACCATTGAAGCTTCCTTGAAGCACCATTCGGCCAAACACCCTAGCTCACTATCCAATCACCCAAAATTTCATCCAACCAACTTTTCTAAACCTAAACACAATTCTAAGAACATCTCTAGTTGGGAGTTCTTGCAAAATCATTCATTTGAGGCTTGAAAACCTACTTGGAAGATTTTACCTAGAAGGTGAAATTTCTTGTTTTCTATTTCTAAACTATTTTTCAAAGTTCTAAGCCATGATTTATCCATGGTTTAAGCTCTCTTTAATGTTAGTAACTTGTAGAAATTTGTTTAAGCTTGTTAGGTGATTTGAAGGAGAAAAACCGAAACCCTAGGAAAGGTGTGAAAGCATATTTGTCTTCATTTAAGGTAAGAGGAAGACTAAATCTTATCATCCTTGGGTGGTGGTAAGAAGATGGAGATTTGTTTGTGATTGTAGAATCCATATTTGTGTGTTTGTTATAAGCTTTCCTATTTGTTATTTGTATTAATTTGCATGTCTACAAGCTTTGATAATATTGTATGTGTTAGAAATGCATGATAATTTATAGGATGTGAACAACATGCCAAGGATTGCATGAGTGTTCCAAAGAACACACCAATGAGGCTCACGGCCATTAACCAAAATGGAGAACCAAAATGTTCTCATTTTTTTTAAGTGTGATTTAATTAACCTAGGAAAATTAATGAGATATAAAATTGTTTAGATTCAAGGAAAATGAATTTAGAGATCAAATAGCACAAGTATATGTTTCGGCCAACATGCCAAACCAAGTATCCATGATTTCTAAAGTCAATTCCAAACTAGTTTCAATCAAAGAGATGTAATATATGTTAAAAGGAAATTTTTTACAATGAGTTTTGAAGAAACAAATTGATTAGAATTAAGTTTAAGAAATTAAAACTAATGATTTTATTATTAGAAATGAAATACAGTAACTTTTGTAAATTCCTAACATATGGCTCATCTTATATTTTGAAGCATGTTAGTGGTTTTCAAAAGGGTTAAATTACACGGTTAAAAATTAAGTAAACAGAATTTTTATGGAAAAAAGTAGGAAACCATTATTATAATTTTCTAAACAAAATACTGTTAATTTTTATTAAAAATGGACAAATAAGATAGAAAAGATGTCCAAATGACAGTATACGGTATGAAAAATTATTCTACGTAGTTTAAATGTACTAAATATTATTTTTGTTTATTTAAACAGTAATTTTTAAGGAAGTCGGACAAGAAAATGATTTAAAAATCTTACGCGATTGAGAAAACGTTTGAAAAACTTTACGCGATTTTAAAAATAGCAAAATATATTTACGCGATTTAAAAACGTTTATAAAAATGACGAAATTTTGACAGTATGCCAAACCAAGATTGATATGATGGATGCCAAACCAAGATTGATACGATGGATCTTGTTGCTTCAAGAAGTCAACATCACAATAAAAGATAAGAAAGGAGCCGAAAATATTGTTGCTGATCATTTATCCAGACTTACAATAGGCCCACCTTTTGATGGCACACCCATCAATAAATCTTTTTCCGATGAATTTTTATTTTCTGTCAATTCCATGCATTGGTTTCCTAACATAGTCAACTTTCTTGTAACAGGAAAGATGACGCCTCAATGGACCAACAAGATAAAAGGAAATTTTTGACAGAGGTGAACATTTTTTATTAGGATGACCCATACTTGTTCAAATATTGTTCTGACCAAATCTTTTGGAGATGTGTACCCGACAGTGAGGTAGGTAGTGTCATTAAATTTTGTCACTCAGAAGCATGTGGAGGTCACTTTTCTTCAAAGAAAACAACTGCAAAAATCTTGCAGTGAGGATTTTATTAGCCCACTTTATTTAAGGACTGCTATACTTTTTGCAAAAGTTATGAAATTGTCAAAAATTGGGCTCAATTTCAAAAAAAAAATGATGCCTCTAAACCCCATCTTTGGTATTAAAATTTTTGATTGTTGGGGAATTGATTTCATGGGCCCATTTCCATCCTCATTTGGATTTGTGTATATTTTGGTTGCAGTTGATTATGTCTCAAAATGGATTGAAGTGATTCTATACCAACACAATGATCATAAAACTGTTCTCAAATTTTTAAAAGAAAATATTTTGTGTCGATTTGGAATCCCTCGAGCTATCATCAGTGATGGGGGAACACATTTCTGCAATAAACCATTTGAATCTTTAATGAAGAAATATGGTATCACACACAAAATTGTCACCCCTTATCACCCTCAGACAAGTGGACAAGTTGAATTGGTAAATAGGAAAATTAAACGAATTTTGGAAAAAACGGTTAACCCAAATCATAAAGATTGGTCTTTAAGACTAAATGATACACTTTGGGCTTACCATACTGCTTTCAAAACATCTTTGAGCATGTCAGTGTAACGCCCCTTTTTCTAACAATACTCGCGAAGAAGGAACGTCACACTATTATATAAAACATAAAGCGGAATAAATTAAACTGTGGAAAATAGTACTTGTTTTAAATTTCACAAGCCCGGTTCAATTTATGGTTATTTAAATTCCTTTACAATTTTTGCAATATTTTTTTTGAAATATAAATCATTACCAAGTGGTGTTAAGAGTAAATTAGAAAATCTATATCGTAACGAAATAGCAAATATTGAACAGTTGCAGTACAACCAACAGAAATTAAACCATACATCAGATATATACGTATTTTCATAATCGTATGTAAAAGCCTGTATTAGTTACATTTCCAAAATGTATAAAAAGAAGCAAAATATGTGCCCACCCAAAGAGATACAAATATATACCCATCAATCTAGTAATACGTCAAGCTCCCTAAAAAATAATGGATAGCCATCAGTAGCCACCGATAGAAACAGTCCCTAAGACTGACGAGATCGAGAAGGAACCATAGAAGGATCCTCCTCAGGGTCCTCTTCGTCCGACAAAACATCCATCGAAGCGACAAAGCAATGGGCAGGAGCTCGAGTAGTGGACAAAAAGGAGTCATCACGTGGGGTATAATACATATCCGCCCACATGTCCCTCACGGGCAAGTAAAATTCCAGCCACACAAAAGCATGAAAATAAAAAATGGAAGCATCGTAACGTCCCCACACTAAGGACACTGTCAACTCGCCGTGGTACACACAATGGTCGGTCTGCACATTGATTTGCCAGCAATCAAGACCTCCATGAAAGTTGATCCACACATAGGCAAAAAAACCACGGGGATGAGACGTCATCCTTAGCAACTTCAATCTCAGTCGTAATCTGGCCAAAAACCCAGAAACTCAAGAGCTTCCTTGTCTTCCTCACGAACGTCTTTAGAAAATCATATAGTAATACAGAATGGCAGAATATACAATAAAGAGGTGAGATACTCGTCATTCATTACCAAGTGTGGCAGTAAGAAACTAAATGGCGTTGGACGCCCACATAAATCACAGTTTATACATTTAATCACAGTAACATTAAAATTTACAGTAAAAGTAGAATAACAACAATTAATACCAAGATCATTAATACAAATAATAATAATGATACTATCAGCAATCAACAGTTCAAATATTCAACAATTATTACAGAAATAATAGGAAACATGTTCCACAGTTATAAATGTTCATGCTCAATGAGTTATGTGACTAACAGTTCACAATGCAAAAGTGTATCAAAATCCCTACTCCATGGAGCTAGACATAAACATTTTTGGAGTGAATGATCAAGGAGTAATGTCAGTATATCATTAGCCTTAAAATACAGTGTGCTTTATTTAGTAAAAATATTTGCGCAATGACTTATACATGGCACCTCGACAGTTGATCGTGATATAGGACAGCGTCTCAGACAGGATCGTTGGTGTGTAACATTGGTCTATCCCACGGCCCTAGTGGAGCTACCACTATTTATTGTGAGACACCCACACCCCGACGCCCCTAGGGTCAACAACATATGACACCTACGCTTACTATTCGCACCCGCACATAGGTGTTATTCAAACTCCTAGGCATACATAGCCTTTCTAACAATGTCCAATGGACAACACATATGCATGATGACGCAATGTCAAATCATGAATGTTCATCATAGTATATCACGATGGTATATTTACATATATACGCTTACATATTCATTTCTTGATATCATCACAGTACATCACCAATAAAGTGTTTAGCCCACATAGGGGTCCACAATGAACTAGAATCATTTTCTATGTCAATGCAAATTTCTAGTGTTCATTCACTATCATGGTCCACATTATGGATTCCACTTTTTCAAGTTTTGATCTATTGATTAAATGTGACAAACTTTGGGTTACTTTAATCCTTTAAATCCGTGGCTTTCAAGGGTCTTTAAATTCCTATTCTTTCACCACATTAGCATTAATTCTTTATCATCAATCCTCTTAATTCTTTTAGTTCATCAAATTCAATTCATTCCCTTATTAATCAAGCCAAAACCGTGGCCATCATTAGGCTTTCAAGTCCAATGTTTGTTTCCATTTTTATGCATTAGTTTCTTATTATTAGTTCACTTTATGTGTTTATTTCAAATTCTTCCAAACTCACACACTCATGTTCTTTCTCTTGATTAGAATTCTCTAAGTTACCAAGTTAAGACTTTGATTAATTATCCTTACACATTATGGATCCCTAATTACCTTCTAATGTCCAATTCATCAATCCTTCATCCAAGTCACAATTTTTCACCATCTTTCTCCTTCATGGCCGTGAGCTTCATAAAATTAGGGTTCTAGGTTTTTCACTTCCTCATTAGTCCTTATCCACTTAATTAATACCATTCCATTTAGTCTTAAAAATTTTAAGCAACAACATCACACCAAAGGGGTGTTGGCCGTGAGCCCTATTGCACAAAGCAAGGGACTTTTGTCTCAATTTCACCAATTCCAATCCATCAAAATTATTACAACATCATCAAGAATTAAATTCATCCAACAAATCAAGTAAAATGATGAAAATTTAAAGAATCAATAATAAGAAAAATAAAATCAGAAGAGTAACCCATGTTAGGGTTTCTCACAAATCTTCAAACAACAAGTTTCCAACCACCATCTTTGGTTGAATAGAGTGGTCTCCCTCTTACCAAAGAGGTGAACACGAAATGGTCTCCCAAGAAGCTCCTTGTGATTTTTGATTTTGGTCCTTCAAAACCCTAGAAAAGCAATCTCAAAGAATCAATACCAAAGCTTGGAAAAGAAAGCATCCTTGACCATGGAAATGGTCTTGGAACATGAAAAGAAGAAGAGAAGAGAAGAAAGTAGTGGCCTTTACCTTGAAGTTTCAAGCTTTGCTCTTGATGAAAAATGGTGAAAATGAAGGATTTTGAAGTGGAGTATGAAAAGGAAAAGCACTTTAGAATGATGAAGAGAAGCTAGAAATGGAAATGGTGAGGCAAGAAAACGAAAATGGTGAGTGGAGGAGGGGCTACCGAAATGGAGAGGAAGAGAGGAAGAGAAAGTGGTTGAGAGAAAATGAAGGATTTTGATGAAACTTTGTGAATGGAAGTTGTAAAAAAGATGATGGTGAGTGTAGAAATGTGATTGGTGAAGAGAAGAAGTGAAGAAAATGGTGGAGATTGGGCTGCAAAAACCATGTGGCTATGGAGGGTTCTAGAGAGAAGGGAGAGCAAAATGAAGAAGAAGAGAGTGAAGAGAGAGAAGTGGAGTTGTAAAATGAATTAGGGTTTGATATGTTAAAGTGAGTAGTAGAATTTGGTCTCCAACACCCCCAAAATGGGCTGCCAACCATAGCCCCAAGAGAGAGTGAGAGGGAGTGTTTTGGCTTTTCCATGCAATTAGAGTGGATAATTTGGTCATTTGGCCAAAGCTTCTTGAATAGTGTACAAATTTGAATTAAAGAGAGATTTGACATGACATAAAGTAGATTGCATTTAGATAAGGTGATAGGATTTTTATTATATGTTATTATCTAATAGATAATAGTTACAGTCAACAAAAGTCAGTATTAAGTAATCTGACAGATAAATTTTACGCAGTGTTTTATTATTTTATCTGTTAGATTTCTCAAAAAATGTGAAACCTCGTAAACTGTGTTCGGCCTCGGGTTTAGTAAGATCTCTCGTCGACGTTTCTATAGTTCAAGGTTCTCAGAGAAAATATCTCATTTCTCCGGCTCCATTCAATGCGCACGCAAAATGAGGAATATATTAAAATATTCAACGTTTCCAGAAAAATTCCAAAAAATTTTCAAAAATCACAAATATTATGAAACGACTACTAACCATAAAATTTTTCAACTTTCGAGACATTATAGTTGTTTTCCCGACTCTGCCTGATATGCACACAAAACGAGAAATATATTAAAATATTCTGCATTCTCAGAAAAATCCAAAAAAATCCCAGTAAATCATAAATATTATAAAATGAATATTTATAACGAAATCAGTAAATTTTGGGGTGTTACAATTCTCCCCAACAAATAAGAATTTCATACCTTAAAATAACTCTGGATATTGCTCCTTTATCTTGTCCTCCAATTCCCATGTCGCATCTCCAGTTGCTTTATTCCAGATTACTTTCACCAGTGCAATGTCTTTCTCTCTGAGTTGCTTTATCCTCCTATCCTCAATCCTTACAGGAGTTGTCTCATAAGTCAAGTTTTCCTTTAATTGCACTGAATCAGGTGCTATGACATGATCAGGACTTGTAATATATTTTTGGAGTTGTGACACATGAAAGACATTATGGAGATTTGAAAGAAAAGGGGGTAAAGCTATTTAGTAAGCAACAAGACCTATACGACAAAGAATTTGGTAAGGTCCAAGGAATTTTGGAGTGAGCTTTCTAGATTTTAGAACACGACTGACCCCAGTCGTAGGCGTGACTTTCAAGAAGACATGCTCTTCTTCTTCGAACTCAAGAGGTTTCCTTCTTTTGTCCGCATAACTCTTTTGCCGACTCTGAGTCGTTTTCATTTTTTCCTGAATCATTTTGACCTTCTCAGATGTCTATTGAATAAGCTCAGGTCCGACGGGAAGTCATTCTCCATCTTGATACCAGCATAGAGGTGTTCAACGCCTTCATCCATATAGAGCTTCATAGGGTGCCATCCCTATACTTGAATGATAACTGTTGTTGTAGGTGAACTCTACCAATGGTAAGACTTCATCCCAACTTCCAGTTTGCTCTATAGCACAAGCTCTCAATAGATCTTCTAATGACTGAATTGTTCTCTCCGACTGACCATCAGTCTGAGGATGATATGCAAAACTCAGTCGTAACTTCGTTCCCATCCCTTCTTGAAGACTCTACCAAAACTTCGATGTAAACCTCGGATCTCTGTCGGAAATAATACTCGTGGGTACACCGTAAAGTCTGAAAATTTCACTAATATATATCTGAGTTAACTTCTCTAATAGATATCTTATGTTGATCGGCAAGAAGTGTGCTGACTTTGTAAGTCGATTCACAATTACCCATATTGAGTCATATCCTCTTCTTGTCTTCGGCAATCCGACAACAAAATCCATGGCAATATTATCTTATTTCCATTCGGGAATAGTCAACAGTTGTAGCATTCCAGCTGGTCTCTGGTGCTCAATCTTTGTTTTCTAGTAAACCAAACAAGATGATACGCATCTAGCAATATCTCTTTTCATCCTATGCCACCAAAATAATTTCCTCAAGTCTTGATACATTTTAGTCATACTAGGATGCATACTCAACTGACTCGAATGGGCATGTTCAAGTATGTACTTCCTGAGTTCCTCATCTTTAGGCACACAAACTCTTCCTTGGAATCTTAAAATTCTGTCATTTCCTTTCTTCAATGTTGATATGCCGCCCTGCTTTATCAGCTCTCTTTCCTCTTGTAAGAACTTATCCACTTTTTGTTTTTCTCGAATATCATCCATTAAGTCATTTGAGATAGTGACCATGTTCATGTAGATTTTACCTAGTGTCAACTCCACAAACGACCATATGTCTCTGAACTGTTCTATTAAATCTTGCTCTCTGATCATCATGGCAGAAATACTGACTGTCTTCCTACTCAAAGCATCAGCGACCACATGTGCCTTTCCCAGATGATACTGAAGTTGGAAATCGTAGTCTTTCAGGAACTCCAGCCATCTTCGTTGTCTCATATTCAGCTCCTTCTGATCATATAGGTATTTCAAGCCCTTATGGTCATTGAAGACATTGAATGTTGCTCTATACATATAATGTCTCCATATCTTCAAGGCAAACACCACGGCAGCTAACTCCAAATCATGTGTAGGGTAGTTTTTCTAATGCGCTCATAATTGTCTAGAGGCATAAGCCACCACTTTTCCATTTTGCATAAGAACACACCCCAATCCTTGATATGAAGTGTCACAGTACACTTCAAATGGTTCGTTTGGATTAGGCAGAACTAACATAGGTGATGTAGTTAGTCTTGTAACACCCTCCTAGAGGATGTCACATTTATCAAAAACAATAATTAAAATATAAACCCTTACCCAAGTTATAAATCATTTCGTAATAAATATTATTTTTTCCTGAAACATTATATTATAAAATACACATAACATAAAATAAAACAACTATTACATACACACCATAATTATACATATGATTATGTTTTTAATAGGTACAAATAATTCACATAATATAAAATATTTAATAAAAAAGAACCGTCATCGGTTTAAAGCAAACCATAAACTAGCCCAAGCATAACACTAAAAGTTTTGATTCTCCAAAGGATCTTCCTCGGAAAAATCATTATAATACAGAAAACCTCGGTCAATGTTATCCCACATCGAAATCAATCCATATAATATGGGTGATCTCGAGGCTCACCCTTCTCAAACTGCTCGTTCGGTTGTTGCTCTCCTTCGTACTGAAAATCCAGTGGTTGTTCCTCTTCTACTTTCTCAACTATTTTACAGAACATAAATAATAACACAGAAAATATACACAAAAGAGGTGAGACAATCTACATCATTACCAGCATGGCAGTAAAGAAAACGACAATACAAACAGATAAGAAACACAAACAGATATAACAATTAATATAACAATTCATATTATCGATCATACATAATATCAAACATAAATAAACTCAATCATGTTATAATGCGAGACTACATATGCAAATACACACGAGACACATACCTACTCCATGGAGCTAAACATAACCATAACATCAACATTGACATCAACATCTGAGAGAATAATCCGGATAGACATGTCTGCACATCAAAAACAATGGCTGCCTCAACCAACTGTTACACAGTCAAATACGTCGTGTAAACAGCACACAGTCAAATACGTCGTGTAGATGGTACACAGTCAAATACGTCGTGTACGACCCAGGCAATGCGCACCAGACAGTCCCCATGGATTCTGATTAAGACGAGTATTTGTCGAGATCGTCAGTGTGTGATCAGTTACCATGGCCCAGAGGAGCTACCATCTGTCCACATGTGGAATATACTGCACACTAACGCCTCCAAGTTCAAACACACGAACAACTCCGCTTATCACACCGTAACACAGTGTCATTCATCTCATCAGTCAAATGCCTTTTACAACCAAGTTGACATGTTCAAAAAATACGTAATGAACCAAAATCTCCAAAATACGTTCATATCCACCATAACTCATAATTACAAAAATACCCTTGGTATTGATAATTTCCAAATACAGTACGTTTTCACTTGACAGTACCATTTCTCAATACGTCCGGGTCCACCACTTTGGCCCGACAGTAAAAACTCGTTGTTTTCATAAATCACATAAATAATTTATCGCCTTTTCATAAATATGTTGCCTTTTACAAACGTTTTTCAATCGCGTAAATATTTTCAAACGTTTTCTCAATTGCGTATTTCAAAAATTACTTGTTTTAAATACGTGTAAGTTATTTCTACTATTTTTCACTGTATAAAATTCATTTGTTTGGTTATATCCATAAAATACCCTTCAAAAATTAGGAACATACTTTATAACTCAAAAGTAAATATTTTTCAAGAGTCAAAAATTCATTTCTTTTATAGACTAGACTTCTACAAAAATTCATTTACTTACTTGATTCTTGAAAATTTATTAAAAATTGAATTCTTTTTAGGTTAACAAAGTCATTTACACTTAGAAAACAATTTTTGAATCAATTAAACTCCAAAAATTCTATGATGGCCGAAAATCACCTTTCCTTAAAAATCATTATTCAAATTATTTTTCATCTATAAAATCATTGTAAAATCCTTTAACTTAATTAGATAAATTAGGTCATCCTTTAAAAAAAAAAAGATTGAGAACACATTGGTTCTCTTTTTCATAATAAAACCATAAACTCATCATCTTGTGTTCTTTGGAACACTTTTACAAATCTCAACATAATATTCATATCCAACCAATTATCATAAACTCATAAACACATACATATATTTATGAATACATACCATATAATAAAGCAATAGACATACTTGCAATAAACAAGAGAATAAACATACCCAAAATTAATCACAAATAAAAAGACATCAAGCAATCAAATGGATGAATCCTTATGGATTCTTCACCATAAACAAATTCCATTCTCCCACCACCACACATGGTTGATGAGATTAAATCTCCTCTTACCGATTTAGATGACAAAATCTCCTTGAACTCCTCCTTAGAAATTCTTGTGTAGCTTCAACAAAAATCCTAATAAGCTTAAACAAATTTTAAAGTTATGAACTATGGATGAAAAAGATAAACCATGGATCAATCATGGTTTAGAACATCAAAAATCAAATTAGAAACAAGAAAGAAGAATTTTCACCTTATAGGAAAGAAACTTCAAAGTGATTTTCCAAGCTCCAAATGGATGATTTTGCAAAAACTCACAACTAGAGATGTTCTTAGAATATGGTTTAGGTTTAGAAAAGTAGGTTGGATAAATTTTTTGATGGGTGGAAGTAGGATTTGTGGTGCTTGGCCGAATGGGTGGTTTTTTTGTGGACTTAGGAAATTTTTTCTTTGGTTTCTTGTTAGGAAGAGAGAAGAATGAAAGTTTAGAGTGATAGAATCATTGATTTAGGAGTGAATGATGGCCTTAAGACTTAAATAGCTCTCCTTCCAAGTGCAGCCCCATTTTTTATGTTTTTGTTCCATTATGGGTTTGGTAATTTGCATGATACATTAGTTAAGTAATAAAACATCTATTGATTGCTTAGTGGCTTGCATAAGCATGCATTATGGCCATAGAATACTAATGAAAAGAAGCCCTCCTTTTGACATTTCTCTTAGTGCTAATTTAGTGGATGCATAATAAAATATATAATAGTTTAGTGCTTAATTAATGGATGCATAATAATAATAATAATAACCTAGTGCTAAATTAATGGATGCATAATAATAATAATAATAACCTAGTGCTAAATTTAGTGGATGCATAATAATATTAATAATAACCTAGTGCTAAGTTTAGTGGATGCATAATACATTAGGACAAAAATTGCTATAGGAAATCCATTAGTAAAATAATGATTAATGCATTAGGACAAAATTGCTATAGGAAATCCATTAAGTAAAAATAATAATTAATGCATTAGGACAAAATTGCTATAGGAAATCCATTAAGTAAAAATAATAATTAATGCATTAGAACAAAATTGCTATAGGAAATCCATTAAGTAAAAATAATAATTAATGCATTAGGACAAAATTGCTATAGGAAATCCATTAAGTAAAAATAATAATTAATTGATTAGATAATTTAGAAATTTACAAGTATTTTTATGTTGGTAAACTTTTCCTAAAAGTGGGTCCCACAAAACAAAAGTGGGTCCCACAAGACAAACGTGGGTCCCACAGATTTTTCGGTATGGTAAATATTTTATTACACCGAAAAATCTGCAAAAATAAAAGATTGATATACGCATTATTCGGATTAGGTTTAGTAAGATCGCCCTGCTCCAAATAATTCAAACAAGGTTTTCCCACGAAAATTATTATTTTCTTGGCCCGGAGCAAATCACACAAAACAATCAAATACAGTCACAAAACAGTCAAATTCATTGCATAACACACAGAAAACAGAAAAATAGCACAATAAGGGCAAAATCGTAATTAGTCAAAAATTGGGGTGTTACATTCTCCCCCACTAATAGAAATTTCGTCCCCGAAATTTATCGTACCTTAGAAAAGATGTGGGTACTGCTCCATCATTTTATCTTCCAGCTCCCAAGTAGCATCTCTCGTTCTCTCATTCCAAATGACCTTTACCAAAACAATCATCTTCCCGCGAAGCTGTTTCACTCTCCTGTCCTCAATCTTAACAGGAAACGTCTCATATGACAAATTCTCTTTCAATTGTACTTCATCAAGTTGAATGACATGTGTTGGATCAGGAATATATTTTCTCAACTGAGACACATGGAAAACATTATGAAGATTGGATAGAAAAGGTGGTAAAGCTATTTGGTAGGCTACAGGACCTATCCGATGAATGATCTGGTATGGTCCGATGAATTTAGGAGTGAGTTTTCTGGATTTGATAACCCTTCCCACACCAGTTGTAGGTGTTACACGCAAAAACACATGCTCACCTTCTTCAAATTCAAGAGGTCATCTCCGCTTGTCAGCATAGCTTTTCTATCGGCTTTGAGTTGTCCTCATTTTCTCCTGAATCATTCTTACCTTTTCAGTAGTCTGTTGCACAAGATCAGGTCCAATGGTCATACTTTCTCCATCCTGATACCAACACAAAGGTGTTCGGCATCTTCGTCCATAAAGCGCTTCATAGGGTGTCATCCCTATACTTGAGTGAAAACTATTGTTGTAGGTGAATTCTATCAAAGATAAAAATTCATCCCAACTTCCTTGTTGTTCCAACACACAAGCACGTAACAAGCACAGAAAAATAGCGCAATAAGGGCAAAATCATAATTAGTCAAAAATTGGGGTGTTACAAGTCTCCTCTTCAGCTCTTGGAAACTTCCTTCACACGCATCTGTCTATTCAAATGCTTGATTCTTTCTGGTGAGTTGAGAGAGTGGTTCGGCAATCTTAGAAAATCCTTTAATGAACCTCTGATAATATCCAGCTAATCCAACAAAACTTCGGATTTCAGTCACCGTCGTTGGCCTTTCCCATTGTAGCACAGCTTCCACCTTTGAAGGATCCATAACAATTCCTTCCTTTGAAATTACATGGCCCAAGAATTTCACGTCATCCAGCCAAAATTCACACTTGGACAACTTAGCATAGAACTCTTTCTCCTTCAAAATCTATAGAACTATACTGAGATGTTCAGCATGATCCTCCTAATTTTGTGAATAGATCAAGATATCGTCGATGAAAACAATGACAAATCTGTCCAAATAAGGATGAAAGATCCTATTCATATAGTCCATGAATATCGCATGTGCATTAGTCACACCAAAAGGCATCACTAAGTACTCGTAATGTCCATAACGAGTACGAAAAGCTGTTTTGGGAATATCTTCCACTTTCACTCTGATTTGGTGATAACCCGATCGCAGATCGATCTTTGAAAACACAACTGCTCCTTTTAATTGGTCCATCAGATCTTCTATCCTCGACAAGGGATACGTGTTCTTGATCGTAACTTTGTTCAACTGACGATCATCCACGCACAACCTTGAAGTACCATCCTTCTTTTTCACCAGTAACATAGGTACTCCCCAGGGTGATACACTGGGTCTCACAAATTGCTTTTCCAAAAGCTCTTCTAGCTGCTTCTTGAGTTCTACAAGCTCTGCTGGTGACATACGGTAAAGCACTATGGAAATAGGGCCAGCTCCAGGTACCAAGTCAATAGAAAATTCAATCTCCCTTTCTGGTGGCAAACCAGGTACATCATCGGGGAAAACTTCAGGAAACTCTCAAACTACAGAGATTGCGTCCACATCAACCTCACTCTCGACCTTCAAAGAAGATAATAGCATGTATCCTCGAGCTACTTCTTTTAAGAAAGCTTTCACTTGGTTGGCGGTCAAAAATCTAGAATTCTCATCCAAAGGGAAAACTATGATTTTTCTAGAACAGTCTAATAGGATATGGTTAGCAGATAACCAGTCCATTCCTAATATCACATCTAATTGAGACAATGATAAACAGATCAAATCGACAGAAAAGATTCGACCTTCCACAATTAAAGGGCAATTTAGACAGACTTTAGCAGTAATGACAGGTTTTACAGTAGGAGTCGAAACAATCAAATCAAAAGGTAAAGAAGATACAGACAAACTAAGTCTTTTCACACAGTCATATGAAATGAAAGAATGAGTTGCACCAGAATCATACAGTACGATTAAAAGATTACCTTCAATGAGACCTTCTCCTTGTATCAGATCCTCGGACTTAGAGGCCTCAGCACCACTCAGGGTTGTAGACTCTGCCTCCAGCCTACGATTTAGAGGTCCTAGCAGCATTGACAGAAGGTTCCGCCTTGGTCTGATTACAGTCACGGGAAACATGTCCCAATTTTCCACACCGAAAGCAGATGATTCCCTTGATCGTGCAGTCTCTTGTATAATGCTCATTTCCGCATTTCATGCACCTCGGCGTAGACGCCGCATTCTGACCTGTCCTTCCTGGACTTCCAATTGGGCTTCCCCCCTGTGGCCTTTGTTGCTGCTGACTTCCAGATGGTCTGGAATAGGGTTTCTTCTTATAACGACTTACGTTACCGCCACCTCCTCTTTGGGACTGAATTGGCCCAAAGTTTTTATTTCTCGTATCACGTGCCTGGTCCAAGCTTTCCAACCGATAGCATGTGTCAAGTAGCTCGAAAAACTAAGTAATTTTCAAAGCTATGATGATCCTCTTCACGTCATGTCTCAGGCCTTCTTCAAACTTATGGCACTTCCAGACTTCATTTGGTTGGTGTTGGAAATAAGTCGAGAACCTTGACAAGCTTTCGAACTTGGTAGCGTACTCGCTCACAGTCATAACTCCCTGTCGCAAACTTAGAAATTCCATTTCCCTTGCGTGTCTAGCATTCTCAGGGAAATACTTGTTCAAGAACCTTTCTTTAAACACTTCCCAAGTAATCGCTCTATTTTCAGCTTGCAGCAACCTTTGCTCTCCAGTCCACCAATGTTTCGCATCTCCCATTAGCATAAATACAACGTAGGTCACCTTTCGGTCATTGGCACAGTTCATGCTAGCATATATCTTCTCCAGCTCTTGGATCCAAAGGGTAGCTTTCTCCAGATCAAACTCTCCTTTGAACTATGGAGGGTTAGCGCGATGAAATCCCTCTAAGTTCTGAGTATTAGCTGTAGCCTCTAGCCGTTGTGTAGCTCTAGCCCGTTGTTGAGCTGTCTGCTGGTTCTGCTGCAGTATTGCTTCAGCCATCTTTTGTATCACCTCTATGGCAGCAGCCATATCACCTCTACGAGCCATAGTTTCTTTTAAATCAAACTACACAAAACACAGAGAAAGTCAGATGTATCCTTGCGAATACCAAACAACAGAAAATCACAGAGAATCACACAGCACAAATAAGACAGTCCAAAACCACATGACCTAAAAGAAAACATAAACCGAGAGCTCTGATACCAAGATAGTGTAACGCCCCTTTTTCTAACAATACTCGCAAAGAAGAAACGTCACACTATTATATGAAACATAAAGCAGAATAAATTAAACTGTGGAAAATGGTACTTGTTTTAAATTTCACAAGCCCAGTTCAATTTATGGTTATTTAAATTCCTTTACAATTTTTGCAATATTTTTTTTTGAAATATAAATCATTACCAAGTGGTGTTAAGAGTAAATTAGAAAATCTATATCGTAACGAAATAGCAAATATTGAACAGTTGCAGTACAACCAACAGAAATTAAACCATACATCAGATATATGCATATTTTCATAATCGTATGTAAAAGCCTATATTAGTTACATTTCCAAAATGTACAAAAAGAAACAAAATATGTACCCACCCAAAGAGATAAAAATATATACCTATCAATCTAGTAATGCGTCAGGCTCCCTCAAAAATAACGGATAGCCATCTGTAGCCACCGATAGAAATAGTCCCTAAGATTGACGAGATCGAGAAGGAACCGTTGAAGGATCCTCCTCGGGGTCCTCTTCGTCCGATGAAACATCCATTGGAGTGACAGAGCAACGGGCGGGAGCCCGAGCAGTGGACAAAAAGGAGTCGCCACGTGGGGTATAATATATATCCGCCCACATGTCCCTCACGTGCAAGTAAAACTCTAGCCACACAAAAGCATGAAAATAAAAAATGGAAGCATCGTAACGTCCCTTGATAATCATATATTTTATACATTAATAAACCCTCATTTTTAGTTATTTACACTCTTCATGTTCTTAATTGATTAAGCCTGGTTATGTTTTGTAAGATTGGACTCAAATTGGACTTAATTGATTTTTTTAGCATTATTTGGGTCTTACGTTGTTTCTGTATTTTGGTCATATCTTGATTTTTAGATGTCTAGAAATTATGAATTTTACCTTGTAGGAAAGCTGAGAGAAAGCTCTACAACTTTGGTGCAGAGCTCAAAGTCTCATTCAGACATCTAGTGGAGCTAATTGGGCTTACAATAATCAGAGCATAACTTGAGCTGTAGGAACTTTCTTGGACTGAAATTTGGAGAGTTGAAAGTTAAGACCCATATCTACAACTTTGATGAAGAACATAAGAGCTCATTCAGACATCTTGGAGATGATATTGGGTCTGGAAGTCAAAACAGAGGTACTGAAACTAGGCCTGAACAGTCTGCAGTAATTGGAACATATTTTGGGCTGTGGGATGAATTTTTGGATGATTTCTATGCCATTAGAAAGCTGAGACAAAATGCTACAACTTTCATGAAGACCATGTTGCTTCATTCTAATGGCATCCATGAGATCAGCACTAAATGATTTCAGAGACAAGGAATCTTAATAATTTTCCACTCACCAACTCACCATTTGGCTTTTTTCACTCATTCATCCACTCATCCACCTACTCTTAATCAGCTCCCTTGTCATTTTGTATCCCTAATCCTCTATAAAAGGCATCATTGGCTGATCATTTGGTGCTGTAACACCCCAAAAAGTGTTTGTTTAATCATCAATGATCATTTTATAATATTCTTGATTTTTAGGGATTTTTTTGAAATTTTCCAGAAACGATGAATATTTTAATATATTTCTCATTTTACATGCACACTGAGCTGAGACTTGCTGATGTTAGTGTAACGCTCTGGAAATCATTTATTTTGTCATGAATAGTCACTTTCTAATATTTGTGAATTATGTGAATTTTTCTGGAATTTTTCGGAAACGACGAATATTTTAATATATTCTTCGTTTTATGTGTATATTGAGCAGAGTCGGAAAAACGATTGTAATGCTTCAAAAATTGGGAAATGATGAGAGGAATAGTCATTTTATAATATTTGCAATTTTTGAGAATTTTCTGGGAATTTTTCGGAAACGTCAAATATTTTAATATATTTTTCGATTTACGTGCCCACCGAGCGGACCTGGGAAAATGCAATATCTTCCCTGTGATTGGTAAACTATAAATTGTGGACTTGTCGATGGGGGATCTTACTAAACCCGAGGCCGGACACAATTTACGATATTTACATTTTTTGAGGTTTTTACCTAATAAATGAAATCGCGGAACCGTAAAATCATCCGATGGATAATAAAATATTATTTTCATCATCTGTGACTCTTCTACACTGGGGGAAAATAATACTGACAGTGTAAATATTTATCTGTGTTAGTGTGCTTAATTAGGAGATAACCTTACTTTCACTTTATCGTGAAACGTGCGAAGCTTCTCATGTAAGCTTGGAGGAAGCTTCTTGGAAATTTCCTCTCCCTCTTTCCCCATGCAAATGCAGCCACCTCCCTCTCCTCTCTCCTCATGCACAGCTGGACCCATAATTTTGGTGGGGAAAGTTGTTTGCTTTTCATTAATTCATCATAACACTTAATTTCAAAAATTCACCTAAAGCCCTTTGTCTCTCTACTTCCACTCATCTTCTTCATTTTAGTTTTCTCCTCCTTCTCTCTAGGAGCACCACGACAGCAGCCCCTCTCCCCCTCATCCTTCACAAAATTTTCAACCAACACCGTTTTCTTAATCCTCTCCATCTCCTAAACACTTGTCTTGCTTGTGGCATTTTGAAAATCCACCATTTTCACCATTTTCTTCAAGCTTCAAGCTTAGGGTTTTTGAGTAAGTTTCTTGACTCTTCACTCCCTCTCTTCATTTTCATTTTCAAGGTCCTCTTTGTGACCATCCACACTTCATTTTTCAAGCCTTTGTGCTATTTAACCAAGTTGAAATTTCTAGGGTTTTAGTGGCACCCAATCCGAATTTGCAAGGAGTTTCTTGGAGGTTTCTCTTGATTTCTTCACCTTGGTAAGAGAAAGACACTCCTCCTCAACCTCTATTAGCATCTAGGAACCTTAGTTGTAATTGTTGGTGGAAAAACTCTAACAAGGGTGATTCTTTAATTTGATGATCTATATGTTTACATGTTGATTTTTTGATGTTTTTGACATTGGATTGGTTGGTTGTGCATATTGATATATTGGATTGGATTGGGTGACTTGGAAGAGAAGAAAATGAATTGGGAGTGCCTCTTGGGAGGTCACGGTTTTGAGCCCAAAATTAGGGGTTCTTGGTGAACCAATGCAACAAGTGAAAGACTAAGTAAAATTAAAGGTGTAAGATACAATTGATAAATTGAAAAGATTGGGAATTGGATCCCTAGGGAGGTCACGACCTCTAGGGCCTTTTGAGGCTTAATTATGAAAGTTTGGTAACTTGGAGACTTAAGTAATCAAGTGGCTAAAATCCTAAGTAATGAACTAGAGGAATTACCAATTGGAAGAATTGAAGATAATTGGAGATTTCATAAATTTTAAAGAACCAATAATGAAACTTCCATAAGACATAAGGAGATTTCAGACTTAAGGAGATTTCAAGAGAGCAAGAACAAGAGAGTGGGAGATTCTAAGGACTTAGAATAAATTACCAAGTGTAAGAGAATGAATTACATTAGAGAAAATCAAACTATGTATGAGAATCAAATTAAAGAGGAACCTTGTAGGAAGAGTAAATCTTAAATAAGAATGCATAATGGACCTTAAAAATGTATTACCTTGATTAATTTCAATATTATGATAGTGTGGGTCCATTTGAGTGACCAAAGGTGTGTTGATGCTTATTTTGGCCAATTGTTGCATATTACGGAAGAATATGTGATGTTGACCATACATGTTCATACATAGAGTCTTATGCATTATGAATGTCCTGTGGACTGTTGTAAGGCCAAGTTGCCTAGGAGATTGAACACACCTTAGTGCGGGTGCGAGTAGACTAGTGTAGATCATGTTATGACCTTGGGGGCGTCGAGGTGCGGGTCCTTCGCAATGGGTAGTTGGTAGCTCTCCGACACATGGGGCAAACCGATGCTAACACACCGATGATCCAGACCGAGACACTGTCCTATATCGTAATCTAGCGTAGATTGTCTATACAATGCCTGAATGTGCACGTGGAAAACTATTGAGTTATAGCACTTTGGCCGCGGCAGCCGAGTTGTAGACGTGTCTCCTGATCTTTCTCTCCGACTATTTGTGTCTAGCTCCATGTAGTAGGAAATTGAGTATTGTGTGCATATGCATCATGAGATGTCATATCATCTGATAATTACTGCCTTGTGCGAATTTTGAACTGTTTATTTATTATTATGATGAATGACTGCCTGGAACTGTCTACCTATTTACTGATTGTATTTACTGCATATTACTATTGTTATTATTTTTGGAATGCTATATGGGCGCGATGCGCCGTATTGGTTTCTGGCTGCTATAATTGGTAATGATGGTAGGATGTCTTACCTCTTTCCTGTATTTCTGTTATTTGCTGCCTGTGAGTATATTGTATCTATCGAAGACGACGACAAGGAGGTTGAAGCTCCCGACTTCCCCAGCTTCTGGCCTGATCAAGACTAGCACCCACTGTGGAGCATGGAGGCACGCATGCGCGGATTTCTGGGTGATGTGCGTCTGACCTTCCTTGGGGGGCCAGAGTGCTGGCACATCAACTTGAGTTCCGACCGCTGCGTCTATCTGGGAGACGTGTCGATTTCTCTAGCCTGGAGACGTCATGAGACGCCGATCTTTACCTGCTACGTTAGCCTACAGTTGGAGTTTTATCTGCCCATTCAAGAGATGTGGGGTGACCGTTACTACACCCCGTAGGAGGACTCTTTTGATTCCACTGCTCAGGCTCCTGCCCGTGGTTTTGTGGTTCCGATGGAGGTTTCCTCGGACGAGGAGGACCCCGCTGAGGATCCTGATACGGTCCCTCCTCCTCTGAGGGACTGACATTACTGGTAGCTGCTGATGGTTGTCAGTGTTTTATTTTGGAGGCTTGATGTTTTATTTTTGTTGGGCTGTATATTCTGATATCTTGGGGATGTATATGTATGATCCTTTGGGCATGTATAGTTTTGCTTTTTGGAAATTCCAGGCTTGTATCTAAAACACAATTGACATTTAATATATATATATATATATATATATATATATATATATGCATGTGTTTCGATGTGAGTTTCACTTTCGTATTACGCTTTATTGTTATTCATATTTCATCACTGTTTTATTGATTAACGAACAAAAAATAATAATAATAAAATATATATATACTGCCTTTTTACTCACGTACTAATGAATTGGACAAATAAATCTTAATTAAAATGAACCGGGTCTTAATTCTGCAAAATTTTATTTTTCGAATTTATGTTTGATAATGTGATGTTCCCTCACCAAAAGGGGCGTTACATTAAGTTGGTATCAGAGCCCCGGTCTATATTTTCTTTGGGTTTTGTGTGTGAGTCTGTCTTGTTTGTGCTGTGTGAATCTCTGTGATTGGTATTCTGAATGGAATACATCTAACCTTCTTTGTGTTTTTCAGTTAACCTGATTTAAGAGAAAAGCGAGATGGCAAGAGGCAGAGAAATGGCAGCTGCTATAGAAGCAATGCAGAAGATGGCGGAAGTCATCACACAACAGAATGAACGTGCTGCTCAGCAACAAGAGAGAGCTGCTCAACAGCTCAAAGCAACTGTCGATGCGCAGAACTTGGCGGAGTTTCGTCACCACAACCTTCCACAATTCAAGGGAGAATTTGATCCAGACAAGGCTAGTTTGTGGATCAAAGAGCTGGAGAAAGTTTTTCGTGGCATGAATTGCGCTGAAAACAAGAAGGTGAACTATGCTACCTTCATGCTTGTTGGCAATGCTGAAGATTGGTGGAATGGAATTCAGAGAGTATTGGAGGCCGAGGGACGTGACATCGCGTGGGACTTGTTCAAGGACAAATTCTTGGATAAGTACTTTCCTGCAAGCGCGAGACATGCGAAAGAAATAGAGTTCCTTAACCTGAGGTAAGGGAACATGACCATTAGTGAATATGCGGCCAAATTTGAGAACTTGGAGAAGTTTTCAACCCATTTTCAGCATCAACCAGATGAAGCTTAGAAGTGTTGGAAGTTCACCGAAGGACTGAGGTATAAAGTGAAGAAGGCTGTGATCACTCTGAAAATTAAAGTGTTCTCGGAGCTGTTGGATACATGCTGTGAAGTGGAAGCCTTGGAACGAGCTAGAGATTCGAGGAGCAAGAACTTTGGGCCTGCAAGGTTCCAAAGAGGTGGAGGTAATAGTTCAAACCGTTTCCAAAAAAAGCCCTATTCCCGACCAACGGGAAGTCAACAACAAACTGGTGGAAGTTCTGGTGGAGGTTCTACTGGGAACCGGACTGGTCAGAATGTGACATATCCCTCTAGATGCCTAAAGTGTGGGAAAGACCATCCCACAAGAGAGTGCACAATCAAAGGGTTCATCTGCTTCAGATGTGGCAAACCGGGCCACGTGTCCAGAGATTGCAACCAAGCAAAGACTGAACCTTCAATCAATGCAACTCAAGCTAAGAAACCGCAAGCTGGAGGTTGAGTCTACACCATGAGCGGAGCTGAAGTCTCCGAATGCAAAGACTTGATTCAAGGGGAAGGCACCATAGAAGGTAATCTTTTAAAAGTACTGTATGACTCTGGGACAACCCATTCTTTCATATCATATGACTGTGTGCTACGACTTGACTTACCAATGTCTACCCTACCTTATGATTTGACTGTCTCAACCCTTACTGACAAACTGGTAGTTACTACCAAAGTCTGTTTGAAGTGTCCCCTAATTGTTGAAGGTCGAATCTTTTCTGTCGATTTGATTTGTTTACCTCTTTCACAACTAGATATAATCTTAGGGATGAACTGGTTATCTTCCAACCATGTTCTATTAGATTGCTCTAGAAAAGCCATAGTTTTCCCTTTGGATGAAGATTCTAGATAATTGATGGCCAACCAAGTACGAGCTTTCTTGAAAGAAGGAGCTCAAGGATACATGCTACTATCTTCTTTAAAAATTGAGAGCGAGGCTGATCTGAGTACTATTCCAATGGTGAAGGAGTTTCCTGAAGTCTTTCCTGAAGATGTACCTAGTTTACCACCGACGCGCGAGATAGAGTTTGCTATTGACCTTGTACCGGGAGCTGGTCCCGTGTCTATAGCACCTTATAGGATGTCACCAACGAAATTGGCAGAACTTAAGAAACAACTAGAGGAGCTTTTGGAGAAATAGTTCATCAAACCGAGTGTATCACCCTGGGGAGCGCCAGTGTTGTTGGTTCGGAAGAAGGATGGTACCTCAAGATTGTGTGTGGACTATAGGTAGTTAAACAAGTTGACGATCAAGAACAAATATCCACTCCCAAGAATCGACGACTTGATGGACCAACTGAAGGGAGCAACGGTGTTTTTGAAGATCGATTTAAGATCTGGATACCATCAGATAAGAGTGAAAACGGAGGATGTACCCAAGACTACTTTTTGCACCCGATACGGTCATTATGAATATCTTGTGATGCCGTTTGGTGTAACGAATGCACCTGCTATCTTCATGGACTACATGAACAGGATCTTTTGTCCTTATTTGGATAAGTTTGTTGTCGTCTTCATTGATGATATTCCCAGAATCGGGAGGATCATGCTGAACACCTTAGCATAGTTCTCTAGATCCTAAAGGAGAAGGAACTGTACGCTAAGCTGTCGAAGTGTGAATTTTGGCTAGATAAGGTTAAGTTTTTAGGCCATGTGATCTCGAAGGAAGGGATTGCAGTGGATCCATCAAAAGTGGAGGCAGTGCTACAATGGGAAAGGCCAAAGTTAGTGACGGAGATCCGTAGCTTTATAGGATTAGCCGGATATTACAGAAGGTTCATAGAAGGGTTTTCCAAAATTGCTGGACTGCTCACTCAACTAACAAAGAAGAACCAGGCTTTTGAGTGGACCAATAGCTGCGAGCAAAGTTTCCAAGAGTTGAAGAACTGGCTAACCACCTCACCAGTATTGGTGCTACCTGATCCGAATGAGCCATTTGAGGTGTACTATGACGCTTCATACCAAGGATTGGGGTCTGTTTTGATGCAACATAGGACAGTGGTAGCTTATGCTTTGCGACAGTTGCGAGTGCATGAAAAGAACTATCCGACGCATGATTTGGAACTAGCAGCTGTGGTTTTTGCTCTGAAGATATGGAGGCATTTCCTCTATGGAGCAACATTCAACATCTTCAGTGATCACAAAAGATTGAAGTATTTATACAATTAGAAGGAGCTGAGGCAGTGGAGATGGTTAGAATTCCTAAAAGATTATGATTTTCAACTGTTATATCACCTTGGCAAAGCGAATGTCGTGGCAGATGCCTTGAGTAGAAAGACCATCAGTGTTTCTACCCTGACGATCAAGGAAAGAGATCTCATAGAGCAGTTCAGAGATGTTTGGTCATTTGTAGAGTTGAAACCAGGAAAGATCTGTATGAATATGGTCACCATTTCAATTGAGCTACTGGACGACATACGGGAAAAGCAGAAGGTCGATAAACTCTTACAAGAAGTGAGAGAGTTGATGAGGAAAGGCAAAGAAAAGGAATTCGAGGAAGGAACAGATGGAATTCTGAGATTTCGAGGTAGAGTCTGTATTCCCCGCGACCAAGAGCTCAAATAGTATATCGTGGATCATGCTCACACAAGCAAGCTGAATATACACCCAGGCATAACGAAGATGTACCAAGACTTAAAGAAGTTGTTCTAGTGGCACGGAATGAAGAGTGATGTCACTAGATGCATATCGACTTGTCTAGTCTGTCAGAAAGCCAAAGTGGAACATCAAAGACCTGCAAGATTGTTGTAACCATTGTCTATTCCTGAATGGAAATGGGACAGCATTGCAATGGATTTCGTTATGGGTTTGCCAAGGACAAAGAGAGGACACGACTCGATCTGGGTAATAGTGGATTGACTGATAAAGTCAGCCCATTTTCTCCCGATCAATATAAGGTACAGTCTGGAGAAGTTGACCCAGCTGTATATTGGAGAGATCGTTAGACTGCATGGTGTGCCTACAAACATTATTTCTGATAGGGATCCGAGATTTACTTCGAAATTTTGGCAAAGTCTATAGGCATCGTTGGGAACGAAGTTATGTCTAAGTTCGGCGTACCACCCACAAACCGATGGTCAATCAGAACGAACGATCCAATCTTTAGAAGATTTGCTTAGAGCTTGTACTATAGAACAGACTGGAAGTTGGGATGAAGTTTTGTCATTGATAGAATTCACCTACAACAACAATTACCATTCGAGTATAGGGATGGTACCCTATGAAGCTCTATATGGACGACGGTGTCAGACACCATTGTGTTGGTACCAAGACGGCGAACATCTCACGATTGGACCAGATATCATTCAATAGACAACTGAGAAGGTCAAGATGATTCAAGAGGAGATGAAGACTGCTCAGAGCCTGCAAAAGAGTTATGCGGATAAGAGGAGAAAGCCTCTTGAGTTTGAGGAAGGTGAGCATGTATTCTTGAAAGTCACACCCACGACTGGGGTCGGCAGGGCTTTGAAATCTAGAAAACCCACTCCAAAATTTCTTGGACCTTACCAAATTCTTTGTCGGATAGGTCCAGTAGCTTATCAGATAGCTTTACCCCCTTTCCTATCCAACATACACAATGTCTTCTATGCGTCGCAACTGCGTAAATATTTACCTGACCCAAGTCATGTCATAGCACCGGACACAATACAATTAAAAGAGAACTTGACCTATGAAATGCCTCCTGCGAGAATCGAGGATCGATGGACAAAGCAACTTAGAGGCAAGGAGATTCCATTGGTAAAGGTGATCTGAAATGAGACGACTGGTGATGTAACTTGGGAACTGGAAGACAAGATTAGGGAACAACACCCATAACTATTCTGAGGTACGTGAATTTCGAGGAGGAAATTTCCTTTTAGTAGGGGAGTGTTGTAACATCTCGAAAAGTGTTTGTTTAATCCTCTCCATCTCCTAAACACTTCTCTAGAAAACCCACTCCAAAATTTCTTGGACCTTACCAAATTCTTTTCCGGATAGGTCCAGTAGCTTATCAGATAGCTTTACCCCCTTTCCTATCCAACATACACAATGTCTTCTATGTGTTGCAACTGCGTAAATATTTACCTGACCCAAGTCATGTCATAGCACCAGACATAATACAATTAAAAGAGAACTTGACCTATGAAATGCCTTCTGCGAGAATCGAGGATCGATGGACAAAGCAACTTAGAGGCAAGGAGATTCCATTGGTAAAGGTGATCTGGAATGAGATGACTAGTGATGCAACTTGGGAACTGGAAGACAAGATGAGGGAACAACACCCACAACTATTCTGAGGTACGTGAATTTCGAGGAGGAAATTTCCTTTTAGTAGGGGAGTGTTGTAACATCTCAAAAAGTGTTTGTTTAATCCTCTCCATCTCCTAAACACTTCTCTAGAAAACCCACTCCAAAATTTCTTGGACTTTACCAAATTCTTTGCCGGATAGGTCCAGTAGCTTATCAGATAGCTTTACCACCTTTCCTATCCAACATACACAATGTCTTCTATGTGTCGCAACTGCGTAAATATTTACCTGACCCAAGTCATGTCATAGCACCGGACACAATACAATTAAAAGAGAACTTGACCTATGAAATGCCTCCTGCGAGAATCGAGGATCGATGGACAAAGCAACTTAGAGGCAAGGAGATTCCATTGGTAAAGGTGATCTGGAATGAGACGACTGGTGATGCAACTTGGGAACTGGAAGACAAGATGAGGGAACAACACCCACAACTATTCTGAGGTACGTGAATTTCGAGGAGGAAATTTCCTTTTAGTAGGGGAGTGTTGTAACATCTCGAAAAGCATTTGTTTAATCATCAATGATCATTTTATAATATTCTTGATTTTTAGGGATTTTTCTGAAATTTTCCGGAAACGATGAATATTTTAATATATTTCTCGTTTTACGTGCACACTGAGCAGAGACTTGCTGATGTTAGTGTAACGCTCCAGAAATCATTTATTTTGTCATGAATAGTCACTTTCTAATATTTTTGAATTATGTGAATTTTTTTGGAATTTTTTGGAAACGACGAATATTTTATTATATTTTTTGTTTTGCATGTATATTGAGCAGAGTCGAAAAAATGACTGTAATGCTTCAAAAATTGGGAAATGATGAGAGGAATAGTTGTTTTACAATATTTGTAATTTTTGAGAATTTTTTGAGAATTTTCTGGAAACGTCAAATATTTTAATATATTTCTCGATTTACGTGCCCACCGAGCGGACCTGGGAAGATGCAATATCTTCCCTGTGATTGATAAACTCTAAATTGTGGACTTGTCGACGGGTGATCTTACTAAACCCGAGGTCGGACACAATTTACGAGGTTTACGTTTTTCGAGGTTTTTACCTGATAAATGAAATCGCGGAACCGTAAAATCATCCGATGGACAATAAAATATTATATTCATCATCTGTGACTCTTCTACACTGGGGGAAAAATAATACTGACAGTGTAAATTTTTATCTGTGTTAGTGTGCTTAATTAGGAGACAACCTTGCTTTCACTTTATCGTGAAACGTGCGAAGCTTCTCAGGTAAGCTTGGAGGAAGCTTCTTAGAAATTTCCTCTCCCTCTATCCCCATGCAAATGCAGCCACCTCCCTCTCCTCTCTCCTCATGCATGGCTGGAACCATAATTTTGGTGGGGAAATTGGTTTGCTTTTCATTAATTCATCATAACACTTAATTTCAAAAATTCACCTAAAGCCCTTTGTCTCTCTACTTCCACTCATCTTCTTCATTTTAGTTTTCTCCTCCTTCTCTCTAGGAGCACCACGGCAGCAGCCCCTCTCCCCCTCATCCTTCACAAAATTTTCAACCAACACCGTTTTCTTAATCCTCTCCATCTCCTAAACACTTGTCTTGCTTGTGGCATTTTGAAAATCCACCATTTTCACCATTTTCTTCAAGCTTCAAGCTTAGGGTTTTTGAGTAAGTTTCTTGACTCTTCACTCCCTCTCTTCATTTTCGTTTTCAAGGTCCTCTTTGTGACCATCCACACTTCATTTTCCAAGCCTTTGTGCTATTTAACCAAGTTGAAATTTCTAGGGTTTTGGTGGCACCCAATCCGAATTTGCAAGGAGTTTCTTGGAGGTTTCTCTTGATTTCTTCACCTTGGTAAGAGGAAGACACTCCTCCTCAACCTCTATTAGCATCTAGGAACCTTGGTTGTGATTGTTGGTGGAAAAACCCTATCAAGGGTGATTCTTTAATTTGATGATCTATATGTTTACATGTTGATTTTTTGATGTTTATGACATTGGATTGGTTGGTTGTGTATATTGATATATTGGATTGGATTGGATGACTTGGAATAGAAGAAAATGAATTGGGAGTGCCTCTTGGGAGGTCACGGTTTTGAGCCCAAAATTGGGGGTTCTTGGTGAACCAATGCAACAAGTGAAAGACTAAGTAAAATTAAAGGTGTAAGATACAATTGATAAATTGAAAAGATTGGGCATTGGATCCCTAGGGAAGTCACGGCCTCTAGGGCCTTTTGAGGCTTAATTATGAAAGTTTGGTAACTTGGAGACTTAAGTAATCAAGTGGCTAAAATCCTAAGTAATGAACTAGAGGAATTACCAATTGGAAGAATTGAAGATAATTGGAGATTTCATAAATTTTAAAGAACCAATAATGAAACTTCCATAAGACTTAAGGAGATTTCAGACTTAACGAGATTTCAAGAGAGCAAGAACAAGAGAGTGGAAGATTCTAAGGACTTAGAATAAATTACCAAGTGTAAGAGAATGAATTACATTAGAGAAAATCAAACTATGTATGAGAATCAAATTAAAGAGGAACCTTGTAGGAAGAGTAAATCTTAAATAAGAATGCATAATGGACCTTAAAAATGTATTACCTTGATTAATTTCAATATTATGATAGTGTGGGTCCATTTGAGTGACCAAAGGTGTGTTGATGCTTATTTTGGCCAATTGTGGCATATTACGGAAGAATATATGATGTTGACCATACATGATCAGGCATAGAGTCTTATGCATTGTGAATATCTTGTGGACTATTGTAAGGCCAAGTTGCCTAGGAGATTGAACACACCTTAGTGCGGGAGCGAGTAGACTAGTGTAGGTCATGTTATGACCTTGGGGGCGTCGGGGTGCGGGTCCTTCGCAATGGGTAGTTGGTAGCTCTCCTACCCATGGGGCAAATTGATGCAAACGCACCGACGATTCGGACTGAGACACTGTCCTATATCGTGATCTAGCATAGACTGTCTATACAATGCTTGAATATGCACGTGGAAAACTATTGAGTTATAGCACTTTGGCCGCGACAGCCGAGTTGTAGACGTGTCTCCTGATCTTTCTCTCCGACTGTTTGTGTCTAGCTCCATGGAGTAAGAAATTGAGTACTGTGTGCATATGCATCATGAGATGTCATATCATCTGATAATTACTGCCTTGTGCGAATTTTGAACTATTTATTTATTATTATGATGAATGACTGCCTAGAACTATCTACCTGTTTACTGATTGTATTTACTGCCTATTATTATTGTTATTATTTTTGGAATGCTATATGGGCGCGATGCGCCGTATTAGTTTCTGGCTGCTATAATTGGTAATGATGGTAGGATGTCTTTCCTCTTTCCTGTATTTCTGTTATTTGCTGCCTGTGAGTATATTGTATCTATCCAAGACGACGACAAGGAGGTTGAAGCTTCCGATCTCCCCGGCTTCTAGCCTGATCAAGACTAGCACCCACTGTGGAGCATGGAGGCACGCATGCGCGGATTTTTGGGTGATGTGTGTCTGACCTTCCTTGGGGGGCCAGAGTGTTGGCACATCAACTTGAGTTCCGACCGCTGCGTCTATCTGGGAGACATGTCGATTTCTCTAGCCTGGAGATGTCATGAGATGCCGATCTTTATCTGCTATGTTAGCCTACGCTTGGAGCTTTATCTGCCCATCCGGGAGATGTGGGGTGACCGTTACTACACCCCGCAAGAGGACTCTTTTGATTCCACTGCTCGGGCTCCTGCCCATGGTTCTGTGGTTCCGATGGAGATTTCCTAGGACGAGGAGGACCTTGCTGAGGATCCTGATACGGTCCCTCCTCCTCTGAGGGACTGACATTACTGGTAGCTGCTAATGGCTGCCAGTGTTTTATTTTGGGGGCCTGATGTTTTATTTTTGTTGGGCTGTATATTCTAATATCTTGGGGATGTATATGTATGATCCTTTGGGCAGGTATAGTTTTGCTTTTTGGAAATTCAGGCTTGTATCTAAAACACAGTTGACATTTAAATATATATATATATATATATATATATATATATATATATATATATATATATATATATATATATATATATATATATATATATATATATACATATATGCATGTGGTTCGATGTGAGTTTCACTTTACGTATTACGCTTTATTGTTATTCATATTTCATCACTCCATTTTATTAATTAACGAACAAAAAAAATAATAAAAAAATATATATATACTACCTTTTTACTCACGTACTAATGAATTGGACAAATAAATCTTAATTAAAATGAACCGGGTCTTAATTCCGCAAAATTTTATTTTCTGCATTTATGTTTGATAATGTGACCTTCCCTCACCAAAATAGGTGTTATAGGTGCTCTTAGTGTTAGGCTTAGTTTTTAGAAGTTATGGTTATGCTTGTTTATTGTTTTCCTTTGTTGTAATTTTCTCTTTCCCTAAATTGAAGCTATGTTCATCTTTCTCTTCTTCTCTCTTTCTTTTTTCTTATCTGAGTCACTAAATCTTCTTCTTGCTTGGGTGAAAGGGTGAAGCTTGTAACGTCCCGAAAATGAATAATTTCAGGATAAATGATCATTTTACAATATTTGGGATTTTCTAGAATTTGTTTGGAATTTTTCAGAAACGACGAATATTTTAATATATTCCTCGTTTTGCGTGAAACTCGAGCAGAGTCAGGAAAATGACTGTAGTGCTTCAAAAATTGGAAAATTATATGACGAATAGTCATTTTATAATATTTGCAATTTTTGGGAATTTTCTGGGAATTTTCCGGAACAGTCGAATATTTTAATATATTCCTCATTTTGCGTCTTGTGTGAGTGAGTAACAGAGAAACGCGATATTTTCTCACGAGAACCTTGGACTATGGACATGTCGACGGAGGATCTTACGAAACCCGAGACTTGACACAGTTTACGAGGTTTCATAATTTTCGAGAAATTCTAACAGATAAAAATAAATCAATACAAATGAAAAAATTCATCTGTCAGATTAATTAAATACTTGATTATTAACTGTAACTATTATCCATTAGATAATAGTGTGTAATAAAAATTCTATCACATTATCCTAATGTAATCTACTTTATGTCAAATCTATCTACTTTAATTCAAATTTAATGGTTAAATAATCAAAGCTCCCTTAAGAAGCTTTGACCCAAACATTGACCCATGTGCCTTAGCTTCTCTTAGAAGCCAATTTTCACTCTCTCTTCTCTCACCATGCACGGCTGGAAGTGTAACATCCCGAAAATTAATAATTTCAGGATAAATGATCATTTTACAATATTTGGGATTTTCTGGAATTTTTCTGGATTTTTCTGGGAATGCTGAATATTTTAATATATTCCTCGTTTTGCGTGCACCTTGCTGAGAATTGCAGAGGTCAGCGTAACACTCCGGAAACTGATTATTTCGCCGCCAATAGTCATTTTCTAATATTTGTGATTTATGTGAATTTTTCTAGAATTTTTCGGAAACGACGAATATTTTAATATATTTCTCGTTTTGCGTGAAACTCGAGCGAGTCGTGAAAACGATTGTAGTGCTTCAAAAATTGGAAAATTATATGACGAATAGTCGTTTTATAATATTTGCAATTTTTGGAAATTTTCTGGGAATTTTTCGGGCCGTCGAATATTTTAATATATTCCTCGTTTTACGTGCGTCTTGATGAGAATCGAGAACGCGATGTTTTCTCGAGAACCTTGGACTATGGACATGTCGACGGGGATCTTACTAAACCCGAGACTTGACACAGTTTACGAGGTTTCACAATTTTTAGAAATTCTAATGGACAAAATAAATCAATTGCGAAAAATTCATCTGTCGGATTAATTAAATATATCATTTGTAACTATTATCTATTGGATAATAGTGTGTAATAAAAATCCTATCACATTATCCTAATGCAATCTACTTTATGTCTAATCCATCCACTTTAATTCAAATTTAATGGTAAAATAATCAAAGCTTCCTTAAGAAGCTTTGACCTTACCTTTGACCCATGTGTTTTGGCTTCCTTTGGAAGCCAAATTCCCACCCACTTCTCTCTCTTTGCACGGCTGGAAGGCAGCCAAGGGGAAGGGAAATTCATTATTCCATTAACTCATTTTCATCACTTTAACTCATTTAGTTTCAAGACACTTTTCTCTCTACCATTTCTTCTTCTTTCTTCTTCAATTTTTCTCTCTTCCTTCTCTCTACAAGGGCTACGGCCAGCCCTCCTTCACCACCATAATCTTCACAAAAATTTCTTCTAATCACATTTCCTAAATCCTTTCACCATTCTAAACATCTTTTCTTCTTGGAGTTTCTTGAAAATCCTCCATTTTCACCATTTTCTCCAAGCTCCAACTTTGAGCATTTTGGGTAAGTTTCAAGACCCCTCTTTCTCTTCTCTTGATTTCGTGGTTGTGGTCTCCTTATTGGTCATCCATGGTTAATTTTTCAAGCCTTGATATTGATTCTAACAAAGTCACCATTTTTAGGGTCCTTGGAGCTCAAATCAGAAATTTCAAGAAGCTTATTGGTGTTCTTCTTGATTCCCTTCACTTAGGTAAGAGGGAGACTACTTCACTTCAACCACCTATGGTGGTGAGAAGACTTTGTATGTGTGTTGATGGAGAAATCCATCCTTGTATGCTCTTTGTATGCTTGCTTGAATTATAAATTTTGTATGATTTAATATTCTTGAATTCGATTGATGCTTGATTTTGCTCTTGAATATGTTTAATATGTAAATTGTGCTTGATCATGTTGGGGTTGCTAAATGGAAAATTTGGAGTTTCCTACCTCAACATGGTGCCACGGTTTTGGCATTGAATCTTGGGTACTTGGATTGATTTTAATGAACTAAAAACCTAAGTGAACTAATAACAAGAAGTTAATGCCTAAAAGAGAAGGAAAGAATGGATTTGAAGACTTGAAATGGAAGAAAGTGACTTGGGATTCACCATTGGTGGCCACGGTTTTGAGGGTAGCAATTTAGGGAAATCGTGATAAATTGTAACAAGCATTGGATTTAAAGTAATCAATGTATACAAATGGAATGTAATGGAAGAAGAATTTGAAAGTGAAACCCAAGTGAAACCACGGTTTTGGGGTGGAAAAATGGGGTAATTTATGGCTAATGTGCAATAAGTATAAGACTAGGATTAATTAAGTAACAAGATGGGATTTAATGGAAGAACAATTGGAAGTTGAAGCTTCTATGGTGGTTACGGTTTTGAAGCTAGGAATTTAGAGTTTTTGGTGAGTTAATTGATCAAGTGAATAATTTAAATGATTAAGGGAATGATGTAGAAGATTGTTGACTTGAAGAGACTTGTAATTGAATCAAATAGGAGGCCACGGCCTCTATGGAGTTTCTAGGCAAAAGTGTGATTTTAGTGAGTGGAGGCAATGGTAATTAAGTAATTGGAAGCTTAGGTAATGAAATGAATAATTAAGAAATTAGAAGAATTTAGTATAATTAAGACTTTATAAAATTCAAAGGATTGAAAGTGAATCACTCATAAGACTTAAAAGAATTCTAATTGAGTTAAGAACATGAGAGTGTGGGGCTTAAGGGCTTACATGAAATGTGAATTATTGAAAATTGAATTGCCATAGTGTGCTAAATTGATTTTGAATATGAACCTTGAAATGAGGAATAAATTCTAAGTTAGGATTCATAATGAACCTAATGACGTATTAATTGATTTGATATTGATATTATGTGATTATGGGTCCATGTGGGTGACCATTTATATATTAATGCTTATATTGGCCTAATGTGGCATATTATGGAATTGTATGAAATTGTGAATCATACATGTGCATGCATAGTGTCTTATGCATTGTGATTGTCCTTGTAGATCATGTTGTAAGGCCTAGTTGCCTAGGAGATTGAACACACCTTAGTGCGGGTGCGAATAGACAAGTGTGGGTCGTGTTATGACCTCGGGGGCGTCGGGGTGCGGGTCCCTCACATGGACGGAGTTTAGAGCTCCCTGCGTGCCGTGGGGCAAACCGATGCAAACACACCGACGATCCGGACTTGACATGTCCTATATCGTGATCTAGTGTAGAATGTACGTACAATGCCATGATTTGCGCATGAGAAAATTTATTGATAGCACGGCCTCAGCTCGACGTAGGAGTTCTGAGACATGTCTCCGATCTTTCTCTCCGCTTGATTGAGTCTAGCTCCATGGAGTAGGAATTGGAAAAGCATGCATTGTGCGTCATTCATTATTGGTCTTATAAACTCGAGCATGAATTTGTAAATGATTATCTGATTGTTGTGCTGATTTTGGAAATACTATTGTGATCTGTCTGCTATTGCTTACTGTTGTTCTACCTTTAATATAAATATCTCTGTGATTATTGACTTTGATTATTGCTTAGAATTGAATCGCTTTTATTATAAATTCTTTTGTTGTTATTGATGAATATATATATAATATGCTTGGTGGGCGCTTTTGTCGTCTTTTTTTCTACCGCTTGCCAATAGTGGTAATGAAGGACGGGTGTCTCACCTCTTTCCTATATTTTTGTATTTCTGTTTTATATTTATATTGATAAAAGAACGTGAGGAAGATAAAGAGGGACCACACCTTGGTTGATTGGATTGGACGTTTGGACAAGGTTTCTTCGGCTACGTACGAGTGCGATTGCGTGGAGGCATTGATGCGACTTGTTATTTGGACTCGAGCGTCGCATGTGTATATGGGGTTGCGGCTTTGTCCGCTAGTAGTACTGTCCCTGGGTCACTACTTTTCCCCCTTTTAGTGTTTTATTCCATTTGTATTTTATTGGACTCTGTAATTGTTATATTCTATGTCATCGATAATTCATGTAAATTGACTATATATATATATATATATATATATATATATATATATATATATATATATATATATATATATATATATATATATATATATATATATATATATATATATATGTATAAGAGATATGATTTGGTGGTTGTATCATGGCTTAAATACATTTATATTTCATCGAGGCTCATATTTTCTACCTATGTAAATTGTCAAAAAAAATATAGACTCTTGAGAATTTAAATTCTTGTTATCATGATTTGTGACATACTTGGATTTTAGTAAGCGTGGTGTAATGACGATTATGCTTCGGTTGCTACATCAAGGGGTGTTACAGGAAGCAGCCCCCAAGCAAGGAAAATTATCACATTTCATTAATTCATTTTATCACTTTAATTCATTTAATTCCAAGACACTTTCTCTCTCATCATTTCTTCTTCTTCTTCCTTGAATTTTTCTCTCTTCCTTCTCTCTACCATGAGCTACGGCCAGCTACTCTTCTTCTTCCCTAATCTTCACAAAAATTTCTTCTAATTACATTTCCTAAATCCTTTCACCATTCTAAACATCTTTTCTTCTTGAAGTTTCTTGAAAATCCTCCATTTTCATCATCTTCTTCAAGCTCCAACTTTGAGCATTTTGGGTAAGTTTCAAGACCACTCTCCCTCTCCTTCTATTTTTGTGATTATGGTTTCTTTAATGACCATCCATGGTTCATTTTTCAAGCCTTGATGTTGTTTTAACAAAGTTGAATTTTTAGGGTTTTTGGAGAGGTGCAATCCGAAAATTCAAGAAGCTTCCTTGGTGTTCTTCTTGTTTTCTACACATTGGTAAGAGGGAGACTACTCACTTCAACCACTTATGGTGGTGCGAAGACTTTGTGTGTGTGTTGATGGAGAAATCCATCCTTGTATGCTCTTTGTATGCTTGCTTGAATTATAAATTTTGTATGATTTAGTATTCTTGAATTTGATTGATACTTGATTATGCTATTGAATATGTTTGATTTATAATTGTGCTTGATCATGTTGGGGTTGCTAAATGGAAAATTTGGAGTTTCCTACCTCAACATCGTGCCACGGCTTTGACTAGAAGTTAGGGATGAGAATTAATTTTGTATACAAGTGAAATAAGACTCATGTAATCAAAAATTGAATTGATAGTATTAACACTAATGAATGGAAGACTTTGAGAGTTTAATACCCAAGATGGGTGCCACGGTTTTGGTCTTGGTAAAAAGACAAATGGATTGATTTTGATGATATAAGTTTAAGTGAATTAAGAGTGTAACATATATTGTGATAATTGTGACCTTAGATTGATTTGTTGTATATAATGGTATGTTGGATTGGATTATGTGATTGGAAATGGAAGAAAAACATTTGGGAACCTCTCTTGGAGGGCTACGGTTTTTAGGGTGAAAATTGGATAAATTATGGTTAATGCGTAACAAGCATAAGACTAGAATTAATCAAGTGACAAAGTAGAATTTAATGGAAGAAAAGTTTGAGATTGAAGCCTAAATGATGGCTACGGTTTTGAGGCATAAAGATTAGGGTTCTTGGTGAACTAAATTGTTAAGTGAACACTTAAATGAATTAAGGGAATGACATGTAGTATGATGACTTGAGAGAATTTGGGATTGTAACCATTGTGAGGCCACGACCTCTAGGGCAAATTTTAGGTAAGTATGTGGTTTTGATAAGTTGGAAGCATAAGTGATTAGGTAATTAGAAACCTATGTAGTAAATGGACAACTAATAAATTGGAAGAATTTAGTGTAGTCAAGACTTCATAAATTTTAGAAGACTAAGAATGGGACCATTGTAAAACTTAAGGTGATTCTAAGTGAGTGAAGAACAAGAGAGTGTGAGGCTTAATAGCTTAATTAATTTACAAGTTATAGGAAATCAGATTGCCTTGGAATATTAAATTGATTTCAAGTATTGATTTTGAACATGAACCTTGAAAAGGGAAACAAATTCTAAGTTAGGATTCATAATGAACCTAAGGATGCATCAATTGACTTAATCCTTGTATTATGATGTTATGGGTCCATGTGAGTGACCATTTGTATATTGATGCTTATATTGGCCCATTGTGGCATATTATGAAATTGTATGAGATTGTGGATCATACATGTGCATGCATAGTATCTTATGCATTGTGATTGTCCGTGTGAATTGTTGTAAGGCCAAGTTGCCTAGGAGATTGAACACACCTTAGTGCGGGTGCGAATAGACAAGTGTAGGTCATTGGTTGACCTTGGGGCGTCGGGGTGCGGGTTCCTCATCATATGGGAGGTTGGTGGCTCTCCCGCCCGTGGGGTAGACCGATGCAAACGCACTGATGATCCGGACCGAGACACATCCTATATCGTGATCTAGTGTAGAATGTACGTGCAATGCCATGATTGTGCACGAGAAAATTTATTGATAGCACCGGCCTTGGCAGTAGGAGTCACGGACATGTCTCCGATCTTTCTCTCGATTGTTTGGGTTTAGCTCCATGGAGTAGGACTTTGGGAAAGCATGCATATGAACTATGATATATTCTGTCATTATTAATGTTTATTTCTGTAATGCTTGTGGTGATTTGATTATTATTACTTGTGATGATTGTCGATTGTTGTGTTGATTCTTGGAAATACTATTGTGATCTGTCTGCTATTGTCTGTTGTTGTTCTACTTTACTATAAATATCGTTGTTATTATTAATTCTTATTATTGCTTACAATTGCATTGCTTTTGTTATAAATTCCGTTGCTGCCGTTGATAAATATATGAACTGTATTGCTTTATGGGCGCTCTGCGTCGTGTCGTTTTCTTACTGCCATAATGGTAATGAAGGATGGGTGTCTCACCTCTTTCCTATATCCTTGTATGCCTGTTTTATACTTATATTGATAAAAGATCGTGAGGAAGATAAGGAGGGACCACACTTTGGTTGATTGGATTGGGCGTTTGGACAAGGTTTCTTCGGCTACGTACGAGTGCGTTGCGTGGAGGCATTGATGCGACTTGTTGGACCGGGACTCGGGCGTCGTATGTGTATATGGGGTTGCGGCTTTGTACGCTAGTAGTACCTATCCCTGGGTCACTACTTTTCCCCCTTTTGTGCTTTATTTCCATTTGTATTCTATTTGACTCAGAATTAGTTATATTATATGTTATCGGTGATTTGTATTAAAGATGACTATAAAATATACATATATATGGAAAATGACTTTTATTTCAGTGGTTGTATTATGGCTTGAATATATTTATATTTCATTCGAGGCTCATATTTTCTACCTATGCAAATTGTCAAAAAGAAAATATATATATATATATATATATATATATATATATATATATAATATATATATATATATAGACTCTTGAGAATTTAAATTCTTGTTATCATGGTGTGACACACTTGGTTTAGTAACTATGGTGTAATGACGATTATGCTCGGTTGCTACATCAAGGGGTGTTACATTAGGTGGTATCGAGCGAGTTCATCCTATTGAGCCGGGGTATGGACTTGCTATGTTTAGGCATATTAGAATTTGGTCTGTTGTGCACTTCCTTGTCTCTTGATTGAGATGATGGGAAAGGAATGCATGACTTCTTTGTAGGTTGAATGTTGATAGCTACTTGTTATGCAGTTACATGATGTTGAGGACCGGCCTACTCAATATGTAATGTTCTGTGTGTACAGGAAACTATGACTTCTCCTAGGCGTACTGTGTTAGGAAAATAGGAATTCTTTTGTGAGGAGATCAAAGGATTTTGGAAAATCGATCTTCTGGAGAAAGAAATAGCTGGTGTAAGTTAGGTTCGTGAAGCAGTTTGGAAGCGGATAACTTACGAGAGATTACACTATGGAGGCAAAATGAAGAAGTTCGAGCTGGAAGCTGTTAAGATTCGTAAATTAGCTTGTCTTGCTTGAATGGTGTGCATTGTGTGACTCTTTGTGTTTGGCTTCCGAAGGGAGGCAATGTTGTTTGAAATAATTACGTTTGTTTTATTGTGTTATGTTTGGTCCGTCTTCGAAGAAAGACACCGGCTCGTGGCAGACGTACACATATGAGCGTAGGATAAGACCATCGAAGTATGGTTGCGATCGCAGGAGAAATATGAAGGATAGCTGATGTGATAATTCACCCAGATCAGAGGACCGTACGGTAATGAGAATTGGAAGTTGTGGTTTAAAATCTATTGAAGGAAAGTCAAACTTGGGATAACCATGGACTACCTAGATTCCAAAGGAGGAATAATGGAAAAGCTAACAAGTTAAACGCGAACTACGTTCACGGGTACCAAGAAAGTAATAACAACACCCAACCCGTAGGGAAAGTGCTAGTAGTAGTAGATCCAATCAGACCTCAACATTTGGAGATCTAAGCAAGGGAAGTTACGCCTCAAATGACGATCCAATAATCGTGCTGTATAATTCTGCGGGTAACCCTTTCCTTTTACAATTTGTGACTGTATGGATCATTTGGATTCATCTGTATCTTTCTTATCTTTGACGTAGTTGTTTCCATTTCTGTTACTAAGACTTATCGTTGACACTTAAGTTTGTTTAATCTATCCTATTTCTGCTAAAGATTGAACCTGTTGTTGATCTATCTTGCTTACTAAGAATCATACATATTAGGTTTCATGATTTCAGAGATTGATTAGTTATTTTCTGGTTATTATCTGCTAGAGCGTTCTGATAAGAACCTTAGTGATTTTCGAAACTAAGGCTTTTGAGTTCGTAACAGCCAACAAAGTTGAAGCTTTGTGAGGGAAAAGAAATCCAAGGATACGTGTTACCTTTTGCAGAGGACAAAAGAAAAGGGAATATGACTGTCACCATTGTAGTCAGTAAGTTTCTCGTGATGAACTACAGTGCTGTCAGTCAAGGAAAAGAATGGGACATCTCAGTGAGATGAACACCATCGTCAAACGAACGAGATTATAATCAAGGGTGAGTATCCTCGGAGAAAGATGTACGTCCTGGTCATCATTAAATTCGCAGGAGATTGAGAATGTCCCCGAAATGATTTCGAATGCGCTATGGGCATTATGGGTGTCTCGTGATGCCGTTTGGAATAACAACTCCTCTTGTCGTATTCATGAGTGACATGAATTGTATCTTTTGTCCTTACCTAGAATAGAATTGTCATTGTCATTAATGATGACATTCTGATCTATTCTTGAAAATATGGAGATACACGTTGGACGTCTCGGCATAGTTTTCCCGACTTTAAAAGAGAGAGGGTAAATGCCAAAGTATCAGAGTACAGATTCTTAATTGAGAAGGTTCAGTTTTGGATCATGAAATTCCAAACGGAGGGATTGTTGTGGATTCCCAAGAGATTGAAGCAGTTCTTCAAAAGGAAAGATCGGAGACCGTTAAAAAGACACATAACTGGTGGAATTAGTTAGTTTTATTGAAGAAGACACAAAGATTGAAGGAGTATCAATGGGTCCTCCAAGATAGCCAGATATTTTGCTCAGTTTGCAAGAAGAGAATCAAAACTTCTATGGACTAACGCGCGTGAAGAAAGGTTTTAAAGGTCGAGGAGACATTCGAATGCTTGTCAGATTTGGTTCTACCTAATCCCAGGGAACTGTTTGGAGAATTTTATGCTTCATAGTAAAATCTAGGATATGTGTTCATGCAAGGTTGGGAAAGTTGTGACTTACACCTCAAGGTAGTTGAGGACACATTGGGAATTGCCTAACTCACGGTTTGGTGCTAGCCATAGTTAAAAATTTCTCTGAGAATATGGAGACGCTTGCTACGACCAACGCCTTTAACAATCACAAGGACCTGAAGTATCCATTTGAAAAAAAAAGGGCTGAACATGAGACAGGAAAGGTGATTAGGGTTTTGAAGGAGTATGACGTCTAGTTTCAGTGTCGTCCTGTCTGGGTCACTAATAAACCCACTCCAAAATTCTTTGGACTATATCAAATTTCGTTTCGGGTTTGGTTCAATAGCTTGTCAACAGATTCTGTCATCCTTTCTTTCTAAATCTCCATGATATCTTTCATATGTCACGATTGCAAAAGTATGTCACCGATCCAACCACGTCATCAAACTAAACCCGGTGCAATTCAGAAAGAGTCTGATTTATGAGAAACTTCTCGTGAAGATTGAGAATAGAAGAATAAAGCAACGCAAAGATATAAAGATCACGTTGGTAAGGGTGATCTAAATTGACGTAACTAGAGACACAATCTGAGGGTAAGAAAATAAGATGAAGAAACACGTTAATGTTTGATCTAAAGGATGAAAATTTCGAGGATGAAATTTCTATTTGAATGGGAGTGTTGTAACGTCCCAAAAATTAATAATTTTAGGATAAATGATCATTTTACAATATTTGGGATTTTCTAGAATTTGTCTGGAATTTTTCGGAAATGACGAATATTTTAATATATTCCTCGTTTTGCGTGAAACTCGAGCAGAGTCAGGAAAACGACTGTAGTGCTTGAAAAATTGGAAAATTATATGATGAATAGTCGTTTTATAATATTTGCAATTTTGGGAATTTTCCGGAACTGTCGAATATTTTAATATATTCTCGTTTTGCGTGTCTTGATGCTTGAGCGAACCGCAGAGAAACGCGATGTTTTCTCGAGAACCTTGGACTATGGACATGTCGACGGGGATCTTACTAAACCCGAGACTTGACACGAGTTTACGAGGTTTCATAATTTTCGAGAAATTCTAACGGATAAAAATAAATCAATACAAATGAAAAAATTCATCTGTCGATTAATTAAATACTGACTTCTGTCAACTGTAACTATTATCCATTAGATAATAGTGTGTAATAAAAATCCTATCACATTATGCTAATGTAATCTACTTTATGCCAAATCTATCTACTTTAATTCAAATTTAATGGTTAAATAATCAAAGCTTCCTTAAGAAGCTTTGACGCAAACATTGACCCATGTGCCTTAGCTTCTCTTAGAAGCCAATTTTCACTCTCTCTTCTCTCACCATGCACGGCTGGAAGCAGCCCCCAAGCAAGGAAAATTATCACATTTCATTAATTCATTTTATCACTTTAATTCATTTAATTCCAAGACACTTTCTCTCTCATCCTTTCTTCTTCTTCTTCCTTGAATTTTTCTCTCTTCCTTCTCTCTACCATGAGCTACGTCCAGCTGCTCTTCTTCTTCCCTAATCTTCACAAAAATTTCTTCTAATTACATTTCCTAAATCCTTTCACCATTCTAAACATCTTTTCTTCTTGGAGTTTCTTGAAAATCCTCCATTTTCATCATCTTCTTCAAGCTCCAACTTTGAGCATTTTGGGTAAGTTTCAAGACCACTCTCCCTCTCCTTCTATTTTTGTGATTATGGTTTCTTTAATGACCATCCATGGTTCATTTTTCAAGCCTTGATGTTGTTTTAACAAAGTTGAATTTTTAGGATTTTTGGAGAGGTGCAATCCGAAAATTCAAGAAGCTTCCTTGGTGTTCTTCTTGTTTTCTACACATTGGTAAGAGGGAGACTACTCACTTCAACCACTTATGGTGGTGAGAAGACTTTGTGTGTGTGTTGATGGAGAAATCCATCCTTGTATGCTCTTTGTATGCTTGCTTGAATTATAAATTTTGTATGATTTAGTATTCTTGAATTTGATTGATACTTGATTATGCTATTGAATATGTTTGATGTATTAATTGTGCTTGATCATGTTGGGGTTGCTAAATGGAAAATTTGGAGTTTCCTACCTCAACATGGTGCCACGGTTTTGACTAGAAGTTAGGGATGAGAATTAATTTTGTATACAAGTGAAATAAGACTCATGTAATCAAAAATTGATTTGATAGTATTAACACTAATGAATGGAAGACTTTGAGAGTTTAATACCCAAGATGGGTGCCACGATTTTGGTCTTGGTAAAAAGACAAATGGATTGATTTTGATGATCTAAGTTTAAGTGAATTAAGAGTGTAACATATATTGTGATAATTGTGACCTTAGATTGATTTGTTGTATATAATGGTATGTTGGATTGGATTATGTGATTGGAAATGGAAGAAAAACATTTGGGAACCACTCTTGGAGGGTACGGTTTTTAGGGTGAAAATTGGATAAATTATGGTTAATGCGTAACAAGCATAAGACTAGAATTAATCAAGTGACAAAGTAGAATTTAATGGAAGAAAAGTTTGAGATTGAAGCCTAAATGATGGCTACGGTTTTGAGGCATAAAGATTAGGGTTCTTGGTGAACTAAATTGTTAAGTGAACACTTAAATGAATTAAGGGAATGACATGTAGTATGATGACTTGAGAGAATTTGGGATTGTAACCATTGTGAGGCCACGGCCTCTAGGGCAAATTTTAGGTAAGTTTGTGGTTTTGATAAGTTGGAAGCATAAGTGATTAGGTAATTAGAAACCTATGTAGTAAATGGACAACTAATAAATTGGAAGAATTTAGTGTAGTCAAGACTTCATAAATTTTAGAAGACTAAGAATGGGACCATTGTAAAACTTAAGGTGATTCTAAGTGAGTGAAGAACAAGAGAGTGTGAGGCTTAATAGCTTAATTAATTTACAAGTTATAGGAAATCAGATTGCCTTGGAATATTAAATTGATTTCAAGTATTGATTTTGAACATGAACCTTGAAAAGGGAAACAAATTCTAAGTTAGGATTCATAATGAACCTAAGGATGCATCAATTGACTTAATCCTTGTATTATGATGTTATGGGTCCATGTGAGTGACCATTTGTATATTGATGCTTATATTGGCCCATTGTGGCATATTATGAAATTGTATGAGATTGTGGATCATACATGTGCATGCATAGTGTCTTATGCATTGTGATTGTCCGTGTGGACTGTTGTAAGGCCAAGTTGCCTAGGAGATTGAACACACCTTAGTGCGGGTGCGAATAGACAAGTGTAGGTCATTGGTTGACCTTGGGGGCGTCGGGGTGCGGGTTCCTCATCATATGGGAGGTTGGTGGCTCTCCTGCCCGTGGGGTAGACCGATGCAAACGCACCGACGATCCGGACCGAGACACTGTCCTATATCGTGATCTAGTGTAGAATGTCTGTGCAATGCCATGATTGTGCACGAGAAAATTTATTGATAGCAGCATCGGCCTGGCAGTGCGAGTCACAAACATGTCTCCTGATCTTTCTCTCCGACTGTTTGGGTTTAGCTCCATGGAGTAGGACTTTGGGAAAGCATGCATATGAACTATGATATATTCTGTCATTATTAATGTTTATTTCGTAATTGTGGTGATTTGATTATTATTCTTGTGATGATTGTCTGATAGTTGTGTTGATTCTTGGAAATACTATTGTGATCTGTCTGCTATTGTCTATTGTTGTTCTACTTTACTATAAATATCATTGTTATTATTAATTCTTATTATTGCTTACAATTGCATTGCTTTTGTTATAAATTCATTCTTGCCGTTGATAAATATATGAACTGTATTGCTTTATGGGCGCTACCGTGCGTGTCGTTTTCTTTCATGCCATAATGGTAATGAAGGATGGGTGTCTCACCTCTTTCCTATATCCTTGTATGTCTGTTTTATACTTATATTGATAAAAGATCGTGAGGAAGATAAGGAGGGACCACACTTTGGTTGATTGGATTGGGCGTTTGGACAAGGTTTCTTTGGCTACGTACGAGTGCAATTGCGTGGAGGCATTGATGCGACTTGTTGACTGGGACTCAGGCGTCGTATGTGTATATGGGGTTGCGGCTTTGTCGCTAGTAGTACCTATCCCTGGGTCACTACTTTTCCCCCTTTTGTGCTTTATTTCCATTTGTATTCTATTTGACTCTGAATTAGTTATATTATATGTTATCGGTGATTTGTATTAAAGATGACTATAAAATATACACATATATATGGAAAATGACTTTTATTTCAGTGGTTGTATTATGGCTTGAATATATTTATATTTCATTCGAGGCTCATATTTTCTACCTATGCAAATTGTCAAAAGAAAAATATATATATATATATATATATATATATATATAATAATATAAAAAATATATATATATAGACTCTTGAGAATTTAAATTATCTTGTTATCATGATTTGTGACACACTTGGTTTTAGTAACTATGGTGTAATGACGATTATGCTCTGGTTGCTACATCAAGGGGTGTTACAAAGCTCTTGGTAATGAAATAAGGGTAGATTATTCTATATCTTGTGCTTAAATGATATATTATCAAATGGACATTATATGTGTTATATTTTGTTTCCAATCAATTTAGAAACCTTCTTTATATAATGGAGATCTTGATTTATTGTAGACAATAGGATTGGCATAGTGAATGCTTGAACTCATTTACAAATATTGGTAGATAATTAAAGGAATCATAATATGATTGCATATATAATTGAACTTTGAATGTTATATTTTTCGATTGGAACCTCCGTTATGTGTGGATTTCAATTGAGTTATAAAGAGAAATAATCTTACCTTTAATTTATTACCAAGAGTGGATCTCCTAACCCAAGCAAGTTCTTAAATTCATTTGTGAACATCTTTTATTACTTTCAGTGTTGTGACAAATCCTTTCCTACCTCAATTAATTTTTTTTCATCAATTTCCTGTGGATCGATCTCGGACTCCTGAGGAATTTACTACTTAAGACAACCTGCACTTGGGTTTGCATCCTTAAATCTTGCAGTCAAGTTTTTGGTGCCGTTGCCGGTGACTTAATTTGAAGTTTTAATTTATTGAGGTTCTTATACTTTAATAAAATTTATTCTCTCTTCTCCCTCACCGGAGCAAAAGATCGGCTTGCTAATCCTTCGGTTTTTTTACTAACTTTCTAACTTTCTAACTATCTAACTTACTAACCTACTAACTTGCTAACATACTAACTTTTATATTTCTGTCATTTATTTTCTGCTTACTAACTTTTATTTTCTGCACTCTAACTTTTTAATTTACATCTTTTTTTTCTGCACTCTAACTTTTTAATTTTTGTTATTTATTATTGCTTTCTAACATAATGAAATAATTTTTGTTCTTCTCTTCTCTTTTGTCGGCTCTGGTGGAGCTCGCCTCTATCTGGTTTTCATATTTTAAATTTATTTTACGTAATTTACTTTCCGTTATTTACTTTCGCACTTTATTTTTTGTATTTTACTTTTTGTATTTTATTTTCTATAATTTACTTTCCACACTTTTTTTTTGTATTTTATTTTTAACTTTTTACTTGTTAATATTTATTGGGTAGTTGATTTATACCACATCCTTGTTAATATTTAATGGCAATGAATGAAATTGACTTGTACATTATTTTTGTTTATTTATTTTAAGTTATTTATGTATTTATGCTTAATTGGTATTGTGATTTAAATTCTGATCGTTTAGTTAAAATTATTCCTGATATTTTATATATTAATTTGTTTGAATCACAATCACACACAATTGACACAATGACTGACAATAAAAGTGTACATGATGAACATGAAAATCAATCGTTGCGAACCATGCGTGAATATTTGCAACCACCTCGAAATTCTAGTCCATCATGTTTTATCTTTCCACTCAATGCCAACAATTTTAGATTTAAGCCAAGTATGATTTCTTTACTTCCTAATTTTCATGGTTTAGAATCTGAAAGTCCATATTTACATCTGAAAGAATTTGAGGAAGTATGTATTGCTTTCAATGACTAAAATTGCACTGAAGAGATTGTTAAGCTTAAATTGTTTCCTTTTTCTTTAAAAGATAAAGCAAAATCTTGGCTTAACACTTTGAAACCAAGATCAATTGGCACATGGCAAGAAATGCAAGGTGAGTTCTTGAAGAAATTTTTTCCAACACATAAAACCAATGCTATGAAAAGACAAATCTAAAATTTTTCCCGAAATTCAAATGAAACATATTTTCAATGTTGGGAACGGTTTAAAGATTTGTTAAATTCTTGCCCACATCATGGTTTTGAAAAATGGCACACTATAAGCTTCTTTTATGAAGGTTTAATACCTGAAACCAAACAATTTGTGGAAACAATGTACAATGGTGAGTTTCTTGATAAAGAACCTAATGAAGCTTTAGATTATTTGAACCAGTTGGCTGAAAATTCTCAATCTTGGCATAGTACTAACACTTCTGAAAATTCAATTAGATCTAATCTTGTAAGTGCTAATAAAGGAAAATATCACCTTAGTCAAGAGGAAGATCTAAATGCTAGATTTGCCAGTTTGGCTAGAAAGGTTGAAGCCATGGAATTAAGAAAAGCAAAAGAAATCAAATCTGTGCAAAATGAAGAAATTTGTGGCATTTGTGATGACTTAGGACACTCAACACACGAATGTCCTAACATTCCTGTTTTTAAAGAAGTTGTACATGAGCAAGTAAATGCAATGAATAATTTTAAAAAGCCATTTACTTCTTCTTTTTCAGATACATACAATCCGGGATGGAGAAATCACCCGAACTTCAGCTGGAGGAATAATAATCAGTCACAATTCGTGCAACCACCACCTCCTCAGGCACAACAAGACTCTCAAAATTCTCAAGGATATGCACCTTATGTCCCACCATATAGGAAAAACCTTGAAGAAACACTGCATGCATTCATAGAAAAGCAAGAGGCCATTAATAAACAAAACAATCAAATCATGAATGACATAAAAGACACTCTTGCTAAACTTTCTTTTGCACTCACCATCCACGAGAAAGGAAAATTTCCTTCTCAACCTTAACCAAATCCCAAGGGTCAGTACAGTCTAAATGAGGGAAGTTCAGAGAACCAACAAATGGACTAAGTCAAGTTAGTGATAACTCTTAGGAGTGGAAAGGTTGTTGAAAAACAAATCTCCGAATCTTGTGAGAAAGAAGATGAACCAATTCTCCAAGAAAATGAAGAAGTTGACCAAAAGGCGTCCAAACTCTCGCCTTCGCCCCTATTTCCTCAAGCATTGAATAATCCAAAGAAATTGGACCACCGCACTGAAATTTTTGAAATTTTGAAATAAGTGAAGATCAATATTCCTCTTTTAGATGTTATCAAATAGATTCCTTGTTATGCTGAATATTTGAAGGACTTGTGCACTATTAAAAGGAAATTAAATGTGAAAAAGAAAGTATTTTTGGCTTAACAGATAAGCTCCATTCTTCAAAATAATAATGCGTTGAAATATAAAGACCCTGGTTGTCCTACAGTTTCATGCATTATTGGAGAACATAAAATTGAAAAAGCTTTACTTGATCTTGGTGCTAGTGTCAATTTGCTTCCATATTCAGTTTATCAGCAACTCAACTTGGGTGAGTTAAAACCAATTTCTGCAACTCTTCTACTTGCCGATAGATCAATTAAAATTCCAAGAGGAATAGTGGAAGATGTGTTAGTTCAAGTTGATAAATTTATATATCCTGTGGATTTTATTGTCTTGGATACTGAACTTATGGTTGAGAGTTGCAAGTCAATTCCTGTTATTTTAGGCCATTCATTTTTAGCAACATCAAATGCTTTGATAAATTGCAGAAATGGAGTGATGAAACTAACATTTGAAAACATGACACTGGATCTTAATGTTTTTAACATGTGCAAGCAACCACAGGAAGTCCTTGATGAAAAGGAGGAAGTTGAAAGGATTGAAGCCATTGTAGATGATCATCTTCAAACAAGGAGTTCTTCTGACCCATTAGAAATTTGTTTAGTCAATTCATTTGATTCAGGCATGCAATTAGAAGATGATATATCTGAAATATGCTCTTTGCTTTATTGTACACAGGCAATGAAGTACAAGGGATGGAAGCCAAGTTTTGAAGAGCTAAAACCCATGAATGATAATGCCCATGAAGAAGTACACACACTGGAACTAAAGCCATTACCTGCTGGGTTGAAGTACACATTTTTGGGAGAAAAGCAAAACATTCCAGTGGTAATTTCCTCGTCCCTTACTGAAGAACAAGAAGGTATGTTAACAGAAGTACTTAAAAGGCATAAAAGTGCAATTGGATGGACATAAAAGGTATTAATCTATTAATTTGTACACATAGAATACATTTAGAGGATAATGCTAAAACTTCTCAACAACCTCAAAGAAGATTAAATCCACACATGAAAAAGGTAGTTAGAGCTAAAGTCCTTAAATTGCTTGATATTGGAGTTATCTATCCTATCTCTGATAGTCAATGGGTAAGCCCTACACAAGTTGTACCAAAAAAATCTGGAATAACAGTGGTTGAAAATGATAAGGGTGAATTAATACCTACACGAGTCTCATCTAGTTGGCGTATGTGTATTGATTTTAGAAAATTAAATGCTGCTACTAGGAAAGATCATTTTCCCTTACCATTTCTTGACCAAATTCTGGAAAAGGTAGCAGGACATCCATACTACTATTTTCTTGATGGTTATTCGGGTTATAATCAAATACTAATTGCATTGGAAGATCAAGAAAAGACCACTTTTACATGTCCCTTTGGTCCTTTTGCATATAGAAGAATGCCTTTTGGCCTTTGTAATGCTCCGACAACATTTCAAAGATGCATGTTAAGCATTTTTGGCAACATGATTGAGCATTATTTAGAGGTTTTCATGGATGATCTGATAGTTTTTGGAAATTCTTTTGAAAATTGTCTTGATAATTTGGAAAAAGTTCTTAAAAGATGCGAAGAAAAAGGATTTGTGCTAAACTGGGAAAAATGTCATTACATGGTTACCTCAGGAATAGTGTTAGGTCATGTAATATCTTCTAAAGGAATTGAAGTTGATAAGGCCAAAGTTGAATTAATTGCTCATTTGCCTTCCCCAAAAACAGTCAGAGAAGTTCGTTCCTTTTTAGGACATGCAGTATTTTACAGAATATTCATTAAGGACTTTAGTGTCATATCTAGACCATTATGTAATCTTCTGTTGAAAGATGCACCATTTGATTGGACTCAAGAATGTCAAAAATCTTTTGAAAAATTAATTGGTCTTCTGACATCTGCTCCTATCATGCAATCTCCTGACTGGTCTTTGCCTTTTGAGTTAATGTGTGATGCTAGTGATTTTGCTGTGGGTATTGTTTTAGGCCAAAGAAAAGAAGGTAAGCCTCATGTGATTTGTTACGCAAGTAGAACTTTAAACAGTGCACAAATGAATTACACTACTACTGAAAAAGAACTAGCTGTAATTTTTGCGCTGGACAAATTTTGATCTTACTTAATTGGTTCTTTTATTGTGATTTTTATCGATCATTCTACTATAAGATATTTGATGTCTAACTAGGATTCCAAACCAAGATTGATAAGGTGGATCTTGTTGCTTCAAGAATTCAACATCATAATAAAAGATAAGAAAGGAGCCAAAAATGTTGTCGCTGATCATTTGTCCAGACTTACAATAGGCTCACCTTTTGATAGTACACCTATCAATGATTTTTTTCCTGATGAATTTTTATTTTCTGTCAATTTCATGCCTTGGTTTGCTAACATAATCAACTTTCTTGTAACAGGAAAGATGCCGCCTCAATGGACGCACCAAGATAGAAGGAAATTTTTGATAGAGGTGAAAAATTTTTATTGGGATGACCTATACTTGTTCAAATATTGTGCTGACTAAATCTTTCGGGGATGTGTGCCCAACAGTGAGGTAGGTAGTGTCATTAAATTTTGTCACTCAGAAGCATGTGAAGGTCACTTTTCTTCAAAGAAAACAGCTGCGAAAATCTTGCAGTGTAGATTTTATTGGCCCGCTTTATTTAAGGACTACTATACTTTTTGCAAAAGTTGTGAAAATTGTCAAAAGTTAGGCTCAATTTCAAAAAGAAATATGATGCCTCTGAACCCCATCCTTGTCATTGAAATTTTTGATTGTTGGGGAATTGATTTCATGGGTCCATTTCCATCTTCATTTGGATTTGTGTATATCTTGGTTCAGTTGACTATGTCTCAAAATGAATTGAGGTGATTCCATGCTGACACAATGATCACAAAACTGTTCTCAAATTTTTAAAAGAAAATATCATGTGTCGATTTGGAATCCCTTGAGCTATCATAAGTGATGGGGGAACACATTTTTGCAATAAACCATTTGAATCTTTAATGAAGAAATATGGTATTACACACAAAATTGTCACCCCTTATCACCCTCAGACAAGTGGACAAGTTGAATTGGCAAATAGGGAGATTAAACAAATTTTGGAAAAAACGGTTAACTCAAATCGTAAAGATTGGTCTTTAAGACTAAACGATGCACTTTGGGCTTACCATACTGCTTTCAAAACATCTTTGGGCATGTCACCCTATCGGTTAGTCTATGGAAAACCTTGTCACTTGCTTGTAGAATTGGAACATAAAGCATTCTGGGCCATTAAAGCTTTCAATCTAAATCTTGATGATGCTTGCAAGATACGCAAATTGCAATTAAATGAACTTGAGGAATTGAGAAATGATGCATATGAGAACTCAAAGATTTATAAAGCCAGAACAAAAGCTTTACATGACAAGACAATTTTGAGAAAATCTTTTGAAATTGGTCAAAAAGTTCTGCTTTATGATTCTCGCCTGCACCTATTCCCTGGAAAATTGAGATCTAGGTGGAGTGGTCCTTTTGTTGTCAAACATGTGTATCTTCATGGGGCTATAGATATTGAGAATCCTAGGAATGGCAATGTGTTTAAAGTCAATGGACAAAGGCTCAAACCATTTCTGGAAAACCAAGTTGATGAGGTAGAATTCATCTCTCTTTTTGATCCTTGTTATGAATAGAATTCACTCTAATTTTGTTGCCTTGTTTTTGCAGTTCTTTGTGTTGCCGGTTAAGTGACGGATACAGTACTCCGTGACTCTCAAGTCGGTTTGTTTTTTAGTTTTTCAAAATAACTGAATCCTTCTTCTCCTTTAAAATGGATGCCATTCTTTCAAACCTGAGAAAATATTTTCCTTCTCTCCCTCAAAATGCTATGAAAAAAATCTACAAAGTTCGATGTGAAAGATTGAGACTATTAATGCACAAAGGTATGCCAGAAGATGTACGCTGGATAATTGAAGCAAAGGTCTGACTAGCAGGTGAGTCTTCAATTTCATTTGACTCATACATGCCAGGTCTTGGACGAAGTTTGTATTCTAAAAGGAGAAGAGCAAAAAGGTTGCAAGTCTGTCACAAATGTAGACGATAGAATTGTAACAAGCGATGTCATTCTTTGGGGATGGTTTTCGCAAGCAGAGAAGATACAATTTTCTTCATTAAGAATGGACTGAGTAAGGAGTAATTAAATGATATCTTATTGACTCTTGAGACGTATTCTTGTGGATTGGTGCATCGTGAACTTCTTAATTTGTGGAATCTCTTCAAGGATGAAGAAAAATGCTACAGCCTTGGGAATCTGACTCTAAAAGACCCTATTTGCTAATTTATAAAAAAATTGGATGGGAAGCTTATCCTCGACTCATAGAAGGCGTTTAAGCCGTTACTGGACGTTAAACCAGAGGCAAATGTGAGCCATGTCCACAACAATCTATACATATCATCCTCTTCTTCTTCATGTCAACTTAAAAAAAAAACAAAAAAAAATTAAAAAAAAAGAAGAAAAAAAATGTTTGAACAAGGCGCGATCTGGAAGGAGTACCATGGCTTTAATTAGTTGTGGAGCCCCAACCTTTGGCTGACCCGTCATTGACTTAGGTGGACCTTTGCACATTGGTTCTTAAAAAAGTTCGTGTACCATGCTATGTAGAGAGCCGCACTCCTTAACCCAATGTTTACCATCTAGGCACTGTGGAGTTGATGGACAGGCAGAAGCGTCCCACTCTGGTTATTAGTGAGAAGTAACCAGCGGCTGCCAAAGCGTATGAGGCATCTGAGCTTAATCCTCTCTTTTATTAGAAGGGGCTCTCAGCGCCCTGGGATGGGATGTTTTGGATCTTGGACATTATGGGTTTCAGATTTTAGCATCTTTGTTGATGTTACGAAGTGTGAGCACTCCAGGTTCCAGACCCAGGATGGAAACCCACGAAGGTTTCTTCTTTCTCCTTTCTTCGAATAAACGGACGTGAGTGTCTACTGCACTGGTGACACGCAGTATAAAGATATACCACTATTGCACTCATGACGCGCAGTATAAAGATACACCATGAAAATTGTACATACAAGTATGTCATCATTTACTATTATATTTCTTTTATCTTTGTATGATTTTGCTGTATTTTGGTTTTCGACAGACGATCCTTCGAGCAGGGTCCTTTAGGGGTTTCTAGACTTCTTTACCCTGATGGTTTTCTTGAAGTAAAAAAAACAAAAACAAACAAAAACAACAAAAACAAACAAAAACAAAAACAAAAAAAAAAAATAAAAAAAACAAAAAAAAAAGATTCTGTGTTTCTTATTTTCAAACTTTTCTGACAACAGCTAACCTACCCTTATAGATGCAATTATTACCCTTTTCATTCTTTTTCCTATTTAAACACTTCATTTTCTCTACTTTCCTCCAACTCAGAATCATTCAAAGGGAAGGTGAGAATAGAAATGGAAGGTGTTTCTACTCGTTAACTTAAAAATATCTGTTTATTTTGTGGATCTAAGTATGGGAAGGGTTTAGAGTTTGTAAACGCAGCTACCACTCTTGGTCGATCACTTGCTGCGAGGAATATTCATCTTGTATATAGGGGAGGTTGCCGTGGGTTAATGGGGGCTGTATCACTTGCTGCATATATAGGAGGCAGTCAGGTTTTAGGTGTCATTCCTGAACCTTTAGCTTAACAGAACATCACTGGAAAGACAATTGAGGAGGAACTTAAGGTATCATCAATGCATGAACGAATGAAGATAATGCTTGAAAACTCTGATGTATTCATTGCCTTACCAGGTGATTTTGGTACCTTGGAAGAAGTTTTTCAAATTGTCTCTTGGTCCCAACTAAATATCCACCATAAACCCATAGGTTTGTTGAATGTAAATAATTTCTTTGATATTTTGTTAATCTTTCTTGACCATGCTGCGGAACAAAAATTTATCACACCTTCGGCAAGACAACTTCTTATCTCTGCTTCCACTATTGATGAGTTGATTGATAAATTAGAAGCTTTTGTTCATAAACCTGACCCAGCAATAGCTCAGATAGATTGGTCAGCAGGAAGCAGTGAGGGAAATAGTATTAAAAAAGAGCCAGATTTGACACTTCGTTTATAGCTTTTCTTTACTTTTGATTTTATTTATTGTACTTTGTGTTTGTTTAAATTTGTGTCAGATTTCTCCAACAGGTAATATCATCTATCTTTTACTCATCTATATTTTAACATTGAGGACAATGTTGTGATCTAGTTGGGGGGAAGGATAGTGGACCAATTTTTTTTTCTTTTCTTTTTTAGGGAGTATGATATGATTGTCATGGACTTACTAAACCAATGAATGATGGCAGAGTAAGGAGTAATTTTACCTCTAAGATGCATCTAAATTGGGAAGTATGATTAGTGATATGACTATTAGAAACCTATTCGTAGTAAAATCAATTAAGGATGGCAGAGTAAGGAGTAAATTTTGGAAACAATTTATTACTCTTGAGACGCATCTTAGTTGAGAAAATAATTATTTTGTGTAGAAGTAGCAAATGGATTCTTGGATCTTAGCATAAATTGTCTTCTTTCTTAAAAATCACAAGTTTGGATATGAATGTTGATATGATGGATTGAGAATGATAGAAATATGCCTTGTGAGATGTTGAGCTTATTGATGAATGGATTGAATATCTGTACCATTCTCTTCTTTCTTATGTGATTTTCACTCATGAAATTGTTACTCTAGAACCTACTTTGATTCTTTTTTAGGCTACATTTTCACATGCATACATTAATATGATTGAGGCATTTTCAAATAGCTACTTTGATCAAATACCCATCCTTGTATATTTTCCATTGTGTAACCCCTTTGAGCTTATTTGACCATTCCTTGTTTTTAGCTCATTTCGTACCTTCAAAAAACAATATGTTTTTACCCAACATTAGGGAATAAGAGAGCATTGACCTTGTTCTTGAACAAGTGTGGGGGTGTGTGTGCAAAATGATCTTTCAAAAAAAAGAATTGACCACTGTTGCAATCAAAGGATTATCAGAGTCTAGAATAAAGGTGGATGCTTGGAAACAACAGGAAGAAAAAGAGAATGTTCAAGTTTAACAATGAATTCAATTCACCAATTTGGGATTGATCTTCAACAAAACATTAGTCAAATATTGGTGATTGTCCTTTATGATGAATGTTCTCAAACATTTTCTCCACTCTAACTGTACCATAATGCTCTTTTATTCTCTTTGGTATTTATCTTTTCATATCCATATTATCCCATCTCCTTTACCATGACCTCATTACAACATAGAATAAAGTCCTCTTGATTTTTATATGCATGTGTTTTGAGTAGCGGAGAAGTAGAAGATAAGCAAGCTTATGGTAGTGCAATTGTCCATGGGTTGAATAGAGTGAAATACTTACCTTTTAAACACTTGAGAGATTAAGAGTGAATTCTATGAGGATCTATCATTCTTGATTCATTCTTTTTAACTGAAGTTTCTTTGCTTGTTGGTTTGAGATGTGAAGAAATGTTACCTCATTAATGCTTTGATTCCTTGAATTTCAGGTTGTTCTTCTTGCTTCATCGAGTCTTTTAGAGTTTTTAGCTTTTGAGTCTGTGTCATTTTTCTTTGTTTCCTAGCTTTAGTCTTATGTGTTTTGCCCATGAGTGCAAAAAGCTAAGTGTGAGGGAATTTGATAATCACATATTTTATACATTAATAAACCCTCATTTTTAGTCATTTACACTCTTCATGTACTTAATTGATTAAGTGTGGTTATGTTTTATAAGATTGGACTCAAATTGGACTTAATTGATTTTTTCAGCATTATTTGGGTCTTACACTATTTCTGTATTTTAGTCATATCTTGAGTTCTAGATGTCTAGAAATTATGAATTTTACCTTGTAGGAAAGCTGAGAGAAAGCTCTACAACTTTGATGAGAGCTCAAAGTCTCATTCAGACATCTAGTGGAGCTAATTAAGCTTCGAAGTCAGAACACTAGTTTTGTGACTATAACCTAAACAATGTACAGTAATCAGAGCATAACTATAGCTGTAGGAACTTTCTTGAACTGAAATTTGGAGAGTTGAAAGTTAAGACCCATATCTACAACTTTGATGAAGAACATAAGAGCTCATTCGGACAGCTTGGAGGTGATATTGGGTCTGGAAGTCAAAACAGAGGTGCTGAAATTGGGCCTGAATAGTCTACAGTAATTAGGTCATATCTTGGGCTGTAGGATGAATTTTTGGATGATTTCAGTGCCATTGGAAAGTTGAGACAAAATGTTACAACTTTCATGAAGACCATGTTACTTCATTCTGATGGCATCCAAGAGATCAACGATGAATGATTTCAGAGACAAGGAATCTCAATAATTTTCCACTCACCAACTCACCATTTTGCATTTTCCACTCATTCATCCACTCATCCACTTACTCTTAATCAGCCCCCTCGTCATTTTGTATCCGTAATCCTCTATAAAAGGCACCATTGGCTGATCATTTGGTGTTCTTGGTATTAGGCTTAATTTTTAGAAATTATGGTTATGCTTATTTATTATTTTCCTTTGTTGTAATTCTCTCTTTCTCTAAATTGAAGCTATGTTCATCTTTCTCTTCTTCTCTCTTTCTTTCTTCTTATCTATGAGTAACTAAATCTTCATCTTACTTGGGTGAAAGAGTGAAGCTCTTGGTAATGAAATAAGGTTAGATTATTCTATTTCTTGTGCTTAAATGATATATTATCAAATGGACATTATATGTGTTGTATTTTGTTTCCAATCAATTTAGAAACCTTCTTTGTATAATGGAGATCTTGATTTATTGTAGACAATAGGATTATTAATGCCCTTAAAATTACTTTTTAAAAGAAATCATAATTACATAGTCGTGTTGATGATTTAGCATGTGAATGCTTGAACTCATTTACAAATGTTCGTAGATAATTAAAAGAATCATAATATGATTGCATATATAATTGAACTTTGAATGTTATATTTTTTGATTGGAACCTCCGTTATGTGTGGATTTCAATTGAGTTATAAAGAGAAATAATCTTACCTTTAATTTATTGCCAAGAATGGATCTCCTAACCTAAGCAAGTTCTTAAATTCATTTGTAAACATCTTTTATTACTTTTGGTGTTGTGACAAATCCTTTCCTACCTCAATTAATTTTTCTTCATCAATTCCCTGTGGATCGACCTCGGACTCCCGAGAAATTTACAACTTGAGACAACCTGTACTTGGGTTTGCATCCTTAAATCCCGCAGTCATTCCCATGCCAAGGACACCGTCAACTCACCGTGGTACACACAACGGTCGGTCTGCACATTGATGTGCCAGCAATCAGGACCTCCATAAAAGTTGATCCGCACATAGCCAAGCTTAAAAACCACAATGGTGGCTAGGGTTCTTGATGAGAGAGAGAGAGAAAAGTGATGAAGATGAAGTGTTGTTTTTGGGACGAGACGTCATCTTTAGCAGCTTCAATCTCAGTCGTAATCTGGCCAAAAATCCAGAAACTCAAGAGCTTCCTTGTCTTCCTCACAAACATCTTCAAAAATTCATATAGTAATACAGAATGGCAGAATATACAATAAAGAGGTGAGATACTCGTCATTCATTACCAAGTGTGGCAGTAAGAAACTAAAGTCCATATAAAATCACAGGCGGTATTTTCGGGCATTAAATCAAGGACGCCCACATAAATCACAGTTTATACATTTAATCACAGTAACATTAAAATTTACAGTAAACGTAGAACAACGACAATAAATACCAAGATCATCAACATAGATAATAATAATGATACTATCAGCAGTCAACAGTTCAAATATTCAACAATTATTACAGAAATAACATGAAACATGTTCCACAGTCATAAATGTTCATGCTTAATGAGTTATGTGACGTTCAGTTCACAATGCAAAAGTGTATCAAAATCCCTACTTCATGGAGCTAGACATAAATTTTCAGAGTGAATGATCAAGGAGTAATGCCAGTATATCGTTAGCCTTAAAATATAGTGTGCTTTATTTCATAAAAATGTTTGCGTAATGGCTTATACATGGCACCTCGACAGTTGATCGCGATATAGGACAACGTCTCAGAAAGAATCGTCGGTGTGTCGCATTGGTCTATCCCACGGCCCTAGTGAAGCTACCACTGTCTATTGTGAGACACTCACACCTCGACGCCCCTAGGGTCAACAACATATGACACTTACGCTTAGTCTATTTGCACCCGCACATAGGTGTTATTCAAACTCCTAGGCATACATAGCCTTTCTAACAATGTCCAATGGACAACACATATGCAGGACGATGCAATGTCAAATCATGAATGTTCATCATAGTATATCACGATGGTATATTTACATATATATGCTTACGTATTCATTTCTTGATATCATCACAGTACATAACCAATTAAGTGTTTAGCCCACATATTGGAGGTCCATATAGAATCATTTTCTATGTCCAATGCAAATTTCTAGTATATCACGATGGTATATTTGTTCGTATTAGGGGTACATAACCAATTAAGTGTTTAGCCCACATAGGGGTCCACAATAACATAGAATCATTTTCTATGTCAATGCAAATTTCTAGTGTTCATTCACTATCATGGTCCACATTATGGATTCCACTTTTTCAAGTTTTGATCTATTGATTAAATGTGACAAACTTTGGGTTACTTTAATCCTTTAAATCTGTGGCCTTCAAGGGTCTTTAAATTCCTATTCTTTCACCATATTAGGCATTAATTCCTTATCATCAATCCTCTTAATTCTTTTAGTTCATCAAAGTCAATTCATTCCCTTATTAATCAAGCCAAAACTGTGGCCATCATTAGGCTTTCAAGTCCAATATTTGTTTCCATTTTTATGCATTAGTTTCTTATTATTAGTTCACTTTATGTGTTTATTTCATATTATTCCAAACTCACACACTCATGTTCTTTCTCTTGAATAAAATTCTAAAAGTTACCAAGTTAAGACTTTGATTAATTATCCTTACACATTATGGATCCCTAATTACCTTCTAATGTCCAATTCATCAATCCTTTATCCAAGTCACAATTTTTCACCATCTTTCTCCTTCATGGCCGTGAGCTTCATAAAATTAGGGTTCTAGGTTTTTCACTTCCTCATTAGTCCTTATCCACTTAATTAATACCATTCCATTTAGTCTTAAAAATTTTAAGCAACAACACCCCACCAAGGGGGTGTTGGCCGTGAGCCCTATTGCACAAAGCAAGGGACTTTTGTCTAATTTCACCAATTCCAATCCATCAAAATTATTACAACATCATCAAGAATTAAATTCATCCAACAAATCAAGTAAAATGATGAAAATTTAAAGAATCAATAATAAGAAAAATAAAATCACAAGAGTAACCCATGTTAGGGTTTCTCACAAATCTTCAAACAACAACTTTCCAACCACCATCTTTGGTTGAATAGAATGGTCTCCCAAGAAGCTCCTTGTGATTTTCGGTTTTGGTCCTTCAAAACCCTAGAAAAGCAATCTCAAAGAATCAATACCAAAGCTTGGAAAAGAAAGCATCCTTGACCATGGAAATGGTCTTGGAACACGAAAAGAAGAAGAGAAGAGAAGAAAGTAGTGACCTTTACCTTGAAGTTTCAAGCTTTGCTCTTGATGAAGAATGGTGAAAATAAAGGATTTTGAAGTGGAGTATGAAAAGGAAAAGCCTTAGAATGATGAAGAAAAGCTAGAGATGGAAATGGTGAGGCAAGAAAACGAAAATGGTGAGTGGGGGAGGGGCTGCCGAAATGGAGAGGAAGAGAGAAAGAGAAAGTGGTTGAGAGAAAATGAAGGATTTTGATGAAACTTTGTGAATGGAAGTTGTAAAGAAGATGATGGTGAGTGTAGAAATGTGATTGGTGAAGAGAAGAAGTGAAGAAAATGGTGGAGATTGGGCTACAAAAACCGTGTGGCTATGGAGGGTTCTAGAGAGAAGGGAGAGCAAAATGAAGAAGAAGAGAGTGAAGAGAGAGAAGTGGAGTTGTAAAATGAATTAGGGTTTGATATGTTAAAGTGAGTAGTAGAATTTGGTCTCCAACACCCTCAAAATGGGCTGCCAACCGTAGCCCCAAGAGAGAGTGAGAGGGAGTGTTTTGGCTTTTCCATGCAATTAGAGTGGGTAATTTGGTCATTTGGCCAAAGCTTCTTGAAGAAGCTTCTTGAATAGTGTACAAATTTGAATTAAAGAGAGATTTGACATGACATAAAGTAGATTACATTTAGATAAGGTGATAAGATTTTTATTACATGCTATTATCCAATGGATAATAGTTACAGTCGACAGAAGTCAGTATTAAGTAATCTGACAGATAAATTTTACGCAGTGTTTTATTATTTTATCTGTTAGATTTCTCGAAAAATGTAAAACCTCATAAACTGTGTCCGGCCTCGGGTTTAGTGAGATCCCTCATCGACGTTTCCATACTTCAAGATTCTCGGAGAAAATATCTCATTTCCCTGGCTCTGTTCAGTGCGCACGTAAAATGAAAAATATATTAAAATATTCGACGTTTTCGGAAAAATTCTAGAAAATTTTCAAAAATCACAAATATTATGAAACGACTACTCATCATAAAATTTTCCAACTTTCGATACGTTACTGTCGTTTTCCCGACTCTGCCCGATGTGCACGCAAAATGAGGAATATATTAAAATATTCTACGTTCTTAGAAAAATTCAGAAAAATTCCAGTAAATCATAAATATTATAAAATAAATATTTATAACGAAATCAATAAATTTTGGGGTGTTACAGTCATCCTATCGGTTAGTCTATAGAAAACCTTATCACTTGCCTGTAGAATTGGAACATAAAGCATTTTGGGCCATTAAAGCTTTCAATCTAAACCTTGGTGATGCTTGCAAGATATGCAAATTGTAATTAAATGAACTAGAGGAATTGATAAATGATGCATATGAAAATTCAAAGATTTATAAAACTAGAACAAAAGTTTTTCATGACAAGATAATTTTGAGAAAATCTTTTAAAATTAGTCTAAAAGTTCTGCTTCATAATTCTCGTCTGCACCTATTCCCTGGAAAATTGAGATCTAGGTGGAGTGGTCTTTTTGTTGTTAAACATGTGGATTGTAACACCCCAAAATTTATTTATTTTATTATAAATATTCATTTAATAATATTTGTGATTGTTGAAAATTTTTCTAGATTTTTCTGAGAACGTGAAATATTTTAATATTATTTCTCATTTTACGTGCAAACTGAGCGGAGACGGAAAAATAAGATATTTTCCTGAGAACCTGATATGTGGAAACGTCGACAGGGGATGTTACTAAACCCGAGGATGGACACAGTTTATGAGATTTCACGTTTTTTGAGAAATTTAGTCAGATAAAATAATAATCATCGTGTAAATTTTATCTGCTGGACAATTAATACTGATTTCTGTCAACTATAACAATTGTCCATTGGATAATAGTATGTATTAAAAAATCCTATCACATTATCCTAATATATTCCACTTAATGTCTAATCAAATCAATTTTAATTCAAAAATATTGTATTTTAATCAAAGCTTCTTTGAGAAGCTTTGACCACTAAATGACTAAACTACCCTAAGTTTGTTGAAGAAGCCATTGAACCCCTCCCTCTCTTTCCTATTGCCACGACACCTAGAGCCCTTGGGGGAGCAAGATTTTGCTCCCACACTTATCACCATTCACTCCAAAATATCACACATTTTCTACCATCACTTTCTCTCTCTTCATTTTCATTCTTCACCATTTTCTCTCTTCTTCTTCTCCTTCACCCTCACAATTTTTGCAGTCCCAATAGGTGACCATCACCATTTTCATTTTCTCACTTCACCATCACCATCTCTATATTCCTCTCATCATTCTCTACATTGCTTATTTGAAGATTTCCTCACAAATCCGTCATCTTCATCATTTTTCCAAGAACAAAGCTTGAGGCTTTAAGGTAAAACTTCCATTTTTCTTTCTCCTTCTCTTCATTTTCGTGTTCCATGGTCACATTGGTGACCAAGGATTCATCTTTTTCAAAGCTTGGTGTTAATTCTTTGAGTTTTGTTTTCTAGGGTTCTTGGAGGGCCCAAAACTGAACCACCAAGAAGCCAGCTAGGAGGCCATTTTCGTGTTCTTCCTTTAGGTAAGAGGGAGATTTACTCACTTCAACCATTATTAGTGGTGAGAAGACCTTTGTGTGGTTATTGATGGAGATATCCATATTGGATGCTTACTTTATTTGATGGTTTTTCATGTCTATGTATTCTTGATTGAGATTAGTGATTGAATGATGGTTTTGAATGCTTGATAATGTTAGATTTAATTTAATGAATGAAAAATTTGAGGGTTTACTACCCTATTGAGAGGCCACGGTTTGACCATGAATTTTAAGGGTTGGATTTGATTTTGTGTAAAATAAGACTTATGTAATTGAGTATTGAAAGATTGATGCATGAAATGGAACAAGATTTGGAACCTTAATGACTTAGGGAGGCCACGGCCTCTAAAGGAATTTTTGTGTTTCTTAATTTCAAACTTTTCTGACAATAGTCAACCTACCCGTATAGGTGCTATTTTTTCCTATTTAAACACTCTATTTTCTCCACTTTCTTCCAACTCAGAATCATTCAAAAGGAAGGTGAGAATAGAAATAGAAGGTGTTTCTGTTCATCAACTTAAAAATATCTGTGCATTTTGTGGGTCTAAGTATGAGAAGGGTTTAGAGTTTGTAAACACAGCTACCACTCTTGGTTAATCACTTGTTGTGAGAAATATTTATCTTGTATATGGGGGAGGTTACCATGGGTTAATGGGAGTTGTATCACTTGCCGTATATATAGGAGGTAGTCAGGTTTTAAGTGTCATTCCTGGACCTTTAGCTCAACAGAACATCACTGGAAAGACAATTGGGGAGGAACTTAAGGTATCATCAATGCATGAATGAATGAAGATAATGCTTGACAACTCTGATGCATTCATTGCCTTACCAGGTGATTTTGGTACCTTGGAAGAAGTGTTTCAAACTGTCTCTTAGGCCCAACTGAACATCCACCATAAACCCATAGGTTTGTTGAATGTAAATAATTTATTTGATATTTGTTACTTTTTCTTGACCATGTTGTGGAACATAAATTTATCACATCTTTGGCAAGATAACTTCTTATCTCTGCTTCCACTATTGATGAGTTGATTGATAAATTAGAAGCTTTTGTTCATAAACCTGACCCAGCAATAGCTCAAATAGATTGGTCAGCAGGAAGCAGTGAGGGAAGTAGGATGAAAAGAAAGCCAGATTTGACACTTCGTTTATAGCTTTCCTTTACCTTTGATTTTATTTATCGTACTTTGTTTCTGTTTAAATTTGAGTCAGATTTCTCCAACAGGTAATATCTTCTATCATTTACTCATCTATATTTTAATATTGAGGACAATGTTATGATCTGGTTAGGGGAGAAGGATAATTGACCAAAAAAAATTTTCTTTTCTTTTTTGGGAAGTATAATATGATTATCATGGACTTACTAAACCAATGAATGATAGCAGAGTAAAGAGTAATTTTACTCTTGAGACGCTTCTAAATTGGGAAGTATGTTTAGTGATATGACTATCAGAAACCTATTCGTAGTAAAACCAATTAAGGGTGGCAGAGTAAGGAGTAAATTTTGCCTTCGAGGTTAGTTTACTCTTGAGATGCATCTTAGTTGAGGAAATAATTATTTTGTGTAAAAGTAGCAAATGGATTCTTGGATCTTAGCATAAATTATCTTCTTTCTTAAAAAACACAAGCTTGGATATGAATGTTGATATGGTGGATTGAGAATGATAGAAATATGTCTTGTGAGATTTTGAGCCTACTGATGAATGAATTGAACATTTGTACCATTTTTTTCTTTCTTGTGTGATTTTCACATATGGAATTGTTACTCTAGAACTTGCTTTGATTTTTTTTGAGGCTACATTTTCACATGCATACATAAACATGATTAAGGCATTTTAAAATAGCTACTTTGACTAAATAGTCATCCTTGTATATTTTCTCTTGTAGCCTTTGAGCATATTTGACCATTCTTTGTTTTTAGCTCATTACGTGCCTTCAAAAAAAAAAGAGAAAAAAACATGTTTTTACCCAACCTTTAGGAATAAGAGAGCATTGGCCTTGTTCTTGAATAAGTGTGGGAGTGTGTGTGCAAAATGATAAAAAAAAAAGAAAGAAAGAAAGAGCTGACCACCGCCGTAATCAAAGGATTATTAGAGTCCCCTGATACACCATGTGACATATCCATACCTAGAGTAAAGATGGATGCTTAGAAACAACAGGAAGAGAATGAGAAGGTTCAGACTTAACAATGAATTCAATTCATCAATTTGGGATTGATCTTCAACAAAACATTAGTCAAATATTAGTCATTGTCCTTTATGATGAATGTTCTCAAACATCTTCTCCACTCTAACTGTACCATAATGCTCTTTTATTCTCTTTGGTATTTATCTTCTCATATCCATATTATCCCCTCTCCTTTACCATGACCCAATTACAACCTTGAATAAAGTCCTCTTGATTTTTGTATGCATGTGTTTTGAGTAGTGGAGAAGTAGAAGATAAGCAAGCTTATGGTAGTGCAATTGTTCATGGGTTGAATGGAGTGAAATACTTACCTTTTAAACACTTGAGAGATTGAGAGTGAATTCTGTGAGGATCTATCATTCTTAATTCATTCTTTTCAACTGAAGTTTCCTTGCTTGTTGGTTTGAGATGTAAAAAAATGTTACCTCATTAATGCTTTGATCCCTTGAATTTCTGGTTGCTTTTCTTGATTCATCGAGTCTTTTAGAGTTTTTAGCTTTTGAGTTTTGTTTTTCTTTGTTTCCTAACTTTGGTCTTTTGTGTTTTGCCCAAGAGTGCAAAAAGCTAAATGTGGGAGAATTTGATAATCATATATTTTATACATTAGTACACCCTCATTTTTAGTCATTTACACTCTCCATGTACTTAATTGATTAAGTCTGGTTATGTTTTGTAAGTTTGGACTCAAATTGGACTTAATTGATTTTTTTAGCACTATTTTGGTCTTACACTATTTCTGTATTTTAGTCATATCCTGAGTTCCAAATGTCTTATAATTATGCATCTTACCTTGTAGGAAAGATAAGAGAGAGCTCTACAACTTTCATACGGAGCTCCAGGGCTCAATCGAACATCTAGTAAAGCTAAATGGGCTTGGAAATCAGAACACGAGTTTTGTGATAGGAACCTGAATAGTGTACAGTAATCAAAGCATAACTCGAGCTATAGAAATTTCCTTGTGTTGGGGATATTTGAAAGTTAAGACCCATATCTACAACTTTCATGAAGAACATAAAACTCAGATCGAACTTCTTGAAGGTGATATTGGGATTTGAAGTTAGAACAGAGGTGTTGTACTTGGACCTGAACACTGTTCAGTAATTGAGCCATATCTCAGGATATAGGTGGCCTTTGGAGCTGAAATAGTGCCATTGGAAAGATAAGACAAAATCCTACAACTTTCATGAAGACCATGTTTTATAAATATGATGGCATCCATGAGATCAGTACTGAACAATTTCGGAGACAAAGAATCTCAATAATTTTCCACTCACCATTTGGCATTTTCCGCTCATCCACCCACTCCTCACCCACTCATTAATCAGCCCCATTGTCATTTTGTATCTCTAATCCTCTATAAAAGGCTCCATTGGCTGATCATTTAGGAGACTTTGGTTTTAGGCTTGGTTAGGAGAAATTATGTTCATGCTTGTATATTGTCTTCCTTTGTTATAATTTTCCTTTGTTCTAATTTGATGTTATGTTCATCTTTCTGTTCTACTCTCTTTCTTTCTTCTTGATTATGAGTACTTAATTTTCATTTTGCTTAGGTGAAAGAGTGAAGCTCTTGGTAATGAAATAAGGTAAGATTATTCTATTTCTTGTGCTTAAATAATATATTATAAAGTGGACATTATATGTGTTGTATTTTGTTTCCAATCAATTTAGAAACCTTCCTTGTATAGTGGAGATCTTGATATATTTTAGACAAGAGGATTGACATAGTGAATGCTTGAGCTCACTTATAATTGTTGGTAAATAATTGAAGGAATCATAATATGATTGCATATATAATTGAACTTTGAATGTTATATTTTTCAATTAGAACTTCCTTTATGTGTAGATTTCAATTGAGCTATAAAGAGAAATAATCTTGCCTCTAATTTATTACCGAGAGTGGATCTCCTAACCCAAGCAAATTCTTTTTCATTTGTGAAGAAATTTTATTACTTTTGGTGTTATGACAAATCCTTTTCTTACCTCAATTAATTTTTCTTCAACAATTCCCTGGGGATCGACCTCGGACTCATGATAATTTATTACTTGAGACAACCTGCACTTGGGTTTGCATCCTTTAGTCCGCATCAGTTTTAATGCCATCAAACATTATCTATAATAAGGTGATTATAAAGTTAGTTATTGGACATACCGTGAATTATGCGGAGGAATGTGAGTGACCTAGATGAGATTTGTCCCTCCTATATAACAGGAGTGATATCTTCGGGCCTCTGATTGAGTGAGACTACAAAATGCATGGCCATGCTCAAATGAGTCAATATGAAATATTCATCTCATTTGTTATTACTACATCTACTCGAGTATTAGGAAATGAAAGATTGAACTACACAAAGGTGACACGTTCCATGCCTAATGTTCAATCTAGATATTTGGACAAAGGAACTAAACTACACGGAAATGTTGATCATGGAAAGGTTATGTCAAATCAATGACATTCTTATTACTTGGGTAGTAGTGATGTGTTGCTAGATAGCGCTCACTACTTGTAATATTAAAATAGGATTTTAATATTACTGCCAACGTCATAAGAACCTGTAAGGTCACACCCATAGAGTAGACTAAAATTGGAGCAATGAGAATCCAAATTGGACTAGGATTACATCATGGGACTAACTCATAATAGAAGAGTCCAAAGGCTGCACAACTAACCCTACTATTGCTCTCACTCACTTAATGCAGTCACTATTATAAATAGTACTATTAAGGGGGCTGCTAAGTACGCATAACAAAACCCTAGCCATACCTACAGAAATAGCGAGTGAGAGAGTGATAGGTTTCTCTTCTCTTCGCAGCTAGCAATGTGTCAAAGATGTGAGACTCAAATATTACGTACGTTGGACGTTCATGAGTCTGTTCGTATGGATACCGTAGAGCAATCATTGTTGTTACGGTGTTGGTGACTCACATCATTTGTTTTCATCTCGCTTTAAGAGGTAAACTCGCAAAATCACGTATCATGGTCTCTTTTTTTGCATGGATCCTTAGTGGGAATCCTTTTTTCGCTATATTTTTGTTTCCACAATTCCCAACATATAAAGATAAGACAAGGCAAAACATAAGCATACACATCTGTACCTATGCATACAATCATCCACAATCCATCATAGTTGTAACATCCACCGTAGGTATCACATTTTATATTAATTATTGCTGAATTACTTCCCAAGTTATAAAATAATATTATTTAATAAAATACAAGTTGTAAAATTTCTTGATATTGATAAGATAAACTTAGCAAAAAATAAAAATATTAAACATCATCATAAATAATTTACATCATATACATGACATAAGTACTGTCAAACTTATTTATATACAGACCAAGTTCTCAAAAGTATTTAGACATTTATACATTACCATACTGGCCCAAGTACACCTAGACAGCAGAACTCTCAGACGGGTCCTCCTCAGGATTAGCCTCAGATTCCTCAGAAGGTAGGAATCCTGGTTGACGTGTTGTCCTATGGACAGGTGTCCAAGCAGACGATACAATACTGATCTCAGATGGAACTTGGTAACGATCGCCCCAATATTGCCGAATAGATAATGGAAATTCTACATGTACAAATATGGTAACAGAAAAGAAAAGATCTCCATGAAAGATCCTACTCATATTAATTGTCAAATGTCCTTGATAGATAAGTCCCTCCTCATTGGGACTAATACGCCACGCACCAGCTCCTCCATGAAATTGCAACCTCACATACCCAAAGAAACTTGATCGGGTTGCCATCGAATTAGAACTCAGCCTCCTCAGCAGGAATCTGCTCCTTGTTGCCTTCTTGCTCAGTACCTTGCACAGCGTCTTTACCAAATATAAATACAATACAAGAATAGGCATACAAAGAGGTGAGATTATCTATGTAACGCACCTAAATATAACAACTGCGGCATAATCATCATTACACCACAGTCACTAATTCCAGGTGTGTCACAGTCATGATAACATAAATTTCAAAATTTACAAGTTTATTTTTTTTTTTTACATTTATGCATAAGTAAAAAATACGAGCCTCGAATGAGATATAAATATATTGACTCATCAACGGATACAACATCATTTGATACAAAATTATATATATCCAAAATTAATACATGAAGTAGAATTACACAATATCGAATTTAAACCTTTTCATTACATAACATAAACTACCAAATAAAGGATCGGCCTTCACCCAGGTCGAACACATGAATAGAAGGATCCTGCACTTAATCTTCCCCAGCATCTCAAACGGATAAGACTCGCCCTTGCGATATCTCCAAAGGAAAAAGAGTGCGAACCTGTGTCATAACCGAAACCTCTCTAGGGAAGAGATGATGGTTACTCCACATTTCCCCAATGGGTATAGGAAACTCCACACGTAACGGAACATAGGCGATGTTAGTCCCATCGCCGGGTTCATCTCCACACTGTACCAGGGTTACATTTCCCACATATACGACAAGTCCCACTTCACGTTCGAAGTGCCAGGCTTCCGAGCCTTGGAGAAACTGTATCCATGTGCGAAACATGTAGGGTGTTGGGGATGTCATCACCAGGAAGTAGAAATCGATCCTCAAGTACAACTTATCGTGTCCACTCGCACTCTTCACTGTTTCTATCTAATTTGACATAGAACAGGGTAATACAAGAAAGAGGTGAGACACCCATCTTTCATTATCACTACGGCAGTAAGAAAACAGCACAGCGCAAAGCGCCCATAAAGCAATACAGTTCATGCATTTATTAACATCAACAGCGGAATTTAAACCGAAAGTAGTTTAATTATAAGCAATAATAAGAATCAATATGAACAGTGGCACTCGTAATACAAGCAAAACAGTAGCAGGCAATAGCAAGATTCAACAGCATAGACAAATCATAATAATATTTCCAGAAACCAACACAATGATCGGATAATCATTTACAGAAGTAAAACAGTTACTTTAACAGATGTTCATGCTCAACAACTTATGAGACTGACAATGAACGATGCACAATGCATTATGGTACCAAATCCTACTCCATGGAGCTAAAGATTAACCTTTTCAGAGTGAATGATCAAGGAGTAATGTCAGTATATCGTTAGCCTTAAAAATAGTGTGCTTTATCTCATAAAATATTTGCGCATCATGGCTTATACATGGCACCTCAACAGTTGATCGTGACATAGGACAAGGTCTCAGTCCGGATTGTTGGTGTGTTTGTATCAGTCTACCCCACGGCACAGAAGAGCTCTTAACTATCCATGATGAGGCACCTACACCCTGACGCCCCTAGGGCCAACAACATATGGCACCTACGCCTAGTCTATTCGCACCCGCACATAGGTGTCATTCTACTCTTAGGTTTACATATGCATGATGACGCAATGTCAAGTCATGTATGTTTATCAATGATTCATTCATCATGTACAATACATATGTATGACGACGCAATGTCCAGTCATGTATGTTTATCAATGATGTGTTCATCATATACAATACCACAACGGTATATAGTCTTTATCAAATTACATATGCATGACGACTCAACTTCTAATCATGTATGCTTATCAATGATGCATTCATCATATACAATGCCACAATTGCATATATTTGTTCCCAATATCAATAAATCATTTCTCATCGAGAATTAAATCAACAGATATATATATATATATAAACCCTTCACAGGGATTTACAATAGGTAGAGTCGAATCTCAAAACCAATATATTTTATGGCTTATCATAACCGCCATTTCCCACTAAGGGTTTAACGTTTCCAAGAATCTAAGTCTTGATCAATTATACCAATCTCTAGGACAACTAACCCTTAAAAACCTTAGCCTTACGAGCCTTCAAGGATCTAAATTCCTTTCCATATTATGCACTAATCTTTTGATACCAATCATTTAGTTTTGGTTCCACATGGGATTAACTCAATTCCTCATTATCATTAAGTATTCATAGTTTATCAATTGCCACAATATCGTTATTAGGGATACTTATTTTCAAAGTCTTAAGTCTTTGATCAATTATGAAAAGGTTAGGGTAAATAACCCTTTAAAACTTTGGTCTTCTCAAATACCATTACTCAATTTAATTCTTTCGCTTTATTAAGGATTATGCAATTCTCTAATTCCTCAATCTCCAAGGTTGCATCAAGGCATCACTTGAGCTCAATCTTTCTCTCTAAAACCGCGGTCCCTCAAAGTTCTCAAAATCTCAATTCCTCTCCATTTTATTTAATAGTTTCTTGTTAATAAATCACTATAATTTTAGTTCACCAAAGTCAATTTCATCCCTCATGATTCCAAGCCAAAACCGTGGCCTTCTTTAGTCTTTAAAGTTTCATTCTTTCACTATATTATGTATTGGTTACATGATACTTAATCACTTAAATTTCCATTTCTCACAAGATCAATCCAATTGCCTAAGGTCCATGCCAAAGCTGTGGCTTCATAGGTCGTCTAAGTTCCACTTTATATTTCTCATTTGTGTATTGATTCTTTAAGATCAATTTACTTAAGTTTAAGGTATCAAGGTCATTCCATTTGCCTCATTGTTCAAGCCAAAACAGTGGCTATCATTGAGTCTTCAAAGTCCAATTTTTCCTTCCCTTTTATGTATTAACTTCTTGTCATCAATTCACTTAAATTGTTAGTTCATTAAGATCAATCTAATGGCCTAAAGTTCAATGCCAAAACTGTGGCTTCATGATGTCCAATGTCCAATTTTTCTTTCCACTTTTATGCATTAGTTTTCTTAATATTAGTTCACTTAAATTTAGTTTATCAAAATTAATCCAATTGCCTCTTTATCAAGATCAAAACCATGGCTTCATGTGGGGAAGTAAACCCTTAGAATTTCACATTCATAAATTTTCATTATCATCATTTAACATTTAATTTCATAGCTTCCTTTTATTATGTGCAAAAAAAATTTATCATTCAAGAATCATCTCAAAACCGTGGCATCAAGTTAAGGTAGGAAACTCTACATTTTTCATTTAACAACCTTGACTTGATTAAGCACATTTAATACATCAAACATATTCAAGAGCACAAATCAAACATTAATCAAATTCAAGAACACTATATCATACAAATTTACAAATCAAATAGCATGCAAAGATGGATTTCCCCATCAACATACATATAAAGTTCCCTCACCACCATAAATGGTTGAAATGAGTAATCTCCCTCTTACCTAGAGGAGATAATACAAGGAAACAAACTCCTTGGTTCCTTGATTTGTAAATTCGGATTCCACCTTCAAGAGAACCATAAAATGGTCAAATTTTCATAATCAGAAACTAAGGACTGAAAAGAATGATCCTTGGTCACATAGGTGACCAAGGAAAATGAAATTGAGAAGTGAATGTGAAGAACTTTACCTAAAGCCTTAAGCTTGAACTCCTTGAGATTTCTTTTTGGTGATTTTTGGATTTCATTCACCAAGAATCCTAGAGTGTTCAAAATCACTTACATCACACATCAATGCTAAAAAAAGAAGCCCTTGGTCACATAGTAACCAAGGAAAACGAAAATGAGAAGAAATATGAGAGAAACCAAGAATCTTTACCTAGATCTTCAAGGTTAGGGCTTGATGATAGGAGATGTAAATAGAAGAACACAAAATAGCTTCCTTGGATGTCTTCAAGGTGGATTCGGTTTTGGCCCTCCAATAACCCTAAAAATCCAACATCATAAATCAACACCAAGGCATGGTAAAGGCATGTTCCATGGTTACAAAAATGGCCATGGAAACGAAAATGAAGAAGAGAAGTGAAAAATCTAAAGGTTTACCTCCAAAAGACTCATGCTTTGTTCTTGAAAAGATGATGTAGATGAGGGACTTGGAAGGTGTTCACAAAGATGAAATGTATGAGAAGAGGAATACTAAAATCACCTCTTGATGGTGAAGAGGGAATTCGGTCACCACACCTCCAAAACCCATAAAGCTTCAAGCTTTGTCCTCTAATGGTGGAAAACGAAATAGAGGTTTTTAGGAGATGGATGCAAAAGGAAAAGTGTTTAGAATGATGAGGTGAATATAGAAATGAGCTTGGAGAAGAGAAAAGATGAAGAGAAATGGTGGAAGAAGGGGCTGCAATTTCGGGTTGGAGAGGAGGAGGAAGAAAGGTTGGATTTTTGAAGAAATTTTCTAAAGAGAAAGTGTAGAGGAGATGGAAGGGAGTATGGAAATGGTCTTAGTGAAGCAAAAAGATGAAGATTGGTGGTCAAGAGTGGGCTGCCATTTTCGTGGTCATGGTGGAGGTAGAGAGAAGGAGGAGAAAAAGATGAAGAAGATGAAGTGAAGAGAGAGAAGTGAATGGTAAAATGAATTAGGGTTTGATGTATTAAAGTGAGTAGGAGAATTTAGTCTCCAACACCCCCAAAATGGGCTGCCAACCGTAGCCATCAAGAGAGAGTGGGAGGGAGTGTTTTGTCCTTTCCATGCAACTAAAGTGGGTAATTTGGTCATTTGGCCAATGCTTCTTGAAGAAGCTTCATAATTTGAATTCAAAATTTGAATTAAAGTGAGATTGATTTGACATAAAGTAGATTGAATTGGATTAGGTGATAGGATTTCTAATGCATGCTATTATCCAATGGATAATAGTTACAGTCGATAGAAGTCAGTATTAATTTATCTGACAGATGAAATTTACACAACGTTTTATTATTTCGTCTGTTAAATTTCTCAAAAAATGTGAAACCTTGTAAACTGTGTCCGGCCTCACGTTTAGTAAAATCCCCCGTCGACGTTTCCATAGTTCAAGGTTCTCGGGAAAAATATTTCATTTTCCCGGCTCCGCTCAGTGCGCACACAAAATGAGGAATATATTACAATATTCGACGTCTCTAGAAAAATTCTAGGAAATTCCCATAAATCTCAAATATTATAAAACGACTATTCATCGCAAAATTTTCCAACTTTTGAAACGTTACAGTCATTTACCCAACTCTGCCCAATCCGCACGCAAAATGAGAAATATATTAAAATATTCAACATTTTCGAAAAAATTCTAAAAAATTCTCAAAAATCACAAATATTGTAAAATGACTATCCATCATAAAATTTTCCAACTTTCAGAGCGTTATAGTCATTTTCTGTCTCTGCTCAATGTGCATGCAAAATGAAAAATAATATTAAAATATTCTGCATCCTCAGAAAAATTTAGAAAAATTCCCAAAAATCCCAAATATTGTAAAATGATTATTTATCCTAAAATTATTAATTTTTGGGATGTTACAACTCTCCCCTTCAAATAAAAATTTCATCCTCGAAATTTTCATCCCTTAGACTAAACCTTAACGTTTTTCTTCACCCCACGTTCTAACTTTCATGTCGCGCTTCTAATCGCGTCCATTTAGATCACCCTTACCAATGTGATCCCTTTGTCCACTTTTTTCCTTGTTCTCTTATCCTCAACTTTCATAACAAACTTTTTCACAGATTATATTCTCTCTCCATCCCTTACGACTGACATTTCCGCTTTAACATTTGATATACCTTGGTTACTTTTCCATTTCCCTTGAAATTTTCCCAGCAAACCATTCAAAATAACAACCATATCTAGATATACTTCATTCGGTATCACTTCCAATGATAACCACAAGTTCTCAAATTACTCCGCTAACTTCTTCTCCTTTAAAGTTTAGAAAACTGGTTTAAAATGTCCAATATACTTCTCCACGTGTTTGAGAATAGATCAGAATGTCGTTGATAAGGACAACAACAAATCTGTCTAGGTAAGGACGAAAAATGTGATTCGTGTTATTCATGAACACGACAAAAATATTTGTTACTCCAAACGACAACACGAGATACCCTTAATGTCCAAAGCGCGTTCGAAAAATCATTCGTGTTATTCATTGAATCGCTCATCTTTCTCCGAGAACATTCATCCTTGATAGAAGTCTTGTTCATTTTGCGACAGTCTTCATTTCACTGAGAAGTCTCATTCTCTCCCTTAACTAACAGCATCGTAGCTTAACATGCGAACTCTTTGACTATCAGAGTGGCATTTATATTCTCCTTACTTTTGGTTCTTTACGGAAGACATTAACATGTATTCTCAGGCTCCTTTCCCTTACAAAGCTTCAACTTTGTTGGCCGTCATGAATTCAGAAGTCTTAGTTTCAAAAAAATCACTAAAGGTTCCATTGGAACAGTCTAGTAAGATATAACCAGGAAATGACCAATCAATCTCTAAAATCATGAATTCTAATAAATATGATTTTAGGTAAGCAAGTTAGACCAACAAAAGATTCTATTTTTAATAGAAGTAGGGTGGATTAAATAACCTTGATTGTCAATGACAAGTCTTGGCAATAGGAATAAAAGTAGCTGGTTCAAAGCTAACAAAAACACAGATGAATCCAAATGATCCATACAGTTACGAATTGAAAAAGGATGGGTTACCCCCAGAATTATACAACACAATTACAGGATCGTCATTTGAGGCATAACTTCCCTTGTTTAGATCTCCAAATGTTGAGGTCTCAGCACCTCCCAAGGTGTAAGTTCTGGCTTCTACTCGTGGTTCCACAGTCCTTACAACATTAGCTGAAGAATCTGCCCTCACTCGGCTGTAGTTACGGGAAACGTGTCTAGGCTTTCCACATTTAAAGCAGATGATTCCTGCAATTGTGCAATTTCTCATTAGGTGCTCCTTTCCACACTTGCGACAGAATATTCTCTTGGTCTTACATTCCTTTATTGAGTGGTTCTTTTCGCATCTCGTACACTTCGGCAGAGATGTCAAGGTCTGACCGGGTCTACTACCACTAGGACTCTTTCCATGAGTTGGATGTTGTTGTTGCTCTCTTGGTACCCCTGAACATGGTTTCCGTTTAAACTCATTAGCCTTTATATTATTCCTCCTTTGGAATCTAGGTAATCTATGGTTATCCCAAGTCTGACTTTCCTTCAACAGATTCTGAATCTCGACTTCCAATTCTCGTTGCTGTGCAATCTTCTGATCTTGGTGAATTATCACATTAGCTATCCTTTGTATTTCTCCTGCGGTCGCAGCCATACTTCTATGGTCTTGTCCTACGCTCACATGCGTATGTCTGCTACGAGCCATTGACTTTCTTTGAAGTTGGACAAAACATAACACGACAAAACAACACAATCCTTTCAAGCAGCATTATTTCCTCTCGAAAACTAAACACAAAGAGTCACACAATTCAAATAAAACAAGTTCAATTCGCGAATCCTAACGATCTCTAGCTCGAAGTTCTTCATTCTGCTTCCACAGCATAATCTCTCGCAAGCCATCAACTTCCAAACTGCTTCTCGAACCTAGTTTACACCAACTATTTCTTTCTCCGGAAGATCGGTTTTCCAAAACCACTTGATCTCCTCACAAAAATTCCTATTTTCCTAACATAGTACGCCTACGAGAAGTCATAGTTTCCTATACACACTGAACATTATATATTGAGTAGGCCAATCCTCAATATCATGCAACTGTATAACAGTAGCTACTAACATTCAACCTTTGGCAAGCCATGCATTCCTTTCCTATCATCTCAATCAAGAGACAATGAAATGCACAACAGACAAAATTCTAACATGCCTAAACATAGCAAGTCCATACCCCGGCTCAACAGAATGAACTGCTTTGATACCACCTAATGTAACGCACCAAAATATGACAACCGCAGCATAATCGTCATTACACCACAGTTACTAATTCCAGATGTGTCACAGTCATGATAACATAAATTTCAAAATTTACAAGTTTATTTTTTTTTTTTTACATTTATGCATAAGTAGAAAATACGAGCCTCGAATGAGATATAAATATATTGACTCATCAATGGATACAACATCATTTGATACAAAATTATATATATCCAAAATTAATACATAAAGTAGAATTACATAATATCGGATTTAAACCTTTTCCTTACATAACATAAACTACCAAATAAAGGTTCGGCCTTCACCGAAGTCGAACACATGAATGGAAGGATCCTGCACTTGATCTTCCTCGGCATCTCTGACGGATAAGACTCGCCCTTGCGATATCTCCAAAGGAAAAAGAGTACGAACCTGTGTCATAACCGAAACCTCTCTAGGGAAGAGATGACGGTTACTCCACATTTCCCCAATGGGTATAGGGAACTCCACAAGTAACAGAACATAGGTGATGTTAGTCCCATCACCGGGTTCATCTCCACACTGTACCAGGGTTACATCTCCCACGTATACGACAAGTCCCGCTTCAAGTTCAAAGTGCCAAGCTTCTAAGCCTTGGAGAAACTGTATCCATATGCGAAACATGTAAGGTGTTGGGGACGTCATCACCAAGAAGTAGAAATCGATCCTCAAGTACAACTTATCATGTCCACTCGCACTCTTCACATTTTCTATCCAATTTGACATAGAACAGGGTAATACAAGAAAGAGGTGAGACACCCATCTTTCATTACCACTACGGCAGTAAGAAAACAGCATGGCGCAAAGTGCCCACAAAGCAATACAGTTCATATATTTATTAACATCAACAGCAGAATTTAAACCGAAAGTAGTTTAATTATAAGCAATAATAAGAATCAATAAGAACAGTGGCATTCGTAATAAAAGCAAAACAACAGCAGGCAATAGCAAGATTCGACAGCATCAGACAAATCACAATAATATTTCCAAAAACCAGCACAATGATCGGATAATCATTTACTAAAGTACAACAGTTACTTTAACAGATGTTCATGCTCAACAACTTATAAGACTGACAATGAACGATGCACAATGCATTATGGTACCAAATCTTACTCCATGGAGCTAAACATTAATCTTTTCAGAGTGAATGATCAAGGAGTAATGTCAGTATATCGTTAGCCTTAAAAATAGTGTGCTTCATCTCATAAAATATTTGTGCATCATGGCTTATACGTGGCACCTCAACAGTTGATCGCGACATAGGACAGCGTCTCAGTCCGGATCATCGGTGTGTTTGCATCGGTCTACCCCACGACACAGAGGAGCTCTTAACTGTCCATGATGAGGCACCCGCACCCCGACGCCCCTAGGGCCAACAACATATGGCACCTACGCTTAGTTTATTCGCACCCGCACATAGGTGTTATTCTACTCTTAGGTATACATATGCATGACGACGCAATGTCAAGTCATGTATGTTTATCAATGATTCATTCATCATGTACAATACATATGCTTGACGACGCAATGTCCAGTCATGTATGTTTATCAATGATGTGTTCATCATATACAATACCACAATGGTATATAGTCTTTATCAAATTACATATGCATGATGACTTAATGTCCAATCATGTATGCTTATCAATGTTGCACTCATCATATACAATGCCACAATTGCATATATTCATTCCCAATATCAATAAATCATTTCTCATCGAGAATTAAATCAACAGAGATATATATATATATATATATATATATATATATATATATATATATATATATATATATATAAACCCTTCAGGGATTTACAATAGGTAGAGTCGAATCTCAAAACCAATATATTTTATGGCTTATCATAACCGCCATTTCCCACTAAGGGTTTAACGTTTCCAAGAATCTAAGTCTTGATCAATTATACCAATCTCTAGGACAACTAACCCTTAAAAACCTTAGCCTTACGAGCCTTCAAGGATCTAAATTCCTTTCCATATTATGCACTAATCTTTTGATACCAATCATTTAGTTTTGGTTCCACATGGGATTAACTCAATTCCTCATTATCATTAAGTATTCATGGTTTATCAATTGCCACAATGTCCTTATTAGGGATACTTATTTTTAAAGTCTTAAGTCTTTGATCAATTATGAAATGGTTAGGGTAAAAAACCCTTTAAAACTATGGTCTTTACAAATACCATTACTCAATTTAATTCTTTCGCTTTATTAAGGATTATGCAATTCTCTAATTCCTCAATCTCCAAGGTTGCATCAAGGCATCACTTGAGCTCAATCTTTCTCTCTAAAATCGTGGTCCCTCAAAGTTCTCAAAATTTCAATTCCTCTCCATTTTATATAATAGTTTCTTGTTAACAAATCACTATAATTTTAGTTCACCAAAGTCAATTTCATCCCTCATGATTCCAAGCCAAAACCATGGCCTTCTTTAGTCTTTAAAGTTTCATTCTTTCACCATATTATGTATTAGTTACTTAATACTTAATCACTTAAATTTCCATTTCTCACAAGATTAATCCAATTGCCTAAGGTCTATGCCAAAACCGTGGCTTCATAGGTCGTCTAAGTTCCACTTTATATTTCTCATTTGTGTATTGATTCTTTAAGATCAATTTACTTAAGTTTAATGTATCAAGGTCATTCCATTTGCTTTATTGTTCAAGCCACAACCGTGGCTATCATTGAGTCTTCAAAGTCCAATTTTTCCTTCCCTTTTATGTATTAACTTCTTGTCATCAATTCACTTAAATTGTTAGTTCATTAAGATCAATCCAATGGCCTAAAGTTCAATGCCAAAACCGTGGCTTCATGATGTCCAATGTCCAATTTTTCTTTCCATTTTTATGCATTAGTTTTCTTAATATTAGTTCACTTAAATTTAGTTTATCAAAATTAATCCAATTGCCTCTTTATCAAGATCAAAACCGTGGCTTCATGTGGGGTAGTAAACCCTTAGAATTTCACATTCATAAATTTTCATTATCATCATTTAACATTTAATTTCATAGCTTCCTTTTATTATGTGCAAAACAAATTTATCATTCAAGAATCATCTCAAAACCGTGGCATCAAGTTAAGGTAGGAAACTCTACATTTTCCATTTAACAACCCTAACTTGATTAAGCACATGTAATACATCAAACATATTCAAGAGCACAAATCAAACATTAATCAAATTCAAGAACACTATATCATACAAATTTACAAATCAAATAGCATGCAAAGATGGATTTCCCCATCAACATACATACAAAGTTCCCTCACCACCATAAATGGTTGAAGTGAGTAATCTCCCTCTTACCTAGAGGAGATAATGCAAGGAAACAAACTCCTTGTTCCTTGATTTGCAAATTCGGATTCCACCTTCAAGAGAACCATAAAATGGTCAAATTTTCATAATCACAAACTAAGGATTGAAAAGAATGATCCTTGGTCACATACGTGACCAAGGAAAACGAAATTGAAAGTGAATGTGAAGAACTTTACCTAAAGCCTTAAGCTTAAACTCCTTGAGATTTCTTTTTGCTGATTTTCAGATTTCACTCACCCAAGAACCCTAGAGTGTTCAAAATTACTCACATCACACATCAATGCTCAAAAGAGAAGCCCTTGGTCACATAGTAACCAAGGAAAACAAAAATGAGAAGAAATAGGAGAGAAACCAATAATCTTTACCTAGATCTTCTAGGTTAGGGCTTGATGATAGGAGATGTAAATAGAAGAACACAAAATAGCTTCCTTGGATGTCTTCAAGGTGGATTCGGTTTTGGCCCTCAAAGAGCCCTAAAAATCCAACATCATAAATCAACACGAAGGCATGGTAAAGGCATGTTCCATGGTTACAAAAATGGCCATGGAAACGAAAATGAAGAAGAGAAGTGAAAAATCTAAAGGTTTACCTCCAAAAGACTCATGCTTTGTTCTTGAAAAGATGATGTAGATGAGGGACTTGGAAGGTGTTCACAAAGATGAAATGTATGAGAAGAGGAATACTAAAATCACCTCTTGATGGTGAAGAGGGAATTTGGTCACCACACCTCCAAAACCCATAAAGCTTCAAGCTTTGTCCTCTAATGGTGGAAAATGAAATAGAGGTTTTTAGAGATGGATCCAAAAGGAAAAGTGTTTAGAATGATGAGGTGAATATAGAAATGAGCTTGAAGAAGAGAAAAGATGAAGAGAAATGGTGGAAGAAGGGGCTGCAATTTCGGGTTGGAGAGGAGGAGGAAGAAAGGTTGGATTTTTGAAGAAATTTTCTAAAGAGAAAGTGTAGAGGAGATGGAAGGGAGTATGGAAATGGTCTTAGTGAAGCAAAAAGATGAAGATTGGTGGTCAAGAGTGGGCTGCCATTTTCGTGGTCATGGTGGAGGTAGAGAGAAGGAGGAGAAAAAGATGAAGAAGATGAAGTGAAGAGAGAGAAGTGAATGGTAAAATGAATTAGGGTTTGATGTATTAAAGTGAGTAGGAGAATTTAGTCTCCAACACCCCCAAAATGGGCTGCCAACCGTAGCCATCAAGAGAGAGTGGGAGGGAGTGTTTTGTCCTTTCCATGCAACTAAAGTGGTAATTTGGTCATTTGGCCAATGCTTCTTGAAGAAGCTTCATAATTTGAATTCAAAATTTGAATTAAAGTGAGATTGATTTGACATAAAGTAGATTGCATTGGATAAGGTGATAGGATTTCTAATGCATGCTATTATCCAATGGATAATAGTTACAGTCGATAGAAGTCAGTATTAATTTATCTGACAGATGAAATTTACACAACGTTTTATTATTTCGTCTGTTAAATTTCTCAAAAAATGTGAAACCTTGTAAACTGTGTCCGGCCTCATGTTTAGTAAGATCCCCCGTCGACGTTTCCATAGTTCATGGTTCTCGGGAAAAATATTTCATTTTCCCGGCTCCTCTCAGTGCGCACGCAAACGAGGAATATATTAAAATATTCGACGTCTCTGGAAAAATTTTAGGAAATTCCCATAAATCTCAAATATTATCAAACGACTATTCGTCACAAAATTTTTCAACTTTTGAAACGTTACAGTCGTTTACCCTACTCTGCCCAATGTGTACGTAAAACGAGAAATATACTAAAATATTCGACATTTCTAAAAAAATTCCAAAAAATTCTCAAAAATCACAAATATTGTAAAACGACTATCCGTCATAAATTTTCTAACTTTCGGAGCGTTATAGTCATTTTCCGTCTCTGCCCAATGTGTACGCAAAACGAAAAATAATATTAAAATATTCTACATCCTAAAAAAAATCCAGAAAAATTCCTAAAAATCTCAAATATTGTAAAATGATTATTTATCCTAAAATTATTAATTTTCGGGATGTTACAATCTACGTTAATACCAACATGGTAGCATGGAGACTGCAACACCCCTTTGGAGGATGTCACACATAAAAGAAAATAAAAGAAATAGAAATAAAATCTACCCAAGTTGTGAAACATTTGTTAAATATTATTACGGGTTGTAAAATAATTCGATAGATTTAAATATGTAATAAAAAGATAATGCGGAAAATACGAAATAAAAAAAAAACATCATCACTAATAATATACATAGGATTAAGTTATAAACTGTACAAATAATTTACAACTAAGACTACAAATATTTAAACAAAAACAGTAAAGAAAGCAATAAAAGAGTTAACATATACAGACATACGATGACGCGCCCAAAAAAAATATCATGATTATCTAATCCTCTGATGGATCACTCTCAGCATGAAAATGATCATCAGGAGATAGATATCCTGGATGTCTCGACACACGGCGATAACGGGATCGCGCAGTCGATACGATGCTTATCTCACTAGGCTCAGGGTTTTCAGCACCCCAATAACGCCTAATGGATAAGGGTAACTCTAAGTGCAGAAATAACGTCGTAGTCATAATCGGATCTCCATCAAACTGATGACGTAGAATCACGGTCACACGTCCTGCATACGTCACAGAATCACGATCGCCTCGTAAGTGCCAAGCCAGAGCACCTCCATGAAATACCAACTCTATGAATCCCAAAAATCCTAGCGTCGCCATCCCTCACAATCAATCCAGAGGATATGGATGATCGGATGGTTCTTGATCGTCAACCGATCGTCTGCTTGCCGGTCTTCCTCCTCTTCGTGGTACACGATCTCAAGAGGTCTGTTCCTCTTCCTCGAAGTCTTTACGCGTAAAATAAATAAACAGAAAATACATATAACAAAGAGGTAAGACAACACAAAATCATCACAACATGGCCAATAAAAAGACGACAAACAATATACATACAGTTCATGCAATACATAAAGCTTTAACAATTATAATAACAGATTGAAGAAAATTTAGATATCATCACAATGTATCACATCACAAATAAAACTTCACAGATAAAACAAGAAAGATAAGAATAAACAGATAAGATATAATAACCAAATATAATAACAATAACCGGATAAAATAAACAAATAAAATAGATAAACAATAAATAGATAAGATGGAAACAAATAGACTTAGAGATAAATAATATGACAAAATCCTACTCCATGGAGCTAAAGAAAAACACAAGTATCGAGAGAGGAATGATTCACAAAACCTAATAGTACCACGGCTGCCCCACCAACTATCATTGTCACACGTTGCGTCTATAGCCCCACGACACAGAATCCATCAATCCGGCGTGGTGTAGTTCACGGTCTCACGTTGTGGCACTACAGCAAATGTACTACTAGATTTCACAAATCTCGATTAAATATAGTGTACGTCGAGTACCATAGTGTGCTATCGGTTTAACGGCCCAAATGGAGTTTAATTAATCCACATGTGGGATCCCGTACACTAAAGCCTCCAAGTTCATTAGAACAATGAACCACACTATGTTTATCGCATCGACAACACGATGTGATTCGTCTCGTCAACAAATCCACCAAATACATGGCACATAAGATAGATGGAAAGCACTACGGGTTCACATTTTCCCGACAAAGACTAAAAATAATTCTCAAAAACATGACGGGTTCACATTTTCCCGATAGTAAATAGATTTTCAAAAGCCTCATGACGGGTTCACATTTTCCCGACAAAGATATAGATTTTCAAAAAGCACACGGGTTCACTTTTTCCCGACAAAGATAAAATAAATATAGTAACGGTCAATCGCGTAGAAATTTTATCGCATTTTCATAATTCCGTCGTTTTTACAAACGTTTAAAAATCGGGTAAAAATATTTTTCTCGTTTTTTAAAATCGCGTAGCATTTTTAATACGTTTTCTCAATCGCGTAGGATTTTAAATCATTTTCTTATTCGAATGCCCTTAAAATTATTGTTTAAACAGATAGAAATAGTACTTAGTACATTTAAACTACGTAGAATAATTTTTCATACCGCATATCTTGTCATTAGGATATTTTTACTATCTTATAGGTTTATTTTTACTAAAAATTGACAAGCATTTTGTTTATAAACTTATAATAATGGTTTTCTAAATTTTCCATAAAATTTTCTATTTACCTAATTTTTAACCATATCATTTAATTCTTTTTGAAATCTCTAACATGCTTCAAAACTTAAAGTGAGCTATATGTTAGAAAATTTCTCAAAATTTCTGTATTTTACTTCCTAATGATAAAATCACTAGTTTTAATCCTTTAAACTTAATTCTACTCAATTTGTTTCTTCAAAAATCATTATAGAAAATTTCTTCTTAACTTGTATTGTCTCTTTTTGATTGAAAAAGGTTTGGAATCAAGTTTTAGAAATCATAATTACCTATGGTGGCATGTTGGCCGAATTTTGTAAAAAATTTTTCATTTGATTTCTAAATCATCTCAAAGGTATTATCTTATCTAAATTCATTAAATCATGTTATAAAGTAATGATTTCAAATCAAATAAATCCTTTAGGCATGTTGGCCCAAAATTTACTAAATCTTTACCATTTGATTTCTAAATTCCTTTTCTTTGATTAAAACAATTTGAAACCTTCTTATTTCTCCTAATTAATTAAGTTGCACTTTAGGAAAAATGAAGAGAACATTTTGGTCCTCACACTTTGTCATTGCCGTGAGCTAGGGAATGTGTTCTTTGGAACACTCATGCAAATTTACACATGTTATTCACATCTTAAACCTTATCATACAATTCTAACACATGCATTTATATTTCTAACACATGCAAAATATTTCTAACACATAAAACCTAAATTAAAGCATATAGACATACAATCAAAAGCTAATAAACATACAAAATTATTACAATCACCAAACAAGAAAGCTACTAACATACAACACTTAAGCTACTAGCAACCACAAAAATTAACAAATACACATCAATAAACACACCACAACCGAATCCTTATGGATTCTACAAACAATCCATCTTCTTACCACCATCAAGGGATGATAAGAATTGTCTTCCTCTTACCTTAAATGAAGACAAAAAGCTTGCTTTCACACCTCCTATGGTTCGGTTTTCACTCCACCAAATACCTAAAAATCTCAAATAAAATCTACATGTTATTAACCATGAAAAAGAAGCTAAACCATGGAGAAATCATGGTTTAGAACTTTGAAAAAGAAGAGAGAAAAGAAAAATATGATATTTCACCTTCTAGGTCAAATCTACAAGGTTGATTTCCAAGCCCTAAATGGAAGATTTTGAAGAAACTTCCAACTAGAAAGGTTCTTAGAATAGTGTTTAGGTTAAGGAAACTTGGTTAGAAAAATTTTTGGATGGTTGGATGGTTAAGAAACAAGCTTGGCCGAATGGAAGGAGAAAAAGGAACAACAATGGTGGCTAGGGTTCTTGATGAGAGAGAAGAGAGAAAAGTGATGAAGATGAAGTGTTGTTTTTGGCTTTCTCACTCCTAATAATTTGTAGCCTTCAAGTGGTAAGGATGTGCATGGATTTGGCTTCATCCAAGCCATTGAATACATCAAAGGTCAAGATCAAATCTTGCTTAACAAGCTTAAATTCTATTGGTTGCTCATGGTGACTCACCTTGCTTAGTCACAAGTGTAATAAATTTCTGAGTCACTAGTTGAGTCGACACTGTTCTGAAAGTTCTACGCTTACGGTGATTAATTAAGCTACCGATCTAACTGTTTCGCTAATTGTGGGTCCCGCAAAATATTTTCGGGTCCCTTGTCACTAAATTATATGGCTAATAAAATAATATTATAATAATATAAAATTATTTTATTTGTGATTAAATCCTAAAAATTAAAAGATTATTTTTAGTCTCATTCAGAATCGGGTTAAGTAAGATCCCCCAATGCTAAATAATAAAATAAGATTTTCCCCAGCCCGAAAAATATTATTTTCCTGTCTCGGAGAAAATCACACAAAAAGTCCATATAAAATCACAGACAGTATTTTCAGGCATTAAATCAAGAAGAAAACAATTAAAAACAAAGAAAAACAAAAAAACAAAGACGTTCGGGACGTAACGGTCATTTTCCCGTTTTTTCCCACAACGTAGGTAATCGTCCAAAACGTTCAAATAAAATATCCAGCAGTATTATATAGTTGTATATCTTTCAGAAAAATTAATACAAAGATTTCAGAAAAATTTTTATTTTACCGTCTCAAGCAAACTACGTAAAACGATCAAATAAAATTTGAGCCTGTATTATCGTAATTGTTTTCATACAGAAATCGAGAACAGAAAAATAGGGACACAGCGGTCATTCATACAAAAGCATGAAAAACAGAAAACAGTACATTCAGAATATTTTCTAAAAATTGGGGCGTTACAGAGACAACAAGTACAGTATACCATACAGATATATCACACAATAGTACAAATATAACAAACAATAAATGTAATCACTTTATTCAACATTTCTCAACATTTGACAGATAAAGTATCTCAAAGATATACAAATATGTTCAAGTTATGCATATGCTTATTGACTCATTTTCTTACTCAGCGTCTTTTCCAAATATAAATACAATACAAGAATAGGCATACAAAGAGGTGAGATTATCTACGTCAATACCAACATGGTAGCATAGAGACAGCAAGTACAGTATACCATACAAATATATCACACAATAGTACAGATATAATAAACAATAAATGTAATCACTTTATTCAACATTTCTCAACATTTGACAGATAAAGTATCTCAAAGATATACAAATATGTTCAGGTTATGCATATGCTCATTGACTCATTTTCCTACTCCATGGAGCTAAAACTCAAGTCGGAGAGATTGATCTAAAAGATCTAGATGTACCAACATGCCTCAAACCACATGCCACAATTCTCGTAAGTATTTGTACCTCTAGCATATACACGATAGTCCTTACCAGATCTTGATTAAGAATAGTGTCTCAGTCCAGATTGTCGGTGCGTTGCATCGGTCCGATTCGGGATACAGAAAAGCTACCAATTGCCCATTGTGAAAAACCCGCATCCCAACGCCCCCAAGGTCAACAAGTGACCTACACTACGCATATCACACCCACTCAAGAGGTGTAAGTCTCTCCTAGGCCATTAGCCTTAAAATAGTCCAATGGACTTTTTCCAATGCATGCTCAATGCATACTAACCATTCTCAGTCCAAAGTCATAATTTCATATACAAGGTCCATACACTGACCCAACAATATCTTTAAGTATTTTCAATCGCATAAACATTTTACTACATTTTCACAATCGTGCAACATTTATGTCATGTTTTCAAATTGCGTATTGATTTTTCAACATTTTCTTAATCGCGTAGCGATTTTTTAATGTTTTTGAAATCATGTAGCTTAAAATCACATTTTTAAGTTACGTAAAGCATTTTTCACCATTTTTCAAATGCATAAAATATTTCTCAACCTTCTAAACCTCATTTTGGCCTTTCTAAAAATTTATATCATTTCTTACTTTGCTTTTCCATATTTTCTCACTTAAAATTTCCTAACGCGCTCAAAAACCCTATGAGTGAGCTATATGTTAGTAAATTTTAAGTCACCAACGTAATCACCATAATAATTAGATCAATTCTAAAGATTAGTTCTCTTTAAAACAAGTTGACGTTCAAACACTTTCAACATCTCTTTTCCTTTTATACACAAAATCTTCATTTTAAAACAACAAAGTGTTTTGTTTCCATTTCTTAAATCCTTGTACTTAATCAACTAAATCACCACTTTAAAATCATATTTTTGCATAAAACCAAGTCCTTTCAAGGCTTTCAAAATCGTGGGATACATGACCTTTGGAATCAACATATCTTTTCTTTTCTTTTCCTTCCTAAGCATCCAATTTTATCATTCATAAAAATCTTAACTTGGAAACACCTATTTTGAGGTGTTGAGGCCGTAAGCCTCATGGTCTTTGGAACCAAAAATTTGTTTTCATTTCCATCATCAATCATGGCATACATGTATAAAATCATCATATCATATAATCAAGCATACCATAAAGCAATAAAAATCACATAACGCATATAAACACAAATAAATAAATTAAAGCACATAAACACCCAATAAATTAATTACATAACCAAGGATATGAACCCTCACATGGATTCACCATCTATCACAAACAATTTCATCTCTCACCACTATACTTGGTTAATGAGATAAATCTCCCTCTTACCTTAAGAAAGATCAAACTCTTCTTGGATCCTTCTCCTAGGGATTTCGTGTGGCTCCAAGAAAAATCCTATCAAGTTTAAACAAATTTACAAAGTCATAACTATGGTTGAAAAAGAAAAACCATGGATCAATCATGGCTTTAGAACTTAAGAATCATCTTGAAAACAAGAAACAAGGATCTTTACCTTGTGGATAGAAACTTCAAGCTTGGATTTCAAGCATTAGATGGATGATTTTTGTAACACCCTAAAAAATGTTTGTTTAATCATCAATGATCATTTTATAATATTCTTGATTTTTAAGAATTTTTTTAGAATTTTCCGGAAACGACAAATATTTTAATATATTCCTCGTTTTGCATGCACATTGAGCAGAAACCTGTTGGCGTCAATGTAACACTCTGTAAATCATTTATTTTATCATAAATAGTCATTTTCTAATATTTATGAATTATGTGAATTTTTCTAAAATTTTTCAGAAATGATGAATATTTTAATATATTTTTCGTTTTGCGTGAGCGCGGAGCGGAGCCGGGAAGATGTAATATTTTTCTTGTGGCTGGTAAACTCTAAATTATGGACATGTCGATGGGGGATCTTACTAAACTTGAGGCTGGACACAATTTACGAGATTTATGTTTTTCAAGGTTTTTATCCGATAAGTGGGGTCGCGGAACCATAAGATCATCCAATGGGCAATAAAATATTATTTTCATCATCTATAACTCTTCTACACTAGGGAAAAAAATAATACTGACAGTGAAATATTCATCTGTGTTAGTGTGCTTAATTAGGAGACAACCTTACTTTTACTTTATCGTGAAACGTGCAAAACTTCCCTTATAAGCATGGAGGAAGCTTCTTGGAAATTTCCTTTCCCTCTTTCCCCATGCACATGCAGCCACCTCCCTCCTCTCTCTCCCTTCATGCATGGCTGGAATCATATTTTGGGAGGAAAAGAATTACTTTTCATTTAACTAATTATATTTGTGTAATTTCAAAACTTAACCTAAAGCACTTCTCTCTCTTCTTCTTCTTCTTCTTCTTCTTCATTGAAATTTTCTCTCCTCCTTCTCTCTAGAGAGCTATGGCCAGCAGCCCTCTTTCCCTCTCATCCATCACAAAAATTCAAACTAACCCCATTTTCTTAATCCTCTCCAACTCCTAAACACTTTTCTTTCTTGTGGTTCTTTGAAAATCCATCATTTTCACCGTCTTCTTCAAGCTTCAAGCTTAGGGTTTTTGGGTAAGCTTCTTCATTCTTCACTTTATTTTCTCATTTTCATTTTTATGGTCCTCTTGGTGATCATCCATGCTTCATTTTTCAAGCATTGGTGCTATTTTGATGAAGTTGAATTTCTAGGGTTTTCGGTGGTGCCCAATCCAAAAATTTGCAAGGAGTTCTTAGAGGTTCCTCATGTTTTCTTCATTTTGGTAAGAGGAAGACACTCCTCCTCAACCTCTATTAGCATTTAGGAACCTTGGTTGTGGTTGATTGTGAGAAAACCCTAATGAGGGTTATTCTTTGATTGTGTGATTAGTATGTTTGCATGTTGGTTGTACTTGGTTTATGTTATTGGATTGATTGTTAATGTATATTGGTAAATTAGAATGGATTGGAAGACATGTAATCGAAGAAATTGATGTGGGATTTCCTTTGGGTGGCCACAGTTTTGGGGCTAAGAAGATGGGATCTTTGTGAACAAATTTTAACAAGTGAATGACTTAATTAATCAAGTGTGTAATATAAAATCAATGGAATGGAAAAATTTGGAATTGAATCCTCTAGGGAGGCCACGACCTCTAGGGCTCTTTGGGGCTTAATCATGCAATTTTAGGTAACCTTGGAACTTAGATAATTAAATGATTAAAACATATGTAATAGGTTAGGAAATTAGTAAATTTGGAACAATTGGATACAATTGGAGATTCATAAATTTTAAAGAACCAAGAATGAAACTTGTCATAAAATTTTAAATAATTTTACAAGAGCAAGAACAAGAGAGTGTGAGACTTTAAGACCTTAGAATGATCTTCTAAGTGTATGAGGATAAATTGCATTAGAAAATTGAAATTAATTATAGAAACTCATTTAGTGACGGATCTTGTGAGAGAAGCAAATCTTAAATAAGAATTCATAATGGATCTTAAAAATGTATTACCTTATTTGATTTCAATATTATGATATTGTGGGTCCATGTGAGTGACCAATGACGTGTTGATGCGTATTTTGGCCAATTGTGGTATATTATGGAATAACATGTGATGATGACCATACATGTTCATGCATAAAGTCTTATGCTTTGTGAATGTCCTATGGACTGTTGTAAGGCCAAGTTGCCTAGGAAATTAAACACACCTTAGTGCGGGTGCGAGTAGACTAGTGTAGGTCATGTTACGACCTTGGGGGCGTCGGGGTACGGGTACCTCGCAATGGGCAGTTAGTAGCTCTCCTGTCCGTGGGGCGAGCCGATGCAAACGCACCGACGATCCAGACCGAGACACTGTCCTATATCGTGATCTAGCGTAGACTGTATGTACAATGCCTAGATGTGCACGTGAAAATTGTTGAGTTATAGCACTTTGGCCTCGGCAGCCGAGTTACAGACGTGTCTCTTGATCTTTCTCTCCGACTGTTTGTGTCTAGCTCCATGGAGTAGGAAATTGAGTACTGTGTGCATATGCATCATGAGAAGTCATACTATCTGATAATTACTGCCTTACGTGGGTTTGAACTGTGTATTTATTATTATGATGAATGTCTGCCTGGAACTGTTTACCTATTTACTGATGTATTTACTGTCTTTCATTATTATTATTGTCTTTGAGATGCTATCTGGATGCGTTGCACCGTATTGGTTTCTAACTGCTATAATTGGTAATGATGGTAGGATGTCTTACCTCTTTTCTGTATTTCTGTTATTCTCTACCTATATATTGTGTTCCATCGAAGACGACGGCAATGAGGTTGAAGCTCCCGATTTCCCCGGCTTCTGGCCCGATCAAGATTAGTATTTACTGTGGAGCATGGAGGCACGCATACGTGGGTTCCTGGGTGATGTGTGTCTGACCTTCCTTGGGGGGGCGGAGTGCTGGCACATTAACATGAGTTTCGACCGCTGTGTCTACCTTGGAGACGTATCGATCTCTTTGGCCTGGAGACGTCATGAGATGCCGATCTTTACCTGCTACATCAGCCTGCGTTTGGAGTTTTATCTGCCCATCCGGGAGATGTGGGGTAACCGCTACTACACCCCGCAGGAGGACTCTTTTGATTCCACTACTCGGGCTCCTGCTCATGGCTCTGTGGTTCCTATGGAAGTTTGTTCGAATAAGGAGGACCCCGCAGAGGATCCTGACACTATCCCTCCTCATCTGAGGGACTTACATTACTGGTAGCTGCTGATGGCTGCCAGTGTTTTATTTTGGGGGCCTGATGTTTTATTTTTGGTGAGCTGTATATTCTGATATCTGGGGATGTATATGTATGAACCTTTGGGCAGGTATAGTTTTGCTTTTTGGGAATTCCAAGCTTGTATCTAAAACATACTTGATATCTATATATATATGTGCATGTCGTTCAGATGTAACTTTTATTTTCTGTCTTACTCTTTATTGTTACTTATATTTAGCCCCAACGTTGTATTAATTAACAAAAAAATATATATATATGCCGCCATTTTACCTATGTAATAATGAATCAAACAAATTAATCTGGCCTATAATGAACCGGGTCTTAATTTCATTAGTTTCACAAAATTTTATTTTCTGTATTTTCTTTTATTTGACAATGTGACGTTCCCTCCAAAAAAAGGGGTGTTAGATTAAGTTGGTATCAGAGCCCCGGTTTGTGTCTCTTTGGGTCTTGTGTATGAGTCTGTCTTGTTTGTGCTGTGTGAAATCTCTGTGATTGGTATTCTGAATGGATACATCTAACTTTCCTTTTGTTTTTTAGTTAATCTGATTTAAGAGACAGCGAGATGGTGAGAGACAGCGAGATGGCGAGAGGCGGAGATATGGCAGCTGCTATATAGGCAATGCAGAGGATGGCGGAAGTCATCGCACAACAGAATAAACGTGCTGCTCAGCAACAAGAGAGAGCTACTCAACAGCTCGAAGCGACTGCCGATGCACAGAATTTGGCAAAATTTCATCTCCACAACCCTCCACAATTCAAAGGGGAATTCGATCCGGACAAAGCTAGTTTGTGGATCAAAGAACTGGAGAAAGTTTTCCGTGGTATAAATTGCGCTGAAAACAAGAAGGTGAATTATGCAACCTTCATGCTTGTCGGCAATGCCGAAGATTGGTGGAATGGAACTCAGAGAGTACTGGAGGCCGAGGAATGTGACATCACGTGGGACTTGTTCAAGGACAAATTTTTGGATAAGTACTTTCCTGCAAGCGCGAGACATGCGAAAGAGATGGAATTCCTCAACCTGAGGCAGGGGAACATGACCGTTAGTGAATATGCGGCCAAATTTGAGAACTTGGAGAAGTTCTCAACGCATTATCAGCATCAAACAGATGAATCTTGGAAGTGTTGGAAGTTCACTGAAGGACTGAGGTACGAGGTGAAGAAGGCTATTATCACCCTGAAAATTAAAGTGTTCTCGGAGCTGTTGGACACATGTTGTGAAGTGGAGGCCTTGGAACAAGCTAGAGATTCGAGGAGCAAGAACTTTGGGCCTGCAAGGTTCCAAAGAGGTGGAGGTAATAGTTCGAACCGCTTCCAAAAGAAGCCCTATTCCTGACCAACGGGAAGTCAACAACAAACTGGTGGAAGTTCTGGTGGAGGTTCTACTGGGAACCGAACTGGTCAGAATATGGCATATCCCTCTAGATGCCTCAAGTGTGGGAAAGACCATCCCACGAGAGAGTGCACAATCAAGGGAATCATTTGCTTCAGATGTGGCAAACCAGGCCACGTGTCCAGAGATTGCGACCAGGCAAAGGCTGAACCTTCAGTCAATGCAACTCGAGCCAAGAAACTGCAAGCTGGAGGTCGAGTCTACACCATGAGCGGAGTTGAAGCCTCAAAATCTGAAGACTTGATTCAAGGGGAAGGCACCATAGAAGGTAATCTTTTAAAAGTACTGTATGACTTTGGGGCAACCCATTCTTTCATATCATATGACTGTGTGCTACGACTTGACTTACCAATGTCTACCCTACCTTTTGATTTGACTGTCTCAACCCATACTGACAAACCAGTAGTTACTACCAAAGTCTGTTTGAAGTGTCCCCTAATTGTTGAAGGTCGGATCTTTTCTGTCGATTTGATCTGTTTACCTCTTTCACAACGAGATATAATCTTAGGGATGGACTGGTTGTCTTCCAACCAAGTTCTATTAGATTGCTCTAGAAAAACCATAGTTTTCCCTATGGATAAGGATTCTAGATACTTGACGGCCAACCAAGTTCGAGCTTTCTTGAAAGAAGGAGCTCAATGATACATGCTACTGTCTTCCTTGAAAGTTGAGAGCGAGGCTGATCTGAGTACTATTCTAGTGGTGAAGGAGTTTCCTAAAATCTTTCCCGAAGATGTACCTCATTTACCACCGACGCGCGAGATAGAGTTTGCTATTGACCTTGTACCGGGAGCTGGTCCCGTGTCTATAGCACCTTATCGGATATCGCCAATGGAATTGGCAGAACTTAAGAAACAACTGGAAGAGCTTTTGGAGAAACAGTTCATCAGACCGAGTGTATCGCCCTAGGGAGCACCAGTGTTGTTGGTTCGGAAGAAGGATGGTACCTCAAGATTGTGTGTGGATTATAGGCAGTTAAACAAGCTGACGATCAAGAATGAGTATCCACTCCCAAGAATCGACGACTTAATGGACCAACTGAAGGGAGCAGTGGTGTTCTCAAAGATCGATCTGAGATCTGGATACCATCAGATAAGAGTGAAAACGGAGGATATACCCAAGACTGCTTTTCGTACCCGATACGATCATTACGAATACCTTGTGATGCCGTTTGGTGTGACGAATGCACCTGCTATCTTCATGGACTACATGAACAGGATCTTTCGTCCTTATTTGGACAAGTTTGTTATCGTCTTCATTGATGATATCCTGATATATTCCTAGAATCTTGAGGATCATGCTGAACACCTCAGCATAGTTCTCCAGATTTTGAAGGAGAAAGAACTGTATGCCAAGCTGTCGAAGTGTGAATTTTAGCTAGATGAGGTTAAGTTTTTGGGCCATGTGATCTCGAGAGAAGGGATTGTAGTAGATCCATCAAAAGTGGAGGCCGTGCTACAATGGGAAAGGCCGAAGTTTAACACCCTCCCTAGGGTATCACATGTCTGACTCCCGACTCATAATCTGAAAATCAATTTGTAAAAGGTTTGAGTTATGAAAATATGAGTTTCAAAATTACTTCTTTACTGAAACGTAAATTTACTGAAAATATTAGGTAATATTGAAAATCATATTTCAACTATTCATTATGCAATATTGACACCAATTAATATTTCACAATTTAAAGAGAAATATAAAATTAACAGACTCGTTTTTTTTTAATAGTAGCAAACCCTATAATGGGTCCTACTTAATAGCACGGTACAACACTAACGAGAAACTTTAACATACTTATTCTTTTTTCTGTCCATCTTGATGCATCAGACATTTGTTCCTTTGTCAACACTGTACACCTTCGAGTCCTGAATGTCCACTCCTTATTGTTGTCACCAATCTCAAAGTATCCATCGCCCGTTATATCTAAGACAACTCGATCCTTCTATTATTTGATTTTAACAGTACAGACACAACAAAAAAACATAACAAAGAGGTGAGATCACCTACACCAATACCAACATGGTAGCACAGAGATAACATAAACAGCAATATCATATAGGGATATCATACCAGACTTCCAATACTATATTTAATATTAATCAACTATCATCATCCAATCATATATCAATCCAAGTATTCAAAACAGTTGTCATAGCCAATATTCCTCAATTAATATATCATACAGATATAAATGTAATCATATAATGCATGTGCATTTAGACTCAATGTTCCTACTCCATGGAGCTAAACTCAGGTCGGAGAAATGATCGAAAAGATCTGTCGGTACCACATGCCTCAGACCACGTGCTATAATCCTCATTTTGATTTTGCACATCTAGCATATACACGACAGTCTTTATCAGATCTTGAATAAGAATAGTGTCTCGGTCAGGATCATCGGTGTGTTGCATCGGTCTAACCTACGGGAAGAAGCGCGACCAACCACCCGTGTAAGCAACCCGCACCCCGATGCCCCCAAGGTCAACAAGTGACTTACACTACGCATATCGCACCCACTCAAGAAGTGTGTTTCTCCTAGGCAATCAGCCATATCCAGTCCTCATCGGACCATTCCAATGCATGTATAATGCACCAAATACCAATCACAGGTATATCTCATAATTTCTCAGATATAGTTTATACAATGCACAAATATATCAGTGCAAGTCCAACCACAAGGGTCATTCTGTTCAAATTCGTTTGTTCAATTAAATCATATGCCTCAACGCATATATATATACATACATATATATATATATATATATATATATATATATATATATATATATTTTCCAATGCATCTAAAATGCACCACGTGCCAATAACAGGCAAAACTCGTTGTTTTCATAAACAGTGTCCATACATTGGTTTTACAATAATCATACTGTATTTTTCAATAACAAAATCATGTTATCATGTTTTCATAGTTATAAAACACTTTTACCGTATTTTCACAATCGCGTAACATTTCTGTTACGTTTTCACAATCCAAAAATGTTTCTGTTATATTTTCACAATACCATAACACTTCTTTTACATTTTCACAATACCGTAACACTTTTGTTACGTTTTTAAAATTCCAAAACGTTTTTATTACGTTTTCACAATACCATAACATTACTGTTACGTTTACAAAATTTCGTAACATTTCTGTTACGTTTTCAAAATACCGCAACTCTTCTGTTGCACTTTTAAACCACGTACAAATTTTTCAACATTTTTCTCAATCACGTAAAATCATACGTTTCTCAAATCACATAGTATTTTTTTTCCACTGTTTCAAAATCACGTAACTTAAAAATCATTCTTTTAAGTTGCATAAATCATTTTGCATCATTCTCAAAATATTTAAAAGACTTTCTAAATCACATAAAAATAATTCATCACTTTTCAATCACGTAGTGATTTTTCAATAGCAGTTCAAATTACGTAAAATATTTAAACGTAATTCAAATCGCGTAGAAATATTTCAACGTATTTAAAATCACGTAGAAATATTCTTTTTCGTATTTCAAATCGCGTAGCTTAAAAATCACATTTTTAAGATACGTAAATAATTTTTCACCACAATTCCATTATAGAAAATATTTCTTGACCTTCAAAAATTCCTTTTCAACTTTTCTCAAAATAATATAACTTTGTATTTCATTTTTCACATTTTCATACTCAAGAAAATCTTTTTCCACATTTCTTTACTCAAGAAATCCTTTTCCAAAACATAATCCACAAAAATCACTTTTCCATTGATATAAATCAACGTTTCAAAACTTAACATTTTCTAACGTATTTCAAAACTCAGAAATCAATTATACGTTAGTAAATTTTCAAAACACCATTATATTCTTCATTTTTCCCAAATCATTTCCAAACGCAACCTTCTTCAAAATAAATTGAAGTTCGAAAACATTTTCGTTTACAAAAACTTGATTTCTCAAGTAATAAACGCTCTAATTCCCTTTCCAAATTCTTGTGCAAAAATCATTTCGAGTGACAAAACACTTCATTTTATAAAATATCACTTTGTTCCATAAAAATCAAGGCATTACAAGCCCTCAAAAATCGTGGTACTTAGTCATTGAAGCCATCAAATATCTTTTCTTCTAAATTGATATGGTTTTACACAAACAAAACCATTAAATCTTTATTTCAAAACCGAAATACCGATGGTCATAAAAACCAAACCCATTTGTTCAAATTCATTTTTACTTTCTTTACAAATCCTTTTTCACTTTCTTTGCAAATCCTTTTTAAAATCAACGTTTGCCCGTTTCGTTTTTTCGAAAACAAGTTTAATAAACACTTAGAAACTTTTAACACAAAATAAATTACTAAAAATCCCTTCAAAATCGTGTTCTTGTTCTTCTTGAAAAACAAACCCTTTGTTTATTTTCCATGCTTTTCAAATCAATCCAATTTTATTCTTTCATGAAAATATTAAGTTATAAACACCTATGTTGAGGTGTCTTGGCCAAAAATTCCATAGCCTTTAGAACCAAGGAATTTATTTTCTCCACTTCATAATTTTCATTTAAACAAATAAATTTTCTTGTTTTTGAAAAATTTCAACATGAAACTCTAATTATGGGCATCAAAACCGTAGCCCTTCCTTGGCTTTTGGAGCCAAAAATTGATTGCTTTTACATCAACACATCATGACATACACATACATATTTCATCATAAATACTATAAGCATGCCATATACTCATCATGCATAATATAAGCATACCATCAAAGCCATAAAATCATGCATAGCATATCAAGCATAGGCAAATAATTAAAACACATAAACACCCACAAATAAATTACAAGACCATGGATATGAATCCTCACATGGATTCACCATCCACCAAATATAAAACCATCTCTCACCACCATACTTGGTTGGTGAGGTGGATCTCCCTCTTACCTCTTGAAGATCCTCAAAAACTCTTTGTTTTGCTTCTTTTCCTAAGTTCTTCACCACCAAGGGCTTCTCAAATACAAAACAAAATACATAGAAATTAGTATACTAAGCTTGATTAAGAGAAACCATGGATCAAACATGGTTTAGATCATGAAAAAGAAGAGAAGAAAGGAAGTTTCCTTACACTTCACCACAAATACCCTATAACTTTGATCTTGAAGGAAGTCTATGAAGATGAATGATTTAGAGAAAGTCTCCAACATGAAAGTTGCTTAGAATATCATGTAGATTCAAGATCTATGGTTGGATGAAATTAAAAGAGTTTGGAGAATGGTTTTAGGGGTCTTGACCGAATGGTATCTCTTGAGGAACAAAGATAGAATTTTTTTGATTTTTGATAGAAACTTGAAGCTTGGATTTGAGACTCAAGATGAATGATTTAGTAAAAACTCATAACTAGAGATGTTCTTAGAATGGTGTTTAGGTTTAGAAAATCTAGTTGGATGAAATGATATAAATTTGGATGATGGTTCTAAGGTGCTTGACCGAAACTTGCTTGGAGAAGAGAAGATAAGAGAATTTCTTGTATTGGTTCTTGGTTCTTTGGATAGAATGATGAGCAATTGAATAAGTGAAATCAATAAATGAGTATTGTCTCCTACTTTTGAGTGTATGACCGTGGGATATCAAGAAGAGAGAAAGTGAGAATTATTTGATAGCTTTAATAGATATTGAATAGGATGATGACTATAGGTTACATGTGCAAAGTCACTAAAATTGACTAAGCTTTGCATTAAAAGATGATAGCTTCCTTTTGTCACAAAGTGAAGACAATGAAATGAAATGTCCTCTTTCTCAAGTGCATGGCCGTGGAGTGTGATGGAAAGTGAAGAGTGGATTATTATTATTATTATTATTTGAGTGATAGTCAAGTTACTAGAATAATTGAAAGAAAAAGGTGATAATGCATGAAATAATTTTGGCCTCCCTCCAAGAAATTTCCTAAGGATGCAAACAAGGAAATCATAATCAAGGATGATGTAATATTGACTATGACATGTAATAATGGTCATAAAGCTTTTTCTTTGTCTTCTAAACAATCCAAAACCGTCCCCTTCCTCCATTTTGCATGTAATAATGTTGTCATCTTTTTCAAGCCATTATTTAGAGCATTTTAGGCCATGGATTAATTCAATGGTTAGGATTTAGGTAGACTTTTGATTTTAGAAGACTTAATCTAGGCCATTGGATCTTTCTCCTTGAAATCTTAGTCATTAGATGCATCTCCAAAAATGAAGGGTTAAGATTACTCCTTCTTACTTTTAATCCAAGGGTCATAATTAGTCTTTGTCACTTTTTAAGACTAAATCTCTACCATAGATTAAATCCATATCCAATGGTCATAAATGGTCCTTGTTACTTTACAAGACCAAATCTTCACCCTTGATTAATTATTCATCCAATGGTCATAAATGGTCTTTGTCACTTTTTGAGACCAAATCTCTACCATTGATTTAATCTCCATCTAACGGTTATAAATAATCTTATTTACTTTTAAGATCAAATCTCCACCATTGATTAAATCAAGATTTAAGTCTCCATCGTTAATTAAATCAATGGTGGATATCCAAACCACCATTGTTGACTTAAACAATATAATTTCTATTTTTATATGCTATAACCCCACGAAAGATTATATTTATTGTATTTTTATCGTCTGATAAATATAGTACCAAACACAATATAATAAAATTTTAGAAACTGTTTCCAGATTCAGGTTTAGTAAGATCCCTTGTCTCTGTCTAAACAGTACAAATTTTTCTATGCGTAGAAAAAATTTTACTTTGCGGGACCCACCTAGGCCCACGTATGGCCACCTAGGCCCACATAGGACCACCTAGGCCCACATATAGTAAAAAAAATTCATAATCATCCATAAAAATCACAAATATTAGAAAACGTATAAAAATCAAGTCAGATTATTAAAAATAATTAACAGTCAAGAGAAATAAATATTTAAAGATTTTCTCCGGCGAAAATTATTATTTTTCCGAACGAGTAAATCACTCAAAACGATCAAATACGCTGACGGAATAAACAAAACAATTTTACAGTGCACAGAAATTACTAAACAGTAAAATTCTGTTAACTGTCAAAATTATTGTTTAAGAGATAGGAAATTTAGGGTGTTACACGAAGTCAGTAACGGAGATTCGTAGCTTCATGGGTTTGGCCGGATATTACAGAAGGTTCATAGAAGGGTTTTCCAAAATTGTTGGACCACTCACTCAGCTGACAAATAAGAACCAGGCTTTTGAGTGGACTGATAGCAGCGAACAAAGTTTCTAAGAGTTGAAGGAATGGCTAACCACCTCACCAGTATTAGTGCTACCTGATCCGAACGAGCCATTCGAGGTGTACTGTGATGCTTTATACCAAGGATTGGGATATGTTCTTATGCAACATAGAAGAGTGGTAGCTTATGCTTCATGACATTTGCGAGTGCATAAAAAGAACTACCCGACACACGATTTGGAACTAGCAGCTGTGGTTTTTGCTCTGAAGATATGGAGGCATTTCCTCTATGGAGCGACATTCAACATCTTTAGTGATCACAAAAGCTTGAAATATTTGTATGATTAGAAGGAGCTGAACATGAGGCAACGGATGTTGCGAATTTGCGGATCAAAAGTCTCGCAGCGGAATAACAGAATTCCCTCACAGGATCCATGCGAAAAATCCATAATCCGAGTTTTAAATTTTTACCTCCTGAAGCGTGATAGACACAAGCGAGGTGAATCACCAACACCGTAATAGCGACGATGTTTCTGCGGTATCCACACGAACAGACTTGCAAAAGGAGTCACGCCTCTTTTTTCGTAGTGCTAGCTACGAAGAGAGGAGAAGAAGACCTCACTATCTCTCACTCACTTTCTGCAGGTGCGGCTAGGGTTGTGATGTAACCTAGTAGCAGCCCCTTTAGCAGTATTATTTATAACAAAGGCTGCCTTAAGTGAGTGTGAGCAGTAGCAAGGTAAGTGGTGCAACCCTAAACCCATCTGTCATGAGTTAGGCCCATAGTTGAATCCGAGTCCAACTTGGATTCTGATTACTCCAATTTAGTCTGTTCTAAGTGTGTGACCCTGCAGGTTCTCATGACGTTGGTAGTAATATTAAAATCTCATTTTAATATTACAAACAGTGAGCGGTATCTAGCAACACATCACTGCTACCCAAGTAATGAGAATGTTAGTGATTTGACATAACCTATTTGTGACCAATGTTTCCGTGTAGTTTAGTCCCTTTGTCCAGATATCCAGATTGAACACAAGGCATGGAATGTGTCACCCTTGTTTAGTTCAATCTTCGAGTTTCGATTCCCGAGTAGACATAGTAATAACAAATAAGATCAATATCTCATATTGACTCATTTGAGCATGGCCATGCATTTCGTAGTCTCACTCAATCAGGGGGCCCGAAGATATCGCTCCTGTTATGTAGGAGGGACAAATCCCATCTAGGTCACTCACATTCCTCCACATGTATTGCGGCATGTCTAATAACCAACGTTATGATCATCTTGTTACTGAGATGATGTTTGATGGCATTAAAACACACAACTCCTCATGTAGGAATCGTAGTGATTTCGGGTCAAAGGACCACATACACCATTATCACTATGAGAATCGCATGACACTCACGTAACGATCCACGTAGCGTTCTCATGATGGGTCGTCCAATACATCATTACTCTAATATGTATCCATGTGTAGACTTGATATCTCATATCCATGACCCGTGAGATGTGGTCATCGGTCTACGCACATACTAGCCTCAATGTATTATTGTTGTCCTAATTAACAATAATACTTGACTAGGGACATTTAAGAATAGTGTTTTATCCAATAGGATCTCACGATCAAGTCATCCACTTGATGTCCTATGGTATCAAACTTACTATTCTAAGGACTTTATTATGTCTACCAAAAAGAACACAATAAATGAAATGCCTCATATAAAATAACATAATATAATGTATATAAATACAAACAAAATGTATTGGCCACTAGGGCATACACCAACAACGGAGATGGTTAGAATTCTTGAAGGACTATGATTTTCAGCTATTGTATCACCCTGGCAAAGGGAAAGTCGTGGCAGATGCCTTGAGTAGAAAGACCATTAGTGTTTCTACCCTGATGATCAAGGAAAGAGATCTCATAGAGCAGTTCAGAGATGTTTGGTCATTTGTAGAGTTGAAACCAAGAAAGATCTGTATGAATATGGTCACCATTTCAATTGAGCTACTGGACGACATACGGGAAAAGCAGAAGGTCAATAAACTCTTACAAGAAGTGAGAGAGTTGATGAGGCAAGGCAAAGAAACGGAATTCGAGGAAGGAACAGATGGAATTCTGAGATTTCGGGGTAGAGTCTGTATTCCCCGCGACCAAGAGCTCAAACAGTATATCGTGGATCATGCTCACACAAGCAAGCTGAATATGCACCAAGGCATAATGAAGATGTACCAAGACTTGAAGAAGTTGTTCTGGTGGCACGGAATGAAGAGTGATATCACTAGATGCATATCGACTTGTCTAGTCTGTCAGAAAGCCAAAGTGGAACATCAAAGACCTGCAGCATTGGTGCAACCATTGTCTATTCCTGAATGGAAATGGGACAGCATTGCAATGGATTTCATTGTAGGTTTGCCAAGGACAAAGAGAGGACACGACTCGATCTGGGTAATAGTGGATCGACTCACAAAGTCGGCCCATTTTCTCCTGATCAATATAAGGTACAGTCTGGAGAAGTTGACCCAGCTGTATATTGGAGAGATCGTTAAACTGCATGGTGTGCCTACAAGCATTGTTTCGGATAGGGATCCGAGATTTACTTCGAAATTCTGGCAGAGTCTACAGGCATCGTTGGGAACGAAGTTACGTCTAAGTTCGGCGTACCACCCACAAACTGATGGTCAATCAGAACGAACGATCCAATCTTTAGAAGATTTGCTTAGAGCTTGTACTATAGAACAGACTGGAAGTTGGGATGAAGTTTTGCCATTGATAGAATTCACCTACAACAATAGTTACCATTCGAGTATAGGGATGGCACCCTATGAAGCTCTATATGGATGACAGTGTCGGACACCATTGTGTTGGTACCAAGACGGCGAACATCTCACGATTGGACCGAATATCATTCAACAGACAACTTAGAAGGTCAAGATGATTCAAGAGGAGATGAAGACTGCTCAGAGCCGGCAAAAGAGTTATGCGGATAAGAGGAGAAAGCCTTTTGAGTTTGAGGAAGGTGAGCATGTATTCTTGAAAGTCACACCCACGACTGGGGTCGGCTGGGCTTTGAAATCTAGAAAACTCACTCCAAAATTTCTTGGACCTTACCAAATTCTTCGCCGGATAGGTCCAATAGCCTACCAGATAGCTTTACTCCCTTTCCTGTCCAACATACACAATGTCTTCCATGTGTCGCAACTGCGTAAATATTTACCTGACCCAAGTCATGTCATAGCACCAGACACAGTACAATTAAAAGAGAACTTGACCTATGAGGCACCTCCTGCGAGAATCGAGGATCGACGGATAAAGCAACTTCGAGACAAGGAAATTTCATTAGTAAAGGTGATCTGGAATGAAGCAACTGGCGATGTAACTTGGGAGCTGGAAGACAAAATGAGGGAACAACACCCACAACTATTCTGAGGTACGTAAATTTCAAGGACGAAATTTCTTTTTAGTAGGGGAGTGTTGTAACACCCTAAAAAGTATTTGTTTAATCATCAATGATCATTTTATAATATTCTTGATTTTTAGGAATTTTTCTGGAATTTTCTAGAAACGACAAATATTTTAATATATTCTTCGTTTTGTATGCACATTGAGCAGAAACCTGCTAGCGTCAGTGTAACACTCCGAAAATCATTTATTTTATCATAAATAGTCATTTTCTAATATTTATGAATTATGTGAATTTTTCTAGAATTTTTCGGAAACGATGAATATTTTAATATATTCTTCATTTTACGTGCACGCTGAGCGGAGCCAGGAAGATGTAATATTTTTCCTATGGATGGTAAACTCTAAATTGTGGACATGTCGATGGGGGATCTTATTAAACTTGAGGCTGGGCACAATTTACGAATTTACGTTTTTCAAGGTTTTTACCCTATAAGTGGGGTCGCGGAACCATAAGATCATCCGATGGGTAATAAAATATTATTTTCATCATCTATAACTCTTATACACTGGGGAAAAAATAATAATGATAGTGAAATATTCATCTGTGTTAATGTGCTTAATTAGGAGACAACCTTACTTTCACTTTATCGTGAAACGTGCGAAACTTCCCTTGTAAGCTTGGAGGAAGCTTCTTAGAAATTTCCTTTCCTTCTTTCCCCATGCAAATGCAGCCACCTCCCTCTTCTCTCTCCCTTCATGCTTGGCTGGAACCATATTTTGGGGGGAAAAGAATTACTTTTCATTTAACTAATTACATTTGTGTAATTTCAAAACTTAACCTAAAGCATTTCTCTCTCTTCTTCTTCTTCTTCTTCATTGAAATTTTCTCTCCTCCTTCTCTCTAGAGAGCTATGGCCAACAACCCTCTTCCCCCTCATCCATCACAAAAATTCAAACCAACCCCATTTTCTTAATCCTCTCCAACTCCTAAATACTTTTCTTGCTTGTGGTTCTTTGAAAATCCACTATTTTCACCATCTTTTTCAAGCTTCAAGCTTATGGTTTTTGGGTAAGCTTCTTCATTATTCACTTTCTTTTCTCATTTTCATTTTTATGGTCCTCTTGGTGATCATCCATGCTTCATTTTTCAAGCATTGGTGCTATTTTGATGAAGTTGAATTTCTAGGGTTTTCGGTGGTGCCCAATCCAAAAATTTGCAAGGAGTTCTTGGAGGTTCCTCTTGTTTTCTTCATTTTTGTAAGAGGAAGACACTCCTCCTTAACCTCTATTAGCATTTAGGAACCTTGGTTATGGTTGATTGTGAGAAAACCCTAATGAGGATTATTCTTTGATTGTGTGATTAGTATGTTTGCATGTTGGTTGTACTTGGTTTATGTTATTGGATTGATTGTTACTGTATATTGGTAAATTAGAATGGATTGGAAGACACGTAATAGAAGAAATTGATGTGGGATTTCCTTTGGGTGGCCACAGTTTTGGGGCTAAGAAGATGGGATCTTTGTGAACAAATTTTAACAAGTGAATGACTTAATTAATCAAGTGTGTAATATAAAATCTATGGAATGGAAAAATTTGGAATTGAATCCTCTAGGGAGGCCATGGCCTCTAGGGCTCTTTGGGGCTTAATCATGCAATTTTAGGTAACCTTGGAACTTAGATAATTAAATGATTAAAACATAGGTAATAGGTTAGGAAATTAGTAAATTTGGAACAATTGGATACAATTGGAGATTCATAAATTTTAAAGAACCAAGAATGAAACTTGTCATAAAATTTTAAATAATTTTACAAGAGCAAGAACAAGAGAGTGTGAGACTTTGAGACCTTAGAATGACCTTCTAATTGTATGAGGATAAATTGCATTAGAAAATTGAAATTAATTATAGAAACTCATTTAGTGACGGATCTTGTGAGAGAAGCAAATCTTAAATAAGAATTCATAATGGACCTTAAAAATGTATTACCTTATTTGATTTCAATATTATGATATTGTGGGTCCATGTGAGTGACCAATGACGTGTTGACGCTTATTTTGGCCAATTGTGGTATATTATGGAATAGTATGTGATGATGACCATACATGTTCATGCATAAAGTCTTATGCCTTGTGAATGTCCTATGGACTGTTGTAAGGCCAAGTTGCCTAGGAAATTAAACACACCTTAGTGCGGGTGCGAGTAGACTAGTGTAGGTCATGTTACGACCTTGGGGGCGTCGGGGTGCGGGTACCTCGCAATGAGCAGTTGGTAGCTCTCCTGTCCGTGGGGCGAAACGATGCAAACGCACCGACGATCCGGACCGAGACACTGTCCTATATCGTGATCTAGCGTAGACTGTATGTACAATGCCTGGATGTACACGTGAAAATTGTTGAGTTATAGCACTTTGGCCTCGGCAGCTGAGTTACAGACGTGTCTCCTGATCTTTCTCTCTGACTGTTTGTGTCTAACTCCATGGAGTAGGAAATTGAGTACTGTGTGCATATGCATCATGAGAAGTCATACTATCTGATAATTACTGCCTTACGTGGGTTTGAACTGTGTATTTATTATTATGATGAATGTCTACTTGGAACTGTTTACCTGTTTACTGATGTATTTACTGTCTATCATTATTATTATTGTCTTTGAGATGCTATTTGGGTGCGTTGCACCGTATTGGTTTCTGGCTGCTATAATTGGTAATGATGGTAGGATGTCTTATCTCTTTTCTATATTTCTGTTATTCTCTACCCATATATTATGTTGCATCGAAGACGACGGCAAGGAGGTTGAAGCTCCCAATTTCCCCGGCTTCTGGCCCGATCAAGATTAGTATTTACTGTGGAGCATGGAGGCACACATGCGTGGGTTCCTGAGTGATGTGCGTCTGACCTTCCTTGGGGGGCCAGAGTGCTAGCACATTAACCTGAGTTCTGACCGCTGTGTCTACCTTGGAGACGTATCGATCTCCTTGGCCTGGAGACGTCATGAGATGCCGATCTTTACCTGCTACATCAGCCTGCATTTGGAGTTTTATTGGCCCATCCGGGAGATGTGGGGTGACTGCTACTACACCCCACAGGAGGACTCTTTTGATTCCACTGCTCGGGCTCCTGCTCGTGGCTCTGTGGTTCCTATGGAAGTTTCTTCGAATGAGGAGGACCCTGCAGAGGATCCTGACACTATCCCTTCTCATCTGAGGGACTTACATTACTGGTAGCTGCTAATGGCTGCCAATGTTTTATTTTGGGGGCCTGATGTTTTATTTTTCGTGGGTTGTATATTCTGATATCTGGGGATGTATATGTATGAACCTTTGGGCAGGTATAGTTTTGCTTTTTGGGAATTTTAGGCTTGTATCTAAAACATACTTGATATCTATATATATATGTGCATGTCATTCAGATGTAAGTTTTATTTTCTGTCTTACTCTTTATTGTTACTTATATTTCGCCACAACGTTGTATTAATTAACAAAAAAATATATATATGCCGCCATTTTACCTATGTAATAATGAATCAAACAAATTAATCTGGACTATAATGAACCGGGTCTTTATTTCATTAGTTTCACAAAATTTTATTTTTCGTATTTTCTTTTATTTGACAATGTGACATTCCCTCCAAAAAAAAGGGGGGTATTACAATTTTGAAGAAATTTACAACATGAAAGATGTTTAAAATATGGTTTAGGTTTAAGAAGTGGGATTAGATAAAATTATGGAAGGTTAGACGTTGGTGAATGGCGTGGCTGCCGAGAGCTTCTCAAAGAAGAGAAAATGACATTTTTGTGTTTTCTTGGAAGAAAGAGAATGGAGAGAAAAGCTTAAGTGATAAGAATGATGAAAGATGAAATGATTTTTGTCTCCTTTGTCTTGGTATTAGCTGTGAGAGTGTAGGGAGTAAATGGTAAGTTTTTTGTTTAATCTTATCTTGCTATCTAGATCATTACGAAGGCTAGGATATTTAACAAAGAGATAAGCTCAAAATTTTGAGCCATGAACCTTCCTTGAAGACCAAGTGGCCATGGAAGTGTAATGGGAAGAACTAACCAAGTTTGGCTTCATTTAGTTACCTTGTGAAGCTTAGGCAAACCTAGTTAGCTTACTTAGTTCCTTAGCAAACTATCTTGTTACTTAGGTGATAGTCACCAATTCTTGAACCTTGGAGAACCTTCTTGTAACTAACAATCCTAATGGTTAGTAACTAAGTTTGTTTCCATTTGATTACTTCTTAAGCTTTTAGAATAACCTACTTAGATTTAAGCTAACTTAGTTAGATTTTCTAGTTTCTTTCTAACTAGTCCAACCACTAAATTTGACCATTTTCCATTGGTTTAGAAAATGTCAAGCCACTTTCGTTGACTTCATTTCTATTGGTTCACTATTAGTAAGTCTCAAGACTTTACCGGTTCCTATTGTCCACTGGACAGAAGTTACTGCTCATAAGTCAGTAGGTATCGTCCACTGGATAATAAAATAATAATAAAAATATAAAATATTTTTATTTCACAGATAAATTCTAAAAAATAAAAGATTATGTCATACATCTCTCAAAATCGGGTTTAGTAAGATCCCCCAGCTCCGACTATATACGTAAAGATTTTCCCCGACCATAAAATTATTATTTTCCTATCCCGAAGTAAATCACATAAAACAATCAAATACAATCACAGAACTGTCAAAATAATTTTACAACACACAGAAATCACAAAACAATACAATTCTATTATTACTGTAAAATAGCAATTTTCGGGGTGTTACAATAGTCAGTCAGTATCAATAGATATATACACACATGTCTAGAAAAGAGATAGGCATTTATACCCAGATACATAATACAAGAGAAAAACTTTATACAATCAAAATGGGGTCTTCTAGATGCCTATCTTAAAGTCCTACTCTACATAATGAATGCTCTGGGGCCATCTCCAGCTACACTAGGTGTGTACAAAATGTGCATTCTGATGACTCCATAGAATGGTGTAAGTGTTTGTCTCTAGGGAGTAGATTCAATCTCCCTCAACTATTTCGAAGTAAAAGCTATGCAGTGACATGATGGTCAGGGTCTACAATACCATGGAAAATAATGGGGGTGAGAATTATAAGAATTCTTTGTAAACTAGACATAGAAGTGTCATCATGATAGTTCTAGATGCTTCAGACTTAAAACAATTAACATACATAAGTTGAAATTATATATTTACTTATCACAAGGCAGAGGTTCATTTTAGCCAGTTTTCTTTATATGATAAGAATTTACATTATATCAATAATAAAACAATGTTTACGCAAGTATGAATTCAATGCTTATGAGTCCTATTTTATGCTTTTCCCTTTTGTCTTTCATCTAAGGAAATTAATTTATCTCCATTTAACTTTTAGGGGTAATGACCCACCTCCATAGAATAGTTTGCTTGTCAAATATGAGTTAGCCCACTCTTAGTAATCATACGTGCTACATAGAAATTACTAAGAATTCTTATATTTCTCATCCCCATTACTTTCCATGGTATTCTGGACCCTGACCATCATGTCATTGCGTAGCTTATACTTTGAGATAGTCGAGGGAGGTTGGATCTACTGCCTAGAGACAAACACCTACTCGTTATATGGAGTCATCACAATCCACATTATGTACAACCTGGTGTAGCTGGAGATTATAACACCCTGGAAAACATGATAGACTTGTATATAATTACAAAGGTAGCTCAATACCTCTTTATCATGCTTGTTAAGTTTTATGACTGTCTGAGCACATTTAGGCATTTTGCTACAACATTATGTGTGAAAAATAGTTATTTTTAGCTCCAGAAATAGCTTAAAGAGCTTAGTTAATGGAAATAAATGTGGAGACTTTATTTCTAGGTCACAAATGTGTGTTTTGTGCTACAGTTAAAATTTGAGGTTAATCGAAGTTTGTTTGGCATTTTTAAGAATACTGGTTATTTGTTTTAATGTCGGATTGACTCCCAACAGATATAGAAAAATGTAGAAATGGTGAAACAAGAATTTTGATGAATCTTAGGATTTATTTGTAACTTGTTGGAAGTGAGAAAACTGGATTTGGTGAAATCTAAGTGTTCTTAATAGATCGGGAGTTTTAAGCTAAATATCTTAACAGGTAAATAGCCTCACGTTTCTCTCCTCTTCCTGTTAGGCATTTTTATGCCTTTAAATGAGACAATTCTCTCATTTCTTATCTCTTCTCATGGTGGCAAGCAGGAAAGGGCAAAAAAAAAGGGAAGCAAGGAGCAAAGGGAGAAGAATCAAGCAACCAAGGAGAGGAGAAAGGAAAGGAAAGATTAGAGTTGTTTAGTGACTTCAATTTCTGATTTTTGAGGTAGGGGGAAACTTGTTCTTGAATCTTTACTTCATTTTCTTCATCTTGTTCTTGAGAGGCCTTAATGAGGCAAGTGATGTTGGAGTGTTTTCTTGGATGTTTTATGCTTAAATCATGTTATAAAACTTGAGTATAACATGTTTTTAGGTTGTATGATAGTTGATGATGAGTTTTCATCCATTAAACACTTTTGGTTTCCCTTAAGATAAAAGATGAGTTTTAGGGTTCAAGTTAGGAGAATTGATTCATTGATTCATATGGAGATGTTTTACAATTGGTTTGAGAGTTAAAACATGATTAGAGACATTGTATGTGAATAGAAATCACATGGTTTGAAGTTTTGGATGGTGGAATGGCCATGGTTCCTTAATGGAACAGTGTTGAATTCAACAGGATTTTGTAGAATTTTGTAGAATTCTCTATCGCAGGATCACGCCTAGGCATGGGTGAGACAGAGAGGGTCACGCCTAGGCGTGACAAAGCTATGCCTAGGCGTGGTTTCTTGGAAGTTACAATGCTGCTACCCTACCACCTTCACGCCTAGGCGTGGAAGGATGGGGCTTAGATGTGGATTCTAGACTTGAAGAGGACCTGAAATATGATGAAATGAAGCCTAGTAAGGGTATGGTTTCTTCTTTTATGTTTCTTAATGAGTATTGAGACTCTAATAGGAACATTTAGTGAAGTGAGAATGTTAGAAATCAAGAAGGATTTGTTATGTTAATTATGAGAAATAATATATATATATATATATATATATATATATGTATGTATTGTGTGTTGTGATCTTAAGGTTAAGTTTCCTTATGGTTTTTGAGGATGGATTTCCTTGTTGGTTGATCAAGATCGAGTAGTTAATGAATTTCACTACTTGAAGTGTTACTTTTCTAGATGGATTTTCAGTGCTTGTCCAGGGTTATGGATATGACTTCTATTTTTTTATTTAGGATACATGCATTCATGACATTGATATGGACTTGGTATCATACATTATTCATTTCATCTTTAGGTTATTGTATAGGCATATTCCCTAGAGATAACTTGGCATAGCATGGTAATTATATAGGCGATTGTCGTCATTCATTAAAACTTCATGACATGCAATTGTATGGGCAGTTGCATACTTCTGGGAGGGAAGTGTTATGTGCTTCTGTGATTGAAGTGTTGTTCCTGTAAATGTGTAATATTTGTGAATATATAAGTTACCGATTTTCAAATACTTCTATTGAGATATGATTTCTTACCCCAATTGTGATGCCTTGTAAATCCAAGTGCGAGTTCTTCTAAAAGAGAGAAGAAGTGATGTGAAGACTAGTATAGTATTGTGTATCAAATCTTGGTTTAAAGCTTGTATTTATTATACTCAATCTAGTGTATAAAAGCTTATGTAATGCAGTATGCCCTTCCAAGGCAATGATGTATATATAACTTTTAGTGTATCGTGGCTCTCTGTAAAAGTTTGCATGATTTTTATGGATTAGAATTATGGTTTAAGGTTAAAAGTGACATAGCCAGTATTGATTATCCTTGTATGTGTAAGATGTATCAGGATACTAATTTTTGGATGTTATAGAGATGGCCCTAGAGGCTTCGTGATGTAGAGTAGGACTTTAAGATAGGCATCTAGTAGACCCCCTTTTGATTGTATATAGTTTTTTCTCTTGTATTGTTTATCTGGGTATAAATGCCTATCCCTTTTCAAGAATTATGGAAACAAAAACACAGCGAAAAAAGGATTCCCACCAAGGATCCATGGAAAAAAAAAACCATGATACATGATTTTTCAAGTTTACCTTTTGAAGCGAGATGAAAAACAAATGATGTGAATCACCAACACCATAACAACAATGATGCCTCTGCGGTATACATACGAAAAGACTCACGAACGTCCAATGTCTGCAATCTTTGAGTCTCACGTCTTTGTCACTCTCTCACTTACTGTTTCTATAGGTGCGGCTAAGATTCTGATCTATGTACTTAGTAGCCTCTTAATAGTACTATTTATAATAGTGACTACCTTAAGTGAGTTAGCGCAGTAGCAGGGTTAGTTGTGCAACCCTTGGACTCATCTATTATAAGTTAGGCCCACGATGGAATCACAGTCCAACTTGGATTCTTATTGCTCCAATTTTAGTGTGCTCTATGTGTGTGACCCTACAAGTTTTCATGACATTAACAATAATATTAAAATCTCATTTTAATATTACAAGCAGAGAGCAGTATCTAGCAACACATCACTGTTACCCAAGTAATGAGATTGTCAGTAATCTGACATAACCTTTTCGTGATCAATGTTTCCGTGTTGTTTAGTCCCTTTGTCTAGATATCTAGATTGAACATTAGACATGGAACATATCACCCTTGTATAGTTCAATCTTCTATTTCCTGATACTCGAGTAGACTTAGTAATAACAAATGAGATCAATATCTCATATTGACTCATTTGAATATGGTCATGCATTTCGTAGTCTCACTCAATCAAGGAGCCCGAAGATATCAGTCCTGTTATGTAGGAGGGATAAATCTCATCTAAGTCACTCACATTCCTCCGCATGATTCGTGGTATGTCGAATAACTAATTTGTAATCATCTTGTTACAAATGATGTTTGATAGCATTGAAACATACAACTCCTCATGTAGGATTCGTAATTATTTCAGGTCAAAGGACCGCATACACCATTATCACTTTGAGAATCGCTTTTGACACTCATGTAACGATCCACACAGCGTTCTCATGGTGGGTCAATCCAATACATCATTACTCTAATATATATCCATGTGAAGACTCGATATCTCATATCCATGACCCATGAAATGTGGCCATCAGTCTACGCACATACTAGTCTCAATGCATTATTATCGTCCTGATTAACAATAATAGTTGACTTGAGATATTTAAGAATAATGTTCTATTTCTATCCAATAGGATCTCACGATCAAGTCATCCACTTGATATCCTATGGCATAAAACTTACTATTCTAAGGACTTTATTATGTTTATCATAAATAACACAACAAATGAAGTGCTTCATATATTAAAAAAATAGTATAATACAATGTAAGCTATTATGGTCAATATAAATTGGCCTCTAAGGCATACACTAACATTATATGCATGATTGGGACATGAGACTATATATAGATGGAAGCCCGAAGGGCTATATTATGTTATATTTGTATTGTAATTATGTTTATTGTTGCCAAAGTTGGAGTTCTCACCATGAGAACTCACTCTGAGTTAGTATATACACTTAATAGAATTGATTTTTATTGCATGCTTATCGAGGGCTTTTGGCCTAGCTCACCATGAATGCTAAAGAATCTTAAAGCAAAGATAGAATTGAATGTTTAAAGGTCAAGGTAACTCAATGAACTGTGTAAAAGAACAAATAAAGCTTAAATAAAATATGATTAAAATAAGTGAGGAACAAAAGTAAACTAGTAAATGAATAAAAAAAGGTACTTGTGGTGAACTTTATCCTATCTAGTTACCCTGTTGAGTGTAGAGTGGACTATATAGGATAAAGGACGTCATAGACTAAGATGGTTCGGGTCATACAACTATGTTTAAGAGTAACAAATGTAGAATTTTTTTAAAAAATAATAGAAGACTATATCTTACTTCCACTAATAAAGGCCAAACATAGTGAGTAATTGTCTACATTATATGACTGAGATTCTTACCAATGTCTATCAAAACGTTGTCTTAGGTGGACTACATTGAGTAGGAGGGTGTAAAACTCTTGGAAATGTCAAGGTTAATATTAAAAGCAATATGAAAATTGATTGGATGAACCAAATCAAATTAATAGACAAACCTCTTGCATGATAGCTTTAGAAAGAAAAGCATCTTTGCACATTTTTTACTTAACAAAATAACTTAGTAGTGACACATTTCTTGAGGTTTACGTTTTAGGTAATGGTTTATGTCTATTGCGATGTTCAAAAAATGATACTAAACTACCATCAACTGATATAAAAGTTGTGTAAACTAAATGTATAGGTCGCATAATATCATTTGGCAATATCATTACTCACTAATTTATTTTTTGGTAGGTTCTATTTTTATTTGTCATTGCAATATCTATTAATGTAAGATTTTTTTTTTAGAATTTTAGTATTATTAGTTTGTTTGGTTTACCCATGATAACGGAATTGAAAAATTAAGGATTAAATTTATAATATAATTTTAAATATAAATGTCCTTATTGAACTTTTTACCATATTTTGAAGGACACATAATTATGATTATAAAAAAATAATTTTTTTGCATTAAGGCTATGTTCAGTGTAATCTTTAAAAATATAAGTAAAAAATTATAGGATGAATTATTGGTATAATTTTATGTAAATCTCATCCATAATCTTTTTACCCAAGGATACACTAAAATAATTATAAATGAAAGTAGAGTTTTCACATTAGAGATCAACTTGGTATAGCATTAAGAAGTAGGTGAAAATTTAAGAGACAATTTTTTTTTTTTTTTTGCTTTGGTGTACATGAAAGAAACAGCAAGAACAAAGGAAGAACTACCATATATAAATTAGCACATGTCAAGCATCATCAAGTAATAGGCTAATAATTCCAGGAGTAGAATCTTCAAGGAAATGAAGTTGCAAGTTAGCCGCAGCTCCCCATTTGTATGATACTATATAGTTATTATTTTTTAGATTTATACATCCTTTTTATCATGTAATTATTTTCTTTTTATATGAAGTAATGGTTATACTAATGCTTACAACCTTTATATAGGGTTTGTTAAATAATAAATTGTTAATATATTTATTACTTTTATTTTTGAATCATTTTTGTTATATGTTTTCTTTCTTTTTATATTGATATTTTTTTTCGACTGATAAAAGTTTGTTATGGAACAGGAAACTTTTAATGTTATCAATACGTATGCACCCCAAGTAGGGTTAGACGATCAATACAAGATAAAATTTTGGGAGGGTTTAGAAGGTTTAGTTCAGGGAATACCATTAGGAGAGAATATTTTTCTAGGAGGGGACCTAAATGGTCATGTGGGAAGCGAATCTAGGGAGTATGAGGGTTTGCATGGGGGTATGGTCTAGGAGTAGCTAATGCAAAAGGCAAAAACATTCTATATTTTTTGGTAGCTTTTGATTTTACAGTAGCTAACACTTATTTTAGGAAGCAGAAGAGCATCTTATTACATACAGAAGCGAAGGTTCTTGCTCTCAAATTGATTTTTTTTCTAATAAGGAAATCTAATAGAAAGCTTTGCATGGATTGCAAAGTCATCCTTGGAGAGAGCTTGACTACCCAACACAAGGTTTTGGTTATAGATGTAAAGGTTAAGATGAGAGTAAGGAGAAATTATCGAGACAGAGTCTTAAGGATTAAATGGTGGAAACTAAAGGGAGGAAAACAAGTGCTCTTTCAGAGGAGGATTATGGAGGAAGAGATTTAGGAGGTACAAGGGAGTGCTAATGATATGTGGGATGAGATAGCTAAAAGGATTATGAAGGTAGCAAAAGAGACACTTGGTGAATCAAAAGGCTTTAGATCCAAGGATAAAAAATCTTGGTGGTGGGATGCAAGTGTATAAGATAAGGTTAAGGTTAAAAGGGAATGTTATAAAGCTTGGCACATGTGTAAAATCGATGAAAATTAAGAAAAATATAAGACAGCTAAAAAAGATACTAAGAAAGCGGTGAGCGAGAGGAAAGATAAAGCAATCAATGGGTTATATCAATCTTTAGGCACCAAAGACGGAGAAAGGAATATTTACAAGCTTGTTAAAAGTAGGGAAATGAAGACAAGAGACTTGTGTCAAGTGAAATGCATCAAGAATGAAGAGGGGAAAGTCTTGGTTACGGAACAAGACATCAATGATCAATGGAAAAGTTATTTTCACAAGTTATTTAATGAGGGACATGTAACATTAAGGGAATCGGACATTCTAAACACTAGAGAGGAGGACCAAAATATAATATTTTATCATAAAATTTGGGAGTTTGAGGTAAAAGAAGTATTGAAAAGGATGGATAATGGAAAAGCGGTCGAACCGGATAATATACTTATTGAGGTATGGAAGTGCCTAGGAGAGAAAGGTATAAGCTAGCTCACAAAGTTGTTTAATGAAATAATAAGGCCTAAGAAAAAGCCAAATGAATGGAGGAGAAGCACTTCAATCCCTATTTATAAGAACAAAGGAGATATACAAAACTGTGCAAATTACAGAGGGATTAAGCTCATGAGTTATACCATGAAGTTATAGGAAAGTAATTAAACGAAGATTAAGACAAGAGACTCATATTTCAGAGAATTAATTTGGTTTTATGCCTGGGAGGTCAACTATGGAAATAATCTATCTTCTACGAAGATTGATAGAGAGGTATCAAAAGAAGTAAAAAGACCTACACATGGTTTTCATTGATCTAGAAAATGCCTACAATAGGGTACCGAGAGAGGTCATGTGGAAGGCTCTAGAGAAGAAAGGAGTTTGTATCGCTTATATTTAAGCAATCCAAAATATGTATGATGGGACTAAAACTAGTGTGAGAACATAGGGTGGGGTCATAGAAGATTTTCCTATAACTATAGGATTGCACCAATGGTCAACTTTGAGTCCTTATCTTTTTACCTTGGTCTTGGATGTGCTTATTGTAACATCCTTATTACAATTACCAATTACGTATCTGGAATTTAGGTTTTAGTAATTATAATTACGCATGTCACTTATTTAGAATAAGTCATTTAAAATTTATATATATAGGATATACAAAATATGAGTTATATTGATAGGTTAATAATATGTACATACATTATATGGAGTAGTATACAAAATACATTATAGTACTTTATTATTTACATAATTTGCTCCAAATATTAAATATACATCATAAACACAAATATAATAAAATATAATTATAGCGGAAATTAGCATGAGAAGTAAACTATACATTCATACATCATATATATATACTTATAGCATACTTGTTTAGTTACATCAACAGATATACAAAATAAGCAGAAACTTTACTCGCCCGAAAATGATTACACATATATAGCCCACCAAAAAAGCAAAACATTAGGCTCCCCAAAAAGATTTACAGATAGCCATTAATGGCTATCAACAACATCAGCCCCTAAAACTAACGAGAAGGAACCATGGTTGGATCCTCCTTAGGGTCTTCCTTGTCAGAGAAAATCCTCATCGGGGCAATCGAGTTACGAGCGAGGACTCGTGCAGAGGATAAAAATGAATCCTCTTCTAGGGTGTAGTAACGTTCACCCCACATATCACGAATGGGCAAGTAAAACTCTAAATACAAATGTGCATTAACAGTAAAAATAGGCGGATCATGACGACCCCATGCCAGAGACACAGTCACGTCTCCATGGTAGATATAGCGATTTGCGCTCAAGTTGATGTGCCAACAGTCCGGACCTCCATGAAATGTTAGCCTAACATACCCCAAAAAGCCACGTAGACGGGACGTCATGTTCCAAATAGGTACTAACCAAAGTCAGGCCAAAAGCCGGGGAATTCGTGTACTTCCCCTTCTTCACCAACGTCTTCAGAGAGACACATAAATAAACAGAATAGCAAAAAATACAAAAAAGAAATGAGACATCCTACATTCAATACCAATTATGGCAATAAAGAAACTGAACAGCACAAGACGCCCATATAGCATAGCATGAATAATAATCGGCATCAAGATCCACATAGTAAACAACTTAACAAATCCAGGCAGTTATAACATCAATAGGACAACAGTCTCAATCGTCATGTAAATAAATGTCAAATAATATGTTGACTCACTATGCACGTGCACATGGTACTGAAATCTAACATTCGGTACCAAAAATCCTACTCCATGGAGCTAGACACAAACATCAGAGAGATTGATCAGGGAGACATGCCAGTATCTCGTCAGCCTAAAATCAAGTGCTTTCCAGAAAAATCAATAATTTATGCAACAAGGCTTTATACAATGGCATTCTCATAGGATCTCGATATAGGATAGTATCTCGGTCCGGATCATCGGTGTGTTTGCATCGGTTTTTCCCACGACCGAGAGGAGCTACCAACTGTCCATTTGTGAGACACATGTACCCTGATGCCCCTAAGGTCAACAATATGACCTACACTGGTCTATTCGCACCCGCACTAAGGTGTGATTCAACTCCTAGACATACAACCTTACTTCAACAATGCATGATGACTTAATGTATATTCATGTATATTCAACAAATGATATACTTTTCCATAACATGCCACAATTTGGCTAAGTTAAACATCAACAGAACTTTGGCCCCACTCGTGGACCCACAATAACATATTATCAAATTCTCAAATGTGACAATACACTTTTTAAGGTCTATTATAAAGTTTCACTTTAATTTAACATATCTTATGAAATCTTTCTGTAGAGGAAGTCTCTTAATTAACTAAATTCTTTACTTTAAGTTTAATCATACTTACTTAGAAAAGTATTCTTAGGTTCTCCAAGTCTCACACACCCTCTTGTTCTTTTCTTAAGTCCAAAATTGTTCTAAGTCATAGGATAAAGTCTTATTCTTTATTCTTCTCATTTTATGAACGTCTAATAAATCTCTAATTTTCTAATTAACCAAGTCTCCACTTTAACACTACATTTTTGGCATTTTCACCTTAAGAGGCTAGGAGCCTCAAAGGAAATAGGGGTTTGAAATTTTCATTGTTTCATTAATTATTATTCACTTGATTAGTTATCTCTCCATCTTGTTACAAAATTTCAACAATGAACACCCTATTGAAGGGGGTATGGCCGTGAGCCCCCATAGGAAAGGCAAGGAACTCTTGCTTCCAATTTATTTTTACAATCCATCAAGATCAATCCAATATACAATCCCTAGCCATCAAGACATATAATGACAACCAATAACTCATACAAGTCAAAATAAACACCAAAACATGAAAAACAGCACAACAAAGAGAGCAATCCCACATGGATTCCTCATCAACATCACAAAAAATGTTTCCTCACCACCAAGATAGGTTGAAGAGGATTATCTCCCTCTTACCTAAAGCAGACAACATAAGAAAGCAAGCTTATTGATCCCTTGTTGAGATTTTCATCCTACACCTTCAAGAAAACCCTACAGTGAGCAAACTTTTTCAATCTTTACTCAAACCATGAAAAGAGGAGTCCTTGGTCACATAGGTGACCAAGAAAAATGATAAAGAGAAGAAAAGAGAGGAAAGTCAAGAACTTTACCTTGGAGCTTCAAGTTTGGGCTTCAATGGTGGAAGATGGAAAAGGAAAAACTAGAGGATAATCACTAAGAAGAAAAGCCTTAGGATTATGAGAGGAAGCAAGAAATGGAAGTAGTTTTAGCAAACTAGTGGAGATGGTCTCCAATGGTGTAGGTGCCACAGAGAGGAGAAGAGAAGAGGAAGAGAAAAGCTTGATGGAAAAATTAGAGAAAGAAAGTGTAGAGAGAGAAAGTGTTAGAAAATTGATAATAGCTTTTGGTGATTTGAAATTAGAAATGAAAAGAAGTGATAAATGAAAAGCATAATTTTGGCTCCCAAAATGGCCATTGCCGTGGAACAAAAGGAGAGAGAGAGAAGAGGGAAAAATTGTTCTAGGAGCTTAAGGAAAGCTTCCTTGAGAAGTTTTGTACAAAGCTTCTTTCAGAAGCTTTGTTAAATTTTCGCAAAAGTCAACATGATGTGACATAAAGTTGACACTTTTGAAAATATGACAAGTATTTTAATACAAGTTATTATCCAATAGACAAATGTTATAGTTAACAGAAATCAATATTTATTATCCAATGGATAATAAATTGTACAGTGATTTTTATTTATCAGATAAAAATATCGAAAAACGCAAACCTTGTAAACTTTGCCCGACCTCGAGTTTAGTACGATCCCCTTTCGACGTTTCCACAGTTCAAGGTTTACCAGCCTCGAAAAAAATATTTTATTTTTTCGGCTCTGCTTAGTGTGCATGCAAAACGAGGAATATATTAAAATATTCAATGTTTCCAGAAAAATCCACAAAAATCACAAATATTATAAAATAATTATTTATCATGAAATTATCAATTTTCGAGGTGTTACAACTCTCCCCTTCTAAAAAGAAATTTCGTCCTCGAAATTTTCATACCTTAGAATAGTTGTGGATGTTGCTCATTCATCTTGTCTTCTAACTCCCACGTTGCATCTCCGGTTGTGTCATTCCAGATTACTTTTACTAATGGGATCTCCTTCTCTCTGAGTTGCTTTACCCTCCTATCCTTAATCCTTACAGGAGTGTCTCATAGGTTAAGTTCTTTTTCAATTGTACTGTGTCCGGTGCTATAACATGGCTCGGGTCAAGAATATATTTTCATAGTTGTGACACATGGAAAATATTGTGAAAGTTAGAAAGAAAAGGTGGTAAGGCTATTTGGTAAGCTACTGGACCTATCTGGCGAAGAATTTGGTAAGGTCCAAGGAATTTGGGAGTAAGTTTTCTAGATTTCAGAACTCAGCTAACCCTAGTTGTAGGCGTGACTTTCAAAAATATATGCTCGCCTTCCTTAAACTTAAGCGACTTTCTTCGTTTGTCAGCATAGCTCTTCTGCCGACTCTGAGTCATCCTCATCTTTTCCTGAATCATCTTGACCTTCTCAGTCGTTTGTTGTATAAGATCAGGTCCAATAGTAAGGCGCTTTCCATCTTGGTACCAACACAAAGGTGTTCTACAACGTCGTCCATATAGAGCCTCATAGGGCTCCATCCTTATACTCGAACGAAAACTGTTGTTGTAGGTGAACTCTACCAATGGTAAAACTTCATCCCAACTTTCAGTTTGTTCCAAAGTGCAAGCACTGAGCAAATCCTCCAATGATTGAATCGTCCTTTCCGATTGACCATCGGTTTGAGGATGATAAGCAGAACTCAACCGAAGTTTAGTCCCCAATGCTTCATACAAATTTTGCCAAAACTTGATGTGAACCTTGGATCTCTATCAGAAATAATGCTGGTAGGCACACCATGCAGCCTAATGATTTCACCAATATACAGCTGAGTCAACTTCTCTATGTTGTACCTTATGTTGATTGGTAAGTGTCGCGACCGAGATCGCGGCGAAATAGCAACTCGCACGATTTTAAAAATTAAAAATGGAAATGGAGTCGCCACCAATTTTATTTGAATTCAGGAAAAATTGGAAAACCTTTTTAGAAAATGGTCTTTGGAACCAGATTGGATTCGGGAGTCGGTTATGGTTAAGGAAGGGTGGAAACTTAATCCCACAGCACCCTTAACACACCCGGCCCCGAGACTCAGTACCTTAAGTCAATTGTGCAAAAACTTAATAATCTCAAGTTTATTTATTTTACCCCTTTTAAAAAAAAAGACTTTGTAAATATTTTATTTTTTTTATTTTTTTATTTAAAAAAAAAAGAACCAAATTTTGAAAATTTAATTTTGAACTTGACAGAATGAAAATTCTGCTCCTACGTATCCTCAGGTGCAATGAGGAACTCAAAGTCACGTAGTTCTTTAGAAAATAAATGTGAGTTGATTGAATTTTAATTGAGAAAAAAAGATTTTTGGAAAGAAAACAGACTTGCACAGGATTTAAGATAGCACAAGACTACTCAATAAACCCTTATGATCCAAACGACATTGAAGATAGCATCCGCTATTCAATCAACATCATTAGTCATTGCAAAAAAATTTAAATTTTTTTTTATCTTTATTTTTTTAATTTTTTCTTAAAACAAAGGGTACAAAGACAAACATAAATTTTCCATGATCCAAATGAATAACTAAAAAACAAGATGAAATATAAGTATCAAAAATCAAATAACTCAAAACAACATTATTTTTACTTTTATAACGATTTTTGGATTTTTTCAATTTTTTTATTTTTTTTACTTTCCTTCATTTTCTTTACTTTTTATCTTTTTGTTTATTCACAAATACATAACATATGAATACACTATAAGAAAAACTACCCAACGAAAAAAAATAAATTTTTTAAAAAAATAAATTTTTTTAAAAAATACCTATTTACATATAAAAAAAAATGTCAAACCAAATCACATTCTCCCTTTTACTATTATCACATTTGTTATTCAAGCAAAACAAAACCAACCCACGTAAAGTGGGTGATTCCTTCAGCAACCCAAACAAACATATATATATATTTACACATGAAATAAAAGAGCACCATGATTTAATATAGCAAACAGAAAAAAAAAACGTGAACCAAACCAAATAGAGGGAACAAAAGAAAAGAAAACCAGAAGAAGAGAAGAAGCAGGAGACGCACCTGGGCTTCGACAGAGGGAGAGTTGCAGTCGTAGAACGGTGGACGTAGGTGGCTGGTGGAGGATGGCTGGCGTGAGGTGCAGGAAATATGGTGAGGCTGCTGGAGGGCTGAATGGAAACGGCCACTGAGTCAACCCAGTGAGTGTGGAGAAGGTGGCTGCATGGATGTTTTGGAGCTGCTGGATGGAGATGTAGATGGAAGATAATGGTTGCTGGAGGATGATGGCTGGGTTGGAAGTTGTCACGGGTTATTGGTGTGGTGCAAAATGAAGAAGAAAAAAAAAAAGAGTCCCCTGCTCTGTTTCTCTGGTTCTCTGGTTCTCTCTGGTTACGGTGGAGCTGTTGAACGTTTGGTTGGAGCTTCTGGTTTACGGGGTGGCTGTGATGAGGTTCACGGTTGGGTGATGGTTGATGATGGTTGCTGGAATGGAGTGCAGAACGGGGCTACGGTGGTTGGAAAATGGTGGGCTGGTGGCTTTACGTGGGTATGGAGGAAGATGGAGAGATTGAAGGTGGATAATGAAGATGGGGTTGGAAGGAGATGGAGGTGAGCTTGAAGATGAAGTTATGGGTATTGGAGGCTGAATGGTGGAGGTAGTGTACGTGAATGGGTGAGTGAGATGGAAGAGGGGGAGGATGGTTGTTGGAGTTTGGAAAGGTGTGAGGGGAAGATGGTGGAGAGTGTGAGGATGGAGGGAGGCTTCACGTGGTTATGGGAGAGCTTTTTTAGTGCATGGGGCTGCTGGAAAAATGGTTCTCTTCCTTGGGTCTTCCTCCTTGGTGCTCTACGTGAAATCTGTTGTGTGTGAGAGTGAAAGTTGGTTGGAGGAAGATGGTGGGAAGGATAATGGTGAGAAGATGGAGTGGTGGTTATGGCTTGGTGAGGAAGGTGAAGATGGTGGGTGATTGTTGCTGCAACGTGGCTACGTGGTGTTGAAGAAGAAAGTTTGAAGGGTGAAGGAAATGAAAGATAGGTGAGTATGGATGTTGGAAGGAAGTGTTTCTACGTGTTGAAGCCTTTTTTGGAAAATGGAGTGGAGTGGTTTTTATAGTTAAAAATGAGAATCAATACGTGAGTGCATATTTGTGAGAGTGAGAATGAGTGGTGCCAGTGAGTGCTTGTGTGAGTGTATATGCAGAGTGATTAGTGAGTGGATGGTGCAAAGTGGGATTGAGTGTCTTACGTGAGTGAGTGCAGAGTGTTATTAGTGAGTGCTCCTTCCAAAATCAAAAGAAAACAAAACCAAAACCAACCCTGTGTGCCGTTGGTGCATGTCTGTGTGGCAGTGAGTGGACGTGATGGGTGCAGAGTGCTGTGCGTTAAATAAAAAAACGTGTAGTGTGTGCTGGTGTCTGGTGAGAACATGAGAAAAGAAAATGTGAAAGTGAGTGAATTGTATAGAGAGATTAGTGAGTGAAGTGATGATTTTTATTTTTATTTTTATTTTTATTTTTATTTTTATTTTTATTTTTATTTTTATTTTTTTTATTTTTTAGAAAGAAAGAAAGAAAGAAAAAAGAAAAAAAAATATTATTCTTTTTTCTTTTATTTTATTATTTTTAATTTATTTTTCATTTTTTTTTTTTTTTTACAATTTTCTTTTTTTTCTTCTTATTATTATTTTTTTGTCCTGGACAAAATTGAGTGTTCATTATTGTTCTCTTTACTTGTTTCTTATTAGATAATAAAAATAACCGTAGTTTTTCAAATTATCGTCGTAAGAAATGAGTAAAGATATGAACTTCAATTTTGTCCGGCAATGCAAAACAAGGCAAGAAATTGAAATGCATGGAGCTGATGCGCTCAACAGAAATTAAAATGCATGGAGCCGATGCGCTCAACAAGAAATTAAAATGCATGGAGCCGATGCGCTCAACAGAAAGTTAAAATGCATGGAGCCGATGCGCTCAACAGAAAATAAAAATGCATGGAGCCGATGCGCTCAAAATTAAATGACAATGGGAAAACCTGTGTCCCAAAATTTAAATGACAACGGGCAAACCTGCGTCCCGAAAATTAAATGACATAATTTAAATGACAATGGGCAAACCGTGTCCCGAAAATTAAATGACAATGGGCAAACCTGTGTCCCGAAATTTTAAATGACAGAATTTAAATGACAATGGGCAAACCTGTGTCCCAAAATTAAATGGCAATGGGCAAACCTGTGTCCCGAAATTTAAATAACAATGGGCAAACCTGTGTCCCGAAAATTAAATGACAATGGGCAAACCTGTGTCCCGAAATTTAAATAACAATGGGCAAACCTGTGTCCCGAAAATTTAAATGATGAATTTAAATGACAATGGGCAAACCTGTGTCCCGAAAATTAAATGACAATGGGCAAACCTGTGTCCCGAAATTTAAATAACAATGGGCAAACCTGTGTCCCGAAAATTAAATGACAATGGGCAAACCTGTGTCCCGAAATTTAAATAACAATGGGCAAACCTGTGTCCCGAAAATTTAAATGACAGAATTTAAATGACAATGGGCAAACCTGTGTCCCGAAAATTAAATGACAATGCAATGAGCTGATGCACTCAAAAATTTAAAATGCATGGAGCCGATGCGCTCAAAGAATAAATGACAGGAGCCGATGCGCTCAAAATTAATGACAGGAATTTAAAATGTATGGAGCCGATGCGCTCAAAGAAATATGGAATTAAAATTTTTTTCTTTTTTTTTATCTTCCCTTTTTCTTCAGAAAACCAATACGAACCAACAGCGGCCATGGAAAGCTTTGACCAATCAAACCCTTTGCCCACATGTTTTTCTTCATCAGATCCTTTGTCAGCTGAGACTCCCTTAGATTTTCTCATTTCTTTTTCATTTTTCTGACCACCTTGTTTTCCTTGGCAACACATCACAACCTGTATCTTGAATTATTGAGATCCTTTAATCTGAATTAATCATTGATGGATTGTTGCAAAATTGTCGATCAAATTGTTGACCTTAAGTTTATTTTATTTGAGACATAAATTAATGAGTAAGCATGCATTCATGAATGGACAGAAATTTGTTGAATGAACAAACTTCCTTTTTATTATTTTGGTAATGTAATCGTACATGAACTTTTGACAAGACACATACTTGAAAGACAAAAGAAAGATTGCAAGAAAAATAAAAACTTTGCCCCAGTATTGGTTCCTTGTTCCTCATTCAATTGATTCACTGCAAATGCTTGACAACTCAATCACTGCTTCTGCTGATACCTCCTTCAACATGAATTCTCTTTAATTTCCTCAAAAATTTTGCCCTAGTATTGCCAATTCAATGCGAACAACTTGCCCACGTGTAACTGATTGGACACACATCAAAAATTGCCCCAGTTTGGTGAATCCCTCGAAGAGTTTCTGACTCACTTCCTTTGAGATTTTTCCTATTTATTTGCCCTTACTTTTGCTTAGACTGCCTTTTCAGGTTTTCAGCCTAACGGACTCTCTCTTTTTCTTTTTTCTTTTTTTCTTTTAATTGCTCTAACTTTTGCTTAGGTTGCCCTTTCGGGTTTTCAACATAACGAGCTTTTTCTCTTCTTTTTAGGCATAGAATTTCTTGACAACATCAGTATTTACGGGCCTTGGCAATTCTTCTCCATCCATATTCTGCAAAATTAACGCTCCTCCAGAAAATGTCTGCTTGACTATGTACGGGCCTTCATAATTCGAAGCCCATTTTCCTCTGGCGTCCTCTTGGTTGGGGAGAATCTTTTTCAAAACCAAATCCCCTGAATAGAATTCTCTGGGACGAACTTTCTTGTTGAAGGTTTTGGCCATTCTGCTTTGATACAATTGCCCATGACAAATAGCTGCCAATCTCTTCTCTTCTATCATATTCAATTGCTCATACCGAGTCTTCACCCATTCAGATTCCTCTAACTCTGCTTCCATTAGAACTCTTAGAGAAGGGATCTCGATTTCTATTGGAGAGATGACCTCCATCCCATATACCAAAGAGAAAGGCGTTGCCCCAAGATTTTGATCGTATATTTGTACGATATGCATGCGAGCATAGGGTAACATTTCATGCCGTCTTTGTAGTTCACCACCATCTTAGCAACAATTTTCTTAACATTCTTATTTGCTGCTTCAACTGCTCCGTTCATCTGAGGCCTGTAAGGAGCTGAATTATGATGCTTAATTTTGAAATTCTCACAGAACTTTTTAATCTCAGCACCATTGAGATTGGTACCATTATCTGTGATTATCCTTTCTGGAATTCCATATCTGCAGACAATATCCCTTTTGAGGAATCTCAAAAACACTTTTTGAGTAATGCTGGCATAAGAAGAAAGCTTCTACCCACTTGGTGAAATAGTCAATCGCCACTAGGATGAAGCGATGACCATTGGAAGCTTTAGGATTAATGGGCCCGATGACATCTATTCCCCACATTGAGAAAGGCCAGGGAGACACCAAATTATGCAAAGGGAAAGGAGGTGTGTTGACACGATCTGCATACATCTGGCATTTTTGACACTTCCGTACATGATTTATGCAGTCTGTTTCCATTGTGGACCAATAATAACCACTCCTTAAAATTTTCCGAGCCATCATATGACCATTGGCATGAGTTCCACATTCCTTCATGAACCTCAGTCATTATTAGACGAGCTTCACAAGCATCCACGCATCTAAGTAAAGTACCATCGTGACTCCTTTTATACAAAACCTCTCCATTCAAGAAAAAGGTCATTGCCAACCGGCGGATAGTCTTCTTATTCACCTCACTTGCTCCCGTTGGGTATTCTCTATGCTGAATATACTGTTTGATATCATGATACCAAGGTTTACCATCTGGCTCGCTTTCAACATTAGCACAATACGCAGGTTCACTGTGCGTCTTTACTTGGATGGGTTGAACATTATTATGAATATCCAACTTGGTCATTACTGACTAAAGTGGCCAAGGCATCGCAAACTGATTCTCGGTCTCGGGTCAAAATGGGAGAAGGTCACCTCCTCAAACTTCTCAACTAACTGGATTAAATACTTTTGATAAGGTATCAACTTCGGATCCTTGGTTTGCCATTCACCATTCACCTGATAAATGATGAGTGCTGAATCTCCAAATACCTTTAACCGTTTGATCCCCAAGTCAATTGCAACTTGTAAACCTTTGGCACAGGCCTCATACTCTGCAACATTATTGGTGCATTCAAAATCCAGCTTGATAGCAACTGGGTATTGCTTTCCTGTTGGTGAAACAACCACGGCTCCTATGCCACTGCCATGCATGTTAACCGCTCCATCAAAATACATCTTCCAGCCAGGTTCTTCTTCTCCTTCTTCCGCCATCAATATCTCTCCATCCGGGAAGTCGTACGTTATTAGCTGTCCACCCTCAAGAGGGTTTTCAGCTAAATGATCAGCAATTGTACTTCCTTTGATGGATTTTCGAGTCATGTACTTGATATCGAATTCTGATAGCATCAATTGCCACTTTGAAACCCTTAGTGAAACATGGGGACTTTCAAATATGTACTTTAGAGGATCTATTCGGGAGATCAACCACGTGGTGTAATAGAGCATGTACTGTCGTAGCCGCTTTGAGGTCCATACCAGAGCACAACATGTTTTTTCCATTGCCATGTATCGGGCTTCACAGTCATTAAATTTCTTGCTCAGATAATAAATTGCCTGCTCTTTCTTTCCAGATTCATCATGTTGTCCTAACATTGCCCCCATTGAGGTTGGTAATACAGTTAGGTACAAAATTAAGGGACGACCCGGCGTAGGGGGTACCAAAATAGGAGGATTCATTAAATAAGCCTTTATCTTGTCAAAAGCTTCCTGACATTCTTCATCCCATTTGCCTGGTTGATGCTTCTTCAACAACTTGAATATAGGCTCATAGGTGCTGGTCAAGTTAGCAATGAATCTGGCAATGTAATTGAGTCTCCCGAGAAAACTTCGCACTTCACGCTCCGTCTTAGGGGCAGACATCTCTTGTATTGCTTTTGCTTTATCTGGATCCACCTTTATTCCTTCTCTGCTAACAATGAATCCAAGCAATTTCCCAAACAGATGCTCCAAAAACACATTTGGCAGGATTCAACCTCAACTTGTACTTTCTCGAGTCTTTCAAACAGCTTACGTAGAACCGCCACATGACTTTCTCCTTCTTTAGATTTGGCCACTATATCATCCACGTACACCTCAATCTCCCTGTGCATCATGTCATGAAACAATGCTACCATAGCACGCTGGTAAGTTGCCCAGCGTTCCTTAATCCGAACGGCATCACCGTGTAACAAAACGTTCCCCAAGGAGTAATGAAAGTGGTCTTTTCCTTGTCATCGACATCCATGGGGATTTGATTGTACCCTGAGTATCCATCCATGAATGAGAACCTGTGATTCTTAGCAGTGTTATCAACAAGAACATCGATGTGAGGGAGTGGGAAATCATCCTTCGGGCTGGCCTTATTCAGATCTCTATAGTCCACACACATTCTGACTTTTCCATCCTTCTTAGGCACTGACACGATATTAGCTACCCACTCCGGGTGTCTTGACACTTCCACAAACCCTGCTTCTAACTGCTTAGTTACTTCTTCCTTGATCTTCAAAGACATATCAGGATGCATCCTTCTCAATTTTTGTTTCTTTGCCTCAATATTCGGGTAGAGTGGGATTTTGTGCGATGCTATTTCTGGGTCTAACCCTGGCATATCCCGATAAGACCAAGCAAAAACATCCATATACTCTTTGAACAGCGTGATCATTTCTTCAAACTCCAGGTTTCCCACTACCTTCAATTCTTTTTTCTCTTCCTCTGTCCCCATGTTAACCACCTCTGCTTCCTCACCATTCAAGTTAAATCCTTTCTCTGAGTGCTCCAGTAATTTTGAAAAATTTTCAACAATATCTTCCTCTTCTCCAGATCCAAGGTCTTCTTCATCAAACATTGCAGGAGAATCAATTGATGAGTTTTCGAAGTCCCTTTCATGAGGCAAACTTTCTACGAAACTCAGATCCCTGGAAAGCCATTTTGTGTGGAGTTGGAAAAGCAGAATAAAGCAGGAATGACAAAGAAAGAACACGATATGGTACAGAAATGTAAAAAGAAAAATGCAAAAGAATAAGTCAGAAAGTGCAACGAAGGGAAATGCTGAATATTCATGCAAGTTCATTTAATCAACGTCTCAAATAACATAAACCATAAACTCAAAATAACTTCAACATTTGCTCTAGACAATTACTTTGAATCAATCACATCAATAATTGGTTCAGATTTCCAGTTCTTCAGTGGCTCCTCATTAGCAATGGGACGGATTGCCTTGTGCTCTTCTCGGCTTTCTTCATGCAAAGCATTGATAGTGAGGCGGTATCGAGGGTGAATGACCTCATCAGGCATAATCACCTCGGCCGGTGCTGGGAATGTTTCCCTTAGGTGGGGAATATGCTTCATTTTGCCCTTGTCATTCTTTCTTCCAAGAGTCATGCTCCTCATATGCTCCTCCAGAGATGCTTCGTACCCTATCCCAAACTTGTCTGACTTTCCTGGGAGTAACACTGGCGACCGAGTACCTTGCAGCTTCGAGCCTAAACCCTTTCCTTCTTGGTATCCACTACTAGTCATGATCCGAGCAACCACCTGATTCACACTTGGTGTGAGAGATTCATCTTTACCGAGTTCAGTTTCAACTACTTCGAAACTGTGCCACAGGTTCTCCTCTTCCTTTTATGCACTCTCCACATATGGCACTGAAACTGGTTTCGACAGCATAATCTCTTCCTCTCCATGTATGGTGATGACCGACCCATTCTCAATATATTTAACACTTTGATGCAGGGTGGAAGGAACGGCACCAGCGGTATGGATCCACGGTCTCCCTAACAGCATGGTGTAGCCAGGCTCCATATCCATGACTTGAAACAGCACTTGAAAATTACTTGGACCAATCTCTAGCGGCAACATTATCTCTCCCACAATGCCTCTCCTATTTCCATCAAAGGCTCGCACCACCATCTCTCGTGGTGACAGTTCATTCTCATTTATTGATAACGAGGTTAGAGTTGTCCTGGGCATGATATTCAATGCAGATCCCCCGTCAATCAAAACTTTTGCAACTACATATCCTTTGCATTTGAGGGTTATGTGCAAGGCTCGCGGGCTCTTCTCAGATTGAGAAATGATCTCTTCATCAGTAAATGTGATCATGTTAATGCGTTTCACGGGGTCCACCATGTTAACCACACTTTCGGGAGTAACATCGGGCTTCACATAAGCTTCATTTAGAATTTTTAGCAATGCCTTCCGATGCATCTCAGATGTCAAGATGAGTGACAAAAGAGATATCCTGGCCGGAGTCTTTTTAACCTGTTCCATCACATCATATTTACTCTGCTTCATTATCTTCAGAACTCCTCTTCACCTTCTTTCTCTCTCTCGTCTTCTTTGACATTTCCTCTCTGCTCCCTTCCTTAACAATTTTCTCCTTTTCTAACTCTCCCGGGCCATAGCATCGCCCACTCCCGGTAATTCCCCTACCTTGACTATATTAGTCACCAACTCCTCATCTTTGTGTACTTCACAATTTGAGCCTTTGAAGTCTCTTCCCGATTCCTTTTGTCTCTACCTTGGTTTCATAATTCCATGGTACCGAATGAGTGTCATTATAAACAAATGGCATTGGCTTCTTGATTGTTACCACTACTTTCTCTCGGTGTTGAGACTTGGTTGAGCGGTGGCACCTTAAGCACAAAGCGTTCGATCACATTAACCTCTTCGGAGGAAGCTAATCCTTGTCTCACATGTATTACTCCCAAAGTAAGCAACCCTTGGACTCGAACCTTGAAGTCCCAACAATTCTCAATATCATGTCCCATTTCTCCACAATGATAAGCACAATTTGATCCTGCATCATATTTTTCCTCTTCTTTCATCATGGCGGCTGGTGCAGTGATATTGTAGCCAGCTTTCTTCAATCCTTCGAATATCCTTGCCATCGGTGTACGCAAGCTCATGACCTTTCTTATGGATGACCCTACCACCTCTACAGCATTCACCACATTCTTTCCACCATGATTAGGAATTGGGTTATTAACGATACTGGGTCCAGCCTCTTCTTGGATATCAAGCTTCCCATAGGCAATTAACTTCCTTACTGCAGTCTTAAAAGACTCGCAGTCTTCAATTGAATGCCCTGGGATATCCATGTGATACTTGCAAGTTGAGTTCGGGTTGTACCATGATGGAAATGGTGGTTTTAAAGGACGCACAGGAATTCCCGAAATGAGATGAGCATCAAACAACCTTTGGAATAGGTCTGCATTTGAAATGGATAACCTTGGAAAGGGGGGGAGGTTTTGAGGACGAAAACGGCTTTGGTTTTGGAGGTCTGGGCGAGGTTGTGAGTGGTTTGGGTAATTCACGAGGTGCAGTGGGTATCGGTATAAGTTGGGCGAGTTGGTGTATATGGCGGTGGCGAGGGACATTATTAACTTGGAATGTGGTGTTGGGGTGAAGTTTGGGCTGGTATAACTTGGTGGGATGGATAATGAGGCAGTGGCAGTGTCTGGTATGGAAAATGAGGGTTGGGGTTGTATGATGGCTGATGACTTGGGCTATATCGCGGCCTGAAATTTTGTTGAGGTTGGATATAATTTACCTCAGGTTCCTTTTTCTTCGGCTGAAATCCTTTCTTGAAAGTAGTATTCTCTGTGCTACTCATGGGCAACTTCCCAGTTTTGGCTAATATTTCAATTCTTTCTCCAGAGGTTATTAAATCTGTGAAATCCTTATAGGCTGCCCCAGCCATCGCCCCAATAAAAGGGTTTCCTAGGGTCCCCAAGAAATATGAACACATCTCAGACAATGTTAATGGGGCTGGACTTGAGCCGCCAAGGCTATCCACCTCTCGCGCATATTGCTTGAACGGTTCTTCATTACCCCTCTCGCATTGAACTCAACCTGTTTCTCGGGTTGGGGCTGCGTCCGCATTGAATTTGTACTGATCCATAAATAAGTCAGCCAATTCTGTCCAACGAGAGATCTTTGAGCAATCTAACTGAAGATACCATTCTAGGGCGGGACCTGTAAGACTCTCATGGAAGAAACTGATGAGGAACTTATCATCCCTAGACCAAACAACCATCTTAGTCCCATAACTGATCAAATGGAAATGAGGATTGCCGCTCCCGTCATACTTCACAAAATCAGGAATCTTGAAGTTGTTGGGGATTACTACATCCGTAGTAGGACATAACTCTTCTATCCTCAGAGGTCCATAAGCATTTGGGCCCTTTATTGCCTTGATTTGTTCCTCCATTTTCTCCATCCAATCTTCTTTCATTTTATCCTTCTCGGTTATGACATGACTATTCCTGCAACAAGGCATGGTCACGTGTCCCGGAATGGACACATGAGGTGGTTCCAAGTAGGGCCCGCATAACCAGGATTTCATTATGAGCGCCTTCCAAAGCGTGATACCCCTCCCCCAACGGGCATGGCTATTGATGCTTTGTCCGAGGTGGTCGCTCGTGGATTCCTGCAGCGATGCCTGTGGTTATGGCCGAAAAGATCGGAAAGGCCACCGATGGCACATTTGCACCTGTTTCAACCCCATTTGCATTTCTATTTCCACTGATTAAGTGGAGAGACTCCCTTATATCTTGTAATATCGCTTCCAACCTCGCTTGATTTTCTGACACCTCATTTATTCTTCCTGTTACCTCGTCGACCTCCCTACTCAAGTTCCTTCCTGTTTCAGAATTATCAGCAGCCATCCTGGTCCGAGATCTGGTATTGTGAACTCGGATTAGATTGGTCTCTTCTTTCCTAGGCCGCACAATGATTCCTGGACCAAATTGATTTATTAAAGAAAAAAAAAGCACTTTAAATAGAGAAAAAGAAAAAAGAATTAACATTATTGTGAGGATGCTTGGCAATTGTGGGAAGATTTGCATGGTCATTCAATAGCAAAGTAGGATTCCTGATTTAGCATTAGCGGGTTCACTAATGATGCCCTCTTCAAACAATGCAATCATCCTTTCATCAAATACCAAGATTCCCGAAATTCCGCTAAAGGACAAATTGTCTCAGGGCAAAATACGGTTGATAACCTATTCAAGGGGGAATTCACCCCTCAATGAATAGTGCCTGAATGAAAAGCAGTAATCATCAACATTCAAAGCAAAACACTGCAACTGGTCATTCATTTTATTCCAAAATTAATCAATACAAGGTCTTAGTCTCCTCAAAGTATTACATCAATAATTTTGTTTTCTTCTTCCTAAGACCTTTAGCAAGACCTCGACAATATGTCATAAACTCGGCTATCTTCTGTGGTAGCCTTAGCAATGGATTCATACGAGTCTAAAGGTCTGCTTCATCAAAACGACTAACTAGTTGCGTAGTGTAATATTGCAAACTGTTAGACATGTCCTCATATTTTGTCATCCAATATTCCTTTCCAGCCCTTTCATTTTGAGCTGCCCATTGCCATGCGCCTTCATTTTCTTCTTTTTGCAATCTTTGTCTCTGAGCTTCGAGTCTCCATCGCTCCTTTTCTCGCTCTAGTTCTTGAGCTTTCAACTCCAAACGACTTGCTCTCTTGTTTGCTTCTTTGAGTGAATTATAATATTCTGCAACCAATACTTGTCCTTGATCGGAGCGTCGTTTCATTTCAACGAGAGCCTCTTGTAAAGATTGCATCTTTTGGTCTTGTGCTCTAGTATTTAATTCCAATTCTTCTTTCATCCGCAGAATCTTCTTTATCAATTCTTCTTGAGCACTTACCTTCACTCGTAGCTCTTGGACTTCTAGAGTGGTCATGTTTGATTCCACCTCTTTTCCTTTTCTTGCCCTTTTTACCCGGCTCGGAGCTTCAAGAAGATCAGCTTGTGCATCCTTCAAGTCTTCAATCTTGTCGGCTAACCTGCACCGACTTGAGTGAATGACGACCTTCAACTCAGCGGCTTCCTTCTCTTGTTCCAAAACGCATCTGCGCTTTCATCCTCTCTATCTGGGTAGTCATTTGAGATATAATTTGAGAGTGATTTTCATCACTTAATACCGCCTGAGGGGTACTATTTTGAGCCCTTCTTGTTGCTCTCCATTGTAGGTACTCAGAAGTAGGAATTGCCACACGTTTTCCCAGTTCTTTCCTTCCTATCCTATGGATATTCTTCCAAGCGTCCCTGACCTCATTTTCCTGCTTAGTAGTGCTTCCATCTTTCCCATATAAAAAGCTAAATCCTCTCAGTTGTGTCTCGTCAGGCACGTGCTGAGTCCATTGGAGCTGTCTAAGCACAAGGACCGGTGAGAACGATACACAACCTCTCACACCCATTAAAGGAATGTTAGAGAAGTCACCACAACTGAGCAATATCTCTCCCCCATGATACCATGAGCAAACCCATTTGAAAGAGTTTCATCCCATCTTCATGAACTCATCTTTCCATTCATGGGCTTTTTTTTGCCGCTTGACCGGAATGCGACCAAAATTTCTAGTGGATCAGTGTAAGAGACCCGGGTGATTGTGTACATCCATGTGCGTCATGATCCAAACATACAACATGTGTGTGCAACATCGAATCATTCCCCCACCTTTTCGTGGTAAATCTCCATGGTCAAGAAAGTGTCGGCGAGAATAGCAGTGGATTGGATTTGCCCTATGATTCTCAAACTTGAAGAAGGCATCCATTGCCGCTTGGTCCACTATATCTGAAGTGAATGGGAATATGACTAATCCAAAGATGGTTAGTGCCAATGTCTTGTTAAAGAGATCCCATCTTCCTTGTTGGGCTAGTATCTCAAGATGCGCTTCTAGGTAACTCTTCTTCAATCCTTGTGTTTCCCCTCTCTTTTCCATGCCTAACTGATTTGCCTGAACTCCTATGAGTTCTGCTATTTTTCCTTCTGACACGTAATATCCTTTATAAAGATAAACATTGGGGTACTTGCTCATTGAGAGTCTCAAAGCATGATGGCATATTCTTCTATGGTTGTGCAATATCCAAGTCGGGCAACTCAAAACATTTCAAAGAACAATTCCAAAACTGGGCTAGGCCACTCAAAACAGTTCTTCCATTGTGGATGCGTAACAAATCTATGATTTGTCCATAACTCGTTTAAAAACTCGATCGAGCCTTAGGAGTCATGTGTTGAGTAATGTCCCTTACACGCCTTAAATCACTGCCATTTACTGTAATCTTCATATTCCTTTTAAGATCCACTGCACTGCTGGTATTTCTCCTTTGGCGTATCTCGTCCATTACTTGCTATTGAATGAGTACTAATCCTTCCACTTTACCAAGTAAACTCACCCTATTGAAAGTAAACAAAGAATAACGTAAGCAAACCAAAAAAAAGAAGAATGCATCCTAAGGATACCCCTCATCGAGGTAACTCTAAATTGTACCCTAACATTCTACATGAAGAAATCCTTATAGGGTCGTAAACCTAAAGGATTATGCGTGATTCGCTGATGCATGCCCTCTTTATTTTTTTTTATGCAAGAAAATGACAAGAAAATGACATGGAACTGTAAGATGATGTTTTTTTTTTTGGAATGTCATGCAAATGCAAGATAATGCATGTCCCTTTTTTATTTTTCTTTGGTTTGAGAAATGCGATGAATGTTATGCAAATGATATGAAAATGCAAGATGAAGCATTCCCCTTTTTTATGATTTTTTTTTAAAAAAAATGCAAGAATGAATGATATGAGAAATAAATAGATAAAGAAGAAGCACGCTCCCTTTGTGTCCTAATCAGGTGAAACTTAAAGGTTGGATTTCCTCAAAGTCACGACCCTAATTTGGACAGTCACTATGTTCAATCTATTAGTGCAAGATTTTTAGGACAGATCTAGACCTCTAAAAGTCATGGTCCCCAGATTGCCCCTATCTCGAAAGATAAGGACCCAATTCATGAATTAATCACAAGTAGGGATAAACCCTTTCAATATGATTAGTCCATGATACTGGTAACAATCTGAGTGCTGTCCCAACCAATGTCAAGTGAGCATGAAGCCCCTCAATAACAAAGGTCGAGACCCTTCCTATTCCTCGGGTTCGCACAGACTCGGGTATAGAGCCCAACAAGTGTGTGAGATAAGTGATAGTGACGTGTGTGAGGGAGCATACTAACCTGTACAATTAAAAATTTAAAAGACTAAAGATTACCACCTAAACCTGCAAAGAACAAATATATACAAGCCAGCCAGCAATCATCTATCCTAGGGTTTCAACAATTAAGTACAAAAATATATACAAGTTAAAAATATACACATGCTATGAAGTATTTACATAAAAGCATTAATCAAAAACTATTTACAAACAAATAAGAAAACAAAAAATAAAACAAGAAAAGGGGTAAAATAAATACATAGAGATTATTAAAATTTTGCACAATTAACTACAACAGGCCTGACTCTATCAAATCTCCAGTGGAGTCGCCATCTGTCGCGACCGAGATCGCGGCGAAATAGCAACTCGCACGATTTTAAAAATTAAAAATGAAAATGGAGTCGCCACCAATTTTATTTGAATCCAGGAAAAATTGGAAAACCTTTTTAGAAAATGGTCTTTGGAACCAGATTGGATTCGGGAGTCGGTTATGGTTAAGGAAGGGTGGAAACTTAATCCCACAGCACCCTTAACACACCCGTCCTGAGACGGTACCTTAAGTCAATTGTGCAAAAACTTAATAATCTCAAGTTTATTTATTTTACCCCTTTTAAAAAAAAGACTTTGTAAATATTTTATTTTTTTTATTTTTTTATTTTAAAAAAAAAAGAACCAAATTTTGAAAATTTAATTTTGAACTTGACAGAATGAAAATTCTGCTCCTACGTATCCTCAGGTGCAATGAGGAACTCAAAGTCACGTAGTTCTTTAGAAAATAAATGTGAGTTGATTGAATTTTAATTGAGAAAAAAAGATTTTTGGAAAGAAAACAGACTTGCACAGGATTTAAGATAGCACAAGACTAATCAATAAACCCTTATGATCCAAACGACATTGAAGATAGCATCCGCTATTCAATCAACATCATTAGTCATTGCAAAAAATTTAAATTTTTTTATCTTTATTTTTTTAATTTTTCCTTAAAACAAAGGGTACAAAGACAAACATAAATTTTCCATGATCCAAATGAATAACTAAAAAACAAGATGAAATATAAGTATAAAAAATCAAATAACTCAAAACAACATTATTTTTACTTTTATAACGATTTTTGGATTTTTTCAATTTTTTTATTTTTTTTTTACTTTCCTTCATTTTCTTTACTTTTTATCTTTTTGTTTATTCACAAATACATAACATATGAATACACTATAAGAAAAACTACCCAACGAAAAAAAATAATTTTTTTAAAAAAAATACCTATTTACATATAAAAAAAAAAATGTCAAACCAAATCACATTCTCCCTTTTACTATTATCACATTTGTTATTCAAGCAAAACAAAACCAACCCACGTAAAAAGTGGGCTGATTCCTTCAAAGAACCCAAACAAACATATATATATATTTACACATGAAATAAAAGAGCACCATGATTTAATATAGCAAATGAAAAAAACGTGAACCAAACCAAATAGAGGGAACAAAAGAAAAGAAAACCGAAGAAGAGAAGAAGCAGGAGACGCACCTGGGCTTCGACAGAGGGAGAGTTGCAGTCGTAGAATGGTGGACGTAGGTGGCTGGTGGAGGATGGCTGGCGTGAGGTGCAGGAAATATGGTGAGGCTGCTGGTGGGCTGAATGGAAACGGCCACTGAGTCAACCCAGTGAGTGTGGAGAAGGTGGCTGCATGGATGTTTTGGAGCTGCTGGATGGAGATGTAGATGGAAGATAATGGTTCTTTGGAGGATGATGGCTGGGTTGGAAGTCATCACGGGTTATTGGTGTGGTGCAAAATGAAGAAAAAAAAAAAAAGAGTCCCCCGCTTTCTGTTTTCTCGGTTCTCTCGGTTCTCTCGGTTACGGTGGAGCCGTTGAACGTTTGGTTGGAGCTTCGGTTTGGGGGGTGGCTGTGATGAGGTTCACGGTTGGGTGATGGTTGATGATGGTTGCTTTGGAATGGAGTGCGAAACGGGCAGGGGCTACGGTGGTTGGAAAATGGTGGGCTGGTGGCTTTACGTGGGTATGGAGGAAGATGGAGAGATTGAAGGTGGATAATGAAGATGGGGGTTGGAAGGAGATGGAGGTGAGCTTGAAGATGAAGTTATGGGTATTGGAGGCTGAATGGTGGAGGTAGTGTACGTGAATGGGTGAGTGAGATGGAAGAGGGGAGGATGGTTGTTGGAGTTTGGAAAGGTGTGAGGGGAAGATGGTGGAGAGTGTGAGGATGGAGGGAGGCTTCACGTGGTTATGGGAGAGCTTTTTTAGTGCATGGGGCTGCTGGAAAAATGGTTCTCTTCCTTGGGTCTTCCCTCCTTGGTGCTCTACGTGAAATCTGTTGTGTGTGAGAGTGAAAGTTGGTTGGAGGAAGATGGTGGGAAGGATAATGGTGAGAAGATGGAGTGGTGGTTATGGCTTGGTGAGGAAGGTGAAGATGGTGGGTGATTGTTGCTGCAACGTGGCTACGTGGTGTTGAAGAAGAAAGTTTGAAGGGTGAAGGAAATGAAAGATAGGTGAGTATGGATGTTGGAAGGAAGTGTTTCTACGTGTTGAAGCCTTTTTTGGAAAATGGAGTGGAGTGGTTTTTATAGTTAAAAATGAGAATCAATACGTGAGTGCATATTTGTGAGAGTGAGAATGAGTGGTGCCAGTGAGTGCTTATGTGAGTGTATATGCAAAGTGATTAGTGAGTGGATGGTGCAAAGTGGGATTGAGTGTCTTACGTGAGTGAGTGCAGAGTGTTATTAGTGAGTGCTCCTTCCAAAATCAAAAGAAAACAAAACCAAAACCAACCCTGTGTGCCGTTGGTGCATGTCTGTGTGGCAGTGAGTGGACGTGATGGGTGCAGAGTGCTGTGCGTTAAATAAAAAAACGTGTAGTGTGTGCTGGTGTCTGGTGAGAACATGAGAAAAGAAAATGTGAAAGTGAGTGAATTGTATAGAGAGATTAGTGAGTGAAGTGATGATTTTTATTTTTATTTTTATTTTTATTTTTATTTTTATTTTTATTTTTATTTTTTAGAAAGAAAGAAAAGAAAGAAAAAAAAGAAAAAATATTATTCTTTTTTTCTTTTATTTTATTATTTTTAATTTATTTTTCATTTTTCATTTTTTTTTACAATTTTCTTTTTTCTTCTTCTTATTATTATTTTTTTGTCTGGACAAAATTGAGTGTTCACAGTAAGAAATGTGTTGACTTTATGAGCTGATCAACGATTACCTGTATTGAATCGTAACCCTTTCTAGTCTTTGGTAATCCAACCACAAAGTCCATCACAATACTATCCCACTTCCATTCGAGAATAGCTAGGGGTTGCAATATTCCTGACGGTCTCTAGTGTTTAACATTTGCTTTTTGACAAACTAGATAAGGCGACACACATCTTGCAATATCTTGCTTCATTCTGTGCCACCAAGATAACCGTTTCAGGTCTTAGTACATCTTGGTTATTCCCGGATATATACTCAACCTGCTCGTGTGAGTATGTTCGAGAATATACTTCCTAAGTTCTTGATCTTTGGGTACACAAACTCTACCTCTGAATCTTAGGATTCCATCAGTTCCTTCCTCTAATGTTGTCACACTGCCTTGCTTCATTAGCTCCCTTTCTTCTTGCAAAAACTTGTCTACTATCTATTTTTCCCGAGTGTCTTCCATTAAGTCATTTGAAATAGTGACCATGTTCATACAAATCTTCCCCGGTGCCAATTCCACAAAGGACTATACACCCCTGAATTGCTCTATCAAATCCTTTTCCTTGACTATCATAGCAGAGATATTAAGCATCTTCCTACTTACAGTGTCTGCCACGACGTTTGCCTTACCAAGGTGATACTGAAGTTGAAAATCATAATCTTTCAGAAATTCCAACCACCTTCACTGTCTCATATTCAACTCCTTTTGGTCATACAGGTACTTCAAACTCTTGTGGTCACTAAAGATGTTGAATGTAGCCCCATAAAGAAAGTTCCTCCATATCTTCAAAGCGAATACCACAGCTGCTAACTCCAAGTGATGTGGTGGGTAGTTCTTCTCATGTACTCGCAACTGTCTCGAAGTGTAAGCCACCACTTTTCTGTTTTGCATAAGCACACATCCTAGTCCTTGGTATGAAGCATCGCAATAAACTTTGAATGGTTCACTTGGATCAAGTAGAACTAACAATGGTGAAGTAGTTAGTCGTTTCTTCAATTCTTAGAAACTTTCTTCGCAAGCATTAGTTCACTCAAAGGCTTGATTCTTTCTCATGAGCTGAGTGAGAGGCCTTACTATCTTAGAGAATCCCTCAATGAATCTCCGATAATATCCAGCTAGTCCCATAAAGCTCTGAATTTCTATCACTGTCTTTGGCCTTTCCCATTGCAGAATCGTTTCCACTTTTGTCAGGTCTACAGCAATCCCTTCCTTCAAGATTACATAGCCTAAAAACTTGACCTCTTCTAGCCAGAATTCACACTTCGACAGCTTGGCATATAGCTTCTTCTCCTTCAGAATTTAGAGAACTATACTGAGGTGTTCAACATGATCCTCCTGATTTTGAGAGTAAATCAAAATGTCATCAATGAAGACAACAACAAATTTGTCTAAGTAAGGACGAAAGATTCTATTCATGTAATCCATGAATATGGCAGGGGTATTCATCACACCAAATAGCATCACAAGATATTCATAATGACCGTAACGGGTCCGAAAAGCCATTTTAGGAATATCCTCCACCTTTTCTCGAATCTAATAGTAGCCCGATCGCAGATCGATCTTAGAGAATTTCATTGCTCCTTTCAGTGATCCAACAAGTCATCTATCCTTGAAAGTGGATACTTATTCTTGATTGTGACCTTATTCAGCTAGCGATAGTCCACACACAATCGCAAAGTCCCATCCTTCTTTTTGACTAGCAACACTGATGCTCCCTATGGTGACACACTGGGTCTAACAAACTGCTTTTCCAAGAGTTCTTCTAACTGTTTCTTGAGCTCAACTAACTTTGATGGTGACATCCTGTAGGGTCTATAGATACAGGACCAGATCCTAGCACAAGATCAATGGTGAACTCTATATCCCGCTCCAGCGGTAGACTAAGTACATCATCAGGAAAGACTTTGAGAAACTCGTTAACCACTAGAATTGTATTTACATCTGCCTCACCCTCGACTTTTAAGGAAGACAACAACATATATCCCTGAGCTCTTTCTTTCAAGAAAGCTTGAACTTGGATAGCCGTAAAAAATCTAGAAACTTCATCCATAGGGAAAACTATGGTCTTACTAGAACAGTCTAACAGGATATGGTTAGAAGACAACTAATCCATTCCTAAAATTACATCTAATTGGGAAAGAGGTAAACAGATCAAATCAACAGAAAAGATTCCACCTTCAAAAATTAAAGGACAATTTAAACAAACTTTAGTGGTAACAACAGGTTTAGCTGTAAGGGTAGAAACAGTCAAGTCAAAAGGTAAGGAAGACACAGGTAAACCAAGTCGTCGCACACAGTCATAAGAAATGAAAGATTGGGTTATCCCATAGTCATACAGTATAGTCAAAAGATTACCTCCTATGGTACCCTGTCCTTGGTATAGACTCGGCCTCCTGCTTGTGGTTTTGCAGCCTGTGCAGTGTTGACCAAAGGCTCTGCCTTAGCTTGGTTGCAGTCACGAGAGATATGCCCAGGCTTCCCACATTGAAAATAGATGATTCCTTTGATGGTGCAATCCTTCGTTAGGTGATCCTTCCCATACTTCATACACTTTAGTGTAGACGCCACTTTGTGACTAGTTCGATTTCTACCAGGACCTCTACTAGGACCTCCACCATGTGACTGTTGCTGACTTCTTGGTGGTCGGGAATAAGGTTTCTTCTTAAAGCGGTTTGCATTATTACCACCTCCTCTTTGGAACCTAGTAGGTCCAAAGTTATGATTCCTCGTGTCACGCGCCTGATCCAGATCTTCCACTCGGCGACACGTGTCCAATAGCTCTAAAAACTGGTTGATCCTCAAGGTTATGACTGCCTTTTCACGTCATGCCTCAATCCTTCTTCAAATTTTTGACACTTCCACACCTCATTCGGCTGGTGTTGGAAATACATTGAAAATTTGGATAAGCTCTCGAACCTCGCGGCATACTCACTAACAGTCATGTTCCCTTGCCTCAAACTAAGGAACTCCATCTCTTTGGCATGTCTTGTACTTGCTGGGAAATACTTCTCCAAGAATTTATCCTTGAATACCTCCCAAGTGATTACTCGACCTTCAGTTTCTAGTAATCTCTGCACTCCGTTCCACTAATCTTTCGCGTCTTCGATCGGCATGAAAGCAACATAGGTTACCTTCTTGTCATCAGCACAGTTCATGCCCTTGAAAATTTTCTCCAGCTCCTTGATCCAAAGACTAGTCTTCTCTAGATCAAATTTCCCCTTAAACTGAGGAGGTTTGTTACGACGGAACTCTAACAGATTTTGAGCATCAGCCAAAGCTTCTAACTGTTGTGCAGCCCTTTCCTGCTATTGAGCAGCTCTCTCAGTTTATTGTGCAATAACGTTCGTCATTCGTTGCATGGCCTCAACTACTGCAGCAATACCTCCACCGCGTGCCATTTCACTTTTTTAGAGTTAAACTGAATAAAAACACAATGAAGAATTAGATGTATCTTTTCGGAATACCAAACATAGAGAATCACATAGCACAAATAAGACGACCTAACCACAAAGACCTAAAAGAAAACTTAAACCGGAGCTCTGATACCGAGCCTCATTGGTGTGTTCTTTGGAACACTCATGCAATCCTTGGCATGTTGTTCACATCCTATAAATTATCATGCATTTCTAACACATACAATATTATCAAAGCTTGTAGACATGCAAATTAATACAAATAACAAATAGGAAAGCTTATAACAAACACACAAATGAATCCTTATGGATTCTACAATCACAAACAAATCTCCATCTTCTTACCACCACCCAAGGATGATAAGATTTAGTCTTCCTCTTACCTTAAATGAAGACAAATATACTTTCACACCTTTCCTAGGGTTTCTGTTTTTCTCCTTCAAATCACCTAACAAGCTTAAACAAATTTCTACAAGTTACTAACATTAAAGAGAGCTTAAACCATGGATAAATCATGGCTTAGAACTTTGAAAAAGAGTTTAGAAATAGAAAACAAGAAATTTCACCTTCTAGGTAAAATCTTCCAAGTAGGTTTTCAAGCCTCAAATGAATGATTTTGCAAGAACTCCCAACTAGAGATGTTCTTAGAATTGTGTTTAGGTTTAGAAAAGTTAGTGGGATGAAATTTTGGGTGATTGGATAGTGAGCTAGGGTGTTTGGCCGAATGGTGCTTCAAGGAAGCTTCAATGGTGTTTGGTGTTCTTGGAAGAGAGAGAAGAGAGAAATTGCATGAAAAACCAAGTGAAGAATGGTCCTCCAAAGCCAAATGGCCGTAGACTTCAATGGGCAAGGAGGTGTCCATTTGTGTTGGCTCCATCCAAGCCTTAGAATGGATCAAGGGTGAGGATCAAGCCTTGTTCACCAAGCTTTGCTCTCATTGGTTCATTCTAGCCTTGTCACTTAACCTAGTCACCATGCTTAGTCACTAATTAAGCCTAGTCATTAAGCTTAGTCACTAGCCTTGTCATTAGCTATCTGTTCTAGCTCTAAACGTTTACTGCTTAGGTTAAACGTGGGTCCCGCAAGACATTTCGGGTCCACTGTCACTTAACTATAACTATACCGACTAATAAAATAATATTATAATAATACAAAATTATTTTATTTGACAGTTAAATTCTAAAAATTAAAAGATTATTTACTGTCTCATTCAGAATTAGGTTTAGTAAGATCCCCCAGTCTGAATAATAAAAATAAGATTTCCCCAGCCCAAAAAATATTATTTTCCTGTCCCGGAGCAAATCACACAAAAAGTCCAAATAAAATCACAGACAGTAATATTAAACACTGTATCATATAGAAAATTTAAAAACAGTACATTCGGGACGTAATGGTCATTTTCTCATTTTTTCCCACCACGAAGCAAATCATTCAAAACACTCAAATAAAATTATAGACAGTAAAATATATCAGTATATCACACAGAAAAATTTAAAACAGTAGTTTGAGAAAAATTTTGTTTTACGGTCTCGAAGCTAAATATGTAAAACGACCAAATAAAATCATAGACTGTAATATATATTTGTATTTCATACAGAAAAACAAGAAACAGCAAAATAGGGACACAACGGTCTTTCACCCAAAAGTTTGAAAAACAGCAAACAGAACATTCGGGACATTTTTCCAAAAATTGGGGTGTTACAACTCTCCCCAACAAATAAAAATTTCGTCCTCGAAATTCGCTGCTTATCAAAACAAATGAGGATATTGATCCCTCATTTTACCTTCCAGCTCCCAGGTAGCATCACCTGTCACATCATTCCATATGACCTTCACCAGCTCGATCATTTTCCCTCGAAGTTGCTTTACCTTTCTGTCCTCTATTCTAACAGGTAAAGTCTCATAAGTCAGATTCTCCTTCAGCTGCACTTCGTCAGGTTGTATAACATGCGTCGGATCCGGAACATACTTCCGTAACTGAGATACACGAAATACATCATGCAGATTTGATAGAAAAGGCGGCAAAGCAATCTGATACGCCACAGGACCTATACGTCGGATAATCTGATACGGTCCAATGAACTTAGAAGTAAGCTTCTTGGATTTAATAACTCTTCCGACACCAGTCGTAAGACTCACTCTTAGAAACACATGCTCACCCTCCTCAAATTCAAGAGGTCGTCTTCGTTTATCCGCATAACTCTTCTGTCTGCTTTGCGTCGTCTTCATCTTCTCTTGTATTATCTTTACTTTTTCCGTAGTCTGTTGTACAAGATCTGGTCCAATAGTCATACTTTCCCCATCTTGATACTAACATAACGGCGTTCGACATCATCTCCCATACAATGCCTCCTAGGGTGCCATCCCTATACTTGAGTGAAAACTATTGTTGTAGGTGAATTTTATCAAAGATAAAAATTCATCCCAACTTCCTCGTTGTTCCAAAACACAAGCACGCAACAGGTCTTCCAAAGACTATATAGGTTCTCTCTGTCTGACCATCAGTCTGCGGATGATACGCCGAACTCAGTCGCAACTTAGTTCCCATTGCTTCTTGTAAACTTCGCCAGAACCTTGACGTAAACCTCGGATCTCTATCAGAAACTATACATGTAGGCACACCATGCAGTCTGACAATCTCACCGATGTATAACTGGGTTAATCTTTCCAACGAATACTTGATATTAATTGGTAAGAAATGAGTCGACTTCGTAAGCCTATCGACTATAACCCATATCGAATCATGACCTTTCCTTGTCTTCGGCAACCCAGTAACAAAATCCATAGAGATACTATCCCATTTCCATTCTGGAATAGCTAACGGTTGCAACATTCTAGCTGGTCTCTGATGTTCCACTTTCACTTTCTAGCAAACCAGACAAGACTCCACATACTCTGCTACATCTCTTTTCATTCTTGGCCACCAAAACAACGTTTTCAAGTCTTGGTACATCTTGGTCATCCTCGGATGTAAACTCAGGTCACTAGTATGAGCTTCATCTAGGTTCGACTTCTTCAATCCAGAATCATCAGGCATACAAATTCTTCCCTTAAACCTTAAGATTCCATCTGCTCCTTCTTCTACTGTCGCCTTATGACCTTGCTTTAACAATTCCCTCTCATTTTGTAAAAACACGTCTTCCTTTTGTTTATCTCGGACCACATCGAGAAATTCATTTATGATCACGACCTTATATAGATGAACTCTTTCAGGTAGAAACTCCACTGACAACCATAAATCTCGGAACTTGTTAATCAATTCCTCCTCCTTTATCATCATTGCCGAGACACTAAGCACCTTTCTACTCAAGGCATCAGCTACCACATTAGCTTTTCCTGGGTGGTATTGGAGTTGAAAATCATAATCCTTTAAGAATTCTAACCATCGCCTCTGCCTCATATTCAATTCTTTCTGATCAAACAAGTACTTTAGACTCTTGTGATCACTAAAGACATTGAACATCGCTCCATACAGAAAATGTCTCCACACTTTCAGAGCAAAAACCAATTCGGCCAATTCCAAATCGTGCGTTGGATAATTCCTCTCATGAACCTTCAACTGTCGAGAAGCATATGCCACCACATTCCGATTTTGCATCAATACGCATCCTAACCCTTGGTAAGAAGCGTCACAATACACATCAAAAGTTCCCTTAGAATCTGGCAAAATTAACACTGGTGCAGTTGTTAATCTCTTCTTCAATTCTTGGAAACTGGCTTCACGTTCTTCTATCCATTCAAAAGCCCGACTTTTTCTCGTAAGCTGTGTAAGCGGTCCAGCAATCTTAGAAAAACCTTCGATAAACCTCCGATAATATCCAGCAAGTCCAACAAAACTTCGAACTTCTGTCACCGTTTTAGGTCTTTCCCACTGTAAAACAGTCTTCATTTTCGCTGGGTCTACCGCAATACCTTCTTTCGAAATCACGTGACCTAGAAATTGGACTTCTTCCAACCATAACTCACACTTGGCCAATTTCGCATATAGCTGCTTTTCCTTCAAAATCTGAAGAACAATACCCAAATGTTCAGCATGCTCTTCCTTAGATTGAGAATAGATCAGAATGTCATCGATAATGACAACGACAAATTTGTCTTGATACGGACGAAAAATCCTGTTCATATAATCCATAAATATGGCAGGAGCATTCATCACCTCGAATGGCATTACTTGATACTCATAATGTCCATAACGAGTTCGAAAAGCTGTTTTTGGTACATCCTCCCCTTAACACGAATCTGGTGATAACCCGATCTCAGATCTATCTTGGAGAATACCACTGCTCCCTTTAACTGATCCATCAGGTCGTCAATTCTTGGAAGCGGATATTTATTCTTGATAGTCACCTTGTTCAGTTGACGATAATCCACGCAAAGTCGAGAAGTTCCGTCCTTCTTCTTGACCAAAAGCACTGGCACTCCCCATGGTGAAACACTAGGTCGCACAAACTGTTTCTCCAACAGTTCCGCCAATTGCTCTTTCAACTCTACCAACTCTGCTGGCAACATATGATAAGGTGCAATTGAGATAGGACCTGCTCCTGATACTAAATCAATTGAAAACTCGATCTCCCTCTCAGGTGGCAATCTAGGTACGTCATCAGGAAAAATCTCTGGAAACTCGTTGACAACAGGAATAGTATTCACATCCTTCTCATTCTTAACTTCTAGAGAAGACAATATCACATATCCCTGCGCTCCCTCTCTCAACAAAGATTTGACTTTAACCGCAGTAAAAAATCCAGACTTTTCTTCCTTAGGAAAAACTATGGTTTTGCTTGCACAGTCTATAAGGATATGGTTAGAAGATAACCAATCCATCCCTAATATCACATCTATCTCAACAAGAGGCAAACAAATCAAATTGACTAAGAACTTACGGTCCTTCACAACAATAAGACAATCCAAACATATCTTTGATGCAACTACAGGTTTAGCAGTTGGCGTAGAAACACTCAACTTAACATTCAAAGAAGACACAGGCAACTTCAATCTTTCCACACAATCATATGCAATAAATGAATGTGTTGCACCAGAGTCATATAACACAGTCAGAAGATTACCTTCAATAGCACCTTCTCCCTGAATAAGATCATCAGATTGAGAAATTTCTGTTCCAGTCATAGTATATACTCGCCCTCCAGATCTCGGTTGAATACTTCCTGACCTCGGCTGATTAGCACGAACATTTCTCATAGCTGGCTTTTTCTCTGGTTGAGTACAATCTCTAGATATATGTCCAGGCTGTTTGCAATTAAAACAAATTGTTCCTCTGATAGGGCATTCACTAGAAAGATGGCCTTTCTTTCCACACTTAAAACATGTTGGCGTAAACGCCACTCTTTGTCCAGCTCCACTACCACTTGGACTTTCCCCAACTGGTGGTCGTTGAGATTGATTCCCTAGTGGTCTAGAATACAGCTTACGCTGAAACCGATTAGTATTACTGCCACCACCTCTCTGAAACCTTGTTGGCCCAAAGTTACGGTTCCTCTGATCTCGCGACGGCTCCAACTCTTTGAGTCGTGCACATGCATCAACTAAAGCATGAAACTGATTCATTCTCAAGGATATCACTCCTCGCTTCAGTTCCACTCTTAACCCTGCTTCAAACTTCTGACATCTCCATCCATCATCTGGTCGAGTTTGAGCATAATCTGAGAATTGAGACAAACTCTCAAATTTTGTAGCATACTCATTCACAGTCATATTACCCTGACGTAAACCAAGAAACTCCATCTCCTTGGCATGTCTAGCACTCGTAGGAAAATACTTCTCCAGAAAAGCATTAGAAAATACCTCCCATGTAATTTCTACTCCCTCAGCTAACAATAATCGGTGGGTTCCTCTCCACCAATGTTCACCATCTCCCCTCAACATAAAGGCTACATATGTCACCTTCTTCTCATCAAAGCATCTTATTCCTTCAAAAATTCTCTCCAAGTCTTGTATCCACTGACTTGCCTTCTCAGGGTCAACCTCGCCTCTAAACTGTGGCGGATTGTGGTGCCTAAATTCAGATAAATTTGGGGCATCAGCAGTAGCATCTTGCTGTTGAGCTGCTCTCAAATTTTGCTGCGTAATTACTTCAGCCATCCGCTGCATAGCTTCAGCAGCCACAATCATTGGATCCACTTCTCGATTTACGTTCGCACGTCCTCGTCCTCTACCAGACATCTTCTTTCTTCAAACATAACAAAACAAAGTCAGATACATCCTTTCGGAAGTAAATCACAGAGAATCACACAGCACAAACAAAAACAGACCCAACCACAACCCCAAAAGACTCTAACTTGGGCTCTGATACCAACTAATGTAACACCCTTGTGGGGATGTCACATTTACAAAGAAAATAAAAGAAAAATAAATAAAATCTACCCAAGTTGTAAAACATTTGTTACATAAAAATACGGGTTGTAAAATTCTTCCTGTTAAATGAGAATATTATTAAATAAAATAATGCGGAAACATAAAATTAACAAACTAACATCACATATAATATACATAGGGTTTTAGTCATAAGTTATACAAATAATTTACAACTAAAATATTTAAACTGAAATAGTAAACAAAAGCAATAACAGTCTATATATACAAACGCAGACGCGCCCAAGTACACATCATAAACATTTAACCCTCTGAAGGATCACTCTCAGGAAGATCATCTGGAGATAAATATCCAGGATGCCTCGACTCTCGGCGGAAACGAGACCGCGCAGTCGACACGCTGCTAATCTCACTAGGCGCAGTGAACATACCACCCCAATAACGCCTAAGAGATAACGGTAACTCCAAATGCAAAAACACCGTAGTCGTCATGACTGGTTCTCCATCAAACTCATTACGTAGGGACACAGCCAACCGTCCCATGTAAGTCACCGAGTCTCTATCTTCATGCAGACGCCAGGCTGTCGATCCACCATGAAACTCGAGTCGTATAAAACCCAGAAATCCTGGCACCGCCATACTCAAGCAATCAATCCAATGGGTATGGATGATCAGATGGTTCTTGATCGTAGAACCGATCCTCGGCTAGCTGATCTTCCTCCTCCTCGGGATACTCACACTCAAGAGGTTGTTCCTCTTCCTCAAACTCTTTACCATATAATTTAAAATACAAAAGCACATACAATAAAGAGGTAAGACAATTTATATCACCACAAACATGGTAAATAAGAAAACGATAATACAACAAGTTTAACAGTTCATACAATATAATATTCTATAATAGCATAAATAAAATACAAGATAACACATATGTAATATAATACAGAACTCAAAGTAACAACCTATAGTGATACGGATAAAACGAGAATAACACAGATAAATAATGGTACAAATAAATAGAAAGTTATAGATAAATAGCATTAAAATGTATGAGATAAAAAAATATATGAAATGAAACTCAACCCTACTCCATGGAGCTAAAAAAAAACACAGATATCAGAGAGAACGACCCGCAAAATCTATTAGTACCGTCGACCGCCCAATAACTATTCCGCTGTCACACGTTGCGTCTATAGCCCACTGAAATAGCATAGTGGTGTAGCACACTATCATACGTCGTGTCACTACAGGCTTGCACTAATAGATTTCATAAGATCTTGATTAAGGATAGTGTGTGTCGAGTCCATTAGTGTGTTACCAGTTACCACGGCCCAGAAGAGCGACCAACTGTCCACAAAATGGAATAATCTGCACACTAATGTCTCCAAGTTCATTCAAGTTGAACAACACTAAGCTTATCACATCGACAACACGATGTTATTCACCTCGTCAATCAATCCACCAAGATCGGCATGACTCCATGCATGATAAAAATTCCAAATATATACAGTACGCACCCACCTGACAATACTGCAACAAAATTCCAAATATGCCCCCACTGGCAAAAATTATGAATATGCCCTCACTGGCAAATCGCATAAATATACAGTACGCACCCACCTGGCAATACTGTTTCACCATCTGTCCGGGTCCACCACTTTGGCCCGACAGTAAAAACTTGCTGTTTTTGTCAATCGCATAGAAATTTTATCGCGTTTTCAAAATTTCATCGTTTTTACAAACATTTTTAAATCGCGTAAATATATTTTGCTGTTTTTAAAATTGCGTAAAGTTTTTCAAATATTTTCTCAATCGCGTAAGATTTTTAAATCATTTTCTTGTCCGACTTCCTTAAAAATTACTGTTTAAATAAACAGAAATAATATTTAGTACGTTTAAACTACGTAGAATAATTTTTCATACCGTATACTATCATTTGGACATCTTTTCTATCTTATTTGTCCGTTTTTAATAAAAATTGACAGTATTTTGTTTAGAAAATTATAATAATGGTTTCCTACTTTTTTTTCGTAAAAATTCTGTTTACTTAATTTTTAACCGTGTAATTTAACCCTTTTGAAAACCACTAACATGCTTCAAAATATAAGATGAGCCATATGTTAGGAATTTACAAAAGTTACTGTATTTCATTTCTAATAATAAAATCATTAGTTTTAATTTCTTAAACTTAATTCTAGTCAATTTGTTTCTTCAAAACTCATTGTAAAAAATTTCCTTTTAACATATATTACATCTCTTTGATTGAAACTAGTTTGGAATTGACTTTAGAAATCATGGATACTTGGTTTGGCATGTTGGCTGAAACATATACTTGTGCTATTTGATCTCTAAATTCATTTTCCTTGAATCTAAACAATTGTATATCTCATTAATTTTCCTAGGTTAATTAAATCACACTTAAAAAAAATTAGAACATTTTGGTTCTCCATTTTGGTTAATGGCCGTGAGCCTCATTGGTGTGTTCTTTGGAACACTCATGCAATCCTTGGCATATTGTTCACATCCTATAAATTATCATGCATTTCTAACACATACAATATTATCAAAGCTTGTAGACATGCAAATTAATACAAATAACAAATAGGAAAGCTTATAACAAACACACAAATGAATCCTTATGGATTCTACAATCACAAACAAATCTCCATCTTCTTACCACCACCCAAGGATGATAAGATTTAGTCTTCCTCTTACCTTAAATGAAGACAAATATGCTTTCACACCTTTCCTAGGGTTTCGGTTTTTCTCCTTCAAATCACCTAACAAGCTTAAACAAATTTCTACAAGTTACTAACATTAAAGAGAGCTTAAACCATGGATAAATCATGGCTTAGAACTTTGAAAAAGAGTTTAGAAATAGAAAACAAGAAATTTCACCTTCTAGGTAAAATCTTCCAAGTAGGTTTTCAAGCCTCAAATGAATGATTTTGCAAGAACTCCCAACTAGAGATGTTCTTAGAATTGTGTTTAGGTTTAGAAAAAATGGTTGGATGAAATTTTGGGTGATTGGATAGTGAGCTAGGGTGTTTGGCCGAATGGTGCTTCAAGGAAGCTTCAATGGTGTTTGGTGTTCTTGGAAGAGAGAGAAGAGAGAAATTGCATGAAAAACCAAGTGAAGAATGGTCCTCCAAAGCCAAATGGCCGTAGACTTCAATGGGTAAGGAGGTGTCCATTTGTGTTGGCTCCATCCAAGCCTTAGAATGGATCAAGGGTGAGGATCAAGCCTTGTTCACCAAGCTTTGCTCTCATTAGTTCATTTTAGCCTTGTCACTTAACCTAGTCACCATGCTTAGTCACTAATTAAGCCTAGTCATTAAGCTTAGTCACTAGCCTTGTCATTAGCTATCTGTTCTAGCTCTAAACGTTTACTGCTTAGGTTAAACGTGGGTCCCGCAAGACATTTTCGGGTCCACTGTCACTTAACTATACTGACTAATAAAATAATATTATAATAATACAAAATTATTTTATTTGACAGTTAAATTCTAAAAATTAAAAGATTAACTACTGTCTCATTCAGAATTGGGTTTAGTAAGATCCCCCAGTTCTGAATAATAAAAATAAGATTTCCCCGGCCCGAAAAATATTATTTTCCTGTCCCGGAGCAAATCACACAAAAAGTCCAAATAAAATCACAGACAATAATATTAAACACTGTATCATATAGAAAATTTAAAACAGTACATTCGGGACGTAATGGTCATTTTTCCATTTTTTCCCACCACGAAGCAAATCATTCAAAACACTCAAATAAAATTATAGACAGTAAAATATATCAGTATATCACACAGAAAAATTTAAAACAGTAGTTTGAGAAAAATTTTGTTTTACGGTCTCGAAGCTAAATATGTAAAACGACCAAATAAAATCATAGACTGTAATATATATTTGTATTTCATACAGAAAAAAAGAAACAAGCAAAATAGGGACACAACGGTCTTTCACCTAAAAGTTTGAAAAACAGCAAACAGAACATTCGGGACATTTTTCCAAAAATTGGGGTGTTACAACTCTCCCCAACAAATAAAAATTTTGTCCTCGAAATTCGCTGCTTATCAAAACAAATGAGGATATTGATCCCTCATTTTACCTTCCACTCCCAGGTAGCATCACTGTCACATCATTCCATATGATCTTCACCAGCTCGATCATTTTCCCTCGAAGCTGCTTTACCTTTCTGTCCTCTATTCTAACAGGTAAAGTCTCATAAGTCAGATTCTCCTTCAGCTGCACTTCGTCAAGTTGTATAACATGCGTCGGATCCGGAACATACTTCCGTAACTGAGATACACGAAATACATCTTGCAAATTTGATAGAAAAGGCGGCAAAGCAATCTGATACGCCACAGGACCTATACGTCGGATAATCTGATACGGTCCAATGAACTTAGGAGTAAGCTTCTTGGATTTAATAACTCTTCCGACACCAGTCGTAAGACTCACTCTTAGAAACACATGCTCACCCTCCTCAAATTCAAGAGGTCGTCTTCGTTTATCCGCATAACTCTTCTGTCTGCTTTGCGTCGTCTTCATCTTCTCTTGTATTATCTTTACTTTTTCCGTAGTCTGTTGTACAAGATCTGGTCCAATAGTCATACTTTCCCCATCTTGATACTAACATAACGGCGTTCGACATCGTCTCCCATACAATGCCTCATAGGGTGCCATCCCTATACTTGAGTGAAAACTATTGTTGTAGGTGAATTTTATCAAAGATAAAAATTCATCCCAACTTCCTCGTTGTTCCAAAACACAAGCACGCAACAGGTCTTCCAAAGACTATATAGGTTCTCTCTGTCTGACCATCAGTCTGCGGATGATACGCCGAACTCAGTCGCAACTTAGTTCCCATTGCTTCTTGTAAACTTCGCCAGAACCTTGACGTAAACCTCGGATCTCTATCAGAAACTATACATGTAGGCACACCATGCAGTCTGACAATCTCACCGATGTATAACTGGGTTAATCTTTCCAACGAATACTTGATATTAATTGGTAAGAAATGAGTCGACTTCGTAAGCCTATCGACTATAACCCATATCGAATCATGATCTTTCCTTGTCTTCGGCAACCCAGTAACAAAATCCATAGAGATACTATCCCATTTCCATTCTGGAATAGCTAACGGTTGCAACATTCTAGCTGGTCTCTGATGTTCCACTTTCACTTTCTAGCAAACCAGACAAGACTCCACATACTCTGCTACATCTCTTTTCATTCTTGGCCACCAAAACAACGTTTTCAAGTCTTGGTACATCTTGGTCATCCTCGGATGTAAACTCAGGTCACTAGTATGAGCTTCATCTAGGTTCGACTTCTTCAATCCAGAATCATCAGGCATACAAATTCTTCCCTTAAACCTTAAGATTCCATCTGCTCCTTCTTCTACTGTCGCCTTATGACCTTGCTTTAACAATTCCCTCTCATTTTGTAAAAACACGTCTTCCTTTTGTTTATCTCGGACCACATCGAGAAATTCATTTATGATCACGACCTTATATAGACGAACTCTTTCAGGTAGAAACTCCACTGACAACCATAAATCTCGGAACTTGTTAATCAATTCCTCCTCCTTTATCATCATTGCCGAGACACTAAGCACCTTTCTACTTAAGAAATCAGTTACCACATTAGCTTTTCCTGGGTGGTATTGGAGTTGAAAATCATAATCCTTTAAGAATTCTAACCATCGTCTCTGCCTCATATTCAATTCTTTCTGATCAAACAAGTACTTTAGACTCTTGTGATCACTAAAGACATTGAACATCGCTCCATATAGAAAATGTTTCCACACTTTCAGAGCAAAAACCACCGCGGCCAATTCAAAATCGTGCGTTGGATAATTCCTCTCATGAACCTTCAACTGTCGAGAAGCATATGCCACCACATTCCGATTTTGCATCAATACGCATCCTAACCCTTGGTAAGAAGCGTCACAATACACATCAAAAGTTCCCTTAGAATCTGGCAAAATTAACACTGGTGCAGTTGTTAATCTCTTCTTCAATTCTTGGAAACTGGCTTCACGTTCTTTTATCCATTCAAAAGCTCGACTTTTTCTCGTAAGCTGTGTAAGCGGTCCAGCAATCTTAGAAAAACCTTCGATAAACCTCCGATAATATCCAGCAAGTCCAACAAAACTTCGAACTTCTGTCACTGTTTTAGGTCTTTCCCACTGTAAAACAGTCTTCATTTTCGCTGGGTCTACCGCAATACCTTCTTTCGAAATCACATGACCTAGAAATTGGACTTCTTCCAACCAAAACTCACACTTGGCCAATTTCGCATATAGCTGCTTTTCCTTCAAAATCTGAAGAACAATACCCAAATGTTTAGCATGCTCTTCCTTAGATTGAGAATAGATCAGAATGTCATCGATAAAGACAACGACAAATCTGTCTAGATACGGACAAAAAATCTTGTTCATATAATCCATAAATATGGCAGGAGCATTCGTCACCCCGAATGACATTACTTGATACTCATAATGTCCATAACGAGTTCGAAAAGCTATTTTTGGTACATCCTCCCCCTTAACACGAATCTGGTGATAACCCGATCTCAGATCTATCTTGGAGAATACCACTGCTCCCTTTAACTGATCCATCAGGTTGTCAATTCTTGGAAGCGGATATTTATTCTTGATAGTCACCTTGTTCAGTTGACGATAATCCACGCAAAGTCGAGAAGTTCCGTCCTTCTTCTTGACCAAAAGCACTGGCACTCCCCATGGTGAAACACTAGGTCGCACAAATTGTTTCTCCAAAAGTTCCACCAAATGCTCTTTCAACTCTACCAACTCTGTTGGGCAACATACGATAAGGTGCAATTGAGATAGGACCTGCTCCTGGTACTAAATCAATTGAAAACTCGATCTCCCTCTCAGGTGGCAATCCAGGTACGTCATCAGGAAAAATCTCTGGAAACTCGTTGACAATAGGAATAGTATTCACATCCTTCTCATTCTTAACTTCTAGAGAAGACAATATCACATATCCCTGCGCTCCCTCTCTCAACAAAGATTTGACTTTAACCGCAGTAAAAAATCCAAACTTTTCTTCCTTAGGAAAAACTATGGTTTTGCTTGCACAGTCTATAAGGATATGGTTAGAAGATAACCAATCCATCCCTAATATCACATCTATCTCAACAAGAGGCAAACAAATGAAATTGACCAAGAACTTACGGTCCTTCACAACAATAAGACAATCCAAACATATCTTTGATGCAACTACAGGTTTAGTAGTTGGCGTAGAAACACTCAACTTAACATTCAAAGAAGACACAGGCAATTTCAATCTGTCCACACAATCATATGCAATAAATGAATGTGTTGCACTAGAGTCATATAACACAGTCAGAAGATTACCTTCAATAGCACTTTCTCCCTGAATAAGATCATCAGATTGAGAAATTTCTATTCCAGTCATAGTATATACTCGCCCTCCAGATCTCGGTTGAATACTTCCTGACCTCGGCTGATTAGCATGAACATTTCTCATAGCTGGCTTTTTCTCTGGTTGAGTACAATCTCTAGACATATGTCCAGGCTGTTTGCAATTAAAACAAACTGTTCCTCTGATAGGGCATTCACTAGAAAGATGGCCTTTCTTTCTACACTTAAAACATGTTGGCGTAAACACCACTCTTTGTCCAGCTCCACTACCACTTGCACTTCCCCCAACTGGTGGTCGTTGAGATTGATTCCCTGGTGGTCTAGAATACGGCTTACGCTGAAACCGATTAGTATTACTGCCACCACCTCTCTGAAACCTTGTTGGCCCAAAGTTACGGTTCCTCTGATCTCGCGACGGCTCCAACTCTTCGAGTCGTGCACATGCATCAACTAAAGCATGAAACTGATTCATTCTCAAGGATATCACTCCTCGCTTCAGTTCCACTCTTAACCCTGCTTCAAACTTCGACATCTCCATCCATCATCTGGTCGAGTTTGAGCATAATCTGAGAATTGAGACAAACTCTCAAATTTTGTAGCATACTCATTCACAGTCATATTACCCTGACGTAAACCAAGAAACTCCATCTCCTTGGCATGTCTAGCACTCGCAGGAAAATACTTCTCCAGAAAAGCATTAGAAAATACCTCCCATGTAATTTCTACTCCCTCAGCTAACAATAATCGGCGGGTTCCTCTCCACCAATGTTCACCATCTCCCCTCAACATAAAGGCTGCATATGTCACCTTCTTCTCATCAGAGCATCTTATTCCTTCAAAAATTCTCTCCAAGTCTTGTATCCACTGACTTGCCTTCTCAGGGTCAACCTCGCCTCTAAACTGTGGCGGATTGTGGTGCCTAAATTTAGATAAATTTAGGGCATCAGCAGTAGCATCTTGCTGTTGAGCTGCTCTCAAATTTTGCTGCGTAATTACTTCAGTCATCCACTGCATAGCTTCAGCAGCCACAATCATTGGATCCACTTCTCGATTTACGTTCGCACGTCCTCGTCCTTTACCAGACATCTTCTTTCTTCAAACATAACAAAACAAAGTCAGATACATCCTTTCAAAGTGGTATACTTAATTCTATTTACTTAGTGTACTTAGGGTATACTGTAGTATCTAGAATTAAGGTGTTACAGTACTCTCCTCTTTTACCTCTGGAGATTTTTTAGTGTTGTTGTGGTGTTTTTGGGCATGATATATATTGTGCACCCTTAGAGCTAATGTTTTTGTCACTGAAATAATTTTCAGTGCTTTTTTTGTGTGCATAAATTAATATGTAATATTTTGAGAGCTATTTATCTTGTTGTTACTAATGTAATTTAATTATGAGAGTTGTTGTTTAAAGCATTGTGGTACTATTTTGGGGCATTTTGTGTAACATTCCAACACTATTACTAATGACACCTCTGGAAGCATGCATTAGTAGCTAGGATTAGATATGTCACTTATAAATATCATTAAAACTTTTTAGAAAAGACCTCCAAGATATACGAAAATATATGAGCTTGCCTCGGAAATATATTATACATACCTCGTAGTTCTTAATATTCATAACAATACTTTTACACAAGATTGGCCTACACGGCCCAATTTCTACAAACTATACATAATTCTTATATGTTTTACAAAAAAAGGATCAATCTACTCCTCTGTCATGTTCTTCATTAATCGTAGCTAAAGATCTCTTTCCTAGAATTATCATGAAAATTCAAACAAATGGAGTGAGAATTATACAATCCTTGGTAGTTTATATAAAATTGTGTCATCACACTAACTCCAGTTGTTTCGAGGAAAAACAAGCGAATCTCAACTGATAATTTTATAGAAAGGTGGCAAATGCTAAAACTATGTTCTTTCTCTCCTCGAAACAGAGGTTCATTTATATTATTCATCAAAATCTTTTGTATAATCAAAGAAGCTATCAAATCTCATCATAATCTCAATATTGTACCATAAATCCAATATATTATAAGCTCATGTATTAAGCTATCTCAAATTAGTCATTCATCTATAATCATCATTTATTATTCGTCAATAATCATTGCTCATCATTTATCAAAATGGTAAGGAAGGAGTATCCACCTCACAACATCATTCACTTGGTAGTAGTCTACTTTCAGATTAGTGCACTTCAACCTATTAGTAACAATCTTCCTTGTTACACAAAACTACTCTGAGTAACCCAAACAACCACAACAATTGAGGAGTCTATCCTCATTTAAAAGTTGTGAGTAGAAAAGGAGTTTGTCCCCAACTACTTTGATAGGGAGGGTGTAACACCCTAGAAAAATATGTTAGGTTTGTATATGGATATAAAGGTAGCCTAATACTTACTTAACATGCCTGTTGAATTTTATGACCTTTTGAACACATTTAGTCACTTTGTTGCAACGTTATGTGTGAAATAAAACTATTTTTAGCCCCAGAATTGGCCTAAACTGTTTCGTTTATAGAAATAAATGTGGAGGATTTGTTTCTATGTCACAAATGTGATGAAGTTAGTGTGGCTAATTTTTGAGGTTAATCAGAGCTTGTTTGACATTTTTAAGCATACTGGTTATATGTTTTAATGTCGGTTTGACTAGCAGCTGATATGAAAAATGGTGGTTTTGGTGCAACAAGATTTTTTATGAATTCTTTGATTTATTTTAAACTTGTTGGCTATAAGAAAACTGGATTTGGTGAAATTTTAGTGTTCTTAGCAGATCAAAAATTTATCACATAGTTACTTAAGTGACCAAAGTCACTCATGGCTGCCTTGATATTAAGGCATAAGATGAGATATTTGTATCTCATTTTTTACTCTTTGTCTCTTCTTCTTTCACGGTTACAGCTTCCAAAAGAGAGGAAAAGGAGAATCAAGCAAAGAAAGAGGAAGAAGAGGAAAGGAAAAAGAAAGGGAAAGCCAAGGCTTCATCATCATCTTCATCTTTGAGACAACAGGTAGTGTTTTTGAGCTCAAAGTCTCACTTCTTTCTCATTTTCATGTTTAGGCTATTTGAGGTTTAAGATGTCAAAATGCAATTAGTTGTGTTTTGAGTGATTTTCTTACTTGGATAAGTCTTACATGTTGTTTATAACTTGTTCATACTAAGAGTTTGGATTAGAAATTGAAAACTCTCCATTTGGACCTAAAATGCTCAAAGTGTTGATTAGTTAGGTTATGGATAATGATTTTGGTCCTTGGATCCAATTTGGAAGTTTTTGATGATGATTAATAATTCCTAAGGGATAATGAACTTGTTAGGGACCTTAAATCACCTAGAAACTAACTTGGAATGGCCAAAATCCGGAACATGTTCTAATGGAACAGTACCTGAATTCTGTAGAATTTTATAGAATCCATGTTCTATTGCTGGTAGCACGGCGAAAGTGCTGCACGCCGCGGCATGAGAGTGATGCACTTCCAGTAATGGAACCCAAGAGTAGGGCGCCGCGGTGTAGCACAGGTGGTTCCACGGCATGAGCTCCAGGATCTTCAAAAATATATTTTTGATATCTTTGAAAGTTCCTAAGTGTTGGGATCATTCATATATGCTTTCCTAAGTGTGTTGAGGCACCAATAGAGGTATTTCTTGGAGAGAATAACCATTTAGCATATGTGAGTTTTGTGTGAAACCTAAGCATCATTTGAGATGTGGAATGCTTAGGTTAGTGTTTAAAACTTTAGTTAACATGAGATTGATTTTATTATCACTTATGATGATGATATGTGATGGGAATGGCAAATAGAGTGAGTATGTGAGTATTCCTAAGTTGATGGTTGGAACACCTTGTGGAGGAGAATGGACACGTTTAAGGTCATTCGATTTGAACTCGTGTAGGAGAGTATCCGATGTGGCATTGAATGTGTGTTAAATATCACTTTGTATGTTTTCTCACACACTTGCTATTTCCACGTATCTGTGAATGGTATATAAGATGGTAATAGTACACTCATTATTATGACATGGAATAGTTCATTCTGTAACACCCATTTTTCTTATCTCACGAATAAGGAACGTCCCACCATAGTGAAGTGAAAAACTAAATAATTTAAATTGCAGAAAATAGTAATTGTTTTAAACCTCATAGACCCAGTTCATTTCATAGATATATAGGTTCCTTTCTAGATAACATTATATATTTTTTTTTGTATTAAATTGTATCATTACCAAGTAATGTTAAAAGGGTTAACATAACAGTTCATTTCGTAGCGAGATAATAATTAAAATGGTTGCAGTAAAACTGACATAAAAATAAACCATACATCCATACACAACATTTATATATATATATATATATATATATATATATATATATATATATATATGCAATAGCCTTTTTAATCACATCATGATTTACACAAAAAACAAAAGGATGTATTCACCCGAGATGATACAAATATACACCCATCAATTACAGCAAAACGTCAGGCTTCCTAAAAAGATAAACGATTAGCCATCAGTAGCCACCGACAGTATCAGCCCCTAAGATCGACAAGAAGGGACCGTAGCCGGGTCCTCCTCAGGGTCCTCTTCATCCGATGAAATTGTCATCGGAGCAACCGAATTTCGAGCAGAAGCCTGAGCAGTGGAGAGGAAAGAGTCCTCTTGTGGGGTATAGTAAAGGTTATCCCATAGATCTCTAACAGGCAGGTAAAATTCCAAGTGAACAAAAGTGGTAAAGTAAAAAACAAGCGGGTCATAGCGGCCCCACGCCAAAGACACAGTCAGCTCCCCGTGATAGATACAACAGTCCATGCTCAAGTTAATGTGCCAGCAATCGGGTCCCCCATGAAAGGTCATCCTAGCATACCCTAAAAATTGGCGCAGACTTGAAGACATCTTCAACCAGCACTAGTCGTAATATGGCCAGAAACCCGGAAACTCAGGTGTTTCCTTTCCTTCCTCACGAACGTCTTCTTAGAAGTATATAAACAAACTAAAATATCGAAATACAGAAAGAGGTGAGATATCTAACTTTCATTACCAATACGGCAGCAAGAAAATAGAACGGCGCTGGATGCCCACTTAGCAACACAGTTCATATATCCAATCGCAGTAATAATAAAATTAATAGTAAAACAGAACCATAATAAATAATAGTAAGAATTAACAATAACAGACAGATAACAATAATGTCTTCAGTAGTCAACAGTCTAATAGTAAAATATTTATTGCAGTAATAAGAACATATATTTTCACAGTTATAAATATTTATGCTCAATGAATTATAAGGTTGATAATTCACAATGCAGATGGTACCAAGTTCCTACTCCATGGAGCTAGACACTAACATTTCAAAGAGAATGATCAAGGAGTTATGCTAGTATCTCGTTAGCCTTAAAAATAGTGTGTTATATCTCATAAAAATATTTAAGCAATACGGCTTATATATGGCACCTCAATAGTTAATCGCGATATAGGACAGCGTTCAAGTCCGGATCGTCGGTGTGTTTGCATCGATCTATCTCATGACCCTAGTGGAGCTACCACTGTCTATTGTGAGACACCCGCACTCCGACGCCCCCAGGGTCAACCACTATGACCCTACGCTTAGTCTACTCGCACCCGCACATAGGTGTTATTCAACCTCCTAGGCATACATCACCTTTCCAATAATGTCCAACGGACAACACATATGCACGATGATGCAATGTACATCATGTATGTTTATCAATGATACATTAATCATAAAGCATACCACAATGGCATATGATCATTCCTCAATATCAATATGTCATAATTTCATCAAGTACTTAGTCCCACATAGGAACTCACAATAACATAAACCAAATTCTCAATGTCAATATATATATATACATTATTCAACACATACCACAATTTCCATATTATGAATCCCACATTTTTCAATGTCCTAAGTCTTGATCAATTATGAGATTTTTGGGCTAATGATTCCTTCAAAACCGTGGCCTATAATGACCATGATTAACTTAATTACTTTCATTATAAGCATCAATTTTCTAATGTTCGATCACATAGGTTTTGTTACACATAAACTTAATTCAAACCCTTATTACTTAGGCCAAAACCGTGGCCTCCCCAAGAGAGTAGAAAACCCTCAAAATTTCTATTCTATGCCTTAATCATTTTCATAACTAATCACATAAGTTTTATTTTTCACAACTCAATTCCAACCCTAAAATTTCAAGCCAAAACCGTGGCCTCCCAAGGTTACCAAGGTTCCAATTTCTTTCCATTTTATGCATTAATCACTTGATACCTAATTACTCAAATCTTATCTCACACAAAATCAATCCAATCCCTAAAAAATCCAAGCCAAAATTGTGACCTCACATTAGTGTAGGAAACCCTAAAAAATTTTCTACTCATTAAACCTAACATTATTAAACATTCCAATACCCCCAGTGCATTCAAATTCATCATTCAATCTTCAACCTCAATTAAGAATACATAAACATGTAAAATCACCAAACAAAGTAAGCGTTCAAATATGGATTTCTCCATCAACAACCACACAAAGGTCTCCTCACCACCAATAATGATTAAAGTGAGTAATCTCCCTCTTACCTAAAGGAAGAACATGAAAATGGCCTCCTATTTGCTCCTTGGTGGATTCTGTTTTGGGGTCCAAAAACCCTAAAAATTTCAACTACAAAGAATCAACATCAAGCTTAGTAAAAGATGGGTCTTTGGTCTCCAATGAAACCATAGAACACGAAAATGAAGAGAAAGAAAAGAAAAAATGGAAACTTTACCTTAAAGTTTGAAGCTTGGTCTTGGAAGACAATGGAGGAAATGATGGATTTTGAAGAAACTTTCTAAATAGAAAGTGTAGAGGAGGTTGAAGGGAGTGTAGAAAGGGTGTTAATGAAGAGAGAAAATATGAAGAAGTGGTCACTAATGGGGCTGCAAACCGTGGGTGAAAGGGGAGAAGAAGAGAGAAGGAGGAGAAAAATGGAAGATGAACTTGAAGAGAGAGAAAATGTTAAGTGAAATGTGATATTTTTGAGTGAAAATGGGTTAAGTGTGGAGGCAAATTTTTGCCACCCTTGGGCTAGCATTGCCGCTAAAATGGGAGAGAGAGAAGGGGGAAAATTGGCTTCCCCAATAAGCCAAAGGTAACTTCGTTATTTGGTGGTCAAAGCTTCTCAAAGAAACTTTGATTAAAATACAATAAATGTGAATGAAAGTGGATTTGATTAGACATAAAGTGGATTATATTAAGATAATGTGATAGAGTTTTTAATACATACTATTATCCAATAGACAATTATTACAGTTGACAGAAATCAATATTAGTTATCCGGCGGATAAAAATTATACAGTGACTTATTATTTTATCAGATAAATTTTTTTGAAAAATGTGAAATCTCATAAACTGTGTCCGGTCTCGAGTTTAGTAAGATCCCCCATAGACGTTTTCACAGATCAAGGTTCTCGAGAAAAATATCTCATTTTTCCAGCTCCGCTCAGTTTACACGTAAAATAAGAAATAATATTAAAATATTTCGCGTTCTAAAAAAAATCCAAAAAAATTCTCAAAAATAACAAATATTATAAAATGAATATTTATAACAAAATAAATAAATTTTGAGGTGTTACACATTCATTTCTAGGTAGTGTTTTAAGGTTAGAGCCTCACTACTCAGAGAAGTAAAAAAGAATCGTAGTTCCTGGAAATAGTTAAGATTTTTGACATTGCACCAACACTATGTTTACTTCATTACATATCCATTGTCTTAGGACATATTAGGCATGAACATACAACATAACAAGCATTGCATATGCATGGTAATTGTATGGGTAGTTACCTTAATCAACGATATTTATGATTGTATGGGCGGGTTTATAATATTGTTGGTAGTTTTTAATGCGTGTTTAGGAATATGGTTTGCTTAGGAATACTACATAGGGTTGCTATGCAAGTTATTCTTTTGGTAGTAAATAGTGATTCTTATACATGTTGTAAACTTATTCCTAATGCTAATTGTGGTTTATTCATTGTGAATGTTTAAACACTGGTTTTGGAATGCTTATATTGAGAAATTGTGATTTTTCATCTCGATTGTGTTTTCATGTAAATCCAAGTAAAATCATATCAAATGGAAAGAGAAAGTCATTTGAAGACGCATAATATAAATGCTCTTTTAGGCTAATCTTGTATATCTTTTATATTTGTTTAGTTGCTTAAAGTTATGTATAACAATACACCATTTTGAGGCAGTGATGTATGTGTGTGTGTCTATATATATATTTGTGTGAATGTTGTGTTTAGGTTTTATGTTTGAGTTTGAAGTAGCATGGCTAGTTTTGGCTGTTCTTATACATGTCAGATATATTGGAATAACATTATTAGGATGTTACAAAGGGTATCATCCTTCCTAACACTATCTTTAGATCTAGGATCACCACAAGTAGAAAAGAAGGCTATCCTCAACGACTTTTGATCTAGGAAGAATTCAGGTAAAGAGGGAAGGAGTGTTTACCCTCAACCTTATTTACTATGGTTGTAAGGACATGTTTATCCTTAACCACCATAATCCAAGTCTTATCCTAGGTATGAGGATAATTTCCTAGATAATGGGTAACCCAAGAAAATAAATATGTAGCTTTATTTTATCTTGATCATCAAAGTTTATCATGCATGCAATAAGATGCTTCTACATCATATCATTTCACCCATTTATGCTAAAAGCACAAACTCATCATTCTCAAGTCCAGAATATGTTCAATGCCTGTATATATCAATGATTGGGTAGAAATCTTCATTACACAATCATAAACATCCATATATAGTTTTTTAGATCATAAATTTAGGTTTATAATTGGTTAATATAGAGTAAATAACTCTAGTTTCACAAAACAAGGGCATAAAGATCGGTTCCCAACCAAAACAATAGCAAAATATGTTATCTTGAGAGTGAATAATCGATTATCTGTTGGGAACTGTGGATACATCACACAGTGGAATAACAAAAAATTCCCAACAAGGATCTATGCGAAAAGGGCCATGATCTGAGTTTTAAAAGTGTTTACCTTTTGAAGCATGATAAAATCAAGTGACGTGAATTACCAACACCATAACAACGATGATGTCTCTGCGATATCCACACGAACAAACTCACGAATGTCCAACATCCACAAAAGGAGTCCCACATCTCTCATATAGTGCTAGCTGCGAATAGAAGAGAAGAGAAACCTGTCATTCTCTCAGTCACTATTTCTATCAAGTGCAGCTAGGGCTTGTAACACGTCCTTAACAGCTCCTTAGCAGTGCTATTTATAATAGCTGTTGCCTTATGTGAGTGAGAGCAGTAGTAGGTAAGCTATGTAACCCTAGACTCATCTGTTATGAGTCCAACCCATAATTGATGTAACGCCCCTTTTCGGAGAGGGACAATCACACTGAACATGAACGAAAGATCAAAAGATAATACTAAGACCCAGTTATATACACGTATAGATAGTGACTTATTCATTCATAAAACATATAGTATATTGACAATTCTTTTTTAGTTATACACATACTTTTTTTTCTTTTTTGTAACGGAAGACATAAACTTAGCGAAAATAAATAACAATAAGAACATTACATTCATCTAACCAGAATATATATATCACACGTACTTATATACATCAAAGATATCGAAAAGTATAAATAAGAGTTCCACATGCCCAAAAAGGTGTTACATACATAAGCCTTCCAAAAAGATACAAAACATCAGGCCCCCAAAAAGCTAAACACCACATGCCAAAGTCCCACAACTATGGGAAAGGACCCTTCGATGGGTCTTCCTCCGTCTCATCGGAAGATAAAACTACTGGATGAGGCACTCTCTGATGGACAGGAGTCCGTGCAGAGGACATTTCACTGTCCTCATGAGGGGTATAGTTAAGGACACCCCAAAACTCCCTGATAGGCATGAAAAACTCCAGGTGTATATTAGTGTTCACAGAAAAGAAGGGAACACCATCCCTAGTCCTACGAATAATAACAGAAACGTCTCCATCATATCTGATGCACTCCGAGTTCCAGTCAATCTTCCAGGCATTTGACTCGCCATGGAACAAAACACTTACATAACCCAAAAAGCTTTGACCCGATGCCATCACAGAATAGGAGACTAATTTGACCAGAATCCAGGAAACGCAAGCTCTTCCACCTCGGTCTTTATAGAAATACAGATATAAAAACAAAATAACAAAGTAAAGAGGTGAAATATCCAACATCATTACCAACATGGCAGTAAAGAAACATAAACGACATATAACGCCAAACAGTATAGTAAAACAGCAAGCAACATCAATATCAGACAAGACACAATTTAATAATCCAGGCATTCATAATATTAATAAAAGAAATAGTCACATAATCATATAATTAAATGCCGGGTAAATATGATGACTGACTATGCATATGCACAAAGTACCAAAATCCTACTCCATGGAGCTAAACACAACATCGAAGAGAATGATCAAGGAGACATGTTTGTATCTCATCGGCCTCAAATCAAGTGCTTCAATATCAATAAATTGCATAACATGGCTCATACAAGACATTCTTCACAAGATCGTGATATAGGACAATGTCTCGGTCTGGATCGTCGGTGCGTTTGCATCTGTCTGTCTCACGATACAGAGGAGCTACCAACTGTCCATTGTGAGATACCCACACCCCGATGCCCCTAAGGTCAACGAGTGACCTACACTAGTCTATTCGCACCCGCATTAAGGTGTGATTCATCTCTTAGGCATACAACCTTACAACAAAGTCCACCGGACTTTCGCAATGTATGATGACTCAATGCATATTCATGTATATTCTGTAACACCCCAAATTTCCTATCTATTAGACAATAATTTTGACAGTTAACAGAATTCTACTATTTAGTGATTTCTGTGTACTGTAAAATTCTTTTGAGTATTCCATCAGCGTATTTGATCGTTTTGAGTGAATTACTCTGTGTCAAGAAAATAATAATTTTCAGGTCGGGGGAAATCTTTATGTATTTATTTTTCTTAATTGTTAATTATTTTTAACAATCTGACTTGATTTTCATACGTTTTCTAATATTTGTGATTTTTGTGGATGATTATAAATTTTTATATTTCTCTGATTGTTTTTGGGCTGTTTGTGGGTCCAGGTGGCTTTACGTGGGCCCAGGTAGGTCCCGCAAAGTGAAAAAATTTTTACGCATAGAAAAATTTATACTATTGAGACGGAGACAAGGGCTCTTACTAAACCTGAATCCCAAAACAGTTTTAGAAAATTTCTTTTACTGTGTTTTGTACTGTATTTAATTATTGGACAATAAAAATACAGTAAATATATTCTTTCGTGGGGTTATAGTAGATAAAAATAAATATTGTACTGCTAAGTCAACATTAATGGTTATGGCAACTTTTGACGGACCAATAGGAAGCAAGTTTAATTTTTGAAGCTTTGAATATCAACCGTCGATTTGATCAACGGTGTAGAATCGGTCTAATAAAATGGCTATGAACATTTATAATCATTAGATGAAGAATTAATCAAGGGTGGAGATTTGGTCTTACAAAGTGGCTAGGACCAATTGTGATCGTTGGATTTGGATTTAATCAATGGTGGAGATGGATCATTTATAACCATTAGATTTGGATTTAATCAATGGTGGAGATTTGGTCTTCTAAAATGGCTATGACTAATTATGACCCTTGGATTGAAAGTAAGAAGGAGTAATTTTGACCCTTTATTTTGGAGATGCATTTAATGGCTAGGATTTCAAGGAGGAAAGATCTAATAGCCTAGATTAAGTCTTCTAATCAAAAGTCTACCTTAATCCTAACCATTGATCTAATCAATGGCTTAAATTGCTCTAAATGGTGGCTAGAAAAGATGAAAACTTTATGAATGCATAATGCATGGAGGGGGATGGTTTTTGTGTTTTTTTGAAGCTAAAGGAAAAGTTTGAATATCATTATTAGTTGTTTTAGTCAATATGGATCATTATTGATCATTTTGCACTCTTAAGAGAATGCATGTAGGGGGGACGGTTTTTGGTGGCTTAAGACCATAGAAAAGTGTTTCATGACCATTATTGCCATTCTTGATCATTATTGATCATTTCCAAAAACCTAAAGCTCTTAGAAAAATTTCTATCCTTCTCCTTCAAGCTAGCACACGGCCATGATCATCAAATATACCCTCCATCACTCAAAAATTTTATCCGACCTAGTTTCTTGAATCCTTACCTTATTCTAAGAACATCTCTAGTTATCACTTTTCACAAAATCATTCATCTTGAGCTTCAAATCCAAGCTTCAAGTTTCTATCATAAAGGGTAAAGTTCTTATCTCTTCACCCAAACTTCAAGTTTTAATTTTCTAAGCCATGCTTGAACCATGGTTTACCTATTTCTACACTTGTTATTGATTTTAACATTTGTTTATGATTTTTAGGGATTTTTCCATGGAGCTCTATGAAATTGGTAAGAAGGAAAACTAAGTGTTTTCACTTCATTCTTTATCTTAACCAAGTCTAAGAAGCCTTTCTTTCACAAAAATCAAAAACTCTAACCTTGTTCTTCAAGAGGAACCATTCGGCCATACCACCCAAAATCACCATCCAATCTCTTTCAATTTCATCCAACCATAGATCTTGAATCTACATGATATTCTAAGCAACTTTCATGTTGGAGACTTTCTCTAGATCATCCATCATCAACCTTGTTCTTCAAGCTAAAGATTGAAGCTTTATTAGTGAAGTTTATTAATCTTCACTTTTCTTTTGATTTTCAAGGTTCTAACCATGATTTTAATCCATGGTTTTCTTATTCAAGTCCTATATATATATTAATTATGTGTGTTTTGTTTTGTATTTGAAAAGCCCTTGGTGGTGAAGGACTTGGAAAAAGAAGCAAAACAAGGAGCTTTTGAGGTTCTTCAAGAGGTAAGAGGGAGATCCATCTCACCAACCAAGTATGGTGGTGAGAGATGGTCTTATATTTGATGGATGGTGAATCCATGTGAGGATTCATATCCATGGTCATGTAATTATTTATAGGTGTTTATGTGTTTGATTTATTTGTTCATGCTTTGTATGATTTGCATGATTTATTGCTTTTGATTGTGGCATGCTTGTGGTATTTATGATGAAATATGTATATGTATGCCATGATTTGATGATGAAAAAGAAAACAATTTTTGGTTCCAAAGACCAAGAGGAATTTCGGCCAAGACACCTCAAAATAGGTGTTCACAAATTAATATTTTCATTAATGATAAAATTGGATGATTAGAGATGCATGGAAAATAAACAAAGGGTTTATTTTTCAAGAAGTAGTGTTCACGGTTTTGAGAAAATTTTTTATTGATTTATTTGTGTAAAAACAAGAATGGAATTTAATGGAACTCAAGGACATTTTTGAATAAAAATATTTTAAGTATCATGAGTTTTAAATGAAAAAAGCAATGAGTTGATGATTTTAAGGATTTGTAAAGAAAGTGAAAATGGATTTGCAAAGAAAGTGAAAATGAAAAATGAACAAATGATTTGATTTTAAAGACCAAGTGCTCACGGTTTTTATGAAGAATTTTTAATGGTCTTGTTTGTGTAAAACCATATTGACTTAGAAGGAAAAATATTTGATGGTTTCAATAACCACGTACCACGGTTTTGGAAGGCTTGTAATGGCTTGATTTTGATGAAACAAAGTGATTTTTCAAATGGAATTATAATTGATTTAGTATAAAGAATTTGGAAATGGAATCAGAGTGTTTTATCACTTGAGAAATGAGATTTTCATATATGAATGGAAAAGAGAGGTTGAAAGTGTTTGAACCTCAATTTATTTTGAAGAGAATTGATTTTAGAATTTATTTGAGAAAAATGGAGAATATAATAGTGATTTGATATTTTCTAACGTGTAACTCATCCTTTAGATTTTGGAGAGCGTTAGTAATTTTTAAAGTTAGAAACATTGATTGAATTCAATGGAATTGTGAATTTGTAGAATATATTGTGAAAAGGATTTTCTTGAGTAAGAAAATGTGGAAAATAATGTGAAAAGTCATATTATTTTGAGTAAAGAATTTCTTAAAGGAGAAATGTAAAAAATGATGTTGGAAATGATATTGATTTGTTTGAAAGTCCAAAATAATGTTTGGAATATTGAGAAATATTTTACATGATTATAAAATGGTGAAAAATGTTTTACGTATCTTAAAAACGTGATTTTTAAGCTACGCGATTTGAAAAACGTTAAAATATTTCTACGAATTTGGAAATCGTTTAAATATTTTGAAAATGATGGAAAATGGTTTACACGATATAAAAGAATGATTTTTAAGTTATGCGATTGTGAAAATGGTGGAAAATCACTAAGCGATTTGAGTAACGTGCAAATATTTTACGTGATTCAGAAAACGTTGAAAAATTAATACGTAATTGGAAAATGCAACAGAAGTGTTGTGGAATTGTGAAAACGAAACAGAAATGTTACGCAATTGTGAAAACACGATGAAAGTGTTTTGTGACTATAAAAATGCGATAATATGATTTCGCTATTGAAAATACAGTATGATTACTGTTGGGCCAGTATGTGGACCCTGATCATGAGATTATGAAATTTGAATTGAGAATAGGCCAGTGTGTGGACCCTGAATATGAAATTGTGAATTTGAACTGAGAATTGTGCATTTTATATGCATGAATTAGTGTATGAACACTATATGAGAAAATATTAAATTTTGCCTATGATTGGCATTGGTGCATTAAACATGCATTGACAAGGTCCGATGGACTGGATATGGCTATTTGCCTAGGAGAGACGTACACCTCTTGAATGGGTGCGATATGCGTAGTGTAAGTCACTTGTTGACCTTGGGGGCATCGGGGTGCGGCTTGCCTACATGGGCAGTTGGCAGCTTTTCTGTACCATGGGTTAGACCGACGCGACACATCGATGATCCTGACCGAGACACTATTCTTAATCAAGATCTGATAAAGATTGTTGTGTATATGCTAGATGTGCAAAATCAAAATGAAGATTATACCACGTGGTCTGAGGCATATGGTACCGACAGATCTTTTCGATCAACTTCTCTGAACTAAGTATTAGCTCCATGGAGTAGGAACATTGAGTCTATGTGCACATGCATAACATATGTATTATTATTGAGCATTGGTTATGATAATTGAACTGTTGAAATACTTGGATGATGATGATGATAATAATGTGATGGCATTGTGGTAATTATTGTGTGATGATAATAATGTTAATGGCATGATGGTAATTATTAGTTATTGTATCTGTTACAATAAATAATGTTGATTGGAATTACGATATGATATATCTGTTTAGTATGTTATTTGTATTATCTCTGTGCTACCATGTTGGTATTGACGTAGGTGATCTCACCTCTTTGTTATATTGTTTGGGCTTGTGTTGTAAAAATTATATAATAGATGGAACGAGCTGTCTTAGACATGATGGGTGGTAAATACTCTGAGATTGGTGACAACATTGAGGAGTAGCCATTCAGGATTCGATAGTGTGCAGTGTGAACAAGGAACAAATGTCTGATGCATCAAGATGGATACAAGAAGGAATAAGTATGTTAAGTTTTACCATTAGTGTTATACCGTACTATTAAGTAAGAACCGTGATGGGGTTTGCTACTGTTAAAAAGAGAGTCTGTTAGTTTTATATTTCTCTTTAAATTGTTAAATATTAATTGGTGTCAATATTGTATATTAATCAGTTTAAATATATTTTCAGTAATACTTATGGATTTCAGTAAGTTTATGTTTCTGTAATAAGAAATTTTAAAACTCACCTTTTATAACTCAAACCTTTTATGAGTTTCTTTACAGATTATGAGTTGGAAGTCGGAAATATGATACCCTGAGGAGAGTGTTACATATTCAACAATAATATACTTTTTCATAATCGTGCCATAATTGGCCAATTTAATTACCAATAAAACCTTGGTCCCACTCATGGACCCACAACAACACATTACCCGATTCTTAATCATGAAAATATACCTTTAAGGTTTATTATAAAATTACGCCTTAACTTCTACGTTTTTCCTATTAAGTCTCTCTAGAGGAATTCTCTTGCATTTTTCACCTAATCTTTATTACTCAAATTAAACAAGTTCTTCACTTAATTCTAAACCTAATTCACTTAGGGTAATTTAATTTGAGTTGTTCAAAATCTCACTTACACTCATGTTCTTCCTTTGATCAAAATTATTCTAAGTTATAGGACAAAATCTTATTCTTTGTTCTTTCCATTTTATGAATTCCTAATCAACCTCTAATTATCTAATTAACTAAGTTTCCACTTTAACACAACATTTTGCCATTATTTTCCCTAAGAAGCCGTGAGCTCTAAGGAAACTAGGGACCATAATTTTTTTATTACTCCATTAATTATTAATCACTTGATTAGTTAATTTCCCAACTTGTTACAAAATTTTAATCATAGACATCCCATTGGAGGGTGTTTGGTCGTGAGCCTCAACAAAGAGGGCAAAAACCCTTGCTTTCCATACATAGCTTCAATCCATTCAAATAATTTAGAATCCATCAAATTATACATTAACAAATAGCAAAATCATACAAAATAAAATAACCACAAGATCAAACATAAAAAATCATACAACAAAGTGAGCAACCCTAACTTGGATTTCTCACTATCAACACAAAATCATGTCTCTCACCACCATGATAGGTTGAAGAGGATTATCTCATTCTTACCTAAAGAGAAAACAAGCTCCTAGGTGATCTTTGAATTTCATCCACCACCACCACAAAACCCTAGAATGATCAAACTTTCACAATCAATAACCAAAACTTGAAAAGAGGAGTTATTGTTCACAAAGGTCACCAAGAATCACAAAAATGAGAAGAGAAAATAGAAAAGTCAAGAGCTTTGCCTCAAAGTTTCAAGTTGTAGGGTTTTATGGAAGAAGATGAAAATGGTTGATTTAGATGATGGTTACAAAAGAGAAAAGCTTCAAGGTGATGAGGAGATGTAGGAAATGACGTTGATTGAGCAAGAAAACTTGGATGGCAAAAAATGATGCCTCTTGGCCGTAGGGTTGAAGAGAGAATGAAGAAGAAAAGTTAACTTTTGGAAGATGGTTTTCAACAAGAAAAGAAAATCTTCAAAGGAAAAGTAGATTCAAGCAAAGTGGTTGCTTGAAATCAAGCAAACATGGAGGGGAAATGGGTGGTGTTGCCGTGGAAAAGGAGAGAAAATGGAGAAGAGAAAGGTATGAGAGAAAAGTGAGAGAAGAGAAATGTGGAGAGAGAAAGTGATAGAATGCTTTTTAGGAAATTTTGAAAGTGAAATTTGAACATATGCTTTTGGTAAAATGTGACAAAAATTGTCACCTTTTCCCTGCCATTGCCGTGGACCACATGGGGGAAAGGGAGAGGAAACTTCCTCTAGAAGCTTGGTGCAAAGCTTTCTTGAGAAGCTTTTTAACATTTTACAAAAGTCAAAGTGATGATGTCACTTTGATGATGTCATTAAAGTGCTCTTCTAGAAAGATGACTAACACTCTACTAAAGTTATTATCTAGTAGATAAAAGTTATAGTTAACAAAACTAGTTTTTATTGCCTAACAGATAATAAAGTGTATTGCGATTTTATTTTTATCAGATAAAATCTCAAAAAACGAAAATTTTGTAAATAGTGCTCGGCCTCGGGTTTAGTAAGATCCTTCATCAATGTTTTCACAGTCCAAGGTTTTCCAGCCTCGAGGAAAATATTTTATTTTCTCGGCTCTGCTCAGTGTGCATGTAAATCAAAAAATATATTAAAATAACCAATGTTTCCAAAAAAAATCACAAAAATTACAAAATAAATATTTATCATGAAACAAACAATTTTTGGGGTGTTACAACTCTCCCCTGCTAAAAAGAAATTCCATCCTCGAAATCCTCATACCTTAGAATAGATGTGGATATTGTTCCTTCATCTTGTCTTCTAACTCCCACGTTGCATCTCCGATTATGTTATTCCAGATCACTTTCACCAATGAAATTTCTTTCCCTCTGAGTCATTTCACCCTCCTATCTTCGATCTTTACAAGAGGTGCCTCATAGGTTAAATTCTCTTTTAGTTGTACTGTATCAGGTGCTATGACATGGTTTGGATCAGGAATATATTTCTGCAATTGCGACACATGAAAGACATTGTGAAGGTTAGAAAGAAAATGTGGTAAGGCTATTTCATAAGCTACTGGACCTATCCGACGAAGAATTTGATAAGGTCCGATAAATTTAGGAGTGAGTTTTCTATATTTAAGAACTCGACCGACCCTAGTCGTGGGTGTGACTTTCAAAAACACATGTTCACCTTCCTCCAATTCAAGAGACTTTCTCCTTTTGTTCCTGTAGCTTTTTTGCCTACTCTGAGTTGTCCTTATCTTTTCCTGAATCATCTTGACTTTTTTCATCGTTTGTTATACAAGATCAGGTCCGATCGTAAGATGCTCTCCATCTTGGTACTAACACAAAGGTGTTCTGCACCGTCATCCATATATAGTCTCATAGGGTGCCATCCCTATGCTCGAGTGAAAATTGTTGTCGTAGGTGAACTCTACTAATGACAAAACTTCATCCTAACTTCCAGTCTATTCCAAAGTGCAGGCTCTAAGCAAATCTTCCAACAATTGGATCGTCCTTTCCGATTGACCATCGATTTAAGGGTGATAAGTAGAACTCAAACATAGTTTCATTCCCATTACTCCTTGAAGACTTTGCCAAAACCTTGATGTGAACTTCGGATCTCTATCGAAAATAATACTAGAAGGCACACCATGCAGTCTAACAATCTCACCAATATACATCTGGGTTAACTTCTTCATACAATACTTTATGTTAATCGGTAAGAAGTGTGCAGACTTCGTAAGCCGATCAACAATTACCCATATCGAATTGTAACTCTTTCTGGTCTTTGGTAATCTAACCACAAAATCCATTGCAATACTATCCCATTTCCATTTGAGAATAGTTAAAGGTTGCAATATTCCTGAAGATCTCTAGTGTTCAACCTTAGCTTTCTGACAAACCAGACAAGACGATACATGTTGAGCTATATCTCTCTTCATTCCAGGCCACCAAAATAACTGTTTCAAATCTTGGTACATCTTAGTCATTCCAGGATGCATACTTAACCTGCTGGTATGAGCTTCATCTAGAATTGCTTTCCTAAGCTCCGGATCATCGGGTATACAAATCCTACCTTTGAACTTTAGGACTCCATTAGGTCCTTCCTCTACTATTGTCACACTACCTTGCTTCATTAATCCCCTTTCTTTTTGCAAAAATTCATCACTTTCTTGCTTCTCTCGGATCTCTTCCATCAAGTCATTTAGAATAGTAACCATATTCAAACAAATCCTTCCCGGTGCCAATTCAACAAATAGCCACATATCTCTGAACTGTTTTATCAATTCTTTCTCCTTAATCATCATACATAGCAGACATACTAAGCATCTTTCTACTCTAAGCATCTGCCACAACATTTATCTTTCTGGGGTGATACTAAAGTTAAAAATCATAGTCTTTCAAGAACTCCAACCACCTTCGCTACCTCATGGTAAGCTCCTTTTGCTCAAATAGGTACTTTAGACTTTTGTGGTCACTAAAGACGTTGAACATTGCTCCATACAGAAAGTGTCTCTATATCTTCAAAGCAAACATCACAGCTGCTAACTCCAGGTCATGTGTAGGGTAATTCTTTTCATGCACTCTCAACTGTCTTGAAGCATACGCCACCACTTTCTTATCTTACATGAGCACACATCCTAACCCTTGATGTGAAGCATCACAGTACACCTCGAATAGTTCATTGGGATAAGGTAAAATCAAAACTAGTGTCGTAGTCAATCGTCTTTTCAACTCTTGAAGAGACGATTATCCCTATTTTTCTCACATCAAATAATCGATTATCACTTTGTGATAATTGGTTATTTGGGTGTCCAAAGTTATCTCCTACTAAATAACTAGTAATTACCTTGTAATAATCGGTTATTCTTATTCCATAATCATACTTTAAACCGTGATAACTAATTATATATGACTGATAACCAATTATTTGTTTGTGTTTTTGCAAAAAAAAAAATAGAGCTTTAAGCTCATCAACTCCACCACTCAAGAGCCAATCATATATCAATCAGTTAAAATATCAGATTTTCACATATAAGCCTTCAAATTAGTTCATAAACATCATAATCAAATATGGGTAACAAAGAAACCCATTTTTATCAAACATAACTTTATAGAAAAGCTCAAACCAAAAACTAAGCGTAACCTATGAAGCATAACACAGAACATTAATCTAACTCATCAGATCCATTATTCATCTCAAAATAATCATTCAAAGGTTCATTTTAAAGCTATTTGGAAACCAAGAACATGTTAACAAGTTTAGAAAACATTTCCCCTACCTCAAATCCTTATAAGGCTATCTTCTTCCTATTCTTTTATCCTTCATTCTTCTTGATTCTTCCTTGTTTCTTTTCTTCTTTCTCTTTGCTCGTATCTCTTCTTTCTTCATGTTTTTGCCTTTATCTTTCTTTTTCCCTTTCTTACTTTCTTATCTCTTTCTTTCTTTTATCCTTTATCTTTTATCACCTTTTTGACTAAGAATAGTAGAGGTAAGGTGGTGGCAGAGGGTAAAATGATATCCAACCGGAAAAATTGTATCTCTTAAGGAAACACTAATCTTCCATTAATGAATTTTATAACCTTTAAAAGTATTATAGAAAATTCTAGGATTTCATTTAATTCTCAGGTTCATTATTTAATAATTATCCTTATACATCTTTATCAGCTACTAAGCTTTATTACTTATCCTTAAGTTAATTGATCCTAAGGAGATAAAATAATAGGCTTATAGATAGTCAATTTAACCTATTACCATTTCTAAAATAACTTCCATTTTCCTCTTGATATCTTCGTAAAATCTTATCATCCTTTAAGTTACTTTTCCTACTTAATTCGAGCTGTTAAACACATATTATGCGTTATTAAAGATATCAAGCTTACTCAGATAATTCTCAAAAATCCATCACAACTTACCCTAATTATTGGTAATCCATAAATAAAATTTCCTCGTTTAATTCCATCGTCTAGGTAATTTGTACTAAATTCTGAGCTAATATGAGTCATTTTCCATTTTCTGGGTTATAGCATCATACCTAAATTAGCTCAGAATTATCCCAAAATCAATACATAATTATTATTGAGCTTCTGTATTAATTCTTACGACTATTTTGTTGGGGAGGATGTTACACTTTGCATGATTGTGAGCTCACCTTCGCGACACCAATTATGTTGAGGTGTCTTTTTTTTAATATTTTATCAATAATGTTGCATCAGGGATTGTGTTGATGATGCACTTACCTTATCGGTTTGTCTTCATTAATATGATTCCTGATGATTTGTTAAAGGCATTAAGGTTATGCCCTTAGAGTTCTCAGTATCCTCTCGGTACTAGCTTTAGGGACATGATTTTGATGTCTGAGGGAGTCTACTTGTGTGTTGTAATTCGGGACCCTTGGGCGAGATTGCAATTGCATGGGAAAGCTCCATTATAGTTATTTACTCAAATATTGTACATGTTGATATGCTTGACAAAATCTCCCTTAATGTATTGTTCTTTCAGGTTTATCAATGCAAATGAATGCTTTAACGAAATTGAATAAGACTAATTATGAGGACAGGGTGGATTTAGTGAAATTGTTCCTTGTTGTCTCTAATGTTGATGCTGCTCTCACTGATGATGAACCTTATAGACCTACAAATGCATCTTTTGCTAGAGATAGGAAGAAGCATGAAAAGTGGGTTTAATCCAATAAAATCTATTTGATGACCATGTAGTATATCATGGATAAGACTATTAATGAGATCATTCCTAAAACAAATAATGCTAAGGAGTTTCTCAAGTCTGTTGGTGAGAAATTCAAGAAGTTTGATAAAACTAAAAAGGCCTACTACCTTTCTTTGTTGACAAAGACTATATATGATGATATGAGTGGTGTTCGTGAACACATCTTGAAGCTTGTGAATTGGTACAACAAGTTGAGGTCCATGAAAGTGGAGTTAGGAGAGGACTTCCTAGTCTGGCAATAATTTGATTCTTTTCTAGATAGTTTTGATGTTCTGAGGACCTCTTACAATGCTCAAAGGGAGGAGTGAACTATTGATAAGCTTATATATGTTCTTACTCAAGATGAGCAGACTGTGAAGAAAAGCAAGGCCCATAGTGTTTAGTTTGCTTCGCACAAGAATAGTGATAAGAAGAATAAATTTGCTAAAGGAAAGAATAGTAAGCCCCTATTTAAGAAAAAAGGTAATGATAAGCGTAAATATCTTTATGGGCCACCTTCTGGTCCTAGTAAGTCTTGTGGTGTTAAACCCAAATACCGATTTAATAAAAATTATTAGTTTTGTGTTATATATAGGCATAAGCAATCTAATTTTTTGAAGTTTAAGACTTGGCTTGAGTAAAAGAAAGGTAACCCCTTGGCTCTAGTGTGTTTTGAATCAAATCTAGTTTATGTTCCTTCAAATACTTGGTGGTTAGATACTGGTGCAACTATTCATGTTACAAACTCATTGTAGGAATTCAGAATTAAGAGGAGTCCAAGTGAAGGGGAGTTAATGATTACAGTAAGAAATGGAGCTATAGTTAAAGTAGAACATATAGGAGTAGTTTCTTTAAAGTTATGCACTGGACATGTTTTAGTTTTAAAAGATACAGTTTATGTGTCTTATGTGAGGAGGAATTTGGTTTCAGTTTTTGTTCTGGATAGTTATGGCTACTCTTTCCATTTTAGTAATAAAAATGTTTCCTTATATTATGATTCTGCTCTTGTTGGTTTTGGAGTCACAATGGTCTAAATATGTTGGATGTTGATTCCCTTTCTATTAATCAACGGCATTCAGACATCAATATTGTTGTTGGGAACAACCGTGGTCGAGTTGTTAAAAACTTTTCTATGTTATGGCACAAATGTTTAGGACACATCTCTAGAGAGAGAAAGGAGAGGTTGATCAAGGAGAATATTCTTCATGATCTAGATTTCTCTGATTTTGATACCTGTGTTGATTGTATAAAAGGGAAACTTACAACTAGAGCCAAAAGGAGTGAGGTTACTAGGAGTGGAGGAATACTACAGTTTATTCATATAGATATTTGTGGTCCCATTACTCCTATTGCTATGGGTGATTTTAGGCATTTTATCACCTTTATAGATGAATTCTCTAGATATGGGTGGATTGATTTGCTATGTGAGAAATCTGACTCTTTAGATGCCTTTAAAGCATTCAAAGCTGCTGTTGAATTGAAATTTAGTAAGCATAACAAATGTGTGAGGTTTGATACAGGTGATGAGTACTATGGCAATATGATGAAACTGGTAGAAATCCTAGACCTTTTGCTAGGTTCTTATAGGACTGTGGTATTGAGGCACAATACACCATGTCTGTCACTCTGCAACAAAACAAAGTTGCATAAAGGTGAAACTGTACTCTTAGGGATTTGGTGAGATGTATGTTAGTCATTTTATTCTTCCAAAATTTTTGTGGGGAGATGCTTAAAGAATAATGCTTATATATTAAATCATATGCCAGGTAAATCTGTGCCGAAGACTCCATATGAGATTATGTCAAGCAAATGACCTACTTTGAGGCATTTCCATGTTTAGGGTTATAAGGCAGAGGTGAGGCCTTATAACCCACATTTAACGAATCTTGATCCCAAAATCACTAGTGATTTCTTCATTGGTTATTGTATTGGCTCAAGGGACTCTAGGTTCTATTGTCCTTCTCATACCACTAGAGTTATTGAATCCAATTGGACTATCTATTTTGAAGGGATTTAGAGCATGGTGGAACTCAGGAGCTACGTATTGTTGATTTTAGAGATGAACATGTTGTCATTCTTATTCCTATTGTTCCCTTTCCAGGGATAGTGTTGTAACATCCATATACATTTACCTCGATATAACATACATATATAAAGATATAAAGCATTAACCATATTACTACTATTCTTACTATCATTCTAATGCCATATCATTAGACAAATAAATATGGAAAGCCACGATAAAAGAATGTCATACATATAAACATCAAAAGCCTCAAGGGCAAAGTGTTATATATACAACAAAAACTACAACTCAAAGTAAAACATACAAGAGTTGTCCATACAACATTAAACTAAAAATTATCTAGTTTTATTGCTCTCTCTTCATTTTTTTCTCTTTAAAAGGATCTTGACTTGCTTTTACCATGGAAATATAGAAAAGGGTGAGAACATAAAAATTCTAAGTAATATACATATATTTTATAGCATTAAGTAATGTGAAGTTCATACAAATCTAAACTATATCAACATTATACAACTACCCATAAATTGTATAACATATAGATATATAACTGTCTCAATATTACATAATCGCGTATATAATTGTATAACATCAACTATACTTGAAAAATTGTTTAACTCGCTTCTTTGCCCAACTTAGGACTTAACACATCCTACAGTTCTTGGTAGTAAGCTTATCTCACTTCATTACACTACATAAGGGTTGATCTCACTCCTCATGTTATTTAACAAATAGCTTAACTCACTACTTATCTTAGGTAAAGTGTTGTACAGACATTTTACTCGCACAACTTCCTCCTTAACAAAGAGCTTTGCTCACTATTTTGCAAGGTAACTCACTCCCTTAATTAGGATAATTGCACTATAGTTCAACTCTAATGAGTAAATGAACCACTCTTTGTTAACACTCCATTTCAATCCATGTTAGTGAAATAATAGAGTATTACTCTAGAAACTAGCATAATTAATTCAACTTTAATTAAAAGAGAGTAAATTATGCAATTACGATAAATATAAATTTTTATCAAAATTGTATCTAGCTTACCTTACAATCACAACACAAGTGGTATTCTAATCCACACTAATGTGCTTAAGGTTCTAGACACTTATTTTAAGCAATTCATAACTCTTGAAAAGCCTAAAAACTCAAACTTGTTCTTATATGCTAGGTGTTTATTTCTTTTGTGAATTATCCCTAAAAGTATCTTAACACACTTTAGAAAGGATATACTAAGAATCCCAACTGGTTGGGAAGCTCAAAATGCCTATAAAATGGCCCTACCCATTTTTTGAACTAGTGCCTAGGCGCCCCTCTCTAGCGCCTAAGCACTGGCTGGGCAGAGCATTGCTCTGTTTTGTTCTATCGCTGGCGCCTGAGCGCTCAGCATCCAGCACTTAGGCACCCAATACCCTGCTATGTGCAAACTGCCCTCTGGGCTATGGGTGCCTAAGCACTGGTCGCCCAACACAGAATCTGTAGAATTTTGCTACTGTTCCATTGGAACATAGCAAATTCCAAACATCCAAAATTTGCTTCTAAGTGATTTCTAGCATCACTAACACTCTTTAATAATATTGTAGCACTCACACAACTTGTTGGTTTACTTAAGCATGGATTAATGACCAAAAATCATAACCTCACATACCCATTTTCCTAAGTTCCAACTTAAGGAACTCCTTAGTTTTATCAAAAGACAAAAGCATCTATCTTGAATGCATTAAGTTGAAAATAACTCATTTCAATCCATAAAAACAAGAACTAACAAAGAAAATGAATTTTTGCATCTCAAACCCATTTTCTCCATCTAAATGACCTAAAATCAACCATGGAATGGATGGAGGAAAAAGATGGAATTAAAGGTTAAGAACCCCTACCTCAAGTCCTTTGTGATGATGGATGATCAAGCTTTGGTTTACCTTTGGCTCTCTTGCTCCTTTCCTCTTCCTCCCCTTGGCCTTCTCTTCTTTTCTTTCTTGTTTCTCTGTTGCTATTATCCTTGTTGTTTTTGTGAGAGAAAGTGAGTGTAAAGAGATGAAAAATGAGTGAAATACGAGGGAATGAAAGTCAATATAAGGGGCTGTTACCCATATATGGCTTATAACATTAAGATATTTCACTATTACATCTTGATCTATTAAGAACACTTAGATTTTGTTAAATTAAGTTTCCTTGCTTCCAACAACATTAAAATAAATCCTAAGATTCATGAAAAATATTGTTTCACCATTATCCTATTTTTCCATATCTGTCACTAGTGGCATTAAAATGTACAACCAGTATGCCTAAAAATAGCAAACTAACTCTGATTATTCTCAAATTTTAACTACATCCTCTTACACTTATTTGTGACTTAGAAACAAATTTTCTACATTTATTTCTCCCAACTTAGCAATTTATGCCACTATCTGAGTTATTTTAAGCTATTTTTCACACTATGGGTTGCAACTAAGTGCCTAAACTAACTTAGTTTGTCGCAAGAATAAGCAAACATGTCAAACAAGTAGTATACTGCCTTTGTAATCATAAACTAGTCTAACATGCTAAAAAGAGGATATTACATTTCTCCCCTCCTTTTTAAAATTTTGTCCCCTAATTTGTTTACCTCATATAAACAACTCCGGGTAATCTAGCTGCATGCGGGACTCTAACTCCCATGTAGCCTCCTCTGTGCCTACTTTATTCCATAACACATTCACCAGAGGAATCTGCTTACCTCTGAGCTCTTTGACCCCTTTGTCTACAATCCTCACTGGTTGCACTACATAAGACAAATCGTCCTTTAACTATATAGATTCATTTCTTATAATATGCGAAAGATCCGGATTGTACTTTCTAAGTTGGGATACATAAAAGACATTATAAAGGTTTGACAAACTGGGTGGAAGGGCTATCTGATAGGCTAAAGGTCCAACTCTCTTTAGAATTTAGTAGGGACCAATGAAATGACGGTTTAACTTCCTGGTTCTCAATGCTCTACTGATTTCAATTATAGGAGTGACTCTCAAGAAAACATATTCACCCTTTTCAAACTCTAGAAGTCTCCTTCTTCTATCAACATAACTCTTTTGCCTACTCTAAGCTACAACCATCCTATCCCTGATTATTATGATTTGCTTTGAAGTCTGTTGTATTAACTGAGGTCCTAAAATAGCTTTCACTCCAACCTCATACCAATATAATGGGGACCTACACTTCTTACCATAAAGTTCCTCATAAGATTTCATTCCTATACTGGTATAATAATTGTTATAGTAGGCAAATTTCACTAAAGGCAAGAGTCTATCCCAACTATCATGCTAATCTAGCACACATGCTCTAAGCATATCCTCTAGGGTTTGGATAGTTCTCTCTGACTATCCATCTATTTGTGGGTGGTATGTTGTGCTAAGACTTAGCCTAGTCCTGAAGGCCTTTTGCAAGGCTCCCCAAAATTTAGATGTGAATCTAGGATCTCTATCTAAAACTATATTTAGGAGAATTCCATGCAACCTAACTATCTCTTGTAAATATAATTGGGCTAGTTTATCTAAGGAGTAGTTAATTCTCATTGGTAAAAAGAGGCAGACTAAGTTAGCCTATCCACTATGACCCAAATTGTATCATGTCCTAACTAAGTTCTAGGCAAACTTGTCACAAAATCCATTGTGATGTTCTCCCACTTCCATTTAGGAATTGCTAAATATTGGAGAGGACCTAAAGATTTTTGGTACTCTATCTTGACTTTCTGGCACACCAAGCACCTAGACACAAACTCTGCTATTTATTTCTTCATTCCTGGCCACTAAAACATCATTCTTAAATCTTGGTACATCTTAGTGGCTCTTAGATGGATGGTGTATTGACTCCAATAAGCCTCCCCTAATATCCTTTCTTTGATTGCAGAATCTCTTGAAATGCAAAATCTATCTCTAAACTTAATCATTCCATCATTCGCCATATCAAACTCTGATTGATCCCTTAAGAAGATTTGCTCTTTTATCTCACTCAGGGTTTCATCCTCATCTTAAGCTTCTAGAATTTGAGCTCTCAGGTCACTAACTATGTCCACCCTACTCACAAAGAGACTATGTGGTGTCACAATTGTAATTGGCATTGGCTAAAGTAATGGTTTTGATGATAACAAACAAGACAAGAAATGGAAGTGCAATGATCAAGTCCCAAGAATTTCAAGAATAGTTTATAGGACTTAGATCTTGTGTAAAGGTAAAAAGGAATCACACTAAGCTCAAATATATTTTAACATCTTTAAAAGTGTTTCTTACATGTTTAAATGCCCAACAAACTATTTTTGGAAAGCTAGTCTTGGTGGTAGTTCAAACCTTTGAAAAATAGCCAAGTTTATGTTTTGCAAAACTGATATTTGGCTACTATTTTGATCATAACTTTCAAAATACTTTGAGTTTTGTTACGAAACTTATTTCATATGAAAACAGACTCAAATGTCTTTCCAATGAATGGTCATTTACTTTAAACGGATAAGAAATAAAGAAGTTATGACCATTTGCTTTAAACAATGAAATATAGTCAAGTTTGAGTTTTGAAAAACAAACCTTTGGTCAATATTTTGATCATAACTCTCAAAATACTTTGATTTTTGTTATGAAACTTATTTCATTTGAAAATAGACTCAAATATCTTTTCAATAACTAGTCATTTGCTTTAATCAGATAAGAAATAAAGTAGTTATGACCTTTTAAAGTCAGCTTTCAAAACCAGAAATATTGTAATCGATTACACAAATCCTATAATCGATTACAACATTGACAAAAATCATGTAATCGATTACCAGAAGTGTGTAATCGATTACCAAGTTCCCAAAAACATTTATAACGGCTATAAATAGCTATTTTTCATAAAAAATCATTTCTCAACACTACCAACGACTATTTTATCATTTGGGCTCTATATATAAGTGATATTTGAAGTATTTACATCCTAAGAAACACAAGAACACTATACTTGATCCTTGAATCATCAAAATCATATTTTGAGCTTTAAAGTGTGAATCATTGATACCCATAGAGCTTCAAGTTGTATTATGCACTCTTGAGAGAGTTTCTTATCATCCATACTTTGTTCTTCAAGTTGTATATCTACTCTTGTGAGAGTTTCTAATCTTTCTCTTCATCTTGAAATCATTGTAAAATAGAACATCAATAAATAATAGTAAGAATTAACAATAATAGATAGATAACAGTAATATCTTCAGCAGTCAATAATCCAATAGTCAGATAATTATTGCAGTAACAAGAACAGATATTTTCATAGTTATAAGTATTCATGCCCAATGAATTATGAGACTGACAGTTCACAATGCAGATGGTACCAAGTTCCTACTCCATGGAGCTAGACACTAACATTTTGGAGAGAATGATCAAGGAGTTATGTCAGTATCTCGTTAGCCATAAAAATAGTGTGCTACATCTCATAAAAATATTTGCGCAATACAGTTTATACATGGCACCTCAACAGTTGATCACGATATAGGATAACGTCTCAGTTTGGATCGTCGGTGTGTTTGTATCGGTCTATCCCATGGCCCCAATGGAGCTACCATTGTCTATTGTGAGACACCCGCACCCCGACGCCTCCAGGGTCAACCACTATGACCCTACGCTTAGTCTACTCGCACCTACACATAGGTGTTATTCAATCTCCTAGGCATACATCGTCTTTCCAATAATTCCAACGGATAACACTTATACATGATGATGCAATGTACATCATGTATAATGATACATTAATCATAAAGCATACCACAATGGCATATGATCATTTCTCAATATCAACATGTCATAATTTCATCAAGTACTTAATCCCACATAGGAACTCATAATAACATAAACCAAATTCTCAATGTCAATATATATATATATATAATATATATATATATATATATATATATATATATATATATATACATTGTTCAACATATACCACAATTTCCATATTATAAATCCCACATTTTTCAATGTCCTAAGTCTTGATCAATTATGAGATTTTTGGGCTAATGATTCCTTCAAAACTATTGCCTGTAATGACCATGATTAACTCAATTACTTCCATTATAAGCATCAATTTTCTAATGTTCGATTACATAGGTTTTGTTACACACAAACTTAGTTCAAACCCTTATTACTTAGGCAAAAACTGTGGCCTCCCCAAGAGAGTAGAAAACCCTCAAAATTTCTATTCCATGCCTTAATCATTTTTATAACTCATCACATAAGTTTTATTTTTCACAACTCAATTCTAACCCTAGAAATTTCAAGCCAAAACTGTGGCCTCCCAAGGTCACCAAGGTTCTAATTTCTTTCCATTTTATGCATTAATCACTTGATACCTAATTACTCAAATCTTATCTCACACAAAATCAATCCAATCCCTCAAAGTCCAAAGCCAAAATCGTGACCTCACATTAGTGTAGGAAACCCTCAAATTTTCTACTTATTAAACCTAACATTATTAAATATTCCAACACCCCCAATGCTTTCAAAATCATCATTCAATCTGCAACCTCAATCAAGAATACATGAACATGCAAAATCACCAAACAAAGTAAGCATTCAAATATGGATTTCTCCATCAACAACCACACAAAGGTCTCCTCACCACCAATAATGGTTGAAGTGAGTAATCTCCCTCTTACCTAAAGGAAGAACACGAAAATGGCCTCCTAGTTGCTTCTTGGTGGCTTCAGTTTTGGGGTCCCAAAAACCCTAGAAATTTCAAACACAAAGAATCAACATCAAGCTTGACAAAAGATGGGTCTTTGGTCTCCAATGAAACCATAGAACATGAAAATGAAGAGAATGAAAAGAAAAAATAGAAACTTTACCTTAAAGTTTGAAGCTTGGTCTTGGAAGACAATGGAGGAAATGATGGATTTTGAAGAAACCCTCCAAATAGAAAGTGTAGAGGAGGTTGAGGGGAGTGTAGAAATGGTGTTAATGAAGAGAGAAAATGAGAAGAAGTGGTCACTAATGGGGCTGCAAGCCGTGGGTGAAAGGGGAGAAGAAAAGAGAAGGAGGAGAAAAATGGAAGATGAACTTGAAGAGAGAGAAAATGTTAAGTGAAATGTGATATTTTTGAGTGAAAATAGGTTAAGTGTGGATGCAATTTTTTGCTTCCTATGGGCCACATTGTAGCTGCAATAGGAGGGAGAGAGGGGGAAAAATTGGCTTCCCCAACAAGCCAAGAGTAACTTAGTCATTTGGTGGTCAAAGCTTCTCAAAGAAGCTTTGATTAAAATACAATAAATTTGAACTAAAGTGGATTTGATTAGACATAAAGTGGATTACATTAGGATAATGTGATAGGATTTTTAATACATACTATTATCCAATGGACAATTGTTACAGTTGACAGAAGCTAGTATTAATTGTCTGGTGGATAAAAATTATACAGCGATTTACTATTTCATTTGATAAAATTCTCAAAAAATGTGAAATCTCGTAAATCATGTCAGATCTCAGGTTTAGTAAGATCCCCTGTTGATGTTTCCACAGATCAAGGTTCTCGGGAAAAATATCTCATTTTTTCGGCTCCGCTCAGTTTGCACGCAAAACGAGGAATAAAATTAAAATATTTTCCGTTCTTAGAAAATTCTAGAAATTTTTTTAAAAATCACAAATATTATAAAATGAATATTTATAGTAAAATAAATACATTTTTGGGGTGTTACAATAGGCAAGTCTAGCATTTTCACACAATCACAAGAAACAAAAGAATGGGATGCTCCCAAATCATATAAAATAGTTAAAAGGTGATCATGGATTATGCATTTACCTTGGACCAGATTTGATGACTGGGTCACCTGTTTACCACTCAAAGTATAAATTCTTCCTACTACTTGCGGTTTAGGAGTGAACGTACCCTTTTGCTTCTTTGGACGATCCGTGGATATATGCCCCGGCTGGCCACAAGCATAACAAACTGACTGCCCCTCCAAGCAAGGCATGTCTCCATGCTATCTCCCACACTTAGGACACTTAGCTCCCCTTGCTCCTCCTTGGACCTGCTTACCTTTGTCTTGTAGCTAACCCAATTTTGGAGTACTCTTCTTTTCATCAAACCTCATCCTCTTTTGGAAGTTCTGTGTTTTCTGTTCTGGTTGGGGTTAAAAATAACCTAATTCCACTATCTGACATTTGTTCACCAAGGACACAAAATCTTAGATCTCAAATGGTCTAATATCCTTCTAGATATCTTCTCCCAATCCTTCTTCAAACTTCACACACTTCCATCTCTCGTTAGTGTGGAATCTGATGTAGGACGAGAATTTTGAGAGCTCGTTGAATTTGGTCACATATTGACAAATCAACATACTGCCTTGCTCTAGTTTCAAGAACTCCATCTCCTTTGCATTATGCAAGTTTTGAGGGAAAAACTTCTCTAGGAAAGATCCCTTGAAGATTTCCCATGTAACCTAAGTCCCTGATGCATCAAACACTTTCCTGACATTTGTCCACCAATCCTCTGCTTCCCCCTCTGACATATTGGAAGCAAAGAGCATTCTTTGCTCAGCCATGCAAGTCACAACTATAAAAATCTTCTCCATCTCCTTGAGCCAGCCCTCTGCTTTGACCGGGTCGTACTTACCCTTGTAGGATGATAGGGTAGATTTTCTGAACTCCGAGAGGTTTTGGAAGTTTTGATTTCTTCCCACTGAACCTCTTGAACTAGTTGTACAGGATGAACTTGTAACACCCCGAAAATTAATTATTTCATGATAAATAGTCATTTTATAATATTTGTGATTTTTATGGATTTTTTTGAGAACGTGAAATATTTTAATATTATTTCTTATTTTGCATGCACACTGAGTGAAACTGAGAAAATGAGATATTTTTCTCGAGAACCTTGAACTGTAAAAGTTGTATTGGGGGATCTTACTTAATCCGACACTGGACACAGTTTACAAAGTTTTACATTTTTCGAGATTTTATCTGATAAATAAAATCTCAGATTGCTCTGTTATGTAAAATCGTTATACTTTTTATTATCTGTTGGACAATTAATACTGACTTTGCTATATGTAACCATTGTCTATTGGGTAATAGCCTGTAGTAGAAATCATATCTTATTCAAAGGAAATCCACTTTATATCAAATCAAATCACCTTTATTTCAAAAGAATGGTTATTTTAATGCAAGGAAACTTCCTAGAAGTTTTCCATGCAAGCATGGATGCAAAATTTTTCCACCTCCCTCTCTAATGGGCCGTGGCCTTAGTGGCCATTTGGAGCCAAAATATGGCTTTTAACTTCACCACTTCCTAACCTTAATTTTTAAACACAAATCTTCCTTCACTTTCTCTCTCTCTCTTCATTTTCTCTCCAACTTCTCTCTTCTGCCTTTCCTCTTCACTACGACAGCAGCCCCTCCATGTGGTCATCTCCATTTGCTTGCTTCACTACTACCATTTCTAGATTCCTCTTCTCATCCTAAACCTTTCCTCTTTGGTGATCATCTCTCTAATCCATCATTTTCATCACTTTTCTTCAAGAACAAAGCTTGAAGCTTTTGAGGTAAATTTTTTATTCCTTACTTCCTCTTCTTCTTTTTCATTTCTATGGTCATTTTCATGACCATGGATCCTTTCTTTTCAAGCCATTGGTGTTCATTCCTTGAGTTTGATTTCCTAGGGTTTTGGTGAGTTCTTGGCTGAATCTCACAAGCACCATCAAGGAGTGATTTTTTGTGTTCTTCCCTTAGGAAAGAGGGAGATTTACTCACTTCAACCATTATTGGTAGTGAAGGAACTTTTGAGTGGTTGTTGATGGAGGAATCCATAATGGATTGCTCACTTTGTATGCTTGTTCTTCATGCTTTTGTGTATACTTGATTTATATGAAAATATTAGTTGTTTTTGAATGCCTTGATGATGTTAGATTGCTTAGATTGGATGAATGGAAAAATGTAGGGTTTCCTACCCATTTAGGGCAGGTCATGACCTTGGACAAAATTTTGGGGGTTTGAGTTTGATTTTTGTATGAATTGGAACTTAGGTAATTAGGCGCTAAAGAATTGATGAAAATTTGTGGAACTCTTATACTTGGGAGGCTCACGGCCTCTAGGGCTTGTATAGGTCCAAACTTGTCGTTTTGTACATTTTGGGGAGTTAGGTAACTAATTGTTAAGTAAATGGGAATGTGAATGAGAAATTGATTGGATATTGGTTCTTGAGAGGCCACGGCCTCAAGGGTTTCCTTGTCCCAAAATTTGTGCATAAATTAAGACTTAGGTAATTAGGGATTATGAATTCATAAAATGGAAATGTGGTTTGTGTTGAACTTTATAAATGTGTGTTGTTCTTGAGAATTTGATAGCATGCTATTATGGGTCCATGGATGGGGCCAAGAATTGTTAATGTTTGGATTGGTCAAATTGTGGCGTATTTGTGTGAAGTATATGATTGATAAATATACATGATATGCATTGAGTCAACATGTACTGAACAATTGCTCAGTCTATGACTATTAAAAGACTGTTGAGCCTAGGAGTTGAATCACACCTTAGTGCGGGTGTGAATAGACTAAGTGTAGGTCATATTGTTGACTTTGGGAGCGTCGAGGTGCGGGTGTTCCACAAATGGACTATTGGTAGCTCCACTGGGCCATGGGATAGACCGATGCAAGCGCACTGATGATTTCGACCGAGACATTATCCTATATCGCGATCTTATGAGAATGCCGTTGTATAAAGCCTTGATGCGCAAATGATTATTTTTTTATGGAAGCACTCGATTTTATGGCATGTCTCCTTGATCATTCTCTCTGATGTTTGTGTCTAGCTCCATGGAGTAGGGATTTCAATATCATGTGCACGTGCATTGTGAGTCAACATACCATCTGTTATTTATTTATTATGTGCTGATATAACTGTTACTTTATTGATATTATAATTGCCTGGAATTGTTAAATAGTTCTCTGACTGGATCTTGATGTTGTTTATCATTTCTGTTATGCTATGTGGGCGCCTTGCATTGTTTCATTTCTTTACTACCATAATTGGTACTGAATGCAGGGTGTCTTATCTCTTTTCTATATTTTATATTATTCTGTACTTTTATATGATTTTATGAAGACGCTGGTGATAAAGGGGAAGTACACAAGTTTCGCAGGTTTTTGGCCTGACTACGTCTAGTGCTTGTTCGAAGATGTCGTCTCATCCGCGTGGATTTCTGGGATACACGAGGATGACTTTCCACGGAGGTCCTGATTGTTAACATATCAACCTGCGCATGGATTGTTATATTTATCATAGGGACTTGACGGTGTTGCTAGCTTGGGGTTGCTATGACCCACCTATTTTTAACTTCACTCCTTTTGTTCATCTAGAGTTTTACCTACCCGTCCGTGATTTATGGGATGATCTGTATTACACCTCACAAGAGGATTCATTCCTATCTACTGCACGAGCCTCTGCTCGTAACTGGTTGCTCCGATGATGATTTTATCTGACGAGGAAGACCCAGAGGAGGATCCTGCCATGGTTCCTTCTCGTCAGTCTTAGGAGGTTGGTATTGTCGGTGGCTACTGATGGCTATCCATATATCTTTTTGGGAAGCCTAGTGTTTTGCTATTTTGATGGGTTGTATATTTGTAAACATCTTGGGATGGGTAAAGCTTTTGCTTTTTGTATACTTGATGATGTAATTAAATAGGCTTAATGCAAATATGTATAATAATATGTGGATGTATGGTTTTCTTTCATGCTGATTTCTACTGTAACTATATTTATTATTCTCTCAAAAAAAATTTACATTACCCAATTACTATACATTTACGATTGAAGAAGCTTATTTATATATTAAATGAACTAAATTAAATGAACTAAGTCTTAATTTATGGTTTATTATTTTTTCGTATTTTATTATGGTGTGATGTTTCCTCTTCTTCTAGAAAAAGGGGCATTACACTAGTTTGGTATCAGAGCCCCGGTTTGAGTTTTCTTTTGGGTCTTGTGGTTTAGACTATCTTGTTTATACTATGTGATTCTCTGTGTTTAGTATTTCGAAAGGATGCATCTGACTTTTTCCTGTGTTTTGTATAGTTTGACTTGAAAAGAGATATGGCTCGTAGAGGGGAAATGGCTCGTAGAGGGGATATGACTGCAGTGATCAAGGCGATTCAAAGGATGGCTGAGGCCATGCTGCAACAGAACTAGTAGACTACTCAACAACAAGAGAGAGCTGCACAACAGTTAGAAGCTACTGCTGACACTCAAAACTTGTCTGAATTTCATCGCAATAACCCTTCTCAATTCAAGGGAGAATTTGATCTGGAGAAGACTACTCTTTAGATCAAGGAGCTGGAGAAAGTTTTCAGAGGCATGAACTGTGTCAATGATAAGAAGGTGACTTATACTGCATTTATGTTAGTTGGGGACGCAGAAGACTGGTGGATTGGAGCATAGAGATTGCTGGAAATTGAAGGTCGAGCAATTACTTAGGAGGTATTCAAGGAGAAATTCTTGGAGAAATATTTTCCTACAAGTTCCAGACATGCAAAAGAGATGGAGTTCCTCAGTCTGAGACAGGGAAACATGACTATTAGTGAGTACCCTATGAAGTTTGAAAGCTTGTCCAAATTCTCAACTTATTTCCAATACCAGCCAAACAAGGTGTGGAAATGTCAGAAATTCGAAGAAGGTTTGAGGCACGATATGAAGAGGGCAGTTATAACTTTGAGGATCAAGTAATTTTCAGAGCTGCTAGATATATGTCACCGAGTAGAAGACCTAGACCAAGCACGGGACATGAGGAACCGTAACTTTGGGCCTTTTCGATCCCAGAGATGAGGCAGCAGCAGTGCTAATCACTATTAGAGAAAGCCTTACTCAAGACCACCTGGAAATTAGTAACAACGATCACAAGGTGGAAGTCTTAGTAGGAGTCCTGGTAGAACTGGTCAGACTATGGCGTCTACGCCAAGATGTTTGAAATGCGGAAAGGAGCACCTAACGAGAGATTGCACAATTAAAGGAATCATTTGCTTTAGATGTGGGAAGCCTGGACATGTTTCCCACGACTGCAACCAAGCCAAGGCAGAGCCTTCAGTCAAAGCTGCAAGAGCTGCGAAATCACAGACAGGAGGCAGAGTTTATATCCTGAGTGGAGCTGAGGCCTCTAAATTCGAAGATCTAATACAAGGAGAAGGTATCACAGAAGGTAATCTTTTGACTGTACTGTATGACTCTGGGGCAATCCATTCTTTCATTTCCTATGACTATGTGAAACAACTTGGTTTACCTGTGTCTTCTTTGCCTTTTGACTTGACTGTTTCAACCCCTACTGCTAAACCTGTTGTTACCACCAAAGTCTGTTTAGATTGTCCTTTAATTGTTGAAGATCGAATCTTTTCTGTTAATTTGATCTGTTTACCTCTTTCCCAATTAGACATAATCTTAGGAATGGATTGGTTATCTACTAACCATGTCCTGTTAGACTGTTCTAGTAAAACCATAGTTTTCCCTATAGATTCAGTTTCTAGATTTTTGACGGCCAACCAAGTGAAAGCTTTCTTGAAAGAGAGAGCTCAGAGATACATGTTATTGTCTTCTTTAAAAGTCGAGAATGAGGCAGATGTGAACACAATTCCAGTGGTTAGAGAGTTTCCCGAAGTCTTTCCCAATGATGTACCTAGTTTACCGCCAGAATAGGAGATAGAGTTTGCCATCAGCCAGGTACTTGGATCTGGTCCTTTATCCATAGCGCCCTACAAAATGTCACCAGCAGAGCTAGTTGAACCCAAGAAGCAATTGGAAGAACTCCTAGAGAAGCAGTTTGTTAGACCCAGTGTGTCACCATGGGGAGCACCGGTATTGTTAGTCAAAAAAGAGGATGGGACTTCACGGTTATGTGTGGACTATCGCCAACTGAATAAAGTCACGATCAAGAATAAGTATCCACTTCTGAGGATAGATGACTTGATGGATCAACTTAAAGGAGCTGCAGTGTTCTCAAAGATTGATCTGCGATTGGGCTACCATCAGATTCGAGTAAAAGTGGAAGATATTCCTAAAATGACTTTTCGTACACATTATGGTCATTATGAATATCTTATGATGCTGTTTAGTGTGACGAATGCCCCTGTCATATTCATGGACTATATGAATAGGATCTTTCATCCTTATCTAGACAGGTTTGTCGTTGTCTTCATTGACGACATTTTGATCTACTTTCAAAATCAAGAGGATCATGTTGAACACCTCAATATAGTTCTCTAGATCTTGAAGGAGAAGAAGCTGTACGTCAAGCTATCAAAGTGTGAATTCTGGCTAGAAGAGGTCAAGATTTTAGGCCATGTGATCTCGAAGGAAGGAATTGTAATAGACCCGTCAAAAGTAGAAGTTGTTCTGCAATAGGAAAGGCCGAAGACAGTGACAGAAATTCAGAGCTTTGTAGGATTAGTTGGATATTATCAGAGATTCATTGAAGGATTCTCTAAGATAGTTGGACCTCTCACTCAACTCACAAGGAAGAATCAAGCCTTTAAGTGGATGGATGCTTGCGAAGAAAGCTTTCAAGAACTGAAGAGGCAACTAACTACTTCACCAGTGTTAGTTCTAACTGACCCAAGTGAACCCTTCAAAGTGTATTGCAATGCTTCATACCAAGGATTAGGGTGTGTGCTTATGCAGAATAGAAAAGTGGTGGTTTATGCTTCGAGACAGTTGCGAGTGCACGAGAAGACCTACCTAACACATGGCTTGGAGTTAGCAGCTGTGGTTTTCGCTTTGAAGATATGGAGGCACTTTCTTTATGGAGCGACGTTCAACATCTTTAGTGATCGCAAAATCTTAAAGTATTTGTATGATCAGAAAGAGTTGAATATGAGATAGCAAAGGTGGTTGGAATTTCTGAAGGATTATGATTTTTAACTACAGTACCACCCTAGAAAGGCAAACATCATGGCAGACGCCTTAAGTAGGAAAATGATCAGTGTTTCTGCTATGATGATCAAAGAAAAGGATTTGATAGAACAATTCAGTGATGTATGGTCTTTTGTGGAATTGACACAGGGAAAGATTTGTATGAACATGGTCATAATCTCAAATGACTTAATGGAAGACATTCGAGAAAAATAGAAAGCTGACAAGTTTTTGTAAGAAGAAAGAGAGCTAATGAAGCAAGGTGGTGCAACAACCTTAGAGGAAGGAAACGCTGGAATCTTAAGATTCAGAGGAAGAGTCTATGTACCTAAGGATTAAGAACTCAGGAAGTATATACTCAAACATGCTCATAGGAGCCAGTTGAGTATACACCCAGGAATAACCAAGATATACCAAGACCTGAAACGATTATTTTGGTGGCACGAAATGAAGAGTGACATTGCCAGATGTGTGTTGTCTTGTCTAGTTTGTCAGAAAGTGAAGGTTGAACATCAAAGACGTTCTGGAATGTTACAACCCCTAGCTATTCCCAAATAGAAGTGGGATAGTATTGTAATGAACTTTGTGGTTGGATTGCCAAAGACTAGAAATGGTTATGATTCAATATGGGTAATCATTGATCGACTCATGAAGTCAGCACATTTCTTGCCGATCAACATAAGGTACAACCTGGAAAAGTTGACTCAGTTGTACATTAGTGAAATTGTCAGATTGCATAGTGTACCTACTAGTATCATTTTTTATAGAGATCCAAGATTCACGTTAAAGTTTTGGCAAAGTTTGCAAGAAGCGTTTGGGACTAAACTTTGATTGAGTTCTGCTTATCATCTACTAACTGATAGTCAGTCAGAAAGGACGATTCAATCATTGGAAGACTTACTCAGAGTTTGTGCTTTGGAACAAACTGGAAGTTGGGATGAAGTTTTACCATTGGTAGAATTCACCTACAACAACAGTTTTCATTCGAGCATAGGAATGACACCCTATGAGGCTCTTTACGGGTGACAGTGCAGAATATCGTTGTGTTGGTACCAAGATGGCGAGTGCCTTACTATTGAACCTGTTCTTATACAACAAATAACTGAAAAGGTCAAGATGATTTAGGAGAAGATAAGGACGACTCAGAGTCGACAAAAGAGCTATGCGGATAAAAGAAGAAAGCCTCTTGAGTTTGAGGAAGGCGAGCATGTGTTTTTGAAAGTCACGCCTACGACTGGGGTCAACCAAGTTCTTAAGTTTAGAAAACTTACTCCTAAATTCCTTAGACCTTACCAAATTCTTCGCCGGATAGGTCCAGTTGCTTACCAAATAGTCTTACCATATTTTCTTTCTAATCTCCACAATGTCTTTCACGTGTCACAACTTCGAAAATATATCCCTGACCCAAGTCATGTCATAACACTTGACACAGTACAATTGAAAGAAAACTTAACTTATGAGACAACTCCTATGAGGATTGAGGATAAGAGGGTGAAACGACTCAGAAGGAAAGACATCTAATTAGTAAAAGTGATCTAGAATGAAACAATCGGAGATGCAACATGGGAGTTAGAAGACAAGATGAAGGAGCAATACCCACAATTATTCTAAGGTATAAGAATTTCGAGGACAAAATTCTTTTTAGAAGGGGAGAGTTGTAACACCCCAAAAAATTATAATTTCATGATAAATAGTCGTTTTATAATATTTGTGATTTTTGTGGATTTTTCTGAGGACATGAAATATTTTAATATTATTCCTCGTTTTGCATGCACACTGAGTGGAGCCGGGAAAATGAGATATTTCCCTGAGAACTTTAATTGTGAAAGTTGTATTGGGGGATCTTACTTAACCTGACATCGGACACGATTTATGAGGTTTCTTGTTTTTCGAGATTTTATCTGATAAATAAAATCCCAGAATGCTCTGTTAAGTAAAATCGCTGTACTTTTTATTATCCGTTGGACAATTAATATTGACTTTGCTATCTGTAATCATTGTCCATTGGGTAATAGCTTGTAGTAGAAATCTTATCTTATCCAAAAGAAATCTACTTTATGTCAAATCAAATCACCTTTATTTCAAAGGAATGGTTATTTTAATTCAAGGAAACTTCCTAGAAGTTTCCCATGCAAGCATGGAAGCAAAATTTTCCCCCCTCCCTCTCTAGTGGGTCATGACCTTAGTGGCCATTTGGAGCCAAAATATGGCTTTTCACTTCACCACTTCCTAACCCTAATTTTCAAACACAAATCTTCCTTCACTTTCTCTCTCTCTTCATTTTCTCTCCAACTTCTCTCTTCCGCCTTTCCTCTTCACTACGACAGTAGCCCTTCCATGTGGTCATCTCCATTTGCTTGCTTCACTACTACTATTTCTAGATTCCTCTTCTCATCCTAAACCTTTCCTCTTTGGTGATCATCTCTCAAATCCATCATTTTCATCACTTTTCTTCAAGAACAAAGCTTGAAGCTTTTGAGGTAAATTTTTTATTTCTTACTTCCTCTTCTTCTTTTTGGTTTCTATGGTCATTTTCATGACCATGGATCCTTTCTTTTCAAGCCATTGGTGTTGATTCCTTGAGTTTGATTTCCTAGGGTTTTGGTGAGTTCTTGGCCGAATCTCACAAGCACCATCAAGGAGTGATTTTTCATGTTCTTTCCTTAGGTAAGAGGGAGATTTACTCACTTCAACCTTTATTAGTAGTGAGGAAACTTTTGAGTGGTTGTTGATGGAGGAATACATAATGGATTGCTCACTTTGCATGCTTGTTCTTCATGCTCTTGTGTATACTTGATTTATATGAAAATATTGGTTGTTTTGAATGCCTTGATGATGTTAGATTGCTTATATTGGATGAATGAAAAAATGTGGGGTTTCCTACCAATTTAGGGCAGGTCACGGCCTTGGACAAAATTTTGGGGGTTTGAGTTTGATTTTTGTATGAATTGGAACTCAGGTAATTAGGTGCTAAAGAATTGATGAAAATTTGTGGAACTCTTGTACTTGGGAGGCTCATTGTAACATCCCGGGACTGCCTGCAGGATTGACGAGTGTCTCCACAAATCAACACGAGTCTTTTCAGCGTGCTTTGTCCTCACTCGCACGCATCCTAGGAAACTTCCCAGGAGGTCACCCATCCCACAATTGCTCCAAGTCAAGCACGCTTAACAATGGAGTTCTTATGTTCTAGGCTCCCGAAAAGAAGTTGCAACTTGTTGATATGGCTACGCCTAATCAATTCCTTTAAGCCATCCTCAACTATACAGTCCCATACCTACACAGTCTTTGAATCCCTCTCATTCCGGTGCGTATTCAGTTCATTCATGGGACCCTTCGCCTAGAAGCATGCCAGGAGCAGGTCACGGCGCTTTGTCCTCACTCACACGCATCCTAGGAAACTTCCCAGGAGATCACCCATCCCACAATTGCTCCAGGTCAAGCACGCTTAACAATGGAATTCTTATGTACTAGGCTCCTGAAAAGAAGTTGCAACTTGTTGATATGGCTACGCTAATTAATTCTTTTAAGCGATCCTCAACTATGCAGTCCCATACCAGCACAATCTTTGAATCCCTCTGATTCCGGTGCGTATTCAGTTCATTCATGGGACCCTTCGCCTAGAAGCATGCCAGGAGCCGCTCCTTGTACATGCTTCTCATGCACTGGCGTCCACTCCCTGCCCTCATCAACCCCGAGACACCACACTCATGGCCTCTAAGGCTTGCATAGGCCCAAACTTGTAATTTTGTGCATTTTGGGGAGTTAGGTAACTAATTGTTAAGTACATGGGAATGTGAATGAGAAATTGATCGAATATTGGTTCTTGAGAGGCCACTGCCTCAAGGGTTTCCTTGACCCAAAATTTGTGCATAAATTAAGACTTAGGTAATTAAGGATTATGAATTCATAAAATGGAAATAAGGTTTGTGTTGAACTTTATAAATGTGTGTTGTTCTTGAGAATTTGATAACATGCTATTATGGGTCCATGGATGGGGCTAAGAATTGTTAATGTTTGGATTGGCCAAATTGTGGCGTATTTGTGTGAAGTATATGATTGATGAATATACATGATATGCAATGAGTCAACATGCATTGAACAATTGCTCAGTCTATGACTGTTAAAAGGCTGTTGAGCCTAGGAGTTGAATCATACCTTAGTACGAGTGTGAATAGACGAAGTGTAGGTCATATTGTTGACCTTAAGGGTGTCGGGGTATGGGTGTTCCACAAATGGACAATTGGTAGCTCCACTGAGCCGTGGCATAGACCGATGCAAGCGCACTGACAATCCGGACTGAGAGACTGTCCTATATCGCGATCCTGTGAGAATGCAGTTGTATAAATCCTTGATGCACAAATGATTATTTTTTTATGGAAGCACTTGATTTTATGGCTGACGAGATACTAGCATGTCTCCTTAATCATTCTCTCTGATGTTTGTGTCTAGCTTCATGGAGTAGGGATTTTAATATCATGTGCACGTGCATTGTGAGTCAACATACCATCTGTCATTTATTTATTATATGCTGATATAACTGTTACTTTATTGATATTATAATTGCCTAGAATTGTTAAATGGTTCTCTGGCTGGATCTTGATGTTGTTTATCATTTCTATTATGCTATGTGGGCGCCTTGCGCCATTTAGTTTCCTTACTACCATAATTGGTACTGAATGTAAGGTGTCCCACCTATTTTTTGTATTTTCTATTATTTTGTACTTTTATATGATTATATGAAGACGCTGGTGACAAAGGGGAAGTGCACGAGTTCCCCAATTTTTTGGCCTGACTACAACTAGTGCTTGTTCGAAGATGTCATCTCGTCCGCATAAATTTATGGGATATACTAGGATGACTTTCCATGGAGGTCCTGATTGTTGGCATATCAACCTGCGCACGGATCGTTGTATTTATCATGGGGACTTGATTTAACATCCCGAAAATTAATAATTTTAGGATAAATGATCATTTTACAATATTTGGGATTTTTAGGAATTTTTCTGGATTTTTCTGAGAATGCGAAATATTTTAATAATATTTTTCGTTTTGCGTACACATTGGGCAAAGTTAGCAAAACGACTGTAACGCTCCCAAAGTTGAAAAATTTTATTACGAATAGTTATTTTCTAATATTTGTGATTTATGTGAATTCTTTCAGAATTTTTCGGAAACGACGAATATTTTAATATATTCCTCGTTTTGCGTACGTATTGAGTAGAGTCGGGAAAACGACTGTAATGTTTCAAAAAAATTGGAAAATGATAAGACAAATAGTTGTTTTATAATATTTGTAATTTTTGAGATTTTTCTTAGATTTTTTCAGAAATATTGAATATTTTAATATATTCCTTGTTTTGCGTACATGCTGAGCCGAGCCGGGAAAATGAAATATTTTTCCCGATAACCTTGATCTGTGAAAACGTCAATGGGAGATCTTACTAAACCCGAGGTTGGACATGATTTACGAGATTTCATGTTTTTCGAGAAATTTAACAGGCGAAATAGTAAAACGCTGTGTAAATTTCATCTGTCAGATAAATTAATACTGACTTCTGTCAACTGTAACTATTATCCATTGGATAATAGCATGCATTAGAAATCCTATCACCTTATCCTAATGCAATCCATTTTATCTCAAATCAAATCCACATTAATTCAAATTTGTGTGCTTTTCAAAGCTTCTTTGAGAAGCTTTGACCACCAAATGACTCAATTACCTTTGGCTTGCATAAGAAGCCAAATTTTTCCCCTCACTCTCTCCTCCATTCAGCAGCCCACTCATGCCAAGGAGGGCAAAAATGTGACTCATCCACACTTAACCTAAACCCACCAAACCCTAATTCACTTTACCTATCACTTTCTCTCTCTTCACTTCATCTTCTTCATCTTTTTCTCCTCCTTCTCTCTACCTCCACCATGAGCACGAAAATGGCAGCCCCTCCTTCTCCATTTTTGCTCATCTTTTCTTCTCTCTAAGCTCATTTCTACACTTGCACTCACTTCCTCTACCTTCTTTGTGTAGAAAGTTTCTCCATTTTCCATTTCTACCTCCATTTTTTCTCCACCTCTTCTCTTCTTCCTCCTCTTGAATCCGAAAATGGCAGCCACCACCACCATTGTTTCTCTTCACTTTTCTCTCCATAAACACCATTTATAGACTTCTCTCAACCTTCTCTACACTTTCTCTTTAGGAAATCTCTTCAAAAATCTAACCTTTCTACCTCTCCCCCTCCAAATCCGAAAATCACTCCTCCATGGATGACCAAGCTTTTTGTTTTTTCTCTCCACTAAACACATTTATACACTCATCTTCATCTTCTCTACAAGTTTCATTTGGAAGGTTTGCTCAAGATCTAACCTTGTCTCCATTGTCTTCAAGGTAAAGATTCTTGATTTCTCTCCATTTTCTTCTCATTTTCATTTTCTTTGGTTACTATATGACCAAGGACTTCTCTTTTGATCATTGATGTGTGATTTGAGTGATTTTGAACACTCTAGGGTTCTTGGGAGAGTGGAATCCGAAAATCACCAAAAAGGAATCTCAAGGAGTTCAAGCTTAAGGCTTTAGGTAAAATTCTTCACATTCACTTCTCAATTTCGTTTTCCTTGGTCACCTATGTGACCAAGGATCATTCTTTTCAATCCTTAGTTTGTAAATATGAGAATTTGACCACTTTATGGTTCTCTTGAAGGTGGAATCCGAAAATTGCAAATCAAGGAACCAAGGAGTTGTTTTCTTGCATTGTCTCCTCTAGGTAAGAGGGAGACTACTCACTTCAACCACTTATGGTGGTGAGGAGACTTTGTATGTATGTTGATGGAGAAATCCATCCTTGTATGCTTCTTGTATGCTTACTTGAATTATAAAAATTGCATGATCTAGTATTCTTGAATTTGATTAGTACTTGATTATGCTCTTGAATATGTTTGATGTATTAATTGTGCTTGATCATGTTGGGGTTGCTAAATGGAAAATTTGGAGTTTCCTACCTCAACATGGTGCCACGGTTTTGATTAGAAATTAGGGGTGAATATTGGTTTTTGTATACAAGTGAAATAAGACTTATGTAATCAAAGATTGAATAATAGAATTAACACTAATGAATGGAAGACTTTGAGAGTTTAATATCCAAGATGGGTGCCACGGTTTTGGTCTTGGTAAAGAGACAAATTGATTAATTTTGATGAACTAAGTTTAAGTGAATTAGTGTTAAGAAAACTAATGCATAAAAGTGGGAAGAAAAATTGGACATTGGACATCATGAAGCCACGATTTTGGCATTGAATCTTGGGCAATTGGATTGATCTTAATGAACTAAAAAAAAAAACTTAAGTGGATTAATAACAAGAAGTTAATATCTAAAAGAGAAGGAAAGATGTAACACCCTCCTAGAGGATGTCACATTTATCAAAAACAATAATTAAAATATAAACCCTTACCCAAGTTATAAATCATTTCGTAATAAATATTTTTTTTTTTTGTCGAAACATTATATTATAAAATACACGGAACATAAAATAAAACAACTATTACATACACACCATAATTATACATATGATTATGTTTTTAATAGCTTGTACAAATAATTCACATAATATAAAATATTTAATAAAATAAGGCAAATGGTTTAAAGCAAACCATAAACCTAGCAATACAGCATAACACTAAAAGTTTTGATTCTCCATTACAGAAAACTAAATGTTATCCCACGTCGAAATCAATCCATATAATATGGGTGATCTGCTCACCCTCTTAAGAAAATCCAGCGGTTGTTCCTCTTCTACTTTCTCAACTATTTTACGAACATAAATAATAACACGAAAAATAAAAGAGGTGAGACAATCTACATCATTAGAAGAAAGAAAACGACAATACAAACAAATGGATATAACAATTCATATAACAATTCATATTATCATATCATACATAATATCAAACATAAATAAACTCAATCATGTTATAATGCAGACTACATATGAGAAACCTGGCTAAACATAAATAACATCAACATTGACATCAACATCCGAGAGAATAATCAGGATAGACATGTACGTAATCAAAAACAATGGCGCCTCAACCAAGCTGTTACACATCAAATATCGTGTAAAAGAATGAAATACGTTGTAGATGGTACACGATCAAATACGTCGTGTACGACCCGGGCAAATGCGCAAGGAAGGTCCCCATGGATTCGATTAAGGAGTATTTGTCGAGATCATCGGTGTGTGATCGATTAGGGAGAGCTACCATGTCCACATGTGATACTTAACGCCTCCAAGTTCAAACACACGAGCAACTCCGACGTAACACGAGTGTCATTCATCTCATCAGTCAAATGCCTTTTGCAACCAAATTGGCATGTTCAAAAATACGTAATGAACCAAAATCTCCAAAATACGTTCATATCCACCATAACTCATAATTACAAAAATACCCTTAGTATTGATAAAAGACATTTTCACTTACCATTTCTCAATACGTCCGGGTCCACCACTTTGCCCGGTAAAAACTCGTTGTTTTCATAAATCACATAAATAATTTATTGTTTTTTTCATAAATATGTTACCTTTTACAAACGTTTTTCAATCGCGTAAATATTTTCAAACGTTTTCTCAATTGCGATTTCAAAAATTCTTGTTTTAAATACGTGTAAGTTATTTCTCTTGTTTTTCTTTGTATAAAATTCATTTGTTTGGTTATATCCATAAAATACCCTTCAAAAATTATGAACATACTTTATAACTCAAAAGTAAATATTTTTCAGTCAAAAAATCATTTCTTTTATATACTAGACTTCTACAAAAATTCATTTACTTACTTGATTCTTGAAAATTTATTAAAAATTGAATTCTTTTTAGGTTAACAAAGTCATTTACACTTAGAAAACAATTTTTGAATCAATTAAACTCCAAAAATTCTATGATGGCGAAAATCACCTTTCCTTAAAAATCATTATTCAAATTATTTTTCATCTATAAAATCATTGTAAAATCCTTTAACTTAATTAGATAAATTAGGTCATCCTTTAAAAAAAAAAGATTGAGAACACATTGGTTCTCTTTTTCATAATAAAACCATAAACTCATCATCTTGTGTTCTTTGGAACATTTTTACAAATCTCAACATAATATTCATATCCAACCAATTATCATAAACTCATAAACACATACATATATTTATGAACACATACCATATAATAAAGCAATAGACATACTTGCAATAAACAAGAGAATAAACATACACACAAAATTAATCACAAATAAAAAGACATCAAGCAATCAAATGGATGAATCCTTATGGATTCTTCACCATAAACAAATTCCATTCTCCCACCACCACACATGGTTGATGAGATTAAATCTCCCTCTTACCGATTTAGATGACAAAATCTCCTTGAACTCCTCCTTAGAAATTCTTGTGTAGCTTCAACAAAAATCCTAATAAGCTTAAACAAATTTTAAAGTTATGAACTATGGATGAAAAAGATAAACCATGGATCAATCATGGTTTAGAACATCAAAAATCAAATTAGAAACAAGAAAGAAGAATTTTCACCTTATAGGAAAGAAACTTCAAAGTGATTTTCCAAGCTCCAAATGGATGATTTTGCAAAAACTCACAACTAGAGATGTTCTTAGAATATGGTTTAGGATTAGAAAAGTAGGTTGGATAAATTTTTTGATGGGTGGAAGTAGGATTTGTGGTGCTTGGCCGAATGGGTGGTTTTTTGTGGACTTAGGAAATTTTCTTTGGTTTCTTGTAGGAAGAGAGAAGAATGAAAGTTTAGAGTGATAGAATCATTGATTTAGGAGTGAATGATAGCCTTAAGACTTAAATAGCTCTCCTTCCAAGTGCAGCCCCCATTTTTTATGTTTTTGTTCCATTATGGGTTTGGTAATTTGCATGATACATTAGTTAAGTAATAAAACATCTATTGATTGCTTAATGGTTTGCATAAGCATGCATTATGGCCATAGAATACTAATGAAAAGAAGCCCTCCTTTTGACATTTCTCTTAGTGCTAATTTAGTGGATGCATAATAAAATATATATAGTTTAGTGCTTAATTAATGGATGCATAATAATAATAATAATAACCTAGTGCTAAATTTAGTGGATGCATAATACATTAGGACAAAATTGCTATAGGGAAAATCCATTAAGTAAAAATAATAATTAATGCATTAGGACAAAATTGCTATAGGGAAAATCCATTAAGTAAAAATAATAATTAATGCATTAGAACAAAATTATATAGGAATCCATTAAGTAAAAATAATAATTAATTGATTAGATAATTTAGAAATTTACAAGTATTTTTACGTTGGTAAACTTTTCCTAAAAGTGGGTCCCACAAAACAAAAGTGGGTCCCACAAGACAAACGTGGGTCCCACAAAACAAAAGTGGGTCCCACAAGACAAACGTGGATCCCACAAAACAAAAGTGGGTCCCACAAGACAACGTGGGTCCCACAGATTTTTCGGTATGGTAAATATTTTATTACACCGAAAAATCCATAAAAAAATAAAAGATTGATATACGCATTATTCGGATTGGGTTTAGTAAGATCATAATCCAAATAATTCAAACAAGGTTTTCCTACCGAAAATTATTATTTTCTTGGTAGGAGCAAATCACAAAAGCAATCAAATCTGATGAAACAGTCAATCAAATTCATTGCATAACACAGTAGAAAGTAAGAAAAATACAATGATAATGCAAAATCGTAATTAGTCAAAAATTGGGGTGTTACAGATTGGACTTTGAAGACTCAATGATGGCCACGGTTTTGGCTTGAGCAATAAGGCAAATGGAATGACCTCAATACATTAAACTTAAGTAAATTGATCTTAAGGAATTAATACATAAATGAGAAATAAAAAGTGGAACTTAGAAGACCTACGAAGCCATGGTTTTGGCATGGACCTTAGGCAAATAAATTAATCTTGTGAGAAATGGAAATTGAGTAATTAAGTATCAAGTAACTAACACATGATATGTGAAAGAATGAAATTTTAAGGATTAAGGAAGGCCACGATTTTGGCTTGGAATCATGAGGGATGTAATTGACTTTGGGGGACAAAATCTAAGTGATTTGATAACAAGAAACCATTACATAAAATGGAGAGGAATAGAGATTCTAAGAGCCTTGAGAGGCCACGGTTTTAGAGGGAAAGATTTGAGTTCAAGTGATGCCTTGGTGCATCCTTGGAGATTGAAGAAATAGATATTTGCATAATCCTTGATAAAGCAAAAGAATTAAGTTGAATAATGATAATTGAGAAGACCATAGTTTTAAAGGGTCAAGTACCCTAAACTTTTCATAATGGACCAAAGACTTAAGAATTTGAAAATAAGTATCCCTAATAGGGACATTATGGTGTTTGATAAACCATGAATACTTAATAATGAGGATAAATTGAATTAATCCCATATGGAACCAAAACTAAATGATTAGTATCAAGAGACTAGTGAATAATATGGAAAGGAATTTAGAACCTTGAAGGCATGTGAGGCCAAAGTTTCTAAGGGTTAGTTAACCTAAAGATCGCATAATTGACTAGATCAAGGAACTTGATCAAATTAAAAGAATGAAGCTTGAATACGGACCTCAAGAGAAATCTCTCTAGAAAATGAATCTATAAGAGATGACAATTTAAGTGGAACTTTACGATAATCTCATAAGACTTATTATTATTTGGATTGGCCTAATTGTGGCATATTATGGAAGATTGTGTATTGTGAAATATTTGTGAACGTGATTGTACATGGAGTCAACATGCATTAGATGTTTGCTCAGTCTACGATTGTTAAATTTGAATGAGCCTAGGATCATGCATGAGTGCATGTATTTTTATAAAGCCGCTCGATCTCGATTTGTTTGGATGAGCCTCTGATTATAAATTAAGTTAACGTATTGAACAATTTGCTCAGTCTATGATTGTTAAAAGGCTGGATGAGCCTATGATTATGCATTGAACAAATTGCTCAGTCGATGACTGTTAAAAGGCTGTATGGGCCTATGAATGCGAACCGAATAATGTGGTCGATGATGGACCTACGGGGGGGCATAAGGCACGGTGTATACCGATTGAACGCATTACAGGCCTGACAAATCATTATTCTTTACGCAGTGAATTAATGAGAATTGAATTGTGAGGTCTGTGATGGATCTTAGAGGGGTGTAAGGCGCGGCGTATGCTGATTGCACGCATTACGAGCCTGACAAATCACTATTCTTTTTATAGTAAATGAACAAGATTTGGATAGTGTGGTCTATGATGGATCTCTGGGTGCGTCAGGGTGTGGTGATCCTTTTGGTGATGATGTTATCACATTATAAAATATCTCTGGCCGGGAAGCCGATTACAATGCACTGATGAGGAACCGACAAGCACTATTCTTTTCGTGGTCCGGCATAGGCCGTTTAAGGGGGCGGAGACTATCGGAATGTTCATGTTTTAAATGGAAAATCTTGGTACCAAGTGCACATGCATTGTGAGTCGGCATTGTGAGTTGGCATTGAGAGTCGGCATTGTGAGTCCGCATATCATATGTTACTCTTTTATATAATGATTATCTGAAATGTTTTAGCTGTTCAGTATCTGAGACCTTGTTGACTGCTTGGGGTATTGCTGATGTTTACCTGTTATTATTGATTCTTATTATTGCTTATAATTAAACTGCTTACGTTATAGATTCTGCTACTGTTGTTATAAATGCATGAACTGTATTGCCTTGTGGGCGCTTTGCGTCGTGTTGTTTTCTTACTGTCGTAGTGGTAATGAAAGATGGGTGTCTCACCTCTTTCCTGTATTTCTGCATTTTTGTTTTATATTTGTAATTGATAAAAGATCGTGAGAAAAATGAAGATGGACAACACCTTAGTTGATTTGGATTAGGCGTTTGGACAAGATTTCTTCAATTACGTAAGAGTGCAGCTATGTGGAGGCATTGATGCCTGTCTTGTTGACTGGGACTTCGAGCGTCGTATATGTGCATGGGGTTGCAGCTTTGTCTGCTGGTAGTAACCATCCCTGGGTTACTACTTTTCCCCTTTAGTGTTTTTAGTTCCCGCTGTATTTTATTTGACTCTGTAATTATTATATCCTATGTTATCAGTGATTTATGTTAATTGACTATAAAATATATATAAGGCATAGGATTTTATTTCAGTGGTTGTGTATAAGATGATGTTGTATTTGGATATGAGTTAATACAAATATATTTCATTCGAGGCTCGTATTTTCTACTTATGCATAATTGTCAAAAAAAAAAATAGACTCTTGAGATTTAGAAGTTACTGTTATCATGACTGTGACACACTTGGATTTAGTAACTGTGGTGTATTGACGATTATGCAGCGGCTGCTACATTAAGGAGTATTATATTAGATGGTATCAGAGCAGTTCATCCTGTTGAGCCGGGGTATGGACTTGCTATGCTTAGGCATATTAGAACTTGGTCTGTTGTGCACTTCCTTGTCTCTTGATTGAGATGATGGGAAAGGAATGCATGGCTTGATATAGGTTGAATGTTAATACCTACTGTTATACAGTTTCATGATATTGAGGATTGATCCACTCAATATGTAATGTTCTGTGTGTATAGGAAACTATGACTTCTCCTAGGCGTATTGTGTTAGGAAAATAGGAATTATTTTGCGAGGAAATCAAAAGGTTTTGGAAAACCGATCTTCTAGAGAAAGAAATAGCTGGTGTAAACTAGATTCGAGAAGCAGTTTGGAAGTTGACGGCTTACGAGAGATTACACTGTGGAAGCAGGCTGAAGAAGTTCAAGCTAGAGGCTATTAGGATTCGTGAATTGGCTTGTCTTACTTGAATTGTGTGCATTGTGTGACTCTTTGTGTTTGACTTCCGAAGGGAGGTAATGTTGTTTGAAATAATTACGTTTGTTTTATTGTGTTATGTTTAGTCCGTCTTCGAAGAAAGACACCGGCTCGTGGCAGACGTACACATATGAGCGTAGGATAAAACCATTGAAGTATGGCTGTGATTGCAGGAGAAATATGAAGGATAGCTGATATGACAATTCACCAAGATCAGAGGACCGCACAGTAATGAGAATTGGAAGTTGTGGTTTAAAATATATTGAAGGGAAGTCAGACTTGGGATAACCATAGACTACCTAGATTCCAAAGGAGGAATAATGGAAAAGCTAATAAGTTAAACGGGAACTATGTTCACGGGTACCAAGAAAGTAACAAAAACACCCAACTCGTAGGGAAAGTGCTAGTAGTAATAGATCCAATCAGACCTCGACATGTGGAGATCTCAACAAGGGAAGTTATGCCTCAAATGACGATCTAATAATCGTGCCATATAATTCTAGGGGTAACCCTTCCTTTTTACTATTCGTAACTGAATGGATCATTTGGATTCATCTGTATCTTTCTTTTCTTCGACTTAATTATTTTCAGTTTTGTTGTTAAGACTTGTCTTGACTCCCGAGTTTGTTTAATCTATCCTACTTCTCATAAAGATTGAACTTTTTTGTTGATCTATTTTGCTTACTTGAAATTGCATCGGTTAGGGTTCATCATTTAGGGACTGATTGATCATTTTCTATTCATATCCTGCTAAACCATTCCAATGAAAACCTTATTGGCTTTCAGAATTAAGACTTCTGAATTCGTAGCGGCCAACAAAGTTGAAGCTTTGTAGTCGAAAAGAGCCTGAGAATATATGTTAGTGTTTTCCATAGAGGACCAAAAGTAAGGAGAATGTAAATGCCACTCTGATAGTCAAATGAGTTTCGCATAATGAGCTATGATACTGTCAGTTAAGGAAAAGAATGGGATTTCTCGGTGAAATGAGGGCTGTTACAAAATGAACAGAACTTCTATCGAGGATGAATGTTCTCGAAGAAAGATGAGCGATTTAGTGGATTGACGAGAAGAGAGTCAATGTCCTCTCCAAGATAGATGTACATTCTTGTCATCATTAAGTTCATGGGAAATTCGAAATATTCCCAAAATGGTTTTTTCGAACGCGCTTTGAACATTACGGGTATCTCGTGATACCATTCGGAGCAACCAATATTCTTGTCGTATTCATGAACTATGTAAATCAGATCTTTCGTCCTTGCCTTGACAGATTTGTTGTTGTCCGTATCAACTACATTCTGATCTATTCTCAAACGCGTGGAGAAGCATGTTGGACATTTTGATCCAGTTTTCCAAACTTTAAGAGAGAAGAAGTAAATGGAATAGTATGAGAACTTGTGGTTATCATTGGAAGTGATACCGAATGAAGTATATCTAGATACGATCGCTATTTCGAGTGGTCTGTTGGGAGAAATTCAAAGGAAATGGAAAAGTGACCAAGATATATTAAACGTTAAAGCGGAAGTATCAGTTGTAAGGGATAGAGAGATAATATAATCTATGAAGAACTTCTTGTGAAAGTCGAGAATAGGAGAACAAAGCAACACAGGGATATAAAGATCGCGTTGCTAAGAGTAATCTAAATGGGCGCGATTAGAAGCGCAACATGAAAGTTAGAACGTGGGGAGAAGGAAAACATTGATGTTTAGTCTAAGGGATGAAAATTTCGAGGATGAAATTTCTATTTGAAGGGGAGAGTTGTAACATCCCGAAAATTAATAATTTTAGGACAAATGATCATTTTACAATATTTGGGATTTTTAGGAATTTTTCTGAGAACGCGGAATATTTTAATTTTATTCTTCGTTTTACGTGCACATTGGGCAGAGTTAGCAAAACGACTGTAATGCTCCCAAAGTTGTAAAATTTTATTGCGAATAGTCATTTTCTAATATTTGTGATTTATGTGAATTCTTTCAGAATTTTTCAGAAATGATGAATATTTTAATATATTCCTCGTTTTGCGTACATATTGAGCAGAGTCGGGAAAACGACTGTAATGTTTCAAAAAAATTGGAAAATGATAAGACGAATAGTCATTTTATAATATTTACAATTTTTGAGATTTTTCTGAGATTTTTCCGGAAATATCGAATATTTTAATATATTTTTTATTTTGCGTGCGCGATAAGCCGAGCCGGAAAAATGAAATATTTTTTCCGATAACCTTGATCTGTGGAAACGTCGACGGGGGATCTTACTAAACCCGAAGCTAGACACGGTTTACGAGATTTCATATTTTTCGAGAAATTTAACAGGCGAAATAGTAAAACGCTATGTAAATTTCATCTGTCAGATAAATTAATACTGACTTCTGTTAATTGTAACTATTATCCATTGGATAATAGCATGCATTAGAAATCCTATCACCTTATCTTAATGCAATCCACTTTATGTCAAATTAAATTCACTTTAATTCAAATTTGTGTGCTTTTCAAAGCTTCTTTGAGAAGCTTTGACCACCAAATGACCCAATTACCCTTGGCTTGCATGAGAAGCCAAATTTTTCCCCTCACTCTCTCCTTTATTCAGCAGCCTACTCATGCCAAGGAGGGTAAAAATGTGACTCATCCACACTTAACCTAAACCCACCAAACCCTAATTCACTTTACCTATCACTTTCTCTCTCTTCACTTCATCTTCTTCATCTTTTTCTCCTCCTTCTCTCTACCTCCACCATGAGCACGAAAATGGTAGCCCCTCCTATAACATCCCGAAAATTTATAATTTCAGGATAAATGATCGTTTTACAATATTTAGAATTTTTAGGAATTTTTTTGGATTTTTCTGAGAACGCGGAATATTTTAGTATTATTTCTCGTTCTACACACACATTGAGCAGAATTGGCAGAACGACTGTAACGCTCTCAAAGTTGGAAAATTTTATTACGAAAAGTCATTTTCTAATATTTGTGATTTATGTGAATTCTTTCAGAATTTTTTCGGAACCGACGAATATTTTAATATATTCCTCATTTTGCATGCACACTGAGCCGAACCGGAGAAATGAAATATTTTTTCCGAGAACCTTGAACTATGGAAACGTCAATGGGGGATCTTACTAAACCCGAGGCCGGACAAAGTTTACAAGGTTTCACATTTTTCGAGAAGATTCAACAGACGAAATAATAAAAAGTTGTATAAATTTTATCTATCAGATAAATTAATACTGACTTCGGTCAACTGTAACTATTGTCCAATAAATAATAACATGTAATAAAAATCCTATCACATTATTCAAAATTTACCTTGTGTCAAATCCATTAGCTTTATTTTCAAAATAAAGATTAAATTAATTTAAGCTTGCCAAGGGAAGCTTCCTAGAAATTTCCTAACTAATTACATTTCTCTCTCTTCCCTCCTCCCTTTTCTCCATGGCAGAGACCACGTTGGAAGCCAAATAATTACCTTCATCTTCCTAATATTTCCTATATTCTCATTCTCATTCTCTTCTCTTTCGTCTTCTCCTTCTCTTCTTCTCTTCTTCGTTTCTTTTTCTTCTTCTTCTTCTTTTCTTTTCTTCCTCCTCCTCCACCGTACACCCTCACCATCTCCCCTCTTTTCATTTCTTGCTTCACCACTTCCATATCTAGCCTTCTTCCATCATTCCATGACCATTTTCCTTGTGGCCATTCTTGGTTCTTCTTCTTCTTCTTCTTCTTCTTCTTCTTCTTCTTCTTCTTCTTCCATTTTTCACCATTGAAGCTAAAGCTTGGAGCTTTTGAGGTAAAGTCTTCAACTTTCTTCTATCTTCTTTTCATTTTCGTTTTATTGGTCACCTATGTGGCCAATGAGTCATTTTTTCCATGATTGGAGTGAACACATTGGGAATTTCTCATCCTAAGGTTTTCTTGAAGGGGGAAAACGAAAATCAAGACCAAAAAGGAGAAGCATCCTTGTGATTGTCTTCATTTAGGTAAGAGGGAGATAATCCTCTTCAACCAATCTTGGTAGTAAGTAAATGTCTTGTGTGTTGTTGTTGATGAGAGAATCCATGTTGGATTTCCCTCTTTGTTATATTGGGTTATTTCCATGATGTTATAGTTGTTTGAATTGTATGGATGTATGGATGTACATTGTGTGATTTGATGATTATGAACTCATATGTTTCTATTTTGTAATTATATGTCATGTATCACATTTCGGAATGGTTGAAAATGAATGAGAGACTTTGGATAGTGAATGGGCCAGGGCTCTGCAGAAACGAATTCTGCAGAACCCCTGTTAATGCACTAGCGCCCAGGTGCTGTGCATAGAGCGCCTAGGCACTCCATGCTCAGAAAGTTTCCCCTGTGACGCGGCCTGGTTAGCGCTCAGGCGCTTCGTGGTCAGCGTCCAGGCGCTCCACCAGCGCTCAGGCGCTACAGATATGGCGCCTAAGCGCCCATAACAGAACCAACTAGGTAACTGTGAGATGAAGCTAAGTGATTGGAGATGTGAATGTTAATGTTGGAACTTGAGATGGAGAGTTTTAAGGGTTATTTAACTCAATTTGAAGCCATGGTTTTAGATGGAAATTATAAGGAATTGGAATAAACTTAGTGAACTAAAACTTAAGTAGGAGATATCAAGAAATCAATGCATAAAATGGGAGAAATTGATGTTAGTAGTGGACTTTAGGAAGCCATGATTTGGATCATGGATTTTAGGAATTGGATTAATCCCATGTAGAATAAAAACTAAGTGATTGGTATCAAGAGACTTGAGCATAACGCGAGTTGGAAACTTACTTAGTAATGGATTCTTGTAAGAATAGAAAATCTTGAATAAGAACGCATTATGGACCATAAAAGTATATTACCTTATTTGATTTCAATATTATGATATTGTGGGTCCATATGAGTGACCAGTGTTGTATTAATGCTTATTTGAGCCAATTGTGGCATATTATGGAATAGTCTGTGATGTTGATTATACATATTCATGCATAGAGTCTTATGCATTGTGAATGTCCTTGTGGACTGTTGTAAGGCCAAGTTGCCTAGGAGATTGAACACACCTTGGTGCGGGTGCGAATAGACAAGTGTAGGTCGTGTGATGACCTTGGGGGCGTCGGGGTGTGGGTCCTTCACAATGGGCAGTTGGTAGCTCTTCTGTCCATGGGGCAGACCGATGCAAACGCACCGATGATTCGGACCGAGACACTGTCCTATGTCGTGATCGAGTGTGGACTGTCTGTACAATGCCTGATGTGCACGTGAAAAATATTGATTATAGCACTTTGGTCGCGGCAGCCGAGTTACAGACACGTCTCCTGATCTTTCTCTCCGACTGTTTGAGTCTAGCTCCATGGAGTAGGAATTGGGAAAGCATGCATTGTGCATCGTTCATTACTGGTTTTATAAACTGTTGAGCATGAATACCTGTAAATGATTATCTGGTTGTTGTGCTGATTTCTGGAAATACTATTGTGATCTGCCTGCTATTGCTTACTGTTGTTCTGCCTTTACCATAAACATCACTGTTATTATTGACTCTGATTATTGCTTAGAATTGAATTGCTTTTATTATAAATTCCGTTGTTGCTATTGATGCATATATGAACTGTATTACTTGGTGGGTGCTTTGCGCCGTGCTATTTTCTTACTGCCAATAGTGGTAATGAATGACGGGTGTCTCACCTCTTTCCTATATTTCTGCATTCTCTGTTTTATATTCATATTTGATAAAAGATAGTGAAGAAGATGATGAGGAATCACACCTTGCCGATGGGGTTAGGAACTTGGACAATATTTCTTCGATTTTCCTAGGAGTGCATCAGCATGGAGGCATTGATGCCTATGGTATCAACCGGGACGCTGAATGTCATGCGCATATGGGGTTGCGAACTTATCTGCTGGTAGTACCCATCCTTGGGTTACTACTCCTCCCCTTTAATGTTTTTATTTCCCATTGTATTTTATTTAACTCGTAATTATTATATTCTATATCATCGTGATTCGTGTAAGTTGGCTATGAATATATATATATATATATATATATAAGGAACGTGACGTCATTTCATTGGTTGTATTAAGGGTTGAATACATTTACATTTCATTCATGGCTCGTATTTTCTATTTATGCATAAATGTGAAAAACAGAAATAAACTCGTAAATTTTGAAACTACTGTTGGTATGACTGTGACGCACCTGGATCTAGTAACTATGGTGTAATGACGATTGTGTTTACTACGCAACAATGAAGATGTATTTTGATGATAACAGACATAAGGATGATGAGAAGACTAAGTCGAAGTGTTTCAAGATTAGTCTTAGGACTTAGGATCTACCATGTATGGAGCTTTCAACTAGATATCTCAATGGTTAAAAGATCTAAAATAATCTACTTCTTAAATTAAACTGAAGTTTTAAAGTAGCACTTGAAAGATTAAATGGTTTAGAAACTAAAAATAAGCATTTCGAAGCATTTAAGAAAGTTTTTTGAACTATTTTTAACTGAGGTATTTGAATACCTCTTTATGGTATTCGAATAACCTGATTCGTAACTTATACTTTCTGTTTTGCCAAAACAGAGGCATTCGAATACCCCATATGGTATTCAAATACCCTGATTTCGAAACATGCCTTTTTTTAAAGAGGTATTCGAATACCCTTGATTGGTATTCGAATAACCCTAACGTAATCAGTTTTTTAACAAAGCTTTTGACAGAGGTATTTGAATACCTCCTCCTGATATTTGAATAACCCACGGGAATCAGCCCTGAGTTTTTAAATTTGATACGAGACTCAGAAGCTTTTAAAAATCAATTTAATGCTCCCAACGGCTCTCTCTCTCTCACGTTGCTCTATAAATAGAAGCCTGGGACACCTTTGAAAACCCCCGAACATTTTGATCAATTTTTGCTTGGCTGAAAACGAGTTTTACATTATTTTCTCTCTTTCTCTGTGCTCTTAATATTGAATCCTTGAGATATCTGTGAGACAGCTCTTTAGTGCTTCAATTTGTAATTATTTACTCTGAGTGAGAGTTTCTCTTCTTCATCTATTTCTCTAATATATTGTATTGAGGGTGAGGTATCCCTCAAGATTGTATAAGGGTGAGGTATCCCTGATTGATTGAGGCTTGAGCACAAGGGTAGAGTTTCCCTGTGTGTGAAAAGTGCTCTATTATGTAAAGGTTGCAAGCACCTGTTTTAAGCTTGTCTTGAATAGTAAAAAATCTCGAACTGTGTTTCGGGGACTGGACGTAGGCCACAAGTGGTTGGTGGTCGAACCAGGATAAATACTGTGCCTGTTTTTCTTCCCTTATTCTCTTTTCTTTATGCACTTTATTTACTGTTTCCTGCAATTTAATTATTAATTGTTCTTCCTTTTCTTATCTCTTTCACATCCTTTAATATTTAAATTCAGCAAAGTTTATTTGTTTGAGGCTTTTGCGAAAGTTTTTGTTACTCAATTCACCCCCCTCTTGAGTACTGGAAGCCACTTGGTAACAAGTGGTATCAGAGCTAGACTCTTGTATAAAGAGCTTAGCCGCTTCAAGAGAACATGGCTTCCTCAAATGGTTTTTCAGAGGGATCTTCCATAAACCGACCACCCTTTTTCAATGGGGATGGTTACGCATATTGGAAGGAAAGAATGAAGATCTTCATCGAAGCTATTGATCTAGATGTGTGGGATGCTGTCGAAAACGGCACATTTATACCTACACGCGTTGTCGATGGTGTAAAAATCGAGACACCTAGAAGTGATTGGTTTGATGAGGATAAAAGAAAAGTTCAATATAATTTAAAAGCCAAAAACAACATTGCCACTGCTTTGGGGTATGATGAGTTTTTTAGAATTTCTAATTGCAAAACTGCTAAAGAAATGTGGGACACTTTACAAGTTACCCATAAGGATACTAGTGAAGTTAAGAGGTCGAGAATCAATTCTCTAACTCGCGAATATGAATTGTTTAGAATGAACCAAGGAGAAAGCATTCAAGAAATGCAAAAGAGGTTCACCCACATTGTTAATCATCTTGCATCATTAGGAAAGAATTTTACTAACAAAGATTTGATTAACAAAGTGTTGAGATGTCTTAGCAGGATTTGGCAACCCAAAGTAACAGCCATATCAGAATCGAGGGACTTGTCAGCAATGTCTTTGGCTACCCTCTTTGGAAAGCTTCATGAGCATGAACTAGAACTGAGCAGATTAAGTCAAAGCGAAGAAAACGATAAAAAGAAAAAGGGGATAGCGCAGAAAGCCACTTCCTCAACAATCGACAATGATGATAAAGAAGATGAAGAAAGCTCAGAAAACATTGAGGTAAACGAAGAAAATCTTAGTCTGTTAGTTAAAAAATTTGGTAAATTTCTCAGGAAAAAAGGAATGCAAAGAAGACCTCCCTTCCCTCCGAAGAAGACTTATTACAAAGGCGAAGGAGCTTCATCAACTCCTACTTGCTATGAATGTGGCAAGCCTGGCCACATGAAAATGTAATGCCCAGTTTACCAAAAGAAGAAATAGAGACTTGAAAAGAAGCCCTTCAAGGAAAGAAAAGGAAGAAAAGCCTATATAGTATGGGATGAAAACGACATGGATTCAACTGACAACTCAGATAGCGAAGAAGCTCAACTTTGTCTCATGGCCAAAGGAGAAGAAGAAGAAAGTGAAAATGAGGTAAGTTCTAATACTACTTTAATGCCTTTTTATGATGAGTTACAAGATGCCTTTGAAGAATTGCATGACGAATCTTTAAAACTCACAAAACAAATTTCTTCTTCTAAGAAAAAAATCTCTTCTCTAGAAAATCAAATTCTTATTTTAAATAAAGAGATTGAAGAATTAAAAATTGAAAATGAAACTTTGGGAATTATTAATGCATGCTCATCTCATCCCTCACATGCTTCTACTTCTTCGTCTTGTTCTTCATGTCATATACTTGAAAAAGAAATTGAAGATTTAAAGAACACTCTTGCCAAATTCACTCTCGGAAGAGACAATTTAAATATCATATTAGGAAAACAAAGGGTTGTTTTTGAAAAAGCTGGAATTGGTTATAATCCGAAAAATCAGCATAAATCTTATAAAAATTTCTTTGTTTATTCAAGCACTTCCAGTAGTCCATTTATTAAATGTTTTTATTGTTGAAAGAAGGGTCACAGTGCTTCAACATGCAATGCAAGAAAGAATGTTAACACAAAAATTAGGACAAAAATGGTTTGGGTTCCAAAGGGTACATTGCCTAAAACTGACACTCAAGGACCCAAGAAAATTTGGGTACCAAAGGTTAAAAATTAAAATTGTGTTGTAGGTGTGCTTGAAAGCCAGGAGCTCAAATTGGTATCTCGACAATAATTGTTCTAAGCACATGACTGGAGACGACTCAAAATTCACCATGTTTATTCCCAAGAGTCATGGACACGTTACTTATGGAGATAACAACAAGGGAAAAATTCTTGGAATTGGCAAAGTTGGTAAGAACCCCAACTCCTCTATTGAAAATGTGTTGCTTGTTGAAGGCTTGAAACATAACCTTCTTAGTATTAGCCAATTATGTGACAAAGGAAATAAAGTAATTTTTGATTCAAATTGCTGCATAATTGAAGATAAAAATGATAAGCATGTTAAATTCATTGGTCATAGAATAAATAACATTTATATGATTAGTCTTGATGATATATCTTCAAATGATGCGAAATGCCTTTTAAGTAAGAATGATGATTCATGGTTATAGCATAGGAGAATTGCACACATTCACATGGATCACTCAAGAAAGTTGGTCTCTAAAGAGCTAGTAATTGGACTACCAAAGCTTAATTTTGTTAAAGATAAATTATGTGATGCGTGTCAAAAGGGTAAACAAATAGAGGTCTCTTTTAAAGCAAAAAATATAGTTTCAACTACTAAACCTTTACAACTTTTGCACATGGATTTATTTGGACCCTCTAGAACTATGAGCTTTGGTGGGAATTACTATGCCTTAGTGATTGTGGATGATTTTTCTAGGTTTACATGGACTTTATTTCTTGCAAATAAAAATGATGCATTTCTAGCATTTAAAAGACTTGCCAAAGTTATTCAAAACGAAAAAGGTTTTCAAATTTCTTCTATAAGAAGTGATCATGGTGGCGAATTTGAAAATAATGTTTTTGAAAATTATTGTGATGAACATGGCATTAATCATAATTTCTCTGCCTCTAGAACTCCGCAACAAAATGGAGTTGTAGAAAGAAAAAATCGTTCTTTAGAAGAAATGGCGAGAACTATGCTTAATGAGGCTGCTCTTCCTAAGTATTTTTGGGCGGATGCTGTAAGTACAGCTTGTTATGTTATTAACAGGGCCCTTATAAGGCCTATTTTAAAGAAAACCCCATATGAGTTATACAAGGGAAGAAAGCCAAATGTCGCACATTTTCATGTTTTTGGATGCAAATGTTTTGTTTTAAATAATGGAAAAGATAATTTAGGCAAGTTTGATGCTAAGTCTGATTAAGGTATATTTCTTGGTTATTCAAATCATAGTAAGGCTTTTCGCATATATAATAAAAGAACTATGACTATTGAAGAATCTATACATGTTGCATTTGATGAAACTGACCTAAATGGATCGAGAAAGGATCTTGTTATTGATGATGTTGCAGAAGTTTTAGCGGAAACACATTTGGATAGCAAGGAAAAAGAAATCAAGAAGCAAGAAGATAAACAAAGACAAGAGGATTCACAAGCTTTGGAACTTCCCAAAGAATGGCATACCTCAAAATATCATCCGCTTGATCAAGTAATAGGTGAGGTATCCAAAGGTGTAAGTACTCGAAACTCCATTAGAAATGCATGTAACCACTTAGCTTTTGTTTCTCAAATCGAACCTAAAGACATCAATGAAGCCTTTAATGATGAACATTGGTTTCTAGCTATGCAAGAAGAATTAAATCAATTTGAACGAAACCAAGTTTGGGAACTAGTTCCTAGGCCTAATAATCATCCTATAATTGGCACTAAATGGGTGTTTAGAAACAAGCTTGATGAAGCTGGTCTAATAACAAGAAATAAAGCTAGACTTGTAGCAAAAGGTTATAATCAAGAAGAAGGTATAGACTATGAAGAAACCTATGCACCTGTAGCTAGATTAGAAGCTATTAGAATGTTACTTGCTTTTGCTTGCACCATGGATTTTAAATTATATCAAATGGATGTTAAAAGTGCTTTTTTAAATGGCTTTATTCAAGAGGAAGTATATGTTGACCAACCTCCAGGTTTTGAAAATTATGATCTACCTAACCATGTTTTCAAATTGAAAAAGACGTTGTATGGCTTAAAACAAGCTCCACAAGCTTGGTATGAAAGGTTAAGTAAGTTCCTTTTAGAACACGATTTTACAAGAGGTAAGGTTGACACGACTCTTTTTAAAAATAAAAACCATGACATACTTCTTGTACAAGTATATGTAGACGATATTATATTCGGTGCTACTAACGAAAATTTGTGCAAGGAATTTGCTAAAATCATGCAAAGTGAATTCGAGATGTCCATGATGGGAGAACTCAATTTCTTCCTTAGACTTCAAATCAAACAAACAAGGAGTGGAACGTTCATTAGCCAAACCAAGTATTGCAAAGAACTTCTCAAGAGGTTTGGAATGGACAACTCAAAGCATATGGCTACACCAATGAGTACCTCATGTTACTTGGATAAAGACGAAGCAGGTAATTCTATAGAAATTACTAAATATCGAGGTATGATTGGATCTCTTCTCTATCTCACTGCTAGTAGGCCTGATATAATGTTTAGCGTATGCATGTGTGCTAGATATCAAGCTAATCCTAAAGAGTCGCATTTAAGTGCTGTAAAACGAATTATGAAATATCTAGGTGGCACTACACAAGTGGGCTTGTGGTACCCTAAAGGTGCCACTTGTAGTCTTATTGGTTATTCTGACTTTGATTTTGCTGGATGCAAATTAGATCGGAAAAGCACTAGTGGAACATGTCACTTGCTTGGCAATTCCTTAGTTTCTTGGCATAGCAAGAAACAAAATAGTGTGGCGTTATCCACTGCTGAGGCTAAATATGTTGCAGCCGGAAGTTGTTGTGCTCAAATTTTATGGATGAAGCAACAACTTCTAGACTTTGGTCTTCAGCTAGATCACATCCCTATAAGATGTGATAATACTAGTGCAATCAATCTGACAAAGAATCCCATTATGCACTCTAGGACTAAGCACATTGAGATAAGGCACCATTTTATAAGAGATCATGTCCAAAAAGGTGATTGTGTGTTAGAATTTGTTGAAACCAATAATCAACTTGCTGATATTTTCACAAAACCTTTACCTAAAGATTCTTTCTTTCATTTAAGAAGAGAACTTGGTATTTTGGATCAATCGTGCATTTAAATTCATACCTTTGCTGCTTATTTATTGATTTATTAATCTTAAATTGTTACTGACTTGAGCGTCGGAGATATCCTCAATTCTGTTTTGCAGGTACTAATTTAATTGGGTAAGTTTTTAACCTTCAAAAATGCATTTCTGGACTTAATTTTCATGCTTTTCTGTCTAAGTTATTCGAATACCATGAGAAAGTATTCGAATACCATCATCTGCACGTGTACTTTCATGATTTATAAACAGGTGTATTCGAATACCTTAGTGGTTATTCGAATAACCTGAAGCCTCTTGCTATCAGTCTTTATTTCCTGTCTCTGGGCATTCGAATACCCTAAGCAGTATTCGAATACCTGCATAGCTGGGCCAAGCCATATTGGTCAGTCCATTCGAATACCTACAGTGGTATTCGAATACCTTCTATTATATGGCCCTGTCTTTTGCGTTTCCTAACGGCTGTATTCGAATACCAATTAAGGTATTCGAATACCTTGGGTCAGATTTATATGACCCCTCCTTCGTAAACCCGTTTCCCTCACTCATTTCTTCTTTCTCAAATCTCTTGGCCTCTTCACTCTCTTTCTCTCCTTCGTATACCCTATTCGAATACCTCCCAACTGTTACATCTTCCCCATTTTCTTCAACCCATTCCTCTCACCTTCAAACCACCATCCATGGCATCTTCCTCTAAGCGTGCTCGCACAAAAAACTGCGCCATGCAACAACTCGTTGGATTTGCGAAGGCTCTCCTCTAACCAAGAGACCCTTGGATGCTTCATCACTCACTTCAGAGAATGTAACCTTGTACAGCCCAAGTATCTTGACTTAGAGTTCTTCGAAAAAGAAGGCGGATTTGATTTCCTACACTAGCTGAACCTCCAGGGCGTGCTTCGTTTTTGCTCCTATAAGGCAGTCCTCTATCCTGATCTTGTCAAGATGTTCTACTGCAACCTGAGGATTGAGGGTCTGGATCTCCACTCTGATGTTAGTGATCAGCACATTGTGATCACTCCTCAGGATTGGGTTCACTTCTTTGGATTAGAATCTGCTGGCCGTAACAACGAAGACAGCGAAGAGCTTGTCCAGCGGTTCGACAAAATTTGAGCCATTGAAGATGTTCTTAGACCTGGGTTGGCATTACCTCTGACTCAAAAGAGAGTCAAAGGGGGCATGATGAAGAGCCAGGACAGGCTCTTACATTATGCTTATGCCCACATCCTAGCTCCTAGAGGTGGGAACTACGCCTACCTGAGTGAAGATGATGTGTTTATGCTGTGGATCCTGAAGAAAGGATACCAGATAAACTGGCCCGTCTTCATTATAAAGCACATGATGAGAGCTAAGGGAAAAGAAGGCTCTGAGTTACCCTATGGTGTGATCATAACTGCCTTCCTAGGCAAGTATCCTCAGATTGTGGAGACCGAGCACAAAACTCAGCTGACCCATCATAATGTGTTTGGTGCCTATACGCTGAACAAAATGAAGATGATACAGACTGATGAAGGCTGGGTATTCCCAGTTGAAGTTGACGATGATGAGGACGACCCAGCTGATCCTGCTGCTACCCCTGCTGCTGCTACCCCAGTAGCCCCTGCTGCCTCTGATGTTGTTGGCCCTGCCGCCCTCGCTCCCGCCGTTCGGTTCACCACTGGATCAAGTCATGGCCACCTTAAAGGCCAACCGTGCTTATATGGAGGATAACCGAGCTTATCTGGAGCACACCTTCTCTGTTCTGTTTGACAGACTTGATGGTGTTGAGCGTGAGCAAGCTGCCTTACGTGCCTTGCTATCTTCACGGGGTTTTGATTCCCCTCCTCCTCCTCCGCCAGATGCCTATTTCTAGGCTTTGTTCTTGTTTGGATTTTTTTTTTCTTCTTGTATTGGCTGGTTAGCTTTTGTTTCTTAATTGTATATTTATGTTGGCAAATTTATTAATAAAATCAGTCTCTTTGTTTCTCTTTGTGCCTCCTTTTATGCATTACATATCTATTATATCTTTTTGATTATGCCAAAGGGGGAGAAAAATATAACTATGAGAAAAGACAGGTTAAAATAACTAATATTGGATTCCAACATTAAGGGGGAGCTACGCACGCATATATTGAATATGAATGTAAGTCTCTTACCTTGTGAATTCCAATTATTCTTGTACTGATGCTTTTCTCTATGATAGTTTGTCATCATCAAAAAGGGAGAGAATGTGTTTACTACGCAATAATGAAGATGTATTTTGATGATAACAAACATGAGGATGATGAGAAGACTAAGTCGAAGTGTTTCAAGATTAGTCTTACGACTTAGGATCTATCATCTATGGAGCTGTCAACTAGATATCTCAATGGTTAAAAGATCTAAAATAATCTGCTTCTTAAATTAAACTGAAGTTTTAAAGTAGCACTTGAAAGATCAAATGGTTTAGAAACTAAAAATAAGCATTTCGAAGCATTTAAGAAAGGTTTTTGAACTATTTTTAACTGAGGTATTCGAATACCCCTTTATGGTATTCGAATAACCTGATTCGTAACTTATACTTTCTGTTTTGCCAAAACAGAGGCATTCGAATACCCCATATGGTATTCGAATACCCTGATTTCGAAACATGCCTTTTTTAATGAGGTATTCGAATACCCTTGACTGGTATTCGAATAACCCCAACTTAATCAGTTTTTTAACAAAGCTTTTGACAGAGGTATTCGAATACCTCCTCCTGGTATTCGAATAACCCACGGGAATCAGCCCTGAGTTTTTAAATTTGATACGAGACTCAGAAGCTTTTAAAAATCAATTTAATGCTCCCAACGGTTCTCTCTCTCTCACGTTGCTCTATAAATAGAAGCCTGGGACACCTTTGAAAACCCCCGAACATTTTGATCAATTTTTGCTTGGCTGAAAACGAGTTTTACATTATTTTCTCTCTTTCTCTGTGCTCTTAATATTGAATCCTTGAGATATCGTGTGAGACATGACTCTTTAGTGCTTCAATTTGTAATTATTTACTCTGAGTGAGAGTTTCTCTTCTTCATCTATTTCTCTAATATATTGTATTGAGGGTGAGGTATCCCTCAGGATTGTATAAGGGTGAGGTATCCCTGATTGATTGAGGCTTGAGCACAAGGGTAGAGTTTCCCTGTGTGTGAAAAGTGCTCTATTGTGTAAAGGTTGCAAACACCTGTTTTAAGCTTGTCTTGAATAGTGAAAAATCTCGAACTGTGTTTCGGGGACTGGACGTAGGCCACAAGTGGTTGGTGGTCGAACCAAGATAAATACTGTGCCTGTTTTTCTTCCCTTATTCTCTTTTCTTTATGCACTTTATTTACTGTTTCTTGCAATTTAATTATTAATTGTTCTTCCTTTTCTTATCTCTTTCACATCCTTTAATATTTAAATTCAGCAAAGTTTATTTGTTTGAGGCTTTTGTGAAAGTTTTTGTTACTCAATTCACCCCCCTCTTGAGTACTGGAAGCCACTTGGTAACAACAATTGCGTTGTAGTTGGTATATTCAGGGGCGTTACATTAGGTGGTATCAGAGCAGTTATCCTATTGAGCAGGGGTATGGACTTGCTATGTTTAGGCATATTAGAATTTGGTCTGTTGTGCACTTCCTTGTCTCTTGATTGAGATGATGGGAAAGGAATGCATGGCGTGCCGTAGGTTGAATGTTGATGGCTACTTTTATACAGTTGCATGATATTGAGGACTGGCCTACTCAATATGTAATGTTCTGTGTGTACAGGGAACTATGACTTCACCTAGGCGTACTATGTTAGGAAAATAGGAATTCTTTTGTGAGGAGATCAAAGGGTTTTGGAAAACCGATCTTCTGGAGAAAGAAATAGTTGGTGTAAACTAGGTTCGAGAAGCAGTTTGGAAGTTAACAACTTATGAGGGATTACGTCGTGGAAGCATAACGAAGAAGTTCGAGCTAGAGATCGTTAGGATTCGTGGATTGATTTGTCTTGTTTGAATTGTGTGATTTTGTGGGTTTAGTTTCCGAGAGGAGACGATGTTGATTGAAATAATTATGTTTGTTTCGTTGTGTCATGTTTTGTCCGTCTTCGAAGAAAGTCAATGGCTCGTGACAGACGTACGCATGTGAGCGCAGGACAAGACAATAGGAGTATGGCCGCGACTGCAGAAGAAAGGCAAATGATAGCTGAGATGACAACTTACCAGGATCAGAGGATCACGCAACAACGAGAATTGGAAGTTGAGGTTCAGAATCTGTTGGAGGAAAGCCGACTTTGGGGCAACCTTGGACTGCCTAGATTCCAAAAGAGGAATAATAGAAAAGTTAACCAGTTTATGCGGAAACCATACGCATGGGTATCAAGGAAACAACAACAACAACTAACTCCTGGACAAAGTACTAATGGCGGTGTATCCAGTCAGACCCCGACATCTTCGCCAAGATGTATGAAGTGTGGAAAGAACCACTTCACAAGAGAGTGTAAGATCAAGAGTATAATCTGTTTTAAATGTGGAAAGCCTGGACATGTTTCCCGTAACTGCAACCCAACAAAGGCAAAGTCTTCAATCGATGCTGCATGTAACGCCCTAATTTTTAGAAAATATTCTGAATGTACTGTTTTCTGTTTTTCATGCTTTTGTATGAATGACCGTTGTGTCCCTATTTTTCTGTTCTCGATTTTTGTATGAAAACAATTACGATAATACAGGCTCAAATTTTATTTGATCGTTTTACGTAGTTTGCTTCGAGACGGTAAAATAAAAATTTTTTCGAGCTACTGTATTAATTTTTTCTGAAAGATATACAGCTATATAATACCGCTGGATATTTTATTTGAACGTTTTGGACGATTACCTACGTTGTGGGAAAAAATGGAAAAATGACCGTTACGTCCCGAACGCATCTTGTTTTATGCGTTTTTGTCCGTTTTTAATTGTTTTCTTCTTGATTTAATGCCCGAAAATACTGCGTCGTGATTTTATATGGACTTTTTGTGTGATTTGCTCGAGGCAGAAAATAATATTTTCCGGGCCAGGGAAAATCTTATTTTATTATTTAGAATTGGGGGATCTTACTTAACCCGATTCGAATGAGACTAAAAATAATCTTTTAATTTTAGGATTTAATCAAATAAAATAATTTTATATTATTATAATATTATTTTATTAGTCAGTATAATTTAGTGACAGTGGACCCGGAAATATTTTGCGGGACCCACAATTAGCAGAACGGTTAGATCGGTAGCTTAATTAATCACCGTAAGCTGTAGAACTTTCCAGAACAGGCTGACTCAGCTAGCTGACTCAGCAGAAAATTAAATACACTGTGTGACTCAGCATGTGAGTCACCATAAGCTAACCAATGGAAATCAAGCTTGCTCACCAAGGCTTGATCTTGGCCTTTGATTCATCCAATGGCTTGGATGAAGCCAAGCAAGGTGCCCACCTTGCACCTCACTTGAAGTCCACGGCCAAGAGGCCTTTGGAGACCCAAAATCACTTTCTCCTTCATCACTTTTCTCTCTTCTCTCTCATCAAAACCCTAGCCACCATTCTTGTCCATTTTCTTCACCATTTTCGGCCAAGACACTAACTATACCATCCAACCATCCAAAAATTTTTCTAACCAAGTTTCCTTAACCTAAACACTATTCTAAGAACCTTTGTAGTTGGGAGTTTCTTCAAATTCTTCCATCTAGGGCTTGAAACCAACCTTGAAAGTTTTACCTAGAAGGTGAAATTTCATGCTTTTCTTTTCTCTCTTTTTTTTTCAAAGTTCTAAGCCATGATTTTTCCATGGTTTAGCTTCTTTTTCATGGTTAGTAACATGTAGATTTTGTTTGAGATTTCTAGGTATTTTTGGTGGTGAAAACCGTGACCTAGGAGGTGTGAAAGCAAGCCTTTTGTCTTCATTTAAGGTAAGAGGAAGACAATTCTTATCATCTCTTGATGGTGGTAAGGAGATGGAGCCATTTGTGATGTTTGTAGAATCCATAAGGATTCGGTGGTCATGTGTTAATTATGTGTGTATTTGTTAATTTTTGTGATTGCTAGTAGTTTATGTGGTAATTGTTATTAGCTTTCTTGTTTGATGATTGTAATAATTTTGCATGTCTATTAGCTTTTGAAAGCATGTCTACAAGCTTTAATTTAGGTTGTATGTGTTAGAAAATATTTTTGCATGTGTTAGAAATATAATGCATGTGTTAGAATTGTATGATAAAGTATAGGATGTGAATAACATGTGTAAATTTGCATGAGTGTTCCAAAGAACACATCCACTAGCTCACGGCAATGACAAGTTTGGAGGACCAAAATGTTCTCTTGATTTTTCCTAAAGTGTAACTTAATTAACCTAGGAGAATCAAGAAAGTTTCTAATTGATTTGATCAAAGAAAATGCATTTAGAAATCAAATGGTAAAAACTTAGTATTTTGGGCCAACATGCCTAAAGGATTAAATTGACTATTGTTAACTATTTTCTAAAATGATTTAATGAACTTAGACAATATAATACATTTGATATGATTTAAAAGGTGAAAGACATTTTGGAAATCAAATGCAAAAGTTTTATGAAATTTGGCCAACATGCCACTATAGGTAATCATGATTTCTAAAACTTGATTCTAAACCTTTTTCAATTAAAAAGAAACAATACAAGTTAAGAAGAAATTTTCTATAATGATTTTTGAAGGAACCAATTGATTAGAAGTAAGTCTAAAGGGTTAAAAATTCATAATTTTATCATTAGGAAGGAAATACAAGAATGTTAAGAAATTTTCTAACATATAGCTCACTTTTGGTTTTGAAGCATGTTAGAGATTTCAAAAAGAATTAAATGAAATGGTTAAAAATTAGGTAAATGGAAATTTTATGGATAAATTAGGAAACCATTATTATGATATTCTAAACAAAAATCTTGTCAATTTTTAGTAAAAATGAACCAATAAGATAGCAAAAATATCTAAAAGACAAGATGCGGTATGAAAAATTATTCTACGTAGTTTAAATGTACTAAGTACTATTTCTGTTTGTTTAAACAAGTAATTTTAAAGGCATTCGAATAAGAAAATGATTTAAAAATCCTACGCGATTGAGAAAACGTATTAAAATGCTACGCGATTTTAAAAACAGAAAAATATCTTTACCCGATTTTTAAACGTTTGTAAAAACGACGAGATTTCAAAAACGCGATAAAATTTCTACGCGATTGACCGTTACTATATTTATTTTTCATTGTCGGGAAAATGTGAACCCGCATAAAGCTTTTGAGGTTATTTATTTTGTCGGGAAAAAGTGAACCCGCATGTGCTTTTTGTCGTTGAGGGCATATTTTTATCTTGAGGGCATTTTCATAATTTCATATATTTGGAATTATGTTTTGTCTTTATACCAATTTTTGGTGTTTTGGTTGATTTGAGACGAATCACATCGTGTTGTCGATGCGATAAACGTAGTGTGGTTCATTGTTCTAATGAACTTGGAGACTTTAGTGTACGGGATCCCACATGTGGATTAGCGAGTTGGTAGCTCCGCACGGGCCGTGGTAAACCGATAGCACACTAATGTACTCGACATTCACTATATTTAATTGAGGTTTGTAAAGTCTAGTAGTACATTGCCTATAGTGCCACAACGGAGACCGTGAACTATACTACGCCCGGATGGTGGATTCCCAAGTGTCGTAGGCTATCGACGCAACGTGTGACCGCGTAATAGTTGGTTGGGCAGCCGTGGTACTAATAGATTTTGCAAGTCATTTCTCTCGATATCTGTTTGGGTTTAGCTCCATGGAGTAGGGTTGTGTTTTGGTGTATTTGATTATATCTTGGATAATATTCCATTTTCTCTATTTATCTTTATCGGTAATATCTTGGATGTTTTTACATTTTCTCTATTTATATTTATCTCGATAATTCTTATGTTAGTTGTCCATTTCTTATCTTATTTTATCTGTGAGATTGATTTATCTATGTGGTTTTCTTTATTTGTGTTATATCTGTGATGTTCTGAAACACTAGGATATCTAATATGTACTCTATTTCATTGTTATTACTGTTATAGCTTTGTCATATTGTATGAACTGTATAGTTGTTATTTGTCGTCTTCTTATTGGCTGTGTTGTGATGATTTTATGTTGTCTTACCTCTTTATTGTATGTGTCTCTTGTCTATTTATTTTATGCGGTAAAGAGTTTGAAAAGGAAGAAGAGGAACAGCCTTTTGAGATCGTGTACCCTGAGGAAGAGGAAGGTCAGCAAGCCGACGATCAGGTTTACGATCAAGAACCATCCGATCATCCATATACTCTGGATTGATTGTGAGGGATGGCGACGCCAGGATTTTTGGGATTCATAGAGCTAGTATTTCATGGAGGTTCTCTGGCGTGGCATTTACGAGGCGATCGTGATTTTGTTACATATGCGGGACGTGTGACCGTGATTCTACGTCATCGGATTTGATGGAGATCCGATTATGACTACGACGTTATTTCGCACTTAGAGTTACCCTTATCCATTAGGCGTTATTGGGGTGTTGAAAACCCCGAGCCTAGTGAGATAAGCATCGTATCGACCGCGCGATCCCGTTATCGCCGTGTCGAGACATCCGGATATCTATCTCCCGATGATCATTTTCAGCCGAGAGTGATCCATCCGAGGATTAGATAACCATGATGTTTTTTTTTGGGCGCGTCAACAGTATGTCCGTATATATTAACTCTTTTATTGCTTTCTTTATCTTGTTTTTGTTTAAATAGTTGTAGTCTTAGTTGTAAATTATTTGTACAGTTTATAACTTAATCATATGTATATTATTAGTGATGATGTTTTTTTTTTATTTCGTATTTTCCGTATTATCTTTTTATTACATATTTCTCGTCTATCAAGAATTATTTTACAACCCGTAATAATATTTAACAAATGTTTCACAACTTGGGTAGATTTTATTTCTATTTCTTTTATTTTCTTTTATGTGTGACATCCTCCAAAGGGGGTTACATTAGTTGGTATCGAGCCCAAGTTAGAGTCTTTTGGGGTTGTGGTTGGGTCTGTTTTTGTTTGTCTTTGTGTGATTCTCTCGTGATCTTTGTGATTTATATCCTTTCGGAAATATCTAGAAGGATGTATCTAACTTTGTTTTGTTATGTTTGAAGAAAGAAGATGGCTGGTAGAGGCAGAGGACGTGCTAACGTAAATCGTGATGAGGACCCGATGTTGGTTGCTGCTGAGGCTATGCGGCAGATGGCTGAAGTGATTACTCAGCAAAATTTGAGAGCAGCCCAACAAGAAGATGCTACGGTGATGCCCTAAATTTATCCGAATTTAGGCGCCATAATCCGCCACAATTTAGAGGCGAGGTGGATCCGGAGAAAGCGAGTCAGTGGATGCAAGATTTAGAGAGAATCTTTGAGGGGATGAGATGTACAGATGAAAAGAAAGTAACTTATGCTGTTTTCATGCTGAGAGGAGATGCAGAACATTGGTGGAGAGGAATCCGCCGAGTATTGCAAGTCAAGGGACTGAGATCACCGGGAAGTATTTTCTAATACTTTTCGGATAAATATTTTCCTGCAAGTGCTAGGCATGCCAAGGAAATGGAATTTCTTGGTTTGCGACAGGGGAATATGACGGTGAATGAGTATGCCACAAAATTTGAGAATTTGTCTCAATTCTCAGATTATGCTCAGACACGACAAGATGATGTGTGAAGATGCGGGAAGTTTGAATCATGTTTAACGGTGGAACTGAAACGAGGAGTGGTATCTTTGAGGATGACTCGGTTTCATGCTTTGGTGGATGCTTGTGCTCGACTTGAGGAGTTGGAGCCATCTAGAGATCGAGGAATCGGAATTTTGGACCGACAAGGTTCCGAGAGAGGTGGAGGTAGTAATGCAAATCGGTTTCGGCGTAAAGCCGTATACCAGGCCAACAGAAGTCAATCTCAACGACCATTTGTTAGTGGAGGTGCAAGTGGTAGTGGAGTGGATAGAGGGTGGCGTTTACGCCAACATGTTTTAAGTGCGGGAAGAAAGGTCATATTTCTCCCGAGTGTACAGTTAAAGGTACAGTTTGTTTCAATTGTAAGCAACCTGGGCACATATCAAAGGATTGTCCACAGCCGGAGAGAAAACCTGTTGTTCGGTATGTTAAAGCTAATCAGCAGAAATCTGGAAGTACTCAACCGAGATCTGGAGGACGAGTGTATACAATGATGGGATCTGAGATTTCTAAGTCTGATGATCTTATTCAGGGAGAAGGAGACATTGGAGGTAATCTTCTGACTGTATTGTATGATTCTGGAGCTACACATTCCTTTATTGCATATGATTGTGTAGAAAGGTTGAAGTTGCCTATGTCTTCTCTGAATGTTATGTTGAATGTATCTACGCCTAACTGCTAAACCTGTAGTTACTTCTAAGATCTGTTTGGATTGTCCTATTGTTGTGAAGGGCCGTTTGTTTTTGGTCGATTTGATTTGTTTGCCTCTCATTGAGATAGATGTAATCTTAGGGATGGACTGGTTATGTTCTAACCATATCCTCATAGATTGTGCAAAGAAAACTATAGTTTTTCCTAAGGAAGAAGAGTCTGGATTCTTAACCGCCGTTAAGGTCAAGTCTTTGTTGAGAAATGGAGCGCAGGGATATCTGGTATTGTCTTCTCTAGAAGTTAAGAATGAGAAGGATGTGAATACTATTCCTGTTGTCAACGATTTTCCGGATGTTTTTCCTGAAGATGTACCTGGTTTACCGCCTGAGCGGGAGATCGAGTTCTCAATTGATTTAGTACGGAACATTGTCCTATCTCAATTGCACCATATCGTATGTCGCCAGTAGAGTTGGAGGAGCTGAAAAAGCAATTGGTGGAACTGTTGGAGAAAGAATTTGTACGACCTAGCGTTTCCCCATGGGGTGCACCAGTACTTTTGGTCAAGAAGAAGGATGGAACGTCACGACTTTGTGTGGACTATCGGCAGTTGAACAAGGTGACTATCAAGAATAAATATCCGCTTCCAAGAATCGACGATTTGATGGATCAATTGAGAGGAGCTGTGATATTTTCCAAGATAGATCTACGATCAGGTTATCACCAGATTCGTGTAAGAGGGGAAGATGTGCCGAAAAACTGCTTTTCGAACTCGTTATGGACATTATGAGTATCAAGTAATGCCATTCGGGTGACGAATGCTCCCGCCATATTTAAGGATTATATGAACAGGATATTTCGTCCATATCTAGACAGATTTGTCGTTGTCTTTATCGATGACATTCGATCTATTCTCAATCGAAGAAGAGCATACGCCGAACATCCGAGTGTTGTTCTTCGATTTTGAGGAGAAGCAACAATTGTATGCGAAATTGGCTAAGTGTGAGTTCGGTTGGAAGAAGTCCAATTTCTTGGTCACGTAATTTCTAAAGAAGGTATTGCGGTGGACCCATCGAAAGTGGAGACTATTTTACAAAGTGGGAAAGACCTAAGACAGGAATGAAGTTCGAAGTTTTGTTGGACTCTTGGTTATTATCGGAGATTTATCGAAGGTTTTTCCAAGATTGTTGGACCACTTACACAACTGACGAGGAAAAGTCAAGCTTTTGAATGGACGGAAGAGCGTGAAGCCAGTTTTCAAGAGTTAAAGAAGAGGTTAACAACTGCATCGGTGTTGATCCTACCAGATTCGACGAAATCTTTCGATGTGTATTGTGACGCTTCTTATCAAGGACTAGGATGCGTGTTAATGCAAGATCGGAACGTGGTGGCATATGCTTCTCGACAATTGAAGGTTCATGAGAAGAATTATCCTACGCATGATTTGGAATTGGCTGCGGTAGTTTTTGCTTTGAAGATATGGAGACACTTTCTCTATGGAGCAACGTTCAACATCTTTAGTGATCACAAGAGTTTGAAATACTTGTACGACCAGAAGGAGCTGAATATGAGGCAGCGAAGATGGTTAGAATTTCTGAACGACTACGATTTTCAACTTTTGTACCACCCTGGTAAGGCAAATGTGGTGGCCGATGCCTTGAGCAGGAAGATTATTAGTGTTTCTGCGCTAATGATCAAAGAAAAGGAGCTCATTGAACAATTTAGAGATGAGTGGTCATTTGTTGAGTTGAAACCGGGGAAGATCTGTATTAGCATGGTTACTATCTCAAGCGAGCTGATGGAAGACATAAAGGAAAAGCAAAATGCCGATAAATTTTTGCAAGGAATAAAGGAGCAAATGAAACAAGGCGAGACACTAGAGTTCAAAGAAGGAACTGATGGAATTCTGAGATTTCGGGGTAGAGTCTCGTGTTCCTCGTAACCGAGAACTGAGAAGATATATTGTGAAACATGCCCATACTAGTCTATTGAGTATGCATCCAGGTATAACAAAGATGTATCAAGACTTGAAAAAGTTATTCGGTGGCATGGAATGAAGGGTGATGTGGTTAGATGCGTGTCAACTTGCCTAGTTTGTCAAAAGTCGAAAGTTGAACACCAAAGACCACTGGGATGTTACAACCATTATCGATTCCAGAATGGAAATGGGACAAAGCATTTCTATGGATTTCACATCGGTTTGCCGAAGACAAAGAAAGGTCATGATGCAATATGGGTTATAGTTGATAGACTTACGAAATCGGCTCATTTCTTACCTATCAATATTAAATATTCATTAGAAAGATTAACCCAGTTGTACATCAGCGAGATTATCAGATTACATGGAGTGCCTACATGTATAGTTTCTGATCGTGATCCGAGGTTTACGTCAAGATTTTGGCGAAGTCTACAAGAAGCTATGGGAACTAAGTTACGACTGAGTTCAGCGTATCATCCGCAGACTGACGGTCAGACAGAGAGAACTATACAGTCCTTGGAAGATTTGTTGCGGGCTTGTGTTTTGGAACAACGGGGAAGTTGGGATGAATTTTTATCTTTGATAGAATTCACCTACAACAATAGTTTTCACGCAAGCATCGGAATGGCACCTTATGAAGCATTGTATGGAAGACGATGTCGAACTCCGTTATGTTGGTATCAAGATGGAGAGAGTATGACTGTTGGACCGGAACTTGTACAACAGACTACGGATAAAGTCAAGATGATACAAGAGAAGATGAGGACGGCGCAAAGCAGACAAAAGAGTTACGCGGATAAACGAAGACGACCTCTTGAGTTTGAGGAGGGTGAGCATGTATTTTTAAGAGTTACTCCTACGACTGGTGTCGGAAGAGTGATTAAATCTAAGAAGCTTACTCCTAAATTCATTGGACCATATCAGATTATCCGACGTATTGGTCCTGTAGCATATCAGATTGCTTTGCCGCCTTTTCTATCCAATTTGCATGACGTGTTTCATGTGTCTCAGTTACGGAAGTATATACCAGATCCGACACATGTTATACAACCAGATGATGTGCAGTTAAAGGAGAATTTGACTTACGAAACTTTACCTGTCAGGATAGAGGACAGAAAGGTAAAGCAGCTTCGAGGGAAGATGATCGAGCTAGTAAAGGTCATATGGAATGATATGACGGGTGAGGCTACTTGGGAACTAGAAGATAAAATGAAGGATCAATATCCTCATTTGTTTTGATGAACATCGAATTTCGAGGACGAAATTTTTATTTGTTGGGGAGAGTTGTAACGCCCCAATTTTTAGAAAATATTCTGAATGAACTGTTTTTCTGTTTTTCATGCTTTTGTATGAATGACCGTTGTGTCCCTATTTTTCTCGTTCTCGATTTTTGTATGAAAACAATTACGATAATACAGCTCAAATTTTATTTGATCGTTTTACGTAGTTTGTTTCGAGAGACGGTAAAATAAAAATTTTTCTCGAGCCATCGTATTAATTTTTCTCGAAAGATATACAAAGCTATATAATACTCGCTTGGATATTTTATTTGAACGTTTTGGACGATTACCTACGTTGTGGGAAAAAATGGAAAATGACCGTTACGTCCCGAACGTCATTGTTTTTACTGTTTTTGTCTGTTTTTAATTGTTTTCTTCTTGATTTAATGCCCGAAAATATGTCTGTGATTTTATATGGACTTTTTGTGTGATTTGCTCGAGGCAGGAAAATAATATTTTCCGGCCTGGGAAAATCTTATTTTATTATTTAGAATTGGGGGATCTTACTTAACCCGATTCTCGAATGAGACTAAAAATAATCTTTTAATTTTTAGATTTAATCACAAATAAAATAATTTTATATTATTATAATATTATTTTATTAGTCAAGATAATTTAGTGACAATGGACCCGGAAATATTTTGCGAGACCCACAATTAGCGAACGGTTAGATCGGTAGCTTAATTAATCACCGTAGTCGTAGAACTTTCAGAAGCAGTGACTCAAATTAGTCGACTCACAGAAAATTAAATACACCGTGTGACTCAAAGCATGTGAGTCACCATAAGCTAACCAATGGAAATCAAGCTTGCTCACCAAGGCTTGATCTTGGCCTTTGATTCATCCAATGGCTTGGATGAAGCCAAGCAAGGTGCCCACCTTGCACCTCACTTGAAGTCCACGGCCAAGAAGCCTTTGGAGACCCAAAATCACTTTGTCCTTCATCACTTTTCTCTCTTCTCTCTCATCAAAACCCTAGCCACCATTCTTGTCCATTTTCTTCACCATTTTCGGACAAGACACTAACTATACCATCCAACCATCCAAAAATTTTTCTAACCAAGTTTCCTTAACCTAAACACTATTCTAAGAACCTTTGTAGTTGGGAGTTTCTTCAAATTCTTCCATCTAGGGCTTGGAAACCAACCTTGAAAGTTTTACCTAGAAGGTGAAATTTCATGCTTTTCTTTTCTCTCTTTTTTTTTCAAAGTTCTAAGCCATGATTTTTCCATGGTTTAGCTTCTTTTTCATGGTTAGTAACATGTAGATTTTGTTTGAGATTTCTAGGTATTTTTTGTGGTGAAAACCGTGACCTAGGAGGTGTGAAAGCAAGCCTTTTGTCTTCATTTAAGGTAAGAGGAAGACAATTCTTATCATCTCTTGATGGTGGTAAGGAGATGGAGCCATTTGTGATGTTTGTAGAATCCATAAGGATTCGGTGGTCATGTGTTAATTATGTGTGTATTTGTTAATTTTTGTGATTGCTAGTAGTTTATGTGGTAATTGTTATTAGCTTTCTTGTTTGATGATTGTAATAATTTTGCATGTCTATTAGCTTTTGAAAGCATGTCTACAAGCTTTAATTTAGGTTGTATGTGTTAGAAAATATTTTTGCATGTGTTAGAAATATAATGCATGTGTTAGAATTGTATGATAAAATATAGGATGTGAATAACATGTGTAAATTTGCATGAGTGTTCCAAAGAACACATCCACTAGCTCACGGCAATGACAAGTTTGGAGGACCAAAATGTTCTCTTGATTTTTCCTAAAGTGTAACTTAATTAACCTAGGAGAATCAAGAAAGTTTCTAATTGATTTGATCAAAGAAAATGCATTTAGAAATCAAATGGTAAAAACTTAGTATTTTGGGCCAACATGCCTAAAGGATTAAATTGACTATTGTTAACTATTTTCTAAAATGATTTAATGAACTTAGACAATATAATACATTTGATATGATTTAAAAGGTGAAAGACATTTTGGAAATCAAATGCAAAAGTTTTATGAAATTTGGCCAACATGCCACTATAGGTAATCATGATTTCTAAAACTTGATTCTAAACCTTTTTCAATTAAAAAGAAACAATACAAGTTAAGAAGAAATTTTCTATAATGATTTTTGAAGGAACCAATTGATTAGAAGTAAGTCTAAAGGGTTAAAAATTCATAATTTTATCATTAGGAAGGAAATACAAGAATGTTAAGAAATTTTCTAACATATAGCTCACTTTTGGTTTTGAAGCATGTTAGAGATTTCAAAAAGAATTAAATGAAATGGTTAAAAATTAGGTAAATGGAAATTTTATGGATAAATTAGGAAACCATTATTATGATATTCTAAACAAAATACTTGTCAATTTTTAGTAAAAATGAACCAATAAGATAGCAAAAATATCTAAAAGACAAGATATGCGGTATGAAAAATTATTCTACGTAGTTTAAATGTACTAAGTACTATTTCGTTTGTTTAAACAAGTAATTTTAAAGGCATTCGAATAAGAAAATGATTTAAAAATCCTACGCGATTGAGAAAACGTATTAAAAATGCTACGCGATTTTAAAAACAGTAAAAATATCTTTACCCGATTTTTAAACGTTTGTAAAAACGACGAGATTTCAAAAACGCGATAAAATTTCTACGCGATTGACCGTTACTATATTTATTTTTTCATTGTCGGGAAAATGTGAACCCGCATGTGCTTTTGAGGTTATTTCATTGTCGGGAAAAAGTGAACCCGCATGTGCTTTTTGTCATTGAGGGCATATTTTTATCTTGAGGGCATTTTCGTAATTTCATATATTTGGAATTATGTTTTGTCTTTATACCAATTTTTGGTGTTTTGGTTGATTTGCAGACGAATCACATCGTGTTGTCGATGCGATAAACGTAGTGTGGTTCATTGTTCTAATGAACTTGGAGACTTTAGTGTACGGATCCCACATGTGACACAGTTGGTAGCTCCGGGCCGTGGTAAACCGATAGCACACTAATGTACTCGACATTCACTATATTTAATCGAGGTTTGTAAAGTCTAGTAGTACATTGCCTATAGTGCCACAACGGAGACCGTGAACTATACTACGCCCTGGATGGTGGATTTCCCAGTGCCGTAGGCTATTGACGCAACGTGTGACCGCGTAATAGTTGGTTGGGCAGCCGTGGTACTAATAGATTTTGCAAGTCATTCTCTCTGATATCTGTTTGGGTTTAGCTCCATGGAGTAGGGTTGTGTTTTGGTGTATTTGATTATATCTTGGATAATATTCCATTTTCTCTATTTATCTTTATCTGGTAATATCTTGGATGTTTTTACATTTTCTCTATTTATATTTATCTGATAATTCTTATGTTAGTTGTCCATTTCTTATCTTATTTTATCTGTGAGATTGATTTATCTATGTGGTTTTCTTTATTTGTGTTATATCCGTGATGTTCGAAACACTAGGATATCTAATATGTACTCTATTCCATTGTTATTTCTTGTTATAGCTTTTTTCGTATTGTATGAACTGTATAGTTGTTATTTGTCGTCTTCTTATTGGCCGTGTTGTGATGATTTTATGTTGTCTTACCTCTTTATTGTATGTGTCTCTTGTCTATTTATTTTATGTCAGTAAAGAGTTTGAAGAGGAAGAAGAAGAATGCCTCTTGAGATCGTGTACCCTGAGGAAGAGGAAGGTCAGCAAGCCGACGATCAGTTTTACGATCAAGAACCATCCGATCATCCATATCCTCTGGATTGATTGTGAGGGATGGCGACGCCAGGATTTTTGGGATTCATAGAGCTAGTATTTCATGGAGGTTCTCTGGCGTGGCATTTACGAGGCGATCGTGATTCTGTTACATATGCAGGACGTGTGACCGTGATTCTACGTCATCAGTTTGATGGAGATCCGATTATGACTACGACGTTATTTCTGCACTTAGAGTTACCCTTATCCATTAGGCGTTATTGGGGTGCTGAAAACCCTGAGCCTAGTGAGATAAGCATCGTATCGACTGCGCGATCCCGTTATCGCCGTGTGTCGAGACATCCGGATATCTATCTCCCGATGATCATTTTCAGCCGAGAGTGATCCATCCGAGGATTAGATAACCATGATGTTTTTTTTTTTTGGCGCGTCACGTATGTCCGTATATATTAACTCTTTTATTGCTTTTTTTCTTGTTTTTGTTTAAATAGTTGTAGTCTTAGTTGTAAATTATTTGTACAGTTTATAACTTAATCATATGTATATTATTAGTGATGATGTTTTTTTTTTTTATTTCGTATTTTCCGCATTATCTTTTTATTACATATTTGTCTATCAGGAATTATTTTACAACCCGTAATAATATTTAACAAATGTTTCACAACTTGGGTAGATTTTATTTCTATTTCTTTTATTTTCTTTTATGTGTGACATCCTCCAAAGGGGGGTTACACTGCAAGGGCTGTGAAACCACAAGCAGAAGCCAGAACTTATACCTTGGGTGGTGTTGAGACCTCGACATTTGGAGATCTAAACAAGGCGATTACGCCTCAAATGACGATCCCGTGTCGTGTCTTTGTATAATTCTCGGGAGGGGGTAACCCTCCTTTTACAATTTGTAACCATATGGATCATTTGGATTCATCTGTATCCTTCTCATCTTTAACTTAAGTTATTTCCAATTCTGTTACTAAGACTTGTCGTGGACACCTAAGTTGTGTAATCTATCCTATTTCTACAAAAGATCGAGTCTTTTGTTGACCTATCTTACTTACTTCAAATCATATCTGTTCGAGTTCATGATTTTAGAGATTGATCAGTCGTTTCCTGATTATTATTTGCTAGGTCGTTCTGATAAAAACCTTAACGATTTTTTAGACTAAGACTTTTGGATTCGTAACGATTGACAAAGTCTAAGCTTTATGAGGGAAAGGAATCTGAGGATACATGTTAATGCTTTCCGTAGAGAACCAAGAGTAAAGGGAATATAGATGCCGCTCTTGTAGTCGAAGAGTGTCACATGTCAAACTACGATGCTGTTGGTTAAGGAGAGGAATGAAATTTCTCGGTGAGACGGGGACCGTCACAAAATAACTAAGGCTTCAATCATGGGTCAGTGTCCTCGGGGAAAGATGAACAATTCAATGGGCTGGTGAGGAAAGAGTCATTGTTCTCTCCAAGATCGATGTATGACCTGGTCATCGATGGATTCGTGGAAATTGAGAGTGTTCCCAAAATGATTCTTTCGAGTGTGCTTTCAACATTATAGGTATTCTGTGATGTCAATCGGAGTAACAAACACTCCTATTGTATTCATGGACAACATGAATTGTATTTTCTATCCTCACCTAGGACAGAATTGTCGTTGTCATTAATGATGACATTCTGATCTATTCTCGAAGATATGAAGAGGTACGTTGGACATCTCGATGTAGTTTTCTTGACTTTAAAGAAGGGAGGATTAAGTGCCAAAGTATCAGAGTGCGGATTCTCGTTTAAGGAGATTCCGTTTTGGATCATGAAATCCCAATTGGAGGAATCGTGTGGATTCACAAAAAGGTTGAAGCAATTCTTCAAAAGGAAAGATCGGAAACCATGAGGGAGATTCATAGCTAGTGGTATCAGTTGATTTTATCGAAGGAGTATCGATAGATTCTCGAAGATAGTAGGACAACTTACTCCGATTACAAAAGGAGAATCAAAACTTTTACGGACTATCACAGGCGGAGAAAGTTTTTCAAAGATTGAGGAAATATTCGATTTCGACTGCCCGATCCAGTGAAACATTCGAAGTGTTTTTGGGATGCTTCACATCAAGGTTTAGGATATGTGCTCATGCAAGGCTGGGAAGTTGTGGCTTATGCCTCAAGATAGTTGAGGGTGCGTGAGAAGAATTACCTGACCCGTAACTTGTAATTAACTGCTGTTATATTTGCTCTGAGAATATAGAGACACTTTCTACATGGAGCAATGTTCAACACCCTTAGCTGTCACAAGAACCTGAAGTACTTAATCGATGAGAAGGAACCAAACATAAGGCAGAAAAGGTGACTAAAGATTTTGAAGGAACATGATCTCTAACTTTAGAGTCATCTTGGAAGAGAAAACGCCATGGCGGATGCTTTGGAATCAGAAACTGCCTAATGCCTTCATTATGAGGGTTGATAAGAAGGAATTAGTAGAGTAATTCGAGGACAGGTGGCTGTCATTGGAAATTACACCGGATAAGGTATGTCTAGATATAATCGTTATTTCGAATGATCTGTTAGGAAGAATTCGAGAGAAGTGGAAACAGTGACCAATTTCTACAAGATAAGAAAGAGCTATTAAGACAAGGCATGGTGTCAAAATATGAGGGAGGAACTCACCGAAATCTTAATGTTCACAAGTGATGGTTGCATACCAAATGATTCAGAACTTAAGGAGTTTATTCCCAATGAAACTCACGAGAGTAAACCGAGTTTACACACCGGAGCGATCAAGGTATATCAAAATCTAAAACAGAAGTAATGGTAACAAGGGACGAAGAAAGGCGTTGCTAAATGTGTGTAATCTTATTTAAGTTGCCAGTAAACTCACTCTTAAATTCTACGGACTATCCTAAATTCTTTTTCAGACTGGTTCAGTATCCATAACTAATCTTTACTATCCTTTCTTTTTAAATCTTCATGATATCTTCCGTATGTCATGATCACGAAAGTATATCCTTGGACCCAGCCATGTTATCGAACGGGACACAGTACGATTGAAAGAGAGTTTGACCCATGGGATGCTCCTGTAAGATCGAGAATAGAATAGCAAAGCAACATGGAGGTCAGAAGACAGGATGAAGAAACAGCGTCGATATTTATCCTAAGGAATGAAAATTTCGAGGACGAAATTTCTATTTGAAGGGGAGTGTTGTAACATTCCGAAAATTTATAATTTCAGGATAAATGATCGTTTTACAATATTTGGAATTTTTAGGAATTTTTTTGGATTTTTCTGAGAATGCGGAATATTTTAGTATTATTTCTCGTTCTACGTGCACATTGAGCAGAATTGGCAGAATGACTGTAACGCTCCCAAAGTTGGGAAATTTTATTACGAATAGTCATTTTCTAATATTTGTGATTTATGTGAATTCTTTCAGAATTTTTTCAGAACTGACGAATATTTTAATATATTCCTCATTTTACGTGCACACTGAGCCGAACCGGGGAAATGAAATATTTTTCTTGAGAACCTTGAACTATAGAAACGTCGACGGGGGATCTTACTAAACCCGAGACCGGACACAGTTTACAAGCTTTTACATTTTTTGAGAAGATTCAACAGACGAAATAATAAAACGCTGTATAAATTTTATCTGTCAAATAAATTAATACTGACTTCGGTCAACTGTAACTATTGTCCAATAAATAATAACTTGTAATAAAAATCCTATCACATTATTCAAAATTTACCTTGTGTCAAATCCATTAGCTTTATTTTCAAAATAAATATTAAATTAATATAAGCTTATTTGGGAAGCTTCCTAGAAATTTCCTAACTAATTACATTTCTCTCTCTTCCTCCTCCCTTTCCTCCACTAGCAGAGACCACGTTGGAAGCCAAATAATTACTTTCATCTTCCTAATATTTCCTCTATTCTCATTCTCATTCTCTTCTCTTTCGTCTTCTCCTTCTCTCCTTCTCTTCTTCTCTTCTTCGTTTCTTTTTTCTTCTTCTTCTTCTTTTCTTTTCTTCCTCCTCCTCCACCGTACACCCTCACCATCTCCCCTCTTTTCATTTCTTGCTTCACCACTTCCATATCTAGCCTTCTTCCATCATTCCATGACCATTTTCCTTGTGGTTCTTCTTCTTCTTCTTCTTCTTCTTCTTCTTCTTCTTCTTCTTCTTCTTCTTCTTCTTCTTCTTCTTCTTCTTCTACTTCTTCCATTTTTCACCATTGAAGCTAAAGCTTGGAGCTTTTGAGGTAAAGTCTTCAACTTTCTTCTATCTTCTTCTCATTTTCGTTTTATTGGTCACCTATGTGGCCAAGGAGTCATTTTTTCCATGATTGGAGTGAACACATTGGGAATTTCTCATCCTAGGGTTTTCTTGAAGGGGGAAAACGAAAATCAAGACCAAAAAGGAGAAGCATCCTTGTGATTGTCTTCATTTAGGTAAGAGGGAGATAATCCTCTTCAACCAATCTTGGTAGTAAGGAAATGTCTTGTGTGTTGTTGTTGATGAGAGAATCCATGTTGGATTTCCCTCTTTGTTATATTGGGTTATTTCCATGATGTTGTAGTTGTTTGAATTGTATGGATGTATGGATGTACATTGTGTGATTTGATGATTATGAACTCATATGTTGCTATTTTGTAATTATATGTCATGTATCACATTTTGGAATGGTTGAAAATGAATGAGGGACTTTGGATAGTGAATGGGCCAGGGCTCTGCAGAAACGAATTCTGCAGAACCCCTGTTAATGCACTAGCGCCCAGGCGCTGTGCATAGAGTGCCTAGGCGCTCCATGCCCAGAAAGTTTCCCCTGTGACGCAGCCTGGTTAGCGCTCAGGCGCTTCGTGGTCAGCGTCCAGGCGCTCCACCAGCACTCAGGCGCTACAAATATGGCGCCTAGGCGCCTAGAACAGAACCAACTAGGTAACTGTGAGATGAAGCTAAGTGATTGGAGATGTGAATGTTAATGTTGGAACTTGAGATGGAGAGTTTTAAGGGTTATTTAACTCAATTTGAAGCCACGGTTTTAGATGGAAATTATAAGGAATTAGAATGAACTTAGTGAACTAAAACTTAAGTAGGAGATATCAAGAAATCAATGCATAAAATGGGAGAAATTGATGTTAGTAGTGGAATTTAGGAAGCCACGATTTGGATCATGGATTTTAGGAATTGGATTAATCCCATGTAGAATAAAAACTAAGTGATTGGTATCAAGAGACTTGAGCATAACGCGAGTTGGAAACTTACTTAGTAATGGATTCTTGTAAGAATAGAAAATCTTGAATAAGAATGCATTATGGACCTTAAAAGTATATTACCTTATTTGATTTCAATATTATGATATTATGGGTCCATATGAGTGACCAATGTTGTATTAATGCTTATTTGAGCCAATTGTGGCATATTATGGAATAGTATGTGATGTTGATCATACATATTCATGCATAGAGTCTTATGCATTGTGAATGTCCTTGTGGACTGTTGTAAGGCCAAGTTGCCTAGGAGATTGAACACACCTTGGTGCGGGTGCGAATAGACAAGTGTAGGTCGTGTGATGACCTTGGGGGCGTCGGGGTGCGGGTCCTTCACAATGGGCAGTTGGTAGCTCTTCTGTCCGTGGGGCAGACCGATGCAAACGCACCGACGATCCGGACCGAGACACTGTCCTATGTCGTGATCGAGCGTGGACTGTCTGTACAATGCCTGATGTGCACGTGGAAAATATTGATTATAGCACTTTGGCCGCGGCAGCCGAGTTACAGACACGTCTCCTGATCTTTCTCTCCGACTGTTTGAGTCTAGCTCCATGGAGTAGGAATTGGGAAAGCATGCATTGTGCATCGTTCATTACTGGTCTTATAAACTGTTGAGCATGAATACTGTAAATGATTATCGTTGTTGTTGTCTTTGATTTCGGAAATACTATTGTGATCTCTGTCGCTATTGCTTATCGTTGTTCTCCGCTTTACCATAAAACATCTTGTTATTATTGACTCTGACTATTGCTTAGAATTGAATTGTTTTTATTATAAATTCCGTTGTTGCTATTGATGCATATATGAACTGTATTGCTTGGTGGGTGCTTTGCGCCGTGCTATTTTCTTACTGCCAATAGTGGTAATGAATGACGGGTGTCTCACCTCTTTCCTATATTTCTGCATTCTCTGTTTTATATTCATATTTGATAAAAGATCGTGAAGAAGATGAGAAGGAATCACACCTTGCCGATGGGGTTAGGAACCTGGACAATATTTCTTCGATTTTCCTAGGAGTGCATCAGCATGGAGGCATTGATGCCTATGGTATCAACCGGGACGCTGAATGTCATGCGCATATGGGGTTGCGGACTTGTCAGCTGGTAGTACCCATCCCTGGGTTACTACTCCTCCCCTTTAATGTTTTTATTTCTGCTGTATTTTATTTGACTCTGTAATTATTATATTCTATGTCATCAGTGATTCGTGTAAGTTGGCTATGAAATATATATATATATATATATATATATATAAGGAACGTGACGTCATTTCATTGGTTGTATTAAGGGTTGAATACATTTATATTTCATTCATGGCTTGTATTTTCTATTTATGCATAAATGTGAAAAACAGAAATAAACTCGTAAATTTTGAAACTACTGTTGGTATGACTGTGATGCACCTAGATCTAGTAACTGTGGTGTAATGACGATTGCGCTGTAGTTGGTATATTCAGGGGCGTTACACCTCCTCCTCCATTTTTGCTCACCTTTTCTCCTCTCTAAGCCCATTTCTACACTTGCACTCACTTCCTCTACCTTCTTTGTGTAGAAAGTTTCTCCATTTTCCATTTCTACCTCTATTTTCTCTCCACCTCTTCTCTTCTTGCTCCTCTTGAATCCGAAAATGGCAGCCACCACCACCATTGTTTCTCTTCACTTTTCTCTCCATAAACACCATTTATAGACTTCTCTTAACCTCCTCTACACTTTCTCTTTAGGAAATCTCTTCAAAAAGCCAACCATTCTACCTCTCCCCCTCCAAATCCGAAAATCACTCCTCCATGGATGGCCAAGCTTTTTGATTTTTCTCTTCACTAAACACATTTATGCACTCATCTTCATCTTCTCTACAAGTTTCATTTGGAAGGTTTGCTTAAAATCTAACCTTGTCTCCATTGTCTTCCAAGGTAAAGATTCTTGATTTCTCTCCATTTTCTTCTCATTTTCATTTTCTTTGGTTACTATGTGACCAAGGACTTCTCTTTTGATCATTGATGTGTGATTTGAGTGATTTTGAACACTCTAGGGTTCTTGGGAGAGTGGAATCCGAAAATCACCAAAAAGGAATCTCAAGGAGTTCAAGCTTAAGGCTTTAGGTAAAATTCTTCACATTTACTTCTCAATTTCGTTTTCCTTGGTCACCTATGTGACCAAGGATCATTCTTTTCAATCCTTAGTTTGTAAATATGAGAATTTGACCACTTTATGGTTCTCTTGAAGGTGGAATCCGAAAATTGCAAATCAAGGAACCAAGGAGTTGTTTTCTTGCATTTTCTCCTCTAGGTAAGAGGGAGACTACTCACTTCAATCATTTTTGGTGGTGAGGAGACTTTGTATGTATGTTGATGGAGAAATCCATCCTTGTATGCTTCTTGTATGCTTCCTTGAATTGTAAAAATTGTATGATCTAGTATTCTTGAATTTGATTAGGACTTGATTATGCTCTTGAATATGTTTGATGTATTAATTGTGCTTGATCATGTTGGGGTTGCTAAATGGAAAATTTGGAGTTTCCTACCTCAACATGGTGCCACGGTTTTGATTAGAAATTAGGGGTGAATATTGGTTTTTGTATACAAGTGAAATAAGACTTATGTAATCAAAGATTGAATGATAGTATTAACACTAATGAATGGAAGACTTTGAGAGTTTAATATCCAAGAGGGGTGCCACGGTTTTGGTCTTGGTAAAGAGACAAATGGATTAATTTTGATGAACTAAGTTTAAGTGAATTAGTGTTAAGAAAACTAATGCATAAAAGTGGGAAGAAAAATTGGACATTGGACATCATGAAGCCACGATTTTGGCATTGAATCTTGAGCAATTGGATTGATCTTAATGAACTAAAAAAAAAACTTAAGTGGATTAATAACAAGAAGTTAATACCTAAAAGAGAAGGAAAGATTGGACTTTGAAGACTCAATGATGGCCACAGTTTTGGCTTAAGCAATATGGCAAATGGAATGACTTCAATACATTAAACTTAAGTAAATTGATCTTAAGGAATTAATACATAAATGAGAAATAAAAAGTGGAACTTAGAAGACCTACGAAGCCATGGTTTTGGCATGGACCTTAGGCAAATAAATTAATCTTGTGAGAAATGGAAATTGAGTAATTAAGTATCAGTAACTAACACATGATATGTGAAAGAATGAAATTTTAAGGATTAAGGAAGGCCACGGTTTTGGCTTGGAATCATGAGGATGGAATTGACTTTGGCGGACAAAATCTAAGTGATTTGATAACAAGAAACCATTACATAAAATGGAGAGGAATAAAGATTCTAAGAGCCTTGAGAGGCCACGGTTTTAGAGGGAAAGATTTGAGTTCAAGTGATGCCTTGGTGCATCCTTGGAGATTGAAGAAATAGATATTTGCATAATCCTTGATAAAGCAAAAGAATTAAGTTGAATAATGATAATTGAGAAGACCATAGTTTTAAAGGGTCAAGTACCCTAAACTTTTCATAATGGACCAAAGACTTAAGAATTTGAAAATAAGTATCCCAATCATGAATACTTAATAATGAGGATAAATTGAATTAATCCCATATGGAACCAAAACTAAATGATTGGTATCAAGAGACTAGTGAATAATGTAACACCCCTTTGGAGGATGTCACACATAAAAGAAAATAAAATAAATAGAAATAAAATCTACCCAAGTTGCGGAATATTTGTTAAAATTATTACGGGTTGTAAAAATAATTCCCGATAGATCAAGTAATATGTAATAAAAAGATAATACTAAAAATACGAAATAAAAAAAAAAAACATCATCACTAATAATATACATATGACTAAGTTATAAACTGTACATATAATTTACAACTAAGATTATAACTATTTAAACAAGAACAAGAAAGAAAGCAATAAAAGAGTTAATATATACGTACATACCGACGCGCTTCAAAAAAAACATCATGATTATCTATTCCTCCGATGGATCACTCTCGGTGTGAAAATGATCATCGAGATAAATATCCTCGATGTCCCGACATACGGCGATAACGGATCGCGCAAGCCGACACGATGCTTATCTCACTAGGCTCGTGGTTTTCAAGACCCCAATAACGCCTAATGGATAAGGGTAACTCTAAATGCGAAAAAGCGTCGTCGTCGAAATCGGATCTCCATCAAACCGATGACGTAGAATCACAAGCCATACGTCCAAAGATAGGTAATGTAAGCACGATCTCCTCGCAAATGCCAAGCCAAATCACCTCCATGGAATACCAGCTCTACAAATCCCAAAATGCAGCGCCGCCATCCCTCACACAATCAATCCAGAGGGTATGGATGATCGGATGGTTCTTGCTCGTCAAAATTGATCGTCGGCCCGCCGATCTCCCTCTTCCTCGTGGTACACGATCTCAAGAGGTTGTTCCTCTTCTTCCTCTTCAAACTCTTTACCGTATAAAAATAAATAGACAATAGACACATACAATAAAGAGGTAAGACAACATAAAATCATCGCAACATGGCAAATAAGAAGACGACAAATAACAATTACACGCTTTATACAATATGAAGAAGCTATAACAAGAATACATATTAAATATCCTAGGGTTTCGTAACATCATAGACAGATCACAAATAGAGAAAATCACACGTATAAATCAATCTCACAGATAAGATAAGATAAGAAATAGACAACTAACATCAAAATTATCGATAAATATAAATAGAGAAAATGTAAGAATATCCAAGATATTACCGATAAAGATAAATAGAGAAAATGGAATATGATCCAAGATAAAATCAAATACACCAAAACACAACCCTACTCCATGGAGCTAAACCCAAACAGATATCGAGAGAATGACTTGCAAAATCTATTAGTACCACGGCGCCCAACCAACTATTACGCGATCACACGTTGCGTGGCCAATAGCCTACGACACCGGGAATCTACCATCCAGCGTAGTATAGTTCACGCCTCCGTTGTGGCACTATAGGCAATGTACTACTAGACTTACAAACCTCGATTAAATATAGTGAATGTCGAGTACATTAGTGTGCTATCGGTTTACCACGGCCCAAATGGAGCTACCAACTCGTCACATGTGGGATCCCGTACACTAAAGTCTCCAAGTTTATTAGAACAATAAACAACACTACACTTATCGCATCGACAACACGATGTAATTCGTCTCGTCAACCAAAACACCAAAAATTGGCATAAAGACAAAACATAATTCCAAATATATGAAATTACGAAAATGCCCTTAAGATAGAAATATATGCCCTCAATGGCGTAAAGCTCAGACGGTTCACTTTTTCCCGACAAAGAAAATAACCTCAAAACCTCAGACGGTTCACGTTTTCCCGACAAATAAAAATAAATACGGTAACGTTCAATCGCGTAGAAATTTTATCGCGTTTTTGAAATCTCGTCGTTTTTACAAACGTTTAAAAATCGGGTAAAAAATATTTTTCTCGTTTTTAAAATCGCGTAGCATTTTTAATTCATTTTCTCAATCGCGTAGGATTTTTAAATCATTTTCTTATTCGAATGCCTTTAAAATTACTGTTTAAACAGATAGAAATAATATTTAATACCTTTAAACTACGTAGAATAATTTTTCATACCGTATACTGTCATTAGGATATTTTGACTATCTTATAGGTTCATTTTTACTAAAAATTGACAAGATATTTTGTTTGGAAACTTATAATAATGGTTTTCTAATTTTTCCATAAAAATTTCTATTTACCTAATTTTTAACCATTTCATTAAATTCTTTTTGAAATCTCTAACATGCTTCAAAACCTAAAAGTGAGCTATATGTTAGAAAATTTCTTAACATTATCGTATTTCCTTCCTAATGATAAAATTATGAATTTTAACCCTTTAGACTTACTTCTAATCAATTGGTTCCTTCATAAATTATTATAGAAAATTTCTTCTTAACTTGTATTGTTTCTTTTTAATTGAAAAAGGTTTAGAAACAAGTTTTTAAAATCATGAATTCCTATAGTGGCATGTTGGCCGAATTTTATAAAACTTTTGCATTTGATTTCCAAAATGTCTTTCACCTTTTAAATCATATCAAATGTATTCTATAGTCTAAGTTCATTAAATCATTTTAGAAAATAGTTATCTATATTCAATTTAATCCTTTAGGCATGTTGGCCCAAAATACTAAGTTTGTACCATTTGATTTCTAAATGCATTTTTCTTTGATCAAATCAATTAAAACTTTCTTGATTCTCCTAGGTTAATTAAGCTACACTTTAGGAAAAATCAAGAGAACATTTTGGTCCTCCAAACTTGTCATTGCCGTGAGCTATTGGATTGTGTTCTTTGGAACACTCATGCAACTTACACATGTTATTCACATCCTATGACTTATCATACAATTTCTAACACATGCATTATATTTCTAACATATGCAAAATATTTCTAACACATGCAAAATATTTTCTAACACATACAACCTAAATTAAAGCTTGTAGACATGCATTCAAAAGCTATTAGACATGCAAGATTATTACAATTACCAAATAAGAAAGCTACTAACACATAACACTTAAGCTACTAGCAACCACAAAAATTAACAAATACACACATAAATAACACATGACCACCGAATCCTTATGGATTCTACAACATCACAAATAACTCCATCTTCTTACCACCATCAAGGGATGATAAGAATTGTCTTCCTCTTACCTTAAATGAAGACAAAAGCTTGCTTTTTCACCTCTTTAGGTCACGGTTTTCACTCCTCCAAACACCTAAAATTTTCAAACAAAACCTACATGTTACTAACCATGAAAAAGAAGCTAAACCATGGAAAAATCATGGCTTAGAACTTTGAAAAAGAAGAGAGAAAAGAAAAGTATGAAATTTCACCTTCTAGGTAAAACTTCCAAGGTTGGTTTCCAAGCCTTAGATGGAAGAATTTGAAGAAACTCCCAACTACAAAGGTTCTTAGAATGGTGTTTAGATTAAGGAAACTTGGTTAGAAAAATTTTTGGATGGTTGGATGGTGTAGTTTGTGTCTTGGCCGAATATGGTGGAGAAAATGGGCAAGAATGGTGGCTAGGGTTCTTGATGAGAGAGAAGAGAGAAAAGTGATGAAGACAAAGTGATTTTAGGTCACCAAAGGCCTCTTGGCCGTGGACTTGATGTGGGGTGCAAGGTGGGCACCTTGCTTGGCTTCATCCAAGCCATTGGATGAATCAAAGGCTAAGATTAAGCCTTGGTGAGCAAGCCTTCTTCTCATTGGTTATTTATGGTGACTCACATGCCGAGTCACACACACAGTGTATTTAATTTTCTCACGAGTCACTAGCCGAGTCACTGTTTCGGAAAGTTCTACAAATTTTACGGTGATTAATTAAGCTACCGATCTAACCGTTTCGGCTAATTGTGGGTCCCGCAAAATATTTCCTGTCCATGTCACTAAAACATATATCGACTAATAAAATAATATTATAATAATATAAAATTATTTTATTTGATGCTTAAATCCTAAAAATTAAAAGATTATTTTTAGACTCATTCAGAATCAAGTTAAGTAAGATCCCCCAATTCTAAATAATCAAATAAGATTTTCCCCGGCCCTAATATATTATTTTCCCGCTCGAGCAAATCACACAAAAAGTTCATATAAAATCACAGCATGTATTTTCTCGGCATTAAATCAAGAAGAAAACAATTAAAAACAGACAAAAACAGAGAAAACAAGACGTTCGGGACGTAACGGTCATTTTCCCATTTTTTCCCACAACGTAGGTAATTATCCAAAACGCTCAAATAAAATATCCAAAGAAGATATTTAGTCAGATATCTTTCAGAAAAATTAATACAAGAGTTCGTAAAAATTTTTATTTGACCGTCTCAAGCAAATTACGTAAAACGATCAAATAAAATTTGAACTCAGATTATCGAAATTGTTTTCATACAAAAATCAAGAACAAAAACAGGGACACAACGGTCATTCATACAAAAGCATGAAAAATGTAAAACAAGACATTCGTAATATTTTCTAAAAATTGGGGCGTTACAACACTCCCCAACAAATAAAAATTTCGTCCTCGAAATTTGATGTTTATCCGAACAAACGAGGATACTGATCCTTCATTTTATCTTCCAGCTCCCAAGTAGCTTCACCCGTCACATCATTCCATATAACCTTCACTACTCGATCATCTTCCTCGAAGTTGCTTTACCTTTCTCGTCCTCTATCCCGACAGGTAAAGTTTCGTAAGTCAAATTCTCCTTTAATTGCACGTCATCCGACCGTATAACATGTGTCTGATCCGGCATATACTTCCAGAATCGAGACACATGAAACACGTCATGCAAATTGATAGAAAAGGCGGCAAAGCAATCGATATGCTACAGACCAATACGTCGGATAATCTGATATGGTCCAATGAATTTAGGAGTAAGCTTCTTAGACTTAATTACTCTTCCGACACCGCCGTAGGAGTAACTCTCGTAAACACATGCTCACCCTCCTCAAATTCAAGAGGTCGTCTTCGCTATCCGCGTAACTCTTTTGTCCGCTTTGCGTCGTCCTCATCTTTTCTTGTATCATCTTGACTTTATCCGTAGTTTGTTGTACAAGCTCCCGGTCCAACAACCATACCATACTTTCTCCATCTTGATACCAAAGATAACGGCGCTCGACATCGTCTTCCATACAATGCTTCATAAGGTGCCATTCCAATGCTTGCGTGAAAACTATTGTTGTAGGTGAATTCTATCAAAGATAAAAATTCATCCCAACTTCCCCGTTGTTCCAAAACACAAGCACGCAATAAATCCTCCAAAGATCGTATAGTTCTCTCTCGTCTCGACCGTCGCCCATGGATGATACGCCGAACTCGCCGTAACTTAGTTCCCATAGCTTCTTGCAGACTTCGCCAAAATCTTGACGTAAACCTCTGATCACGATCGAAATTATACTTGTGTACACCATGTAGTCCGACAATTTCACCGATGTACAACTCGGGTTAATCTTTCCAATGAATATTTGATATTGATCGGTAAGAAATGAGCCGATTTCGTAAGTCTATCGACTATAACCCATATTGCGTCATGACCTCTCCTTGTCTTTGGCAAACCAAGAACGAAATCCATAGAAATGTCTGTCCCATTTCCATTCTCGGGAATCGATAATGGTTGCAACATCCCAGCCTGGTCTTTGGTGTTCAACTTTCGACTTTTGACAAACTAGACAAGTTGACACGCATCTAACTACATCACCCTTCATTCCATGCCACCGTAATAATTTCTTCAAGTCTTGATACATCTTTGTTATGCCCGGATGCATACTCAATAGACTAGTATGGGCATGTTTCACAATATATCTTCTCGCTTCTCGATTACGAGGAACACAGACTCTACCCCGAAATCTCGTAATTCCATCGCTCCTTCCTTGAACTCTAGTGTCTCGCCTTGTTTCATTTGCTCCCTTATTCCTTGCAAAAATTTATCGGCATTTTGTTTTTCTTTTATGTCTTCCATCGCCTCGCTCGAGATAGTAACCATGTTAATACAGATCTTCCCGCTTTAACTCAACAAACGACCACTCATCTCTAAACTGTTCAATGAGTTCCTTTTCCTTGATCATTAGAGCGTAAACACTAATAATTTTCCCGCTCAAAGCATCGGCCACGACATTCGCCTTACCAGATGGTACAAAAGTTGAAAATCGTAATCGTTCGTAAATTCCTAACCACCTTCGCTGCCTCATATTCAGCTCCTTCTTCGGTCGTACAAGTACTTCAAACTCTTGTGATCACCGAAAATGTTGAACGTTGCTCCATAGAGAAAGTGTCTCCATATCTTCAAAGCAAAACCACCGCAGCCAATTCCAAATCATGCGTAGGATAATTCTTTTCATGAACCTTCAATTGTCGAGAAGCATACGCCACCACATTCCGGTCTTGCATCAACACGCATCCTAGTCCTTGATAAGAAGCGTCACAATACACATCGAAAGATTTCGTCGAATCCGGTAGGATAACACCGCATAGCTTGTTAACCTCTTCTTCAACTCTTGAAAACTAGCTTCACGTTCTTCCGTCCATTCGAAAGCTTGACTTTTCCTCGTTAGTTGTGTAAGTGGTCCAGCAATTTGGAAAACCTTCGATAAATCTCCGATAATAACCAAAGAAGTCCAACAAAACTTCGAACTTCATATCGTCTTAGGTCTCTCCCATCGTAAAAAGCTCCACTTTCGATGGGTCCACCGCTATACCTTCTTTAGAAATCACGTGACCAAGAAATTGAACTTCTTCCAACCAGAACTCACACTTAGACAACTTCGCATACAACCGTTTCTCCTCAAAATCAAGAACAACACTCGATGTTCAAAGATGCTCTTCCTTCGATTGAGAATAGATCGAATGTCATCGATAAAGACAACGACAAACTGTCTAGATATGGACGAAATATCCCTGTTCATATAATCCATAAATATAGCAGAGCATTCGTCACCCCGAATGGCATTACCCGATACTCATAATGTCCATAACGAGTTCGAAAAGCGTTTTCGGCACATCTTCCCCTTTCACACGAATTTGGTGATAACCCGATCGTAGATCTATCTTGGAAAATATCACAGCCTCCTCTCAATTGATCCATCAAATCGTCGATTCTTGGAAGCGGATATTTATTCTTGATAGTCACCTTGTTCAATTGCCGATAGTCCACACAAAGTCGTGACGTTCCATCCTTCTTCTTGACCAAAAGTATCGGCGCACCCCATGGGGAAACACTAGGTCGTACAAATTCTTTCTCCAACAGCTCCACCAATTGCTTTTTCAGCTCCTCCAACTCTACCGGCGACATACGATATGGTGCAATTGAGATAGGACCTGCTCCCTGGTACTAAATCAATCGAGAATTCGATCTCCCGCTCAAAGCTCAAAGTAAACTGTGTACATCTTCAGAAAACATCCTGAAATTCGTTGACAACAGAATAGTATTCACATCCTTCTCATTCTTAACTTCTAGAGAAGATAATACCGTATATCCCTCGCGCTCCATCTCTCAATAAAGATTTGACCTTAACAAATAGCTTAAGAATCCAGACTCTTCTTCCTTAGGAAAACTATAGTTTTCTTTGCACAATCTATGAGGATATGGTTAGAACATAACCAAACCCATCCCTAAGATTACATCTATCTCAATGAGAGGCAAACAAATCAAATCAACCAAAAACAAACGGTCCTTCACAACAATAGGACAATCCAAACAGACCTTAGAAGTAACTACAGTTTAGCAGTTGGCATGAGATACATTCAACATAACATTCAGAGAAGATATGGGCAACTTCAACCTTTCTACACAATCATATGCAATAAACGAGTGTGTAGCACCCGAGTCATACAAGACAATCGTAAGGTTACCTCCAATGTCTCCTTCTCCCGAATAAGATCATCGACTTAGAAATCTCAGATCCCACCATTGTATATACTCGTCCTCCGATCTCTTGAGTACTTCCGCATTTTTGCCGATAGCTTTAACATACCGAACAACAGGTTTTCTCTCCTACTGTGGACAATCCTTTGCTATGTGCCCTGTGTTGTTTACAATTGAAACAAACCGCACCTTTAATCGTACACTCGGGAGAAATATGACCTTTCTTCCCGCACTTAAAACACGTTGGCGTAAACGCCACCCTCCGTCCAGCTCCACTTCCACTTGCACTTCCACTAACCGATGGTCGTTGAGATTGACTTCCCGTTGGCTCGGTGTACGCTTACGCCGAAACCGATTTGCATTACTACCTCCACCTCTCTCGGAACCTTGTCGGTCCAAAATTCCGATTCCTTTGATCTCTAGATGGCTCCAACTCCTCCAAGTCGAGCACAAGCATCCACCAAAGCATGAAACCGAGTCATCCTCAAAGATACCACTCCTCGTTTCAGTTCCACCCTTAAACCCGATTCAAACTTCCCGCATCTCCACACATCATCTTGTCGTGTCTCGAGCATAATCCGAGAATTGAGATAAACTCTCAAATTTTGTGGCATACTCATTCACCGTCATATTCCCCTCGTCGCAACCCAAGAAATTCCATTTCCTTGGCATGCCTAGCACTCGCAGAAAATATTTATCCAGTAAAAGTATTAGAAAACACTTCCCAAGTGATCTCGGCCCCTTCACTTGCAACACTCGGCGGATTCCTCTCCACCAATGTTCGCAGATCTCCTCTCTCATGAAAACAAGATAAGTCACTTTCTTTTCATCGGTACATCTCATCCCCTCGAATATTCTCTCTAAATCTTGCATCCACCGACTCGCTTTCTCCGATCCACCTCGCCTCTAAATTGTGGCGGATTATGACGCCTAAATTCAGATAAATTTAGGGCATCTCGTCGTAGCATCTTGTTGTTGGGTCGCTTCTCAAATTTTGCCGAGTTATCACTTCACCATCCGCCGCATAGCCTCAAGAAGAACCAACATCGGTCCTCATCTCGATTTACGTTAGCACGCCCTCTACCTCTACCAGCCATCTTCTTTCTTCAAACATAACAAAACAAAGTCGATACATCCTTTAAGATATTTCCAAAAGGATATAAATCACAAAGATCACAGAGAATCACACAAAGACAAACAAAAACAGACTCCAACCACAACCCCAAAAGACTCTAACTTGGGCTCGATATTAACTAATGTAACACCCTTTGGAGGATGTCACACATAAAAGAAAATAAAATAAATAGAAATAAAATCTACCCAAGTTATGAATATTTGTTAAAATTATTACGGGTTGTAAAAATAATTCCCGATAAATGTAAATATGTAATAAAAAGATAATACGAAAAATACGAAATAAAAAAAAAACATCATCACTAATAATATACATATGGTTAAGTTATAAACAGTACATATAATTTACAACTAAGATTATAACTATTTAAACAAGAACAAGAAAGAAAGCAATAAAAGAGTTAATATATATTGTACATATTATACGCCGACGCGCCCAAAAAAAAAAACATCATGATTATCTATTCCTCTGATGGATCACTCTCGGTGTGAAAATGATCATCGGGAGATAAATATCCTCGATGTCCTCGACATACGGCGATAACGGATCGCGCAAGCCGACACGATGCTTATCTCACTAGGCTCGTGGTTTTCAAGACCCCAATAACGCCTAATGGATAAGGGTAACTCTAAATGCGTAAAAGCGTCGTCGTCGAAATCGGATCTCCATCAAACCGATGACGTAGAATCACGGCCATACGTCCAAAGATAGGTAATGTAAGCACGATCTCCTCGCAAATGCCAAGCCAAATCACCTCCATGGAATACCAGCTCTACAAATCCCAAAATGCAAAGGCCGCCATCCCTCACACAATCAATCCAGAGGGTATGGATGATCGGATGGTTCTTGCTCGTAAAATTGATCGTCTGGCCCGTGATCTCCCTCTTCCTCGTGGTACACGATCTCAAGAGGTTGTTCCTCTTCTTCCTCTTCAAACTCTTTACCGTATAAAAATAAATAGACAATAGACACATACAATAAAGAGGTAAGACAACATAAAATCATCGCAACATGGCAAATAAGAAGACGACAAATAACAATTACACGCTTTATACAATATGAAGAAGCTATAACAAGAATACATATTAAATATCCTAGGGTTTCGTAACATCATAGACAGATCACAAATAAAGAAAATCACACGTATAAATCAATCTCACAGATAAGATAAGATAAGAAATAGACAACTAACATAAAAATTATCGATAAATATAAATAGAGAAAATGTAAGAATATCCAAGATATTACCAGATAAAGATAAATAGAGAAAATGGAATATATCCAAGATAAAATCAAATACACCAAAACACAACCCTACTCCATGGAGCTAAACCCAAACAGATATCGAGAGAATGACTTGCAAAATCTATTAGTACCACGGCTGCCCAACCAACTATTACGCGATCACACGTATGCGCCAATAGCCTACGACACCGGGAATCTACCATCCAGCGTAGTATAGTTCATGGGGCCTCCGTTGTGGCACTATAGGCAATGTACTACTAGACTTTACAAACCTCGATTAAATATAGTGAATGTCGAGTACATTAGTGTGCTATCGGTTTACCACGGCCCAATGGAGCTACCAACTCGTCCACACGTGGGATCCCGTACACTAAAGTCTCCAAGTTTATTAGAACAATAAACAACACTACACTTATCGCATCGACAACACGATGTAATTCGCCTCGTCAACCCAAAACACCAAAAATTGGCATAAAGACAAAACATAATTCCAAATATATGAAATTACGAAAATGCCCTTAAGATAGAAATATATGCCCTCAATGGCAGAAAGCCTCAGACGGTTCACTTTTTCCCGACAAAGAAATAACCTCAAAACCCAGACGGTTCACGTTTTCCCGACAAATAAAAATAAATACGGTAACGTTCAATCGCATAGAAATTTTATCGCGTTTTTGAAATCTCGTCGTTTTTACAAACGTTTAAAAATCGGGTAAAAATTATTTTTCTGTTTTTAAAATCGCGTAGCATTTTTAATTCGTTTTCTCAATCGCGTAGGATTTTTAAATCATTTTCTTATTCGAATGCCTTTAAAATTACTGTTTAAACAGATAGAAATAATATTTAGTACCTTTAAACTACGTAGAATAATTTTTCATACCGTATACTGTCATTAGGATATTTTGACTATCTTATAGGTTCATTTTTACTAAAAATTGACAGTATTTTGTTTGGAAACTTATAATAATGGTTTTCTAATTTTTCCATAAAAATTTCTGTTTACCTAATTTTTAACCATTTCATTAAATTCTTTTTGAAATCTCTAACATGCTTCAAAACCAAAAGTGAGCTATATGTTAGAAAATTTCTTAACATTACTGTATTTCCTTCCTAATGATAAAATTATGAATTTTAACCCTTTAGACTTACTTCTAATCAATTGGTTCCTTCATAAATTATTATAGAAAATTTCTTCTTAACTTGTATTGTTTCTTTTATTGAAAAAGGTTTAGAAACAAGTTTTTAAAATCATGAATTCCTATAGTGGCATGTTGGCCGAATTTTATAAAACTTTTGCATTTGATTTCCAAAATGTCTTTCACCTTTTAAATCATATCAAATGTATTCTATAGTCTAAGTTCATTAAATCATTTTAGAAAATAGTTATCTATATTCAATTTAATCCTTTAGGCATGTTGGCCCAAAATACTAAGTTTGTACCATTTGATTTCTAAATGCATTTTTCTTTGATCAAATCAATTAAAACTTTCTTGATTCTCCTAGGTTAATTAAGCTACACTTTAGGAAAAATCAAGAGAACATTTTGGTCCTCCAAACTTGTCATTGCCGTGAGCTATTGGATTGTGTTCTTTGGAACACTCATGCAAACTTACACATGTTATTCACATCCTATGACTTATCATACAATTTCTAACACATGCATTATATTTCTAACATATGCAAAATATTTCTAACACATGCAAAATATTTTCTAACACATATACAACCTAAATTAAAGCTTGTAGACATGCATTCAAAAGCTATTAGACATGCAAGATTATTACAATTACCAAATAAGAAAGCTACTAACACATAACACTTAAGCTACTAGCAACCACAAAAATTAACAAATACACACATAAATAACACATGACCACCGAATCCTTATGGATTCTACAACATCACAAATAACTCCATCTTCTTACCACCATCAAGGGATGATAAGAATTGTCTTCCTCTTACCTTAAATGAAGACAAAAACTTGCTTTTTCACCTCCTTAGGTCACGGTTTTCACTCCACCAAACACCTAAAATTTTCAAACAAAACCTACATGTTACTAACCATGAAAAAGAAGCTAAACCATGGAAAAATCATGGCTTAGAACTTTGAAAAAGAAGAGAGAAAAGAAAAGTATGAAATTTCACCTTCTAGGTAAAACTTCCAAGGTTGGTTTCCAAGCCTTAGATGGAAGAATTTGAAGAAACTCCCAACTACAAAGGTTCTTAGAATGGTGTTTAGATTAAGGAAACTTGGTTAGAAAAATTTTTGGATGGTTGGATGGTGTAGTTTGTGTCTTGGCCGAATATGGTGGAGAAAATGGGCAAGAATGGTGGCTAGGGTTCTTGATGAGAGAGAAGAGAGAAAAGTGATGAAGACAAAGTGATTTTTGGTCACCAAAGGCCTCTTGGCCGTGGACTTGATGTGGGGTGCAAGGTGGGCACCTTGCTTGGCTTCATCCAAGCCATTGGATGAATCAAAGGCTAAGATTAAGCCTTGGTAAGCAAGCCTTCTTCTCATTGGTTAGCTTATGGTGACTCACATGCTGAGTCACACAGTGTATTTAATTTTCTCACGAGTCACTAGCCGAGTCACTGCTCGGAAAGTTCTACAAACTTACGGTGATTAATTGCTACCGATCTAACCGTTCGGCTAATTGTGGGTCCCGCAAAATATTTCCTGTCCACTGTCACTAAAACATACCGACTAATAAAATAATATTATAATAATATAAAATTATTTTATTTGACAAGCTTAAATCCTAAAAATTAAAAGATTATTTTTAGACTCATTCAGAACCAAGTTAAGTAAGATCCCCCAATTCTAAATAATCAAATAAGATTTTCCCGGCCCTAATATATTATTTTCCCGCTTCTGAGCAAATCACACAAAAAGTTCATATAAAATCACACGTACATGTATTTTCGGCATTAAATCAAGAAGAAAACAATTAAAAACAGACAAAAAAGAGAAAACAAGACGTTCGGGACGTAACGGTCATTTTCCCATTTTTTCCCACAACGTAGGTAATTATCCAAAACGCTCAAATAAAATATCCAAGAAGATTATTTAGTCAGTATATCTTTCTAAAAATTAATACAAGAGTTCGTAAAAATTTTTATTTGACCGTCTCAAGCAAATTACGTAAAACGATCAAATAAAATTTGAACCTCAGATTATCGAAATTGTTTTCATACAAAAATCAAGAACAGTAAAAACAGGGACACAACGGTCATTCATACAAAAGCATGAAAAAATGTAAAACAAGACATTCGTAATATTTTCTAAAAATTGGGGCGTTACAACACTCCCCAACAAATAAAAATTTCGTCCTCGAAATTTGATGTTTATCCGAACAAACGAGGATACCTGATCCTTCATTTTATCTTCCAGTTCCCAAGTAGCTTCACCCGTCACATCATTCCATATAACCTTCACCACTCGATCATCTTCCTCGAAGTTGCTTTACCTTTCTCGTCCTCTATCCCGACAGTAAAGTTTCGTAAGTCAAATTCTCCTTTAATTGCACGTCATCCGACCGTATAACATGTGTCTGATCCGCATATACTTCCGAATCGAGACACATGAAACACGTCATGCAAATTGGATAGAAAAGGCGGCAAAGCAACGATATGCTACAGACCAATACGTCGGATAATCCGATATGGTCCAATGAATTTAGGAGTAAGCTTCTTAGACTTAATTACTCTTCCGACACCCGCCGTAGGAGTAACTCTCGTAAACACATGCTCACCCTCCTCAAATTCAAGAGGTCGTCTTCGCTATCCGCGTAACTCTTTTGTCCGCTTTGCGTCGTCCTCATCTTTTCTTGTATCATCTTGACTTTATCCGTAGTTTGTTGTACAAGCTCCGGTCCAACAATCATACTTTCTCCATCTTGATACCAAAGATAACGGCTCGACATCGTCTTCCATACAATGCTTCATAAGGTGCCATTCCAATGCTTGCGTGAAAACTATTGTTGTAGGTGAATTCTATCAAAGATAAAAATTCATCCCAACTTCCCCGTTGTTCCAAAACACAAGCACGCAATAAATCCTCCAAAGATCGTATAGTTCTCTCTCGTCTCGACCGTCACCATGGATGATACGCCGAACTCGCCGTAACTTAGTTCCCATAGCTTCTTGCAGACTTCGCCAAAATCTTGACGTAAACCTCTGATCACGATCGAAATTATACTTGTCGGCACACCATGTAGTCCGACAATTTCACCGATGTACAACTCGGGTTAATCTTTCCAATGAATATTTGATATTGATCGGTAAGAAATGAGCCGATTTCGTAAGTCTATCGACTATAACCCATATTGCGTCATGACCTCTCCTTGTCTTTGGCAACCAAGAACGAAATCCATAGAAATGCTGTCCCATTTCCATTCTCGGGAATCGATAATGGTTGCAACATCCCGCCTGGTCTTTGGTGTTCAACTTTCGACTTTTGACAAACTAGACAAGTTGACACGCATCTAACTACATCACCCTTCATTCCATGCCACGTAATAATTTCTTCAAGTCTTGATACATCTTTGTTATGCCCGGATGCATACTCAACCGACTAGTATGGGCATGTTTCACAATATATCTTCTCGGTTCTCTCGACACGAGGAACACAGACTCTACCCCGAAATCTCGTAATTCCATCGCTCCTTCCTTGAACTCTAGTGTCTCGCCTTGTTTCATTTGCTCCTTATTCCTTGCAAAAATTTATCGGCATTTTGTTTTTCTTTTATGTCTTCCATCACTCGCTCGAGATAGTAACCATGTTAATACGATCTTCCCGGCTTTAACTCAACAAACGACCACTCATCTCTAAACTGTTCAATGAGTTCCTTTTCCTTGATCATTAGAGCGTAAACACTAATAATTTTCCCGCTCAAAGCATCGGCCACGACATTCGCCTTACCAGATGGTACAAAAGTTGAAAATCGTAATCGTTCGTAAATTCTAACCACCTTCGCCGCCTCATATTCAGCTCCTTCTCGGTCGTACAAGTACTTCAAACTCTTGTGATCACCGAAAATGTTGAACGTTGCTCCATAGAGAAAGTGTCTCCATATCTTCAAAGCAAAAACCACCGCAGCCCAATTCCAAATCATGCGTAGGATAATTCTTTTCATGAACCTTCAATTGTCGAGAAGCATACGCCACCACATTCCGGTCTTGCATCAACACGCATCCTAGTCCTTGATAAGAAGCGTCACAATACACATCGAAAGATTTCGTCGAATCTGGTAGGATTAACACCGGCGCAGTTGTTAACCTCTTCTTCAACTCTTGAAAACTAGCTTCACGTTCTTCTGTCCATTCGAAAGCTTGACTTTTCCTCGTTAGTTGTGTAAGTGGTCCAGCAATCTTGGAAAAACCTTCGATAAATCTCCGATAATAACCAGCAAGTCCAACAAAACTTCGAACTTCTGTTACTGTCTTAGGTCTCTCCCACTGTAAAACAGTCTCCACTTTCGATGGGTCCACCGCTATACCTTCTTTAGAAATCACGTGACCAAGAAATTGAACTTCTTCCAACCAGAACTCACACTTAGACAACTTCGCATACAACTGTTTCTCCCTCAAAATCTGAAGAACAACACTCGATGTTCAAAGATGCTCTTCCTTCGATCGAGAATAGATCGAATGTCATCGATAAAGACAACGACAAATCTGTCTAGATATGGACGAAATATCCGTTCATATAATCCATAAATATAGCAGAGCATTCGTCACCCCGAATGGCATTACCCGATACTCATAATGTCCATAACGAGTTCGAAAAGCAGCGCAAGCACATCTTCCCCTTTCACACGAATTTGGTGATAACCCGATCGTAGATCTATCTTGGAAAATATCACAGCCTCCTCTCAATTGATCCATCAAATCGTCGATTCTTGGAAGCGGATATTTATTCTTGATAGTCACCTTGTTCAATTGCCGATAGTCCACACAAAGTCGTGACGTTCCATCCTTCTTCTTGACCAAAAGTATCGGCGCACCCCATGGGGAAACACTAGGTCGTACAAATTCTTTCTCCAACAGCTTCCACCAATTGCTTTTTCAGCTCCTCCAACTCTACCGGCGACATACGATATGGTGCAATTGAGATAGGACCTGTTCCCGTACTAAATCAATTGAGAATTCGATCTCCCGCTCAGGCGGTAAACCAGGTACATCTTCAGAAAACGTCCGGAAATTCGTTGACAACAGGAATAGTATTCACATCCTTCTCATTCTTAACTTCTAGAGAAGATAATACCAGATATCCCTGCGCTCCATCTCTCAATAAAGATTTGACCTTAACAGCAGTTAAGAATCCAGACTCTTCTTCCTTAGGAAAACTATAGTTTTCTTTGCACAATCTATGAGGATATGGTTAGAACATAACCACCCATCCCTAAGATTACATCTATCTCAATGAGAGGCAAACAAATCAAATCGACCAAAAACAAACGGTCCTTCACAACAATAGGACAATCCAAACAGACCTTAGAAGTAACTACAGTTTAGCTTGGCGTAGATACATTCAACATAACATTCAGAGAAGATATGGGCAACTTCAACCTTTCTACACAATCATATGCAATAAACGAGTGTGTAGCACCCGAGTCATACAAGACACAATGTAAGGTTACCTCCAATGTCTCCTTCTCCCGAATAAGATCATCGACTTAGAAATCTCAGATCCCACCATTGTATATACTCGTCCTCCGCATCTCGGTTGAGTACTTCCGCATTTTTTTGCCGATTAGCTTTAACATACCGAATGTACAGGTTTTCTCTCCTACTGTGGACAATCCTTTGCTATGTGCCCGTGTTGTTTACAATTGAAACAAACCGCACCTTTAATCGTACACTCGGGAGAAATATGACCTTTCTTCCCGCACTTAAAACACGTTGGCGTAAACGCCACCCTCTCGTCCAGCTCCACTTCCACTTGCACTTCCACTACCAGATGGTCGTTGAGATTGACTTCCCGTTGGCCTGGTGTACGGCTTTACGCCGAAACCGATTTGCATTACTACCTCCACCTCTCTCGGAACCTTGTCGGTCCAAAATTCCGATTCCTCTGATCTCTAGATGGCTCCAACTCCTCAAGTCGAGCACAAGCATCCACCAAAGCATGAAACTGAGTCATCCTCAAAGATACCACTCCTCGTTTCAGTTCCACCCTTAAACCCGATTCAAACTTCCCGCATCTCCACACATCATCTTGTCGTGTCCGAGCATAATCCGAGAATTGAGATAAACTCTCAAATTTTGTGGCATACTCATTCACCGTCATATTCCCCTCGTCGCAACCCAAGAAATTCCATTTCCTTGGCATGCCTAGCACTCGCAGAAAATATTTATCCGTAAAAGTATTAGAAAACACTTCCCAAGTGATCTCGGCCCCTTCACTTGCAACACTCGGCGGATTCCTCTCCACCAATGTTCTCGCATCTCCTCTCAAAGATGAAAACAAGATAAGTCACTTTCTTTTCATCAGACATCTCATCCCCTCGAATATTCTCTCTAAATCTTGCATCCACCGACTCGCTTTCTCCGGATCCACCTCGCCTCTAAATTGTGGCGGATTATGACGCCTAAATTCAGATAAATTTAGGGCATCCGTCGTAGCATCTTGTTGTTGGGTCGCTCTCAAATTTTGTCGAGTTATCACTTCACCATCCGCCGCATAGCCTCAAGAAACCAACATCGGTCCTCATCTCGATTTACGTTAGCACGTCCTCTACCTCTACCAGCCATCTTCTTTCTTCAAACATAACAAAACAAAGTCGATACATCCTTTAAGATATTTCCAAAAGGATATAAATCACAAAGATCACAGAGAATCACACAAAGACAAACAAAAAACAGACTCCAACCACAACCCCAAAAGACTCTAACTGGGCTCGATATTAACTAATGTAACACCCCTTTGGAGGATGTCACACATAAAAGAAAATAAAATAAATAGAAATAAAATCTACCCAAGTTGCGGAATATTTGTTAAAATTATTACGGGTTGTAAAAATAATTCCTGATAAACGGAAATATGTAATAAAAAGATAATACGAAATATACGAAATAAAAAAAAACATCATCACTAATAATATACATATGGTTAAGTTATAAACTGTACATATAATTTACAACTAAGATTATAACTCTTTAAACAAGAACAAGAAAGAAAGCAATAAAAGAGTTAATATATACGTACATACCGACGCGCCCAAAAAAAAAAAAAACATCATGATTATCTATTCCTCCGATGGATCACTCTCGGTGTGAAAATGATCATCGGAGATAAATATCCTCGATGTCTCGACATACGGCGATAACGGGATCGCGCAGCCGACACGATGCTTATCTCACTAGGCTCGTGGTTTTCAAGACCCCAATAACGCCTAATGGATAAGGGTAACTCTAAATGCGAAAAAGCGTCGTCGTCGAAATCGGATCTCCATCAAACCGATGACGTAGAATCACGGCCATACGTCCAAAGATAGGTAATGTAAGCACGATCTCCTCGCAAATGCCAAGCCAAATCACCTCCATGGAATACCAGCTCTACAAATCCCAAAATGCAGGCGCCGCCATCCCTCACACAATCAATCCAGAGGGTATGGATGATCGGATGGTTCTTGCTCAAAATTGATCGCTTCGGCCCGCCGATCTCCCTCTTCCTCGTGGTACACGATCTCAAGAGGTTGTTCCTCTTCTTCCTCTTCAAACTCTTTACCGTATAAAAATAAATAGACAATAGACACATACAATAAAGAGGTAAGACAACATAAAATCATCAACATGGCAAATAAGAAGACGACAAATAACAATTACACGCTTTATACAATATGAAGAAGCTATAACAAGAATACATATTAAATATCCTAGGGTTTCGTAACATCATAGACAGATCACAAATAGAGAAAATCACACGTATAAATCAATCTCACAGATAAGATAAGATAAGAAATAGACAACTAACATCAAAATTATCGATAAATATAAATAGAGAAAATGTAAGAATATCCAAGATATTACAGATAAAGATAAATAGAGAAAATGGAATATTATCCAAGATAAAATCAAATACACCAAAACACAACCCTACTCCATGGAGCTAAACCCAAACAGATATCGTAGAGAATGACTTGCAAAATCTATTAGTACCACGGCTGCCCAACCAACTATTACGCGATCACACGTTGCGTCAATAGCCTACGACACCGGGAATCTACCATCCAGCGTAGTATAGTTCACGCCTCCGTTGTGGCACTATAGGCAATGTACTACTAGACTTTACAAACCTCGATTAAATATAGTGAATGTCGAGTACATTAGTGTGCTATCGGTTTACCACGGCCACCAATGGAGCTACCAACTCCATTCACATGTGGGATCCCGTACACTAAAGTCTCCAAGTTTATTAGAACAATAAACAACACTACACTTATCGCATCGACAACACGATGTAATTCGCCTCGTCAACCCAAAACACCAAAAATTGGCATAAAGACAAAACATAATTCCAAATATATGAAATTACGAAAATGCCCTTAAGATAGAAATATATGCCCTCAATGGCGTAAAGCTCAGACGGTTCACTTTTTCCCGACAAAGAAAATAACCTCAAAACCCGTACGGTTCACGTTTTCCCGACAATAAAAAATAAATACGGTAACGTTCAATCGCGTAGAAATTTTATCGCGTTTTTGAAATCTCGTCGTTTTTATAAACGTTTAAAAATCGGGTAAAAATATTTTTCTGTTTTTAAAATCGCGTAGCATTTTTAATTCATTTTCTCAATCGCGTAGGATTTTTAAATCATTTTCTTATTCGAATGCCTTTAAAATTACCGTTTAAACAGATAGAAATAATATTTAGTACCTTTAAACTACGTAGAATAATTTTTCATACCGTATATCGTCATTAGGATATTTTGACTATCTTATAGGTTCATTTTTACTAAAAATTGACAAGATATTTTGTTTGGAAACTTATAATAATGGTTTTCTAATTTTTCCATAAAAATTTCTATTTACCTAATTTTTAACCATTTCATTAAATTCTTTTTGAAATCTCTAACATGCTTCAAAACCAAAAGTGAGCTATATGTTAGAAAATTTCTTAACATTATCGTATTTCCTTCCTAATGATAAAATTATGAATTTTAACCCTTTAGACTTACTTCTAATCAATTGGTTCCTTCATAAATTATTATAGAAAATTTCTTCTTAACTTGTATTGTTTCTTTTTAATTGAAAAAGGTTTAGAAACAAGTTTTTAAAATCATGAATTCCTATAGTGGCATGTTGGCCGAATTTTATAAAACTTTTGCATTTGATTTCCAAAATGTCTTTCACCTTTTAAATCATATCAAATGTATTCTATAGTCTAAGTTCATTAAATCATTTTAGAAAATAGTTATCTATATTCAATTTAATCCTTTAGGCATGTTGGCCCAAAATACTAAGTTTGTACCATTTGATTTCTAAATGCATTTTTCTTTGATCAAATCAATTAAAAACTTTCTTGATTCTCCTAGGTTAATTAAGCTACACTTTAGGAAAAATCAAGAGAACATTTTGGTCCTCCAAACTTGTCATTGCCGTGAGCTATTGGATTGTGTTCTTTGGAACACTCATGCAACTTACACATGTTATTCACATCCTATGACTTATCATACAATTTCTAACACATGCATTATATTTCTAACATATGCAAAATATTTCTAACACATGCAAAATATTTTCTAACACATACAACCTAAATTAAAGCTTGTAGACATGCATTCAAAAGCTATTAGACATGCAAGATTATTACAATTACCAAATAAGAAAGCTACTAACACATAACACTTAAGCTACTAGCAACCACAAAAATTAACAAATACACACATAAATAACACATGACCACCGAATCCTTATGGATTCTACAACATCACAAATAACTCCATCTTCTTACCACCATCAAGGGATGATAAGAATTGTCTTCCTCTTACCTTAAATGAAGACAAAACTTGCTTTTTCACCTCTTTAGGTCACGGTTTTCACTCCACCAAACACCTAAAATTTTCAAACAAAACCTACATGTTACTAACCATGAAAAAGAAGCTAAACCATGGAAAAATCATGGCTTAGAACTTTGAAAAAGAAGAGAGAAAAGAAAAGTATGAAATTTCACCTTCTAGGTAAAACTTCCAAGGTTGGTTTCCAAGCCTTAGATGGAAGAATTTGAAGAAACTCCCAACTACAAAGGTTCTTAGAATGGTGTTTAGATTAAGGAAACTTGGTTAGAAAAATTTTTGGATGGTTGGATGGTGTAGTTTGTGTCTTGGCCGAATATGGTGGAGAAAATGGGCAAGAATGGTGGCTAGGGTTCTTGATGAGAGAGAAGAGAGAAAAGTGATGAAGACAAAGTGATTTTAGGTCACCAAAGGCCTCTTGGCCGTGGACTTGATGTGGGGTGCAAGGTGGGCACCTTGCTTGGCTTCATCCAAGCCATTGGATGAATCAAAGGCTAAGATTAAGCCTTGGTGAGCAAGCCTTCTTCTCATTGGTTAGCTTATGGTGACTCACATGCTGAGTCACACAGTTGTATTTAATTTTTCGCCGAGTCACTAGCCGAGTCACTGCTCGGAAAGTTCTACAAACTTACGGTGATTAATTAAGCTACCGATCTAACCGTTCGGCTAATTGTGGGTCCCGCAAAATATTTCCTGTCCATCATGTCACTAAAACATATCGACTAATAAAATAATATTATAATAATATAAAATTATTTTATTTGACTTAAATCCTAAAAATTAAAAGATTATTTTTAGACTCATTCAGAATCAAGTTAAGTAAGATCCCCCAATTCTAAATAATCAAATAAGATTTTCCCGGCCCGAATATATTATTTTCCCGCCTCGAGCAAATCACACAAAAAGTTCATATAAAATCACATGCATGATTTTCTCGGCATTAAATCAAGAAGAAAACAATTAAAAACAGACAAAAACAGAGAAAACAGTACGTTCGGGACGTAACGGTCATTTTCCCATTTTTTCCCACAACGTAGGTAATTATCCAAAACGTTCAAATAAAATATCCAAGAAGATTATTTAGTCAGTATATCTTTCAGAAAAATTAATACAGTAGCTCTAGAAAAATTTTTATTTGACCGTCTCGAAGCAATTTACGTAAAACGATCAAATAAAATTTGAACCTGTATTATCGAAATCGTTTTCATACAAAAATCAAGAACAGGAAAACAGGGACACAACGGTCATTCATACAAAAGCATGAAAAACAGAAAACAGTACATTCAGAATATTTTCTAAAAATTGGGGCGTTACAAATAATATGGAAAGGAATTTAGAACCTTGAAGGCATGTGAGGCCAAAGTTTCTAAGGGTTAGTTAACCTAAAGATCACATAATTGACTAGATCAAGGAACTTGATCAAATTAAAAGAATGAAGCTTGAATACGGACCTCAAGAGAAATCTCTCTAGAAAATGAATCTATAAGAGATGACAATTTAAGTGGAACTTTACGATAATCTCATAAGACTTATTATTATTTGGATTGGCCTAATTGTGGCATATTATGGAAGATTGTGTATTATGAAATATTTGTGAACGTGATTGTACATGGAGTCAACATGCATTAGATGCATGAGTCTGCATGTATTTTTATAAACTACTCAGTCTTTGACTGTTAAAAGGCTGGATGAGCCTCAAATTATGAATTAAGTTAACGTATTGATCAATTTGCTCAGTCTATGACTGTTAAAAGTCTGGATGAGCCTATGATTATGCATTGAACAAATTGCTCAGTCGATGATTGTTAAAAGGCTGTATGGGCCTATGAATGCAAACCGAATAATGTGGTCGATGATGGACCTATAGGGGGGCATAAGGCGCGGTGTATACCGATTGAACGCATTACGGGCCTGACAAATCATTATTCTTTACACAGTGAATTAATGAGAATTGAATGGTGAGGTCTGTGATGGATCTTAGAGGGGCATAAGGCGCGGCGTATGCTAATTGCACGCATTACGAGCCTGACAAATCACTATTCTTTTTATGGTAACTGAACGAGATTTGGATAGTGTGGTCTATGATGAATCTCTGGGTGCGTCAGGGTGCAGTGATCCTTTTCGTGATGATGTTATCACATTATAAAATACCTCTAGCCGGGAAGCCGATTGCAACGCACTGACGAGGAACCGACAAGCACTATTCTTTTCGTGGTCTGGCATAGGCCGTTTAAGGGGGCGGAGACTACCGGAACGTTCATGTTTTAAATGGAAAATCTTGGTACCAAGTGCACATGCATTGTGAGTCGGCATTGTGAGTTGGCATTGTGAGTTGGCATTGAGAGTCGGCATATCATATGTTACTCTTTTATATAATGATTATCTGAAATGTTTTAACTATTCAGTATCTGAGACCTTGTTGACTGCTTGGGGTATTGTTGATGTTTACCTGTTATTATTGATTCTTATTATTGCTTATAATTAAACTGCTTATGTTATAGATTCTACTACTGTTGTTATAAATGCATGAACTATATTGCCTTGTGGGCGCTTTGCGCCGTGTTGTTTTCTTATTGCCGTAGTGGTAATGAAAGATAGGCGTCTCACCTTTTTCCTATATTTCTGCATTTCTGTTTTATATTTGTAATGGATAAAATATCGTGAGGAAGATGAAGATGGACAACACCTTGGTTGATTTGGATTGGGCGTTTGGACAAGATTTCTTCAATTACGTAAGAGTGCAGCTGCGTGAAGGCATTGATGCCTGTCTTGTCGATTGGGACTTCGAGCGTCGTATATGTGCATAGGGTTGCGGCTTTGTCTGCTGGTAGTACCCATCCCTGGGTTACTACTTTTCCCCTTTAGTGTTTTTAGTTCCCGTCGTATTTTATTTGACTCTGTAATTATTATATCCTATGTTATCAGTGATTTATGTTAATTGACTATAAAATATATATAAGGCAAATGATTTTATTTCAGTGGTTGTGTATAAGATGATGTTGTATTTGGATATGAGTTAATACAAATATATTTCATTCGAGGCTCGTATTTTCTACTTATGCATAATTGTCAAAAAAAAAATAGACTCTTGAGATTTAGAAGTTACTATTATCATGACTGTGACACACTTGGATTTAGTAACTGTGGTGTAATGACGATTATGCAGCAGTTGCTACATCAAGGAGTGTTACACTTGACGGTGTCGCTAGCTTGGGGTCGCTATGACTCACCTATTTTTAACTTCACTATTTTTGTTCATATAGAGTTTTACCTACCCGTCTGTGATTTGTGGGATGGTCTTTATTACACCCCACATGAGGATTCATTCCTATCTATTGCACGAGCCTCTACTCGTAATTCGGTCGCTTTGATGATGATTTCATCTGACGAGGAAGACCCAGAGGAGGATCCTGCCACGGTTCCTTCTCGTAAGTCTTAGGGGGCTGGTACTATCAGTGTCTACTGATGGCTATCTATATATCTTTTTGGGAAACCTGATGTTTTGCTATTTTGATAGGCTGCATATTTGTAAACATCTTGGGGTGGGTAAAGCTTTTGCTTTTTGTATACTTGATGATGTAATTAAACAGGCTTAATGCAAATATGTATAATAATATGTGGATGTATGGTTTTCTTTCATGCTAATTTCTATTGTAACTATATTTATTATTCTCTAAAAAAAATACAGTACCCAATTACTATACATTTACGATTGAAGTGGCTTATTTATATATTAAATGAACCAGGTCTTAATTTATGATTTATTATTTTTCCACATTTTATTATGGTATGACGTTCCCTCTTCTTATTCTAGAAAAAGGGGCGTTACAGAACTAGTGGTGGTACTAGTTGTTAAGGTCGATTGGCTTCCAACCTCTCCAACATTCTATTGGTAACGGTCGTATGATCTTGTATAGCTTTGGCCATTTCCATAAAAGCCTCGGCCATATTAGGGCTTTCACCAGAAGAATTCTCATTTCTTCTAGTTCTCCCAGGAGAAGTCATAGTTTTCTGTGCACACAAAACATTAAATATCGAATTGATTAGTCTCAATACCATGTAATAGTGCAACAATAGCTAATAACATTCAAATAAAATGCAAGTTATGCAAGCATCCTACAAAAGAGGCAAGAAATGCACAACATACATCAAAACTATTAACATGCCTACGCATAGTCAGTCTATACTTCGACTCAACAAGATGAACTAGTCTTTGATACCCTAATGTAGCACCCTAATACATTTACCTTGATATAACTTACATATATAAAGATATAAAGCATTAACCATGTTACTACTATTCTTACTATAATTATAATGCCATATCATTAGACAAATAAATATGGAGAGCCACGATAAAAGAAGGTCATACAAATAAACATCAAAAGTCTCAAGGGTAAAGTGTTATATATACAACAAAAACTACAACTCAAAGTAAAATATACAGGAGTTATCCATACAACATAAAACTAAAAACTATCTAGTTTTGTAGCTCTGTCTTCATTTTATATTTCTCTTTGAAAGGATCTTGTCCTGCTTTTACCATAGAAATACAAAAAGAGGTGAGAACATAAAAACTCTCAGTAAGATACATATATTTGACGGCATTAAACAATGTAAACTGCATACAAATCTAAACTATGTCAACAATATACAACTGCACATACAATTGTATAATATATGGATATATAACCGTCTTAATATTACATAATCTCCTATACAACTGTATAACATCAACTATACTTGGCAAACCTCTTAACTCGCTTCTTTGCCTAACTTAGGACTTAACTTATCCTATAGTTCTTGATATTAAGCTTATCTCACTTCACAACACTACATAAGGGCTAATCTCACTCCTTACGTTACTTGACAAATAGCTTAACTCACTACTTGTCATGGGTAAAGTGTTGTACAGACACTTTACATTCACAACTTCTTCCTTAACAAAGAGCTTTACTCACCCCTTTGCAAGGTCAAAGGGTTTAATTCATTCCTTTAATTAGAATAATTGCACCATAGTTCAACTCTAATAAGTAAAGGAACCATTCTTTGCTAACACTTCATTTTAATCCATCTTAATGAGATAATAGAGTATTACTCTAGACACTAACATAATTAATTCAACCTTGATTAAAAGAGAGTAAATTATACAATTACGATAAATATAACTTTTTATTAAACTTGTATCTAGCATAACTTACAATCATAACACAAGTGATATTCTAATCCACACTAATGTGCTTAAGGTTCTAGACACCTATTTTAAGCAATTCATGACTCTTGAAAAGCCTAAAATCTCAAACTTATTCTTATATGCTAGGTGGTTATTTCCTTTGTGAATTATCCCTAAAAGTATCTTAACACACTTTAGAAAACATATACTAAGAATCCCAACTGGTTGGGAAGCTCAAAATGCCCATAAAATGGCCCTAACCAATTTTGGAACCAATGCCTAGGCGCCCCTCTCCAGCGTCTGTGAATGCATGTGTCTTGAAGCATGTCAAATGGTTTTTGATGATAACAAAGACAAAGATGAAGATCAAAGAGCGAAAGAGTAAACCAAGATCAAAGGAAGAAATCAAGAGGTTTAGATATAGGCATTATAGTACATCAATGTTAAATGCTCCCAAGATATCTCAAATGGTTTTTCAAAAATGATTTGAATCAATATGGTTTTCAAAGATCAATTCCTAAAAGAGAACTTCTTTTACCTTGGATCATGCCAAATAATGTTCTATACTTGTTTAATCCATGTTTTCTAAAGTTAGGAATGATATAAATCTGTTTTAAGGCTTGAAAAATGGGTTTAAAGTTTAGTGTAATCGATTACCAAGGTTTAGTAATCGATTACAAGCCAAACAGAAGCCTTGTAATCGATTACACCATCCCTGTAATCGATTACCAGAAAGTCAGAGAACGTGTAATCGATTACACCAGGTCATGTAATCGATTACCATGTTCCCGGAAAGCCAAGAACACGACCAAAAGGGCAATGTAATCAATTACATCAATATTGTAATCGATTACCATAAAGTCAGAGGGCGTGTAATCGATTACACAAACCATGTAATCGATTACCACAAGCCCAGAAAGCCAAGAACACGTTCTTTTTTCCATGTAATCGATTACCAAATCCTTGTAATCGATTACCAAGGTTCTGACATGCCCAACGGCTATATTGAATGCATTTAATGCTTGGCTTTAACCACCCCCAATGGCTCTTTTAATGAATGGGCTTTAAATACAATTGCTGGGGCATCATTAAGGGTTATTCCTGAACCTAAAAACATCATAGCAACACATCATATGAGAATCAAACTCTGAAATCTTTCTTGCTCTGTTTTTGTCCAATCTTTGAGATATCTTTGTGAGCATTATTAGAGCTTCAATTTGTATCATCTACTCTAGTGAGAGCTTCTCAAATTCAATCTTAATTGCTGTATAAGATAGAGGGTGAGGCATCCCTCAATTTGTAAAAGGTGAGGCATCCCTTTGTTTGAAGAGACTCAAGCTCAAGGGTGAGGCATCCCAAGGAGTTGAGGGCTCAAGTTTGTAAAGGTAGTCAAGCACCTATTGAAGCTTGAAGATATAGTGGAAAATCTCAAGTGGTTGCTTGAGGACTGGACGTAGGTCACAAGTGGATTGGTGGCCGAACCAGGATAAATCACTGTGTTTGATTCTCTAAACTCTTCTCTTTATATTTCTGCATTGCTTATACTCTTGCTTGATTACTTCTCTCTTGGTTGGTTATTAAGCAATATACATTGTTCTTATCAATTCATTCATTTCAATTAGTCAATAGCTTCAACGAAAATCAATAGTCAAGTGTTTTGCGAAAGAATTGCGAACTTGTTTTACAAACTCAATTCACCCCCCTCTTGAGTATTGAAGCCACTTGGTAACAAGTGGTATCAGAGCTAGACTCTTGTATAAAGAGCTTAGCCGCTTCAAGAGTAAAGATGGCTTCAAATGGTTTTTCTAATGAAATCTCTTCTATAAATAGGCCTCCCTTTTTCAATGGGGATGGTTATGCATATTGGAAAGAAAGGATGAAGATTTTTATTGAAGCTATTGATATTGATGTGTGGGATGCTGTTGAAAATGGTCCTTTTATCCCCACACGCCTAGTTGATGGTGTTAGAACAAATACACCAAGAAATGAATGGACCGATGATGACAAGAAAAAGGTTCAATACAACTTGAGAGCCAAGAACATCATTACTACCTCTTTAGGATATGATGAGTTCTTTAGGGTGTCAAATTGTAAGACCGCTCAAGAAATGTGGGATACATTGCAAGTAACTCATGAAGGTACAAGTGAGGTAAAAAGATCTAGGATTAACACACTCACTCACGAATATGAATTGTTTAGAATGAACTAAGGGGAAAGCATTTAAGAAATGCAAAAATGTTTTACTCATATAATTAATCATCTTGCTTCATTGGGAAAAACTTTTGCCAATGAAGATCTTATTAACAAAGTTTTGAGATGTTTGAGCAGAAATTGGCAACCCAAGGTGACGGCAATATCGGAATCAAGAAATCTTGCCGCAATGACTTTGGCCACTCTCTTTGGAAAGCTTCAAGAGCATGAGTTGGAGCTAAACCGATTAAGTCAAAATGAGGAGCAAGATAAGAAGAAAAAGGAATTGCACTCAAAGCCACCTCTTCCATACTTGAAGATGATGATGAAGATGGTGAAGAGGATGCTGAAAATATTGAACTAAGTGAGGAGAATCTTAGTCTCCTTGTGAGAAAATTCGAAAGATTCCTAAAGAAAAAGGGACTTCAAAGAAGACCACCATTTCCTCAAAAGAAAGCATATCACAAAGGAGAAGGATCCTCTACTCCTCCAAAATGCTACAAATGCGGAAAACCGGGGCATATGAAAATGAAGTGTCCTACATATCTCAAGAAGACGGAGAAGTTTGAGAAAAGACCCTCCAAGGAAAAGAAAGGAAGAAGAGCATACATAGCTTGGGAGGACAATGACTTAAGTTCTTTCGACGACTCGGAAAATGAAGAAGCCCATCTTTGCCTCATGCCTCAAGGAGAAGAAAGTGGAGAAAGCGACACCGAGGTAACCTCTTCTAACCTAGAACCTCCACCTACTTATGATGAATTGCAAGATGCCTTTCAAGAATTGCATGATGAATCTTTGAGACTTACTAAAATGATTTTGTCTTCAAATAAAACAATCTCCTTATTGACAAACAAGGTTTCTACTTTAACTAAGGAGATAAATGAACTTAAAATTGAAAATGAGACCTTAGGACTCATAGATGCTAATTCATCATGCATGACTTGTTCCTCACATGATAATGCATCCATATCATTACCTTGTTTATCATGTAAAGCTTTTGAAAAAGAAATTGAGGACTTGAAAAACACTCTTGCAAGATTTACTATGGGAAGAGATAATTTGAACATGTTACTAAGCAAACAAAGGTGTGTTTTTCAAAAAGCCGGATTGGGATACAATCCAAATAATCATAAAAAATCCTACAATAATTTCTTTGTTCCATCTAAAACTTCAAGTACCCCCTTTATCAAATGTTTTCATTGTGGTAGGAAAGGGCATAGTGCATCCACTTGCAATGTTAGAAAGAATATAAATACTAAAGTTGGAATTAAAAGGGTTTGGGTTCCTAAAGGCACCATGCCTAACTCTAACACACAAGGACCCAAGACAATTTGGGTACCAAAAGTTAAAACTTGAATGTGTGTTGTAGGTGTGCTTGAAGACCAAGAGCTCAAATTGGTATCTTGATAGTGGTTGCTCCAAGCACATGACCAGTGATGGGTCCAAGTTCTCCTCCCTTACTCTCAAGAAACATGGTCATGTCACATATGGTGATAACAACAAAGGGACGATTCTTGGAATTGGCAAAGTTGGTAAGATTCCTTCATCATCTATTGATAATGTTTTGCTTGTTGAAGGACTTAAACATAATTTGCTTAGTATTAGTCAATTATGTGATAAAGGCAATAGAGTTATATTTGATTCAAATTGTTGCATAATTGAGAGTAAGGATGATAAACATGTTAGGTTTGTTGGTCATAGGGTCAATAACATATATATGATTAGCCTTGATGACATTTCCTCAAATGATGCTAATTGCTTTATGACTAGAGAAAATGATTCATGGTTATGGCATAGAAGAATTGCTCACATTCACATGGATCACTTAAACAAATTAGCTTCTAAAGAACTAGTAATTGGTCTTCCAAAGCTCAAATTTGAAAAAGACAAACTTTGTGATGCATGTCAAAAGGTAAAACAAGTAAAGGTCTCTTTTAAAGCTAAAAATGTGGTTTCAACTTCTAGACCTCTACAACTTTTGCACATGGATCTTTTTGGTCCCTCTAGAACTATGAGCTTTGGTGGGAATTACTATGCCTTAGTGATTGTGGACGATTTTTATAGGTTTACATGGACATTATTTTTATCTCACAAAAATGATGCTTTTCAATCATTCAAAAAGCTTGCTAAAGTTATCCAAAACGAAAAAAGGTTTTTGTATTGCATCCATAAGAAGTGATCATGGTGGTGAATTTGAAAACCATGAATTTGAAACGTTTTGTGATGAACATGGCATTGAGCATAATTTTTCAGCCCCTAGAACACCACAACAAAATGGTGTTGTAGAAAGAAAAATCGATCTTTAGAAGAAATGGCAAGAACTATGCTCAATGAGGCCAACCTTCCTAAGTATTTTTGGGCGGATGCGGTTAACACCGCTTGTTATGTTATAAATAGGGCTCTAATAAGGCCAATTTTAAAGAAAACCCCCTATGAATTATACAAAGGAAGGAAACCAAATGTCTCACATTTTCATGTTTTTGGATGTAAATGTTTTATTCTAAATAATGGAAAGGATAACTTAGGGAAGTTTGATGCAAAATCTGATGAGGGGATCTTTCTTGGTTATTCTATACATAGTAAAGCCTTTAGGGTTTATAACAAACGATCTATGACCATAGAAGAGTCCATACATGTTGCATTTGATGAGACTAACCCAAACGAGCCAAGAAAGGAGCTTGTTGATGATGTTGCAGAAATCCTTGCAAGAACTCACCTTGGAAATCAAGAAGAAGAAGTCAAGAAGCAAGAAGAAAGCCCATATGATTCCCCAAGACAAGAGGACTCTCAAATCATGGATCTTCCCAAGGAATGGAAAACATCAAGATATCATCCTCTTGACAAAGTGATAGATGATGTATCAAAAGGGGTAATCACTCGTAACTCTCTTAGAGATGCATGTAATCATATGGCTTTTGTTTCTCAAGTTGAACCTAAAAACATAAATGAGGCCATTAATGATGAACATTGGATCTTGGCCATGCAAGATGAATTAAATCAATTTGAGAGGAATCAAGATTGGGAATTAGTCCCAAGGCCCAATGATCATCCAATAATTGGCACCAAATGGGTTTTTAGGAACAAACTTGATGAAACGGGCTTAATAATAAGAAACAAGGCTAGGCTTGTAGCTAAGGGTTATAATCAAGAAGAAGGTATAGATTATGAAGAAACGTATGCTCCCGTAGCTAGACTAGAAGCCATTAGAATGTTACTTGCATATGCTTGCATCATGGATTTCAAACTCTTTCAAATGGATGTCAAAAGTGCCTTTTTAAATGGTTTCATACAAGAAGAAGTATATGTTGATCAACCTCCTAGTTTTGAAAGTTTTGAATTGCCCAACCATGTTTTTAAACTTAAAAAGGCCTTGTATGGCTTAAAACAAGCTCTAGAGCTTGGTATGAAAGGTTGAGCAAGTTCTTTTTGGAAAATGGTTTCTCTAGGGGAAAGGTTGACACAACTCTTTTCATCAAACATAAAAAGCATGACATTTTACTTGTTCAAATATATGTTGATGATATTATATTTGGTGCTACTAATGACTCTCTTTGTAAAGAATTTGCTAATATCATGCAAAGTGAGTTTGAGATGTCCATGATGGGTGAGCTCAACTTCTTCCTTGGGCTTCAAATCAAGCAAACAAGAAATGGGACTTTCATAAGTCAATCAAAATATTGCAAGGAGTTGCTCAAGAAGTTTGGAATGGAAGGAGCAAAGCAAATGGCTACACCAATGGGAACTTCCTATTACTTGGACAAGGATGAAGGAGGTAAATCGGTAGAAATCACTAAGTACAGAGGTATAATTGGCTCACTCCTTTATCTTACCGCAAGTAGACCGGATATCATGTTTAGTGTATGCATGTGTGCTAGATTTCAAGCAAATCCTAAAGAATCACACCTAAGTGCTGTAAAACGTATTATGAAATATCTAATAGGCACTTCATGAATGGGATTGTGGTACCCTAAGGGTGCTTCATGTTGTTTGGTTTAGTTATTTCGATTCTGATTTTCTTTGGGTGCAAAATGGATAGGAAGAGTACTAGTGGGACATGCCACTTGCTTGGAAGCTCATTAGTTTCTTGGCATAGCAAGAAGCAAAATAGTGTGGCATTGTCAACAGTGAAGAAAATTTGAATATGTTGCAGCTGGAAGTTGTTGTGCTCAAATCCTTTGGATGAAGCAACAACTTCTAGACTATGGTCTTGAGCTGGATCACATCCCCATAAGATGTGATAACACTAGTGCAATCAATCTATCTAAGAATCCCGTTTTACACTCAAGAACAAAGCACATTGAAATAAGGCATCATTTCATAAGAGATCATGTTCAAAAGGGTGATTGCATGCTTGAATTTGTGGAAACCACTAAGCAACTAGCAGACATTTTCACTAAACCTTTAGCAAAAGAAGCCTTCTATTATATAAGAAATGAACTTGGCATATTAGATCAATCATGTATAAACTAAATTGCTGCATAATCCACCATTTTGCTGCATAAAGAAACTTTCTCTGCATAATCAAGCCCTTTTCTGCATAATCATGGTTCTTTATTGCATAAATATTGATTTTCAATTCCATACTGACTTGAGCGTCGGAGATTTCCCCAAAGTTGTTTTGCAGGTGCTCCTTCATGTCAAAACTCTCCAAGAAACTCAAAAACATCACAAATCCATCCAAATGGGGTAATTCTTGGTAAAAGTAGCAATCTTGTATGATTAAGTGTTTTGGATCAAAATCTGCGTGAATTACTTGCCTAAATGATGTTTGAAATTGATTTAAGATGCTTTACAATCAACTTGAATGGTTTAAAATTGATCCCTAACTGTTTAAAATGCAAAAACTGAGTTTTAGTAGTCTGGTAATCGATTACAAGACCTTTGTAATCGATTACAAAGGTTCTGTCAAGCCGTGTCGATTACACAAAGCGGTAATCGATTACATTGAATCCAGAACTCAGGTAATCGATTACACATATACTGTAATCGATTACAAGGTTTCAGAGAAAGGTGGTAATCGATTACATTGAAATTGTAATCGATTACAAGGGAAAATAGAAGGCGGTAATCGATTACACAACCCATGTAATCGATTACAGAGGGTTTAAAAGGCTTCTGACGCGCGAAAGGTCACTCATTCTAAAACTTTCCACCTTTCCTCTCCTCTCTGCTCTCACGAAGCTCTACTCTCTCAAGCTCTCCTCTCCTCTCTCCTTTTCACTCAAACCTCCATCAAACCCTCCAAAATCACCTTCCTCTCACTCAAAATCCCTCTCCTCACACATTCCCATCATCAAATCCCATCACAATCCCCTCCTTTCTCTCACCCACCACCTTCGTTCTTCTCCTCTTCATCACCCACGAGCTTCACTTTACCCAAAACACTCATCCATGGCTGACCCATCCCAACGTGCCAAACGTGCAAGAACAGGGACCACTGTTGGTGAGTCCTCCAGTGCTCCTCCACGAAACATCTCTGGCTTGGACCTCACGAGACACTTCTCCACCACCAAGAAGGCTGAACTCTTCAGGAAGAACTTCCAGCTGAGGAAGCTCATCTCCCCGAGGTATCTCACACAATCCTTCTGCACCAGTGAACCCCTGGAGTGTTTCCAACTGGTTGAGAGGCTGGGCTTGCTTGGGTTCTTCAGCATTCAGAAAGCCATTTATCCCAACCTGGTTCGTGTGTTCTATGCCAACCTGAGGTATGAAGACCACTGCTTGATCTCTGAAGTGAAGAAAACTCAGATTAAGATCACTCGAGAAGAATGGTGTAGATTGACCAAGCTAACCTATGTTGGGACCAGCTTCTATGGTAACGAAAATGCTTGGGGTGACGAGTTTGAGTATAAGAGTGCTTTGATGTCCCTGATTCGCTCCGGCTACATGCTTCCCAGGAACAACAAGAGAGTTATGGCGACTGGCCTAACAATGGAGAACAGGGTACTCCATTATTTGGTGGTTAGAGGCTTGATTCCTAGAGGCGGGAATTATTCTCAGGTTTTGCGGGATGATGTTGTGGTCTTGTGGGCCATGACCACTGGTAGGTCAATCAACTGGGCCAACTACATCATTCAGCACATGCTGGATGTGAAGAAGAAGAAGAACTCTGCCCTGCCCTATGCCATGTTGGTGATTGCTATCCTGGAGCACTGTCGCATCTCCTTGGCTGAAGAATCCAAGGATACCAGCTCCAAGGGACCCCAATCCATTGGCCTGCACAACTTGAAGAAGCTCCAGCTGCGCAAGGTCGATGAACGCTGGTACTATTTGGCACATGGTAGTTATGAGCACATTCCTCATGGTCGTGAGAGTGATGATGAGGATGAGGACGTGCAGCCTGCACCAGCTCCACCAGCTTCAGCCACATTGGAGCTTCTGCAAGAGTTGCGGAGTTTGGCTACCACCGTGGATGCCGGATGGATCGCATTGAACAGAAGGTGGATCACCTCGAGCTTAGGATGGACTACTCCGATCAGGAGCTTGCTGCCATTCGTTCGCATCGGAGGGCACCGACACGCACGCACCATCCACCTCACCTCTGCTCTCGTCTTTGCTCCTCTATCATTTGCTGATCCCTCTACCACTCCAGCTGGAGTTCTTGCGAATGAGGAGCTGCTTGGTTCTAAGACGACCTTGATACTGGCGACGATGACGTGGACCTTGGAGATATTTGCTGCTGATGTAGAGAGCGATAGCGAGGCCACTGATAGTGATCATGGACCTCTGCCATGATAGTTTCTTTGTTTTCTGATATTTGATTGTATATGGATTTTGGAAATTCTTTATATATAAAAATCAGTTGGTTCTTTTGATGTATTGCCTTTCTGAATCATCTTGATATATTACTGCTTAGATGCATATGAATGATTGATTATGATCTGTTTATGATCTGCTTGTCTGAGCCACATTGTTCTCTGTCAATTGTTGTTGGGAAATCATGAAAAACAGAGGAAATGCTATCCAAATTTCCGCCTAATGCTAATGTGTTTTTGATAATGCCAACGGGGGAGAGATTATTGACTTGCATTAGTACGGGGGAGTTTGATTTAACGCTCTTACATAAATACTTCACTAACCCTATATTGTGCATACATTACGGGGGAGAGTTGCTTAAATCTCGATAAACATATATATATATATATATATATATATATATATATATATATGCAATTGTTTCTCTTCCTTTCAATGTTCAGATTGTCATCATCAAAAAGGGGAGAATGTGAATGGATGTGTCTTGAAGCATGTCAAATGGTTTTTGATGATAACAAAGACAAAGATGAAGATCAAAAGAGCGAAAGAGTAAACCAAGATCAAAGGAAGAAATCAAGAGGTTTAGATATAGGCATTATAGTACATCAATGTTAAATGCTCCCAAGATATCTCAAATGGTTTTTCAAAAATGATTTGAATCAATATGGTTTTCAAAGATCAATTCCTAAAAGAGAACTTCTTTTACCTTGGATCATGCCAAATAATGTTCTATACTTGTTTAATCCATGTTTTCTAAAGTTAGGAATGATATAAATCTGTTTTAAGGCTTGAAAAATGGGTTTAAAGTTTAGTGTAATCGATTACCAAGGTTTAGTAATTGATTACAAGCCAAACAGAAGCCTTGTAATCGATTACACCATCCCTGTAATCGATTACCAGAAAGTCAGAGAACGTGTAATCGATTACACCAGGTCATGTAATCGATTACCATGTTCCCGGAAAGCCAAGAACACGACCAAAAGGGCAATGTAATCGATTACATCAATATTGTAATCGATTACCATAAAGTCAGAGGGCGTGTAATCGATTGCACAAACCATGTAATCGATTACCACAAGCCCAGAAAGCCAAGAACACGTTCTTTTTTCCATGTAATCGATTACCAAATCCTTGTAATCGATTACCAAGGTTCTGACATGCCCAACGACTATATTGAATAGATTTAATGCTTGGCTTTAACCACCCCCAATGGCTCTTTTAATGAATGGGCTTTAAATACAATTGCTGGGGCATCATTAAGGGTTGTTCTTGAACCTAAAAACATCATAGCAACACATTATACGAGAATCAAACTCTGAAATCTTTCTTGCTCTATTTTTGTCCAATCTTTGAGATATCTTTGTGAGCATTATTAGAGCTTCAATTTGTATCATCTACTTTAGTGAGAGCTTCTCAAATTCAATCTTAATTGCTGTATAAGATAGAGGGTGAGGCATCCCTCAATTTGTAAAGGGTGAGGCATCCCTTTGTTTGAAGAGACTCAAGCTCAAGGGTGAGGCATCCCAAGGAGTTGAGGGCTCAAGTTTGTAAAGGTAGTCAAGTACCTATTGAAGCTTGAAGATATAGTGGAAAATCTCAAGTGGTTGCTTGAGGATTTGGACGTAGGTCACAAGTGGATTGGTGGCCGAACCAGGATAAATCACTGTGTTTGATTCTCTAAACTCTTCTCTTTATATTTCTGCATTGCTTATACTCTTGCTTGATTACTTCTCTCTTGGTTGGTTATTAAGCAATACACATTGTTCTTATCAATTCATTCATTTCAATTAGTCAATAACTTCAACGAAAATCAATAGTCAAGTGTTTTGCGAAAGAATTGCGAACTTGTTTTACAAACTCAATTCACCCCCCCTCTTGAGTATTGAAGCCACTTGGTAACAGCGTCTAGGCGCTGGCTGGGCAGAGCATTGCTCTGTTCTGTTCAATTGCTGGCGCCTGAACGCTCAGCATCCGGCGCTTGGGCACCCAATACCCTACTATGCGCAAACTGCCCTCTAGGCTATGGGCTCCTGGGCGCCCAACTCCCAGTGCCTGAGCATTGGTCACCCAACACAAAATCTGCATAATTCTACTATTGTTCCATTGGATCATAGTAAATTCCAAACATCCAAAATTTGCTATGAAAAATGTGTGAAATATCAAGGAATGAAAGTCAATATATGGTGTTGCTACTTGTGTATAGCTTATAGCATTAAGATACTTCACTGTTACATCTTGATCTACTAAGAATACTTAGATTTTGCTAAATCAAGTTTTCTAACTTTCAATAACATTAAATAAATCCTAGGATTCATCAAAATTATCGTTTCACTATTATCCTATTTTTTCATATTTGTCACTAGTCAATCTGGCATTAAAACGCACAATTAGTATGCTTAAAAATACCAAACTAACTCTGATTATTCTCAAATTTTTGTTACATCCTCTTACACCTATTTGTGACTTAGAAAAAAAATTTCTAGATTTATTTCCCCTAACTTGGCAATTTATGCCACTATCTGAGTTATTTTAAGCTACTTTTCACACTCTTAGTTACAACAAAGTGCCTAAACTAACTCATTTATCACAAGAATAAGCAGACATGTCAAACAAGTATTATACTACCTTTGTAATCGTAAACTAGCCTAACATGCTAAAAGGAGGATGTTACAAGTGATATCTCCTTTGATCCATAATGATGTTGTTGTTGATCTTGGCTATAATGTCAATGTCCCTCAACAAGTCAAAAATAATGTACAGAATCCAGATGTTGTTGAGACTCCACTGAATAGATCTGAGTGGGTTCCTATATCCACTAAGTCTACTAGATTCAGGAATTATGTTGTGTACCTGCAAGAGCGTGAGTTTAATTCAATTGATGTAACGCCCTTATTATTATTACTAATTTTGTATCCAGAATTACACTATAATAAATAATAATAAGTAAATTACTCAAAATTTATAACAAAAACTTCAAATATACTTTATGAATATATATATATATATATATATATATATGTATATATATATAGGATCTTACTCTGGTGAGAGGAGTGTTTATTATGAGAGGTGAGAGGAGTAAATGTTGACCATTGGATCTTACATGATTGGTCAAGATTAGAACATAAATGCATGTGACTTTTTTAAGTGGTCACATGACCTTTAAGTAACTTTTAATCTTGACCATCCATGTATGGTTGCATGGTCAAGATTTACTCCTCTCATCCTCTCACAATACACACTCCTCTCACTAGATATGCCCCCTATATATATATATATATATATGAGACTGAAAGGATGTTTATACAAAGCATACATTATAGTACAAATACATTTCATATGCCTTCCAGGCATATCCATACATTCATTATACAAAAGTCTAATCCAAAGCAAATATTAACTTATGCTTGAGCCATTGCACTACAAATACCGATCTTGGAATTATCATGGAATACAAATAGAAATGGGGTGAGAATACTAAATTCTTAATAGATTCTGTTATGAAAAATGTGTCATCATAATAATTCCAGTTGTTTTAGGAAAAATACATTTCTTTGAAATATTAAAATTCATTATATACATATATAGTTAGAAAGGTGGCCAAAAATCCAAAATTGATCCTTTCTCTTCCCAAAACAAAATTACATTTAATAATTTCCAAAACATCTAATATCAATAATAAAGACTGCAATCACAAATAATTTTCATAAATTATCTCAAAAGACAAATACTATAATACCAATTTCATTCAAATATTCAAATACAAATTCAATTCATAACATGATATATAAATTCAATTCAAACTTCAGTGCTCACTCAAATACTCGTTTATCCCACAGAACCCATATCTTAAGCTTCACAAGGATAGGAGCCACCTTATATAGCTCGGGTTCTATATACTCATAGTAGGGAGTGATTCAAGGTCTCCCTCTACTATTAGTATCCTATGAGGGAATTAATACGTGATGATTATACTAATATAATGAGGAATTTATTCAAGAATACAAGATCTCCCTTTCTCACAAGAGGTCATTTCAATGTTTCTAATAGAATTTCGAATACCCTGCCCTCATACAGGATCATCTCTGAAATCCACTATACTAAGTGATGCACAATTCACTTAAAAAACAAAGAATACTAAGTGAGAAAACATGGACTAATTACCTTCCCATTTAAGGATAATTGTCCAATTCTCATTATCAATACAAATTCAAATTCTAGGAGCACTGACAAATCAAACATACTTTCAAAATACTATTCTTCAATTCTCAAATCCAATGCTAGCTCAACCTTAATGACTTAAGGGAGCATATTCTCAAATTCAAAATTCATACAATTCAAATTCATATTTCACAAGAGTAATACCATTCCAATACAATCACACTAATACATAGGGAATGTTCCACATTTATATCATAACATACTTTAGAAAACGTACACAAGGGATCCCAATATGCACAAAAATCCATTTTTTTTTAAAAAAAATACAATTTCTGTCAAGTTTTACAATGGGCGTCTGGGCGCATGTTCACTAGCACCTGGGCACTAGGATGGTAGAGCACATGCTCTGTTTTTCCCACCGCCAGCGCCTGAGCACCAGGCTTTCAACGCCAAAGCACTGAATAGGTAGAGAGCTTACTCTGCTTTTGCTGCTACTGGCGCCTGAGCGCTACATAACTAACTCCTGAGCGCCCAATAAATAGCAACTAGGGGAATGCATTTTGGGCACTGGGCGCTTGAGCACTCAGCTTCTGGCACTTAAGCGCTAGTGCAACAGAACAAATATTCTATTGGTTTCAAAAACCAAATTTTTAACATTCAAAACTTTGATTCCAAATTGTTTCCATTTTCATAACATATATTCATATCATCAAAGATCATTCTTGAGAAATCTTGAAACCCTAAAATAGAAGGACAATAATCAAATTCTATAAACAACTCTTTCAAATTTAAATCAACCACAAAGTCATGAAAAACTTCGAAAGAAAGTATTTTCATTTCACAAACCCATTTTTCATACATAAAAGAAGATTAGAAAGTAGGGAAAATAAGAAACAACATCCCCTACCTTACTCTATTCTTATGACTTTGCCTTTATCCTTTTTCTGTCTTTCTTCTTGTCTTGATTCTTCAAGCTTTACTTTCTCTTCTTTCATCCCTTTTCTTTTTCTTCTTCTCTTCTTTTTACTGCTCTTGGACATGAAAGTGATGAGAAAAGAGTGAAAATAAGATACAAACCCCAAAAGTCAATATTAGATAAAAGAATGGCAGAGGCGGTGGAGAGGAAAAATGAAGGGAAAGAAAGAAATCCTGCCTAAAACTTTATATCTCTTAAGGATGCTTCAAGATTCCTTTAATGAATTTTTCAATCTTCAAAGGTATTACAGAAAATTCTATGATTCTATTCATTTCTCAGTTTCTTCATTCATCAACTATTCATATACACCTTTATCATTCACTAAGTTTCAGTGTTCTTTCATAGGTTCAATAAAACCTATAGAATTAAACTAAGAAGCTTATAATTGTTCCTTTTCAACATGTTTTGATCACCAGATTAATTTTCATCCTCTCTTTATCATTTACTCAATATTTCATAATTTTCTAAGCTACTTTTCTATTTAATTTGGCCTTTAAACACTCACTAGTGTTACTAAAAATACCAAACTAATTCATTCAATCCTTAAAAATTTACTGCAACTCATTCCCACTGTCTATGCTTTAGAAATAAATTTTTCACATATATTTCTATCATATCAACCATTTTAGCTAAATTATTAGTTATTCTTCACGTTTATTATTATAGAATTAGGCTCAAATTAATGCAAAAGATCACCAAAAATTATTATCCAACTTATACTTATAATATTGAGCTTCTATAACCCTGATTAACATTATTAGGGTAGGGAGGATGTTACAGTTGAAGATTTTGATCCTATTTCCTTTCAAGAGGCCATGGTTAGTCTTGATAGTGTACAATGATTGGTGGCTATGGAGGATGAGTTAGTTTCTATGAGAAAGAATAATGTTTGGAAATTGGTGGAATTTCCTGCTGGTTATAAATCTATTGGTCGTAAATGGGTCCTTAAGACCAAACATGGTGCTAGAGGTGAAATTAAGAGGTATAAGGCTAGACTTGTTGCTAAGGGATATAACCAAAAGGAAAGCATTGATTATAAGGAGACTTTCTCGCCAGTCTCCACTAAAGACTCTTTTCGTGTTGTGATGACCTTGACTGCTCATTTTGATTTGGAGCTTCATCAAATGGATGTTAAAACCGCCTTCCTAAATGGTGATTTATATGAGGATGTGTATATGGATCAACCTGATGGTTTTATTGAAGATGGTAAAGATCACATGGTATGTAAATTGAGAAGATCCATTTATAGATTGAAACAGGCTTCTAGGCGATGGTACTTGAAATTTGATTATATTGTTGACTCTCTTGGCTTTAAAGAAAATAGTGTTGACCAATACATTTATATGAAGTTTAGTGGGAGCAGATTCATTATTCTTGTTTTATATGTTAATGATATATTGTTGGCTAGTATTGATGTCGATTTTCTGAATAAGACTAAGCAGATGTTAACAACGTACTTTGATATGAAAGATCTTTGTGATGCCTCTTTTGTACTAGGCATTGAGGTTCACCGCGACAGATCTCGTGGTATTCTTAGCTTGTCTCATAAAGCTTATATTGAAGGGATTTTAAATAGATTTAATATGAAATCTTGTAATCCTTGTGCTATTCCTATTCAAAATGGTGAAAGACTCTCTAATACCCAATACCCTCAAAATGATAAAGATGTTGATGAAATGGAGAAGGTCCCATATGCTTCCTCTGTTGGCAGCCTTATGTATGCTCAAGTTTGTATATGTCCTGATATTACTTTCGTTGTTAGTGTACTTGGGAGATACTTGAGCAAACCTGGTGTGGCTTATTGGCAGATTACAAAACGAGTTATGAGATATCTACAGGATACCAAAGATTATAGACTCACTTATAGGAGATCAGATCACCTTGAGGTGATAGGCTATTCTGATTCTGATTATGGTGGTTATCTAGATGACCATGAGTCCACATCAGGGTATACCTTTATGTTGGCAAGAGGAGCTGTTACTTGGAAAGTGTTAAATAGACACTTACAACTACTTCCATTATGAAGGCAATGTATATAACTTGTTATGAGGCTACACATGAAGCGATATGGTTGAAAAATTTGATTATTGAATTTTGTGTCGTGGAGAGTATTTCTAGGCCTCTTACTATCTATCACAACAAGAAATTTGCAGATTAGCGATGGATTCATCCGTCAGTTTTTTTTTTCTAGCTAAGAAGCGACAAAATACATTCCGTCACTAATCCCCCGCTAATCCCTCGCAATATTTCAAAAAAAAAGGTGCCTATATTCCCTTGAAAATCAGCGAGGGAAAATTCTATCACTATTTCGTCGCTATAGTTTGAAAACTCGTACTAATTCCCTCACTAATCCCTCACTAAGTGCCCTCACAAATTCCTCGCAAATTCGTCATTATTCCATCACTATAGTTTGAAAATTCATACCTGTAACATCCTAATACTGTTATTCTGATATATTGAACAACCAAAACTAGCCATACTACTTCAAACTCGAACATAAAACCTAAACCACCATATTCATGCAAATAAATCATTATGGTGAGCCACGTTGTCCAACTGTTATATATATATACATCACTACCTCAAAATGGCGTATTGTCATACATAACTTTAAACAACTAAACAAATATAAAAAGATATACAAGATTATCCTAAAAGAGCATTTATACTATGCATCTTCAAATGACTTGCTCTTTCCTTTTGATATGCTTCTACCTAGATTTACATGGAAATATAATCGGGGTGAGAAATCATAATTTCTCTGTATAAGCATTCCAAAACCCGAATTTAAACATTCACAATGAATAAACCATAATTAGCGTCAGGAATAAGTTTACAACAAGTATAAGAATTAATACTTACTACCAAAAGAATAATTTGCATAGCAACCCTATGTAGTGTTCTCAAGCAAACCATATTCCTAAACACGCATTAAAACTATCAACAATATTATACAACCGTCCATACAATCATAAATATCGTTGATTAAGGTAACTGCCCATACAATTACCATGCATGTGCAATACTTGTTATGTTGTATGTTCATGCCTAATATGTCCTAAGACAATGGATATGCAATGAAATAAAAATAGTATTGGTGCAATGTCATGAAGCTCAACTATTTCCAGGAACTACGATTCCTTTTTACTTCTTTGAGTAGTGAGGCTCCAACCTTAAAACACTACATGACAATGAATGGACTATTCCATCTCATAACAATGAGTGTACTGTTACCATCTCATATACCATTCACAAATACATGGAAATAGCAAGTGTGTCAGAAAACATGCAAAGTAATATTTAACACACATTTAACGCCACATCGGATACTCTCCTACACAAGTTAATAAGTAATGCCCTTAAACGTGTCCATCCTCCTCCACGAGGTGTTCTAACTATCAACTTAGGAATACTCACATACTTACTCTATGTGTCATTCCCATCACATATCATCATCACAAGTGATGATAAAATCAATCTCATGTTGACCAAAGTTCTAAACACTAACCTGGGCATTCCACATCTCAAATGATGCTTAGGCTTCACACAAAACTCACATATGCTAAATGGTTATTATCTCTAAGAAATACCTTCATTAGTGCCTCAACACACTTATGAAAGCATATTTGAATGATCCCAACACTTAGGAACTTTCAAAGATATCAAAAACACATTTTTGAAGATCCTAGAGCTCACACCATGGCACCACCTGTGCCACACCGTGGCTCCTTACACTCGAGTTCCAATACTGGAAGTGCATCACTCTCACGCCGTGACATGCAACACTTGCGTCACAATGCCAGCAGCAGAACATGGATTCTACAGAATTCTACAGAATCCTGATACTGTTTCATTGGAACATGTTCTGGGTTTTGGGCATTCCAAGTTAGTTTCTAGGTAATTTAAGATCCCTAACAAGTTCATTAACCCTTAGGAATCATTAATTATGATAAAAAACTTCGAAATTGGATCCAAGAACCAAAATCATTATCCATGACCTAACTAATCAACACTTTGAGCATTTTAGGTCCAAATGAAGAGTTTTCAATTTCTAATTCAAACTCTTGACATGAACAAGCCATAAACAACACATAAGACTTATCCAAGTAAGAAAATCACTCAAAACACCACTAAATCTCATTTTGACATCTTAAACCACAAATAGCCTAAACATGAAAATGAGAAAGAAGTGAGACTTCGAGCTCAAAAACCCTACCTCTTGTCTCAAAGATGAAGAAGATTATGAAGCCTTGGCTTTCCCTTTCTTTTTCATTTCCTCTTCTTCCTCCTTCTTTGCTTGATTCTCCTTTTCCTCTCCTTTGGAAGTTGCAACCATGAGAGAAGATGAGAAAAAGAGTGGAAAATGAGATACAAATATCTCATCTTATGCCTTAATATCAAGGTAGCCTTGCGCGACTTTGGTCACTGAAGTGACCATGTATTAAATTCCCGATTTGGTAAGAATATTTAGATTTTACCAAATCTAGATTTCTTAAAGCCATCAAGTTTAAAATAAATCATAGAATTCATCAGAAATCTTGCTACACCAAAACCACCATTTTTCATATCAGCTGCTAGTGAAACCGACATTAAAACATATAACCAGTATGCTTAAAAATGTCAAACAAGCTCTGATTAACCTGAAAAATTAATCACAGCAACTTCAACATATTTGTGACCTAAAAACAAATCATCCACATTTATTTCCATAAACGAAGCAATGTAGGTCAATTCTAGGACTAAAAACAGTGATATTTCACATATAACATTGCAACAAAGTGACTAAATGTACTTAAAAGGCTACAAAATTCAACAAGTATGTTAAGCAAGTATTAGGCTACCTCTATATCCATATACAAACCTAACATGTTGTTCCAGTGTGTTATAGTACCAATTTTGGATCTAGTAATGTCAATATCCCTCGCTAGTCCCATGCTAATTGCCCTCACGAATCCCTTGCAAACTATCATAGTTCACTCCCTCGCCATTCCTTCGCTAATCCCTTGCAAATCAGTTTGATTACATTTTTTTGTCAGTTTTAAATATAAAAAGCTTAATTTTTAGTATCTAAAATACACTAGTATAAACCTCTCAACCAAGACAGAAATCCAACAAATAAATTTATAAAAAATAACAAAATTGTTATATACAAATAGTCCAAAATAAGTCTACTAATGGTTCAAAGTTATACAAATAGTTCATAACATGTCTTACAAAACAAGAATAAAAAGCATAGGTAATCAGTCTAAGTTTGCTTCATCTTCATCATCATCCTCTCGACCCTCCCCAGCTGTTTCAACTTGCGATGGTGCTTGTGGAGCAAGATTTTCTGCTTGAAACGTAGATAGGATGGGCGCCAACATAGGGACTAGTTGAGTCTCAACAAAGGAAGCCATCGTTGTTGCCATTGCCGCATTTACAACTTCAGTTATGTTTACTTGTGTTAAAGGTGTAGAGCAAGAAGGACCCACAACCTTCTAGGATGAAACATGCATGGTGTTATTAATGCCAATGTGCAAGTTGTTACCTGTGCCATGGACCCGTCCCTTCTTGTTGGGACCCGCCACATCCAACCACACATCCGAGTCAACCATAGGATTAGTCGAAGATTTTTCTCCATACTTTTTTGATATCGCGATGTTATATGACTCCTAAAATAACAAATCAAGAAAAATATAACTTTTAAATTTGCGAGTCCAGCATTGCTAAACATCATAAATAAGTTGACGTTGGCAATTCCCCGTTATCAAGGACAAGGCATATAAACAAGTTCTAGAATTACAAAAAAATTAAAAATTAAAAACAACCTTGTCATACGCACATGCATACATATATAACTCCATGTGTGTGAATTTTCAAACACTACAAAAAGATTTCAAATCCAACATGCAAAGCTCAACTTATAACTCAAAATATTTAAGACTGCCAGAATCCAAAACAGCACGACAGAGTTCACAGCATATACACTTGTTAAACTAATAATAAGACTCATCACCAGATTTGCAACATCATCATTTCACCATGCATACTATCAAATTTTAAACTCACATGACAACATGTCACATCTAGTCCTCCTCCTCTAGCTACCTTGTATCTTCTTTCTTTATGCAAATTACCAACACCAAGTAGCCTCTTTGGAAATGGATTAATGACTTTTCACTTATTTTGAATTTTTTTTCTTTCATTATTTATGGTGCAGGATAGGAATTGAGTAAAGAGGTGTCATCAGAAAGATGAAGCCTAAAAGAGAAAGGTGATGCATTGAGGTTTCTACTTTATTTATTGTTTTTGGATATTGTTATAAGAAGTGAAAATTTTACTATTAGGTAATTGTTGCCAATGGTCATTATCTGTAGGATGCTAGCAAAGAAGATAGATATATTGATGAATCACCAATGGTCATTAAAGATATTGCATATTTAATTCAATTGAGTATAATGGCTTTGCCTATCTTATGGATTCATCATATTCTTTGTTTCACTGTTACTTTTAAGGGATATTTCTATTCATGGATATAAATTATTTCAATTGGCTGGATATAAGTTTACAGGAATAATTTAGCAAGTCCAATTCGAGTGGAAGGTTATCCCATCCCCATGTACAGGTACTCCACAAAGGACCGGGTCAACACAACCCAAGCTGAACCTGTTCAGGGAAACATAAACTAAATCTAAGGATCTATATCTAATAGCAAATAAATGTTAATTTGACTTGCTAACTAGACATTTTACAAACTTATCAGTTATCACTGCTAAACCTTGAGGGGGCTGCTTAATTTAGGTTTATATTAGAAACAGTTTAAAAGAAGTGGGAAGTGTCCTTCGTTGAGTAGTCCGTGCAATATCAGATTTCTTTGATAAGTAAAGGGCAGGATCAATAACAATCGGTCTTGCTCTGTGGCTCCTAAGCACATAAGCAGTAATACAAAAAAATTTGGATCAACAACCAGGAAAAAATGGGGAGCGACAAGTTTTATAGTATTTTTGAGATTGTATAATAATTAACTTACAGTTTCCAACCAACAATTCGTGTATGTTCAATGAAATTGAGATCTCTTGACAGATTAGAGAAAATATGAAGCAAATCTGAAAAAACAGGAAACAAATATCAGATCAGTTCACAAAGGCCTCTAGAAGCTTCAAGAAGGATTACATATGATATATAGCTTATACAACCATAAAAAAAACAAAAAAAAGACTTCAAGTGATAGTATAGAAATAAAAGACTTACGATATGCATTTTTTTCTTATATTTTTTCTTATAGTATAGCTCATCAGTTTAAGATGAATCCTTAGGCAGAATATCTGTATATATTCGACTTAATATGACCTAATTCATTTTCATAGACTAAAATGGCAGAATATCTTTCTCTGAACTTTTTAAGCTGGTCATGCTCTCAGCTTCTGATTCTGCTACTTCTCTTCGGAAATGCAGATTGTGGCGACATTGTCAAAACTCTACCACGCTTTTCTGGTGAATTGCCATTCACACTTGAAACAGAGTAACTAATACTAATAGTGTGCCAGCTGTTTAAAAAATTTGTGGTGCAGAGAAAGAGGAGGTCAAATTGCAATATTAAAATTATATAATAACACGTTGTCTTTAATTTTCTTTTATGATGAAGATACATAGGGGGTGGAGGATTCAGAGCTACTCTATCTTTTTGTTGAGTCAACTGGGAATCCACGGATTGACCCTCTTCTGCTATATTTAGTTGGTGGTCCTGGCTGTTCTGCTTTAAATGGATTTTTCTATCAAGTTCGTATGTTTCCTCTTCTCCATTCTTTTCATGGGTTGGTTCATGAGAAGAAGTTTCTCTTGTCTCTTCCATGTCTTCCAAACTAATGTCTTGTTTGATTTCTAGTGTTTGAAACAGACCTTTTTCTGTCCTTCAAACTTCTATAAGAAATGTAAGTTTTCATTTGACCCCAAGTGAAGAATGAAATGGTGGCACTTCGCAGAAAAGCAAACACACTGTTTCACTCAAAATTTTCTTCATTTTTTTTTTTGGTCTTTGAAGAAACCATCACTTTAATCTTTATTTGCAGACTAAAATCTTCCATACTTTTGAACATCGAGTTTCATGTCAGTAATCTTTCATATTTGTCTTATATCTCAGTCTTTGTCCATTTGCTTCATAACTAAATTATCAGTTATCTGTATTGAGCCTAAACCATTTGCTTACTAATCACTATACTAATGTCCCCACTTTTTCTTCGTGTTTTAGATCCACTGGCATTCAACGGGACTGGTTATACTGGGGGTATACCACAATTAGTCTTAAGGCCTTACCCGTGGACAAAGGTAATATATCCTTAATTTCTCATTCTCTTCAGGTTGACTATAATGTAACGTGTGATCTTAATTTTCCCACTTGCCTCTCTCTCTCTCCTGTTGTTTCATATAAGAAATTGAATTAATTGATGATTTTTCCAACTCCTTGCCTTATATTTCTAGATGCACCTGTTGGTACTGGATACACCAAGTGAAAATCATTCTATAACTGAACCATTCTATATCTTCTAACTGGTAAAGGGATTTTGAATGAAGTCATTGCAGAGAACAAATTGTGGAAAAACAGAAGACACCAAGTGAAAATCATTCTATAACCATTTCCTAGGCAATTACTTTTAAAATTCATCAGAAATGAGAAGTTCAACGACTGAACCATCTTCATTATTCGAAGGATAAAAAGAAAAAAAAAAGAAACTTTAAGCTCTCACATATTCTCCAAAGAGTTGCATGTAAGAGAAAATATAATCAAATTATATCATAGAATAAGAATTTAATTTGAGGGAATCCTTAAAGATCTCCATATCATAGCTGCATTTGAAAATGTAAAAGACTCACAAAAGAAAAGAACAAACACAAATTGTACCAGTTGAGAAAAATTGTTGAAATATGATTAAAAAGATATCATTCACCGATAAAAGTCTAAGAATTTATTTGCAAATGAAAAATTGGAGATAAAGCCCTAGAACACACACAAACATGAAAAAAACAAAACTTGCAAACATGATCACATGTAAGTATACATGAAGCTGATATGAGAAATCTAGAAATTTTGAATTACCCTTCAAAAGAACTGTTGAGAGAAGCTAAAAGACACAAAGAAAGGCCAACAAAAATGGTTCCTTTGTATAATAAGATCACTTAAACTTAAGTGGATAGGTATAAAAATGAATGGGATAGGGTGAATTGAAGTGTGGATTGAAGAAGAAAAAGAAGAAGAAAGATTACTATATTTTTAACAGGAGATGTGTAACACCCTCCCTAGGGTATCACATGTCTGACTCCCGACTCAAAATTTGAAAAGAAGTTTGCACAAAGTTTGAGTTATAAAAGATGGGTTTTAAAATTTCTTTCTTGTTGAAACATAAACTTACTGAAATTTATTAGTAATACTGAAAAATATATTGAAACAGATTCATATACAACATTGACCCAATTGCTCCATTTAACAATTTAAAGAGAAATATAAAATTAACAGACTTTATTTTTAAAACAGTAACAAACCCTATGACGGGTCCTACTTAATAGCACAGTATAACACTAACGTTAAATCTTAACATACTCGTTCCTTCTCTTGTGTCAACTTGGTGCATCAGAACTCTACTCCTTGTCTACCCGACACATCTTCGAATTGGAGACAGTCACTTTTCAATGTTTTCATCAATCTTTGAGTATCTACCACCCGTTATGTCTAAGACAACTCATTCCATCTATTACATAATTTTAACAATACAGACATAGCAAGACAATATAACAAAGAGGTGAGATCACCTACACCAATACCAACATGGCAACACAGAGATAACACAAACAGCAATATCACACAGGGATATCATACTATAATTATGATCATGCCATCAACCTTAATCAACTATCATCATCAATTCATATATCAATTCAATTATCATAAACAATAATTACGATAATGTCCTCAACATTGTCCTAATTACCATCATCATCATCCAAGTATTCAAAACAATTGTCATAACCAATATTCCTCAATTAATATATCATATAGATATAAATGCTCAGATTATGCATGTACACAAGACTCGATTTCCTACTCCATGGAGCTAAAACTCAGGTCAGAGAAATGATCGAAAAGACTTGCTGGTACCACGTGCCTTAGACCACGTGCTTTAATTCTCATTTCAATTTTTGCACATCTAGCACATACACGATAATCTTTATCAGATCTTGATTAAGAATAGTGTCTCGGTCAGGATCATCGGTGTATTGCATCGGTCTAACCTACGGGAAGAAGCGTGACCAACCACCCGTGTAGGCAACCCGCACCCCGATGCCCTCAAGGTCAACAAGTGACTTACACTACGCATATCGCACCCACTCAAGAGGTGTGTTTCTCCTAGGCAATCAGCCATATCCAGTCATCATCGGACCATTCCAATGCATGTATAATGCACCAAATACCAATCACAGGTATAATACCAATCACAGGTATATCTCATAATTTCTCAGATATATTTTATACAATGCACGAATATATTAGTGCACGTCCAACCATAAGGGCCATTCTTTTCAAATTCATTTGTTCAATTAAATCATATACCTCAACGCATATATTTATTTTTTTTCCAATGCATCTAAAATGCACCACGTGCCAATAACAGGCAAAACTCGTTGTTTTCACAAACAGTATATGGACACTGGTTCAACAGTAATCATACTGTATTTTTCAATAACAAAATCATCTTATCATGTTTTCATAGTTATAAAACACTGTTGTCGTGTTTTCACAAAATTACATAATATTCTCGTTACGTTTTCACAATTTCACAACACTTACATTGCGTTTTTCAAAATCTGATAACACTTTTGTTACGTTTTTAAAATTCAAAACATTTTTATTACGTTTTCACAATACCGTAACATTACTGTTACGTTTACAAAATTTCGTAACATTTCTGTTACATTTTCAAAATACCGCAACTCTTTTGTTGCACTTTTAAACCACGTACAATTTTTTTAACATTTTTCTCAATCGCGTAAAAATATACGTTTCTCAAATCACATAGTATTTTTTCACTATTTCAAAATTTCTTCTTTACTTAAGAAATTCTTTTTCAAAATATAATTCACAAAATCACTTTTTCATTGATTTAAATCAACGTTTCAAAACTTAACATTTTCTAACGTATTTCAAAACTTGAAAATAAGTTATACGTTAGTAAATTTTCAAAACACCATTATATTCTCTATTTTTCCCAAATCAATTCTAAAATTAATTCTTTTCAAAATAAATTAATATTCAAACACTTGCAACTTTTCTTTTTCATTTTCATATGAAAGTTCATTTCTCAAGTGATAAAATACTTTGATTTCTTTTCCAAATTCCTTATACTAAAACATTTTGTTCAAACATTTTGTTCCCACTTTAAAATTACTTTGTTTCATAAAACCAAAATTATTCCAACCTCTAAAAAACCGTAGAGTCTTTGGCCATTGAAGTCATCAAATATTTTTCTTCTAAATTGATATGGTTTTACACAAACAAAACCATTAAAAATTCTTTGTTTTCAAAACCGAAATACCGATGGTCATAAAAACCAAACCCATTTGTTCAAATTCATTTTTACTTTCTTTACAAATCCTTTTTCACTTTCTTTACAAATCTTTAAAATTATCATTGCTATTTTCATTTAAATCTCATGTTTAGTAAAACACTTAGAAACTTTTTACACAAAATAAATCAATAAAAATCCTTCTAAAACCGTATTCATGTACTCTTTGAAAAATAAACTCTTTGTTTATTTTCCTTACTTTTCTAAACATCTATTTTCATTATTCAAGAAAATATTAATTTTGTGAACACCTATCTTGAGGTGTCTTGACCAAAATTCACCATGTTCTAGGGATCAAAAATTAATTCCCTTGTTCTTGAAAATTTTCAATATAAACCCTCATCATGGTATCAAAACCGTATTCCTTTCCTTTGGCCATTGGAGCAAAAAATTAATTTTCTTTCCATCATCAAATCATAGCATACATATACATAATTTCAACATATTCTCATCATGCATATTATAAGCATACCATATTATCATCATGCATATTATAAGCATACCATATAAGCCATAAAATCATGCATAGCATATCAAACATAGGCAAATAATTAAAACACATAAACACCCACAAATAAATTACATGACCATGGATATGAATCCTCACGTGGATTCAACATCCATCAAATATAAGACAATCCTCACCACCATGCTTGGTTGGTGAGATGGATCTCCCTCTTCTCTTAAAGATCCTCAAAAGCTTATTGATTTGCTTCTCTTTCCAAGTCCTTCACCACCAAGGGTTTCTTTAACACAAAACAACACATATATAGAAATTAGTATACTAAGTTTGATTAAGAGGAACCATGAATCAAACATGGTTTAGATCATGAAAAAGAAGAGAAGAAATGAAGTTTCCTTACACTTCACCATAATTACCCCATAACTTGGATCTTGAAGAAAGTCCATGAAGATGAATGATTTAGAGAAAATTTCTAACATGAAAGTTGTTTAGAATATCATGTAGATTCAAGATCTATGGTTGAATGAAATTAAAAACATTTGGATGATGGTTCTTGATGAGCTAGCCGTGAGCTTCAATTTGGAGAGAAAGAGAAAGAGAATAGATAGAAGACTTAGGAGTTCATAGTGAGATAAAATGAACATAAACACCCCTCCTCCTTTGGTGATTGCCGTAGGAACATGTAGGAAAAGAAAGTGGAGAAATTTCATTATCACTTATGACTAGCATAAGACATAAGTCATCAATTTTGGCTTTCTAATGCCTCCTTGACCGTGGACAAGTTTTGAAAGAAAAAGGTGAGAGATGTTATTGATAGAAAGGTGGCATGAATTATCAAGAGTTAATATTTTGGCCCTCCAAAGACTACTTGGCCATGAGCCACTTGGAAACAAAAAGATAGAAATGAATTGAATATAATATATTTTTCTTTCATCAAACTTGCATAGCTGTAGAGTGAAGAGAGAAAAAGTGAATTATTTGAACAAATAATGGTACTAAATTATTTGAGAGAAAAAGTAATGAAGTGATATAGCAAATGAATAAAATGATTTTGGCTCCCCACTTTTTCCTTGCATTGTCGTGGAGCTTCCTTGAAGTAAGTCACCATTATTGACTATTTCTTACTTTGTTCTATTGATAGAAAATGATAGGAATTGAATTGTAATAATTTGTCTCACAAAAAGATGCATTGTTGTGGAGAGTGAGTGAGAAATGAGTGAATTATTGTTAGAAGAGTGACCAAGTAAAATGAGTAAAGGAATTGACCCCCCTTTAGAGTGCATGACCGTAGCTTGCATGGAGAGAAAGAAGAAAATATTTTTGCTTTTGGAAAATGATCAATAATTATGTATAATTGATCAAGACATCTAATAATGACATAAAGTTTTTCTTTAGCTCCAAAATGAAACTCAAAACTGTCCCCCTTCTTCCTAATGCATTCATGTAGTTGTCATCTTTTTCAAGCCATTATTTGAAGCCTTTCTAGCCATTGATTAATTCAATGGTTATGATTTAGGTAGACTTTTGATTTTAGAAGACTTAATCTAGGCCATTGGATCTTTCTTCTTTAAATTCTAGCCATTGGATGTGTCTCCAAAATAAAGGGTCAAGATTACTCCTTCTTACTTTTAATCCAAGGGTCATAATTAGTCTTTGCTACTTTTTAAGACCAAATCTCCACCATTAATTAAATCTTCATCCAATGGTCATAAATGGTCTTTGTTACTTTACAAGACCAAATCTCCACCCTTGATTAATTCTAAATCCAATGGTTATAAATGGTCTTTGTCACTTTTTGAGACTAAATCTTCACCCTTGATTAATTCTAAATCCAATGGTTATAAATGGTCATAGTCATTTTATTAAACTTATCCTACACCATTGATTAAATCAAGATCAAGTCTTTACTGTCGATTAAATCAACGGTTGATATCAAGTCTTCAATATTAGACTTGTTTCCTATTGGTCCATCAAAAATTGTCACAATCACTAATATTGACTTAATAGTATAATTTCTATTTTTAATTTTCTAAAACCCCACGAAAGAATATATTTACTGTATTTTTATCGCCCGATAAATAAATACAGTACAAAACACAGTACAAGAAAATTTTCTTAAAATATTTCCGGATTCAGGTTTAGTAAGATCCCCTGTCTCCGTCTAAACTGTACAAATTTTTCTAAGCGTAAAAAAATTTTTGCTTTGCGGGACCCACCTGGGCCCACGTAAGGTCACCTAGGCCCACATAGGACCACCTGGGCCCACATACAGTCAAAAAAATTCATAATCATCCACAAAAATCACAAATATTAGAAAATGCACAAATATCAAATTAAACTACGTAAAATAATTACCTAACGGTAAAAAATAAATTACGTAAAGTTTTCCCCGGCCCGAAAATTTTTATTTTCCTGACACAGAGTAAATTACTCAAAACGATCAAATACGCTGATGGAATAATCAAAATAATTTTACAGTATCCAGAAATTACTAAACAGTAAAATTCTGTTAACTGTCAAAATTATTGTTTAAGAGATAGGAAATTTGGGGTGTTACAAGATGCAATGAGGTATTATAATTTTTTTGGTGCAACTTGACAGTAGTGAAACTTTTAGCCATTAATAATGCTAATGCCTTACATCAAGACTGTTCTGGACCATAATCTGAGTTCATAACCCGTAGACCAACCCGGCACGTATGCCTGCCAGAATCCGACATCAACGCCCTCTGTAGGAATAAGCTTACCATGGACCCCAGAAGTATATGTTTGACCCCAGTACTAAATAGCAACAACTTTACTGTGAGATCTGTGCAATAAATAAATCTTTATGGTATATGTTATTGTCAATCATGATCTTATACAATAATAGTACCATAATTATCATACCAGTATTCTGATAGTATAGGAATCATCTGCAACTAAATAAGGAACATATCTCCTCCTACGATTATAATGGGAACGTATCTCTCCATTATGAGAACGTATTAATTGGACATCTATAAATACTAGCCTAAGTCACCCTAATCTGATATCTTAAAATCTCACTGCATAAATCTTACTTGTGTACTGTCTGACTTGAGCGTTGGAGTCCCTTTGCAGGTACCACCCCCTAGTTCAACACGCTTTGCTGCAGTCATACAAGGAGGAAACCACCTTAACGTGTCTATCTCAGGTACACCTCGTCTGTGGGAAAGATAAACTTCTATTCTCATTCAACTATAGTAAGCACAAAACAGCATTCAAGAAAAAAAGGTGTTGCGTGTAACATCCTCTTTAACATGTTAGTAATGTTTATGGACAAAAATAAGTCATAATATGTGTTTAACATGTCCAAGTAATTTTGTGACCTTCTGAGTTAATTTAAGCACTTTGCCGCAACTCAGAACATGCAAAATAACTATTTTAACTCAAGAAAATAGCATAAATTGTTTAAATAAAGGAAATAAATATGAAAAATTTATTTCTAAGTCATCAATGTATGAAATAAGGTGTAGTTAAAATTTCATGACAAACTGAGTTAAATTGGTATTTTTAAGCATACTAGTTGTGCATTTTAATACCAAAATGACTTGTAATAGATGTGAAAAATTATGAAAATGATAAAATTAAAATTTAGGTGAACCTTAGAATTTATTTTAATATCGTTGGAGGTTAGGAAACTTGATTTAGTAACATCTAAGTATTCTTAAGAAATACAAAGTTTCATTAACCCATACAAAAGTCATAAACACTTATCCTTTAATTGACTTTTTATAACTCTTTATCTCACACTCTCAACGATATCTTCAGCTAACAAAGAGGGGCAAAAACTGAAAGCAACCATGCAAGGGAATAGAGGAGAAAAAGAGGAAAGAAAGAAGGAGAAATAAGGGAAGAACCAAGCTTGAACTTCAATCTCTATGAAGATTAGAGGTAGGGGAAAAACACCTCATATTTCTTGTCTTTCTTCTATATGTGTTTTCATTGGTTTAGAGCATAAATACATAAGGGTTTTGATTGTGATTCTTAACCCCTAATGGTGTTTGTTTGTGACTCTTGATTTCTATGTTGGTTTTTATCTTTTGAAATTGTTAATGGATAAATTTTGGTTTGTGAAACATGTTTGATAACTTGTATGGATAATGAATCCCTAGATGGTTATATGTGAAAGTTTGATAATATGATGTTATTATGAGTTGGAAATGGAAGTTATTTGAGTTGATTTTGATTGTGAATGGAAAAGGAAGCTTGTGATGGATGTTTTGCAATATTCTGAGAAAACCAGAAAATAGGTTGAGTGCTGTGGCGCTCAATGATGATGATCTGTGGCACTTGGTTTTTGGACTACAGTAAATTGCTTTTAGAAACAGGGAGGCCACGGCACACCAAGAATAGGTGTCGCGACACTCTTTAAAAAAAATCATGATTTTGATGTTAAATACAATAGTTTTTTATTCCAATGGATGTTTTATGATGTAACAATGTTGAAATTAAAATAAGAACTCTTAAATGCTTACTATTAGATGTTAATTAAGGTTGGAACCTTGAGTTATGTTATGATGTAATGTTGAAGATATGCAATAGTTTATGATTCCAAATGATGTTTTGTGACACATCAAGGTTAGATTGAGGATACAAGCTCTTAAATGCTTACTATTAGATGATGATTAAGGTTGAGACCTTAAGTTATGTTATGAATTATTGATGAAAAACATCATAGATCATAATTTATCAAGAATGGATTTAACATATTTATGCATGTTTTGATTTTCAAACTTGCTAATTGACATTTCCACGCATTGTAATATTATGACTTAGACAAAAGGGCTCCAAGTAACTTGGACAAAAGGACGCCAAGGGTTATGTTAAAATGTTGGTAGTGCAAGGAACAAAAGGGTGTCATGCCTACCTAGAAAACAATACAAGGAACAATAAGGCTTCCTAGAACAAAAGTGCTTCCTAGAAATAGTCAAATAACATGCGCTTTGCTAAAATAATTTTTTTTTTGAAAAATCATATTACAAGCATCTTAGGGCACATCTTAGGCATATTCATGCAACATCATACCTTGCATAATCATGTACTACATAATTTGACAATTGTATGGGCAATTGTCTTATTTTGTGTAAAAAAAGGTATGTAAGATCAATAACCACATATTTAATGATAGTTCAATGTTCTTATTAAAACTGTGATGCTATATAATTGACTGAAGTTATTTTATTTAAATTAAATTGATTATCTGCTTCAGGAAGGGAAATGACTAAATTTTTGACTTATGCCAACTTTCCAATTGTTTTTCTTACATATATGAACTGGTTTTTCCTTGAAGTAGCTGGATTTATGATGATGCCGTGTTTTTAAAATTACTACTGCCCAATTTTTTTTGTTTCCATGATAAATCCAACAAATGAGCTTAGCAGGAACAAAGAAGGACAATGAAGACCTAGTTAGTTGTTTTGTACATATGTTATTGATGTATTTAGTTTGCTAGTGTTGTATTTATACTCTTATGGCTTATTATAGTTATTTTGTATATCTTAGACATATTTTGTAATTTCGTAGTAAAGAGCAAGTTTCCAACTGTGTAAAATTATCTTGTTCTTTTTATTGTTAGAAAAGGCTCTATATAATTACACAATGATAGTTTTAATACAGGTTGATATTCACGCTTAGATTTAGAAGTGACTATCCTGATACTACTTTTCTAAATATATTGCTGATATATACAGTGGTAGTTTTAGGGTGTTATCAGAGCAGTTCATCCTATCGAGCCGAGAAATGGACTGACTATGATTTAGGGCATGTTTAAATGATTTGTTTGAGTTATGCATTCTTTTATCTCTTATGGGAGATATTTAAATTGTATTGCATGACTTGCTTTAGGATTAGTTGTTAATAGCTACTGACACATTGTTACATGATATTGAGACTGATTAACTCAATATGTATTATTTCGTGTGAACAGGAAATTATGGCACCGCCTAAGCGAACAACACGGGCTACTAATGAAAATGATAGTGATATATCTGAGATGGTCAGAATGATGATGGAGGCAATGAGGGCGTAGACTGAGGCTACCACCAGAATGATGGAGAGAATGGGACAAAATCAGAATCCACCGGTTGAATATGTAGCAGTAGTGAGAAATTAGCAATTCCATGAATTATCAGAATTCATGAAGTTGAATCCTCCATCATTTCGAGGAGAGCCTGATCTAGTAAAGGCCAAAGAGTGGCTTAGTGAGATGGAAAAGATATTTGAGGTGATGGGATGTGCGGATGAACAAAAAGTGTCCTTCGCTTCCTTTATGTTAAAAGGGGAAGCAAAGAATTGGTGGAAGAGTTCTAGAAGACTATTAGAAGTTACGGGTACTCATGTGACATGGGAGGTATTCAGAACAACTTTTCTTGACAAGTACTTTCCAAGAAATGTACAAGATGATAAAGAAGTAGAATTACTTGAGTTAAAGCAAGGAAATATGTTTGTAGCACAGTATGAAGCGAAGTTTGACAAACTTTCTAAGTTTTCTTCTTATTTTCGGTTGAATCTAGATGAAAATTGGAGGTGCCTTAAGTTTGAGTCAGGTTAAGGGATGAGATTAAGAGATTTGTTAGGCCCCTAGATATTATGGATTTTCCCACCCTAATCAAAAAATGTACAATTGTAGAGTCAAGTGAGTCTAAGCCTCAAATAGAGCAAAAGACCGTGGGTTTTCAAAAAAGGAAGAGAGGGGATGACAAATTTCAAGAAAGTGCATTTGGACCAAAGTTTCAACAGGATAAAGTTAAACAGTTGCAAATAGGGCAAGCAGGATTTAGGGATTTCAAATGTCCTAAATGTGGGGAAAATCATGGAGGAAGACCTTATTTGTTCGATCATACTGTATGTTATGTTTGCGGTCAGGATACTACTAGAAATTTAGGTTTTAGAGACCGATTTAGAGATTGATTTATTTTGGTCTCTATAGAGACCGAAATAGAAACTGATTAAGAAACAAAAATCTAATTTGCTACTGAAATAAAATCGGTCACTAATTCGGCCTCTAAAAAATTTAGATACCGAATTAGAGACCGATATTTTAGTCTCTAAATAAAAAAAAATTACAAATAAATAAACAAATAAGTAGCGACTGAAAATTCAGTCACTAAATAAATAAAATAAATGTCTTATTATTAGAGACCGATATTTCGATCTCTAAATAAAAAAAAAATAAAAAATAATAATAAATATATAACGACCGAAAATTCAGTCGCTAAAAAAATAAAAAAAATATCTTATTATTAGAGACCGATATTTCAATCTCTAAGTAAAATGATTGATAAAAAAATTAAATATGTTGGTCGCTAACAAAATGCCCTGATAATAAAGACTCACCCTCTCACCCTCTCTGTCTCGCGTTCTCCCTCTCAGTCTCTTGCCCTCTCCCTCTCCATTTCTCACTTTCCATTTCTACTGAGATTTCTCGCCCTCTCCCTCTCCATTTCTCACTTTCCATTTCTGCTGAGATTTTAGAAATCCATCACCATCTCCATCCAAGCTTATGAACCCTAACCCCCAAATTAGTGAACCCTAACCCCAAATCGTTGCTCCTCGTTTCAGTTGGGCATGTTGCTGCTAGTAGAAGACGACAACATGCAGTCACAATTGGGAAAGAAAGGATGGAATCGCTGGTGCATGCGAATTAAATTACTTCTGCAATGGTGGCTGCAAATGTCGCAAGGTTTCCCTCTATTTCTTTCTCTTTCCTTGCTTATAATTCACTTTTCTTTTTATTTGGTACCAACAATTATGCTTGATTTGTTTGCGGCCTATGCTATGTAGAGATCGGATCAGTATTAGATCAATCATCTACCAGCTGCTTCTGCATTTCTTTTTATTTTTTTGCAACTGCAAATGCATTGAACAATGTAAGTATGGGATTAGAGCTTACATTACAACTGAAACTGATTAGCGTCGGCATGTTGTTCTGTGTGAATTTCATTCCTGCCTTGGGGCGCCATCACCGTTTTCTATCTTCACGAACTAACGGTATGTGGTGGGTTTTGTTTGGTGTGTAGGCTACTAAGTTATACTGCTTCGTCCACAAAGTTCCTGTCTGCGGAGAATGCATCTGCTTCGCTAACCACCAAATCTGTGTCATAAATTTTTCTCTTCTTTTTCCTCCCTATTTTCTTACTTTCAATATACTTCTCTTTTCTCATTGTATCATCATACTACACTTAAATTTGAGACGAACTCTTAGTTTTTTGTTTCAGAAAAAAAAGGAGGGAAAGATAATTGACAATGAATTTTGACATGATACTTGTATTTATTCATTAGTATTTTCATTTTGTTTGTCATCTTTCATAGGTCCGGACTTACTCAGCATGGGTTATAGATGGGGAGTATGATTGGCCCCCTAAATGCTGTAAATGCCAAGCTGTTCTAGAATAGGGGTCTGGATCTCAAACTACTCGACTGGGTTACTTGTGTATGTGATTTTGCTTATGTATGCCTTTCAAACAAATCCTGTTCAATGCAAACTAAATACATAATATGAATTCTAATTTTTGTACGCAGATGTTATCCACACAAATTGCTTACTCTCGCATATCAAGAGTTTTCCTCCACATACTGCCCCAGCAAGATACGTCTGTTCCTCATGCTCCACTTCGGTATGAGTTAACTTCAAATGATTTCTTACTTGTTCAGTTAGTAAGCTTTTTGGTTGAAAGTAGTTTATTAATATATGTATCTTTAATTTGAAAAGTAGTGTATTAGTTGAAAGTAAGATTTCTACATTGCAAGGTTGCCACCTGTCTTTGTAGTAACCTTTCAAGGAGGCTAAAATTCTGTGACAGTGCTGTTTTTTTGGTGCATTTGGTTGGAGCAGAACACACTTGCCCTCAAATCTACTTTGGGATAGGGTTATTTTCTTATCTTCTCTCTAATACTCAGCCCATGGTTGTTTCAATGGGGTTACAATATTCGATTTGAAATGGGATTGGGCTGCCCTACTGCGTTCCTAGTTTCCTTAGTTTTGTTTTATTTTCCCTCGTGGAAGCATGTAGGTTTTGGTGATTATCAAGTTGAGGATGAGGTTGATGCAGAGTTGGGGGACAAACAGATGATGGATTATGACAAATGGGGGCTCAAGAATTTTTTGGAGAGTTGGGAGTTATCTGACATGTTATTCATCGTTGGTGTAGAGGAAAGACATGTGCCTATTCATAAGGCAATTTTAGCGGCATCTGGAAACTTCTCTTTGTGCTTGTCATCCTTTGTCATCAAACTACCCACAGTATCTTTTCTGGTTCTCCATGCACTGCTTCAGTACATCTACACTAGCTAGACCCAGGTAGGGTTTATTCTTATTTTTGTATCTGCTCTATCATTAATGATAAACGTGGAGATTGAGGTCATGATTGTCTGGTACAAAAGTTTGTCAAATTGTCATACTCAATTTTCTGTGCATATTAATTTTACTTTTCTTTTCCATTGATCATTTTGTTGTTTATATGAGACCTGTCTACTGTAGTAAGTTTGTGACTTTGTCAAGCTGATTGATTATCTTCTTTTTTCTTGGATGATTTTTATTTAAGTTGCTGAACTATGCTTGTTAAACTAGTGTAGATATTTACATTCTCAAGGTAGTTGTATCCTTGTATAATGTAGGTTCCACAGGATCAACTTGGTTCTTTGAGGGATTTAAGCCTACAGTTTGAAGTGATGCCACAGGTGAAGCAATATGAAGAGATTATGGAACGGTTTAAGCAAGATAAGAAGTTGTTTGATGACGAGCGCCGAACTTAGTCAAAATTATAACCGAAGTTATTACCTAAGCTTGTAGCACAGTGACAACACCGGATCATCTCCACAAGGATTGTAGATGCAATTTAATCAAATCAAGTGAAAGTTAGCAAAGGGGGGTTTGACAGTTTAAGATCGCACTTAACAAAATTAAAGGAAGAAATAACAATTAAAGAGCAGTCAATTTAGAAACCTATCCAAGATTGGGTGGATTCAATCATAGACCTTTCATAGAACACTTGAAGCGTAATTGAATTGTTAATTTGGATCTAACCAAGATCTCTGCATTAAATCCAGAATTCATACTAGACGATCGTCTAGAATTTAATTAACAAGTGATAAACACAAATCCACAATCACACCATTCATGAAGATCTATGTTAATTTCAAGTACCGAATTCAATTAACTTAGGCACAAATCAGTAACCTAACCTTTTCAATTCTGTGATTAATTTAGATCAATCAGTTTTAAGTTTCATCACAAATCTCAATCTTCATTTATGTGATTAGTTTAGATCAATCAATTCTAAGTTTCATCACAAATCTCAATCTTAAACCAAGATCAAATCAGATCAACATAAATAGAATCACCATTCATGCATTCAAGATCAAGAAGAAGAAAAAAGAAGAAGAAAAGAGGAATTCAATTACAAATCAAATACAATACATAACCAAGGTCTCAAGAATCTAAACCACAATCTCTTCAAGAATTCTAAATTGACTGAAAGTAGCTTAGCCCTCCATTACCATGAAGGGGAGCATCAAAATATACAAAAGCTATGAGAAACTTTGAAGAAACAAGAAGAAACTATGAGAGAAATGAAGGAGAATACAACTTTTTCCTCATGATAACCAATGGTGCCTTTTATAGAAGTCTAGGGTAACAAAATGACAAAGGGGAGTGGGTGGATGAGTGGGTGGTTGAGTGGTGGTGGTGGAGTGGTTGAGTGGTTGAGTGGGGTGGTTGAGTGGGTGGTGAGTGGAGTGATTGAGTGGGGTGGTTGAGTGGGTTGGTTGAGTGGATGAGTGAGTGGATGAGTGGGTGGATTAGTGGATGAGTGGATGAGTGGATGGATGAGTGGGTGGTTGAGGACGAAAATTTCTTGTCTGACTTGGAAGCCAAAAACAACTAACTATACTTCAGATCCATGAAAAGTGCTCTTCATGAAAGTTGTAGATCTTTGTCTTGGCTATAACATACATATCTGGATCGTCTAATTTGGCTTCCTACAGCCCAAGATATGACCCAAATACCGCAGGTTGCTCAAACCCAACTTCAGCACCTCTGTTCTGACTTGCAAGCTCAAACTGACCCATTAGACTTCATTTTTTCAAAAAGTGTTCTTCATAAAAGTTGTTTATTTGGATCTTGACTATCAACTATCCAAATTTCAGCCCATCTCCATTATTACAGCTTGAGATATGATTTTATGAGTGCACACCGTTTGGATTCTAGTGACAGAACCCGTATTCTGACTTCCATGTAAACTTAGGTCCCTTAGACATCTGTGTAGGACTTCGAGCTCTTCATCAAAGTTGTAGAGCTTCCTCCTAGCTTTCCTACAAGGTAAAATTCATGATTATCAGATATCAGGAACTCAAGTTATGGCCAAAATACAGAAACAGTGTCAAATCTCAATAATGCTGAAAATATTCAATTAGGACCAATTTAAGCTTAAACTCACAAAATCATATCAAACTCAATCAATTAAGAATATGGAGAGTGTAAATGACTAAACATAAGGGTTTCTTAATGAATAAAATATGTGATTATCATTTGACACAGGCAAGAATGTGGAGTTAACATATCCATGCATCCGACCTCATTGTTCAATTTTGCCCTCACTTCCTGTCAGCATTCAGAGACTGAGACAATTGAAATTAACTGGCTAGTACAGTGATGTAAACATCTACATTGAGAGTTATGGGTTTATTGCGCGAGCACATAAAATTGTTCTCTGCTTATGGAGTATTCCTTTTGCCAAGGTGAGCCAATTTCACAATCTTTTATTTAATTTAACATAAGCCACAACCCGCCCTCCCCTCTCGGGGGTGGTTTTTGAAGAATCATAACATCTAGATTTATGCACCCCTCTGGGGGGGTGGTTTTTGAAGAATCATAACAGCTAGATTTATGCACCTAAGCATTAAGCTTCTACTTTCATGGAGGAAGTATTAACTTAGATGACTTTAATTATATGAGAGTTCAGTTCAAAAGTGGTGGACTGTATATCCAAAAAAACCTTGAAAGGATGTTTCTACAAATGTTTCAAAATCTCCCAAAAGTATTTCTTCTATGATAGGCAGGGTCAGAGATATCTACGATATATTTTGTTTATATTCTAAGGTCGAAGGAATGAATAACAAATTTGGTTAGAGGTTAATAAGACAATTATCATGTTTAGCATTGAGATAGAGGTATTCAACATGCCGTTATAAAACTGGATACCTTATCCTCACTTTAGTGTACTTCTTCTCTACTTTATTTTTCTTTCTTTCTTTCTTTTTACCTTTTCATAATTATTGAGAAGTAGATAGAAACCCCAGAAGGGAGGTTGCTTGTCTTAGCAAAGATTGTCATGACTTGTACTTTTATCATAAGTATTCTTAACTGAAAGATAGTGTTGTTTTTTGTCTGGCTATGCTCAAACTTCAAAGTATAACTTTTGGTGTTTTAAGTGCCTACTGCCTAGAGCAATGTGTTTAAACAGCAAAAAAGAAGTGACATCAGACATGCTTTGTTCTTATCCTTTATTTTTATTTTCTTTTCTTTATTTCATATTTAATCTGAATTTCTTCATTATTGAGATGTAGATAGAAACTCCAAAAAGGAGATTGTTCGTGCTTCCTTCAAACCATTCTCTAAAAAAATTGATGTCAAAATTTTCTAGTATCAACGCAATGGAAATATGTACAAATCCATATTGATGAGAATTTAAACACTTCCCTCTCTTTGTATTCACTAATCACTCCTATATTTATATTCGTGTGTGAATTGAGAAAAATGGACTGTAGAAACAGGAATACCATAAATAAAAGTACATTGCATAAAGTACTCTAAATTTGCACTAAAAGGTAATTTACATAGAGTAATTGTGAATACAATAAATGTACATATGTTAAATCTAGTTTCAAATGCCGCTACTGGGATTTGACCTTGGATTGTGCATAGGAAAATCTAGTCTCGCATTCTTCTATTATGTTTTGTATTTTGCATTGTATCATGAGACTTTGGTTTGAACTTTCCTCATGAAGGGTATTTCAACTTATTATATTATTTCAAACATTGAGAGAGATTAATAATATTTCTATAAAAAGTTAATTACAGAGAAAGAAAAAAGATAGGAAGTATTGCTACTAGAATGAGGGGCAATAACCCCGAAACCAAAGAGCATTGAGAGAGAATCAAGAGACAAAATGTGATCAAGTAAGATAGAAAAGAGAAGGAAAAATATATGTTTGCAGAGCTTTTGAAAATGTCCTCATTCTTTGAAGGTATGAGCAGGCAAGATTTTAGATCTACATTTGCATTTGCTCCTTTTTTTTTCATGTTTGGGAGAGGGGTGGTTGTTCTTGTTTCAAATAAAGCAGTTCAGCAACCTTATGATGTATATTGGGTGGTTGCTTGTAGTAAAGTAAGTGGAGACAGGGAGGTACATTGGACAATGTTAGAGTTAATCAACTTGATGGTTTTAGTAGTGATGACCGGATTAAGGTCTATTTTCTATTCTTCTTATCTGTGTGTCTCTCTTTTTTGATTGATGTGATAAAAAATAAGCTCCAAAGAAGTTTTGGATGTAAATTTCTTACTATGGTTAGAACAAACAAACAAAAAATATGGTTTATTATTCAATCTTTCAGTATTTGTGTTCTCTATTTTCTATGTGTGGTGTATAAAGTCTTATGTTCTTTCCACATGGTCGTGATTTTCTACACAATTGCATAGTCAACTTTAATTGGCATTAAACTGGTGCATCTTGTTCTTTCTAACTCTTTGTATTACTTATTTTGTAGAGAACTATTTGAATGGATTGAGCTTGAAGTCTTGAACCATTGCAGTTCTGGCACTCATTGTTATTCTGTTATTTACTTCAAACTAGCATGTGATCATGTGTTGCCTAGTTATTTTAGAATTTAATCAACGATTTAATCTTTTATTCATAGACATATCATGATAAAAATGTGATTTTTGAGATTTTTCTGTGTAATTGATTATATGGATTAAGATCTAAAATCGTGTTTGTTATAAAAAAAATAGTTTGTTTTGACTTCTATAACTCCATAATAATTCTCTTCTAGCAATTTTTATTTTTTATTTTTATAAATAGAGACCGATTTAGTAACCGATTTTATAAAATATATAATATATTTAGTCTTTTAGAGACCGATTTAGAGACTGATAAATAAGTCTCTAGTTTAGAGACAGAGTTAGCGACTGATCTTGTAAAATATATAATATATTCATGTTTTTAGAGACCGATTTAGAGACAGATTTAGAGACTTATTTGGAGATCGATAAATCGGTCTCTAAAAAATCGGTCTCTAAATCGCTCTCTAATGTGTTTTTTTTTTAAGTATGATTGACCAATATTTGACCGAAAATTAGCGACCGATTTAGAGACTGAAAAAATCGGTCTCTAAAAAATCAGTCGCTAAATCGATCTCTAATATTTAGCGACGAGGCTTTTAGAGATCGATTTAAATCGGTCTCTAACTATTTTAGAAATCGATTTTCTTGATTTAGAGACTGAAAAATCAGTCTCTAAAGCCCAAATTTCTAGTAGTGGGAGGGGCACTTTGCTAAAAGTTGTCCACAAAGACAGAAAGCCACATTAGGCTAGAGACCTCAAGCTAGAGGAAGAGTCTACACTCTGAGTGGTAAGAAGGCGGCTAGAACTCCCAATCTCATTCAAGGTACGCGTATAGTTAAGGATAATCTTTTAATTGTATTATATGATTCAGGAGCTTCTCATTCCTTTATTTCATATGAATGTGTGAAGAGGTTAGAGCTAAGTGTATCTGAACTCTCCAGTACCTTGTTAGTATCCACTCCAACAGGAAAACTTATAATCACTTATTCCATATGTTTAAATTGTTGTGTTAAAATAGAAAATATGATCTTCTTTGTAGATCTTATTTGTCTACCCCTTGTTGGTATTGATATCATTTTGGGAATAGATTAGTTGTCTTCTAACCATGTTGTTCTAAATTATTCTGATAAGACTTTGATGTTCATGTCAGATAAATATTTTATACCTGTTTCTTCCAAGTCAGTGTTTTTAAATGCTAAACAAGTTAACCATTGTCTAGTGGAAGGAGTTCAGGGATATGTTCTCTTGTTTTATGTGAATGTTGAGGTTGAACAAAGTTTAGAAGAGATACCTGTGGTGAGAGAATATCCAAAAGTTTTTCCTAAGGAAATATCTTAGTTGCCACCTGCAAGAGAGATAGAGTTTAATATAGATTTAGTGCCAGGAACTAGGCCTATATCTATAGCACTATATAGGATGTCTCCCTTAGAATTGACAGAACTTAAAAAACAAATAGAAGAGTTGTTAGATAAATAGTTTATTCAACCCAGTGTCTCACCATAGGGAGCACCAGTACTCTTGGTAAAGAAAAAGGATGAGAGTATTCGGTTGTGTGTAGATTATAGATAGTTGAATAAAGTTACAATTAAGAACAAGTATTCATTGCCTAGGATAGATGATTTGATGGATCAGTTAAGACGGGCAACAATATTTTCAAAGATTGATTTGAGATCAAGATACCATCAAATCAGAGTTAGGGAATCAAATATCCCAAAAACTACCTTTAGGACTCGTTATGGACATTATGAATATCTTGTAATGTCCTTTGGTCTAACTAATGCATCAACAGTGTTTATGAACTATATGAATAGGATTTTTAGACCTTATCTGGGTAAGTTTGTGGTTGTCTTTATAGATGATATTCTCATTTACTCAAAAACAACTGAAGGGCGTGAAGAACATCTCACGATCATTCTAAAAATCCTAAAGGAAAAGAAATTGTTTGCTAAATTGTCAAAATGTGAGTTTTGTTTAGAAAAGGTGAAGTTCTTAGGGCATGTGATATCCAAGGAAGGAATATCTGTTGACCCTAGTAAGGTTGAAGCGGTGTTGCAATAGTAGAAACCCACAACAGTAACAGAAATTACAAGCTTCTTGGGTTTAGCCGATACTATAGAAGGTTCATAAAGGGATTTTCCTAACTAACTTTACCTTTAATTGGGTTAACTAAGAAAGGGAGTCATTTTGTGTGGACACAAGCTTGTGAGGATAGTTTTCAAGAATTAAAGTTGAAGCTTATAACACCCTCAAGAACATGTTAGGCTAGTAAACAGGTTATAAAGGTGGCCTAATACTTACTTAACATGCCAGTTTAGTTTTGTGACAAATGGAGTTCATTTAGGTACTTTGTTGCATTACAGAAGTTGAAAAGTAACTTAAAATGACTCAAATAATAGCATAAATTGCTAAGTTGAAGGAAACAGGTATGGATAACTTGTTTCCAAGTCACAAATGAGTTAAATTAGGCGTAGTTAAAATTTGAGAACAATCAGAGCCAATTTGGTATTTTTAGGCATATTGGTTGTGTTTTTAATACTCAATTGACCGCCAACAGATATGGAAAAATAGAATAAAGGTAAAACAAATATTTAGATGAATCCTAGTAGTTATTCTAAAATTGTTAGAAGCTGAAAAACTTGAATTAGCATAATTCAAGTGTCCTTAGCAGATATAAATTTCAACATAGAAACTTAAGTTCTTTTCCAATAATTCCCCTTTTTGTCCCCAAGCCCCCCAGCATAAAATAGAAAAGAGGGAGAAACAAATGGGGGAAGAGATAAAAGGAAAAAAGAGATGGGAAGAAAGGAGGGGAAGAGGAAGAGATGGAGAAAGACCCAAGCAAGAGGATCCAAGGCAAGATCAAGAACAAGGCTTCAAGGATCAATTGTTTACAAGAGGTAGGGAAGCTTAACTTCATCTTTTCCTTCTCATCTTCATTTTATTCTTAGTTTTTCTTGATGAAGGAAAAATAGGTTTTAGTATGGTTAGTGAAGATTGAGGCTTGATTCTTGCTTCTATGGTTGAAGTGAGTTAATGGATAGCTAGTTTGATACTTGATTGATAGTTTGGAAGCCTTAGAACTCATGGTTTCCTTTTGATTACATAGTTGATATTAAGGGTTTTAAGGTGAAAGATTTAGTTATAATCAAAGTTTGATTGAGCTAAAAGAAGAAATAAGATTTACAACAAGTTTAGAGACCCTTAGTGATGATAGAAATCAACTAGAAGTGAGACTTTGAGGTGAAACTTGGTTTTTGAACAAGATTATACAGAAAATGCATTCTGTAGAATTTTTTGCAAAATGGTCACACTTAGGCATGAAATTTCCACGCCTAGGTGTGGGCTGATCGGTTTTCAGTCCAGTGAGACAAATAGCACCACGCCTAGGCGTGGTAAAACCAAGCCTAAGCGTGGACAACGCAACATCCAGACAGCTTGTATTGTTTAATACATAACTTGAGTTGTAGAGATCAAATCACCTAATTTGAGTTCCATTTGAAAGCTAAGACATTATGCTTCATATGGTAAAAATTTTAGAATTATTGAGCAAGTCAAACAATACTAGTTTCTGTTTGAATCCAAGGCAGATTCTGTAGAAAAAGGCATTCTGGCAGCCAATAAACTAGATTGCATAATTTCTTGCTCTGATGTCATATCGACATGGGACTAGTGGCATTTTAAAGCTAAGATGTAAGGCTTCTTGCTTGTAAAATTTCAGAATTTTTCCACTTGTAGTTTGTTCCCAGTTTCAATTTAAAGTCTGGTAAAAAAATAGGTAAATCAGAGAATGCCCTGTTTTGGCCTCAGTAAAAAGTCGCATAACTTTGGCTGCACTTAGCCAAATGAAGCAAGGTTTATGGAATTAGTTAGATAAGAGAGAAAGCTATATGCTCATAAAATTTTAGAATTTCTGAAGTGATGATACACATTTGGTGGAATCTTGAAAATCAACCTTTTTAGGTATGATTTGAGATATTTTGGGTATAGTTTGAGCCCTATGAACACTAGTAATTCTTTTAATAGTTAGAGTTGAGCGCCTGATTGGGTTGAAATCCGCTAGTGTACGGTTTCGTCGTCAAGTAATAAAAATATCGAATCCACAGGGACTATGTTTATGAATACCAATTAATTAATTAATTCAATTAAATTAAACAAAAGAGAATATAATTGTTGAACAAGAACGTAGAAACCAAACAATTAAATAAATAAAAGTTAAGATGCAAAATTGAGAATAAAAATAGCAAATTGTTGAGAAAAGATTTCAGATTCAAGAAAGCTTCCAGGATTGGGGTTAACCACAATGATACAAGACTCCTAATTGACAATCCTCTTATTAACACTTGAAATTCAATTGAAGGTGAATTACCCTAAATTAGTTAATGTTCCCTTTCAAGATACAAGAACCGTGTCCAATTAAACCAATTCCTACTCTCGTGGTAATTGAATTTAAATTGAACTCATTACGCTTTTTGGTAATTCATTAATCCTCGAAAGGCTAAACCTACTCTCGTGATTTAAACCTTAAGTTCAATTCTTATAGTTCCAACACCTAGGTTCACCTTTCAGTACGTCCCTAGATATCTATGAGATGCAAATAAGTGGCCAGCAAATTCACATGAATAATCGCAATAAGGATTGAATCAACAACATTCAAGATTAATAAAAGGGGTAAACAATATCAATTAATCATCATCAATGTATCAAAGGGCATTGCCCAATCCTAGAAACAAAAGGGAACTACTCAGACATGGAGAAGAAGAAACCAGAAACCATGTTCCAAGAACCTCCAAACCCGTAATCCAAGAGGGAAGAGAGGAAGATGAAGATCAAGAGCCTCCAATGTGCCTCCTTCCAAAACAAAAACGAACCCTAATGATGTCTTCAGAACATCTATAAATACCCCATGGGTTAAAACTGGTTCAAGCCCATCAGAAAAGAGAAAAACGGACTTAAAAATCTGACACGCACATCGAACCACGGCCGTGGTGGGGACCACGACCAGACCGTGGTTGTCTCTGTTTGACAACTATAGTCGTGTTTCAGACCACGGCCAGGGTGTGGTTCAGACCACGGCCAGGCCGTGGTCCAGACCATGGCCGGTGTGGTTGACTCGAACTCTCCTTTTTACTTTTTCACGCAGTTGTTCGATCCATGCCCGTGGTTCGGGCCACGGGCGGAGCCGTGGTTCCTCTGGGAGCGAGCTTTTTGTCCTAAAATGCTACCCTTTAAGCTCCAACTTCAATTGTGCAAGTTTTTCATCCATTTCAAGGCCAATTAAGCACCAATCCTGCACAATAACACCAAAAACACGCATGATTATCCGAACTAAATGGAAAAACAAATAAAAAGGGAAACTAAAATGCCTAGAATGTATAAAAATGCATGCAAACACAAGAACAAAATATGATGTTGTTTCACACACATCAAATACCCCAAGCTTAAGATTTTGCTTGTCCCCAAGCAATAACTAGGACCAAGTAAGAAATGGGATTATGAGACAATAATGAATGAGGAACCCGAGAAAACATCCAACCAAGCAATAGGCAAAGACAAACCAAGAATTAGAGAGGTAATCAAAATCAAGTCCAATTAGAGGCTAAAGTTCTCAGAAATCATGCTCCTCACTAAATTAGGATCACTCCACTAACTACACTCAAAGTGTTTAAGGATGAAGACAATGCGCTCAATATTCCTCAAAGAAAATGCACTTCCATAAGCTTGATAAGAAACCAAATTTCCACTAATAATCAGCATGAATGCAAGAATCAAAAGGTCTTTCAAGGGATATAATGGGGCCATGGGAATGATGTCAGGAAGGATAAAGAAAAGAGGGTATGCACAAAGGGCTAACAACATTTTCAACAATCACAAGAAACCCAATAGAACATATATGGAGCAAAGACATTTTTCAATCAAGGCATAATTCCATATTTCCTTCCATTCTTTTCAAACTTTCATCTCAAGCTTTTCTTTTATTTTCTTTTTCCTTTTTCCTCATTTTTTTAGAGGGGAGAGACCTCATTTTCAAAACACATGATTCCCAATACAACATTTAAACTCAAGTTGCTCCATTCAATATTCTAAATGATCACCGACAATGTATCATCATAGGCATCAAGAAAACAATTATACAATAAGCTCAAAATGGGCAACTAGTGGATGAAAGTGTAACAAATTCAGAAGGCTAGAAAAATACCTAAGATGCCTTAATCACATTCAAGCATGCAAACCAAGATTTCGCCTCAAAATGGTTTCAAATCAAGTTCTAGAGCACAAAATCAATGAGGAATGACCACTCAACACAAAGAATGGGATGAAAAATCATATAGTGAATAAATCCCATACAAGCTCAAAAACTCACTTTTAGAGGTTCAAAAATCAATGAGAAGCACAAATTCAGAGAACATATACTAATTATCAACTATCAAGAAATTACCTCCACTATCAATTAAAGACAATGCCTGTTGCCTACCACAATAATCAATAAATTGGGTTCCAAATCAATTATCATCTCAAAATCCCCAAAAGAGAGGGGGACAAGGTTCAACCAAAAAGCAGAAATATAAGATGGTGTGAAAATGCAATGCAAAATGAGATATGAGAAAGCATGATAATGAAGATAAAAATAAAAATGAAAAATAAATACCCCCAAGCTTAGACCTTACATTGTCCCCAATGTAAAAATCTAAAACTATGGAAGGAATAAATGAAAAGAACTCACTGCGGTGGTGGAAAAAGGAGACGTGTAGCCATGAACTCGAACATCCAGGTCTAAAACTCCATTTTTTTTTTGTGGGCGACAGGCTGACTATATACATCCCCCTACAAAGGCTCAGAACTCGGGGAGGCACCAAAGCCGACTCAACAATAGCTAACTAAGAAACAAAAATAAAAATAAAAAAAATGTTAATCAATAAAAATAAGAAAATAAAGGAAAAGAGATAGAATGTTGGGTTGCCTCCCAAGAAGCGCTAAGTTATAGTCATTAGCTTGACTATGAGCTGGTTCTATGCTCAGGTGATGTCAATGGAGTGGTCCTCAGTCCCCACTCCTTCTTCATAGTGTTGCACTCTCTGGCCATTTATCATGAATGTCTTCTGGCCTTCTATTTTCACCTCAAGCACACCATAAGATAAGACTCGAACAATCTCATATGGTCCAGACCATTTCGACCACAACTTCCCTGGACAGAAACGTAGAAGCGAGTTATCAACAAGAACTTTATCCCCTGGTTTAAATTCACGCTTCTTGACACATTTGTCATCCCGCTTCTTTGGTCCTTCCTTGCAGGGCTTGACCTTCTCGAGCTTGGAAGCAACCTTGGGCAAGGTCTCCTCTAACAAAGCATGAGTCACAGATTCCTGCATATCTGAAATTATAACTCTGTCCACAACATCAGTAGCATCGATGCGATTACATGAATTAGAGGAATTAAGATTTTTTTCAGAATTGAAAACATTAAAAACTACTTCCTAATTATTCAATCGCAAAGTCAATTTCCCTTCGTGGACATCAATAATTGCCCTTCCAGTGGCGAGGAATGGTCGCCCAAGTATGAGTGGCATTTTAGCATCTTCTTCCATGTCAAGCACAACAAAATCAACGGGTATAAAAAACTTACCCACTCTAATAGGAACATCCTCCAAGATGCCTACGGGGTACTTGACGGACCTATCCGCTAACTGAAGTGAAATAGTTGTGGGTTTCAGCTCACCCACCTCCAACTTCTTGCACACGAGAAAGGGCATAAGACTGACACTAGCCCCCAAGTCACACAGAGCTTTATCAAAATTTGTGTCACCAATCAAGCAAGGAATAGAGAAGCTACCTGGATCTTTTAGCTTAGGAGGCAATTTATTTTGAATTAAAAGCACTACACTCCTCAGTTAAAGCTACTGTCTCATATTCATCAAGCTTTCTCTTATTAGACAAAATATCCTTAAGAAACTTAGCATAGGTAGGCATTTGTTTCAACGCCTCAGTGAAGGGTACATTAATGTACAATTTCTTAAGGACCTCTAGGAACTTCCCAAATTGCATATCTAGCTTGGCCTTAGCCAATCTTTGAGGGAATGGCTTTGGGGGTTGGTATGGTTCGGGGGTACATACTTAGACACCTTTTCATTAATTTTCTCTTCCTCTAAGGGTTGTGTCTTAGTGTCTTTTTCCTCATTCCCTCATCTTTGTCACTCACCTCCTTACCCTTGGGATCCTCTAATGTCTTACCACTTCTCAAACTAATGACCAAGCGGTGTTCATTACCGGGATTCATTTCGGTGACCGGAAATTTACCTTGTTGCTATGTGAAGTGCGCAAGTTGGGCAATTTGAGTTTCTAACAATTTATTATGAATGGCCAAATTTTCAACTTTAGATGACAACTCTCTAATGGCCTCAGTCACAACTTGCCCATGTTGCCTAAACTCCTCATTTTGCTTAGCTTGACTCTCAACAAAATTCTCAAGAAGAGACTCAAGTTTAGAGTTTTGTACCTGTTGGAGTCCAGAAGAGGGTTTAGCACTACCTTGCCCTGCTTGGTGTTGACTATTCCGGTAGGAGAAGTTGGGATGTGACTTCCAACCGGGGTTGTAAGTTTGAGAATATGGATCATTCCTCCCCTTTTGGTTGAAGTCATGGAAATTGTGGCATGATTCCACTTGCTCCACTGGTGCACCTTGTGAGGAGCCAATTCCAACTTGGCATTCAACACCTATGTGTCCCTGTGCTCCACAAATCTCACAAAAATTGTTAGAGGCACCTATGACATTTACATGAGCCTTTTCAAGCATGTCAAAACGTTTATTCAAAGAATCAAATTTTGACATAATTAAATCAACTCCGTCTACCTCAAACTTACCTCCCGAGAGTTTTCTCGGGTTATTACCTCTTTCATTTGCCCATTGGTGATGATTTGTGGCAACACTCTCAATGATCTCATAGGCTTCTGTCAGTCTTCTATTCATCAAAGCTCCACCAGCTGCAGAGTCTAGAGACACCTTCGAAGAATATTCTAGCCCATTATAGAAGGTGTGGACAATCAACCATTTTTCTAACCCATGGTGTGGGCAGGCTTCCAGCAAAGCCTTATATCTATCCCAAGCTTCCGACAATGATTCACCATCTTTCTGAACAAAGCTTGTGATTTGGGTCCTCAGATGAGCAGTCTTGGATGGTGGAAAGAATTTGTTCAAGAAAGTTTGCTCCAATTGGTCCCAAGAAGTGATGGTCTCAGCGGGAATTGACCTCAACCACGCCCTAGCTCTATCTCTCAATGATAATGGAAATAGGCGAAGGCGAATAGCATCAACAGAGGCACCTTCAATCTTGAGGGTCTCACAGAATTCCAAGAACATATCCACATGATCGTTTGGGTCCTCTGATGGCAATCCTCCAAAGCGGTTCGCCTTATCATGGTGAGTAAAGCGGGTGGTATAGTGAACTGTCTAGCTTCAATGTACGGCCGAGCAATTCCGTAACGCAAACCCCGAGCATTAGGGGCTGCATACTCTTTAAGAGGTCTATTATCGCAGGTGCAGCCATGACAAGCGTTGGCTCAAGTCTATCTCTTGCTCTTTGGCTTTGTTGTCTTCTCCTTCTCGCGAAGGGTTCTTTCAATTTCGGGATCGGCTTCTTCAAGAGTCCCAAAACATCTAGTTCTTCGCATAAACAAGAGAATTACTGTAGACACTCAAAGAGAAAACAAGAAAGTAGTAAAAATGTTTAAAATAATTAAATTAAAAATTTAAGCGATATTCAAGAAGACACAACAGTCCCAAGAACGCGCCAAAAACTTGATTGGGGTGAAATCCGCAAGTGTACGGTTTCGTCGTCGAGTAATAAAAATATCAAATCCACAGGGACTATGTTTATGAATACCAATTAATTAATTAATTCAATTAAATTAAACAAAAGAGAATATAATTGTTGAACAAGAACGTAGAAACCAAACAATTAAATAAATAAAAGTTAAGATGCAAAATTGAGAATAAAAATAGCAAATTGTTAAGAAAAGATTTCAGATTCAAGAAAGCTTCCAGGATTGGGGTTAACCACAATGATACAAGACTCCTAATTGACAATCCTCTTATTAACACTTGAAATTCAATTGAAGGTGAATTACCCTAAATTAGTTAATGTTCCCTTTCAAGATACAAGAACCGTGTCCAATTAAACCAATTCCTACTCTCGTGGTAATTGAATTTAAATTGAACCCATTACGCTTTTTGGTAATTCATTAATCCTCGAAAGGCTAAACCTACTCTCGTGATTTAAACCTTAAGTTCAATTCTTATAGTTCCAACACCTAGGTTCACCTTTCAGTACGTCCCTAGATATCTATGAGATGCAAATAAGTGGCCAGCAAATTCACATGAATAATCGCAATAAGGATTGAATCAACAACATTCAAGATTAATAAAAGGGGTAAACAATATCAATTAATCATCATCAATGTATCAAAGGGCATTGCCCAATCCTAGAAACAAAAGGGAACTACTCAGACATGGAGAAGAAGAAACCAGAAATCATGTTCCAAGAACCTCCAAACCCGTAATCCAAGAGGGAAGAGAGGAAGATGAAGATCAAGAGCCTCCAATGTGCCTCCTTCCAAAACAAAAACGAACCCTAATGATGTCTTCAGAACATCTATAAATACCCCATGGGTTAAAACTGGTTCAAGCCCATCAGAAAAGAGAAAAATGGACTTAAAAATCGACACGCACAGAACCACGGCCGTGGTGGGGACCACGCCAGACCGTGGTTGTCTCGTTTGACAACTATAGTCGTGTTTCGACCACGACCAAGGTGTGGTTCGGACCACGGCCGGGCCATGGTCCAGACCATGGCCGAGGGTGTGGTTGACTCGAACTCTCCTTTTTACTTTTTCACGCAGCTGTTCGATCCATGGCCGTGGTTCAGGCCACGGGCAGGCCGTGGTTCCCTCTGGAGCGAGCTTTTTGTCCTAAAATGCTACCCTTTAAGCTCCAACTTCAATTGTGCAAGTTTTTCATCCATTTCAAGGCCAATTAAGCACCAATCCTGCACAATAACACCAAAAACACCGCAGTTATCCGAACTAAATGGAAAAACAAATAAAAAGGGAAACTAAAATGCCTAGAATGTATAAAAATGCATGCAAACACAAGAACAAAATATGATGTTGTTTCACACACATCAGCGCCATAGGGCATAACTGGCAAGAATTTAGCGCCATAGAGCCTAGTTGGCAAGAGTTGAACGCCATAGGGCCTAGTTGGCAAGAGTTGAGTGCCATAGGGCCTAGTTGGTAAGAGTCGGTTCCTTTATTTAAAAAGGATTAGTTATCCAAGTAATTGACATTGCCGGGTATGCCTAGTAAAGTACGACACCAGAGTGTTTCATGAAAGGATTAGTTATCTAAGTAGTAAACATTGTCAGGTAAGCCTAGTAAAGTGGTGACACTGGAGTGTTTCATGAAAGGATTAATTATCTAAGTAGTGAACATTGCTGGGTAAGCTTAGTAAAGTGGTGACAACAGAGTGTTTCATGAAAGGATTAGTTATCTAAGTAGTGAACATTGTCGGGTGCACCTAGTTAAGTGGTGACATCATAGTGTTTCATGAAATGATTAGTTATTTCTAAGGCTAGACCATGGATGTTATATCCAAGGCTAGGCTATGGAATTAGTATATCCTACGCTAGGTTATGGATGAGAAATCCTATGCCAAGCTGTGGATCAGTATATCTTACGCTAGGTTATCGATGAGAAATCCTATGCCAGGCTGAGGATCAATATATCCTACATTAGGTTAGGGATGAGAAATCTTATACCTGGCTATCAGTATACCCTATGCCAGACTAAGGGTAACATATCCTAGGTCGGACTAAGGATAAGTAGGCTCAATGCCAAATGAAGGAATACAATTCCTAAGTATAATTAAGTTACATGTATGAGTTTTAATTTAGAAATATATCTTTGTATATATTTAGTTTTAATACCATGTGATATATTTTTTCATTGAGAATTTTATATTCTCACCCAGTTATATTTCATGGTTAGTAGTTCAAGACCCTACAAGTGAGTAAGAAGATAAAGATAACAGAAGAACTAGAAGAGTTTAGTTTTATGTTCTTAATTCAAAGCTTGTGTATTAATTTATATTTGCTTTGAGAATGTAAAAGTTGTATATTTGTGTATGACTTTTATATATGGCTCTCTATAATTATTTGTTTAAATGTTATGGATTAGTTAATGATTAAGTTAAAAGTAGCATGTCTGATATTGTTTATCCAAGTATAGGTCAGATATACTAGGGTACAGATATTAGGTTGTTACATTATGGTATCAGAGTAGTTCATCCTGTGAGTCAGAGTATGGACTGACTAGGCTTAGGCCAGTTTAGTATTTTTCCACTAAGTGTTATGCATTTCTTGTCACATATGTGAAATGTGTTGATAGAATTGCATAACAGGCCTTAGGTTTGAATGTTAATGGTTAATGTCACATGTAGTGTGTTTAGGATACCATTGCTTCACCAAGGCGAGCTAGAAGCAATAGGAACTCTTCTAGTGAAGGATCAACTATTATAGCTGAAGTGTTCTTAGAGATGACAACTGCTAGGAGGAAGCAGATTGCTATCACAAGTACAGTTTTAGAAAGGATGAAAGTAATTTCATCTCAGCAGCTAGTGCCACTAATACAGTCAGTGTATATAGTAGTGGTAGGAAGAGACTAAACTCCCCAAAATTCTCAAAGTTTAGAAAGGTTAATCCTACATCCTGTAAAGGAAAGTAAGACTTGTTTGGAGTAGGTTAAGTAGCTTAAGAAAATAGAGGAAATCTCTACAGTTGAGGTTTGTACAGATGATATGAGAGTTTTGGTTATCTCCTATATGTTAGAAAGGAGGTAGAGTTTTGGTGAACAAAATGTCAATGAGATAGAGTTCTCAAGACTTGAATAAGGTTACATGTCAGTGCTCCAGTAAATGACTAAGTTCAAAGAAGTAAGCAAAAGTATAGTACAAGCTACATAATCAAACTTCAACCTATTGAACTCTAAGTTAAGGGGGTTATGGCATTCATTTTTCAATACTCACCATTCTTTGTTTGTGAAGGTTGACGAAGGATGGATAGTATCGAGTTCTTCATGATACTCGAAGTAAAATCAGGAATAAGTGAAGTTGAGTTTCCAATCCTTTTCTACATGAGGTATGGTGTCATTAGATACTTGTAGAATAAAGGATTGGCAGGAAAGTGAAAGAATAAAAAAGTTGTTGTTTTGAAGGTTTTCAGTTTGTCCTCTTGCAATATTCTTTTCGAATCAGACTAGAGCAGTAACTCGAAGAAAATAAATGATATCAGGCTTTTATTACACCAATTATTTGAATTTGCAAGATCTTAGTAATGAGCCAAAGTTTACCAAGTAGGCAAAGTTCGAATAGCATGGATTTCAAGGCTAATTGAATAGACTAAGATAGCTGTTCGATTGGCACAGTTTAGAGAGATAGACTAGCCTTAATCGGGTAGACTAAGTGTACTATTCGATTAAGTAGGATTTTGATGTTAATTGAAAAATGATATTAGCTTTTGAGCAGTAATTCAGAATGACGTACTTTCAAAGGTGATCAAATAGATGGAGAACGATTCGAATATGCCATTATAGAATGATATGTTAATTTAACTGAGTAAATAAAAGGAACTATTCGTTTGGCAAGAGTTCAAGGTTAATCGAATATACTATAAGAGTTATTCGATTAACATAGTTTTGATTAATTGAAACAGACAAAGAAAGGCTTAGTTTCGATTGATCAAGAAAGGCAAAACGGTGCTGATAGTGCCAATCAAAGAGAATAGTTGAGGGTCCCTATAGCTAGCCTTTAGTAGAGCAATAGTCGCAAGGTTTCTACAAGTGGAAGAGAAAAGATAATAAGTATAAGAAGTATACTTCTAGACCTAGTTATCTTCAACATAAAAACCAGTTGAGTTGCAGCTCAATTAGTGAGAGGTGTTTCCTTTAAGGGAAACAAAAGGCTTGGTCACAGGTTCGAATCCTAGGAAGGGCTGCAAACCGAAGGTAGGAATTGAATTTCTGTGCCAATGACAGACAATGTCTTAGTAGATGTGACAACACCTTAGAAGTAGTGGGTGGCCACTACATTAAAAGTGAAAGGACCAAAGTGTGATAGATGAGGGAGTTCACATGGGGGCAGACCTAATTGAGTTGGCCAAATAGTATGTTATACTTATGGCTAATTAGAACACTTTTAAATAAGTGTATACAGAGGCAAGAGTAATGCCCAACCTCAAATTTCAAGTTAAAGTAAGAGTTTATACTCTAAGTAGTAAGGAGGCGGCTCAGACTCCTAATCTTATACGAGATAAGGACATAGTTAAAGATGATCTCTAAGTTTTAGTATGTAATTCAAGAGTACCCCACTCTTTGATTTCATATGAGCATGTAAAGAGATCATATTTACTTATGTTTGAGTTTTCCCCATATTTTATCATTGTCTACACCAACTGGAAAGCTAGTCACAACTTTCCTAGAAAATTTGAATTGTTGTGCAAAGATAGAAGGTAAGATTTCCTTTTGCGAATCTTATATCAGTTTATCTCTTCTTAACATGGATGCTATACTAGACATGGTTTTGGATTAATCAAATTGGACATTGAGGTCTATATCTAACAGTTCTTCTATGTCTATCTCTTTTGAGTCTATATTTTGAGAGTTAAGTAAGTGAACAACTTCTTAGTAGAGGGGGCTTAAGGATTAGTTTTTCTTTCTCTTTGAATGTAGAAGTTGAGTAAGTTTTAGGGAATACATCTGTGATAAGAAGATATCCAGAGGTATTTCCTAGGAAAATAACTGAGAACCACCTAATAGAGAAGCAGAACTCTTTACAGGTATGGTGTGAGTTAAGCTAATAGATGGTTTGAGATGTTCGGTGATCTTATGAGTTGGAAACACTTGTTTGATCAGAAGATGCTGAACATGAGGCAAAGATGATGGATGGAATGTTAAGTAGAACTTAGTTATTGATCTATCGATTATTTCTATATCTTGAGTGTCTTATGTTTGATCTAATTGGACTTCATGTGTGTTTAATTGTTAACTTTTAGCTAAGTTTATGGATATGAAATTTAATCAGATTTTTATTGTGAAATTATGCTTAAGTATGTTTATAAGCACGCATAATTGCATTGTGTTTTCCAGGAGATCAATATCACCCCTAGAAGCAAAGAAAGAGAGAGGAATTTAAAGAAAGTAAGTGACACGGGGTGAGCCGTGTCCTTCTCTGGATTTTCAACATGGACCTAACCAACAACACGGCCTGTGTCATATGACACGTGTAACACCCCTTTGGAGGATGTCACACATAAAAGAAAATAAAAGAAATAGAAATAAAATCTACCCAAGTTGTGAAATATTTGTTAAATATTATTACGGGTTGTAAAATAATTCCTGATAGACAGAAATATGATATAAAAAGATAATGCGAAAAATACGAAATAAAAAAAAACATCATCACTAATAATATACATATGATTAAGTTATAACCTGTACAAGTAATTTACAACTAAGACTACAAATATTTAAACAAAAACAGTAAAGAAAGCAATAAAAGAGTTAATATATACAGACATACGCTGACGCGCCCAAAAAAAACATCATGATTATCTAATCCTCTGATGGATCACTCTCAGTATGAAAATGATCATCAGGAGATAGATATCCTGGATGTCTCGACACACGGCGATAACGGGATCGCGATAATCGATACGATGCTTATCTCACTAGGCTCGGGGTTTTCAAAGCACCCCAATAACGCCTAATGGATAAGGGTAACTCTAAGTGCGAAAAAGCGTCGTAGTCATGACAGCTCTTCATCAAAACGATGACGTAGGATCACGGTCACACGTCCCGCATACGTCACGAGTCACGATCTCCTCGTAGATGCCAAGCCGAGCACCTCCATGAAATACCAACTCTATGAATCCCAAAATCCTGGCGTCGCCATCCTCACAATCAATCCGAGAGGATATGGATTAATGGATGGTTCCCGATCGTCAACCGATCGCTTGCCGGTCTTCCTCCTCTTCAGGGTACACGATCTCAAGAGGCTGTTCCTCTTCCTCGAAGTCTTTACCGCGTAAAATAAATAAGCAGAAAATACATATAACAAAGAGGTAAGACAACATAAAATCATCACAACATGGCCAATAAAAAGATGACAAACAATATATACATACGGTTCATGCAATACATAAAGCTTTAACAATTATAATAATTAATTGAAGTAAAATTTAGGTATCATCACAATATGTCACTTCACAGATAAAACCTCACAGATAAAATAATAAATATAAATAAACAGATAAGATATAATAATCAATAATAACAATAACGGATAAAATAAACAAATAAAATACGAGATAAACAATAAATAGATAAGATGGAAACAAATAGACATAGAGATAAATAATATGACAAAATCCTACTCCATGGAGCTAAAAAAAAACAAGTATCGAGAGAGGAATGATTCGCAAAACCTAATAGTACCACGGCTGCCCCACCAACTATTGCTTGGCTGTCACACGTTGCGTCTATAGCCCCACGACACAGAATCCATCAATCCAGGCGTGGTGTAGTTCACGGTCTCACGTTGTGGCACTACGAGCAAATGTACTACTAGATTTCACTAATCTCGATTAAATATAGTGTACGTCGAGTACCATAGTGTGCTATCGGTTTACCACGGCCCGGCGGAGCGACCAACCGTCACATGTGGGATCCCGTACACTAAAGCCTCCAAGTTCATTAGAACAATGAACCACACTACGTTTATCGCATCGACAACACGATGTGATTCGTCTCATCAACAAATCCACCAAATACATGGCACACATAACAGATAGATGGAAAGCCTATACGGGTTCACATTTTCCCGACAAAGCAAATAGATTTTCAAAAAGCACATGCGGGTTCACATTTTCCCGACAAAGATAAAATAAATTTTCAAAAGCACATGTACGGGTTCACATTTTCCGACAAAGATAAAATAAATTTTTCAAAAGCACTGTACGGGTTCACTTTTTCCGACAAAGATAAAAAAATAATATAGTAACGGTCAATCGCGTAGAAATTTTATCGCATTTTCATAATTAAATCGTTTTTACAAACGTTTAAAAATCGGGTAAAGATATTTTTCTGTTTTTGAAATCGCGTAGCATTTTTAATACGTTTTCTCAATCGCGTAGAATTTTTAAATCATTTTCTTATTCGAATGCCCTTAAAATTACTTGTTTAAAAGCATTTAAATAGTACTTAGTACATTTAAACTACGTAAAATAATTTTTCATACCGCATCTTGTCTTTAGGATATTTTTACTATCTTATAGGATCATTTTTACTAAAAATTGACAAAGATTTAGTTTATAAACTTATAATAATGTTTTTCTAAATTTTCCATAAAATTTTCTATTTACCTAATTTTTTTTAACCATATCATTTAATTCTTTTTGAAATCTCTAACATGCTTCAAAACTTAAAGTGAGCTATATGTTAGAAAATTTCTCAAAATTTCTGTATTTTACTTCCTAATGATAAAATCACTAGTTTTAATCCTTTAAACTTAATTCTACTCAATTTGTTTCTTCAAAAATCATTATAGAAAATTTCTTCTTAACTTGTATTGTATCTTTTTGATTGAAAAAGGTTTAAAATCAAGTTTTAGAAATCATAATTACCTATAGTGGCATGTTGGCCGAATTTTGTAAAACTTTTTCATTTGATTTCTAAATCATGTCAAAGGTATTCTCTTATCTAGGTTCATTAAATCATGTTATAAAGTAATGATTTTAAATCAAATAAATCCTTTAGGCATGTTGGCCCAAAACTTACTAAATCTTTACTAATTGATTTCTAAATTCCTTTTCTTTGATCAAAACAATTTGAAACCTTCTTATTTCTCCTAATTAATTAAGTTGCACTTTAGGAAAAATGAAGAGAACATTTTGGTCCTCACACTTTGGCATTGCCGTGAGCTAGGGAATGTGTTCTTTGGAACACTCATGCAAATTTACACATGTTATTCACATCTTAAACCTTATCATACAATTCTAACACATGCCTTTATATCTCTAACACATGCAAAATATTTCTAACACATGCAAAATATTTCTAACACATAAAACCTAAATTAAAGCTTATAGACATACAATCAAAAGCTAATAGACATGCAAAATTATTACAATCACCAAACAAGAAAGCACATAACACTTAAGCTACTAGCAACCACAAAAATTAACAAATACACATCAATAAACACACCACAACCGAATCCTTATGGATTCTACAAACAATCCATCTTCTTACCACCATCAAGGGATGATAAGAATTGTCTTCCTCTTACCTTAAATGAAGACAAAAAGCTTGCTTTCACACCTCCTATGTTTCGGTTTTCACTCCACCAAATACCTAAAAATCTCAAATAAAATCTACATGTTATTAACCATGAAAAAGAAGCTAAACCATGGAGAAATCATGGTTTAGAACTTTGAAAAAGAAGGGAGAAAAGAAAAGCATGAAATTTCACCTTCTAGGTAAAACTTTCAAGGTTGGTTTCCAAGCCCTAGATGGAAGAATTTGAAGAAACTCCCAACTACAAAGGTTCTTAGAATAGTGTTTAGGTTAAGGAAACTTGGTTAGAAAAAATTTTGGATGGTTGGATGGTGTAGTTTGTGTCTTGGCCGAATGGAAGGAGAAAAAGAACAACAATGGTGGCTAGGGTTCTTGATGAGAGAGAAGAGAGAAAAGTGATGAAGAAGAAAGTGATTTTTGTCTCCTAAGGCCTCTTGGCCGTGAACATCAAGTGGGGTGCAAGGTGGGCACCTTGCTTGGCTTCATCCAAGCCATTGGATGAATCAAAGGCCAAGATCAAGCCTTGGTGAGCAAGCTTGATTCCCATTGGTTGGTTCCCGGTGACTCATATGCTTGAGTCACACAATAGATTAAATGCTCTCTTTGAGTCATCTAGCCGAGTCACTGATTCGGAAAGTTCTACGACCTACGGTGATTAATTGCTACCGATCTAACCGTTCGGCTAATTGTGGGTCCCGCAAAATATTTTCGGGTCCCTTGTCACTAAATTATCTCGACTAATAAAATAATATTATAATAATATAAAATTATTTTATTTGTGATTAAATCCTAAAAATTAAAAGATTATTTTTAGTCTCATTCGAGAATCGGGTTAAGTAAGATCCCCAATTCTAAATAATAAAATAAGATTTTCCCGGTCCGGAAAATATTATTTTCCCCTCGGAGCAAATCACACAAAAAGTCCATATAAAATCACGACGAGTATTTTCGGGCATTAAATCAAGAAGAAAACAATTAAAAACAGACAAAAAACAATAAAACAAGAGACGTTCGGGACGTAACGATCATTTTCCTATTTTTTCCCACAACGTAGGTAATCATCCAAAACGTTCAAATAAAATATCCAAGAGTATTATATATTGTATATCTTTCAGAAAAATTAATACAAGAGCTCGAGAAAAATTTTTATTTTACTGTCTCGAAACAAATTACGTAAAACGATCAAATAAAATTTGAGCCAGTATTATCGTAATTGTTTTCATACAAAAATCGAGAACAGAAAAATAGGGACACAGCGGTCATTCATACAAAAGCATGAAAAACAGAAAATAGTACATTCAGAATATTTTCTAAAAATTGGGGCGTTACAACACGGGGTAGGCTGTGTACATCTCTGTCTTCACAAGAGGATCCAGTTTTGAGCATTGACCATTAACATGGCCCGTGTCATTTAACACGGGGTGGGTCGTGTTTCTCTCTGACTTGCAAAACACTTGAATTTGTGTTACCAGAACCCGACACGGGGTAGGCCGTGTCAAATGACACGGCCCGTGTCATCGCATCAAAACATTAGATACGAATTCTAATGATGTGTTAGGTATCCAAAAATATAAATAGGGTTGCCTAGGGTCCTAAAAAGAGAGTCTGGACTGGGAAACTGCCAAGAGGCTGAGGAGAAGACCAAGAACAAGGGAGAAGGAGATTGAATCGAAGATTGGAGTCTCGGTTTCGAGCAATTGGAGATCAATCATCCCCAACCTTTGGAAACTAGTTTGATCTTTAGTTTTCTTTTGCACTTCTATTCTTGACAATGCTGTTCTTCTGTTATTCTTTTGGTTTTGAATTTGCCATGTGTGGCTAGTTTTCTTATATGGTTAAGGGAAGATGAAATCCTAGTTTTGATTATGTGATTCTTACATATTTCTTTATATCAATACAATTGTGTTTTTATTCATATGTTTCTGTTCTTAATTTGGTATAAAGGTTTTTATACTCTTTGCCAATTTCGAAAGTGGTAAAACTAGGATTGCTATGCGCGGTTGCGGTGGTAGGACTAGTGAGGCATATGATCTAAGTAATTTAATCTCGGTGTGAGATTGGATCTTAGTGTGATTGGTTTTCTAAATCTTAATGCAATCAATAAGTAGGTGTAAGAGCGGTTGCTTTACAAATAACTATTGATTAGGGATTGATTTGAGCGGTTGCTGAATTAACCAAAACTTAAGGAAAATAGAGAATTAATCTCACAATCACATAAAAACATAATTGATCATGTTGGTATAAAGGATATGTGGGCTAGCATAATCATATAAGTCTAGTGGTGGATTCCATCTCTTAACTATTGTCTTTTAATTGATTTTTCAGATTATATTTACTGTTTTTGTCTTGGATTCAATTTTTGTTTTTAATTTTAACAAAAAAAACCCCGTTTTATTGTTTACTATTTTTGAGTGTTTAAATTAGAATTTAACTTATAGTGTTAATTGAATTAGTTCTCTGTGGATCGACCCTTGCTAACTACAACTGGTTGCAAGGTTTTTATTTTTGGTGGAACTTGGCAACTGATTTTCATTCTAAATTTTAATCATAATCCACACCACACCAGTTATGGTGAAAGGATCATAACTTTGAGTTATAGTATCATCCGAGTAAAGCCACTGCAAGGGCTGATACATTAGGTAGGAAATTCCTACAAGTGTCCCTGATGATGGTCCAAGATAGGGTGAACTTCTCGAGCGTTTTAGGAATTTGAGTATAGTGGTGTTTATGGTGCCACATAGTCTCATAGTGAGTAGAGTGAGCATAGTAGTGACTTAAGGACTCATATTCTAAATACTCAAGAGAAGGATAAAACTCTAAGGGACATAGGTGAGTAGATCCTTATGGAAACCCAAGAGAATGATGTTATGACTGAGAATGGAATGACGATGTTTAGAGATAAACTTTGTGTTCCAAGAGAGTCAAAGATCAAAGAAAGGGATTGTAGAGGAAGTTCACAAGAGAAAGTATACTATCCATCTAGAGTCTACGAAATGTGATAAGAACTTCAAAAAATGTTTGGTAGCCTAGAAGGAAAAAGAACATAGCAGAATAGGCATCCAAATTCCTTTTACTAGAGGATAGTAAAGGGTGAAGTTGGCACCAAAAGAGCCTTTTTGGTAGTAGGAGTCTCATATAAAGTAGGATTGCCTAAAATTATGACATGAGAAAAGCAATTTTAAGGATAAAATTTTAAAAGGAGGAGAGAAATATAACACCTTTAAGAACATGTTAGGCTAGTAAATGGGTTACAAAGGTAGCTTAATACTTATTTAACATGCCAATTTAGTTTTGTGACAAACGAAGTTCATTTAGGCACTTTGTTGTAACATAGAAGTTGAAAAATAGCCTAAAATGACTCAAATAATAGCATAAATTGCTAAGTTGAAGGAAATAGGTATGGATAACTTGTTTCCAAGTCACAAATGAGTTAAATAAGGTGTAATTAAAATTTGAGAACAATCAGGGTCAGTTTGGTATTTTTAAGCATACTAATTGTATTTTTAATGCTCGATTAACCCCCAGCAAATATGAAAAAATAGAATAAAAGTAAAACAATAATTTAGATGAATCTTAGTAGTTATTCTAAAGTTATTGGAAGCTGGAAAACTTGAATTAGCATAATTCAAGCGTTCTTAGCATATATAAGTTTCAGTATAAAAACTTAAGTTCTTTTCCAATAATTCCCCTTTTGTCCCCAAGCCCCCCAGCAGAAAATACAAAAGAGGAAGAAACGAAAGGGGGAAGGGAGAAAAAGAAAAAGAGAGGGGAAGAAAGGAGGGGAAGAGGAAAAGATGGAGAAAGATCCAAGCAAGACGATCCAAGGCAAGATTAAGAGCAAGGCTTCAATGATCAATCGTCTACAAGAGGTAGGGGAGCTTAACTTCATCTTTTCCTTCTTATCTTCATTTTGTTCTTAGTTTTTCTTGGTGAAAGAAAAATGGGTTTTAGTATGGTTAGTGAAGATTGAGGCTTGATTCTTGCTTCTATAGTTGAAGTGAGTTAGTTGATAGCTAGTTTGATGTTTGATTGATAGTTTGGAAGCCTTAGAACTCATGGTTTCCTTTTGATTACATAGTTGATATTAAGGGTTTTAAGGTGAAAGATTTAGTTATAATCAAAGTTTGATTGAGCTAAAGGAAGAAATAAGATTTATAACAAGTTTAGAGACCCTTAGTGATGATAGAAATCATCTAGAAGTGAGACTTTGAGGTGAAACTTGGTTTTTGACCAAGATTATGCAGAAAACGCATTCTGCAGAATTTTTTGCATAATGGTCATGCCTAGGCGTGATATTTCCACTCCTAGGTGTGGGCTGATCAATTTTCAATCCAGCGAGATAGAGAGCACCATGCCTAGGCATGGTAAAACCAAGCCTAGGCGTGGACAAGGCAACATCCAGACAGCCTGTATTGTTTGTTGCATAACATGAGCTGTAAATATGAGAATCACCTGATTCAAGTGCCATTTGAAAGCTAAGACATAAGGTTTCATGTGGTAAAAATTTCAAAATTATTGAGCAAGTCAAACAGTACCAGTTTCTGGTTGAATCCAAGACAAATTCTGCAGAAAAAGGCATTCTGGCAACCAGTAAACCAGGTTGCATAATTTCTTGCTCCGATGTCGTATCGACATGCGACTAAGTGCATTTTGAAGCTAAGAAGTAAGGCTTCTTTCTTATAAAATTTCAGAATTTCCCCACTTGTAGTTTGTTCCCAGTTTCAATTTAAAGTCAAGTTAGAATCGGGTAAATCAAAGAATGTCCTGTTTTGGCCTCAACAAAATGTCACATAACTTTGGCTACACTTAGCCAAATGAATCAAGTTTGTGGTGTTGGTTAGATATGAGAAAAAGCCACTTGCTCATAAAATTTTAGAATTTTTGAAGTTATGATGCACATGTGGTACAATCTTGAAGATAAGTCTTTTTAGGCAAGATTTGAGGTATTTTAGGTATGGTTTGAGCCCTATGTACAATAGTAACTCTTTTAATAGTTAGAGTTGAGCGTCATAAGACCTAGTTAGCAATAGTTGAGTGCCATAAGGCGTAGTTGGTAATAGCTGAGTGCCATAGAGCCTAATTGGCATTAGTTGAGCATCATAGGGTGTAGTTGGCAAGAATTGAGCACCATAGAGCCTAGTTGGTAAGAGTTGAGCGCCATAGGGCCTAGTTGGCAAGAGTTGAGCGCCATAAGGCCTAGTTGGAAAGAGTTGAGCGCCATAGGGCCTAGTGGCAAAAGTTAAGTGCCATAGGGTCTTGTTGGCAGTGGTTGAGTGTCATAGGACCTAGTTGGCCATAGTTGGTTCCTTTATTTTAAAAGGATTAGTTATCCAAGTAATGGACATTGCTGGGTATGCTTATTAAAGTGGTGACACCAGAGTGTTTCATGAAAGGATTAGTTATCTAAATAGTGAACATTATCGAGTAAGCCTCGTAAAGTGGTGACATCGGAGTATTTCATGAAAGGATTAGTTATCTAAGTAGTGAACATTACTGGGTGAGCCTAGTAAAGTGGTAACAACAGAGTGTTTCATGAAAAGATTAGTTATCTCCAAAACTAGACAAAGGATGTTATATCTAAGGCTAGGCTATGGAATTAGCATATCCTACGTTAGGTTGTGGATTGGAAATCCTACGCCAGGCTGTGGATCAGTATATCATACGCTAGGTGGTGGATGAGAAATCCTATGCCAGGCTAAGGATCAGTATATCCTACGCGAGGTTGTGGATGAGAAATCCTATACTAGGCTGTGGATCAGTATACCCTATGCTAGACTAAGGATTAACATATCCTAGGTCAGACTATGGATAAGTAGGCTTAATGCAATTCCTAAGTATAATTAAGTTACATATATGAGTTTTGATTTAGAAATATATCTTTGTATATATTTAGTTTTAATACCATGAGATATATCATTTTACTGAGAATTTTATATTCTCACCCAGTTATATTTCATGGTTAGCAGGTCAAGACCTTACAAGTGAGCAAGAAGATGAAGATAGCAGAAGAACTAGAAGAGTTTAGCTTTATGTTCTTAATTCAAAGCTTATGTATTAATTTATATTTGCTTTGAGAATGTAAAAGTTGTATATTTGTGTATGACTTTTATATATTGCTCTCCATAATTATTTGTTTAAATGTTATGGATTAGTTGATGATTAACTTAAAAGTAGCATATCTGGTACTATTTATCCAGGTATATGTCAGATATACTAGGGTACAAATATTAGGTTGTTACAAAGCTCACTATGACACCTATTTTAGTTATTCCATATCCTCAGGAGGGTTTTGAAGTATATTATGATGCTTTAAGAATGGGGTTAGGTTGTGTCTTTATGCAGAACAGAAAGGTAGTTGAATATGCATTTAGACAATTAAGGCCACATGAAGAGAATTACGCCACCCATGATTTAGAATTGGCAGTAGTGGTGTTTTCTTTAAAAATTTGGAGGCATTACCTTTATGGTGTTCAATTTGATATTTTTAGTGACCACAAGAGCTTGAAATATTTGTTTGATTAAAAAAAACTAAATATGAGACAAAGGCAATGGATAGAATTTCTCAAAGATTATGATTTTGAATTGAAATATCATCCAGGTAAAGCCAATATGGTGGCTAATGCACTTAGTAGAAAATCTCTACATGTGTCTTGGATGATGATTCAAGAAACAGATCTTTAGAAAAATTTAGGGATTTGAGTCTAAAGGTAACTATGTCTCCACATAGTCTCTATATGAGCATGGTGGATATCGTTAGTGACTTAAGGACTCAAATTAAGGATGCTTAGGAAAGAAATGATTACTTGAGAAGAATTAGGGAGCAAATCTTATCAGGTGAACCAAAAGAGTTTAATATAGCAAATGATGGAACTATTATGTTTGGAGATAGGAGTTGCATTCTTAAAGAGAATGATCTTAGAGAGAAGATTTTAGAAAAAGCATATAAGAGTAAATATACCATTCACCCAGGAGTGACTAAGATGTATCAAGATCTCAAAAGAATGTTTTGGTGGTCATGAATGAAAATAGATATAGATGATTATGTGTCCAGGTGTCTAATTTGTCAGAAAGTCAAAATAGAACACCAAAAACCTTCAGGGCTATTACAATTCCTAATATTTCCATAATGGAAGTGAAAATGTATTACAATGAATTTTGTTAAGGGATTACCAAGAACTCAACAAGGTTTTGATGCCATATGGGTGATTGTGGATAGATTAACCAAGTCTACCCACTTTTTACCCATTAGAGCCATTTTTTATTTAAACAGACTAGCTCAGTTGTATCTGTAAAAATAGTGAGATTGCATGGAATCCCCACCAGTATAGTGTTAGACAGAGATCCTAGGTTTACCTCTAGATTTTGGGGAGCTTTGCAATAAGCCTTTGGAACTAAGTTACATTTCAGCACAGCTCACCATCCACAGGCTGATGACAGTCTTAGAGAACTATCCAAACCATGGAAGATATACTGAGAGCCTGTGTGTTAGAACAAAAGGATAGTTAGGATAGGTTTTTGTCTTTGGTAGAATTTGCCTATAATAATAGTTATTATTCCAGTATAGGAATGACACCTTATGAGGTGTTGTATGGTAGGAAATATAGGTCACCTCTATGTTGGTATGAAGTTAGTGAGTAAACCATTTTAGGACCTGAATTAGTGCAACAAACAACAGAACAAATTAAAATGATCAGGGATAGATTAGTTACAGCTCATAGTAGGTAAAAAAGCTATGCTGATAGGAGGAGGAGACCTTTAGAGTTCATGGAAGGAGAACATGTTTTCCTAAGAGTCACTCTTACTACAGAGGTTGGAAGAACTTTGAAAACACGAAAGTTAAATCCATGATTTCTTGGTCCTTACCAAATTTTAAAGAGAGTCAGGACAATAGCTTACCAAATAGCGCTCCCACCAAACCTATCAAACCTTCATGATGTTTTTCATGTGTCACAGCTTCGAAAGTATAATCCTGATCCTTCACACATTATGAAACTTGAATCAATACAATTGAAAGATGACTTATGCAATGAAACTTGTGAGGATCATGGATGAGGGAGCCAAAGAGCTCAGAGGTAAATAAATTCCTTTGGTGAAGGTCATTTGGAATGGTTAGATCAAAGGAGGCTACTTAGGAGTTAGAGTCCCACATGAGACAAGATTATCCAGAGCTTTTTGAATGAGGTAAGTAATTTTAGGGAGAAAATTTTTAAAAGGGGGAAGAAATGTAACATCTTCCTTAACATGTTAGTAATGTTTATGGACATAAATAAGCTATAACATGTGTTTAACATGTCCAAGTAATTTTGTGACCTTCTGAGTTAATTTAGGCACTTTGTCGCAATACAGAACGTACAAAATGACTATTTTAACTCAGGAAAATAGCATAAATTGCTTAAATAAGGGAAATAAATATGGCAAATTTATTTCTAAGTCACCAATGTATGAAATAAAGTGTAGTTAAAATTTCATGACAAACTGAGTTAAATTGGTATTTTTAAGCACATTGGTTATGCATTTTAATACCGAAATGACTTGTAACAGATGTGAAAAATTATGGAAATAATGAAATTAAAATTTAGGTGAACCTTATAATTTATTTTAATATCATTGGAGGTTAGGAAACTTGCCTTAATAAAATCAAAGTGTTCCTAAGAGATACAAAGTTTTCGTAACCCATACAAAAATCATAAACACTTATCCTTTAATTGACTTTTTATAACTCTTTATCTCACACTCTCAACGATATCTTCAGCAAACAAAGAGGGACAAAAACTGAAGGCAACCGTGCAGGGGAATAGAGGAGAAAAAGAGGAAAGAAAGAAGGAGAAATAAGGGAAGAACCAAGCTTGAACTTCAATCTCTATGAAGATTAGAGGTAGGGGAAAAACACCTCATATTTCTTATCTTTCTTCTATATGTGTTTTCATTGGTTTAGAGCATAAATATGTAAGGGTTTTGATTGTGATTCTTAACCGCTAATGGTGTTTGTTTGTGACTCTTGATTTCTATGTTGGTTTTTATCTTTTGAAATTGTTAATGGATAAATTTTGGTTTGTGAAAAATATTTGATAAATTGTATGGATAATGAATCCCTAGATGGTTACATATGAAAGTTTGATACTATGATGTTATTATGAGTTGGAAATAGAAGTTATTTGAGTTGATTTTGATTGTGAATGGAAAGAGAAGCTTGTGATGGATGTTCTGCAATATTCTAGAAAAACCAAAAAATAGGTTGAGTGTTGCGACACTCAATGATGATGATCCGTGGCACTTGGTTTTTAGACTGCAACAAATTGCTACCAGAAACAGGGAGGCCACGACACACCAGGAATAGGTGATATGGCACTTTTTAAAAAAAATCATGATTTTGATGTTAAATGCAATAGTTTTTTATTCCAATGAATGTTTTATGATGTAATTGTAACACCTTCCCTAGGGAATTACATTTTAGACTAAAACATTATAAAACTAAACCCAAGTCATATATATTTTAATTTTGTAATATACGGGTTGTAAAATTCATTTTCGCTGATCACATGAACTTAACAAAAATATAAATAATAGAAAACATAGTAAACTGAATAATACACATTTCATATATACATAACATGATTTACTAACCACACAAATACATAAGACTTACATACTCAAAAGAATATATACAACTACCATATCAAAACTAAACCTGGCCCAAGTCCAAACATATGAAGAGAAGGGTCCTGCACCTGATCCTCCTCCCGATCCTCTTCAGGATCCCTAATAGACAAGTTCCCCAGTCGGGGCATGTCTCTACGAACGGGAGCCTGAGCGGACGACACCTCAGAATCTTCCCTAGGAGTATAATGGAGATCACCCCATAACTCCCTAATAGGCATATAAAACTCCAAATAAACAACAACATCAACAAAAAAAGTGGTAACCCTATGACAGGTACTACTCCAAAACAAGGTAACATCTCCAACATACTGAATGTGCCCTGTGTCCAAATGGACGCGCCATGCGTCGGTGCCTCCATGAAACTGAACCCTAACGAAACCTAGAAGATTATGCCTCGCCGCCGCCACAGTCTTCATAACACATAAATATAAAATAGAGCAAATAGAATAATACAGTAAAGAGGTGAGATCCCTTACATCATATGTCAATATGGCAGTAAAGAAACGATAATAACAACAATACCATTCATTACAAAAATAACAAGTACAATCATGATATCAACTAATAAATAATTCAATGAACGTATATCACAATAACATGAATACTGACTATACCACAATAATATGTATACTGATTATACCACAACAATATGTGTACTGACTATGCCTATGCACAATGGACCGACCCCTACTCCATGAAGCTAACACAACATCAGAGAGAATGATCAGAAGACATGTCTGTATATTGTCAACCTCAAATCAAGTGTTATAATATTCTCAATGTGCATATTATGACTTACATAAGACATTCTACACCAGATCGTAAATAGGAATAATGTTCTCGTTGAGATCGTCAGTACGTTTACATCAGTTGCCACGACATAGTGGCACTATTCAACTGGTCACTAGTGGAATTCTGTGCCCCGACGTTCCTAAGATCAGTCATTTGACTATCACTACACAAATCGCATCTGCACTAAGGTGTAAATTCAATCTCCTAGGCATACAACCTTAACAAACAAAGTCCCCATGACTTCCACAATGTATGACCAAATGACTCAAGCATCAACAATTATTAACAAAGTGATTTTCATAAAAACAAGCCACCACTGGGCTAAACCATCCATTGACGTCTCTGGGTCCAGTATGTCGGCCCGACAACTATTTGCTATTTTTCTCGATCATGAAGTATTTTTATCGCGTTTTCACAATTGGGTAACATTTTTACATTAATTTTCAATTGCATAAAGATTTTCAAACGTTCTTAATCACGTAACTCAAAAATCCACATTTTTGAATCGCATAAGCTTTTTATCAATATTTTTCAATCGCGTAAAACATTTATTGATGTTCTAAGCTTAATTTTGAAACTTTCCATGTTTAAAATAAAATATGGACCTTAATTCCAATATTTTCTTACCAAATCTCCTCTAAGTGATATTTTCTAACATTTTTCACAAAATCTACATTATTTGGATTTAATCAAACATTTCAAAAATCCTTTTCCATTACCTTTACTAAAACTTTCTTAAATGAAATACTTTAAATTTCAAATGATCTTTCAAACTCATTTTCATTTTCATGGCTGAAAATCACTTCTTTTCAAATGATAAAATTTTGTTCATCTCCTTTTTCATCTTGTAAATTCTTAACTTATATTCTTATCACCTAATCATCTAAGTTCACAATTAATAAAATATTTTTGCCTTAGATATCTATGTTAGAACTAAATGGTCGTGAGCCATATATGGTCTTTGGAACTAAAACTTTGTCATTCTCATATGATTCAACACATGCAAAACATTGCAAACATCAATTCCTACCATAATAATTTCATGCATACTATTAAAATCACATCATCACATATAGCCAATAAGCAACCATAGCAATTTCATGCATACTATCAACATCATATAATCACATATAGCCAAACAAGCATAAACCATAATCACACAATCAAGTGAATAAATCCTCACAGATTTTTTCCCACAAACACAAATTCCATTTCTCACCACCAAGTTGGTCGATGAGGTTAATCTCCCTCTTACCTTAGATGTTGATCAAAAAGCCCTTTTTGTTGCCTCCTTGAAGTAAACGTCCATCACTAAAACAAACAAACATACACATATTACAAACTAATACTTGAAACAAGATGACCATGGATCAATCTTATGGTCTAGAGCTTTGAAAAAAAGATTAGAAGTGAAGATCAAGAACTTCACCTAGAAACCCTCAAACTTAGGCTTGAAGAAAAAGGTTGAAGATGGATGAATTTGGAGAAGATCACAACATGAAAGTGTCTTGAAATGGTGTTTAGGTTCAAGATCTAGGGTTGTTTTGAATTAAACAAGATTGGAGAGTGTTTTGGGTGGGTTAGCCGAAACCTTCAAAGGAGAGAAAAGAGAGAGTTTTGTGTTTTGCTTCATGAAAGAAAGATAAGATGAACTAAGAGAAAAACTTGTCCTCCAAGCTTAGCCTTGGCCGAAAATGCTAAGGAGAGAAAAATGAGAGAATTTTGGTACTTTGTTTCTTGAAAAAAATGATAAGATGAACTTAAGAGATTAAGTAACTAATTTGTCTTTGTCTTCTAAGCTTGAGTAACCACTTTGAACTTCTCCTTCTACAAGCTTGTCCTAGAAGCTTTCTTCTCATTGGTTCATATCTTTGAGTCATAGTGCATGTTTGGCTATAATTATTTTAGCTTAAAATACCTTTTTTTTTTAGAAAAAAGTTATGTCAACAGTGTTTAATCATGTTTGGTAAAATTAACTTCAGCTTTTGCACAAAATTCAATGTAAAAGAAAAGTTTTTTAAGTTAATTTTTATAATGCTGAAGATTAAAGCTTATGATTATAGTTTATAGATTATTCCTTACATTTTGATATGTAAATACCATTTTGTCGTCAATCAAATAACTTTTTTAATCAGTTTATACCTATTTTGGTAATTTAATGCATAAAAGTGATTCTTTTTTATATCAACCAAATGAAATATATTAATTTAAAATCACTTTTCAGCTAACATATCCAAACATAAAAATAAATCAATTATAATCGATTATAACAAAAAGCTTTTATACAATAATTGATTATTGAAATAATCAAAGTTTTCACAGCTGAACCAAACACACACATAGCCACCAAGTTGGACTTTCATCAAACTTAGCTTGTAAGCTTTCTTCTTATTGATTCAAGACCAAGGTGAGTCATAAAGAGAAGCATCTGTAACACCCCAAATTTCCTAAATAGTTGACAGTAATTTTGACAGTTAATAGAATTCTACTGTTTAGTGATTTCTGTGTGCTGGAAAATTATTTTGAGTATTCCGTCAGCGTATTTGATCATTTTGAGTGATTTACTCCGTGTTAGGAAAATAATAATTTTCGAGCCGGAGAAAATTTTACGTAATTTAATTATTACTGTTAAGTCTTAATTATTTTACGTAATCTGATTTGATATTTGTGTGTTTTCTAATATTTATGATTTTTGTGGATGATTATAAATTTTTATATTTCTCTGATCATTTTTGTACTGTTTGTGCGTCCTAGTAGTTCTACGTGGGTCCGGGGTGAGTCCCAAAACGTGAAAATTTTTTTACGTATAGAAAAATTCGTACTGTTGAGACGGAGACAGGGGATCTTACTAAACCTGAATCCGGAAATGTAACGCCCCAATTTTTAGAAAATATTCTGAATGTACTGTTTTCTGTTTTTCATGCTTTTGTATGAATGATGTTGTGTCCCTATTTTTCAGTTCTTGATTTTTGTATGAAAACAATTACGATATCTTGGCTCAAATTTTATTTGATCGTTTTACGTAGTTTGTTTCGAGACGGTAAAATAAAAATTTTTCTCGAACATCTTGTATTAATTTTTCTGAAAGATATACTGCTATATAATCTTTTGGATATTTTATTTGAACGTTTTGGATAATTACCTACGTTGTGGGAAAAAATGGGAAAATGACCGTTACGTCCCGAACGTCTTCGATTTATTTTTTTGTCTGTTTTTAATTGTTTTCTTCTTGATTTAATGCTCGAAAATATCTGTCTGTGATATTATATGGACTTTTTGTGTGATTTGCTCAGAGGCGGGAAAATAATATTTTTCGGCCGGGGAAATCTTATTTTATTATTTAGAATTGGGGGATCTTACTTAACCCGATTCTCGAATGAGACTAAAAATAATCTTTTAATTTTTAGGATTTAATCATCAAATAAAATAATTTTATATTATTATAATATTATTTTATTAGTCAATATAATTTAGTGACAAAGTGGACCTAGAAATATTTTGCGGGACCCACAATTAGCGGAACAGTTAGATCGGTAGCTTAGTTAATCACCGTAAGTCGTAGAACTTTCCGCAGTGTCGATTTTCACTATTTGATCAACTAGTGACTCAATGAGAGAATTTATTACAACTTTGTGTGACTAAGCAAGGTGAGTCACCATGAGCAACCAATAGAATTTAAGCTTGTTAAGCAAGATTTAATCCTAACCTTTGATGAAATCAATGGCTTGGATGAAGCCAAATCCATGCACATCCTTACACATGAAGGCTACGGCCATTTGGAGTGAGAAAGCCAAAAACAACACTTCATCTTCATCACTTTTCTCTCTTCTCTCTCATCAAGAACCCTAGCCACCATTCTTGTCCATTTTCTTCACCATATTCGGCCAAGCTTATTTCTAACCATCCAACCATCCAAAAATTTTTCTAACCAAGTTTCCTTAACCTAAACACCATTCTAAGAACCTTTGTAGTTGGGAGTTTCTTCAAATTCTTCCATCTAGGGCTTGGAAACCAACCTTGAAAGTTTTACCTAGAAGGTGAAATTTCATGCTTTTCTTTTCTCTCTTCTTTTTCAAAGTTCTAAGCCATGATTTTTCCATGGTTTAGCTTCTTTTTCATGGTTAGTAACATGTAGATTTTGTTTGAGATTTCTAGGTATTTTTGGTGGTGAAAACCGTGACCTAGGAGGTGTGAAAGCAAGCTTTTGTCTTCATTTAAGGTAAGAGGAAGACAATTCTTATCATCCCTTGATGGTGGTAAGAAGATGGATTGTTTGTAGAATCCATAAGGATTCGGTTGTGGTGTGTTTATTGATGTGTATTTGTTAATTTTTGTGGTTGTTAGTAGTTTATGTGGTAATTGTTATTAGCTTTCTTGTTTGATGATTGTAATAATTTTGCATGTCTATTAGCTTTTGAAAGCATGTCTACAAGCTTTAATTTAGGTTGTATGTACTAGAAAATATTTTTGCATGTGTTAGAAATATAATGCATGTGTTAGAATTGTATGATAAAATATAGGATGTGAATAACATGTGTAAATTTGCATGAGTGTTCCAAAGAACACATCCAATAGCTCACGGCAATGACAAGTTTGGAGGACCAAAATGTTCTCTTGATTTTTCCTAAAGTGTAACTTAATTAACCTAAGGGAATCAAGAAAGTTTCTAATTGATTTGATCAAAGAAAATGCATTTAGAAATCAAATGGTACAAACTTAGTATTTTGGGCCAACATGCCTAAAGGATTAAATTGACTATTGTTAACTATTTTCTAAAATGATTTAATGAACTTAGACAATATAATACATTTGATATGATTTAAAAGGTGAAAGACATTTTGGAAATCAAATGCAAAAGTTTTATGAAATTTGGCCAACATGCCACTATAGGTAATCATGATTTTTAAAACTTGATTCTAAACCTTTTTCAATTAAAAAGAAACAATACAAGTTAAGAAGAAATTTTCTATAATGATTTTTGAAGGAACCAATTGATTAGAAGTAAGTCTAAAGGGTTAAAATTCATAATTTTATCATTAGGAAGTAAAATACATAAATTTTGAGAAATTTTCTAACATATAGCTCACTTTAAGTTTTGAAGCATGTTAGAGATTTCAAAAAGAATTAAATGAAATGGTTAAAAATTAGGTAAATAGAAATTTTATGGAAAATTTAGAAAACCATTATTATAAGTTTATAAACAAAATACTATCAATTTTTAGTAAAAATGAACCTATAAGATAGTAACAAAATCCTAATGACAGTATGCGGTATGAAAAATTATTCAACGTAGTTTAAATGTACTAAGTACTATTTCTATCTGTTTAAACAGTAATTTTAAGGGCATTCAAATAAGAAAATGATTTAAAAATCCTACGCGATTGAGAAAACGTATTAAAAATGCTACGCGATTTTAAAAACAGAAAAATATCTTTACCCGATTTTTAAACGTTTGTAAAAACGACGAGATTTCAAAAACGCGATAAAATTTCTACGCGATTGACCGTCACTATATTTATTTTTCGCTGTCGGGAAAATGTGAACCCGTCGAGGCTTTTGAGGTTATTTAGTTGTCGGGAAAAAGTGAACCCGTACAGGCTTTCTGCCATTGAGGGCATATATTTTTATCTTGAGGGCATTTTCGTAATTTCATATATTTGGAATTATGTATTTGTCTTTATACCAATTTTTGGTGTTTTGGTTGACGAGACGAATCACATCGTGTTGTCGATGCGATAAATGTAGTGTGGTTTATTGTTCTAATGAACTTGGAGACTTTAGTGTACGGGATGAGTTGGTAGCTCACCGGGCCGTGGTAAATCGATAGCACACTAATGTACTCGACATTCACTATATTTAATCGAGGTTTGTAAAGTCTAGTAGTACATTGCCTATAGTGCCACAACGGGAGACCGTGAACTATACTACGCTGGATGGTGGATTCCCAGTCCGTAGGCTATTGACGCAACGTGTGACCGCGTAATAGTTGGTTGGGCAGCCGTGGTACTAATAGATTTTGCAAGTCATTCTCTCGATATCTGTTTGGGTTTAGCTCCATGGAGTAGGGTTGTGTTTTGGTGTATTTGATTTTATCTTGGATAATATTCCATTTTCTCTATTTATCTTTATCCGGTAATATCTTGGATGTTTTTACATTTTCTCTAGTTATATTTATCGATAATTCTTATGTTAGTTGTCCATTTCTTATCTTATTTTATCGTGAGATTGATTTATACGTGTGATTTTCTTTATTTGTGTTATATCTATGATGTTCGAAACACTAGGATATCTAATATGTATTCTTGTTATAGCTTTTTCGTATTGTATGAACCTGTGTAGTTGTTATTTGTCGTCTTCTTATTGGCCATGTTGCGATGATTTTATGTTGTCTTACCTCTTTATTGTATGTGTCTCTTGTCTATTTATTTTATACGGTAAAGAGTTTGAAGAGGAAGAAGAGGAATGACCTCTTGAGATCGTGTACCCGAGGAAGAGGAAGGTCGGCCAAGCCGACGATCGGTTTACGATCAAGAACCATCCGATCATCCATATCCTCTGGATTGATTGTGTGGGATGGCTACGCCAGGATTTTTGGGATTCATAGAGCTGGTATTTCATGGAGGTGATCGGCTTGGCATTTACGAGGAGATCGTGCTTACATTACCTATCTTTGGACGTATGACCGTGATTCTACGTCATCGGTTTGATGGAGATCCGATTGTGACGACAACGTTATTTCGCACTTAGAGTTACCCTTATCCATTAGGCGTTATTGGGGTCTTTGAAAACCCCGAGCCTAGTGAGATAAGTATCGTATCGACCGCGCGATCCCGTTATCGCCGTGTGTCGAGACATCCGGGATATCTATCTCCGATGATCATTTTCGTGCCGAGAGTGATCCATCGAGGATTAGATAACCATGATGTTTTTTGGGCGCACAACGTATGTACGTATATATTAACTCTTTTATTGCTTTCTTTCTTGTTTTTGTTTAAATAGTTGTAGTCTTAGTTGTAAATTATTTGTACAGTTTATAACTTAATCATATGTATATTATTAGTGATGATGTTTTTTTTATTTCGTATTTTTCGCATTATCTTTTTATTACATATTTCTGTCTATCAGGAATTATTTTACAACCCGTAATAATATTTAACAAATGTTCCGCAACTTGGGTAGATTTTATTTCTATTTATTTTATTTTCTTTTATGTGTGACATCCTCCAAAGGGGTGTTACAGGAAACAGTTTTAGAAAATTTTATTGTACTGTTTTGTACTGTATTTAATTATCAGACGATAAAAATACAGTAAATATATTCTTTTGTGGGGTTTTAGCAGATAAAAATAGAAATTATACTGCTTAAGTCAATAATAGTGGTTATGACAACTTTTGACGGGCCAATAGGAAGCAAGTCTAATATTAAAGACTTTTATATCAACCGTCGATTTAATCAACGGTGTAGGATTAGTCCGAGAAAATGGCTATGGCTATTTATAACAATTGGATTTAGATTTAAATCAAGGGTGGAGATTTGATCTTATAAAGTGGCTAGGACCATTTGTGACCGTTGGATTTGGATTTAATCAACGGTGGAGATGGATCATTTATAACCATTGGATTTGGATTTAATCAATGGTGGAGATTTGGTCTTCTAAAATGGCTATGACTAATTATGACCCTTGGATTGAAAGTTTGAAGGAGTAATCTTGACCCTTCATTTTGGAGATGCATCTAATGGCTAGGATTCAAGGAGGAAAGATCAAATGGCCTAGATTAAGTCTTCTAATTAAAAGTCTACCTAAATCCTAACCATTGAATTAATCAATGGCTAGAAATGCTTTAGATGGTGGCTAATAATGATGACAACTTATTGAAATGCATAATGCATGAAAGGGACACGATTTTGTGCTTCATTTTGGAGCTAAAGAAAAGCTTTATGACCATTATTAGATGTCTTGGTCAATTATGCATCATTATTGATCATTTAGCATCCTTAGGAGAATACTTGAAGGGGGGGACGGTTTTTGGTAGCTTTAGGAGAGCTTTGCATGGTTTATGACCATTATCCTTCATTCTTGATCATTACTGATCATTTCAAAAACCTAAAGCTCTTAGAAAAATTTCTCTCCTTCGGCCATGATCACTAAACCTACCTTCCATCATTCAAAAATTTCATCCAACCTAGTTTCTTGAATTCTTACCTTATTCTAAGAACATCTCTAGTTATGAGTTTTCACAAAATCATTCATCTTGAGCTTCAAATTCAAGCTTCAAGTTTCTACCAAAAATGGGATTTTCCAAGGAGCTCTACGAAATTGATAGGAAGGGAAACCAAGTGATTTCACTTCATTATTTACCTTAACCAAGTCTAAGAAGCCTTTCTTTCACAAAAATTAAAAACTTCATCCTAGTTCTTCAAGAGGAATTTCGGCCATATCACCTAAAATCACCATCCAATCTCTTTTAATTTCATCTAACCATAGATCTTGAATCTACATGATATTCTAAGCAACTTTCATGTTGGAGACTTTCTCTAAATCATTCATCTTCAACCTTGTTCTTCAAGCTAAAGATTGAAGCTTTATTGGTGAAGTTTGTTAATCTTCACTTTTCTTTTGATTTTCAAGTTCTAAGCCATGTTTGATCCATGGTTCCCCTAGTTCAAACTTAATATACTAATAAACTTGTGTTTTGTTGTGTATTTAAGAAACTTTTGGTGGTGAAGGACTTGGAAAAAGAAGCAAAATAAAGAGTTTTTGAGGATCTTCAAGAGGTAAGAGGGAGATTCATCTCACCAACCAAGTATGGTGATGAGAGATGGTTTGTGTATTTGATGGATAGTGAATCCATATGAGGATTCATATCCATGGTCATGTAATAATTTGTGGGTGTTTATGTTGTTTATGTGTTTTGATTATTTGCCTATGCTTGGTATGATTTGCATGATTTATTGCTTTGATTATGACATGCTTGTGATATATATTTGAATATGTATATGTATGCCATGATTTGATGATGGAAAGGAAATTAATTTTTGGTTCCAAAGACCAAGAGGATTTCGACCAAGACACCTCAAAATAGGTGTTCATAAATTAATATTTTCATGAATGATAAAATTAGATGATTAGACAAGCAAGGAAAATAAACAAAGGGTTTATTTTTCAAGAAGTATTGTTCACAGTTTTGAGAAGGATTTTTATTGATTTATTTTGTGTAAAAAGTTTCTAAGCATTTTACTAAACATGAGTTTTAAATGAAAAGGGCAATGTTGATTTTAAGGATTTGCAAAGAAAGTGAAAATGAAAATGAACAAATGATTTGATTTCAAAGATCAAGTACTCACGGTTTTTGTTAAAGAATTTTTAATGGTTTTGTTTGTGTAAAACCATATCAATTTAAAAGGAAAAATATTTGATGGTTTCAATGACCATGTACCACGGTTTTAAAGGCTTGTGAATGCCTTGGTTTTATGAAACAAAGTGGTTTTCCAAGTGGAAATGTAATTTGAATTAGTGCAAGGAATTCGGAAAGGGAATCATAGTATTTTATCACTTGAGAAATGAATTTCAGTATGTAAATGGAAAAGAGAGGTTCAAACACACCTCAATTTATTTTGAAGAGAATTGATTTTAGAATTTATTTGAGAAAAATGGAAAATATAATAGTGATTTGATATTTTCTAATGTGTAACTCATCCTTTGGGTTTTGGAGAGCATTAGTAATTTTTAAAGTTAGAAACATTGATTTAATTCAATGGAATTGTGAATTTGTGGAATTATTATGAAAAGGATTTTCTTGTGTAAGAAAATGTAGAAGATAAAGTACGAAGTCATATTATTTTGAGAAAGGTTGAAATGAAATTTTTGAAGGTTGAGAAATATTTTTCGCAATAGAAAAATGATGTTAGAAATGATATTGATTTGTTTGGAAGTCCAAAATAATGTTTGGAATATTGAGGAATATTTTACGTGGTTGTAAAATGGTGAAAAATGTTTTACATATCTTAAAAACGTGATTTTTAAGCTATGCGATTTGAAAAATGTTAAAATATTTCTACACGATTTGAAAAATGTTGAAATATTTCTACGGGATTTGAAAAGCGTTTAAATATTTTGAAAATGATGGGAAATGGTTTATGCGACTTAAAAGAATGATTTTTAAGTTACACGATTGTGAAAATAGTGAAAAATCACTACGCGATTTGAGTAATGTGTAAATATTTTTATGTGATTGAGAAAACGTTGAAAAAAAATCAATACGTAATTTAAAAATGCAACGGAAATGTTGCGCAATTGTGAAAATATGACAAAAGTGTTTTGTGACTATGAAAACGCGATAATATGATTTTGCAATAAAAAATACAGTATGATTACTTTTGGGCCAATGTGTGGACCCTGATTATGAGGTGATGAAATTAAACTGAGAATGGGCCAATGTGTGGACCCTGAATATGAAATAGTAAATTTTGCCTGTGATTGATAGTGGTGCATTTTATATGCATGAATTAGTGTATGAACACTATATGAGAAAATGATAAATTTTGCCTATGATTGGCATTGGTGCATTGAACATGTATTGGAAAGGTCCGATGGACTGTATAGGGTTATTTGCCTAGGAGAGACGTACACCTCTTGAGTGGGTGCGATATGCGTAGTGTAAGTCACTTGTTGACCTTGGGGGCATCGGGGTGCGAGTTGCTTACATGGGTGGTTGGTCGCGCTTCTTCCCGTAGGTTAGACCGATGCAACGCACCGATGATCCTGACCGAGATACTATTCTTAATCATGATCTCGTAAAGACTATCGTGTATATGCTAGATATGCAAAAATCAAAATGAGGATTATAGCACTTGGTCTGAGGCATTTTGGTACCGACAGATCTTTTGGATCGACTTCTCCGATCTGAGTATTAGCTCCATGGAGTAGGACATTGAGTCTATGTGTGCATGCATGAAACTGAGCATTTATACCAATGTGATATATTAATTGAGGAATATTGGCTATGACAATTGTTCTGTTGAAATACTTGGATGATGATGATGATAATTGGATAATGATGAGGACGTCATCGTGAATATTGAATGATATTTGAATTGATAAATGATTTGATGATGATAGTTGATTAATGTTGAGTGCATTATGGGAATTGTGGTATGACATAGCTGTATGGTATGTTGTTTGTGTTATTTCTATACTACCATGTTGGTATTGGTGTAGGTAATCTCACCTCTTTGTTATATTGTTTTGTTGTGTTTGTATTATTAAAATTGAATAGTAGATGAAACGAGTTGTCTTAGACATACGGGAGATAAATACTCTGAGATCGGAGACAACATCAGAGAATGACCATTCCAGATATGATAGCATGCAGTGTTGACAAGGAACAGATGTCTGATGCGTCAAGATGGATACAAGAAGGAATAAGTATGCTAAGTTTTCTCGTTAGTATTGTACCGTGCTATTAAGTAGGACCCGTCATGGGGTTTGCTACTGTTAAAAAAAAGAGTCTGTTAGTTTTATATTTCTCTTTAAATTGTTAAATATTAATTGGTGTCAATATTGTATATTAATTAGTTTAAACGTATTTTCAGTAACACTTATGGATTACAGTAAGTTTATGTTTCCATCTTCAGCAAGAAAAGGAAATTTTAAAACTCACCTTTTATAACTCAAACCTTTTATGTACTGATTTTCAGATTGGGAGTTGGTAGTCAGAAATGTGATATCCTGAGGAGGGTGTTACAGCATCTAGGGGAGATGACTAGGCTTGTGTCTAGAAACATCCATCTAGATCTTTACCGGAAACTATTATCTAATGGACAAAGGTTACTGCAAGCAAAACCATAGGTTATTGTTCAATGGATAATAAAATATACCTAGATTTTATTTGTCAGATAAAATCTCAACACAAGAAAAATTTCAAAATCTGCTTCCGGTTTCGGGTTTAGTAAACTCCCCTGGTCTTGCATTAACAGTAAAAAAAATTTTTGGCCGCAATTTTTTTTAATTTTTCCGAAACTGCCTCGCCTCAAATACACATAAAGTCTAAAAATAATAATAAAATAATCAAAATAAATTAAATAATTCATAAAAATATCAAAAATCATAAAAATTCATAAAAAGAAATTTCGGGGTGTTACAGTAACAATGTTGAAATGAAAATAAGAACTCTTAAATGCTTACTATTAGATGTTAATTAAGGTTGGAAACTTGAGTTATGTTATGATGTATGTTGAAGAACATCATAGTATAAGCAATAGTTTATGATTCCAAATGATGTTTTGTGATGTATCAAGGTTAAATTGAGGATACAAGCTCTTAAATGCTTACTATTAGATGATGATTAAGGTTGAGACCTTAAGCTATGTTATGAATTATTGATGAAAATCATCATAGATTATAATTGATCAAGAATGGATTTAACATATTTATGCATGTTTTGATTTTCAAACTTGCTATTTGACATTTCCATATATTGTAATATTATGACTTGGACAAAAGGGTGCAAAGGGTTATGTTAAAATGTTGGTAGTGCAAGAAACAAAAGGGTGTCCTACCTATCCAGAAAACAATACGAAGAACAATAGGGCTTCCAAAAACAAAAGGACTTCTTGGAAATAGTCAAATAACATACGTTTTGCTAAAATAAAATTGTTTTTGAAAAATCATAGTATAAGCATCTTAGGGCACATCTTAGGCATATTCATGCAACATCATACCTTGCATAATCATGTACTGCGTAATTTGACAATTGTATAGGCAATTGTTGTAAAAAGGGTAAGTAAGATTAATAACCACCAATTTAATGATAGTTAAATGTTCTGATTAAAACTGTGATGTTATATAATTGACCGAAGCTATTTTATTTAAATTAAATTGATTACCTGTTTCAGGAAGGGAAAAGACTAAATTTTTGGCTTGTGCCACCTTTCCAATTATTTTTCTTATATATATGAACTAGTTTTCCCCTGAAGTAGCTGGATTTATGATGATGCTATGTTTTTAAAATTACTACTGAGAATTTTCAATCTTGTTTCCATGATAAATCCAACAAATGAGCTTAGCAGGAACAAAGAAGGACAATGAAGACCTAGTTAGCTGTTTTGTACATATGTTATTGATGTACTTAGTTTGCTAGTGTTATATTTATACTCTTATGGCTTGTTATAGTTATTTTGTATATCTTAGACATATTTTTAATTTTGTAGTAAAGAGCAAGTTTCCAGTTGTGTAAAATTATCTTATTCTCTTTAATGTTAGAAAAGGCTATATATAATTTCATGACAATTTTAATACAAGTTGATATTCACGCTTAAATTTAGAAGTGACTATCCTGATACTACGTGTCTGAATACATTGATGATATATACAGTGGTAGTTTTGGGTGTTACACTGCACCCATTATCCCTACTCAAGGATAGGGCCCGACAGTGTAGCACAATCCCCCACGAGTTTCTGCACCACCAACACATGTAAAAACCTCTGCCACTAGGAGCTGGGTAGTTCTCATCGAGATTCTTAACGAGGGGCATGAGACTTCAATTTCAGCCAAAAGTCCTAACCCGTCATGAAGGGTATCTGTTAGAGATAGACTCATGTTCCCTCCTAGAGAATGAGCTAACAATATTGTTCAAGGGCCCAGGATCCTAGTCCGTGCTCACCTAGGGCCCTCGAATGACATCACAGATCACGGGTCACATCATCAGGACACCATCCAATCTGAGATGATAAGAAACCGCCTTCAAGAATTGCTACATTAGTAAACAACGCTAATCAACGAATAATGACGATTGTTGGACGATCAATGTTGTCACCTAGATGATCTTGAAAGGTCTATACATGATGAAAACTATAACAGAGGGTGGAATACGGACGGTAACCAGAGAAGGGTTCATAACCCATAGACCAACCTGACACGTATGCCTGCCGAAATCTAACATCAACGCCCTCGATAGGAATAAGCTTACCATGGACCCCAGAAGTATATGTCGGACCCCAGTACTAAATAGTAACAACTTTACCGTGATATGTACGTAATAGATAAATCTTTATGATATATGTCATTGCTAATCATGATCTTAATAGCACCATAACTATCATACTAGTATTCTAATAGTGTAGGAATCCTATGCAACTAAATAAGGAACATATCTCCTCCTGTGATTATAACGAGCACGTATCTCTTCATTATGAGAACGTATCTATTCAACCTCTATAAATACCAGCCCAAGTCACCTTAATATGATATCTTGAATCTCACTGCATAAACCCTACTTGTGCACTACCTGACTTAAATGTTGGAGTCTCTTTGCAGGTATCCATCTCCTGGTTCAACACGCTTTGCTGCAGCCACACAAGGAGGAAACCACCTTAACGTGCCTATCTCAGGTACACCTCTGAATTCACTTTAGAACATTGGTGCCGTCTATGGGAAAGATAAACTTCTATTCCCATTCAACTATGGTAAGCACAAGACAACTTCCAAGAAAAAGAGGTCGCTGCCCCTACTCAAAGACAGGACCCGGCAGCGCAACACAATCCTCCACCAATTTTTGCACCACCAGCATATGCAAAAACCTCTGCCACTAGGAGCCAGATAGTTCTCGTCGAGACTCTTAACGAGGGGCATGAGATTTTAGTTTCCGCCGAAAGTCCTAACCCATTGCAAACGGTCTCTGTTCGAGATGGACTTGTGTTCCCTCCTTGAGAATGAGTTAACAATGTTGTTCAAGGGCCCTGGATCCCAGTCCATGCTCGCCTAGGGCCCTCAAATGACATCACAGATCGCAAATCACATCATGAGGACACCATTTAATCTGAGATGACAAAAAACCACCTTCAAGAATTGCTGCATCAACAAACGGCGCTGATCAACGATAATAATTAGATGACCAATGTCGTCACCTAGATGATCTTGAAAGGTTTGTACATGATGAAAACTATAATGAAAGGTGGAATACAGACGACAACCGGAGAAGGGATCATAACCCGTAGACCAACCCGACACGTATGCCTGTTAGAATCCAACATCAACACCTTCGACAGGAATAAGCTTACCATGGACCCTAGAAGTATATGTCAAACCCCGGTACTAATTAGTAACAGCTTTACCGTGAGATCTACACAATAGATAAATCTTTATGATATTTGTTATTGCTAATCATGATCTTACGGAATAATATCACCATAACTATAATACCAGAATTCCGTTAGTATAGGAATCCTCTACAACTAAATAAGGAACATATCTCCTCCAATGATTATAACAAGAACGTATCTCTCCATTATGAGATCGTATCTATTCAACTTCTATAAATACCATGCTAAGTCACCTTAATTTGATATCTTGAATCTCACTGCATAAACCCTACTTATGCACTGTTTGACTTGAGCGTTGGAGTCTCTTTGCAGGTACTTACCGCTTGGTTCAACACGCTTTGCTGCAACCACACAAGGAGGAAACCACCTTAATGTGTTTATCTTAGGTACACCTCTGAATCCACTTCAAAACATTGGTGTTGTCTATGGGAAAGATAAACTTCTATTCTCATTCAACAATGGTAAGCACAAGACAACATCCAAGAAAAGAAGGCTTTGCGCCTACCGCCCCTACTCAAGGACAAGGCTCAGTGGCACAATACAATCCCCCACTAGTTTTTGCACTAACAGTATATTTAAAAACCTCTGCCACTAGGAGCTAGGCAGTTCTCATCGAGACTCTTAACGACGGGCACGAGACTTCAATTTCCACCGAAAATCCTAACTAGTCGCGAAGGGTTTCTATTCAAGATAGACTTGTGTTCCCTCCTGGAGAATGAGCTAACAATGTTGTTCAAGGGCCCAAGATCCCAGTCTATGCTCGCCGAGGGCCCTCGAATGACGTCGCAGATCACGGATCACATCATGAGGACACCATCTAGTCTGAGATGACAAGAAATCGCTTTCAAGAATTGCTGCATCAATAAATGGTGCTAATCAATGAATAACGACGATAGTTGGATGATCAAAGCCATCGCCTAAATGATCATGAAAGGTCTATACATGATGAAATCTATGACGGAAGACGGAATACAAACGACAACCCGAGAAGGGCCCAATATGACAATGTCGAGGTCGTTGGAAACAACGTTCCGACCCTCGATGGACGACAGCAGCAATTCTCAGATGAATTAATGGAGTATAGGGTCCCAAGAAACTTCAAGCCTCCTTCCAACTTGGAGGCCTATGATGGGACAATGGACCCTCAGGAACACTTAGATGCCTATACTTACTCTATACAGTTCCATAAGGGATCCTAAGAGTTGTTATGTCATGCTTTCCCCCTCCTTTTAAAGAAGGGCGCCCTTTGTTAGTTTTCCACCTATGAGCAAAATCCATCATCGGGTGGGAGGACCTCAGATAACACTTCGTGCTACACTACATTAAGAGGAGCTATGAGCCCCTTCATGGATATATTAAGAGATTCAGTGATGCTTATGTTTGTGTAGCAGACCCAGATGACAATATTGCTCTTCATTATACCCAGAGCAGCCTCTAGACTAATTCAAACTTCTTCAAGTCTTTAGCAAAAAAGAAGCCAGTAACTTTGAAGGAGCTTTACTCGCACTCCCAGAGAGATATCGAATTAGAGGAAGTTACTAAAGCTAAAGAGAGTTTGGAAAAAGGTGAGCCACTCACCATAAAAATAACTGAAACTCTAACCAACCTCGAAACGCCTCTAAAAGCAATCCTTACCAGTACAAATATTCTGATTATACTCCTTTGAACACCCCATGAGAGATAATCATGAGGGAGGTGCTTTAGACCGAGTTTTGGGATATCAAGAGGTTGCCCCTCTTAAGAAACAGTCTCAGGAAAATCACTCGAAGCACTATAAATGGCATAAAAGTTATGGCCATGAAATAGAATAATGCTATCAAGGAGGGATAACTGCAAAAGTATATCAATGGAATCCAAAACAATGATAACCATAGAAGATAAAGGGAGAGAAGACATAGCCATAATCCAAGGCAAAGTCCGACCCTGCACTCCACCCCGCTGTGATACCGAAAATTGGCAGGATCAAATCTAGGATACTCGAAGTGGGGGCAATAGGAAAAATCGATTAGTGAGCACTATCTCAAGAGGATTCGCAGGTGGCGGGTCATCCAATGACTCCCGGAAGAAAGCACTCCAGATGGCAGTATTAAGCGTCTCTGGCTCTACACGCAAACCCAGTACAGAAGATAGGGAGGAACCTCTCGTCTCCTTCTTAAACAAGGACTACAACGATATTATCCGAGATCACGATGACCTGCTGGTCATATCTGGAATAATATCAAATGCGAAGGTCCGACGCTTCTTCATCGATCAAGGAAGTTCAACGGACATCATGTTCATGGACGCCTTCAAAAGATTGGAGTTCCCCTTATCTACTTTAACCCCCTATGAAGGTGAGCTCACCAGCTTTTCTTGGGAAAAGGTTATCCTTGTGGGTCACTTTGAAGCTTTTTTAACCCTAGGCAACGATAGAGTTTACAGAACCGTCAAGGTTAGGTTTCTAGTTGTGGATTTCTTATTAGCATATAATATTATCCTAGGTCGCCCTACGCTTAATGGTATTGTCATTGTAGTGTCTACTGCTCACTGGGCCATGAAATTCCTCTACAAGAATAATGAGGTGGTCACGATTAAGAGTGATCAGATCGCAACATGCAAATGCTACAATGAGAGTCTCAAAATATGTAGGACCCCTAAGAAGACCAAAACACGCACATCTAGCCCAGCTTTGAATCAAGTCTACATCCTCATGACCGAGTTAGACATATGCGAAGAAATCTGGGGTACCAAACCCTAGCCAGAAGGAAAATTGCTTCCACTCTAGCTCAGTGACAAGCCTGATAAAGTCACCAAAATAGGTGCAAATTTGGAAGAGCAGGAGCGGCTCTAGCTTATAAAGCTCTTGCAGAAAAACAAGGACCTATTTGCATGGATGTCCTTCAATATGCCTGGGCTTGACCCCATTTTCATCTGTCATCATTTATCTATTAAACAGGATGCAAAGTCGATCTCCCAGAAGAAAAGAAAAGTTGGCTCTAAGAGAAAATAGATCATCGAGGAGCAAGTCAAAGAACTACTCAGTGCCAGCTTCATCAAGGAGATTTCATATACCACATGGCTCTCTAATGTGGTCATAGTGAAAAATTCAAATGGAAAATGGAGGATGCGTGTGGACTACACGAACCTGAACAAAGCTTACCCAAAAGATCCATACCCCATCCCTAATGTTGACAAATTGGATGACAACTCTTTCGGCTTTCAGCTGTTGTCTTTCATGGACGCTTACTCCGAGTATAATCAGATCCCAATGTACCCCGGAGACAAAGATAAAACTACTTTCATCACTAAGAAGGTGAGCTACTGCTATAGGGTAATACCCTTTGGCTTGAAAAATGCAAGACCAAAGATTTATGAACAGGGTTTTTGAAGATCAGGTGGGGAGAATGCTTGAAGCCAACATTGATGATATGATGGTTAAGACCCCACTATATGAGTCACATACCTCGGACCTCGAAGAAGCTCGCCTAACTGAGAAAGCACAACATGGGGCTTAATATAAAGAAATGCCTATTTGGGGTCTTGGCTGGTAAATTCTTGGGCTTCATGTTGACTCACTGCAGAATTGAGGCTAATCCAGACAAATGTTAGGCAATGGTTAACATGTGTAGCCCCCAGAACATTAAAGAAGTTCAACAACTGACAGGACAAATTATAACCCTCACATGATTCTTTGCTAAAGTTGCTCACAAATTTCTTCCCTTTTTCAAACTTTTTAAAAAAGGGACAGGTTTTAAGTGGACTCTAGAGTGTGAGGATGCCTTCACATCTTTGAAGAATTCCTTATCTTCTCCTCCCATTTTGACAAGGTCAGATCCAGGTGAAACATTGTATGTATACCTCTCCATTCATGAGGAGACTGTGAGTTGTATACATATCCGAGAAATGGCTAAAGGTCAAAAATCTATTTATTTTGTGAGTAAGGTACTGCAAGGTCCCGAGCTTCGCTATCAGAAAATAGAGAAGGTTGCATTCGCCCTCGTCATCATGGCTGGAAGACTTAGACAGTACTTCAAATGTCATCCTATAGTGATAAGGACAGATCAGCCTATCCGCCAAATACTACATAAACTAGACCTAGTAGGAAGAATGATCACCTGGTCCATTGAACTTTTTGAGTTTGGAATCGTGTACGAGTCCATGTTTGCAATCAAGCCATAGGAACTTTCAAATTTCCTTACTGAGCTTACTTCGAATCCTTGTGATCTCGAGGGAATGTCTTGGACCGCATTTGTAGATGGGTCCTCGAACCCTATGGGGTAATCTTAGAAAACTTTGAAGGGGTAACCATTGAAAACTCCCTAAGATTCGAATTCCCCACTTCGAACAACCAGGTGGAATATGAAGTTTGTATCGTTGGACTAGTTATGGCTAAAGAATTGGGAGCAACAAAGATCACACTTTGTAATGACTCTTAGCTTGTGACCTCCCAGATTCAATGTGATTATCAGGCTAAGGAGCCTCCCCTTCAGAAGTACCTAGTAAGTGTATAAGGGCTCCTCAAAAGCTTCCAAACAGTGAAGGTGGAGCACATACCCAGGGAACATAATTTAAAGGTAGACCTCCTATCTAAGTTGGTCAACACCAAAAGCCTGGGAAACAACTGTTCAGTGATTTAGGAAACCCTCGAATATGTGTTGGCTGAAGTCCATGAAAGAATTTGTGGACACCACTTGTGAGGCAAAGCTTTAGCTCTGAAGGCTCTCAGGGATAGATACTATTGGCCAACAATGGAAGTATATTCTCTTGTGCATGTCTAAGTATGCGACCAATGCCAACAACACTCTAACCCTTATCATGCTCTACTTGAGGAACTATCCACGACATCCGTACCCTGGCCATTCTACCAATGGGGTATGGATATCTTGGGTTCATTCCCTCTAGCACCCAGACAACTGAAATTCTTGGTGGTAACCATAGATCACTTCACCAAATAGACTAAGGCAGAACCCTTGGTTACTATCACTTCTACCCAAAATAAAAAATTTATATGGTGCTACATCATTACTAGATTTAGAGTCCCAGAATCCATTGTGATAGATAATGGCACATAATTTAAAGACAAAGGGTTCAAAGAGCTACTTGTTGATTTGAAAATCAAGCATCACTGCAGTGCCGTTGAAAACCCCCGGATAAATGGACAAGCTGAAGCTACCAACTGAGTTATTGTTTACAGACTAAAGAGAAGGTTGGATGAAGCTAAAGGAAATTAGGCTGAGCAATTAGACCATGTCCTATGGGCCTACTGGACTATGCCCCACTATATGACAGGTGAAACTCCCTTCAAGCTTACTTATGGATGTAAGGCTATGATCACGGTGAAGATAGGAGAACCTAGCTGGCGTCTTCAAAATTTCTCACCTGATAGTAACGTCGGGTTGATCAAGGAAGACCTAGATCTTCTAGAAGAAAGAAGACGTATTTCCCACATACGTGACACTGCCATCAAGCAAAGGACGATAACTCGATATAACCTAAAAGTCATTCTAAGGAAATTCCAGCTAGGCAACCTGGTTCTCTACAGAGCCGATATTAGAGGAAGGAATGCCTCCCAAGGGAAGTTAGCCCCTAATTAGGAAGGCTTATACCGTATTGTGGTTAGCACTGGAAAAGGAGCCTACACCTTGGAGACACTAATAGGCAAGCTGGTCAAGAACTTTTGGAATGCGGACAAACTTAGAAAATATTATAGCTAAGTGTCTTCTAAGGCCTGGTCTCTTAGTTTACTTTATGTTTGATCTGCCCCAATTACTATAGGAATACTTTGTATGGACCTTAGTCCTTTACCAAATTAATAAAGCAAAATGATTTTTACGCATCCATTTGTATTTAAAAAGTCTCGAAGGACCCTCAAGGCTATAAATAGCTTTGAGAGTATCCATTGAGCTCATTCCTGATTGGAGCCGGACTATAAAGGTGAAAGACCCTGCATGTTAAGAGGACAACCTACCAAACTTCCCTTTTTTGTGGACAACATATGATAATGACATCCTAAGTCATTATATACCTACCATAAGTTATCTTATGTTAAACAGGTTGTGTAATAGAAAAATCCTAAGTCTCAGGAAAATTCACACAATAAGCTATAAACATTAAAAGACCCTGGCCAAGGACCACTTAAAATTATGCCTAAGTCACGAGGGATCATAAATACCAAAGTATTTGGTATCGGACCCTAGACAAGATTTTCACTAGTAACCTAAGGCAAGTCGGTTCCCAAATGCCAACACGTTTTGGACATCAGACCCCAAGCTAAGGTTCTAATTTTAGGGTGCTCTGAATGCTTAATATAATGAGCATTGGACCTAAACCACGGCTCTCTTTTGATCAGAAAGATTCCTAAGTCTATAACATGGTTATGAAGAGCAACACAATGGGCATTGGACCCAGCAAAGACCATGGCTCCATGGAAATTAACAAAATAAAAAATTTTAATATCCCAAAACCTGGGGAAATTGTATTTACAATATTTAAAAACCCCCACGCAGGGGGCAACAAAAGAGGCAAAAGTTGAAGAAAGGGGACAAGTTACTCCTCAGCTTTATCTTCATCCTTGTTTCATCGCTCTTCACTTGAGTCCCTTTCAGTTAGATCTAGCACGGTAGTAGGAGCCTCATTTGTTCGGACCTTGGAAACCGGTTCGTTAACTGACCTGACTTAACCTTAACTAGGCATCCATCCTGAAATATTCTATCAGGACTTAGATCCTACAAGGCTAGCTCGACCTCGAGGTTGAAATATTGAACTTGGGCAATTGTATTCTGAAATTAATCAACACCAATATTAGTGCTGATGGTTAGCAATTCAGCATTCTCCCCCTCCAGTTGTGTCACCATAGATTGAAGGGTAACATTGGCGGCAATGGATGTTTCAGAGCGGGCTTCTCACTGAAGAGAAAAACTTGGAGATTAGCAAGCTCTTTTTCCAATTTGATAGCTTTGACCTCCTCCTTCTCTTTATCCTTGAGGGCCAAATCGAGCTACCATTTTCCTTTGGCCTTCATTGCCTTCAGTTGGTCCTCCACCTTTCTTTCGAAGCCATCCATGGTCTTTTCAATAAGCTGAGCCTCAGCAGTAGTCAAGAGGGTGAGAGTCTGGAACATGGAAAGTGCCTCAGGTATCTGTCTCTGAGCGATGAATTTAATAACATCATCACTCAAAAGAATGAACTCTGTGGGCAACCTGTCCCTGGTAATCAAAGGCAGAGGATCGACCTTTTGTATGGCATCTCCCTCCACGGCAAACATCTTCCCTCTCCCAGTTTCTTCTGCCTGGTTACTTTCCATGGTTTTCCTTTTCCTCCCTTGAAGGGCTTAAGCATAAGGGTCTGAGTCCCGTTCCCGAATAACAAGAGGAGGAGCAGCGACTATTTGGGGACGAGAAGTCCCAACTCTATCCTTTTTTGCTTTCAAAGCTTAGAATGCTTCAATAGAAGATGCAACACCCTTGTTAGTAGCCATGTTATCTGCAAGGCAGCAAGAAAAGAAAAGGGGTCAAAAAGCATGCAAAATAGAAAGATAAGAGAAACAGGATGAACACCATATAACAGACAAATCCCCTTCTAAGAATGGCCCAGAGGCAATCATCTTGAGCAATGCTCAAAATATCCTTGCATTTGATTGGGCCAACTTCTATCCTCTATTTGATTATAAAATCAACACACTTAATATCTCCCTCGTTAAGATGTTCCCTATTCCTTTCAATAAATTCAATTGGGATGTCTCACACCTGCCGAAACTAGTATAAGCAGAACATTGGTTCCTAATAATCACATATTTTATGCATTAATAAACCCTCATTTTTAGTCATTTACACTCTATATGCACTTAATTGATTAAGCCTGGTTATGTTTTGTAAGTTTGGACTCAAATTGGACTTAATTGATTTTTTCAGCACTATTTTGTTCTTATATTATTTTTGTATTTCAGTCATATATTGAGTTCTAGATGTCTTATAATTATGTATCTTACCTTGTAGGAAAGATAAGAGAGAGCTCTACAACTTTCATGAGAGCTCCAGGGAAAAATCTGATATCTAGTAGAGCTAATTGGGCATAGAAGTCAGAATACGAGTTGTGTGACTGTAACTCGAACAGTATGCAGTAATCATTGCATAATTCGAGTTTAAGGAACTGAAATGGACTGAAATTTTGCAATCTGAAAGTTAAGACCCATATCTACAACTTTCATAAAGAGCACAAGAGCTCAATCAGACATCTTAGAGGTCATATTGGGTTTGGAAGTCAAAACGGAGGTGCTGAAACTGGGCCTAAACAATCTGCAATAATTGGACCATATCTTGGCTATAGGACGAATTTTTGGATGATTTTGGTGGCAATGGAAAGCTGAGACAATTTCCTAGAACGTTCATAAAGACCACTTTGCTTCATTTTGACGTTATCCATGAGTTCATCACTGAATGATTTCAGAGATAAGAAATTTCAATAATTTTTCACTCACAAAAGTTCTTTGGCATTTTCCACTCATCCACCCACTCATCCACTCACTCATTAATCAATTCCCTTATCATTTTATATCTCTAATCCTCTATAAAAGGGACCATAAGTAGATCATTTAGGTAATCTTGGCTTAGCTTAGATTATGTTATTGTGTTATTTATTGTAATTTTCTTTTGTTCTAAGTTGAAATTTTCTTCATCTTTTTCTTCTACTCTCTTTCTCCTTGTTTATGGGTAACTAAATCTTCATCTTGCTTGGGTGAAGGAGTGAAGCTTTTGGTAATAAAATAAGGTAGATTAATTTCTTTCTTGTGCTTAAATGATATATTATCAAGTGATCATTATACGTGTTGTATTTAGTTTCCAATCAATTTAGAAACCCTCCTTGTAAAGTGGAGTTCTTGATTCATTGTAGACAAGTGGTTTTGTACAATGAATGCTTGAACCCATTTACAAGTGTAGGTGTTGGTAAATAATTAAAGGAACCATAATATAACTACATATATAATTATAAATGGACTTTGAATGTTTTATTCTCCGATTGAAACCTCTGTTGTGTGTGGATTTCAATTGAGTTATAAAAAAAATTAATCTTGTCCTTAATTTATTACCAAAAGTGGATCTCCTAACCCAAGCAAGTTCTTTAATTTAATTGTTAACAAGATTTATTATTCTTATTATTATGACAAATCATTTCCTTACCTCAAAGAATTTTTCTTCATCAATTCCCTGTGGATCGACCTCGGACTCCTGAGAGATTTATTACTTGAGACAACCTGCACTTAGGGTTGCATCCTTTAATCCACATCAAGTTTTTGGTGTCGTTGCCAGGGACTTGATTTAAAGTTTTAATTTATCGAGGTTCTCATACTTTAATAAAATCTATTCTCTCTTCTCCCTTACCAAAGCCAAAGATCGGCTTACCGATCATTCAGTTTCTTTACTAACTCTCTAACTTTATAATTCTCTAACTTTCTAACTTACTAACCTACTAATTTTCTAACTTATTAACTAACTTTTTTTTATTTATGTCATTTATTTATGCTTTTTATTTATGCTTTCTGACTTACTAACTTATTATCTTATTTATTTATGCTTCTTGTCTTATTTGTTTATGCATTTTGACTTACTAACCTTTTTAACTTTTATATTTAAGTCATTTATTTTTGCTTACTAACTTTTTAATTTTTGTCATTTATTATTATTTTCTAACGTAATGAAATAATCATTCTTCTTCTTCTCTTTTATTTGGCTCTGGTGGGGCTTTGTCTCTCTCCAATTTTCATGTTCTAAATTTACTTTTTGTACTTTACTTTCTGCACTTTATTTTCTATATTTTACTTTTTGCACTTTCTAACTTACTAATTATTAACTCTCTAATTATCTAACTTTTAAATTTATCAGTTATCTAACTTTTTACTTTATCAGTTATCTAACTTTTTATTTGTTAATATTTATTGGGTGGTTGGTTTATTCCACATCCTTGTTAATATTTAATGGCTAGTGTAAACCGTTGACTTGTACATTATTTTTTCTATTTTAAGTCATTTATTTATTCTTAATTGATATCGTGATTTAAATTCTGGTCGTTTAGCTAAAATTAATCCTAGTACTTTATATATTGATTTATTTGAATCACAATCACACATAATTGACACAATGGCTGAAAATGAAAGTGTACATGATGAACATGAAAATCGATCATTGCGAACCATGAGTGAATATTTACAACCATCTCGAAATTCTAGTCCATCATGCTTTATCTTTCCACTCAATGCCAATAATTTTAGATTTAAGCCAGTTATGATTTCTTTACTTAATTTTCATGGTTTAGAATCTGAAAGCTCATATTTACATCTAAAAGAATTTGAGGAAGTATCTATTACTTTCAATGATCAAAATTACACGGAAGAGATTGTTAAGCTTAAATTGTTTCCTTTTTCTTTAAAAGATAAAGCAAAAACTTGGCTTAACACTTTGAAACCAAGATCAATTGGCACATGGCAAGAAATGCAAGGTGAGTTCTTAAAGAAATTTTTTCCAACACATAAAACCAATGCTATGAAAAGACAAATCTAAAATTTTTGCCAAAATTCAAATGAAGCATATTTTCAAAGTTGAGAACGATTTAAAGATTTGTTAAATTCTTGCCCACATCTTGGTTTTGAAAAATGGCGCACTATAAGCTTCTTTTATGAAGGTTTAACACTTGAAACTAAACAATTTGTGAAAACAATGTGCAATGGTGAGTTTCTTGATAAAGAACCTGATGAAACTTTAGACTATTTAAACTAGTTGGCTGAAAATTCTCAATCTTGGCATGGTACTAATATTTCTGAAAATTCAATTAGATCTAACCTTACAAGTGCTAATAAAGGAAAATATCACCTTAGTCAAGAGGAAGATCTAAATGCTAGGTTTGCCAATTTGACTAGAAAAATTGAAGCAATGGAATTAGAAAAAGCAAAAGAAATCAAATCTGTGCAAAATGAAGAAATTTGTGGCATTTGTGATGACTTAGGACACTCAACACATGAATGTCCTAAGATTCCTGTTTTTAAAGAAGTTGTACATGAGCAAGTAAATGCAATGAATAATTTTAAAATGACATTTACTTCTTCTTTTTCAGATACATACAATCCAGGATGGAGAAATCACCCGAACTTTACCTGGAGGAATAATAATCAGTCACAATTTGTGCAACCACCACCTCCTCAGGCACAACAAGACTCTCAAAATTCTCAAAGATATGCACCTTATGTCCCACTATATAGGAAAAACTTTGAAGAAACACTGCATGCATTCATAGAAAAGTAATAGGCCATTAATAAACAAAACAATCAAATCATGACTGACATAAAAGAAACTCTTGCTAAACTTTCTTCTACACTCACCATTCACGAGAAAGGAAAATTTCCTTCTCAACCTCAACCAAATCCCAAGGGTTAGTACAATCTAAATGAGGGTAGTTTAGAAAACTAACAAATGGACCAAGTCAAGTCAGTGATAACTCTTAGGAGTGGAAAGGTTGTTGAAAAACAAATTCTCGAATCTTGTGAAAAAGAAGATGAACCAATTCCCCAAGAAAATGAAGAAGTTGACTGACCAAACTCTCACTTGCACCCCCATTTTGTCAAGCATTAAATAATTCAAGGAAATTGATCCATAACACTGAAATTTTTGAAATTTTGAAACAAGTGAAGGTCAATATTTCTCTGTTAGATGCTATCAAACAGATTTCTTCTTATGACAAATATTTGAAGGACTTGTGCACTGTTAAAAGGAAACTAAATATGAAAAAGAAAGCATTTTTGGCTGAATAGGTAAGCTCTATTCTTCAAAATAATAATGAGTTAAAATATAAAGACCTTGGTTGTCCTATAGTTTCATGCATTATTGGAGAACATAAAATTGAAAAAGCTTTACTTGATCTTGGTGCTAGTGTCAATTTGCTTCCATATTCAGTTTATCAGCAACTCAACTTGGGTGAGTTAAAACTAACTTCTGTAACTCTTCTACTTGCCGATAGATCAATTAAAATTCCAAGAGGAATAGTAGAAGATGTGTTGGTTCAAGTTAATAAATTCATATATCCTGTGGATTTTATTATCTTGGATACTAAACCTATGATTGATAGTTGCAAGTCAATTCCTGTTATTTTAGGTCGTCCATTTGTAGCAACATCTAATGCTTTGATAAATTACAGAAATAAAGTGGTGAAACTAACATTTGGAAACATGACACTGTAACTCAATGTTTTTAACATGTGCAAGCAACCACAAGAAATCCTTGATGAAAAGGAGGAAGTTGAAGGAATTGAAGCAATTATAGATGATCATCTTCAAACAATGAGTTCTTCTGACCCATTAGAAATTTGTTTAATTAATTCATTTGATTCAGGCATGCAATTAGAAGATGATATCTCTGAAATCTACTCTTTGTTTGATTGTACATAGGTAATGGAGTACAAGGGATGGAAGCAAAGATTTGAAGAGGTAAAACCTAGGAATGATAATACCCATGAAGAAGTACCCACACTAGAAATAAAGTCATTGCCTGTTGGGTTGAAGTACATAATTTTAGGAAAAGAGCAAAGCTTTCTAGTGGCAATTTCCTCGTCCCTTATTGAAGAACAAGAAGGTATGTTAACAGAAGTACTTAAAAGGCATAAAAGTACAATTGGATAGACATTAAAGGACATAAAATGCATTAATCCATTAATTTCTACACATAGAATACATTTAGAGGATAATGCTAAAACTTCTCAACAACCTCAAAGAAGATTAAATCCACACATGAAAGAGGTAGTTAGAGTTGAAGTCCTTAAATTACTTGATATTGGAATTTTCTATCCTATCTCTGATAGCCAGTGGGTAAGCCCTACACAAGTTGTGCCTAAGAAATCTGGAATAATAGTGATTGAAAATGATAAAGGTGAATTAATACCTACGCAAGTCTCATCCAGTTGGCGTATGTGTATTGATTTTATAAAATTAAATGTTGTTACTGGGAAAAATCATTTTCCCTTGCCATTTCTTGATCAAATTCTGGAAAAGGGTAGCAGGACATCCATACTACTATTTTCTTGATGGTTATTCGGGTTATAATCAAATACCAATTGCATTGGAAGATCAAGAAAAGACTACTTTTATATGTCCCTTTAGTACTTTTACGTATAGAAGGATGCCTTTTGGCTTTGCAATGCTCCAGCAACATTCCAAAGATGCATGTTAACCATTTTTAGTGACATGATTGAGCATTATTTAGAGATTTTCATGGATGACCTGACAGTTTTTGGAAATTCTTTTGAAAATTGTATTGATAATTTAGAAAAAGTTCTTAAAAGATGCGAAGAAAAAAGATTTGTGTTAAATTGGAAAAAATGTCATTACATGGTTACCTTAGGAATAGTGTTAGGACATGTGATATCTTCTAAATGAATTGAAGTTGATAAGGCCAAAGTTAAATTAATTGCCCATTTGCCTTCCCCAAAAATAGTCAAAGAAGTTCGTTCCTTTTTAGGACATACAATATTTTACAAAAATTCCTAAAGGACTTTAGTGTCATATCTAGACCATTATTAATCTTCTGTTGAAAGATGCACCATTTGATTAGACTCAAGAATGTCAAAAAAATTTTGAAAAATTAATTGGTCTTCTGACATCTGCTCATATCATGCAATCTCCTGACTGGTCTTTGCCTTTTGAGTTGATGTGTAATGCTAGTGATTTTGCTGTGGGCGCTGTTTTAGGCCAAAAAAAGAAAGGTAAGCCTCATGTGATTTGTTACGCAAATAGAACTTTAAATAGTGCACAAATAAATTACATCACTACTAAAAAAGAATTACTTGCTGTAATTTTTACACTGGACAAATTTCGATCTTACTTAATTGGTTCTTCTATTGTGACTTTCATCGATCATGCTGTTGTTAGATATTTGATGTCTAAGTGGGATGTCAAACCAAGATTGATACGATGGATCTTGTTGCTTCAAGAATTCAACATCACAATAAAAGATAAGGAAGGAGCCGAAAATATTATCGCTGATCATTTGTCCAGACTTACAACAGGCTCACCTTTTAATAGCACACCCATCAGTGATTCTTTTCTCGATGAATTTTTATTTTTTGTCAATTCCATGCCTTGGTTTGCTAACATAGTCAACTTTCTTGTAATAGGAATGATGCCGCCTCAATGGACGCACCATGATAGAAGGAAATTTTTGACAGAGGTGAAATTTTTTTATTGGGATGACCCATACTTGTTCAAATATTGTCCTGACCAAATCTTTTGGAGATGTGTGCCTGACAGTGAGGTAGGTAGTGTTATTAAATTTTGTCACTCAGAAGCTTGTGGAGGTCACTTTTCTTCAAAGAAAACAATTGCGAAAATCTTGCAGTGCAGATTTTATTGGCCCACTTTATTTAAGGACTGTTATACTTTTTGCAAAAGTTGTGAAAATTGTCAAAAATTTGGCTCAATTTCAAAAAGAAACATGATGCCTCTGAATCTTATCTTTGTCATTGAAATTTTTTATTGTTGGGGAATTGATTTCATGGGTCCATTTCCATCCTTATTTGGATTTGTGTATATTTTGGTTGCAGTTGATTATGTCTCAAAATGGATTAAGGTGATTCCATGCTGACACAATGATCATAAAGCTATTCTCAAATTTTTAAAAGAAAATGTCTTGTGTCGATTTGGAATCCCTCAAGCTATCATCAGTGATGGGGGAACACATTTTTGCAATAAACCATTTGAATCTTTAATGAATAAATATGGTATTACTCACAAAATTGCCACCCCTTATCACCCTCAGACAAATGGACAAGTTGAATTGGCAAATAGGGGGGATTAAACAAATTTTGGAAAAAATGGTTAACCCAAATCGTAAAGATTGGTCTTTAAGACTAAATGATGCACTTTGGGCTTACCGTACTGCTTTCAAAACATCTTTGGGCATGTCACTCTATCAGTTAGTCTATGGAAAACCTTATCACTTACCTATAGAATTAGAACATAAAGCATTTTGGGTCATTAAAGCTTTCAATCTAAACCTTGTTGATGCTTGCAAGATACGCAAATTGCAATTAAATGAACTTGAGGAATTGAAAAATGATGCATATAAAAACTCAAAGATTTATAATGCTAGAACAAAAGCTTTTTATGATAAGACAATTTTGAGAAAATCTTTTGAAATTGATCAAAAAGTTTTGCTTTATAATTCTCATTTACACCTATTCCCTGAAAAATTGAGATCTAAGTAGAGTGGTCCTTTTGTTGTCAAACATGTGTATCCTTATGGGGCCATAGATATTGAGAATCCTAGGAATATTAATGTGTTTAAAGTCAATGGACAAAAACTCAAACCATTTATAGAAAACTAAGTTGATGAGGTAGAATTCATCCCTCTTTCTAATCCTTGTTATGAATAAAATTTATTCTAATTTTGTTGTCTTGTTTTTGCAGTTCTTTGTGTTCCTGATTAAGTGGCGGATAACAGTACTCCATGGCTCTCGAGTCGGTTTGTTTTTCAGTTTCCCAAAATAACTGAATCCTTCTCCTTTAAAATGGATGTCATTCTTTCAAACCTGAGAAAACATTTTCCTTCCTTCCCTCAAAATGCTCTGACAAAAATCTACAAAGCTAGATGTGAAAGATTGAGACTGTTAATGAATAAGGGTATGCCAAAAGATGTATGTAACACCCCAAGATCTAATAACTATGGCACAATCATCATTACACCGCAGTCACTAAATCAAGGCGTGTCACAGTCTCTCAACACAGTCTTTTCAAAAAAAAAATTCCATTATACATAAATAGAAAATATGAGCCCCGAATGAATGCATATCTAGTACCCAACCATTTAAAATACAACCACTGAAGGAAAAATATATTCCATATATAATTATATTTATCCTTGACACAAGCATTGGTAACACGAAATATAATGCTTACATATTCAAATAAAATATGGCGGGTACAAAAGCACTAAAGGGAGAAAGTAGTAACCCTGGGATAGGTACTACTAGCAGACAAAGCCGCAACCCCATATATATATGTGATGCTCAGAGTCTTAGTTGACAAGTCAGGCACAAATGCTCCCATGAAGTTGCACCCGTACATAACCAAAAATCTCGTTCAGACGCCATCTTGAAAATAATGAATCGACCCAGTCCAATCAGCAAGGGTGTGGTCCATTTTCATCTTCCTCACGATCTTTTATCAAATATAAATATAAAATAGAAATACAGGGATACAGGAAAGAGGTGAGACACCCATCATTTAATACCAATACGGTAGTAAGAAAACAAAATGGCACAGGACGCCCACATAACATCATAACACATATATTTTTCAACAATAATAATGGAATAAGCAATAAGAGAGAAACAACAATAAGTAGTAATAAAATAAGCAATAATAGAGAAACAACAATAATATCTCAGGTAGTAAATAGTTCAATAATCAGATGATTATCACAACTTTAAGAGAGACAATTTAACAGTTATGGACACCCATGCCAGATGAAGTATGAGACTGATGATGCAAAATACATATGGTACCAAAATCCTACTCCATGGAGCTAGACATCAACATTCAGAGAGAATGATAAAGGAGTACATGCCAGTATCTTGTTAGTCTTAAAAATAAAGTGCTCATCATAAAAATAATCTTTTACGCAACATGGCTTATACATGACACTCTCAACAAGATCGCGATATAGGACAGTGTCTCAGTCCGGATCATCGGTGTGTTTGCATCGGTTTATCCCACGGCACAGAGGAGCTCATAATTGTCCATGTGGAACACCTGCACCCCGACGCCCCCAAGGTCAACCACTATGACCTATGCTTAGTCTGCTCGCACCCGCACTAAGGTGTAATTCAATCTCCTAGGCATACACAACCTTTCCAACAAAGTCCAACAGACATTCACATATGCATGACAACTCAATGTACATCATGTATGTTCATCAATTGTATGTTCCTCATAATGCAATGCATATCATGAATATTTATTAACAATATATATTTCTCATGGAATATATCATAATGGCATATAGTCAACCCTCAACAACATCATGCCACAATTTCATCAATTAAACATCAACAAGTACTTAGTCTCACACATGGACTCATAATAGCATATAATCAATCCTCAAGAATATCATACATTTACAATATTCAACTCAAATCACAATTTCACTTTATGAATCCAACATTCCTAATTTTCTAAGGCTTGATGAATTTTACAAAGTTTAGGTCAAGGAAACCCTTAAAACCATGGCTCTTCTCAAGAACCAATACTCAATCAATTTATTCCATCACATTATTAATTACATATGTCTAAATTGCTTAATCCCTAAGGATGCACAAAAGCACCACTTGGACTCAAAATCCCCTTAGAGGCCGGGAGCCTCCCTAGAGCATCAAAACACATTTTTTCCATTTCATGCATCAATCCGTTAATACCTAATTACCTAAGTTTCATTTCATATAAAATCAAATCCAAAGCCCTAAAATTAGGGTCAAAACTGTGACCTCCCCTAAAGGGTAGGAAACCCTCAAATTTCCATTCATCTAATCCAAGCAATCCAACATCATCAAAGCATTCAAAACAACCTACACTTTCATATAAGTCAAGTAAACACATAACATGAAAAATAAGCATACACAGAGAGCAATCCATTGAGAATTCCTCCATCAACAACACACAAAGGTTCCCTCACTACCAATAAAGGTTGAAGTGAGTAAATCTCCATTTTACCTATTGAAGACAACACAAGAAAGTAAGCTCCTTTGTTCTTGATTTTCGTTTTTCACTTTCAAGAAAACCCTAAGGACATCAAAACACACCAAAATCATCATCAAAGCTTAGAAAAGGAACCCTTGATCACCTAAGAGATCAAGAATCACGAAAATGGAGAGGAAAGGTGAAAAAGCTATGAACTTTACCTCAAAGTCTCCAACTTTGAAGCTTGATGGACCAAAATGAAAATGGTAGATTTTAGTGATGCTCATAACATGAAAGTTGCTTAGAATGGTGTCTAGATTCAAGATCAAGTGTTAGTAGGAATTAAAGAAGATGGATGAGTGGTTTAGAGGGGTGAGGCCGTGGAGATGGTGAGAGAATGGAGAAGAAAAGTGAGTTCCTTGTAGGTCATTTCAACAGGAAAGAAAGATCCTCAATGGGAGTGTAGATTCAAGCATGGTTGAAGCTTGAAATCAAGCATCCATGGGAGTGAAATGGAGGGTGTAGCCGTGGAAGAGAGGAGGAAGAAGGAAGAAGAAAATGTGAGAGAAAAAGTGAGATGAGAGAAAGGTAGAGAGAGAAAATGATAGCAAAATTTGAAATGAAATGAAATGTGACTTAAGTGTATTTTGTGTAAATGCATGGAATAAATTGAGTGGCCACAAAGAGCCCCCAAAATTGTGTGGTGGAGAGGAGGAGAGAGGAAAATATGTCTTCTCTAACAAGCCAAAAGGAATGTGCTAGGAAGCTTCCTCCAAGCTTCTCCAATAAGCTAAGCTTCCACCTTTTGAAAAGTCAAAGTGATGTCATGGTGATGATGTCGCCATTGTGATGTCATTAAAGTGTTCTCTAATATATGACTAACACTGTATCAGATTTATTATCAGTGGACAGAAGTTACAGTTAACAAAAATCGGTATTTATTATCCAACGGATAATAAAATTATTCTTCGATTTTTATTTATCAGATAAAAATCTCAAAAAATGTGAAACCTAGTAAACTGTGTCTGGCCTCGGGTTTAGTAAGATCCCCCGTCGATGTTTTCACAGATCAAGGTTCTCGGGAAAAATATCTCATTTCCCTAGCTCCGCTCAGTTTGCACGTAAAATGAGAAATAATATTAAAATATTCCATGTTCCGAAAAAATTCAAAAAAATTCACAAAATTCACAAATATTATAAAACAACTATTTATCATGAAATTATTAATTTTTGGGATATTACAATGTACGCTGGATAATTAAAGTAAAGGTCCGACTAGTAGGTGAGTCTTCAATTTCATTTGATTCATACATGCCAGGTCTTAGAAGAAGTTCGTATTCTAAAAGGAGAAGAGCAAAAAGGTTATAAGTCTGTCACAAATGTACACGATGAAATTGTAACAAGTGATGTTGTTCTTTGGGGATAGTTTCTGCAAACAGAGAAGATAAAATATTTTTCATTAAGAATGGACTGAGTAAAGAGTCATTAGATGATATCTTATTGACTCTTGAGACACATTCTTGTGGATTTGTACATCGTGAACTTCTTAATTTGTGGAATCTCTTCAAGGATGAAGAAAAACGCTACAGTCTTGGGAATTTGACTCTAAAAGACCCTATTTGCCAATTTATAAGAAAATTGGATGGTAAATTTATCCTCGACTCATAGAAGCCGTTTAAGCTATTACTGGACGTGAAACCAGAGGCAGATGTGAGTCATTTCCATAACAATCTGTACATATTATCTTCTTCTTCTTCTTCTTCTTCTTCATGTTTTCTTAAAGAAAAAAAAAAGAAAAAAATATTTGAACAAGGGCGATCTGGAAGGAGTACCATGACTTTAATTAGTTGTGGAGCCCTAGCCTTTGGCTGACCCGTCATTGACTCAGGTGGACCTTTGCACACTGATCCTTAAAACAAGTTCGTGTACCATGCTCTGTAGAGAGCTGCACTCTATAACCCAATGTTTACCATCAGGCACTGTGGAGTTGATGGACAAGTAAAAGCGTCCCACTCTAATTATTAGTGAGAAGTAACTCGTGGCTGCCAAAGCGTATAAGGCATCTGAGCTTGATCCTCTCTTTTATTCGAAAAGGGCTCTCAGCGCCCTGGGATGGGACATTTTAGATCTTGGACATTACGGGTTTCAAATTTTAGCATCTTTGTTGATGTTAGAACCCAAGTGTGAGCTTTCCAAGTTCCAGACCCAGGATGGAAACCCACGATGATTTCTTCTTTCTTTTTTCTTTGAATAAACGGACGTGAGTGTCGACTGCATTGGTGACACGTAGTATAAAGATATATCATTATTGCACTCATGACGCGCAGTATAAAGATACGCTATGAAAACTATACATAAAGGTATGTCATCATCTGTTATTATATTTCTTTTATCTTTGTATGATTTTGTTGTATTTTGGTTTTGGACAGACGATCCTTTGAGCAGGGTCTGTAACACCCATGTGGGGATGTCACATTTATGATGCAATAAAATAAAATCTACCCAAGTTACAAAGCATTTGATACATAATTAATATGAGTTGTAAAATTTTTCCTTTTATACTGGATATCGTTAAATAAAATAACACGGAACATAAAATAAAATAAACTATTATCACACTCCATAATATACATATGATTTTGTTTTAAGTTGTACAAATAATTTATAACTACAAGTATTTAAATAAAATAGTAAAGAGTTAGCATAACAGTACTAGAAACATAAAGTGCCTAAGTGCACATCAAAGGTTCCTAACCCTCCGAAGGATCACTCTCGGATGATAGAAATCCAGGATGTCTCGCAGTTCTACGGACAGGAGTCCGTGTTGTCGATACAACACTGATCTCATTGGCTGTATGAAACAGTCCTCCTTAATGACGTCTCAGCGCTAAAGGCAACTCCAAATGTAAATATAAAGTAGTCGTAAAAATAGGCTCCCCATCAAACTCTCCATGTAGGGACACAGTCAGACGCCCCACGTAGACTACAGATCCTCTATCCTCCCGCAATCGTCGGGTCTCCGAACCTCCATGAAACTCCAGTCTCACAAAACCTAAGAATCCCAGCAATGCCATAACCATAAGATCAATCTAGATGGTATGGATGATCGGGCGGCTCGCACTCGTCAAACTGGTCGCCCGTCTGCTGATCCTCGGGGTACAGAATCTCAAGAGGTTGTTCCTCTTCCTCTTCCTCAAACTCTTTATATAAATAAAATAATAATACAGAAACACATACAAATAAAGAGGTGAGACAATCTACATCAATACCAGCATGGCAAATAAGAAAACAACAATACAACAGATATCGCAGTTTATTACAATAATACCTAATACAATATCATGAATAATAACATAATTTAACACAATAATGCATACCACAATATCATAAATAATAACACAAATTAGCACATCATATAATATCATAAATAGTAATGTTATGATCCATGCCACAAATGCAAATGCATATGACTCATTCCTCCTCCATGGAGCTAGACACAGACATCAGAGAGAATGACTCGTAAAGAACTATCAGTACCTCAAGCTGCCCAACCAAACTATTACACTGTCCAACGTCGTGTCTATAGCCCACAGTCCAACATAGTGTAGTAGTACACAGTCCAAACACATCGTGCACTACAGGCATTGTACTAAACAGTCTCCACAAGATCTCGATTAAGAATAGTACATGTTGAGATCATTAGTGTGTTGCCAGTTACCACGATCCAGAGGAGCGACCAACTCTCCACATGTGGAATACTCCGCACACTAATGTCTCCAAGTCTACTTAATGAACCACACTACGCTTATCACACCGACAACATGGTGTAATTCGTCTCGTCAATCAATCGCCAATTTTCAACCAATTGACAAGACTCTCAATACATGAATATAATTACAAAAATACCCTTAGTCTCAAAATGTTACCATATTTACAAAAACGCCCTCAATCTCAATATTCCAATACATAATACATCTCCACTTGACAATATCATATCTCAACATGTCCGGGTCCACCAATTTGGCCCGACAGGAAAACTCACTGTTCTAATTAGTCGCGTAGAAATTTTATCGCGTTTTCACAATCGCTTCACTTTTACAAATATTTTTAAATCGCGTAAATATATTTTGCTGTTTTTAAAATCGCATAGCATTTTTAAATAGTTTTCTCAATCGCATAAGATTTTTAAATCGTTTTCTTAACCGTAAAGCTTTAAAATCTTTATTTTAAAGCTGCATAAGCTATTTTTAATACTTTTAAACTATGTAGAATATTTTCCTTGCGTTATAAATATATTGTGAAATTCTTTCTTTTATTTGTCCATTTTTAGTAAATTTTGACAGCATTTTGGCTAGGAAATCTATTAAAAATGTATTTCCTACGTTTTCCTTTAAAAATCCCTTTGTTTAGTTTATATTTACAAAATACACTTTGAAAATTACTATCATACTTTAAAACTCAAAAGTAAGTATTTTTCAAGAGTTTTATTTATTTCTCTTCTATACCATATTTCTAATAAAAATTCGTTTACTTATTTAGTTCTTAAAAATCCATTGCAAGTGAATCCTTTTTAGGTTAAACAGCTAGTCTACACTTAGAAAATAAATTTTGGATTGATTACATATTAAAAAGGCATGTTGGCCGAATTTAACAAAATCTTTGCATTTGATCTTTGGATCATTTTCCATCTTCTAAATCATTTTGGAATTCATTAATTTACCTAATTCTATTAAATCCTTCCTTTAGAAAATGGTTGAGAACATTTTGGTTCTCTTTTTCATGGTGAAGCCGTGAGCTCCATGTTGTGTTCTTTGGAACACTTTTGTTGACCACTTTTCATTGGCTTAGGAGTTAATCTAGCCAGAAACGTTGACTGGTTCACTAAACACATGTCCCACAGACTTTTTCGGGTCCATGGTCATTTTGGAGCAGATTTCTACTATTTTTGAGACCGTTGGTATTGCCAAATAAAATAATATTATAATATAAAATTATTTTATTGCATAGTTAAATCCTAAAAATTAAAAGATTAATATTCGTATCACGCGGAATTGGGTTTAGTAAGATCCCTCAGCTCCGAATAATTAAAATAAGATTTCCTCGGCCCGAAAATTATTATTTTCTTAAATCAGAGTAAATCACACAAAACACTCAAATATAATCACGAAACAGTTAAATAAATTTTATAACAAACAGAAAAACATAAAACAGTACATTCGAGACAAATCTATAATTTACCCAAAAGTTGGGGTGTTACAGGGTCCTTCAAGGGTTTCTAGACTTCTTTACCCTGATGGTTTTCTTGAAGTAAAAAAAAATAACAAAAAAGAAAAAAGATTCTATGTTTCTTAATTTCAAACTTTTCTGAAAATAGCCAACCTACCCTTATAGGTGCTATTATTATCCTTTCCATTCTTTTTCCTATTTAAACACTTAATTTCCTCTACTTTCTTCCAACTCAGAATCATTCAAAGGGAAGGTGAGTATAGAAATAGAAGGTGTTTCTGTTCGTTAACTTAAAAATATTTGTGTATTTTGTGGATCTACATATGTGAATGGTTTAGAGTTTGTAAATGTAGCTACCACTCTTGGTCGATCACTTGCTGCGAGAAATATTCATCTTATATATGGGGGAGGTTGTCGTGGGTTAATGGGGGTTGTATCGTTTGCTACATATATATGAGGCATTCAGGTTTTAGGTATCATTCTTGTACCTTTAGCTCAACAGAACATCAATGGAAAGACAATTGGGGAGGAACTTAAGGTATTATCAATGCATGAATGAATGAAGATAATGCTTGACAACTCTGATGCATTCATTGCCTTACCAGGTGATTTTGGTATCTTGGAAGAAGTTTTTCAAATTGTCTCATGGTCCCAACTGAACATCCACCATAAACTCATAGGTTTGTTGAATGTAAATAATTTCTTTAATATTTTGTTACTTTTTCTCGACCATGTTGTGGAATATAAATTTATCACACCTTCGGCAAGACAACTTCTTATCTCTGCTTCCACTATTGATGAGTTGATTAATAAATTAGAAGCTTTTGTTTATAAACCTAACCAAACAATAGCTCAGATAGATTGGTCAGCAAGAAGTAGTGAGAGAAGCAGGATGAAAAGAAAGCCAGATTTGACACTTCGTTTATAGCTTTCCTTTACCTTTGATTTTATTTATCATACTTTATTTCTGTTTAAATTTGTGTCAGATTTCTCTAACAGGTAATATCTTCTATCCTTTACTCATCTATATTTTAACATTGACGACAATGTTGTGATCTGGTTAGGGGGAAGGATAGTTGACCAAAAATATTTCTTTTTTGGGAAGGATGATATGATTATCATGGACTTACTAAACCAATGAATGATGGCAGAGTAAGGAGTAATTTACTCCTGAGACGCATCTAAATTGGGAAGTATGTTTAGTGATATGACTGTCAAAAACCTATTCATAGTAAAACCAATTAAGGATGATAGAGTAAGGAGTAAATTTTGCCTTGGAGGTAAGTTTACCCTTGAAACGCATCTTAGTTGAGGAAAAAATTATTTTGTGTAGAAGTAGCAAATGGATTCTTGGATCTTAGCATAAATTGTCTTCTTTCTTAAAAATCACTAGCTTGGATATGAATGTTGATATGGTGAATTGAGAATGATAGAAATATGTCTTGCGAGATTTTGAGCCTATTGATGAATGAATTAAACATTTGAACCATTCTCTTCTTTCTTGTGTGATTTTCACTCATGAAATTGTTACTCTAGAACTTACTTTGATTCTTTTTTAGGCTACATTTTTACATGCATGCCTAAATATGATTGAGGCATTTTGAAATAACTACTTTGACCAAATAGCCATCCTTGTATATTTTTCCTTGTGTAACCCCTTCGAACTTATTTGATCATTCCTTATTTTTAACTCATTACATGCCTTCAAAAAAAAAGAAAAGAAAAAACAAAAGAAAAGAAAACATATTTTTACCCTACCTTAGGGAATAAGAGAGCATTGACCTTGTTCTTAAACAAGTGTGGGGGTATGTGTGCAAAATGATCAAAAAAATAAAAGAACTAACCACCGTTGCAACCAAAGGATTATCAGAGTCTAGAATAAAGGTGGATGCTTGGAAACAACAAGAAGAAAAGGAGAAGGTTCAGGCCTAACAATGAATTCAATTCACCAATTTGGGATTGATCTTCAACAAAACATTAGTCAAATATTGGTCATTGTCCTTTATGATGAATGTTCTCAAACATCTTCTTCACTCTAACTGTACCATAATGCTCTTTTATTCTCTTTAGTATTTATCTTCTCATATCCATATTATCAAATCTCCTTTACCATGACCCCATTACAACATTGAATAAAGTCCTCTTGATTTTTGTATGCATGTGTTTTGAGTAGCAGAGAAGTAGAAGATAAGCAAGCTTATGGTAGTGCAATTGTTCATGGGTTGAATAGAGTGAAATACTTACCTTTTAAACACTTGAGAGATTGAGAGTGAATTATGTGAGGATCTATTATTCTTGATTCATTCTTTTCGACTGAAGTTTCCTTACTTGTTGGTTTGAGATGTAAAGAAATGTTACCTTATTGATGCTTTGATCCCTTGAATTTCTGGTTGCTCTTTTTGTTTCATCGAGTCTTTTAGAGTTTTTAACTTTTGAGTTTGTGTCGTTTTTCTTTGTTTCCTAGCTTTGGTCTTAAGTGTTTTGCCCAAGAGTGCAAAAAGCTAAGTGTGGAGGAATTTGATAATTACATATTTTATACATTAATAAACCTTTATTTTTAGTCATTTACACTCTCCATGTACTTAATTGATTAAGCCTGGTTATGTTTTGTAAGTTTGGACTCAAATTGAACTTAATTGATTTTTTCAGCATTATTTTGGTCTTACACTGTTTTTGTATTTCGGCATATCCAAAGTTCTAAATGTCTTATAGTTATGTATCTTATCTTGTAGGAAAGATAAAAGAGAGCTCTACAACTTTCATGAAAAGCTCTAGGGAAAAATAGGACATCTAGTGGAGCTAATTGGGCTTAGAATTTAGAACACGAGTTTTGTGACTATAACCCAAATAGTGTGCAGTAATCATTGCATAATTCAAGTTTAAGGAACTGAAATGGGTTGAAAATTTGGAATCTAAAAGTTAAGACCCATATCTACAACTTTCATGAAGAACACAAGAGCTCAATCGGACATCTTAGAGGTCATATTGGGTCTGGAAATCAAAATAGAGGTGCTAAAACTGGGCCTGAACAGCCTGCAGTAATTGGGTCATATCTTGGGCTGTAGAACGAATTTTTGGATGATTTTGGTGGCATTGGAAAGATGAGACAATTTCCTAGAACTTTCATGCAGATTACTTTGCTTCATTCTAACGTTATCCATGAGTTCATCACTGAATGATTTTGGAGACAAGAAATTTCAATAATTTTCCACTCACAAAAGTTCTTTGGCGTTTTCCACTCATCCACCCACTCATCCACTCACTCATTAATCAATTCCCTTGTCATTTTGTATCCCTAATCCTCTATAAAATAGACCATAGGTAGATCATTTAGGTAATCTTAGCTTAGCTTAGATTATGCTATTATGTTATTTGTTGTAATTTTTTTTGTTCTAAGTTGAAATTATGTTCATCTTTTTCTTCTACTCTCTTTCTTTCTCCTTGTTTATGGGTAACTAAATCTCCATCTTGCTTGGGTGAATGAGTGAAGCTTTTGTTAATAAAATAAGGTTAAATTAATTTCTTTCTTGTGCTTAAATGATATATTATCAATGGATCATTATACGTGTTGTATTTAGTTTCCAATCAATTTAGAAACCCTCCTTGTAAAGTGAAGTTCTTAATTCATTATAGACAAGTGGTTTGGCACAATGAATGCTTGAACTCATTTACAAGTGTAAGTGTTGGTAAATAATTAAAGGAACTATAATATAACTATGTATATAATTCTAAATGGACTTTGAATGTTTTATTCTCTAATTGGAACCTCCATTGTGCGTGGATTTCAATTGAGATATAAAAAGAATTAATTTTGTCCTTAATTTATTACCAAGAGTGGATCTCCTAGCCCAAGCAAGTTCTTTAATTTAATTGTGAATAAGTTTTATTATTCTTATCATTGTGACAAGTCATTTCCTTACCTCAAAGAATTTTTCTTCATCAATTCCCTGTGGATTGACCTTGGACTCTCGAGAAATTTATTACTTGAGAAAACTTGTACTTGGGTTTGCATCCTTTAATCCACATCAATTCCCCACTTGCCTTCAGGTAGAATGGGTGGGTGTTTTGTGCCATAGTTAGCTTGAAAAATTTATGTTTAAAGTCTTTATAGCTATCCTGGAAAACTTCAAGGACCTTTCGCCTGGACCTCGACTTGATTGACATCCAAGACTGCTATAGTGCATTCCCTCCTTGAAGACTCCATCGTGTAAAAAAATAAAAAAAAGGATTATTCCATGTACAGAAGTCCAACTACCCAAAAAAATCTCTCAAAGGCTAGGATGTTGCCCCAACCATTAGAATGAATTTGAGTTGGGACAACACGAAGAATCCACATAATCGCTAACTAAAAGTCAGTAAATAGAAGCTAAAAACTGAAGTCAAAAAAGAGACCTTCGTATAAAAACATGTAGTCTTGACCTTCTCCCCGTTGCATACACACTCTGTCATCTTGCTCAGGGCACAAAACTTGAAATTCTCGGTCCCTAGAACCCCTTTTGGTCAGCACGAAGTACTCCAAAAGTCCTTTGATTGTTGCCTCAAAAGAATAAATAGATGTATATTTCCAAACATCGTTAGTTCCCCAAGCATATGTGGGTCTCATAGGGGGGAGAATCAGAGGCTTCTCCACGGCCGCCTTCTTTTGCCTCATTGCTCTTTTCCTCACCATTGGACACCTGGAAAACACCCATCAATGTCGTTAAACTAATGTCATAATCAAAAGTTCTTTCTAATTCAGATGAAGAAGGGGCAGACCCCAGAGGATTTGCATCCATCCTCGAACCTTAGGATTACGACCTCGAAGCCCACGAAGGTTTAAACCTCAGTAGGACTTTTTTGTCACTTATAGCATGGCAGAATGAGTGTTCTACAGAGAAGATAATCCAAAAATGGGGGCAGAAAGAAAATCAAAAAGCAAATGAGAATGGATAGAGAAAGATATACCTATGAAATCCGAAAGAAAAAGAGGATTTGAAGATTCAAGCGAGAGCCATTGATAGCCATAACAAACCACTCAAAATTGCGCCCTCTTTTGGTCTTAAAAGCTCGTCAGAATCTTTCTTAGTGTTTGGAAACAGTAAAATGTGTTTAACACGACCTTGATCGTTATTTATAGGGAAGGGACAGTTAAAGGACATTTCTATCAACACCCCTTCGGTTTTGAAATAAACCCCCATCATGGCGTGCAAAGTATTAAGCTCGTCCTTCCATTAAGAGCATACCACGAGGCCTCTCAAGCTGTCACAGTAGTTGAGGTGACGAATGTGCACAAAACCAAATGTCACATGAGCCAACCATTTTTTCCACAGACCATGATTTTTTATCAACGGACCTCGGCCTCACCTGTCATGCCCATCCACAATATGGCAGAGAGAGTTCTGTCAAGATCTCAGTTATCCTAGAAATATTAAATAGCAATCAACGATCTGGTTAAAATTCGTGACCCTACTCGGTATATGGACCCCGTGGGCAGAAATTCAAGCTCGCCACTTTGTTGTACCAATCAAGTACCAAGCTAGGGCAACTGCTTAGCATTATTTTAGGGTAAGCGTTGGACTCACCCCGGTAAAGAATAAATAATGCGGACAGAGGAAAAAAGAAAAAGAAAAGAGAATATACAAGACAGAATTCAAAAGAAAATAATTTTTATTGATTACTCTCATTCCATACATCGTCATACATCAAAAGAAAAGGAAAATATTGAAATCAAAAGTTCTTAGGAAAAAGTAACCACTGGAGAATTGGGGGAGGGGAACCAACATCAACGTCACAACGTCCTGAATCTTCGCCACCTCCACAGTTCCTCCGAAACTAGGGCCGGTCTCTTCCTTATTGAACAAGCTTTGAAAAACTTTGGCAAACTGGAATGGAACATTGCTTCCATAATCTGGGTTCATTACCTTCCCAATTCTTCTTCGTTGCCTCCTTCACAATGATAATAAAAACTAGCACCGCCCCAAGTTGCTTCAAAGCACGGAGAACTACAACAATAATCCCTCATGCATATCCGACTGCACTTAGAAGATCGTCTTGGTGCCTCCAAATCAGTCAAGAAGGAAGAGAGACAAGAACAGAGCATCCCCGAATGTCTCATTGCACCATGGCAGAAACCTTACTCTTCCTTAGCAAGAGCGAGTAGATCAAACACTCCCACATACGTCTAGACAGAAAGGCTTCTGCCCTCCAGATGTATGGTGACCTAGATATTATGCTGAGAAAGAAAGGCTCCAATGGGAGAAGTTAGTTGCAGAAAAGTAAACACCTTCAAAGACTTTGGGAAGAACAAGAAGATAGTCTTCGAAGAAGACAAAACCCTACATACATGAGCAAAAGTATAAAGGAACACTATTCTCTGAAGAGAGATCATTCTCAAACAGAATGGCAAAGCAAAAGGTATGCGTCAAAGGGAGTGGCAACTTCAATGCAAATATTCCCTATTTATAAAGAGAATGGAGCATTCTGATTAGTCTTGAGAAAGACAAACTTATCACATAATGGAAGCCACGTTTAAATGCTCCTCACTTCCGATTGGTCATGAGAGTAGCAGGCAGTTAGGAAATTGTACAAAATTGAAATCCTCTTAAATGATCTTTAATTCTTAATAAAGTCAAGGCAACTGTTTCCCAAGAAAGCTTAAACTATTACGAATTGCGAAAAGACAAAAAGCCCTATGAAACCATGTATAGGGGCAACAATGGACACACCTCAGGTGACGGGATAGCAACACATGACGGCCCCGAGGTACTCCACAATAACGAACTTCGGCCCCTTTTGGATTTTTATATCTACTGCACGTCATGTGTTCTCCTCGGATTTGGTGTCTTGACACTTAATTGTTCCACTTAAGCGCCAAGTTGGGGGCAACTGTTCTGTATCATAATCTAGGTTCATAACCCATAGACCAACCCGACACGTATGCCGCCGAAATTCGAAATCAACATCCTCGGCAGGAATAAGCTTACCATGGACCCTAGAAGTATATGTCGGACCCCAGTATTAGATAGTAAAAACTTTACCGTGAGATCTGCGCAATAGATAAATCTTTATGATATTTGTTATTGTCAATCATGATTTTACGAAATAATAGCACTATAACTAGCTTACCAATATTACGATAGTATAGGGATCTTCTGCAACCAAATAAGGAACATATCTCTTCTTGCAATTGTAACGAGAACGTATCTCTCCATTATGAGAATGTATCTATCCAACCTCTATAAATACTAGGCTAAGTCGCCCAAATTTGATATCTTGAATCTCACTGCATAAACCCTACTTGTGCATTGCCTAACTTGAGCGTTGGAGTCAATTTGTAGGTACCCACCCTCTGGTTCAACACGCTTTGTTACAGCCCCACAAGGAGGAAATTACCTTGACGTGCTAATCTCAGGTACACCTCTGAATCCACTTCAGAATAAGAACCTTAACCAAATGTACTAAGATTTGAAGTCTCAAAGGGAGAGACATTAATGCACTTTTTTCTAACTTTTTTTTTTCCTACAAGAGAATTGTTGAAGCATGGTATAAGGACTTAATATTATTATGGGAAAACTCTAAAAAAACCCCTTGTACTATACACCATGTGCACTTTGGTCTTGTTACTTTAAAAATGTGCAAAAAGGACCTGTTACTTTACGTTTTGTGCAAAGAAGTCCAAAATGGTAATGGACGTTACATTTTGGGTGGAAACGTGCATATACATTGCATGCGCGCGAACAAATTTTTGAAGGCCAAACGCGATCTTCTTCAACCTCTGGACTTTGGGAAAATATGAACCCTAGTAGTAGCAGAGCTACTTCTTCCGTCGCAACTTGTAAGCTCCGCTTCCCTATACACCAAATCCTTCAACAAACAAGTTTTGTTTCTTCACCCACCATACACCAACCCCTCCAGATGCACACTCTTCACCCACTATCTCTCTCTCATCTCTTTCTCGTCTCTCTTTCATCTATTCTATCTCACCCATACTCCAAGCACCAAAAAATCTCTACCAAACCCAGATCCACATTGTAAACAACCACCTACCCCCTCTCATATGCCCATTTCTCCATCGTACTGCTCGCAGGTGGTGCAGGGTGGCTCGCGAGTGGTGTGAGATGGTGGTTCGCGCGAGCTAAGTGGATTTGGGTTGTTGGAAGTTCTATTTTGGATCTGGGTTTCTGAGATTTGTGCGTGAACATTGGAATCTCAAGCCCTAAATCTTGAGGAAATTAAAACCTCCAATTTTCATCCCCCTAATTTTGTAGGCTTTTCCATGGTCCAGAGGTTGAAGAAGACCACGTTTGGCCTTCAAAAATTCATTTGCACACGTGCAATGCACATGCACGTTTCCATCGAAAATGTAACACCCATTACCATTTTGGACTTCTTTGCACAAAACGAAAAGTAACAGGTCCTTTTTGCACATTTTTAAAGTAATAGGACTAAAGTGCACATGGTGTATAGTACAAGGGGTTTTTTTAGAGTTTTTCCTATTATTATATACTCTATATGTAACACCCTTGTGGGGATGTCACATTTATAAATAAAATAAAATAAAGATAAATAAAATCTACCCAAGTTGCAAAACATTTATTATATGCTAATACGAGTTGTAAAATTTTTTCGGTTAAACAGAATATTACGAAATAAAATAACACGGAACATAAAATAAACAAACTATCATCACACATAATATACATATGGTTTTGTCATAAGTTGTACACTACAAACATTTTAAACCAAACAGTAATCAAAGCAGTAAAAAGTTTATATATACAAACGCAGACGCGCCTAAGTACATATCATAAATATCTAACCCTCTGAAGGATCACTCTCAGATGAAACTTCAGGTGATAGGTATCCAGGATGCCTCGACCCTCTACGGACCCTAGTCCGTGCTGTCGACACGCTGCTGATCTCACTAGGCGCATCAAACATACCACCCCAATGACGCCTAAGAGATAGCGGTAGCTCCACATGCAAGTACAACAAGGTAGAAAAGATAGGCACTCCATCAAACTCTATATGTATGGTCACAGTCAGACGCCCTACGTGCGTCACCGAATCTCTATCCTCTCGCAGTCTCCAGGCTTCAGAGCCTCCATAAAACTCAAGTCTCACAAAACCAAAGAATCCTGGTAGCGCCATACTCACTCAATCAATCCAATGGGTATGGGTGATCGGATGGTTCTTGGTCGTCGAACTGATCCTCGGCTTGTTGTTCTTCCTCCTCAGTATATACACACTCAAGAGGTTGTTCCTCTTCCTCAAATTCTTTTATACCATAATTTAATATTTACAGAAAACACATACAGTAAAGAGGTAAGACAATCTATATCATCACAAACATGATAAACAAGAAAAAGACAATACCACAAATATAACAATTCATACAATATAGCATACTGTAACAACATAAATAATAATATCATATATCATAGAAAATAAATGCAACAACATCATATAGCGGTACAGATAGATAAAATGTTACAGATAATAACACTATAATGTACAAAACATGACCATATGTAATGTGACTCATTCCTACTCCATGGAGCTAAAAACACAGACATCAGAGAGAATGATCCGCAAAATCTATTAGTACCCCAGGCTGCCTAACCAAACTATTCCGTTGTCTCACGTTGCATCTATAGCCCACTGTCTAACGTCGTGTAGTAGCATACAGTCTCACGTCGTATACTACAAGCATTGCACTATCATAGATTTTATAAGATCTCGATTAAGTATAGTGCTTGTCGAGACCATTAGTATGTTACCAGTTACCACGGCCCAAAGGAGCGACCAACTGTCCACAAATGGAATAATCCGCACACTAATGCCTCCAAGTCCATACAAAAATGAACCACACTACGCTTATCGCACCGACAACACGATGTTATTCATCTCGTCAATCAAATCACCAATTATCAACCAAATTAGCACAACTCAAATGTATGAACCAACATAATTACCAAAATACCCTCAATGGTATTAGTATCCATTTTTACAGAAATTCCCTCAATGGCAAAATCACAGATATGCCCTCAATGGTAAAATCACAAATATACAGTACGTCCCTCTTGACAGTATCTGTATCTCAACATGTCCGGGTCCACCACTTTGGCCTGACAGTAAAACTCACTATTTTCATCAATCGCGTAAAAATTTTATCCCGTTTTCACAATTTCGTCATTTTTACAAACGTTTTTAAATCGTGTAAATGTATTTTACTGTTTTTAAAATCGCGTACTGTTTTTAAATCATTTTCTCAATCGCGTAAGATTTTAAATCGTTTTCTTTACCGAACAGTCTTAAAATTTCTATTTTTAAATAACGTAAGCTATTTCAATACTTTAAAACTACGTAGAATAATTTTTCTTACGCTATAAATTATGTTATAAAATATTCTATTTTATTTGTCTATTTTTACTAAATTTTGACAGTATTTTGTCTATAAAATTAATTAAAAATGTGTTGTCTACATTTTTCTTCTAAAAATTCTTTTCTTTATTTCTATAACCATAAAATCCAACTTAGTAATTATGTTTACACTCTAAATTTTAAAACAAATATTTTCCAAAGATTTTGTCCATTTTTCTACTATATCACCTTTCAAAAAAAATTAGTTTGTTTCTTTAGTTCTTGAAAACTCATTACAAATGCATTCTTTTTAAGTTGAACATCAAACTTACATTTTAGAACAACAAGTTTTGAATTAAATTCCTATTTGCAAGGCATGTTGGCCGAAATTGCCAAAACTTTGATATTTGATCTTTGGATCATTTTTCTTCATCTAATTCACTTTGTAATTTATTCATTAACCTAATTCCATTAAATCTTTCTTTTAGAAAATCATTGAGAACATTTTGGTTCCCTTTTTTTTTTAAGTCAAGGCTGTGAGCCTTCATTTGTGTTCTTTGGAACACTCATGCAAACCTTAATATGTTATTCACATCCTACTAATTATTCATGTATTTTCTAACACATACAATATATTTAAAGCTTGTAGACATGCATATTAATACAAATCACAAATAAGAAAACTATAACAACAAGCACACAAATGAATCCTTATGGATTCTACAATCACAAACAACTCCATTTTCTTATCACCACCTAAGGATGATAAGATTCAAGTCTTCCTCTTACCTTAAGTGAAGACAAACTTTCTTTCACTCCTTTCTAATGGTTTCGGTTTCACCCTCCAAAGACACCTATCAAGCTTAAACAATTTCTACAAATTAGTAACATGAAAGAAAGCTTAAACCATGGATCAATCATGGCTTAGAACCTTGAAAAAGAATTTAGAAATGAAAAATAAGAAATTTCACCTTCAAGGTAGAATCTCCAAAGTAGTTTTTCAAGCTTTAGATGATGGATTTTGCAAGAACTCTCAACTAGAGATGTTCTTAGAATTGTGTTTAGGTTTAGAAAAGTAGGTTGGATAAAATTTTGGGTGGATGGATGGTGACTTAGGGTTGTTGGCCGAATGGTGCACAAAGAAGACAACAATGGTGTTTTGTGTTTTTGGAAGAGAGAGGAGAGAGAAAATGTTAGAGAATGAAGTGATTTTTGCTCTCCAAAGTGATGCATGGCCATGGAGTTCAATGCAAAGGAGGTGTCCACTTGGTTGGCTTCATCCAAACCTTAGAAATGATCAATGTTGAGGATTAAAACTTGGTCTCCAAGCTTAGCTCTCATTGGTGCATGCAAACCTAGTCATGCAATGACTATGCATGGTCTTGAAGCTTCTTGGCTTGCCTTGGTGTGCTTTGGCCGAATGCCCTAAGGAGAAAGCAACTAAGTTTGCTTCTTCTTAATTCATCTAGTTACACTTAAGTTAAATAATTTAGTTACTTGTCTAACTAGTTAGTTACTTAGGTTAACTTAGTTAGCTTTATGCTTATAGATTTTTATTAACTTAGACATCAACTAGATAGTTAACTAGGTTATTATCACTTAGTTACTCAACAAGCTTTCTAAACTAATTTAGTTAGGTTTCAAACTAACTAGCTTAGGTTTTCTAATTACAAACTAATTAGTCTAACCACTTTTGTTGACCTCTTCCTATTGGTTGGAAATTGTCAACCCTACTTCGTTGACTCACTCTTATTGGCTTAGAAATTTCTCTAGCTAAAACCATTGACTGTTTCTCTAAACGTGGGTCCCGCAAGACATTTCCAGGTCCACTGTCATTTATTTGTACTGACTAATAAAATAATATTATAATGATATAAAATTATTTTATTTGACAGTTAAATCATAAAAATTAAAAGATTAATAACTATATCATTCAGAATTTGATTTAGTAAGATCCCCCAGCTCCGAATAATTAAAATAAGATTTCCCTAGCTCGGAAATTATTATTTTTCTGACCCGGAGCAAATCACACAAAAAGTTCAAATAAAATTACAGACAGTAAAATAAAATTGTATTTCATACAGAAAAACAACAAACAGTACAAAAAGGACATGGCGATCATTTATCCTAAAGTTTGGGGTGTTATAACTCTCCCCAACAAACAAAAATTTCGTCCTCGAAATTTGTTATACCTCAGAACAAATGAGGATATTGCTCCCTCATTTTATCTTCCAGCTCCTAGGTAGCATCACCTGTCACATCATTCCATATGACCTTCACCAGCTCTATCATCTTCCCTCGAAGCTGCTTCACTTTCCTGTCTGCAATCCTAACTGGAAACATCTCATACGTCAAATTATCCTTTGACCGTACTTCGTCGGGTTGTATCACATGCGTCGGATCTGAAATATACTTCCTTAGCTGAGACACATGAAATACATCATGCAGATTAGATAGAAAAGGTGGCAAAGCAATCTGATATGCTACAGGACCTATTCGACGGATAATCTGATACGGTCTAATGAACTTAGGAGTAAGCTTCTTAGACTTAATAACTCTTCCGACACCGGTCATAGGAGTCACTCTTAGAAATACATGCTCACCCTCCTCAAATTCAAGAGGTCTTCTTCGCTTATCAGCATAACTCTTTTGTCTGCTTTACATCGTCTTCATCTTTTCTTGTATCATCTTTACCTTCTTTGTAGTCTATTGTACAAGATTTGGTCCGATAGTCATACTCTCACCATCTTGATACCAACACAAAGGTGTTCAACATCGTCTTCCATATAACGCCTCATAGGGTGCCATCCTTATACTCGAGTGAAAACTATTGTTGTAGATGAATTCTATCAAAGATAAAAATTCATCCCAACTCCCTCATCGTTCCAATACATAAGCTCGCAACAGATCTTCCAAAGACTGTATAGTTCTCTCTGTCTGGCCATCATTCTGTGGGTGATAAGCTGAACTCAACCGCAATTTAGTTCCCATGGCTTCTTGCAAACTTCACCAGAACCTTGACGTAAACCTCGGATCTCTGTCAGAAATTATACATGTAGGCACACCATGCAACCTAACAATCTCACTGATATACAATTGGGTTAATCTTTCCAACGAATACTTAATATTGATCGGCAAGAAATGAGCTGACTTCGTAAGCCTATCAACTATAACCCATATCGAATCATGACCTTTCCTTGTCTTCGGCAATCCGGTAACAAAATCCATAGAGATATTATCCCACTTCCATTCTGGAATAGCTAACGGTTGTAACCTACCGGCTGGCCTCTGATGTTCCACTTTCGCCTTCTGACAAACCAGACAAGACGCCACATGTTCCGCTACGTCTCTTTTCATCCTTGTAACATCCCGAAAATTTATAATTTTAGGATAAATGATCATTTTACAATATTTGGGATTTTTAGGAATTTTTATGGATTTTTTGGAGAACGCATAATATTTTAATATTATTCCTCGTTTTGCATGCGTATTGAGCAGAGTCGGGAAAATGAAATATTTTTCCCGAGAACCTTGAACTATGGAAACGTCGATGGGGGATCTTACTAAACCCGAGGCCAGACACAGTTTACAAGGTTTCACGTCTTTCAAGAAATTTTAACATATGGAATAATAAAACACTGCGAAGAATTAATCTGTCAGATTCGTTAATGCTGACTTCTGCTAACTATAACTATTGTCCAATAAATAATAACAGGTAATAAAAATCTTATCACATTATTCAAAATTTACCTTGTGTCAAGCTCATTTAACTTTATTTTCAAAATAAAAGTTAAATTAATTCCAAAAACTCTTTTGCGAAACTTCCAGGAAATTTCCTCCCATTTCCCATTTCTCTCTATTCTCTCTCCCCTCTTCTCCCTACGGCAGAGGCCCTTGGGAGCCCAATACTCACATTTTCATTTTATTTCTTCTTCTTATTCTTCTTCTTCTTCTTCTTCTTCTTCTTCTTCTTCTTCTTCTTCTTCTTCTTCTTCCTCCCCAACCGTACACCCTCACCATTTCCCCCTCTTCATTTCTTGCTTCACCACTTCCATATCTAGCTTTCTTCCATCATTCCATGACCATTTTCCTTGTGCCCATCCTTGGTTCTTCTTCTTCTTCCTCCATTTTTTACCATTGAAGCTAAAGCTTGGAGCTTTTGAGGTAAAGTCTTCAACTTTCTTCTATCTCCTTCTCATTTTCATTTTATTGGTCACCTATGTGGCCAACGAGCCATTTTTCCATGATTGGAATGAACACTTTGGGAATTTCTCACCCAAGAGTTTTCTTGAAGGGGGAAAACGAAAATCAAGAGCAAAAAGGAGAAGCATCCTTGTGATTGTCTTCATTTAGGTAAGAGGGAGATGATCCTCTTCAACCACTCTTGGTAGTAAGGAAATGTCTTGTGTATTGTGTTGATGAGGGAATCCATGCTGGATTTCTCTCTTTGTTATATTATGTCATTTCCATGATTTTGTGGTTGTTTGATTTGTATGAATATATGGATTTACATTGGGTGCTTTGATGATCATGAACTTATATATTGTTATCTTGTATTTAGAGGACATGAATCATATTTGGATTGTTGGAAGATAAATGAGAAACCTTGATGAAGGATGGGCCAAGGTTCTGCAGAAACGAATTCTGCAGAACCCTTGTTAATGCACTAGCGCTCAGGCGCTGTGCATAGAGCGCCTAGGCGCTCTATGCCCAGAAAGTTTTCCCTGTGACGCGGCCTGGTGAGCGCTCAGGCGCTCCAGAGATGGCGCATAGGCGCCCATAACAGAATTAGCTAGGTGACTGTGAGATGGAGCTGTGTAATTGGAGAGGTGAATGCTAATGTTGGAAATTGAGATGGAGTGTTTTAAGGGTTATTTAACTCAATGTGAAGCCACGATTTTAGATTGAAACTATAAGGAATTGGAATGAACTTGGTGAACTAAAACTTAAGTAGGAGATATCAAGAAATCAATGCATAAAATGGGAGAAATTGATGTTAGTAGTGGACTTTGGGAAGCCACGATTTTGATCATGGATTTTAGGAATTGGATTGATCCCATGTAGGATAAAAACTAAGTGATTAGTATCAAGAGACTTGAGCATAACGCGCGATGGAAACTTACTTAGTGATGGATTCTTGTAAGAATGGCAAATCTTGAATAAGAATGCATAATGGACCCTAAAAATATATTACCTTATTTGATTTCAATATTATGATATTATGGGTCCATATGAGTGACCAATGTTGTATTGATGCTTATTTGAGCCAATTGTGGCATATTATGGAATAGTATGTGATGTTGATCATACATATTCATGCATAGAGTCTTATGCATTATGAATGTCCTGTGGACTGTTGTAAGGCCAAGTTGCCTAGGAGATTGAACACACCTTGGTGCGGGTGCGAATAGACTAGTGTAGGTCGTGTTATGACCTTGGGGGCGTCGGGATGCGGGTCCCTCACATGGACAGTTTAGAGCTCCTCTGTGCCGTGGGGCAAATCGATGCAAACACACCGACGATTCGGACCGAGACACTGTCCTATGTCGTGATCGAGCGTGGACTGTCTGTACAATGCCTGTATGTGCACATAGAAAACTGTTGAGTTTTAGCACCTTGGCCTCGGCAGCCGAGTTACAGACACGTCTCCTGATCTTTCTCTCCGACTATTTGAGTCTAGCTCCATGGAGTAGGATTTGGTACCATAATGCATTGTGCATCGTATATTATCGGTCTCATAAACTGTTGAGCATGAACACCTATGAATGTGTAGATAACTGTTGTAACTCTATAAATGATTATCTAATTGTTGTATTAATTCCTGGAAATACTATTGTGATCTGCCTAATATTGCTTACTACTGTTCTACCTTTACTATAAATATCACTGTTATTGTTGACTCTGATTATTGCTTAGAATTGAATTGCTTTTGTTATAAATTCCGCTGTTGCTATTGATGAATATATGAACTGTATTGCTTGGTGGGCGCTTTGCGCCGTGCTGTTTTCTTATTGCCAATAGTAGTAATGAAAGACGAGTGTCTCACCTCTTTCTTATATTTTTGCATTGTTGTTTTATATTCATATTTGATAAAAGGCCGGGAAGAAGATGATGTGGAACCACACCTTGCCGATGGGGTTGAGAACCTGGGCAAGATTTCTTCGATTTCGTAGGAGTGCAGCTGCGTGGAGGCATTGATGCCTGTTGTGTCAACTGGGATGCTGGGTGTCATATGCATATGGGGTTGCGGCCTTGTTTGCTGGTAGTACCCATCCCTGGGTTACTACTTCTCCCCTTTTATGTTTTTATTCCCGCTGTATTTTATTTGACTCTGTAATTATTATATGCTATGTTATAAGTGATTCATGTAAATTGGCTATAAACTATATATATAAGGAGCGTGATTTCATTCCAATGGTTGTATTAAGGGTTGAATACATTTATATTTCATTCATGGCTCGTATTTTCTACTTATGCATAAATACGAAAAATAAACTCGTTAATTTGGAAACTACTGTTATCATGACTGTGACACACCTGGATTTAGTAACTGTGGTGTGATGACAATTGTGCTGCAGTTGGTATATTTAGGTGCGTTGCATTAGGTAGTATCAGAGCAGTTCATCCTGTTGAGCCAGGGTATGGACTTGCTATGTTTAGGCATATTAGAATTTGGTCTGTTGTACACTTTCTTGTCTCTTGGTAGAGATGATGGGAAAGGAATGCATGGCTTGCCGTAGGTTGAATGTTGATGGCTACTGTTATACAGTTGCATGATATTGAGGACTGGCCTACTCAATATGTAATGTTCTGTATGTACAGGAAACTATGACTTCACCTAGGCGTACTGTGTTAGGAAAACAGGAATTCTTTTGTGAAGAGATCAAAAGGTTTTGGAAAAACTGGTCTTCTAGAGAAAGAAATAGTTGGTGTAAACTAGATTCAAGAAGCAGTTTGGAGGTTGACGGCTTACGAGGGATTACGCTGTGGAAGCAGAACGAAGAAGTTCGAGCTAGTGATCGTTAGGATTCGTGAATTGACTTGTCTTGTCTGAATTGTGTGATTTTGTGTGTTTAGTTTCCGAAAGGAGACAATGTTGTTTGAAATAATTATGTTTGTTTTGTTGTGTTATGTTTTGCCTATCTTTGAAGAAAGTCAATGGCTCATGGCAGACGTATACATGTGAGCGCGGGGCAAGACAATAGGAGTATGGATACAACTGCAGAAGAAAGGCAAATGATAGCTGAGGTGACAACTCACCAGGATCAGAGGGCCACGCACCAACGAGAATTGGAAGTTGAGGTTCAAAATCTGTTGGAGGAAAGTCGGCTTTGGGGCAAACTTGGACTACCTAGATTCCGAAAGAGGAATAATAGAAAAGTTAACCAGTTTAAGTGGAAACCATACGCACGGGTATCAGGGAAACAACAACAACAACAACTAACTCCTGGACAAAGTACTAGTGGTGATGTATCCAGTCAGACCCCGACATCTTCACCAAGATGTATGAAATGCGGAAAGGAACACTTCACGAGGGAGTGTAAGATCAAAGGGATAATCTGTTTTAAATGTGGAAAGCCTGGACACGTCTCCCGCAACTGCGACCAAGCAAAGGCAAATTCTTCAGTCAATGCTGTAAGGGCTGTGGAACCACAAGCAGAAGTCAGAACTTATACCCTGGGAGGTGCTGAGACTTCTAGATTTGGAGATCTAAACAAGGGAAGTTACGCCTCAAACAACGACCCTGTAATCGTACTGTATAATTCTGGGGGTAACCCCTCCTTTTACCAATTGTAACTACATGGATCATTTGGATTTATCTGTATCTTTCTTATCTTCAACTTAAGTTATTTCCATTTCTGTTACTAAGACTTGTCGTTGACACCTAAGTTGTGTAATCTATCCTATTTCTACTAAAGATCGAGTCTTTTGTTGACCTATCTTGCTTACCTCGAATCATATCTGTTCGAGTTCATGATTTTAGAAATTGATCGGTAGTTTTCTGATTATTGTCGGCTAGGTCTTTCCGATAAAAACCTTAGTGATTTTTGAAACTGAGACTTTTGAAATTCGTAACGGCCAACAAGGTTTAAGCTTCATAAGGGAAAGGAGCCTGAAGATACATATTAATGTTTTCCGTAGAGGACCAAGAGTAAAGGGAATATAGATGCCGCTCTTGTAGTCGAAGGGTGTCATATGTCAAGCTACGTTGTTGTTAGTAAAGTAGAAGGATGAAATTTCTCGGTGAGACGAGGACTGTCACAAAATAAACAAGGCTACGATCAAGGATGAGTGTCCTCGAATAAAGATGAGCAATTCAATGGGCTGGTGAGGAAAGCGTCATTGTTCTTTCCAAGATAGATGTATGTCCTGGTCATCGATGGATTCGTGGGAATTGAGGATGTTCCCAAAATGATTCTTTCGAGTGTGCTTTCAACATTATGGGTATCCCGTGATGTCAATCGGAGTAACAAACACTCCTATTGTATTCATGGACAATATGAATTGTATTTTCTATCCTTACCTAGAATAGAATTGTCGTTGTCATTAATGATGACATTCTGGTCTATTCTCAAAGATATGAGGAGATACGTTGGACATCTCGGTATAGTTTTCCTGACTTTAAAGAAGAGAAAGTAAATGCCAAAGTATCAGAGTACGAATTCTCGTTTAAGGAGATTCCGTTTTGGATCATGGAATTCCAAATAAAGGAATTGTGTGGATTCACAAAGAGGTTGAAGCAGTTCTTCAAAAGGAAAGATCGGAAACCGTGAGTGAGGGAGGTTCATAGCTGATGGAATTGGTTGGTTTTTGTCGAAGAAGTATCGACAGATTCTCAAAGATAGTAGGATAACTTGCTCTGATTACAAAAGGAGAATCAAAACTTTTACGGACCATTATAGGCGAAAAAAGTTTTTCAAAGATTGAGGAAATATTCTGATTTTGATACTGCCCGATCCCAATGAAACATTCGAAGTGTTTTGTGATGCTTCACATCAAGGTTTGGGATGCGCGCTTATGCAAAGCTGGGGAGTTGTGGCTTGCGCCTTACGGTAGTTGACGGTGTGTGAGGAGAGTTACCCGATCTGTGACTTGTAATTGACCGCTGTTGTATCTACTCTGAGAATATAGAGACACTTTCTATATGGAGCAATATTCAATGCCCTTCGCTGTCACAAGAACCTGAAGTATTTATTCGATGAGAAGGAACCAAATATGAGGCAGAGAAAGTGATTAAAGATTTTGAAGGAACATGATCTCTAACTTTAGAGTCATCTTGGAAAAGAAAACGCCATGACAGACACTTTGAACCGGAAACTGCCTAATACCTTCATTATGATGGTCGAGAAGAAGGAATTAGTAGAGTAATTCGAGGATAGGTGGCTGTCATTAGAAATGACACTGGATGAGGTATGTCTAGATATAGTCGCTATTTCGAATGATCTGTTGGGAAGGATTAAAGAGAAGTAGAATAGTGACCAATTTCTACAGGACAAGAAGAAGCTATTAAGACAAAGCATGGTGTCAGAATGTGAGGGAGGAACTCGATGGAATCTTAATGTTCACAAGTGAAGGTTATAATACCAGATGATTCAGAACTTAAGGAGTTTATTCCCAATGAAACTCATGAGAGTAAACTGAGTTTACACACCAGAGTGATCAAGGTATATCAAAATCTAAAACAGAAGTGATGGTAACAAGGGATGAAGAAAGACGTTGCTAAATGTGTGTCATCTTGTCTAAGTTACCAGCAAACTCACTCTTAAATTCTACGGACTATCCTAAATTCTTTTTCAGACTGGTTCAGCATTCATAACTAATCTTTGCTATCCTTTCTTTTTGAATCTTCATGATGTCTTCCGTATGTCATGATCACGAAAGTATATCCCTGGACCCAGCCATATCATCGAACAGGACACAGTATGGTTGAAAGAGAGTCTGACCCATAGAATGCTTCCTGTAAGATTGAGAGTAGGAGAGCAAAACTACATGGAGGCAGGGAGATCACATTAGTAATAACAATCTGAATTGACGTGATTGGAAGCGCGATATGAAGGTCAAAAGATAAGGTGAAGAAACAACGTCGATATTTATCCTAAGGAATGAAAATTTCGAGGATGAAATTTCTATTTGAAGAGAAGTGTTGTAACATCCCGAAAATTTATAATTTTAGGATAAATGATCATTTTACAATATTTGGAATTTTTAAGAATTTTTCTGGATTTTTCGGAGAACGCAAAATATTTAATATTATTCCTCATTTTGCGTGCATATTGAGCAGAGTCGGGAAAATGAAATATTTTTTCCGAGAACCTTGAACTATGGAAACGTCGACGGGAGATCTTACTAAACCCGAGGCCGGACACAGTTTACAAGGTTTCACGTCTTTCGAAAAATTTTAATAGATGAAATAATAAAACACTGCGAAGAATTAATCTGTCAGATTCGTTAATGATGACTTCTGCCAACTATAACTATTGTCCAATAAATAATAATAGGTAATAAAAATCTTATCACATTATTCAAAATTTACCTTCTGTCAAGCTCATTTAACTTTATTTTCAAAATAAAAGTTAAATTAATTCCAAAAACTCTTTTGGGAAACTTCTAGGAAATTTCCTTTCATTTCCCATTTCTCTCTCTTCCCTCTCCCCTCTTCTCCCTACGGCAGAGGCCCTTGGGAGCCCAATACTCACATTTTCATTTTATTTCTTCTTCTTCTTCTTCTTCTTCTTCTTCTTCTTCTTCTTCTTCTTCTTCTTCTTCCCAACCGTACACCCTCACCATTTCCCCCTCTTCATTTCTTACTTCACCACTTCCATATCTAGCTTTCTTCCATCATTCCATGACCATTTTCCTTGTGGCCATCCTTGGTTCTTCTTCTTCTTCTTCTTCTTCCTCCATTTTTCACCATTGAAGCTAAAGCTTGGAGCTTTTGAGGTCAAGTCTTCAACTTTCTTCTATCTCCTTCTCATTTTCATTTTATTGGTCACCTATGTGGCCAAGGAGCCATTTTTCCATGATTGGAGTGAACTCTTTGGGAATTTCTCACCCTAGGGTTTTCTTGAAGGGGGAAAATGAAAATCAAGAGCAAAAAGGAGAAGCATCCTTGTGATTGTCTTCATTTAGGTAAGAGGGAGATGATCCTCTTCAACCACTCTTTGTAGTAAGGAAATGTCTTGTCTATTGTGTTGATGAGGGAATCCATGTTGGATTTCTCTCTTTGTTATATTGTGTCATTTCCATGATTTTGTGGTTGTTTGATTTGTATGAATATATGGATTTACATTGGGTGCTTTGATGATCATGAACTTATATATTGTTATCTTGTATTTAGAGGACATGAATCGTATTTGGATTGTTGGAAGATAAATGAGAAACCTTGATGAAGGATGGGCCAAGGTTCTGCAGAAACGAATTCTGCAAAACCCTTGTTAATGCACTAGCACTCAGGCGTTGTGCATAGAGCGCCTAGGCGATCTATGCCCAGAAAGTTTTCACTGTGACGCGGCCTAGTGAGCGCTCAGGCTGTCAGCATCCAGGCGCTCCAGAGATGGCGCATAGGCGCCCATAACAAAATTAGCTAGGTAACTGTGAGATGGAGCTGTGTAATTGGAGAGGTGAATGCTAATGTCGGAAATTGAGATGGAGAGTTTTAAGGGTTATTTAACTCAATGTGAAGCCACGGTTTTAGATTGAAACTATAAGGAATTGGAATGAACTTGGTGAACTAAAACTTAAGTAGGAGATATCAAGAAATCAATGCATAAAATGGGAGAAATTGATGTTAGTAGTGGACTTTGGGAAGCCACGATTTTGATCATGAATTTTAGGAATTGGATTGATCCCATGTAGGATAAAAACTAAGTGATTGGTATCAAGAGACTTGAGCATAACGCGTGATGGAAACTTACTTAGTGATGGATTCTTGTAAGAACTTGGTGAACTAAAACTTAAGTAGGAGATATCAAGAAATCAATGCATAAAATGGGAGAAATTGATGTTAGTAGTGGACTTTGGGAAGCCACGATTTTGATCATGGATTTTAGAAATTGGTTTGATCCCATGTAGGATAAAAACTAAGTGATTGGTATCAAGAGACTTGAGCATAACGCGTGATGGAAACTTACTTAGTGATGGATTCTTGTAAGAATGGAAAATCTTGAATAAGAATACATAATAGACCCTAAAAATATATTACCTTATTTGATTTCAATATTATGATATTGTGGGTCCATATGAGTGACCAATGTTGTATTGATGCTTATTTGAGCCAATTGTGGCATATTATGGAATAGTATGTGATGTTTATCATACATATTCATGCATAGAGTCTTATGCATTATGAATGTCCTGTGGACTGTTGTAAGGCCAAGTTGCCTAGGAGATTGAACACACCTTGGTGCGGGTGCGAATAGACTAGTGTAGGTCGTGTTATGACCTTGGGGGCGTCGGGGTGCGAGTCCCTCACATGGACAGTTTAGAGCTCCTCTGTGCCGTGGGGCAAACCGATGCAAACACACCGACGATCCGGACTGAGACACTGTCCTATGTCGTGATCGAGCATGGACTGTCTGCACAATGCCTGTATGTGCACGTAGAAAACTGTTGAGTTTTAGCACCTTGGCCTCAGCAGCCGAGTTACACACACGTCTCTTGATCTTTCTCTCTGTCTGTTTGAGTCTAGCTCCATGGAGTAGGATTTGGTACCATAATGCATTGTGCATCGTACATTATCGGTCTCATAAACTGTCGAGCATGAACACCTGTGAATATGTAGATAACTGTTGTACCTCTATAAATGATTATCTGATTGTTGTGCTGATTCCTGGAAATACTATTGTGATCTACCTGATATTGTTTACTACTGTTCTACCTTTACTATAATTATCACTGTTATTGTTGACTCTGATTATTGCTTAGAATTGAATTGCTTTTATTATAAATTCCGCTGTTACTATTTATGAATATATGAATTGTATTGCTTGGTGGGCGCTTTGTGCCTTGCTGTTTTCTTATTGCCAATAGTGGTAATGAAAGACGGGTGTCTCACCTCTTTCCTATATTTCTGTATTGTTGTTTTATATTCATATTTGATAAAAGGCCGGGAAGAAGATGATGTGGAACCACACCTTGCCGATGGGGTTGAGAACCTGGGCAAGATTTCTTCGATTTCGTAGGAGTGCAGCTGCGTGGAGGCATTGATGCCTGTTGTGTCAACTGGGATGCTGGGTGTCATATGCATATGGGGTTGCGGCCTTGTCTGCTGGTAGTACCCATCCCTGGGTTACTACTTCTCCTCTTTTATGTTTTTATTCCCGCTGTATTTTATTTAACTCTGTAATTATTATATTCTATGTTATAAGTGATTCGTGTAAATTGGCTATAAACTATATATATAAGGAACGTGATTTCATTCCAATGGTTGTATTAAGGGTTAAATACATTTATATTTCATTCATGGCTCGTATTTTCTACTTATGCATAAATACGAAAAATAAACTCGTTAATTTGGAAACTACTGTTATCAAGACTGTGACACACCTGGATTTAGTATCTGTGGTGTAATGACGATTGCGCTGCAGTTGGTATATTTAGGTGCGTTACATTCCTTGGCCACTAAAACAACCTTTTCAATTCTTGGTACATTTTGGTCATCCCTGGATGCAAAGTCAAATCACTAGTATGAGCTTCATCTAGAATTCCTTTCTTAAGCTCAAGATCATCGGGTATACAAATACTCCCTTTAAATCTCAAGAGTCCATCTGCTCCTTTTTCTACCGTCGCCTTATGACCTTGCTTCAACAATTCCCTTTCATTTTGCAAAAATGGGTCCTCTTCCTGTTTCTCTCGAACTATGTCAAGCAGTTCATTTAAGATCACAACCTTAAATAAACGAATGCCTCCCGGCACAAACTCCACCGATAACCACAAATCTCAGAATTTGTTAATCAATTCCTCGTCCTTTATCATCATCACTGAAACACTAATCACCTTTCTGCTCAAGGCATCAGCTACCACATTAGCTTTTCCTGGATGGTATTAGAGTTGAAAATCATAATCCTTTAAGAATTCCAACCATCGCCTTTGTCTCATGTTCAATTCTTTCTAATCAAACAAGTACTTCAAACTTTTATGATCACTAAAGACAATGAACATTGCTCCGTACAGAAAATGCCTCCACACCTTTAATGCAAAAACCACTGTAGCTAATTCCAAGTCATGTGTTGGATAATTCCTCTCATGCACCTTCAATTGTCTAGAAGCATAAGCCACTACATTTCGGTCTTGCATTAATACACATCCTAATCCTTGGTAAGAAGCATCACAATACACCTCAAAAGTTCTAGTAGAATCCAATAGAATTAACATTAGTGCAGTTGTTAGTCTTTTCTTTAACTCTTGAAAACTGGCTTCACGTTCTTCTGTCCACTCAAAAACTTGACTTTTCCTTGTGAGCTGTGTAAGTGGTCCAGTAATCTTAGAAAAACCTTCGATAAACCTCCGATAATATCCAGCAAGCCCAACAAAACTTCGAACTTCTGTCACAGTCTTAGGCCTTTCCTGTTGGTGTATGCCCTAGAGGCCAATACATTTTGTCTGTGTTTACATACATTATATTATGCTATTTTTTTGATATATGAGGCATTTCATTTATTGTGTTACTTTTGGTAGACATAATAAAGTCCTTAGAATAGTAAGTTTGATACCATAGGACATTAAGTGGATGACTTGATCGTGAGATCCTATTAGATAGAGCACTATTCTTAAAATGTCCCTAGTCAAGTATTATTGTCAAATAGGACAACGATAATGTATTGAGACTAGTACGTGCGTAGACTGATGACCACATCTCACGGGTCATGGATATGAGATATCAAGTCTACACATGGATACATATTAGAGTAATGATGTATTGGACAGACCCGCCATGAGAACGCTACGTGGATCATTACGTGAGTGTCATAAGCGATTCTCATAGTGATAATGGTGTATGTGGTCCTTTGACTTGAAATCACTATGATTCCTACTTGAGGAGTTATGTGTTTTAATGCCATCAAACGTCATCTGTAACAAGATGATTATAAAGTTGGTTATTAGACATACCATGATACATATGGAGGGATGTGAGTGACTTAGATGGGATTTGTCCCTCCTACATAACAAGAGTGATATCTTCGGGCCCCCTGATTGAGTGAGACTACGAAATGCATGGCCATGCTCAAATGAGTCAGTATGAGATATTGATCTCATTTGTTATTACTATGTCTACTCCGGAATCAAGAAACTGAAGATTGAACTAAACAAGGGTGACACATTCTATGCCTTGTGTTCAATTTGGATATCTGGACAAAGGGACTAAACTACATGGAAACATTGGTCACAAATAGGTTATATCAAATCACTGACATTCTCATTACTTAGGTAGCAATGATGTGTTGCTAGATACCGCTCACTGTTTGTAATATTAAAATAAGATTTTAATATTACTACCAACATCATGAGAACTTGCAGGGTCGCACACTTAGAACAGACTAGATTAGAGCAATAAGGATCCAAGTTGGACTCGGATTCAATTGTGGGCCTAACTCATGATAGATGGGTTTAGGGTTGTACAGCTTACCTTGCTACTACTCACACTCACTTAAGGCAGCCACTATTATAAATAGTACTGCTAAGGGGGCTGCTACCAGGTTACAACACAACCCTAGCCGCACCTACAGAAAGTGAGTGAGAGATAGTGAGGTCTTCTTCTCCTCTCTTTGCAGCTAGCACTACGAAAACAGAGGTGTGACTCCCTTTTGCAAGTCTGTTCATGTGGATACCGTAGAGACATCGTCATTATTACAGTGTTGGTGATTCACCTCGCTTGTGATTATCACGCTTCAAGAGGTAATTTTTAAAAACTCGGATTGTGGACTTTTTCGCATGGATCCTGTGATGGAATTCTATTATTCCGCTGCGAGACTTTTGATCCGCAATTCCCAACATTTCCCACTGCAAAATAGTCTCCACCTTCGATGGGTCTACCACAATACCTTCTTTGGAAATCACGTGACCTAAAAACTGAACTTCCTCCAACCAAAACTCACACTTCGCCAATTTCACATATGGCTTCTTTTCTTTCAAAATCTGAAGAACTATACCGAGATGTTCAACATGCTCTTCCTTAGATTAAGAATAGATCAGAATGTCATCGATAAAGACAACGACAAATCTGTCTAGGTACGAATGAAAAATCCTATTTATATAATCCATGAATATAGCAGGAGCATTCGTCACCCCAAATGGCATTACCTGATACTCATAATGTCCATAACGAGTCCGAAAAGCTGTTTTAGGTACATCCTCCACCTTAACACGGATCTGGTGATAACCTGACCTCAGATCTATTTTAGAAAATACCACTGCTCCCTTTAACTAGTCCATCAAATCATCAATCCTCGGAAGTGGATATTTATTCTTGATAGTCACCTTGTTCAGCTGATGATAGTCCACACAAAGTCGAGAAGTTCCATCCTTCTTCTTGACTAAAAGCACTGGTGCTCCCCATGGTGAAACACTAGGTCGCACAAACTGCTTCTCCAACAACTCCTCCACTTGCTTCTTTAACTCCACCAACTCTGCTGGTGACATCCGATACGGGGAAATTGAGATAGGACCTGCTCCTGGTACTAAATCAATTGAAAATTCGATCTCCCTCTCTGGTGGTAAACCAGGTACGTCATCAGGAAAAATCTCTAGAAATTCATTGACGACAAGAATAGTATTCACATCTTTCTCATTCTTGACATCTAGAGAAGATAATAACATATATCCCTGTGCTCCCTCTCTCAACAATGACTTGACTTTAACAGCAGTCAAGAATCCAGACTTTTCTTCCTTAGGAAAGACTATGGTTTTGTTTGCACAGTCTATAAGAATATGGTTACAAGATAACCAATCCATCTCTAATATTACATCTATCTCAACAAGAGGCAAACAGATCAAGTTGACCGAAAACACACGGTCCTTTATAACCACAGGACAATCCAAACATATCTTAGACGTAATTACAGGTTTAGCAGTTGGTGTAGATACACTCAATTTAACATTCAGAGAAGACACAGGCAACTTCAATCTTTCCACACAATCATATGCAATAAATGAATGTGTTGCACCAGAATCATATAACACAGTCAGAAGATTACCTTCAATGACACCTTCTCCCTAAATAAGGTCATCAGACTGAGAAACTTCTGTTTCCGTCATAGTATATACTCGCCCTCTTGACCTCGGTTGAGTACTTCCTGACCTTGGCTGATTCACATGAACATATCGAACAGCAGGTTTCTTTTCCGGCTGAGTACAGTCCTTAGATATGTGCCCAGGCTATTTGCAATTAAAACAAACTGTTCCTCAGATGGAGCATTCAGTAGAAAGATGGCCTTTCTTTCCGCACTTAAAACATGTTGGCGTGAACGCCACTCTTTGACCAGCTCCACTACCACTTGCACTTCCCCTAACTAGTGGTCGTTGAGATTGATTCCCTGGTGGTCTAGAATACGGCTTGCGCTGAAACTGATTATTATTATTGCCACCACCCCTCTGAAACCTTGTTAGTCCAAAATTACAATTTCTCTGATCCCGTGACGACTCTAATTCCTCGAGTCGTGCACAAGTATCCACCAACGCATGAAATTGATTCATTCTCAAGGATACCACTCCTCTTTTCAATTCCACTCTCAGCCCTGCTTCAAACTTCTGACATCTCCACACATCATCTTGTCGAGTTTGAGCATAATCTGAGAACCGTGACAAGCTCTCAAATTTAGAAGCATACTCATTTACCGTCATGTTGCCCTGACGTAAACCAAGAAATTCCATCTCCTTGGCATGTCTAGCACTCGCAAGAAAATACTTTTCCAAAAATACATCCGAAAATACCTCCCATGTAATTTCTGTTCCTTCAGCCTGCAACAACCGGCGGGTTCCTCTCCACCAATGTTCACCGTCACCTCTCAACATAAAAGTTGCATACGTCACCTTCTTATCATCTGTGCATCTCATCCTTTTAAATATCTTTTCCAAGTCTTGTATCCATTGACTTGCCTTCTCAGGATCAATCTCGCCTCTAAACTGTGGCGGATTGTTAGGCCTAAATTCAGATAAATTTAGGGCATCAGCAGTAGCATCTTGCTGTTGAGCTGCTCTCTGAATCTGCTGAGTAATTACTTCAGCCATTCTTTGCATAGCCTCAGCAGCTGAAATCATTGGATCCATAGCACGATTCACAGCTGAAATCCTCTTCTGCCAGACATCTTTCTTCAATTATAACAAAACAAAGTTAGATACATCTTTTCGGAAATAAGTCACAGAGAATCACACAACATAAGCAAAAATAGACCTAACCACAACCCCAAAAGACTCTAACTTGGGCTCTGATACCAACTAATGTAACACCCTTGTGGGGATGTCACATTTATAAATAAAATAAAATAAAGATAAATAAAATCTACCCAAGTTGTAAAACATTTATTATATGGTAATACGGGTTGTAAAATTTTTCCGGTTAAATAGAATATTATGAAATAAAATAACACGGAACATAAAATAAACAAACTATCATCACACACAATATACATATGGTTTTGTCATAAGTTATACACTACAAACATTTTAAACCAAACAGTAATCAAAGCAGTAAAAAGTTTATATATACAAACGCAGACGTGCCCAAGTACACATCATAAATATCTAACCCTCTGAAGGATCACTCTCATATGAAACTTCAGGTGATAGATATCCATGATGCCTCGACCCTCTATGGACCCTAGTCCGTGCTGTCAATACGCTGCTGATCTCATTAAGCGCATCAAACATACCACCCCAATGATGCCTAAGAGATAGCGGTAGCTCCACATGCAAGTACAACAAGGTAGAAAAGATAGGCACTCCATCAAACTCTGTACGTATGGTCACAGTCAGACGCCCTACGTACGTCACCGAATCTCTATCCTCTCGCAGTCTCCAGGCTTCAGAGCCTCCATGAAACTCAAGTCTCACAAAACCAAAGAATCCTGGTAGCGCCATACTCACTCAATCAATCCAATGGGTATGAGTGATCGGATGGTTCTTGGTCGTCGAACTGATCCTCGGCTTGCTGTTCTTCCTCCTCGGTATATACACACTCAAGGGGCTGTTCCTCTTCCTCAAATTCTTTTATACCATAATTTAATATATACAGAAAACACATACAGTAAAGAGGTAAGACAATCTATATCATCACAAACATGGTAAACAAGAAAACGACAATACCACAAATATAACAATTCATACAATATAGCATACCATAATAGCATAAATAATAATGTCATATATCATACAAAATAAATGCAACAACATCATATAGCGGTACAGATAGATAAAATGTTACAGATAATAACACTATAATGTATCACACATGACCATATGTAATGTGACTAATTCCTACTCCATGGAGCTAAAAACACAGACATCAGAGAGAATGATCTGCAAAATCTATTAGTACCCCAGGCTGCCCAACCAAACTATTCTGTTGTCTCACGTTGCGTCTATAGCCCACTGTCTAACGTCGTGTAGTAGCATACAGTCTCACGTCGTATACTACAGGCATTGCACTATCATAGATTTTACAAGATCTCGATTAAGTATAGTGCGTGTCGAGACCATTAGTGTGTTACCGTTACCACAGCCTAGAGGAGCGACCAACTGTCCACAAATGGAATAATCCGCACACTAATGCCTCCAAGTCCATACAAAAATGAACCACACTACGCTTATCGCACCGACAACACGATGTTATTCATCTCATCAATCAAATCACCAATTATCAACCAAATTGGCACAACTCAAATGTATGAACCAAAATAATTACCAAAATACCCTCAATGGTATTAGTATCCATTTTTACAGAAATGCCCTCAATGGCAAAATCACAGATATGCCCTCAATGGTAAAATCACAAATATACAGTGCGTCCCTCTTGACAGTATCTGTATCTCAACATGTCCGGGTCCACCACTTTGGCCCGACAGTAAAACTCACTGTTTTTGTCAATCGCGAAAAACTTTTATCGCGCTTTCACAATTTCATCGTTTTTACAAACGTTTTTAAATCGCGTAAATGTATTTTACTGTTTTTAAAATCGCATACTGTTTTTAAATCATTTTCTCAATCGCGTAAGATTTTTAAATCGTTTTCTTTACCGAACAGTCTTAAAATTTATATTTTTAAATAACGTAAGCTATTTTCAATACTTTAAAACTGCGTAGAATAATTTTCCTTACGCTATAAATTATGTTCTAAAATATTCTATTTTATTTGTCTGTTTTTACTAAATTTTGACAGTATTTTGTCTATCAAATTAATTAAAAATGTGTTGTCTATGTTTTTCTTCTAAAAATTCTTTTCTTTATTTCTATAACCATAAAATCCAACTTAGTAATTATGTTTACACTCTAATTTTAAAACAAATATTTTCCAAAGATTTTGTCCATTTTTCTACTATATCACCTTTCAAAAAAAATTAGTTTGTTTCTTTAGTTCTTGAAAACTCATTACAAATGCATTCTTTTTAAGTTGAACATCAAACTTACATTTTAGAACAACAAGTTTTGAATTAAATTCCTATTTGCAAGGCATGTTGGCCGAAATTGCCAAAACTTTGATATTTGATCTTTGGATCATTTTTCTTCATCTAATTCACTTTGTAATTTATTCATTAACCTAATTCCATTAAATCTTTCTTTTAGAAAATCATTGAGAACATTTTGGTTCCCCTTTTTTTTTTAGTCAACCCCGTGAGCCTTCATTTGTGTTCTTTGGAACACTCATGCAAACCTTAACATGTTATTCACATCCTACTAATTATTCATGCATTTTCTAACACATACAATATATTTAAAGCTTGTAGACATGCATATTAATACAAATCACAAATAAGAAAACTATAACAACAAGCACACAAATGAATCCTTATGGATTCTACAATCACAAACAACTCAATTTTCTTATCACCACCCAAGGATGATAAGATTCAATTCTTCCTCTTACCTTAAGAGAAGACAAACTTTCTTTCACTCCTTTCTAATGGTTTCGGTTTCACCCTCCAAAGACGCCTATCAAGCTTAAACAATTTCTACAAATTACTAACATGAAAGAAAGCTTAAACCATGGATCAATCATGGCTTAGAACCTTGAAAAAGAATTTAGAAATGAAAAACAAGAAATTTCACCTTCAAGGTAGAATCTCCAAAGTAGTTTTTCAAGCTTTAGATGATGGATTTTGCAAGAACTCTCAACTAGAGATGTTCTTAGAATTGTGTTTAGGTTTAGAAAAGTAGGTTGGATAAAATTTTGGGTGGATGGATGGTGACTTAGGGTTGTTGGCCGAATGGTGCACAAAGAAGACAACAATGGTGTTTTGTGTTTTTGGAAGAGAGAGGAGAGAGAAAATGTTAGAGAATGAAGTGATTTTTGCTCTCCAAAGTGATGCATGGCCGTGGAGTTCAATGCAAAGGAGGTGTCCACTTGGTTGGCTTCATCCAAGCCTTAGAAATGATCAATGGTGAGGATTAAAACTTGGTCTCCAAGCTTAGCTCTCATTGGTGCATGCAAACCTAGTCATGCAATGACTATGCATGGTCTTGAAGCTTCTTGGCTTGCCTTGGTGTGCTTTGGCCGAATGCCCTAAGGAGAAAGCAACTAAGTTTGCTTCTTCTTAATTCATCTAGTTACACTTAAGTTAAATAATTTAGTTACTTGTCTAACTAGTTAGTTACTTAGGTTAACTTAGTTTGCTTTATGCTTATAGATTTTTATTAACTTAGACATCAACTAGATAGTTAACTAGGTTATTATCACTTAGTTACTCAACAAGCTTTCTAAACTAATTTAGTTAGGTTTCAAACTAACTAGCTTAGGTTTTCTAATTACAAACTAATTAGTCTAACCACTTTTGTTGACCTCTTCCTATTGGTTGGAAATTGTCAAGCCTACTTCGTTGACTCACTCTTATTGGCTTAGAAATTTCTCTAGCCAAAACCATTGACTGTTTCTCTAAACGTGGGTCCCGCAAGACATTTCTGGGTCCACTGTCATTTATTTGTACTGACTAATAAAATAATATTATAATAATATAAAATTATTTTATTTAACAGTTAAATCCTAAAAATTAAAAGATTAATAACTGTATCATTCAGAATTGAGTTTAGTAAGATCCCCCAGCTCCGAATAATTAAAATAAGATTTTTTCGGCCCAAAAATTATTATTTTCCTGACCCGGAGCAAATCACACAAAAAGTTCAAATAAAATCACAGACAGTAAAATAAAACTATATTTCATACAGAAAAATAACAAACAGTACAAAAAGGACATAACGATCATTTATCTTAAAGTTTGGGGTGTTACACTATATATAACAACAAAATGACAGAGATAAAATAGGAGTTCCTTCATTCTCCGTAAACTTTTGTCTTTGTTGAATCTGCAGAGGTTGATGTTGTTCTGTGCAGAATTTTTCCTTATTAGCATGGAGAATTCCAAAGCTCTGCATTTTTTCACTTTGGATACACTTTCCAACACTTCCAAAGGAATACTGCCGCTAATAAGAACTACCATTTTGGTTTATATGAACTCAAATTATAAATTAGAAATAGAGTTGTAAAAAATAGAATTAAAAAATTGTTCTTTTTTTTATTGTAAAAAATAATTATAACAACTACCGTTTATTAATTTATATAATTTTAGGTATATCATAAGGGAATCTTATATCAGTGAGTTTTCCTCCTTTATTTTTCGTACTTGCTCTATTCTCGTATCACCTATAGGCTATAGCTCTCTTTATCCTTGCAAACTATTAATCCTCTTTTTCAATATAGGAAGCACAAAATGCCCATAATCAATTTGGAAAAAGTAAATGGATTAAGTCACAAAAAAGAAAAAAAATTATCACTCAAGCTTTCCGTCAAATAGATTGTGTGTGTTAGAGAATACATGTGCTTATCCAAAAATTTCCGAACCCCTCTTGTAACACCAATCACATATTACAATAACCTCATCCAATCCATTCCCTGAAAATGAAAATCTAAGGGAAAAACTAGAGAAATAAAAAAAATTGAATTACCCTTATTTCTCCCTTATGATTGAGAACAATGGAGGAGCAACGAATTGTGTTTTGGTTCCTCTTTTCCTTAATTTCAGATTCATACTCCGGCCGAAACCCTATATGTCCTTGTACTCATTTTGAACCCCAACTTACCTATAACCGTAAACCCCCTTTATGGCCAAACCACTCATTATAGTTCCATATACCATAACCTAAGCCTCAAACCCATACCACAAGCCAAACTACCAAACGAAGAGTAGTATAGAAAGAGAAATTCAAAGAGATTTACATGAAAAGAGTAGATACCCAACGACTTACTTGGAGGGTTGTCAGTCATTAGTCACATCGTTGTCATGCTCAGAAGGATAAGAAGGGAGTGGGTGAGCGACTACAGGCGTGGTTAAGTTATAATTGGTTAGCTGACATTGATAATAGTTTTGATAATAACAAACATGATGAAGATGATAGGAAGACCAAGTCCAAGACCTACAAGAATAGCTTTAGGACTTAGAGTCTTTTTGTATGAAGTCTTTTGGATATCTCATTAGTTTTGGGAAAGAAAAGTTTTAAACATGGTTTTCAAATATATCTATAATTTCAAAATGCTTTTGAAAATAATTATAAGTTAATTGGTTTTTTAGAAGCATGCTGACAAGTTTTGAAATTGTTCAAGAAATGTTTTTCAACAGCTGTATTCGAATAAAGTTCCTTTTATTCGAATAAACCAATCCCAAATGATTAGCTTTTATAAAAGCTTATTCGAATAACTTCATAGTTATTCGAATAACAGGTTTCTAATGAGTTGCACGTCTTCGTTTTCAAATTGTGCTATTTGAATAGCATTCAAGCTATTCGAATAAAAGCGTTACTATGCATATCTTTCAAAAAGGCTTATTCAAATAACAAGAGAGTTATTCGAATAACTATGTTTTTTAGAAAACTATTTTAAAAGGATTTATTCCAATAACGTTTATGTTATTCGAATAACATATATCAGAATCTGTTTTCATGAGGCTTTTCAAATTGGGTAATGCGAATAACTCAATGGTTATTCGAATAACGTTGTGATCCAGTTTTAGTAAGAAACGACTATTTTCGCATTGAATGCATATTTAATTTCTTCTAACAGCTCTTTTCTTCAAAGCTCTATAAATAGAGACCTTGGGTGATCTTTGCAACAAGCCTAACTATCTGAATTATTATTTGGTTGCTTGAAAACGTGATTTATAATTTCTCTCTTATTTTTTGTGCTCTTTTGCCAAAACTTTGAGATATCCTTAAAGAGCTCAATTAGTGCTTCAATTTGTATTATTTACTCTTTGTGAAAGTTTCTCTTCATCTATTTTTTGCTGCATTTTTGAGAGGGTGAGGTATCCCTCAAAGGCATTGTAACAAGGGTGAGGTATCCCTTGAAGGTTTATGAGGGTGAGGCATCCCTCAAAGGCATTGTAACAAGGGTGAGGTATCCCTTGAAGGTTTGTGTAAGGGTGAGGTATCCCTGACAGTTTAAGGCTTTAGCACAAGGGTAAAGTTTCCCTGTGTGTGAAAAGTGCCCTTGATTATAACAGTTGCAAGCACCTGTTTAAGCTTATATTGAATAGTGAAAAATCTCTAATTGTGTTTTGAGGACTAGACGTATTCCACAAGTGGTTGATGGTCGAACTAGGATAAATATCATGCCTGCTTTTCTAATCCTTATTCTTTTATTTTCCTGTAATTTATTTATTGGTTGTTCTTAGTGTTCTTCTTCTCTTCCTTTAATTCACGTTTTCTAATATTTTATTTCAGCATATTTAATTTGTTTATGCTTTTACAAAAAGTTTTTAATACTCAATTCACTCCCCTCCCTCTTGAGTACTAGAAGCCACTTGGTAACATAAGGATGGGAAGGTCATAGGTGGTCGTGTGTTGCCGAGTGGTCGCTTGCAATTTTGACATGTAATTTTGTTGTGCTTTCCCATTACCCATATATCACATTTTGTTAGATCATCGAAATATGAGTATCTTGCATGTATGATATAAGTACTCCTTCAAGTATGACTTTTTGGATTGTTGAGATACTTGTATTCTCATTTTGGACCAGTTGTTAAGAGTACTGACCTGATTTTGACATCATGTTATGGCCACATATTGTTTGATTAATCTGAAAAATTGTTTTCTTATTGAAATAATGTAATATGACTTATGTCGACTGTTCTGGATCGTGATTTGGGATCTCGTCTAGTGGGATCAGACCCAACACACGTACCACCGACCTGCGCCATGAATACCCTAGGCAAGCCTTGGTGACATGTGGTTAGGACCCCGGAACTAAAGCTAATGGACTACGACTTTGGGCCATAATATCAAGATCACTAGATCTGTGCACTGGATATACCCTAAGATATCTGTAACTGCCAATTGAGATTTTACGAGATTATAGGACCCATAACTGCCTCCAACTATTGATTACAATATCAACGTTCCTATATTATGGGGATCCTCTCCAACAATGAAAGGAAGGTGATTCCTAACATGATACGAATCTTAAATACATGCACTAAATATTAATCACATTATGATTCTAGTCACACTCTATAAATACAAGCTAAGTTAGCTTAATCAGGTATATAGTATCTCACTGCATAAACCTTACTTGTGCATTGCCTGATTTGAGTGTTAGAGTCCCTTTGTAGGTACTCACCCCCTAGTCCAACTCACTCTGGTACAATTGCACAAAGAGGAAACCCTTTTAAACCATCGTGATGTGCCTATCTCAGGTACCCCTCTGAATTCACTTCAGAACATTGGCGCCATCTGTGGGAAATTGATAAACTTCTATTCTCATTCAACCATGGTGAGCACAATAACAACCTAACACTTAAGCTAATGACATACCTGGAATTATGCATGAACAATCATATTAGAGTATGTCACTTAGATCAATATCAATTTTTTTCTAAAAAAGATACATATATAATATATAAAATATGAGCCTGAAGCGAAAGTACGTAATACATAGTTATAGAACTGAGTCATATACAAAGAGTACATTAGGTACATTAGATACATCACAGGCCATAATGGCACGAAATAATGGTATACAACCATAAACAAAATAACATAGCAAAAAGAATAAAGCTATTATGCGATCAAGTGCTTCTCCATCTTTACAAGCTGTAGGGGGTCATCCTAGAATCATCATGGGAAATCAAGAAATGGGGTGAGAATCTCACAATTCTTAGTAGTTATGAAAAAAACATGTCATCATAATCATTCTAGCTATTTTAGGGAAAAATCCTTATAAAACATTTCATATCATTCTAGGAAGGTGGCAGAAAGTCAAATCCATGTCCTTCATCTTCCCGAAATATAACGTTCATTTTATCATTATAGAAATCATTTAAGTCACCAAATCATACATTATGTCGTCAAATCTTAGGTCATCAGATCATAATCATGTCAAGAAATCTCTTTCTTAAAATCTCATCATATTTCAAAGCATCAAAACTCAAGTCATTAAATCAGAAATTGTATCATCTAATCTTATGTCATTAAATCATTAGCATACATGTGTCATCTTAAAATCAAAGGTATGGAGGGAATGTTCGTCCTCATAATACCAATCACTTGGTAGCAGTCTACTTTCAGGTTGGTGCACTTCAAGTCATTTATAACTCTCGCAACACAGAACTACTCCGAGTAACCCAGATCAGCCACAAACACTGAGAGAATGTCCATCCTCATTATAGTTATGAGTAGAGAGGGGATGTCCATCCTCAACTACTATTGATAGGGAGGCTACCATCCTTCCTCACATTATCCTCAAACTAGGAATGCCTCAAGTGTAGAGAGGGAATATCCATCTTCAACTACAAATCAACCAAGGAGAACTCTGATAAAGAAGGAGGGAATGTCCACCCTCAACCTCAATACTCAGGTGGTAAGGAAATGTCCATCCTCAACCATCGTTCCCAAGTCACCTCCTAGGTCCAAGGATATCCTAAGTAATGGGTTACTCATGAGAAATCAATCATCATTCTCATGCATGTAATAAATCATTGCAGCATATCATCTCATATCATGATGCATTGATATCTCATCAGTTAATTGTAAATCATAGCATAATGTGTTGATATCTCATCAATCAATCTCAAATCATAGCATAATGCATTGATATCTCATCAATCAATCTCAATTCATAGCTTAATCATACTTTGCATAGCATTACTTATGCTTATCTTCATCTAACACATCTTAAAATAGACTTACATTGAATTAGAATTCAAGTTATCATGCAATCAAAATCAAAATTTTGATTTCTGCCCAGCAGCCAACGCTCAGGTGCCAGCCTTCTAATGCTTGGGCCTTGGTCGCGTGCACATCATATGAGTTCTGGGTTGTTGGGTGCCTAGGTTCCCAAACTCTGATGCTTAGGTGCCAGCGCCCTACAACCAAAAATAAGTTCCTCTAGTTTTTTGCATCCATCTTCAAATTTTCCAAAAACAAACCCAAAATCATCAATAACCACATCAAATCATCATATTCAATGGTTCAAAATAGATTTCGAAATAACCAATCCAATACGGTTTCCTACCCATTTTCCAAACTCAATATTCATCAATATAAAAAAACAAAGCTTAAAGCTTTAACTCATAACCAAACATCAACACATATCTTTCATTAGAAACTCAAGATATCCATAAAAAATCATCAACCCATCAATTTTACCAAAATGGAAAAGATGAACAAAGTTAAGAAAACCCCTACCTAGCTTGAAGTGGTTTTCTTCTTTCCTTCCTTGTCTTGCTTCCATCATCCTTCCTCTTGCCTTTTCTTCCCTCTATAGCTCTTGTTGGTCCTTGTTTCTCTTTTTCCCTCTGCCAATAGCGTGATGTGAGAGAACGGAGAATGAGCAGCCAAAAATGGGAGGATGAGAGAATGAGGAAAAAAAAGAATGAGGGAATGAGATGGGTAGCGTGAGTGAGTGTAAAAAAAATGAGGTAAAGTGAAAATATATTGAGTTTGGTAAGTGAGTAGCAGTGTGCAACAATATGGAGGACAGGATTTGAGTTTCAAAATTGAAATTCGACTAATAATCTTATATCTGTTAGAGACACTTTATTTTCTCAGAAATGAATTTTCTAACTTTTGTAAGTATCGTAGAAAATTCTAAGATTTCCTTCTATTTTCTATATTACCATTCCTCGGCTTTTCTTATATTGCATTATCAGGCTCTTAGGCTTTAGTATTATTTTCTCAGCTTATTTAACATTATTCCAAGCTTAAAAGAGCTATTTCTCACATACAGTCTTATATATTTATACTCAATTTGATCTAAATCACTTTCAAACTTTCAGATGTCTTATATCAAAATTATTGAGCTTTTATAACTTGATTAAGTCTATTAGGTTAAAGAGAATGTTATAATTCTCCCCTCTTTTTATAAATTTTGTCATCAAAATTTGATTACATTATTCAAAAAGTTTGGGATGATCTTTCATCAGGTGGGATTCGAGTTCTTATGTGGCCTCTTCTAAGTCACCTCCCTCCCATAGTACCTTTACTAGTAGAATTTGTTTGAGTTATTTCACAGTCCTATCCACGATCCTTACCGATTTAACTGTAAAAGTTAAATCATCTTTTAACTATATTGATTCATTTCTTAGAATGTGTAAAGGATCCTGATTATACTTTCGGAGTTGGAAAACATGAAAAACATTATGGAGGTTTGACAAACTGGGGGATAAGGCTATTTGGTAAGCAATTGGTGTGACTCTTTTTAGAATTTGGAAGGGACCTAGAAACTGAGGAGTCAACTTTCTGGTTTTAATAGCCCTACCAATTCTCGTAGTAGAAGTGACTCTGAGGAACACATGTTCTCCTTGATTGAATTCTAAGGGCTTTCTTTGCTTATCTGTATAACTCTTTTGCCTACTTTGGACTGCTAACATTCTATCCTTGATCATTCTAATTTGTTCGATGATCTTTTGAACCATTTTTGGACCTAGGATAGTTTGTTCCCCAGTTTCATACTTGCATAAAGGTGATCTACATTTCCTACCATTCAAGGCTTCATAAGGTGTCATCCCTATACTGGTATGGTAACTATTGTTGTAGGCAAACTCTATCAAAGGTAAGAACCTATCCCAACTACCCTGATGGTCAAGCACACAGGCTCTAAGCATATCTTCCGAAGTTTGGATGGTTCTTTCAGTTTGGCCATCGGTTTACGAATGATAGGTTGTACTGACATTGAATTTTGTTCCAAAAGCTTTATGCAGGGCTCCCCAAAACCTAGACGTGAACCTAGGGTCTCTATCAAATATAATATTCGAGGGGATTCCGTGCAACCTAACAATCTCTTAAAGGTAGAGTTGGGCTAACTTATCCAGTGACTAAGTTACTTTTATGGCCAAGAAATGGGTAGATTTGGTTAACCTGTCCATAATAACCCAGATGGCATCATGGCCTATCTAAGTCCTAGGCAACCCTATCACAAAGTCCATTGATATGCTTTCCCACTTCTATTCAGGGATTGCTAGGGGTTAGGGTGGTCCTGAAGGTTTTTGGTGTTCTATTTTCACCTTTTGGCACACTAAGCATTTGGACGCAAAAATATGCTATCTTTCCTTTCATGTTTAGCCACCAAAATATCTTTTTGAGGTCCTGATACATTTTTATGGCTCCGGGATAGATGGTGTATCTACTTTTATGGGCTTCCTCTAAAATATTTTCTTTGACTTCATTTTCCCTTGGAACACAAAGTCTACCTCTAAACATAAGTGTCCTATCTTAAGCCCTCTTAAAATCCTTTTTCTTTCCTAGTTGTATCTGTTCATCAATCAGCTTTAAAGCTTCATCTTACCCTTGAGCTTCTCTAATTTGAGTCCTCAAATCATTCTGAGTCTCTAATCTTTTCAAACAAAGACCATGTGGAAATACAGTCATTGCTAGGCTCAAATTTCTGACGCTCTCAAGGTGTTCCATCTCTTGCACCATCATTTGGGATACATGCAAAAGTTTTCTGCTAAGCGCATCGGTCACAACATTGGCCTTACTCGGTTGATACTTTAATTCAAAGTCATAGTCTTTTAGAAACTCCATCTACCTCCTTTGCCTCATATTTAGGTCTTTCTGATCAAACAGATATTTCAAACTCTTATGATCACTAAAGACCACAAACTTGAGCACATATAGGTAATGCTTCCAAATCTTTAAAGCAAACACAACTGCTACTAGTTCAAGATTATGGGTTGGGTAGTTTTCCTCATGGGGTCTTAGCTGCCTAGAAGCATAACTAGCTACTTGTCCCTTTCGTATTAACATGCATCCTAACCCATTTTTCAAAGTATCACAGTAAATCTCAAAATTTTCTTGTGGGTCGGGAATCACTAGCATAGGTGTGGTGGTTGATAGTAATATATTTTATACATTTTACAACCTTCTCACTAGGCTTCTTAAGGTTCAATTAGGCTTAATTAAGTTGGTTTTGTCACATTTTATGATATTAAGCTTAATTGGATCATTGAAGAAATTATTGCTTGAATTGGCTTTAATTTGCTTAATTGTATCTTTCAGTAGACTACCTAAAATTTGAGTTACAAATATCTAATTGATATGATTCTAATCTTGTTGAAAAGCTAAGACAATTCTCTACAACTTTCATGAAGACCTCAAGAGTAAATCACATGTTTGGATAATTTAAATTAGAGCTAAAGCAAGATCTAGAGTTTTGAACTTGACAGCTTGACCTATGCTCACTCATCAAACCATATCTTGAGCTATAGGAGAGTTTTCAGACTAAAACCATTGCCATTTAAAGTTAAGACCTAAATCTACAACTTTCATAAAGAACACAAAGTCAGATTGAATGTCTTGGAGGTCATATTGGGCTTGGAAGTCAGAATAGAGGAGCTGTAGTTAGGTGTAAATAGTGTGCAGTGATTGGCCTATATCTCAGGCTGTGGGTGGTTCTAAGAGCTAAACTTTTACTAGAAGATATTTAAGACCCTTGTCTACAACTTTTATGAAGACCATTTTACTCAATTCTGATGGCATCCATGAGATAAGCACCGAATCATTTACTGCTAGTGGGGAGACAAGGATCAAAATGATTTTCCACTCACTTATCATCATCAAACATCTCCTCTGGCATTTACTTATCATCATTAAACCACTCCATTGTCATTTTGTACTCCTCAAGCTCTATAAAAGGGAGCATTGGCTAATCATTTAATCATCTTGGCTTAGAGATCAAGATTATGCTATTGTGTTATTTGTTTCTCTTGTTGTAGTTTTCTTTGTTCCCTAGTTTTGGTCTTATGTGTTTTACTCGGGAGTGCAAAAGTTAAGTGTGAGAGAAGTTAATAGTAATATATTTTATACATTATACAACCCTCTCACTAGGCTTCTTAAGGTTCAATTAGGCTTAATTAAGTTAGTTTTATCACATTTTATGATATTGAGCTTAATTGGATCATTGAAGAAATTATTGCTTGAATTGGCTTTAATTTGCTTAATTGCATCTTTTAGTAAACTAGTTATAATTTGAGTTACAAATATCTAATTGATGTGATTCTGGTCTTGTTGGAAAGCTAAGACAATTCTCTACAACTTTCATGAGACCTCAAGAGCCAAATCACATGTTTGGATAATTTAAATTAGAGTTGAAGCAAGATCTAGATTTCTGAACCTGACAGCTTGATATATGCTCACTCATCAGACCATATCATGAGCGATAGGAGAGTTTTTGGATTGAAACTAGTGTCATTTGAAGACCCAAATGTACAACTTTCATGAAGAACACAAGAGTCAAATTGAATGTCTTGGAGGCCATATTGAGCTTAGAAGTCAGAATAGAGGAGCTGTAGTTGGGCCTAAACAATGGTTAATTTCTCTTTCAGCTCTTACAAGCTATTCTCACATTTTTGGGTCCACTCAAAAGTGCTTCCCTTCCTAGTCAACCTAGTTAAAGGCAAGGCTATCTGGGAAAAGCCCTTTATGAACCTTTTATAATACCGAGCTAAACCTAAGAAACTCCTAACCTCAGTTATGGTGGTTAGTCTCTTCCATCGTCACACTGCCTCTATCTTACTGGGATCCATAGATATTATATCTCTAGATTTCACATGTCTCAAGAACTACACCTCTTTCATCCAAACCTCGCATTTTAACAACTTGGCAAACAACCTCTTTTCCTTCAGGATGTCTAGGACTACCCTTAGATGCTCCTTATGTTCCTCAACTATCTTTGAATAGATGAGAATATCATCTATAAAGACAACAACAAATTTATCAAGGTATGGCTTAAAAATCATGTTCATATAATCCATAAAAAATGACAGGTGCATTTCTCAGAACAAAGGTACTTATAAATTCCATACCTGGTCCTAAAGGTAGTCTTAGGGATGTCTGTTGTGAAATCGACAAGTGCACCGAATCGCAAAAGTAATAAAAAGTGAGTAAGAGTATCGTTCCACAAGGATTAAGCTATTAATTACAAAATTTACTAAAAGTGATACTATTTAAGCTAACAAAGAAAGAGAGTTGTTTCCAAATTTAATTAAAAAGAAATATAAGTAAGTAAAACAATAAATCAAAGGGGTGAAAAATAATGGTATTAGAGTGTTAGGTTCAGATTTCACTTGAACTCTTTAAATGCACATTCAAATATTTGTTTAACTATGTTCTATTTCAATGATTTATGGTCATTTTCCAAAATTAATTAATATATAATCCCTTGGTATATTAATCCTCTTATACTGTTTGGAATTAACTAATCCTTAGTCTAACCCCAAATAGAAAGACATTATCAAGAATGAGGAAATTAAAAGAAAGACCATATAACCCACGTCTATTCTTAGCAATTGCAGAAATTATGGTGTTTCTCACATGTTCTAAGTTCATGCAAATTTTCTCAATTCATACATCAATGATAACTTCATTGAATGTAGTTGTTTGTGCCCTATCTCTATGCATTATTGGTTACTTTGTCCTTGTTGTGATGCATTGTTGGAAGGCTTTAGCCTATTTTCATGTAAAATTCATGTTTAAGTCTTCTTCTCTAATCATGCTTTAATTCTTCCAAATCTTTGATTAGTTTGAGCTTGATTACATTTGTATTTGACTGGTTGATTTCTCAATTATAGGATGGTCCCAAAAGAACCAACTTGAAGCAAGAAAAAGCCCTACGCTGAATGAGGAATCACAAGACAAGCTCCAGTACATCACATCGCGACACAAGGAACTACACGCCGCGGCGTGATACATAAAATTTGTGCATCTATAAATACGTTGAATGCATATTTTGAGGGAGGGGGATTATTTTCTGCTAGGTTTTCTTCACTTTCTCTCTTTTGTCTCTCATAATAAATTTGGGGCTTTTGCCCATTGGAGAATCCAGCAGCTAGGAAGGCATTGCGAGGTTGAAAGAGGGTTGCAGGAACCAAGATCCAAGCTTCAAGGCACAACCCATTGGGGCTTCTTCTTCAATTTCTTCTTCTATTTCTCTTCCATTTATCTTGAATGCGGAATTTTGTATTATGTTTTGTATTCATTGTGTAGCTAGTTGTGTTTAGATTATTCTTTGAATCTCCCTTTGACATCGAATGATTTTTTCCATTTTTAGAGTTTATATGAAAGATTTGGGTTTTGTTCTATCATATTGTGCTTAATGCTCTTATTTGTCTGATCAACTTGTGGGTGATTTGTTGAAATCTTTTGAGCCTAGACATAGGACTTTAAGTTTTAGATAATTTGTATGGTAGATGCATGTTCGATTTCATTCCAATGGCAGAGTGGGTTAATTTGTTAATAGGATAGACATATACCTATTAGTCGTGCATAGCCTTAGTTGAGAATCGATCTTAATGCTTATTATTTGCGCTGGTTCTCATGGATACATAGTAAACTAGGTAAATAGCATAGGTTTAATCATCCTAGACATAGGCTTTTAACTAAGTTTCTTAAGCTAACTTAATCTGGTCGTTTGTATGTTCAAAGGGACTGTATGCTTTTAGTTGAAATAGGGGGTGAAAAAGGATTCTCTAGGTTTTGATTCTATCTTTGCTTTTCTTTATGTCTTGTAATTTATTTATCAACCCATTTTCCACTTCACGTTTGCTTGAATAGAATTAATTAAGCTGTAAATTAATATTTAGCTTTGGAAATTACCGTAATCCCTGTAAAGATGATCCTACTCATCATTTTTATTACTTGCGCGACCTGTACACTTACGGTTAGCAAAAGAGCAGTTAGTTTCTGACTTAGCAAGTTTTTGGCATCGTTGCTAGGGACGACGGTTAATTTTTGTATTGCTAATATTGATATTGAGCTCTGTTAGTTCCAATTCAAGTTTTTTCTTTAATTATATTTTGATTTAATATTTCATTCTTGTGCGAATAAGGTACAATCAATGGCGAAAAACAATGATCAAACGAGGCCTCTGAGAAAGTTTGCTAATCATCAAATGGAAAATCTCCAATCAAGTATTAGACGGCCTCCCATGAGCGCAAAAAATTTTGAGATCAAACCTGCCATCATCCAAATGATTCAGACATTTGTACAATTTGGCAGTTTGTTGAATGAAGATCCCAATGCACATTTGTCAAATTTCCTGGAGATCTGCAACACCTTCAGGCGCAATGGAGCCTCAGAAGATGTCATTTGCCTCAGGTGTAACACACCTAAATCTAACAACCGCGGCACAATCATCATTGCACCACAATTACTAAATCCAGGCGTGTCACAGTGTCAACAAAACATTAATTTCAATTTTGAAAAGTCTGTTTCCACATTTATGCATAAGTAGAAAATACAAGCCTCAAAATGAAACATATTTAGTAATCAGCCATTAAAATACAATCACTGAAAGAAAAACATATTTCATATATATAATGTATTTGTCCTTAACACAAGGCACTAATAACATAAAATATAATACTAACATATTCAAATAAAATACAGTGGGAACAAAACACTAAAGGGGGAAAAGTAGTAACCTTGGGGTAGGTACTACTAGCAGACAAAGTCGCAACCCCATATACATATACGACGGTCGAAGTACCAATCGACAAGTCAGGCATCAATGCCCCCACATAGCTGCACCCGTACGTAATCGAAGAAATCTTGTCCAGACGTCCAATCCCATCGGCAAAAGTATGGTCCCTCTTCGTCTCCTTCATGATCTTTTATCAAACATAAATATAAAATAGAAATACAGGAAAGAGGTGAGACACCCTTCTTTCATTACCATTATGGTAGTAAGAAAACAACACGGCGCAGAGCGCCCACAAAGCAATACAGTTCATATATTTATTAACAGCAATAGTAATATTTATAGTAAAAGCAGAACAACAGTAAGCAATAACAAGAATCAACAATAATAGGCAAATCACAACAATATTTCTAGTAATCAGCACAACAATCGGATAATCATTTACAGAAGTAACACAATTACTTTCATAGTCACAGATGTTCATGCTCAATAATTTATGAGACTGACAATGAACGTTGCACAAGGCATTATGGTACCAAAATTCCTACTCCATGGAGCTAGACATCAACCTTTCGAAGTGAATGATCAAGGACTAATGCTAGTATATCGTTAGCCTTAAAAATAGTGTGCTTCATCTCATAAAAATATTTGCGCATCAATGGCTTATACGTGGCACCTCAATAGTTGATCGCAAGATAGGACAGCATCCCAGTCCGGATCGTCGGTGTGTTTGCATCGGTCTACCCCACGGCACAGAGGAGCTCTTGATTGTCCATGTGAGGAACCCGCACCCCGACGCCCCCAGGGTCAACAACATATGACACATACATTTAGTCTATTCGCACCCGCACAAAAGTGTTATTAAACTCTTAGGCTTACATATGCATGACGACACAATGTCTAATCATGTATCTTTATCAATGATGCATTCATCATAAGCAATACCACAATGGTATATGATTCATGCTCAACACATTAAAATTTCTTCAGGAAATCCATCAATAAATACTTAGCCCCACATAGGGTCTTACAACAATATAGAATTACTTCTCAACATCAAAGTATGTTCATGGTCCATCAATTATCACCACTTCCCCATTAAGGCTTAACATTTCCAAGAACTTAAGTCTTGATCAATTATGCAAATCCTTAGGTTAACTAACCCTTAAAACCATAGCCTCACAAGCCTTCAAGGTTCTAAATTTCTTTCCATATTATGCACTAGTCTCTTGATACCTAATTGCTTAGTTTTTATTTCACATGGGATCAATTCAATTCTTCAACAATAATATATATTATAGTTTATCTTTTATCATCATTTCATATTATGGGGTTTAACTTTTACAACGTTATATGTCTTAATCAATTATCACGATGTCCATGTTAACACCAATGATGGAAAAAGAATGGATCCATGGTCATCAAAGAGACCATGGAGCACGAAAATGGAGAGAAACAAGAAGAAAAATGAAAACTTTACCTTTAAGCTTAAAGCTTTGTCTTGGATGACAATGGAGGAAATGTTGGTTTTTGAAGAAAACCCTTCAAATAGAAGTTGTAGAGGAGGTTGAGAGAAATGTAGAAATGGTGTTGGTGAAGAGAAAAGTGAAGAGAATGAGTGGAGATGGTGGCTGGAATTTTCGTAGTGAAGAAGAGGAAGAAGAGAGAAAGAAGAGAGAAAATGGAGGTGAAGATAGAAAATGAAGAAACTTTGTAAACAAAGATGGTAGAGGAAGTAAAGGTGAGTGTAGAAATGAGCTTGGTGAAGAGAAAAGAGGAAGAAAAATGGTGGAGGATGGGGCTGCAATTTCGTGGTTGATGGAGGAGGGTAGAGAGAAGGAGGAGAAAATGAAGAAGATAAAAGACTAGAGAGAGAAGTGATTAGGTGAAAGTGAAGGTATTTTGGGAGTGGAATGCTTAAGTGTGGTAGGCAAAATTTTTGCCTCCCAAGGGCAAGAGTGCTACGGCAATGAGGGAGAGAAGGAAAGGGGAGATGCTTCTCCAACAAGTCAAGGGCATTCTTGTCTTTTGGTGGTCAAAGCTTCTCAAAGAAGCTTTGAAAAAGTATACTAATTTGAATTAAAGTGGATTTGATTTGACATAAAGTGGATTGCATTAGGATAAGGTGATAGGGTTTCTAATGCATGCTATTATCCAATGGACAATTGTTACAGCTGACAGAAGTCAGTGTTAATTGTCTAACGGATAAAAATTATATAGCGATTTATCGCTCTGTCAGATCAAATTTCTCGAAAATTGTAAAACCTCGTAAATTGTATCCAGCCTCGGGTTTAGTAAGATCCCCCGTCGACGTTTCCATAGATCGAGGTTCTTGGAAAAAATATCTCATTTTCCTATGCTAGCTCAGTTTACACGTAAAATGAGGAATAATATTAAAATATTCAGCATTCTCAAAAAAATTCAAAGAAATTCACAAAAATCCCAAATATTATAAAATGATCATTTATCATGAAATTATCAATTTCTGGGATGTTACTCCGGCTCAACTCAGTATGCATGCAAAACGAGGAATAATATTAAAATATTCCACAGTTTAAAAAAATACAGAAAAATTCTCAAAAATCACAAATATTATAAAACGACTATTTATCCTAAAATTATAAATTTTCGGGATGTTACAACACTCCCCTTCAAATAGAAATTTCGTGCTCGAAATTTTCATTCTTTAGAATAACATGGATGTAATTCCTTCATCTTGCCTTCCAACTTTCACATCGCGCTTCTAGTCGCGTCAATTTAGATCACCCTTACCAACGCGATCTCTATATCTTTGTATTGCTTTGTTCTCCTATCCTTGATCTTCACAAGAAGCTTCTCACAGAACAGGCTCTCTCTCTAAACTGTACCATGTTTAGTTTGATGACATGGCTGGATCGGGGACACATTTTGTAATTATGTCTTGTGGAAGACATTGTGAAGAGTTTGAAAGTGGGATGACAAAATTAGTTGTTAGACCACCGGACCAAATTCGGAATGGGGTTTGATATAGTCCAAAAAATTTAGGAGTGAGTTTGATGATAACCCAAATATACTTCATCCGGTGTCATTTCCAATGACAACCACATGTCCTGGAATTATTCCACTAATTTCTTCTCCTTGGCTACCATAATGAGAATATTAGGTAGTTTCTGGTTCAGAACGCCCGCCATGATGTTCGCCTTTCTATAACGACACTAAGACTAGAGGTCATACTCCTTCAAAAGTTCTAATCGTCTTCTCTGTCTTGTGTTCAACTCCCTTTTTGTCGAATGAATACTTCGGCTCTTGAGATTACCAAAGACGTGGATGTTACTCTACACGGAAAACATCTTTATACCCTTACAATAATTATAACTGCGGTTAACATCAAGTCATGCATTGGGTAATTCTCAATGCACCCTCAACTATCTCGAGGCGTAAGTCACAACTTCCCCACTTTGCATGAGTATACATCCTAGACCCTAATGCGAAGCATCACAAAGTATTTCAAACGGTTCCCCGAAATTAGGTAGAACCAATACTAGTGAGCATCCGAATATCTCCTCAATCCTTAGAAAACTTTCTTCACTTGTGTTAGCCCGTAGAAGTTTGATTCTCTTCTTGTAAATTATATAAGAGATTCCACCATCTTGGAGAGCTCATCGACGCTCTTCCGATAGAAACCAGCTAACCCTGTAAGTTACGAGGGTATCATGGCCTCCAGTCCTTCCCATTGCAAGACTGCTTTAACTTTTGACAGACTCACAACAATCCCTTCATTCAAATTCTCATGACTCAAAACTGAAAATGAGAATTTATACTCTGATACTCAGGCATTCGTCCTTTCTCTTTTAAAATCTGGAAAACTGAATCAGGATGTCCAACATGTCTTTTCACGCATTTGAGAATAAATCAGAATGTCATTGATAAAGACAACAACAATTCTGTCTAGGTAAGGACGAAAGATTTGATTCATGCAATTCATGAACACAACAAGAATATTTGTCACTTCAAACAGCATCACGAGATACCCATAACGCCCTAAAGCGCGTTCGAAAAATCATTTTGGGAACATTTCCAAGTTCCCCTTGCTCTTGGTCTTCTACGGAAGACATTGACATTTATCCTCAAGCTCCTTTCACTCACAAAGCTTCAACTTTGTTAGCCGTTATGAATTCAAAAGTCTTGGTTTCGAAAACCACTAAGGTTTTCGTTGGGAGGATCTAGTAGGATATGACTAGAAAATGATTGGTCAATTCTTGAAATCATAAACTCTAACAGGTATAACTTTAGGTGTGCAAGTCAGATCAACAAAAGATTCGACTTTTAGTAGAAACAAGATGATGTAAACAACTTGATTGTCAACAATAAGTCTTGGTAACAGATATAAAAGTAACTGGGTTAAGTTATTGAAAACACAGATGAATCCAAATGATCCATACCGTTACAAATTATAAAAGGAGGGGTCACCCCCAGAATTATACAACATGATTACGGGATCGTCAATTGAGGCATAATTTCCATTATTTAGATCTTCAAACTTAGAGGTCTCAGCACCTCCCAGGTTATAAATTTTGGCTTCTGCTTGTGGTTCCATAGCCCTTGCAGCATCGATTGAAGACTTTGCCTTTGCTGGGTTACAGTTGCGGGAGACGTGTTCAGGCTTTCCACATTTAAAATAGATTATCCCTTTGATCTTACACTCCCTCATGAAGTGTTTCTTTTCGCATTTCATACATCTTGGAGAAGACGTCGGGGTCTGACTGGATCTACCATCACTAGCACTTTCCCCAGGACTTGGGTGTTGTTGTTGCTTCCCTGATACTCGTGCATATGGTTTCTGCTTAAACTAGTTAACTTTTCTATTATTCCTCCTTTGGAATCTAGGCAGTTCAAGGTTGCCCTAAAGCTGACTTTCCTCCAATAGATTCTGAACCTCAACTTCCAATTCTCGTTGCTGCGCGGCCCCTCTAATCTTGGTGAGTTGTCACATCAGCTCTCCCTTGCCTTTCTTCTACAGTTGCAGTCGTACTTCTATCAGCTCGCCCTGCGCTCACATGAGTACGTCCACCACGAGCCATTGCCCTCGTATATCTACCGTGAGTCATTGACTTTTTCTGAAGACGAACATAACATGACACGACAAAACAAACCCGATCATTTCAAATAGTATTATCTCCCTTCGGAAACCAATACAAAGAGTCACACAATTCACACAATTCAAACAAGACATGTTCAATTCCATACATCCTAACAATCTCCAACTCGAGCTTCTTCATTCTACCTCCTATGGCGTAACTTTTGCAAGTCATCAACTCCCAAACAGCTTCTCGAACCCAACTAACACCAGTTATTCCTTTCTCCAGAAGATCAATTTCCAAAACCTTTTGATCTCCTTACAAAAAGAATTCTTATTTTCCTAACATAGTACGCCTAGCTGAAGTCATAGCTTCTTGTACACACAGAACATTACATATTGAGTAGGTCAGTCCTCAATATCATGCAACTGTATGACAGTAGCTACTAACATTCAACCTATGGCAAGCCATGCATTCCTTTCCCATCATCTCAATCAAGAGACAAGGAAGTGCACAACATACAAGAATTCTAACATGCCTAAACATAGCAAGTCTATACCCCGGCTCAACAAGATGAACTGCTCTGATACCACCTAGTGTAACGCACCTAAATCTAACAACCACGGCACAATCGTCATTGCACCACAATTACTAAATCCAAGCGTGTCACAGTGTCACAAAACATTAATTTAAATTTTTAAAAGTTTGTTTCCACATTTATGCATAAGTAGAAAGTACGAGCCTCAAAATGAAACATATTTAGTAATCAGCCATTAAAATACAATCACTGAAAGAAAAACATATTTCATATATATAATGTATTTGTCCTTAACACAAGGCACTGATAACACAAAATATAATACTTACATATTCAAATAAAATACAACAGGAACAAAACACTAAAGGGGGAAAAGTAGTAACCCTGGGGTAGGTACTACTAGCAGATAAAGCCGCAACCCCATATACATATACGACGGTCGGAGTCCCAGTTGACAAGTCAGGCATCAATGCCTTCACGTAGCTGCACTAGTATATAATCGAAGAAATCTTGTCCAGACGTCCAATCCCATCGGCAAAAGTGTGGTCCCTCTTCGTCACCTTCACGATCTTTTATCAAACATAAATATAAAATAAAAATATAGAAATACAGGAAAGAGGTGAGACACCTTTCTTTCATTACCATTACGGTAGTAAGAAAACAACACGGCGCAGAGCACCCACAAAGCAATACAGTTCATATATTTATTAACAGCAATAGTAATATTTATAGTAAAAGCAGAACAGAAGTAAGCAATAACAAGAATCAACAATAATAGGCAAATCACAACAATATTTCCAGTAATCAGCACAACAATCGGATAATCATTTACAGAAGTAAAACAATTACTTTCACAGTCACAGATGTTCATGCTCAACAATTTATGAGACCGACAATGAACGTTGCACAATGCATTATGGTACCAAAATTCCTACTCCACGGAGCTAGACATCAACCTTTCGGAATGAATGATCAAGGAGTAATGCCAATATATCGTTAGCCTTAAAAATAGTGTGCTTCATCTCATAAAAATATTTGCGCATCAATGGCTTATATGTGGCACCTCAACAGTTGATTGCGAGATAGGACAGTGTCCCAGTCCGGATCGTCAGTGTGCTTACATCGGTCTACCCTACGGCACAGAGGAGCTCTTAACTGTCCATGTGAGGAACCCGTACTCCGATGTCCCCAGGGTCAACAATATATGACACTTACGCTTAGTCTATTCGCACCCGCACAAAGGTGTTGTTCAACTCTTAGGCTTACATATGCATGACGACATAATGTCCAATCATATATGTTTACCAATGATGCATTCATCATAAGCAATACCACAACGGTATATGATTCATGCTCAACACATTAAAATTTCCTCAAGAAATCCATCAATAAATACTTAGCCCCACATAGGGTCTTACAATAATATAGAATTATTTCTCAACATCAAAGTATGTTCATGGTCCATCAATTATCACCACTTCCCCATTAAGGCTTAACATTTCTAAGAACTTAAGTCTTGATCAATTATGCAAATCTTTAGGTTAACTAACCCTTAAAACCGTAGCCTCACAAGCCTTCAAGGTTCTAAATTTCTTTCCATATTATGTGCTAGTCTCTTAATACCTAATTGCTTAGTTTTTATTTCACATGGGATCAATTCAATTCTTCAACAATAATATATATTATAGTTTATCTTTTATCATCATTTCATATTATGGGGTTTAACTTTTACAACGTTATATGTCTTAATCAATTATCACGATGTCCATGTTATGAATTCTCATTTTCAAAGTCTCAAGTCTTTGGTCAATTATGAAAGGTAAATAACCCTTTAAAACCGTGGTCTTCTCAAGTGCCATTATTCAGTTTAATTCTTCCACTTATTAAAGATTATGCATGTCTCTAAGTTTTCAATCTCCAACGATGCACCAAGGCATCACTTGAACCCAATCTTTCTCTCTAAAACTGTGGTTATCATAAGTCTTCAAGGTCCAATGTTTCTTTCAATTTTATGTATCAACTTCTTAACATCAACTTACTTGAATTTTAGTTCACCAAGTTCATTCCAATTCCTTGTAGTTTTAAGCCAAAACCGTGGCTACCTCTTTAGATAGTTAACCCTTAAAACTTTCTATTTAGTAATCTCAAGGTTATCATCCAACAATTAATTCTCCAAACATTATTCATTTGTTCACAAAAACAATTTACAAACCAAAATTCCCTTCAAAACCGTGGCACCATATTAGGGTAGGAAACTCCAAATTTTCCATTTAACAACCCTAATATGATCAAGCATAATCAACATTCCCATTACATCCAAAATCACCACCAAAACCGTGGCCATCTTGTTAGGGTAGGAAACTCCAAATTTTCCATTTAGCAACCCTAACATGATCAAGCACATTTAACACTTCCAATACATTCAAAATCACATTCAAGTATTAATCAAATTCAAGAGCATACAAGCATGTAAAAATCACAATTCAAACCAAACACACAAAAGTTCCCTCACCACCAATAATGGTTGAAGTGAGTAATCTCCCTCTTACCTAAAGGAAGAACACGAAAATGGCTTCCTATTTCTCCTTGGTGATTTCAGTTTTGGGCTCCCAAGAACCCTAGAAATTTCAAGACAATGAGTTAACACCAATGATGGAAAAAGAATGGATCCATGGTCATCAAAGAGACCATGGAGCACGAAAATGGAGAGAAACAAGAAGAAAAATGAAAACTTTACCTTTAAGCTTAAAGCTTTGTCTTGGATGACAATGGAGGAAATGTTGGTTTTTGAAGAAAACCCTTCAAATAGAAGTTGTAGAAGAGGTTGAGAGAAGTGTAGAAATGGTGTTGGTGAAGAGAAAAGTGAAGAGAATGAGTGGAGATGGTGGCTGGAATTTTCGTAGTGAAGAAGAGGAAGAAGAGAGAAAGAAGAGAGAAAATGGATGTGAAGATAGAAAATGAAGAAACTTTGTAAACAAAGATGGTAGAGGAAGTAAAGGTGAGTGTAGAAATGAGCTTAGTGAAGAGAAAAGAGGAAGGAAAATGGTGGAGGATGGGGCTGCAATTTCGTGGTTGATGGAGGAGGATAGAGAGAAGGAGGAGAAAATGAAGAAGAAGAAAGACTAGAGAGAGAAGTGATTAGGTGAAAGTGGAGGTATTTTGGGAGTGGAATGCTTAAGTGTGGGAGGCAAAATTTTTGCCTCCCAAGAGCAAGAATGCTACGGCAATGAGGGAGAGAAGGAAGGGGGAGAGGCTTCTCCAACAAGCCAAGGGCATTCTTGTCTTTTGGTGGTCAAAGCTTCTCAAAGAAGCTTTGATAAAGTACACCAATTTAAATTAAAGTGGATTTGATTTGACATAAAGTGGATTACATTAAGATAAGGTGATAGGGTTTCCAATGCATGCTATTATCCAATGGACAATTGTTACAGTTGACAGAAGTCAGTGTTAATTGTCCAATGGATAAAAATTACATAGCGATTTATTGCTCTGTCAGATCAATTTTTTTGAAAAATATGAAACTTCGTAAATCGTGTCCAGCCTTGGGTTTAGTAAGATCCCCCATCGAAGTTTCCACAGATTGAGGTTCTCAAGAAAAATATCTCATTTTCCCGTGCCAGCTCAATTTACACGTAAAACGAGAAATAAATATTAAAATATTCCGCGTTCTCAGAAAAATCTAGAGAAATTCACAAAAATCCCAAACATTATAAAATGATCATTTATCATGAAATTATCAATTTCCGGGATGTTACTCCGGCTCAACTCAGCGTGCATGCAAAACGAGGAATAATATTAAAATATTTCACATTTTCAGAAAAATATAAAAAAATTCTCAAAAATCACAAATATTATAAAATGACTATTTATCCTAAAATTATAAATTTTCGGGATGTTACAACAAGCTCTTTCTCTTCTCTCTCAGAGATCGAGCCAAGAGTTGGTTGCAGTCATTACTAGTGGGATCTATAACTACTTGGGCGGATATGTGCGGAAAATTCCTCAACAAGTACTTTCCTCCGACCAAGACTGCTGGATTGGTGAATGACATCACTTCATTCACTCAATCGAAATCTAAATCCTTGTACAAAGCATGGGAGAGGTACAAGGATCTGCTTAGAAGGTGCGGACATCACGAAATACCTCTATGGCACCAAATTTACTCTTTTCACAAAGGATTGCTACCTCTTCATCGTCCAATTGTGGATGCGGCTGCAGGTGGTTCATTATTGAGAAAATCTTTTGATGAAGCGTACCAACTGTTGGAAGCACTGGCCACCAACAGCTACTAATGGCCTTCAACAACAAACACTTCAAGGAAGGTAGCTGGAGTTCATGATATTGATGCGCTTACATCTTTGTCTGCTCAAGTGGCAGCACTAGCAAAGAAGTTCGACAGTTTAGGTACTGACCCTTATCAAAGCCCCTTCATGCTGTGTGATAGGTGTGAAAATAATCATGTCGGCGATAGTTGTCCATCCATTGTGTAAAGTGTCCAATATATAGGAAATTATTGGTCATCTTAGAACAACCCCTACTCACAACAGTATAATCTTGGGTGGAGAAACCACCCCAATTTTTCATGGAGGGATAGCCAAGGGCAAGCATCTTCATCTACTAGCAATAAGAGACCACCATAGCCTCCTGGTTTCTCATCGCAGGTAAGGCCACCTATGCAAGAAAGGAAACCAGCATGGGAAGACATGTTCATGCAATTCATGGTGAAAATTGATTCATACATGACAAAAATCAATGCTCATCTAGCCAAAAATGATTCTCTTCTTCAGAGCCAAATGTCTACAATCAAGGCTCTTGAAACACAAGTGGGGCAGCTAGCCAATGCTATAAGTCATTGGCCCCTAGGGACTTCCTCTAGTTATTGTTGCATACATGTGTTTGATAGGCTAGACAGTTTTTATTCATGTTTAGGGCCGCATTGAGGCCAAAGTGGTTGTTATGCAAAGTTTGCTGTAGAATTTTGTAGTTAGACTTCTCACATTGCAGCGTTGGCTTTGTTATGCCGCAGCGCTCTGGTCTCTGCCATATCAGGTTTTGAGACATAGAGCACAACCCTACGGCGTGTGTTTGTTAACGTCGCGGCGTCCTATTTCATGTTTAAAAAAATATTAAAAATGGAAAATTGAATAGTTTGTAGGTAACTGTGTGCCGTAGTGTTGATCAGTTTACGCAGCAGCGCCATGTGCGTGATTTGCTTAAATAAGTAATAGGGTTTGTGCCGCAATGCAAACCCTTTAGATCCCTCTTTTCTGCAACTTTCTCTCTGATTTCTTCCCTCTCCCAATCTTCCATAATCCCTTATTTTTGTTCTTATGCATCCCCTTGCATCCCATTTTCATCTTTATCTCCAGGTATTTGGTTTTCTCCTTCTTTTCCTATCATTTTTCTGTATTTTATTTTAGTTTTAATATTTGCTTAGTTTTAGGTTCTTTTTAGTTAGTTATTACCTTAAGTAGTAGGTATATTGTTTAGTAGTAGCTTGATTTTAGTTAGTATTAAGTAGCATTGGGGGTTGTGGGGCTGTTTGGGGTAATTTTGTGTTCTGAACGTTCATGAACGTCACGACGCTCGGTAGATTACGTCTCGACGTTGATATGAACTTCTTTGAGTGCCACGGCGTGGAAACTTCATGTCGCGATTTGTGTTTGAATGCTGCGGCATGGGCATATTACGCCGCGGTGCTGGATGGAATTCTTTGAATGCCATGACACTTACCATATTTTTCCAGAAAATTAATTGCTTTTAATTGTCATATTCATATTATTGCTCAGTTCTGACCATTTTATCTCTTTTCAGGTGTTCATATTTGCTTAATGGGTTTGAAGCGATTTAGACGTGAGAGCAGCGAGCAACCTAGGGAACCATCTCCTTCCTGTGCTTTTGACCATTCTAGATTCATGTTTGCTGAGGCGCAGGATTGCTATGGGACCCTAGTCTCAAAAAAGGTTATTGTTGAGAGGGGTTTCAGTTTCAGGGACTCCTTGCAGCCAGATATAGAGGCCATTATCTGTCATTTCCAATGGGTGGAGATTGCTAAATACCCCGACAGGGCTCCCATACCGTTGGTTCATGAGTTCTACGTGAACCTGGCTTTCATTCATCAGGAGTCTGCCACTGTTGGTGTACGGAGGTGCACAATCTCTTTTTCCCCTGAGTCCATCAGAACTATTTTATCCTTGCCTCCTGCCCTTGAGATGTGTGATTACCAAGAGTTTATCATATGGGAGCCTGTAGAGGGGATTAACCTACAGACGGTCACTGCCCGCATCTGCACAGTTGAGTCACAGCTAGTCCCATAGACCTTTTCATAGCAGGGGCGTGCTCGATTCTTCCCCCGTTCTTGCCTGACTGCAGAGGCCAGGGTCTGGTACTATTTCATCAGTACCAGCATCCTTCTCTCCAATAACTTATCAGAGGTCACGCGCGACAAAGCCATCTTGATTTACACCATCCTGCAGCAATGCTTGATTGATATCACCTACATCCTATATCTGTAGCTACGAAGAGTCGCCATGGAGCCGCGTAGCCTTTTCTTCCCCTCCCTCATCCACTGACTATGCCAGAGGCGAGGTGTACCCCTTTGCCACAACGAGGAGCTTACATATGTTAGACAACCTCTCAATGAGTGCTTCATTGGGAGGGTTAGAGTAGCTCCTCCAAAGACAGTAGTCCTTCACTGAGTCCCCAGGAGAGCTCAGCAACTGGCCCTAGAGCCCCAAATTCTCCAGCAGGAGGAGGACATTTGAGCAGTGCTTCGCCAGCTTGCCACTATATAGACGTACACTGTCGAGAGCATTCGATGGCTGGCAGAGCGCCTACAGATCTCCACTCAAGACTTCTTCATTCCTCCATGGGCCCATCCCACTAACAGTAGCCCTGCCCTCCTTTTGATGGAGTCGGACCCTTGCATCAGCATCAGGACCCAGCTGCACGCCAGGATGATAGTGGCGGTGATATTGAGCCGCTTCTGGGTGATGATGATAGCGGTGCTGGCACCGAGGTTCTGCCTGATGTTGATGATGATTTGTAGTGATGTACACATGGCATTTTTTCTTTCGTGTTGACTCTACTTCTTTTTATATATATGTATGGCACAGTGCGGACACTGTTTCCCTCAGGTTTGGGGGTGTCTTGATATTTTGTTATATACATGGCCTTTTTATTATTGTTAAATATTATTAGTTTAATTTCTTGATATTGTTATTATTTTTTGTTTATTATATGATTTGGTGCACTTAATGGTTGATTTGCATAATTGATTCTTGTGAAATTATTTGAATGCATAAAAGGATGTCATTTGCTAGTGTAATGATTGCCCTATGATAATTAGGGATGCAAATTCACCTTAATTTTTTTATTCTGTGAATCCCTATATGCAATCTTAAAAGCATGCTAATCAATCTTGATTCTTTTTATGCATGATGAATTTTCCATTCCTATGCTTGTTTGGCCTTGGATTGAATTTGAGTGCTTTTCTAGAGAATGCTTATGACAAGTAAATATGGATGTGTCTTGCATCTCTGAAATTGTTTTGTATCTCTCTTGAAGCGAAATCCTAAGTTGTGCATAATTGAGGAAATGATTAGGGCATTCTTTGGACCGATTGAGTCTTTCAAGCATAACCTTACAAGATGATATCCATTGGTCCTCTTTGAAGCTTTTTGATTGTTTGACCTTATTTGTTTTTCATTACCATCATGTTCGTTAACCTATTAACCACTCTAATGCATGTGAAAGCATTACATTTTCTTCCTACCATCAATGTTTGTTGAGTGCATGATATGTAATTTCTTGAAGTGAATTCAGTGATTAGGGGTATTAATATTTTCAATATAAAAAATAAGCCTGAACGAACCAAATGCAATAAAAGAAAAAGAAATTGCTTTGTAAAAGTAAAGAAAAAATAAAAAGAGAAGAGAGAAAAGCAAAGCAAACAAAGAAAGAAGAAAAGTTAAAAAAATGAAAAGCATTGCACGGTTCTGAAGAGTTTTGAGCTTTCACTATTGAATACCCTGCTAGTTTCACTTGTTCTCGAGTCTTGAAATCATATATTTTTGTTTCTCAAGGTTTTTTTGTTATCTTTTCCCATTTCTTCTTTACCCCATAACCATGGCCTTACATTACAAGCTGATAAAGCCCCTTTTGATCCTTATTCATGTGTGATTTACATTAGTAGAGAGAAAGTTGCATTACAATTTTTGTAGATTCTTTGATTGATATCCATGTGCTTGCTCATATGCCTCTCTGGTTAAGTATGATTTGAAATGAAGAGGTTTGACTTGCATATTTCTAGGAAATGAACCATGCATGGTTTGAAACTTTGATTATTGGTATGATAAGGATTGTATAGATGTGAACCAGAATTTTGAGGCATGCGTATTCTTTGAGGTTTAATGCAGTCATAGTACACTAGATTTTAAGATGAGCTTGTTTTTGCAAGTGTAGTCTGGCTTTGTTTTGCTCGAGGACTAGTAAATTCTTAAGTTTGGGGGTGTGAGAACTCCATTGAATGTAGTTGTTTGTGCCCTATCTCTATGCTTTATTGGTTGCTTTGTCCTTGTTGTGATGCATTGTTAGAAGGCTTTAGCCCATTTTCATATAAAATTCATGTTGAAGTCTTCTTTTCTAATCTTACTTTAATTCTTCCTAATCTTTGATTGGTTTGAGCTTGATTACATTTGTATTTGACTGGTTAATTTCTCAATTGTAGGATGGTCCCAAAAGAACTAACTTGAAGCAAGAAAAGGCCCTGCGCTGAATGAGGAATCACAAGACAAGCTCCAATACATCACACCGCGGCACAAGGAACTGTACGCCGCGGCATCCTACTCTCTGCCAGTGCACCCTGTCAACCTGAGGCTGTAACAGCACGATGCTAGTGCCCTAAGTTTTACAGGTCGCGGCGTGTGTTGCGTAACGCAGTGGCGTGATACGCAAAATTTATGCGTCTTTAAATATATGGAACGCATATTTTAAGGGAGGGGGATTATTTTTTGCTAGTTTTTCTTCACTTTCTCTCTTCTGTCTCTCATAATAATTTTTGGGGCTTTTGCCCATTAGAGAATGCAGCAGCTAGGAAGGCATTGCGAGGTTGAAAGAGGGTTGAAGGAACCAAGATCCAAGCTTCAAGACTCAACCCACTGGGGCTTCTTCTTTAATTTCTTCTTCTTTTTCTCTTCTAGCTATCTTGAATGTGAATTTTTTGTATTACGTTTTCATATTCATTGTATAGCTAGCTGTGTTTAGATTATTCTTTGAATCTCCCTTTGACATTGAATGATTTGTTCCCATTTTGGAGTTTATATAAATTTTTGTTCTATCATATTGTACTTAATGCTCTTATTTGTATGATCAACTTGTGGGGTGATTTGTTGAAATCTTTTGAGCCTAGACATAGGACTTTAGGTTTTAGATCATTTGTATGGTAGATGCATGTTCAATTTCATTCCAATGGCAGAGTGGATTGATTCGTTAATAGGACAGACATATACCTATTAGCCGTGCATAGCCTTAGTGGAGAATCGATCTTAATGCTTGTTGTTTGCATTGGTTCTCATGGGAGCATAGTGAATTAGGTAAATAGCAGGGTTAATCGTCCTGGACATAGGCTTTTAACTAAGTTAGTTTCTCAGGCTAACCTAATCTGGTCGTTTGTATGCTCAAAGAGACTGCATGCTTTTAGTTGAAATAGGGGGTGAAAAAGGATTCTCTAGGTTCTTATTCTATCTTTGCTTTTCTTTATGTCTTGTAATTTATTTATCAACTAATTTTCCATTTCATGTTTGCTTGAATAGAATTAATTAAGCTGTAAATTAATATTTAGCTTTGGAAATTACCATAGTCCCTGTGGAGACGATCCTACTCATCATTTTTATTACTTGTGCGACCCGTACACTTGCTGTTAGCAAAAGAGCAGTTGGTTTTCGACTCAGCAAGTTTTTGCATCAACCTAAAAGATCATTCCCAAATTGGTCAGATTTAGAAAAACATTATATAGATAAACACGTAAATCATGATTTGTGCCTCTTGACGGCTGTTGCATTTTGTCCAAGTGTGTGTTCAATTTGGTATAACATTTCTATTTAAAAACAAATTAACATGTTCTGTTATGCGGCCTGCGCTCAGGCACTGGATTGTGGGCTCTCAAGTGTTGGAGCGCTCAAGCACTGGATTGCGGGCACTCAAACGCTGGACCACCAGAATGCCAATTTCACTTTTTCTTCCTTGTTCAAGTGTCCAGTCTTCTTCTATGTGTATTTATCTATCAAAAACAAATAAGACACGTAATAAGAACATAATTTAAAATAATAAAAACATAATAAAACTTAAGAACAAAGCTTAATTAAAAATATTAAAAGAGAATGAAAACCCATAATTTGAACAGTAAAAATATGAATTTTTGTTGGTTCATCACTCTCCCAAACTTAAGTTTTTCCTTGTCCTCAAGCAAAGAAAAAAAATAAAAAGACTAAACAAAGACTCAAAACACACAGAATCAAACATGGCAATACCAGATATTGAAAATCATTCATATCCTCATTTACAATCTAATTTCAAAGTGTCATACATGAACAATCCATTTATCACATCGTCTCTCACATGTAACTCTTATGCAAAAATGACTTCCCAAAAACATGAATGAAAGACCCTATCTCCTCATAAAGTACAAACCCAGATAGGTTTATCAAAATACAAATACACATCAAACCAACATCCATAGGGTTGTTCTTCATCTCTCTCTCCACTAATGTAAACAACACATAACCAAAGATCAAAAGGGTCTTTTAAAGCTTGTAATGTAAGGCCAATGATGAGGGTTAAGAAAGGATAGGATAATGAAAACAAAAGTTAAGATACATAATCATGCATAATTCAAAATTCAAGCCACAAAATATAGAACAAGTGCAAAACGGAGCAAAAGAATCAACACTTTATTTGCATATTTTTTTATAACAACCTCCACCCCCAAACTTATTTCTTTGCAATACTTTGGGTGTACTTTTTTTTTAGCTCTTGAAAACTTCATGCACACAAAAATAACAAAGGCTTGAATAATAAAATAACACATGATATGCACTCAACAAAGGTAATGTAAAAGAAGGAAATTTTTATTTTTGTTATGTGGGTATGGGAAAGATAAATGTGGGTAAAGAAAAGAAATAGAGGCCAAACAATATCAAGCCTGCAAAAGGGACCTAAGGATATACTATATTCACAGGTTAGCTTGAAAGGCTCAAACGGTCCAAAGAAGGCCCTTATCATTTCCTTAATCATGCACTACCTAGGATTTTGCCTTAAGAGAGAATCTAACAACTTTTAGATGCAAATCATCCACATATATGCATTCTCATAAACTTTGTCTAAGCCTGACATGCATTTATAGTCCAAGATCTATTAAACATAAAGATAGGAAGAACATTTTAGCACAATTGAAACAATAGAGATAAACATAACTCATGAATGCTCATATGATATACCAAGAAAATAAATTAATCCACAATTCAAACAATCATTGGATATTCAATTCAACACACCAGCATGCACAATTTCAACTCAAAAAACAAAATAGGTGATGAAAATAAAAACAAAAAAACAAAAAAATACGAAAATAAAATAATAAATAAAGAAAAAGAAAAACTCTTTTTGGCGGCCGACAACTACATACATCCCCCTACAAAGGCTCCGAACTTAGGGAGATACTTAAGCTGACTCAACATTACCTTCAAAACAAAACAGAAAAATTTTGTCAGTAAATAAAATAAAGAAATAACAAAAACAAAAAAAAATATCAAAACCGAAAGAATAAAATAGCAAAGAAAAAGAAAAGAAAATTTAGGTTGCCTCCCAAAAAGCGCTTGTTTAACATCATTAGCTTGACGTTGTTTTTTATTTATGGTGGCTTGAAACAATAGAAATAGGATTACACCTTTCTTTTGTCAGATCTTTGCCTCCATACTCAGTCAGTGGCCTCAGAATTACCTCCAAAAGCATTTTGAACTTGACCCGAGCTTAATGGTCCTATCTGCAATGAAGCAGTAGAAACAGGAGGATCTTTTGCTATTTTAGCAATCTTTGAGATATGAGGACCTTTCTCCTTTTCATCAACCATCTTGAAAGTGGAAAAGCTGGCATTAATTGATGAAGGGCTCTTATTAACCAAATCTTGTTGAGCTTTACCTTGAATGCAATTGACGGGGGCATAGAGATCTGATGTCGGTGCAGATTGTAACACTCCAAAATTTAGCTATTTGACAGTAATGACAGAATTGTACTGTTTTGCAATTTCTATATGCTGTAAAATTATTTTGATTGTTTCGTGATTGTATCTGATCGTTTTGAGTGATTTGCTTCGTGTCAGGAAAATAATAATTTTCGGGCCAGGGAAAATCTTTACGTATTTATTCGGAGCCGGGGAATCTTACTAAACCCAATTCTGAGAGATACGTGACATAATCTTTTAATTTTTAGAAATTATCTGTGAAATAAAAATATATTGTATTTTTATTTTATAGGGAACAAATATTTACTGTCTTGTAAGCAGTAATGTTCTATTCATTGAGTAATAATTTCTGTAGCAATTGTTTGGGAAATATTTTTAGTGGACCAATAGGATTTAGTCAAAATAGATTGCTTGAAATTCTAAACCAATAGGAATCTAGTATCTTTGAAATGAACTAATAAGAATTAGTCAAATTTGATGGTTATAAATTGAACCAATAGGAATTTAGCCTTCCTTGATGAACCAATTAGAATCTAGTCTTCATTTGATGAACCGATTAGAAATAGTCATCTTTGATGAACCAATAAGAGAGCTATAGAAATAAGATCAACCAATAAGATTTAAGTCAACATTTGTGGCAAAGACTTTTCAAGGGTAATGAATAGAAATTGGTCAACAAAAGTGACAACCAATAGGAAACAAGTTGGTAACCATCCAACCAATAGACATGCTAGTCAACAAAGAGGGCTTGACTTGATTTGCATCCTTGGATGACAAGACTTAGTGGAGAAGCTTTAAACATCAACCATTGATTTAATCAACAGTTAAGAAGCAAACTTAATAAAGAAGCATTGGATGATCACCATTGATTTAATCAATAGTGTGAGAGTAAACTTAGTTAGGAAGCTTTGGATGTTCACCATTGATCTAATCAATGGTTGTTGTAACATCCCGAGACTGCCTGCAGGATTGACGAGTGTCTCCACAAACCAACACGGGTCTTTTCAGCCTGCAATAATCGGTGGGTTCCTTTCCACCAATGTTCACCATCTCCTCTCAGCATAAAAGTAGCATACGTTACCTTCTTCTCATCTGTGCATCCCATTCCTTCGAATATCTTTTCCAAGTCCTGTATCCACAGACTTGCCTTCTCAGGATTAAACTCACCTCTAAACTGTGGCGGGTTGTTATGCCTGAACGCAGATAAATTTAGGGCATCAGCAGTAGCATCTTGCTATTGAGCTGCTCTCTCATTTTGTTGAGTTATCACTTCATCCAATCGCTGCATAGCTTCCGCAGCGGCAATCATTGGGTCCACATTACGGTTCACGTTCGCACGTGTTTCTCTTCCGCCAGACATCTTCTTTCTTCAATCATAACAACGCAAAGTTAGATACAACCTTTCAGAAGTAAATTTCAGAGAATCACACAACACAAGCAAAAACAGACCCAACCATAACCCCAAAAGACTCTAACTTGGGCTCTGATACCAACTAATGTAACACCCTTGTGGGGATATCACATTTATGATGCAATAAAATAAAATCTACCCAAGTTGTAAAACATTTGTTACATAAATAATATGGGTTGCAAATTTTTTTTCCTTTTTATATATATTATCCTTAATTAAAATAACACAAAATAGGAAATAAAACAAACTGTCATCACACACATAATATACATAGGATTTTGTTTTAAGTTATGCAAATAATTTACAACTACAAAATATTTAAACAAAGTAGCAAAGAGTTAATATATAGTACAACATCAAAAAGTGCCCAAGTGCACATCATAGATTTCTATTCCTCCGATGGGTCATCAGACGATAGAAAATCCGGATGTTGCGCAGCTCTATGGACACGAGTCCGCGCTGTCAACACTATACTGATCTCACTAGGGATACGAAACATCCCTCCCCAGTGACGCCTCAGATCCAACGGCATCTCCAACTGTAGATACAAAGTTGTAGTAAAAGCAGGTTCAACATCAAAATCTGCCCGTAAGGACACAATCAGACATCCCAAGTAAATAACCGATCCTTGATCCTCTCGCAGACGCCAGGCCTCTGAACCTCCGTGAAACTCTAGTCTCATGAACCAAAGAAATCCCGGCAATGCCATACTCACAAGTCAGTCCAACGGATATGGATGATCGGAAGGTTCGCATTTGTTGAACTGATCCCCCGTCTGCTGCTGCTCCTCCTCCTCAGGATACTCACAATCTAGAGGTTGTTCCTCTTCCTCAAACTCTTTTATAACATAAATAATAATACAAAAACAATACATATAGAGAGGTGAGATAATCATACATCAATACCAGCATGGCAAATAAGAAAACGCCAAATACAACAGATATAACAGTTTATACAATAAAGCATACTATAGCATCATAAATAATAATACAATTTAATACAGCAATTTTAATACAACAGTATCAAATAATATCACAGATAATAATGTTATGATGCATGACACAAATGCAAATGCAATACGACTCATTCCTACTCCATGGAGCTAGACACAGATATCAGAGAGAATGACCCGCAAAGATCTATTAGTACAGGCTGCCCAACCAAACTATTGCACTGTCTAACGTTGTGTCTATAGCCCACTGTCCAAGCATCATGTAGTAGCACACAGTCCAAACATCGTGTAACTACAGGCATTGTACTAAAATAGTCTTTACAAGATCTTGATTAAGTATAGTGCGTGTCGAGATCACTAGTGTGTTGCCAGTTACCACGGCCCAGAGGAGCGACCAACTATTCGCATGTGGAACACTCCGCACACTAATGCCTCCAAGTCCTTACAAAGAAATGAACCACACTACGCTTATCACACCGATAACACAGTGTTATTCGCCTCGTCAATCAAATCACCAATTATCAACCAAATTGGCACAACTCAATGCATGAATAAAAAATAATAATTACCAAATTACCCTTAGTCTCAAAATATTCTTATATTTACGCAAATGCCCTCAATGGCAGTAATCTCATATACAGTACGTTCCCACTTGACGTACCATATTTCCATATGTCCGGGTCCACCACTTTGGCCCTACAACAAAACTTGATGTTCCAATTAATCGTGTAGAAATTTTATCGCGTTTTCACAATTTATCGTTTTTACAAATGTTTTTAATCGCGTAAATATATTTTGTTGTTTTTAAAATTGCGTTGTATTTTTAAATCGTTTTCTCAATCGTGTAAGATTTTTAAATCGTTTTCTTGATCAAAAAGCTTTAAAATCTCTGTTTTTAAAACTATGTAAACTATTTTCACTACTTTATAACTACGTAGAATAATTTTCCTTACGTTATAAATATATTATAAAATGTTCTTCTTTTATTTGTCTATTTTTAATAAATTTTGATAGCATTTTATCTATAAATTCTATTAAAAATGTACTTTCTACGTTTTTACTCTAAAAATTCATTTACTTAGTTCATTATTACTAAATCCACTTTAGTAATTATCACTATACTTTAAAATTCAAAAGCAAGTATTTTTCAAGGGTTTTATTCATTTTTCTTCTATATTACATTTCTAATAAAAATTGGTTTACTTCTTTAAATCTTGGAAATTCATTACAAATGCATTCTTTTTAAGTAAAACATTAAAGCTACACCTTAGAAAATAAGTTTTGGATTGATTACACATTTACTAGGCATGTTGGCCGAAATTGCTAAAACATTAGCATTTGATCTTTGGATCATTTTCCATCTTCTAAATCATTTTGATTTTCATTCATTTACCTAATTCTATTAAGTCCTTTCTTTAGAAAATGGTTGAGAACATTTTGGTTCTCTTTTCTTGGTTGAGGCCGTGATCCTCTATTTTGTGTTCTTTGGAACACTCATGCAAACCTTATATGTTATTCACATCCTAAGTAATAATCATGCATATATCACATATGCAATATATTTCAAAGCTTGTAGACATGCATACAAACAATATCAAACACAAGTAGGAAAGCTTTTAAACAATCAACACAAGTGAATCCTTATGGATTCTTCACATACAAACAATCCATTTTCTCATCACCACACTTGGTTGATGAGATTGAATCTCCCTCTTACCTTTGAGGAAGATGAAAACCTCTACTCCTTCTCCTAGTGGTTTCAGTTTCATCTCCAAGAAAACCTAAAGATCTTAAACAAAAATTTAAAGAGTTATAACTATAGGAGAAAAATATAAACCATGGATAAATCATGGCTTAGAACCTTGAAAATGAAGTTAGAAATGAAAAATAAGGATTTTCACCTTCTAGGAAAAATCTCCAAAGTGATTTTCCAAGCTTAAGATGATAGATTTTGGAAGAACTCTCAACTAGAGATGTTCTTAGAATGGTATTTAGGTTTGGAAAATAAGGTTGGATGAAATTTTAGATGGATGGATGGTGAGGTATATGGTTTGGCCGAATGGTCTCCAAGAAGAACAACAATGGTGGTTTGTGTTTTTGGAAGAGAGAAAGTGTAAGCAAAGATGGAAATGAAGTGAAAATAATGCTTCATTATGGTGCATGGCCGTGTAACTCTTCCAATGAAGAGGTGGCCTCTTTGTTTGACTTCCAAGACTCCATCCAAGCCTTAGACTTCATCAAGGGTTGAGATCAAAACTTGGCCTCCAAGCTTGTCTCCTATTGGCTCATCCAAGCCTTGTCACATGCCTTGTCACATGTTCAAGAATGTTCTACCCTAATGGTGATCACTAATTAAGCTACTAATCCTATTAAGCTTCTATGCACACTTAATCTAGTTTATTTAGGTTAATTAGTTATATTACTAATTAATTAGCATTCTTGTAATCTAAGCTTCAAGAACCATTGATCATATCAAGGGTTAATATTAAGTAGTGATATGATCAAATCTAAGTCATTAGATCTCTTTTCCATGAAATTCTAACCATTAGATTCATCTTCAAAAATAAAAGGTCAAGATCTTCCCTACATTCTTCACATCCAATGGTCACAAATGATTCTAGCTACTTTTGTGAGACCAATCTCTACCGTACAATTGATCAACGACAAATATCCAAAGCCTTCATTATTAAGTTTATCCTTACAATCATAGATTAGATCAACGGTTGATATTCAAAACTAAACCTCTTCATCCAACGGTGCAAATCAAGTCAAGCCCTTTTGTTGACTTAATTCCTATTGGCTTAAAATAAATCAAGCCACTAATGTTGACTACTTTTTCCAAACGTGGGTCCCGCAAATCAATTATGGGTCCTACAAACCAAAAGTGGGTCCCATAGACCTTTTCGGGTGCATTATCATTTTATTTATACTGACTAATAAAATAATATTATAATAATATAAAATTATTTTATTGCACAGTTAAATCCTAAAAATTAAAAAACTGTTACACGTATCATTCAGAATTGGGTTTAGTAAGATCCCCTAGCTCCGAATAATTAAAATAAGATTTTTCACGGCCCAAAAATTATTATTTTCTTGACTCAGAGTAAATCACACAAAACACTCAAATATGAACACAAAACAGTTAAATAAATTTTATATCATACAGAAAAATATAAAACAGCACAATTAGAACATAACGGTCATTTATCCTAAAGTTGGGGTGTTACAGTTATAAAGACAAGCTTAATAAGGAAGTTTAGGATATCCACCCTTGATTTGATCTACGGTGGAGATTGGTCTCACAAAGTGGCTAGGACCATTTGTGACCATTGGATGGAAAGTAAGTAGAGAAGATCTTGACCCTCTATTTTTGAAGATGCATCTAATGGTTAGGATTTCAAGGAGGAGAGATCTAATGACTTAGATTTGATCATATCACTTGGAAGCTTCTACCAAAGATCCACCATTGATTTAATCAATGGCTCTTGAAGCCTAAAATGGTGGCTAATGTATTTAGACATCACCTTAGTGTACAAGGGGGGAGGTCATGATTTTGGGCTTAGAAAAGCTATAGGAAATGTTTTGATTCATTTCATTTTCATCTTCATCATCTTCCTAAACCAAACTTCACAAAATTCTCTCCATTTCTCTCAAGAACACCCCACGGCCAAACCACCTTGCACCACCCTCCACTCTTCAATAATTTCTATCAATATCATTTCTTAAATCCTTTCACCGTTCTAAGATACTTTGATGTTTTGATCATCTTCATTCTTTGCTTGAAAACCAAAAAGTTCTCACCTTGTTCTCCAAAGGGAGCTCACAGCCAAGAGGCCTAAATCCTACTATCACTCTCCAATAATTTTAACTAACCTTGTTTCTTGAATCCTTACCTTATTTCAAGACACTTTGTAGTTGGAGTCTTGATCAAAATCATCCATCTTCAAGGAGTTCTTTCAAAACCAAACACAAAAACTCTCACATTTTCTCTCTAGAGAAGCTCACGGCCAACCACCATATAAATACTTTCCAAGCTTCAATAATTCTATACAACCTTAGATCTTGAATCTCCATGAAATTCTAAGGAACTTTCATGTTGAAGATGTTCTCTAAATCATCCATCTTCAACCTTGTTCTTCAAGATAAAGATTGAGGCTTTATTGGTGAAGTTCAATAATCTTCACCTTTCTTTTGATTTTCAAGGTTCTAACCATGATTCTAATCCATGGTTTTCTTATTCAAGTCTTATATATATTGATTATGTGTGTTTACTTTGATTTTTAAGAAGCTCTTGGTGGTGAAGTGTAACATCTCGAAAATTTATAATTTTAGGATAAATAATCGTTTTATAATATTTAGGATTTTTGAGAATTTTTCTGCATTTTTCTGAGAATGTGAAATATTTTAATATTATTCTTCATTTTACGTGCACACTGAGCAGAGCTAGGGTAACATCCCGAAAACTAAAAATTTCAAGATAAATGATCATTTTATAATATTTAGAATTTTTGTGAAATTTTCTAGATTTTTCTAAGAACGTAGAATATTTTAATATTATTTCTCATTTTACGTGCAAACTGAGCAGGCCCGGAAAAATGAGATATTTTTTCTGAGAATTTTGAACTATGGAAACGTCGACGGGGGATCTTACTAAACCCGAGACTGGATACAGTTTACGAGATTTCACATTTTTTGAAAAATTTGGTCTAACAGAGCGATAAATCACTATGTAATTTTATCAGCTGGGCAATTAATACTGACTTCTGTCAACTGTAACAATTGTCCATTAGGTAATAATATGCATTAGAAATCCTATCACCTTATCCTAATGCAATCCACTTTAAGTCAAATCAAATCCACTTTAATTCAAATTTGTGTACTTTCTTCAAAGCTTCTTTAAGAAGCTTTGACCACCAAATGACCACCTTGCCTTTGGCTTGTTGGAGAAGTCTCTCCCCCTCCCTCACTCTCTCATTGTCGTGGACCCATGGGCAAAATGGGAAGCAAAATTGCTTCCCACACTTAACCTAAACACTCCAAAAATATCTCATTACCTACCTATTCACTTATCTCTCTAAAACTTCATCTTCTTCAAGTTTCTCCTTCTTCTCTCTACCCTCCACCTCAAGCACGAAATTGCAGCCCCATCCTCCACCATTTTTATTCATCTTTTCTCTTCACCAAGCTTATTTCTACACTCACTTTTACTTCCTCTACCTTCTTTATTTAGAAATTTTCTTCATTTTCCATCTTCACCTCCATTTTTCTCTCTTCCTTCTCTCTTCTTCCTCCTCTCAACCATGAAATTTCCAGCCACCATTGTGATTATTTCTCTTCACTTTTCTCTTCATAAACATCATTTCTACACTTCCCTCAACCTCCTCTACAACTTCTATTTGGGGGGTTTTTCTCAAAAACCCATTTCTCCTTCGTTGTCACCCAAGGCAAAGCTCCTAACTTTAAGGTAAAGCTTCCACATTTCTTCTTTTTTTCTCTTCATTATTGTGTTCTATGGTCTCATTGGAGGCCAAAGATCCATCCTTTACTAAGCTTAACATTGATTTTTTGTGTTAGAGATTTTAGGGTTTTGAAGACCCCAAAATCGAAATCCACCAAGAAGCAATAGGAGACCATTTTTGTGTTTTTCCTTTAGGTAAAAGGGAGATAATCCTCTTCAACCTATCTTGGTAATGAGGGGACTTTTGTGTGATTGTTGATGGAGAAATTCATCTTTGGGTGCTTACTTTGTTTGATAAATTTTTACATAATTATGTATTTTACTTGAAATTGATACTTGTATAATGTTCTCGAATGTATTGGATGTGTTGAAATTGCTTGATCATGTTAGGGTTGTCAAATGAAAGATTTGGAGTTTCCTACCCTAACATGAAGGCCACGGTTTTGAGAAGATTTTAGGTTGACAATTGGCTTTTGTACATAATAAAATGAAGTTATGTAATTAAAGTTTTGAATGTTAATGTTGGAATTTGAGATGGAAAATTTTAAGGGTTTATTAACCCAATTTGAAGCCATGGTTTTGATCTTGAAATTTAGGGAATTGGATTGACCTTTATGAACTAAAATTTAAGTAAATTATATCAAGAAATCAATGCATAAAATGGGAGGAATTGATGTTAGTAATGGACTTTGGGAGGCCACAGTTTTGATCATGGATTCTAGGAAGTAGATTGACTTTGTGTAAAATGAGAGTTAAGTGATTTTGAACATAAAGGAAGAACAAGAGAGTTGTGAGACTTGTAAAACCTTTGAGTAAATTTTAAGTGAGCATAATTGAGTAGATTAAGGAACTTGATCAACCTAAAGGAATAAGGTTTGAATAAGGACTTCAAGAGAAATCTCTCTAAAAAATGAATTTATAAGAGATGATAATTTAAGTGGAACTTTATAATAATCTCATAAAACTTATTAATATTTGAATTGGCCTAATTGGGGCATATTATGGAAAATTGTGTATTGTGAAGTATTTGTGAACATGATTGTGCATGGAGTCAATATGCATTAGACATTTGCTCAGTCAATGATTGTTAAAAAGCTGGATGAGCCTATGATTTTGAATTGAGTTAACGTATTGAACAATTTGCTCAGTCTATGACTATCAAAAGGCTGGATGAGCCTATGATTATGCATTGAATCAGTATGCATTGAACAAATTGCTCAGTCGATAACTGTTAAAAGGTTGTATGGGCCTATGAATGCGAACCGAATAATGTGGTCAATGATGGATCTATGGGGGGGCGTAAGGAGCAGTGTATACCGATTGCACGCATTACGGGCCCGATAAATCATTATTCTTTATGCAGTAAATTAATGAGAATTGAATGGTGAGGTCTATGATAGATCTGAAGGGGGACATAAGGCGCGGTGTATGCCGATTGCATGCATTATGAGCCTGACAAATCACTATTCTTTTTATGGAATATAATATATATATATATCATTTTATATATATATATATATATATATATATATATATATATATATATATATATATATATATATATATATATATGTGTATGGAATATGATTTTATTTCAGTGGTTGTGTATCAAATGATTAGGTACTAATTATGTTTCATTTGAGGCTCCTATTTTCTATTAATGTATAATGGAAATAACTTAGATTTTGAAATTACTACTGTTGAGGCTGTGACACGCCTGGATCTAGTAACTGTGGTGTAATGACGATTGTGTCGTGGTTGCTATATCAAGGGGTGTTACATGAAGGACTTGTACAAGAAGCAAAGCAAGGAGCTTTGGAGGTTTCTCCAAGAGGTAAGAGGGAGATTACCCTCATCAACCATGTGTTGGTGGTGAGGAGTGAATTTGTGTGTGGTTAAAAATCCATAAGGATTTATTCACTTGATTATTTAGTGCTTTCCTATTTGTGGTTAATTGTATTTGTATGCATATCTATAGCTTTAAAAATATATTGCATGTGTTTATAGAGGTATGAATATTATTGTAAGATGTGAATAATATGCAAGGATTGCATGAGTGCTCCAAAGAACACAAAAGAAGCTCACGGCTTCTCCAAGAAAAAGAGAACCAAAATGTTCTTAACCATTTTCTAAAACAATGATTTAATGAATTTAGGTAAAACAATGAATTTGAAAATGATTTAGAAAATAGAAAATGATTTAATGATTATTTGTAAAGAACATGTTGAGTTTCGGCCAAAATGCCATACGATGTCTATTTGATTTCCAAAATTATTTTCTAATGAAGATTAAGTAGTTAACTTTAAGAGAATTCAATTATAATGAATTTTTGGAGAACAAAATAAATGGTTCTAGTTTTAGAAATCTAAATTAATGGAATTAATTATAAATAAAGTGAACACTTGAAAATTGTTAACGTAGAGCTCACCTTTGAGTTTTGAAGCACGTTAGTGAGTTTCAAAGTGTAAACAATGGTTATAATTAAAGCAAGTTAATTTTTAAAGGAAAACGTAGAAAACACCTTTTAATGAATTTTCTAGACAAAATACTGTCAAAACTTACTAGAAACGGACAAATAAAACAGGAAGTTTTATAATATGTTTATAACATAAGGAAAATATTCTATGTAGTTTAAAAGTATCAGAAATAGCTTATGCATATTTAAAATAATGATTTTTAAGTTATACGGTTAAGAAAACGATTTAAAAATCTTACGCGATTGAGAAAACGATTTAAAAACGTTACGCGATTTTAAAAATGTCAAAATATATTTACGTGATTTAAAAATATTTGTAAAAAGTGACGTGATTGCGAAAACGTGATAAAATTTCTACGTGACTAAATGGAACAGTGAGTTTTATTGTCGAGCCAAAGTGGTGGACCCAGACATGTTGAGATATGGCACTGTCAAGTGGAGACGTACTATATTTTGGAAATTTGAGACTGAGGGTATTTTCATAAATATGGTAAAATATTGAGACCAAGGGTATTTTTGTAATTATGATTCATATATATGCATTGAGTTGATATGCATAGTCGATGGCTGTGATGGCTTTTGTTGTTTAGGAATGAATGAGAGCTGAATACTGTGATCCAGTGGCGGATCTACTGGGGACGTCAGGGCGTAATGATTCATAGTGACCTGTTTGTCACATTATATACCTGGCCATGATAAACCATTGCAACGCACTGGCGTATGTCTCGACAAGCACTATTTATGTCTCGCGTCTAGCTTAGACTGTCATTATGGGTGGCAGATCTTCTGGACCATTCATATCTGAAATTTGTTGAGCTCCATGGAGTAGGAATATGATGCATTGTGTATATGCATAGTTTGTGTACATATTGTTGTGACATTGTCAAGTTACATTTTATGGTGACATAATCATTATATATGTATATCATGGATATCTGTTGTTGATATATTGTTGATGTTTATATTGTTGTGATGTATGTTTTTTGAATATAAGGATAATTTGTTAATGTAACACCCTCCTCAGGGCATCACATTTCTGACTCCCGACTCATATTCTGAAAAGAAGTTCACACAAAGTTTGAGTTATAAAAGGTGGGTTTTAAAATTTCTTTTTTTTTTTTACTGAAACATAAACTTACTGAAGTTCATAGGTAATACCAAAAATATATTTATACTAATTAATATACAATATTGACACCAATTAATATTTAATAATTTAAAGAGAAATATTTAACTAACAGACTCTTTTTTTTTTAACAGTAGCAAACCCTATGACGGGTCCTACTTAATAGCACGGCACAACACTAATGATAAAAATACCTCTACATATGTATTCTGTTGTGTATCTATCTTGAAGCATCAGACATCTGTTCTACATCTGTATTTTGTCCTCAGACATCTCTTCTTTGTCAACACTGTAAGCTATCCAATCTAGAAAGGTCATTCTTTGATGTTGTTTCCAAACGCAGAGGTATTTGTCACCTGTTATGTCTAAGACAAACTCGTTCCTTCTACTATATAGTTTTTACAATACAAACACAGCAAAATAATATAACAAAGAGGTGAGATCACCTACACCAATACCAACATGGCAGCACAGAGATAACACAAGCATCATATCATACAGATAGATCATACCACAATTATTATCATGTCATCAACATTAATCAACTATCTTCATCCAATCATTTATCTGTTCAATTATCATAAACAACAATTACGATAATGCCCTCAGCATTATCATCATCATCATCCAAGTATTCAAAACAATTGTCATAGCCAATATTCCTCAATTAATATATCACACAGATATAAATGTACTCACATAATGCATGTGCATTTAGACTCAATGTTCCTACTCCATGGAGCTAAACTCAGGTTTAGAGAAAATGATCGAAAAGACCTGCCGGTACCACGTGCCTCAGACCACGTGCTTTAATTCTCATTTCAACTTTTTTTTGCACATCTAGCACATACACGACAGTCTTTATCAGATCTTGATTATGAATAGTGTCTCGGTCAGGATCATCGGTGTGTTGCATCGGTCTAACCTACGGATACAGTAGAACGACTCACTACCCACTTTAGGCAACCCGCACCCCGATGCCCCCAAGGTCAACGGGTGACTTACACTACGCATATCGCACCCACTCAAGAGGTGTGTTTCTCCTAGGCAATTAGCCTTATCCAGTCCTCATCGGACCATTCCAATGCATGTATAATGCAGCAAATACCAATCACATGTATAATACTAATCACAGGTATATCTCATAATTTCTCAGATATAGTTTATACAATGCACGAATATATCAGTGCAAGTCCAACCACAAGGGTCATTCTTTTCAAATTCGTTTGTTCAATTAAATCATATGCCTCAACACATATTTTTTCCAATGCATCTAAAATGTACCACGTGCCAATAACAGGCAAAACTCGTTGTTTTCGCAAACAGTGTCTATACACTAGTTTTACAGTAATCATACTGTATTTTTCAATAACAAAATCATGTTATCATGTTTTCATAGTTTTAAAACACTTTTACCATATTTTCACAATCGCGTAACATTTCTGTTGTGTTTTCACAATCCAAAAATGTTTCTGTTATATTTTCACAATACCATAACACTTCTTTTACATTTTCACAATACCGTAACACTTTTGCTACGTTTTTAAAATTCCAAAACATTTTTATTACATTTTCACAATACCGTAACACTACTGTTACGTTGACAAAATTTCATAACATTTCTGTTTCGTTTTCAAAATACTGCAACTCTTCTGTTGCACTTTTAAACCACGTACAAATTTTTCAACGTTTTTCTCAATCGCATAAAAACATACATTTCTCAAATCACAGTATTTTTTCACTGTTTCAAAATTGCGTAACTTAAAAATCATTCTTTTAAGTCACGTAAATCATTTTCCATCATTCTCAAAATATTTAAAATACTTTTCAAATCTCATAGCAGTTTTCTGTCATTTTCACAATCGCGTAAAATATTCTATATGGTTAAATCACGTAGTGATTTTTCACATGGTAGTTTAAATTATGTAAAATATTTAAAACTTTTTCATCATTCTCAAAATATTTAAACGTAATTCAAATCGCTTAAAAATATTTCAAGGCATCTCCAATCGCATAGAAATATTTTACCATATTTCAAATCGCGTAGAAATATTTTACTGTATTTCAAATCACGTAAAAATATTTTACTATATTTCCAAACACTTAGAAATATTTTACTGTATTTCAAACCACGTACTTTAAAAATTACGTTTTTAAGATACATAAATAATTTTTCACCACAATTCCATTACAGAAAATATTTCTCACTCTTCAAAAATTCCATTTCCACTTTTCTCAAAATAATATGACTTTATACTTTATTTAACACATATTCTTACTTAAGAAAATCTTTTTCCACATTTCTTTACTCAAGAAATCCTTTTCCAAAATATAATCCACAAAAAAAAAATCACTTTTGCATTGATATAAATCAATGTTTCAAATCTTAAAATTCCCTAACCTACTTCAAAACTCGAAAATCAGTTATACGTTAGTAAATTTTCAAAACACCATTATATTCTTCATTTTTCCCAAATCATTTCCAAACACAACCTTCTTCAAAATAAATTGAAGTTCGAAAATATTTTCGTTTACAAAAACTTGATTTCTCAAGTGATAAACGCTCTAATTCCCTTTCCAAAATCTTGTGTGAAAATCATTTCGTTATAAAATCAAGGTATCCGTAAGTCTTCAAAAACCGTGAACGTGTTCATTGAAAACTATCAAATCTTTCGAGTGATAAAACACTTCGTTTTATAAAATATCACTTTGTTCCATAAAAATCAAGGCATTACAAGCCCTCAAAAATCGTGGTACTTAGCCATTGAAACCATCAAATATCTTTCCTTCTAAATTGATATGGTTTTACACAAACAAAACCATTAAATCTTTATTTTCAAAACTGAAATACCGATGGTCATAAAAACCAAACCCATTTGTTCAAATTCATTTTTACTTTCTTTACAAATCCTTTTTCACTTTCTTTGCAAATCCTTTTTCACTTTCTTTGCAAATCCTTAAGATTCACGTTGCCCGTTTTGTTTTTCGAAATCAAGTTTAATAAACACTTAGAAACTTTTTACACAAAATAAATCAATAAAATCCCTTTAAAAAAACATGTTCTAGTTCTCTTCAAAAACATATCCTTTGTTCATTTTCCATGCTTTTCAAATCAATCCAATTTTATTCTTTCATGAAAATATTAAGTTATAAACACCTATGTTGAGGTGTCTTGGCCGAAAATTCCATAGCCTTTAGAACCAAGGAAATTCATTTTCTCCACTTCATAATTTTCATTTAAACAAATCAATTTTCTTGTTCTTGAAAAATTTCAACATGAAACTCTAATTATGGGCATCAAAACCGTAGCCCTTCCTTGGCTATTGGAGCCAAAAATTGATTTCCTTTCCATCAACACATCATGGCATACACATACATATTTCATCATAAATACTATAAGCATGCCATATACTCATCATGCATAATATAAGCATACCATCAAAGCCATAAAATCATGCATAGCATATCAAGCATAGGCAAATAATTAAAACACATAAACACCCACAAATAAATTACAAGACCATGGATATGAATCCTCACATGGATTCACTATCCATCAAATATAAGACCATCTCTCACCACCATACTTGGTTGGTGAGATGGATCTCCCTCTTACCTCTTGAAGATCCTCAAAAGCTCTTTGTTTTGCTTCTTTTTCCAAGTCCTTCACCACCAAGGGTTTCATTAAAGCTTCAATCTTTAGCTTGACGAATAAGGTTGAAGATAGATGATTTAGAGAAAATCTCCAACATGAAAATTGCTTAGAATATCATGTAGATTCAAGATCTATGGTTGGATGAAATTAAAAAGGATTGGATGGTGATTTTGGATGGTATGGCCAAAATTCCTCTTGAAGAACAAAGATGAAATTTTTTATTTTTGTGAGAGAAAAGCTTTTTAGACTTGGTTAAGACAAAGGATGAAGTGAAAACACTTAGTTTTTCCTTCCACAAATTTTGTGAAGCTCCTTGGGAAAATTCCATTTTTGGTAGAATCTTGAAGCTTGGATTTGAAGATCAAGATGAATGATTTAGAGAAAACTCATAACTAGAGATGTTCTTAGAATAAGGTCAGGATTCAAGAAACTAGATTGGATGAAATTTTTGAGTGATAGAGGGTAGATTATGGTGCCATGGTCGTGAGCTTAGAGAAGGAGAAGGAGAGAAATTTTTCTAAGAGTTTTGCTTGAAGGAAAGTTCAAGAATGATGAAGTATGGTCAATAATGACCAAGGTGACAAATTATTGTCTTCAAAATTTGCTTTAGCTTCTAAAGCAACCATAAAAACCGTCCCCCCCCCTCCATGCTTCTTCAAAGAGTGCAAATAATTCAACAATGATGCATAATTGACCAAGACCACTTAACAATGACATAAAGTTTTCCTTTAGCTTCAAAATGCTTTACAAAATCGTCCCCCCTCATGCATTATGCATGCAATAATGTTGTCATCTTTTTCAAGCCACCATTTAGAGCATTTTAGACCATTGATTTATTCAATGGTTAGGATTTAGGTAGACTTTTGATTAGAAGACTTAATCTAGGCCATTGGATCTTTCTCCTTGAAATCTTAGCCATTAGATGCATCTCCAAAAATGAAGGGTTAAGATTAATCCTTCTTACTTTTAATCCAAGGGTCATAATTAGTCTTTGTCACTTTTTAAGACTAAATCTCTACCATAGATTAAATTAACATCCAATGGTTATAAATGGTCCTTGTTACTTTACAAGACCAAATCTTCACCCTTGATTAATTATTCATCCAATGGTCATAAATGGTCTTTGTCACTTTTTGAGACCAAATCTCTACCATTGATTAAATCCATATCCAATGGTCATAATTGATCCATCTCCACTGTTGATTAAATCAAGATCAAGTCTTTACCATTGATTAAATCAACGGTTGATATCAAAGTCTTTAATATTAAACTTGTTTCCTATTGGTCCATCAAAAATTGTCACAATCACTAATATTGACTTAATAGTATAATTTCTATTTTTATCTGCTAAAACCCATGAAAGAATATATTTACTATATTTTATCACCCGATAAATAAATACAGTACAAAACACAGTACAAGAAATTTTATAAAACTATTTTCGGATTCAGGTTTAGTAAGATCCCCTGTCTCTGTCTAAACAGTACAAATTTTTCTATGCGTATTAAAATTTTCACTTTGCGGGACCTACCTGGGCCCACGTATGGCCACTTGGGCCCACATACACCCCCTGGGCCCACAAACAGTAAAAAATTTCATAATCATCCACAAAAATCACAAATATTAGAAAACGCACAAATATCAAATTAGATTACGTAAAATAATTAAAACCTAATGGTAAAAATTAAATTACGTAAAGTTTTCCCTGACCCAAAAATTTTTATTTTCCTGACACAGAGTAAATCACTCAAAACGATCAAATACACTGACGGAATAATCAAAATAATTTTACAGTGCACAGAAATTATTAAATAGTAAAATTCTGTTAACTGTCAAAATTACTGTTTAAGACATAGGAAATTTGGGGTGTTACAATACTCCCCCTCTTTACAGAAATTTCATCCTCGAAATTTGATAAACCTGATTTCACACCTTCAGAATAAATATAGATACTACTCTTCCATCTTATTTTCCAGTTCTCACGTAGCTTCTTCACTTATGTCGTTCTAAATGATTTTAACCAATGAAATCTCCTTTGTCTCATGTTCACTTCTCCTGATCAAACAGATATCTTAGACTCCTATGATTACTGAAGACGTTGAACTAATCCAGCGGCTACTAACCCTCATTCATGCGTAAAATAGCTTTTCTCATGTACTTTAATTTCCTTGAAACATACATTACAACTCGTGAAGATTCTCCTTATATGTATCAGTCCATACAAATACTTCATTCTTTCTGATAACTAAGTGAGAAGTCCTACGATCCAAATTTTTTTCAAGATTTCCATTACTGTCTTAACTTTTCCCATAGAAGAATTGTTTCAACCTTATGACACGGATATAAATAAGAATATCCTTTCTTGCAAGATATTCCTTCAATTACAATAGATGAAAGAATTGCAATAGATGAAAGAAAAAATCATGGAGGATAACAAAACGATCGAATATGTTATCGAACATATCCAGCAAAGAATTGAATGTAACTTGATTTTAAGAATGAATTTTCTGGAATACTAACACTTTGTTGAAATAATCTCATAGGATATGGTTGAAAAAGAACCAATCCGTTTTCAAAGATCACGTCTGTTTATGAAACAGATTAAACTAATGCAAAAATTTGATCTATAACGATAATTTGGAATAACACAAGTAGCTCGATTAACTAAGAATAGAAACAGAAATGAACAAATCAAAGGATAACGAATAACTCTAACATATAATTGATCTACTCAATCATATGCCACACAAAATAAGTTGCTCAAAGAAATATTCAGTATGGTTTATAGGATTAGCTCCAATGGCGCAATCTCCATTGTTTAAATATTCCGCTTAGAATGCTCTCGTTCCATTCAGAGTAACAACTTCCCTTACTATCTATAATTTTACTAACAGAAAACTCTATTTTCAAAGAGCATAATCTCTAGGAAAATGTGTCCAACTTTTTCGCAAATTGTTTCCTTGACGTACATTCCTTCATTAAGTACCTTCTTTCACATCACTTACTGCTTTTGGTTTCTCAATGGTCATAAATACATCTTCCGTTGAAATCAATCACTTTCCTAATATCCCTAAGAAGAAATACCAGGTTCCAAAAATTACAAAATCTTATATTCCAAGACTGATTCTCTTTCATCAGATCCTGAACCACAATTTTCAGTTCTTGTTGTTCAGCAATTCTCAATTCCTGTTGTACTATCACGTCGGTTATCTTTTGCATTGCTCCCATAGTTGCAACTGCATTACTGGTGACATGTTTCGCTTCCACGTACGTACAACTACCATAAGCTGTTTCTTTTCTTCAAAGATGGACGAATCAAAATAAAATGGAAACCAGATGTAACCATTTCAAATAAACGTTTGTTTCCTTTCAGAAATCAAACACACAGAGAACACAACACAAGCAAAACAGACCTAACCACAAACCCCAAAAGACTCAAACCGTGCTCTGATACCAACTAATGTAACAACCTCCTCAAGGCATCACATTTCTGACTCCCGACTCATATTCTGAAAAGAAGTTCACACAAAGTTTGAGTTATAAAAGGTGGGTTTTAAAATTTCTTTCTTTTTTTTTTACTGAAACATAAACTTACCGAAGTTCATAGGTAATACCAAAAATATATTTATACTAATTAATATACAATATTGACACCAATTAATATTTAACAATTTAAAGAGAAATATTTAACTAACAGACTCTTTTTTTTAACAGTAGCAAACCCTATGACGGGTCCTACTTAATAGCACAGCACAACACTAATGATAAAAATAACTCTACATACGTATTCTGTTGTGTATCTATCTTGAAGCATCAGACATCTATTCTACATATGTTCTTTGTCCTCAAACATCTTTTCTTTGTCAACACTGTAAGCTATCCAATCTGGAAAGGTCATTCTCTGATGTTGTTTCCAAACGCAGAGGTATTTGTCACCTGTTATGTCTAAGACAAACTTGTTCCTTCTACTATATAGTTTTTACAATACAAACACAACAAAACAATATAACAAAGAGTTGAGATCACCTACACCAATACCAACATGGCAGCACAGAGATAACACAAGCAGCATATCATACAGATAGATCATACCACAATTATGATCATGTCATCAACATTAATCAACTATCATCATCCAATCATTTATCAGTTCAATTATCATAAACAACAATTATGATAATGCCCTCAACATTATCATCATCATACTCCAAGTATTCAAAACAATTGTCATAGCCAATATTCCTCAATTAATATATCACACAGATATAAATGTACTCATACAATGCATGTACATTTAGATTCAATGTTCCTACTCCATGGAGCTAAACTCAGGTTCAGAGAAAATGATTGAAAATACCTGCCGGTACCACGTGCCTCAGACCACGTGCTTTAATTCTCATTTCAATTTTTTTTTTACACATCTAGCACATACACGACAGTCTTTATCAGATCCTGATTATGGATAGTGTCTCGGTCAGGATCATCGGTGTGTTACATTGGTCTAACCTACGGATACAGTAGAGCGACTCACTGCCCACTGTAGGCAATCCGCACCCCGATGCCCCCAAGGTCAATGAGTGACTTACACTACGCATATCGCACCCACTCAAGAGGTGTGTTTCTCCTAGGCAATCAGCCATATCCAGTCCTTATCGGACCATTCCAATGCATGTATAATGCACCAAATACCAATCACAGGTATAATACCAATCACAGGTATATCTCATAATTTCTCAGATATAGTTTATACAGTGCACAAATATATCAGTGCAAGTCCAACCACAAGGGTCATTCTTTTCAAATTCGTTTGTTCAATTAAATCATATGCCTCAACGCATATTTTTTCCAATGCATCTTAAATGCACCATGTGCCAATAACAGGCAAAACTCGTTGTTTTCACAAACAGTGTCCATACATTGGTTTTACAATAATCATACTGTATTTTTCAATAAAAAAATCATGTTATCATGTTTTCATAGTTATAAAACACTTTTACCGTATTTTAACAATCGTGTAACATTTCTGTTACATTTTCACAATCCAAAAACGTTTCTATTATATTTTCACAATACCATAATACTTCTTTTACATTTTCACAATACCGTAACACTTTTGTTACGTTTTTAAAATTTCAAAACATTTTTATTACATTTTCACAATACCATAACACTACTGTTACGTTTACAAAATACCGCAACTCTTTTGTTGCACTTTTAAACCACGTACAAATTTTTCAACGTTTTTCTCAATCGCATAAAAACATACGTTTCTCAAATCGCATAGTATTTTTCCACTGTTTCAAAATCGCATAACGTAAAAATCATTCTTTTAAGTCACGTAAATCATTTTCCATCATTCTGAAAATATTTAAAACACTTTTCAAATCTCATAGCAGTTTTCTGTCATTTTCACAATCGCGTAAAATATTCTATGACTGTTAAATCACGTAGTGATTTTTCAATAGTAGTTCAATTACGTAAAATATTTAAAAAAAATTTCATCGTTCTCAAAATATTTAAACGTAATTCAAATCGCTTAAAAATATTTCAAGGCATCTCCAATCGCATAGAAATATTTTTCCATATTTCAAATCGCGTAGAAATATTTTACTGTATTTCAAATCGCGTAAAAATATTTTACTATATTTCCAAACACTTAGAAATACTTTACTGTATTTCAAACCACGTACTTTAAAAATTGTTTTTAAGATACGTAAATAATTTTTTCACCACAATTCCATTACAGAAAATATTTCTCACTCTTCAAAAATTTCATTTCCACTTTTCTCGAAATAATATGATTTTATACTTATTTAACATATTTTCTTACTCAAGAAAATCTTTTTCCACATTTCTTTACTCAAGAAATCCATTTCCAAAATATAATCCACAAAAAAAAATCACTTTTCCATTGATATAAATCAATGTTTCAAATCTTAAAATTCCCTAACGTACTTCAAAACTCGAAAATCAGTTATACATTAGTAAATTTTCAAAACACCATTATATTCTTCATTTTTCCCAAATCATTTCCAAACACAACCTTCTTCAAAATAAATTGAAGTTCAAAAACATTTTTGTTTACAAAAACTTGATTTCTCAAGTAATAAACACTCTAATTCTCTTTCCAAATTCTTGTGCAAAAATCATTTCGTTATAAAATGAAGGTATCCGTAAGTCTTCAAAAACCGTGAACGTGTTCATTGAAAACTGTCAAATCTTTCGAGTGACAAAACACTTTGTTTTATAAAATATCACTTTGTTCCATAAAAATCAAGGCATTACAAGCCCTCAAAAACACCATGGTACTTAGCCATTGAAACCATCAAATATCTTTCCTTCTAAATTGATATGGTTTTACACAAACAAAACCATTAAATCTTGGTTTTCAAAACCGAAATACCGATAGTCATAAAAACCAAACCCATTTGTTCAAATTCATTTTTACTTTCTTTACAAATCCTTTTTCACTTTCTTTGCAAATCCTTTTTCACTTTCTTTGCAGATCCTTAAAATCTACGTTGCCCGTTTCCTTTTTCGAAATCAAGTTTAATAAACACTTAGAAACTTTTTACACAAAATAAATCAATAAAATCCCTTAAAAAAACGTGTTCTTGTTCTCTTGAAAAACATATCCTTTGTTCATTTTCCATACTTTTCAAATCAATCCAATTTTATTCTTTCATGAAAATATTAAGTTATAAACACCTATGTTGAGGTGTCTTGGCCAGAAATTCCATAGCTTTTAGAACCAAGGAAATTCATTTTCTCCACTTCACAATTTTCATTTAAACAAATCAATTTTCTTGTTCTTGAAAAATTTCAACATGAAACTCTAATTATGGGCATCAAAACCGTAGCCCTTCCTTGGCTATTGGAGCCAAAAATTAATTTCCTTTCCATCAACACATCATGGCATACACATATATATTTCATCATAAATACTATAAGCATGCCATATACTCATCATGCATAATATAAGCATATCATCAAAGCCATAAAATCATGCATAGCATATCAAGCATAGGCAAATAATTAAAACACATAAGCACCTACAAATAAATTATAAGACCATGGATATGAATCCTCACATGGATTCACTATCCATTAAATATAAGATCATCTCTCACCACCATACTTGGTTGGTGAGATGAATCTCCCTCTTACCTCTTGAAGATCCTCAAAAGCTCTTTGTTTTGCTTCTTTTTCCAAGTCCTTCACCACCAAGGGTTTCATTAAAGCTTCAATCTTTAGCTTGAAGAACAAGGTTGAAGATAGATGATTTAGAGAAAATCTCCAACATGAAAATTGCTTAGAATATCATGTAGATTCAAGATCTATGGTTGGATGAAATTAAAAAGGATTGGATGGTGATTTTGGATGGTATGGCCGAAATTCCTCTTGAAGAACAAAGATGGAATTTTTTATTTTTGTGAGAGAAAAGCTTCTTAGACTTGGTTAAGACAAAGGATGAAGTGAAAACACTTAGTTTTTCCTTCCACAAATTTCGTGAAGCTCCTTGGGAAAATTTCATTTTTGGTAGAATCTTGAAGCTTGGATTTGAAGATCAAGATGAATGATTTAGAGAAAACTCATAACTAGAGATGTTCTTAGAATAAGGTAAGGATTCAAGAAACTAGATTGGATGAAATTTTTGAGTGATGGAGGGTAGATTATGGTGCCATGGCCATGAGCTTAGAGAAGGAGAAGGAGAGAAATTTTTCTAAGAGTTTTGCTTGAAGGAAAGTTCAAGAATGATGAAATATGGTTAATAATGACCAAGGTGACAAATTATTGTCTTCAAAATTTGCTTTAGCTTCTAAAGCAACCACAAAAACCGTCCCCCCCTCTATGCTTCTTCAAAGAGTGCAAATAATTCAACAATGATGCATAATTGACCAAGACCACTTAACAATGACATAAAGTTTTCCTTTAGCTCCAAAATGCTTCACAAAACCGTCCCCCCTCATGCATTATGCATGCAATAATGTTGTCATCTTTTTCAAGCCACCATTTAGAGCATTTTAGACCATTGATTTATTCAATGGTTAGGATTTAGGTAGACTTTTGATTAGAAGACTTAATCTAGGCCATTGGATCTTTCTCCTTGAAATCTTAGCCATTAGATGCATCTCCAAAAATGAAGGGTTAAGATTACTCCTTCTTACTTTTAATCCAAGGGTCATAATTAGTCTTTGTCACTTTTTAAGACTAAATCTCTACCATAGATTAAATTAACATCCAATGGTTATAAATGGTCCTTGTTACTTTACAAGACCAAATCTTCACCCTTGATTAATTATTCATCCAATGGTCATAAATGGTCTTTGTCACTTTTTGAGACCAAATCTCTACCATTGATTAAATCCATATCCAATGGTCATAATTGATCCATCTCCACCGTTGATTAAATCAAGATCAAGTCTTTACCGTCGATTAAATAAACGGTTGATATCAAAGTCTTCAATATTAAACTTGTTTCCTATTGGTCCATCAAAAATTGTCACAATCACTAATATTGACTTAATAGTATAATTTTTATTTTTATCTGCTAAAACCCCACGAAAGAATATATTTACTGTATTTTTATCGCCCGATAAATAAATACAATACAAAATACAGTACAAGAAATTTTCTAAAACTGTTTCCAAATTCAGGTTTAGTAAGATCCCCTGTCTCCGTCTAAACAGTACAAATTTTTCTATGCGTAGAAAAATTTTCACTTTGCGGGACCCACCTAGGCCCACATATGGCTACCTGGGCCCACATACACCGCCTAGGCCCACAAACAGTAAAAAATTTCATAATCATCCATAAAAATCACAAATATTAGAAAATGCACAAATATCAAATCTGATTACGTAAAATAATTAAAACCTAATGGTAAAAATTAAATTACATAAAGTTTTCCCCGACCCGAAAATTTTTATTTTCCTGACACAGAGTAAATCACTCAAAACGATTAAATACGCTGACAGAATAATCAAAATAATTTTACAGTGCACAAAAATTACTAAACAATAAAATTCTATTAACTGTCAAAATTACTGTTTAAGATACAGAAACTTTGGGGTGTTACAGTTAACATGATTATACTTGTGTGTATGGAATGACTTTGTCATTCGTATCATTCTTTGCTACCTTACTGGTATTGATGAAAGGGGATCTCACCTCTTTGCTGTATTGTTTGTTGTTTTTGTATTGTCAAAATTTGTATAGTAGGCGAAGTAAGTTTCTTAGACTTAACTGGAGGCAATGTTCTGAGTTCGGTGACAGCGTCGAAGAGTGATCTTCCAAGTTTCAACAGTATGTAGTTTGGCAGAGAAATGGAACAAGTATGTTGAATTTTCTCGTTAGTGTTCTTATCGTGCTATTAAGTAGGACCCATCATTGGGTTTGCTACTATTTTCTTGAGTCTGTAAATTTTATGTTTTAAAATGTTGTTTAATATTATGTGGTATAATAAACATGTGTATTAATTAATTCAGTCTATTTTATGTAATCACTTGTATTTTCGGTAAGTTTATATTGTTAGCAAAAAGAAATTTTAAAATCCATATTTTAGAACTCAAAGTCTTTATGAAATGATTTTCAGATTTTCAGATTTTAGTCAGAAATGTGATGCCCTATGGAGAGTGTTACACAAATTTATCAAAAACATTAATAGTCACCTGATCACCATCTACCCTTAATGAGCTCACATCTTGGTATATCAATCAATGCTCTTAAAGTAGCTAAGAATGGTCTTCTAAGAATGAGGGGAATATCATCTAGAATCACAAAATTAGCTGGGAAAATAAATTTGTCCACCTTTACTAACAAATCTTCAACTATACCATATGGATGTTTGATTGATCGATCAGCTAATTGAAGAGACATTGTAGTTGGCTTCACTTTTTCAATTCCCAGCTTATGAAGGATGGACAATGGCATTAAATTAATGCTAACTCCTAGATCACATAGAGCTTTATCAACATTCAACTTCCCAATGGTACAAGGGATGTTAAAACTTCTAGGATCCGTTAACTTAGGTGGTAACTTCCTCTGGATAATGGCACTACACTCTTCAGTAAGTGCTACAGTCTCATCTTCTTTCAATTTTCTCTTCTTAGACAACAAGTCTTTCATGAATCTGGCATAAGAAGGCATCTGCTCAAGTGCCTCATGTAACACCCCTTGATATAGTAACCATGGCACAATCGTCATTATAGTACACAGTCATTAAATCAAGAGACATGTCACAGTCTCAAAATAGTATTTTCAAAATTAATTATTTCCATTATGCATAAATAGAAAATATAAGCCCGAATGAAGGCATATTTAGTCCCCAACCATTTAAAACACAACCACAGAAGGAAAACATATTCCATATATAGTATTTTCGTCCTTAACACAAAGCACTAATAACACGAAATATATATTACTTGCATATTCAAATAAAATACAATGGGTACTAAAGCACAAAAGGGGACAAGTAGTAATCCTTGGGATAGGCACTACTAGCAGATAAAGCCGCAACCCCATATGTACGTGATGCTCGGTGTCCCAATCATTATGACAGGCATCAATGCCCCCAGGAAGTTGCATCCGTGCGTAATCGAAGAAAACTCGTCCAGATGCCATATCAAAATGTGATGAGTCAGCCCAATCCAATCAGCAAGAGTGTGGTCCCTCATCTTCTTCCTTACGATCTTTTATCAAATATATATATATATATAACAAAAATACAAGGATAAAGGAAAGAGGTGAGACAACCTACTTACATTATCCATTATGGCAGTAAAGAAACAGAACGGTGCAGAGTGCCCACATAGCAGAGCAATAACATTTAAGCAGCAGTAATCACATACGATAAGAGAAAGCAGCAATAGAGCCTCAGATAATGAATAATTAAAACATTTCAAATAATCATGACATCAATAACACAATAGTATAATCATCATATAAATGAGTGCCAAATGATATGCCGACTCATAATGCCGACTCACAATGCATGTGCACTTGGTACTAAGATTTTCCATTTCCATCTCAAAGATGAACGTTCCAGGAGTGTCTGTCCTGCTTGACGACAGTCTTTGCCAGACCACGAAGTGAATAGTGCTTGTCAGGCTCGTGATGCATTACAACGGTTTATCATGGCCAGGGGATAATAATGTGATAATATCATCACGAAATGAACCACCACACCTCACGGTCCTCAAAAGATCCATCAGGGATCACATTATCCAATTCTCGTTCATTTACTACAAAAAGAATAGTGATTTATCATGCTCATTATGTATGCAATCGGTATACACTGCGCTTTACGGTCCTCATAAGATCCATCACAGACCTCACCATTCAATTCTCATTCATTCTCCGAGTAAAGAATAGTGATTTGTCAGGCTCGTAATGCATGCAATCGGTATATACCGCGCCTTACGGTCCTCATAAGATCCTTCCACAGGATCTCACTATTCAGTTCTCATTCATAGGCTCATACAACCTTTTAACAGTCATCGACTGAGCAATTTGTTCAATGCATACTGATTCAATGCATAATCATAGGCTCATTTAGCCTTTTAACAGTCATCAACCGAGCAAATTGTTCAATGCGAATACACATAACTCAAGCCATCATTATACTATCCTCAATGATGTTAAACAATCGCTCATACAATTGTCTAACACCATTAGTATCAGTGATATTACACAACCGTCCATACGATTACATAATAACACTGATCCACCCGGTTTCAGCACATCGGCATAATAACTAACAATGTATGATGCTCAATGCATGTTGACTCTATGCATAATTATGTATATCCAATCAATAATGATATATTTTTCATACATGCCACAATTTGGCCAAATAAGCATCAACAGAATTCTAGTCCTAAACACAGACCTACAATAATACAGTATTAATTTCTCAAGAGTGATAGCACACTTTTAGAGGTTTATTTCGGGTTTTCACTTTAATTAACATCTCTTATGAATTCATTCTCGAGAGGGACTCTCTTGTACTCCTCATTAAATCTTCATTAAATCTTATTTTTTATTCTTTCCATTTTATGAATTCCTAAGGGATCTAAAATTTCCCAATCATCTAGGTCTCCATTCTTGCACTACATTTTGTGGCACTTTGCCTTAAAAATCTGTGAGCCTCATTACAACATAAGTCCACCCCTTTTCTTTCACCATAATGTTGATCACTTATCATTTAATCACTTAACTCTTATTTCACACAAAATCAATCCAACCCCTTAGAACCCATGACCAAAACCGTGGCCTCCAAAGTCCATTACTAACATCAATTTCTTCCATTACGAGTATCAATCCTTAAATGTCTAAGTACATGGGTTTTATTACACATAAGTTCAATTCAAATTCTCAACAACTAGGGCCAAAACCGTAGCCTCACACTAGGTTAGGAAACCCTCAAAAATTTCCATCTATTAATTCCAACATTATCATTCAACCTTTAATTACATAAGCCTTCTTCCATTTGTGTACAAAAACCAATTTACATCCCAAAACCCTAGTCAAAACCGTAGCCTCACATTAGGGTAGGAAACTCCAAATTTTCCATTTAACAACCCTAACATGATCAAGCATTTTCAACATATCCAATACATTCAAGATCACCACTCAAGCATTAATCCAATTCAAGAATACTTAAACATGCAAAATCACCAAACAAAGTAAGCATACAAACATGGATTTCTCCATCAACAATCACACAAAGGTTTCCTCACTACCAAGATAGGTTGAAGAGGATTATCTCCCTCTTACCTCTTGAAGACAACACAAGGAAGCAAGCCTCTTGGTCCCTTGTGGGGATTTTCGTACTACACCTTAAAGTTTCCAACTTTGAAGCTTGATAGATCCAAAACGAAAATAGATGATTTTGGTGATGGTCACAACATAAAAGTTATTTAGAATGATGTCTAGATTCAAGATCTAGGGTTGGTTTAATGAAAAAGCTTGGATGGTCAAAAATGGTGGTTTTGGTCGTGGAAGAGGGGAGAAAAAAGAGAGGAAATGTTGAGTTTTTGAAGATTACTCCAACTAGAAAAATGTTTAGAATGTAATGGAGATCAAGGAAATGTGGTTGTTTGAAAGAAAAGCTTGAAGACTCCAAAAATGGTGTCTTGGCCGAAAAAGGAGAGGAGGAGGAGAGAAAGGTGATGACTTTCTTTTGTGAAAGAAAAAGATCTAACAAGAAGGATCACCTTCCAAGTGATGAGTAATTTCAAGAATTAAAAGTGATTGGAAGAAACAACAATGGGTGTGCATGGAAAGGGGGATTTCGGTTGGCCATGAAGAGGAAGAGAGGAAGAGCAACTTGAGAGAAAAAAATGAAGAGAAAAGATGGAGAGAAATATTAGAGAGAGAAAGTGATAGTAAAGTGATTTGAAGTGAAATGTGTAATTAGGTGTATTTTGTGTAAATATGTGAATTAAAGTGTGTGGCCACAAAGAGCCCTCAAAATGTGTGGTGGAGAGGAGGAGAGAGGAAATAAGGCTTCTCCTACAAGCTAAAAAGGACAGTATTCTTCGAGAAGCTAAGCTTCTACTTTTGAAAGGTCAAAGTGATGTCATGGTGATGATGTCATCATTGTGATGTCACTAAAGTGTTCTCTAGAATATGACTAACGCTGTATCAGATTTATTATCAGCGGACAAAAATTACAATTAACAAAAACTGATATTTATTGTCCAATGGATAATAAAATTATTCTGCGATTTTTATTTATCAGATAAAAATCTTGAAAAACATGAAACCTCGTAAACCATATCTAGGCTCGGGTTTAGTAAGATTCCACGTCGACGTTTTCACAGTTCAAGGTTCTCGGAAAAAAAATCTAATTTTTTCGACTCCGCTCAACACGCACGTAAAACAAAGAAAATATTAAAATATTCCACATTCACAGAAAAATACAGAAAAATTCCTAAAAATCCCAAATATTATAAAACGACTATTTATCCTAAAATTATTAATTTTCGGGATATTACAACTCTCCCCTTCAAATAGAAATTTTGTCCTTGAAATTTTCATTCCTTAGAATAAATTGTTGGGAATTGCGGATCAAAAGTCTCGTAGCGGAATAATAGAATTCCCTCACAGGATCCATGCAAAAAAGTCCATAATCCGAGTTTTTAAAAATTTACCTCTTGAAGCGTGATAATCACAAGCGAGGTGAATCACCAACACCGTAATAGTGACGATGTCTCTGCGGTATCCACACGAACAGACTTGCAAAAAGGAGTCACGCCTCTGTTTCGTAGTGCTAGCTGCGAAGAGAGGAGAAGAAGACCTCACTATCTCTCACTCACTTTCTGTAGGTGTGGCTAGGGTTGTGATGTAACCTAGTAGCAGCCCCCTTAGCAGTATTATTTATAACAGTGGCTGCCTTAAGTGAGTGTGAGCAGTAGCAAGGTAAGTGGTGCAACCCTAAACCCATCTGTCATGAGTTAGGCCCACAATTGAATCCGAGTCCAACTTGGATTCTGATTACTCCAATTTAATCTGTTCTAAGTGTGCGACCCTGCAGGTTCTCATGACGTTGGTAGTAATATTAAAATCTCATTTTAATATTACAAACAATGAGCGGTATCTAGCAACACATCATTGCTACCCAAGTAATGAGAATGTCAGTGATTTGACATAACCTATCCGTGACCAATGTTTCCGTGTAGTTTAGTCCCTTTGTCCAGATATCCAGATTGAACACAAGGCATGGAATGTGTCACCCTTGTTTAGTTCAATCTTAGTTTCTGATTCCCGAGTAGACATAGTAATAACAAATGAGATCATTATCTCATATTGACTCATTTAAGCATGGCCATGCATTTCGTAGTCTCACTCAATCAGGGGGCCCGAAGATATCACTCTGTTATGTAGGAGGGACAAATCCCATCTAGGTCACTCACATCCCTCCACATGTATCGCGGTATGTCTAATAACTAACTTTATAATTATCTTGTTACAGATGACGTTTGATGGCATTAAAACACACAACTCCTCATGTAGGAATCGTAGTGATTTCAGGTCAAAGGACCACATACACCATTATCACTATGAGAATCGCTTATGACACTCACGTAACGATCCACGTAGCGTTCTCATGGCGGGTCTGTCCAATACATCATTACTCTAATATGTATCCATGTGTAGACTTGATATCTCATATCTATGACCCGTGAGATATGGTCATCAGTCTATGCACATACTAGTCTCAATGCATTATTGTTGTCCTAATTAACAATAATACTTGACTAGGGACATTTAAGAATAGTGTTTTATCCAATAGGATCTCACGATCAAGTCATCCACTTGATGTCCTATGGTATCAAACTTACTATTCTAAGGACTTTATTATGTCTACCAAAAAGAACACAATAAATGAAATGCCTCATATAAAATAACATAATATAATGTATGTAAATACAAACAAAATGTATTGGCCACTAGGGCATACACCAACATAAATATTGACATTTTTTCTTCATCTTATCTTCTGACCTCCACGTCGTGCTTCTAATCACGTCAATTCAAATCACCCTTACCAATGTGATCTCCCTGCCTCCGTGTTGCTTTGCCCTCCTATTCTCGATTTTCACAAGAAGTATTTCATAAATCAAACTTTCTCTTAATTATACTGTGTCCCGTCCGATGACATGGCTGGATCGGGGATATACCATCACAATTATAACCTATGGAAGATGTTATGAATATATTAGGATGAAAAAGGTAGTAAAACTAGTTGGTAAGCTACCAGACCAATCCGACAGAAATTTGATATAGTCCATAGAATTTTGGAGTGAGTTTATTAGTAACTCAGAGAAAACGACACTGAAGCTAGACGTCATACTCCTTCAAAAACTCTAATCACCTTCTCTGTCTCATGTTCAGTCCCCCATTTTTTTATTGAATGGATACTTTAGGCCCTTACGATTTCTAAAGGTGTTGATCGCAGTAAGTGTCTCCATATTCTCAGAGCAGATACAATTGCAGCTAACCCCAAGTCATTAGTTGGGTAATTCTCATCATGCACCATCGACTAGCTCGAGGCGTAAGTCACAACTTCCTAACTTTGCATGAGCACACATCCTAGACCTTAATGCGAAGTATCACAACGCACTTCAAACGGTTCCCCGAGATCAGGTAGAACCAAAACTAGCAAGCATCCGAATATCTCCTTAATCTTTGGAAAACTTTCTCTATATGTGTTAGTCCACCAAAAAGTTTGATTCTCTGTTTGTAAGCTAAGTAAGGGATTCTACTATCTTGGAGAATTCATCGACGCTCCTTCGATGGAAACTAACCTTGTAAATTAAGAGGGTGTCATGGTTTCCCGTCTTTCCCATTGTAAAACTGCTTTGACTTCTGACGGACTTACAGTAATTCTTTCATTTGAATTCTCATGACTCGAAACTGAACCTCCTCAAACAAGAATATTCTTTTTTTCTGATACTTTGGCATTCGCTCCTTCTCCATTAAAGTCTGGAAAATCAGACCGAGATGCCCAACATGTTTTTCCATGTTTAATAGATCAAAATGTCATTGATAAAGACAACAACAATTCTGTCTAGGCAAGGACGAAAGATTTGATTCATGCAGTTTATGAATACAATAGGAGCGATTGTTACCTCGAACGGCATCATGAGATGCCCATAGTGCCCACAGTGCATTCAAAAAATCGTTTTGGGGACCTTCTTAATTTCCCACGAATTTAATGATGACCATAACGTATATCTATCTTGGAGAGAACAATGATTCCTTTCTCGCTAGTCCCTCGAATCGTTCATCTTTCTCCGAGGACACTCATTCTTGCTCATAATCTTGTCCAACTGGCGACAGTCCTCATCTCACCGAGAAGTTCCATTCTTCTCCTTAACCGACAGCATTGTAGCAAATCATGCGAAACTTTTTGACTACAAGAGTGACATTTATATTCCCCTTGCTTTTGTCCTCCAAGGAAGACACCAACATGTATTCTCAGGCTTCTTTTTCTCACAAAGCTTCAACTTTATTGGCTGTTATGAACTTAAAAGTCTTAATTTCGGGAATCACTAAGGTTCTCATTGAAACGATTTAGTAGGATATAGCTAGGAAGTGACCAATCAATTTCTATAAATCATGAATTCTAATAGGTGTGATTTTAGGTAAGCAAGACAAATCAACAAAAGATTCGATCTTTAGTAGAAATAGGATAGATTAAACAAACTTAAGTATCAATGACAAGTCTTAGTAACAGAAATGGAAACAATTAAGTCGGAGATAATAAAGAAACAGATGAATCCAAATGATCCATACGGTCATACACTATAAAGAAATGGGTGCCCCCCAGAACTTTATGGCACAGTTACGGGATCATCGTTTGTGGCATAATCTCCATCGTTTGGATTTTCAGTCTGGGAAACCTTTGCTCCATCCAGGGTGTAATCTTTCCCTTCAACTTGGGATCTTAAAGCACACGCATCATTAACAGAAGACTTCTTCTTCGCTAAAGCACATTGTTTAGAAACGTGTCCGGGCTTTCTGCACCTAAAGCAGATTATCCCTTTGATCTTACAGTCCCTCATGAAGTGGTTCTTTCTGCATTTCTTATATCACGGCAAAGATGTCGAGGTCTGACTGGATCTACTACCATTAGCACTTTCTCCATGAGTTGCGTGTTGTTGTTGTTTTCTTGACAATTGTGAATAAGGTTTCCGCTTAAACTGATTAACCTTTCTATTATTCCTCCTTTAGAATCTAGGCAGTCCAAGGTTGCCCCAAATTCGATTTTCCTTCAACAGATTCTGAACCTCAACTTCCAATTCTCGTTGCTGCATGGCCCCTTGACCTTGGTGAGTTGTCACCTCAGCTATTCTTTGTTGTTCTCTTGTAATCACAGCCATACTCCCATTATCTTGTCCTGCGCTCACATGCGTACGTTCGCTACAAGCCATTGACTTTCTTTGAAGACGGACAAAACATAACACAACAAAACAAACGTAATTATTTCAAACAACATTGTCTCATCTCAGAAATTAAACACACAGAATCACACAATTCAAACAAGACAAGTTCAATTCACGAATCCTAATAGTCTCCAACTCGAGCTTCTTTATTCTACCTCCTATGGTGTAACGTCTTGCAAGTCATGAAGCCCCAAACTGTTACCAAGTGGCTTCCAGTACTCAAGAGGGGGTGAATTGAGTAACAAAAACTTTTGCAAAAGCCTTAAATAAATAAACTTTGCTGAATTTAAATATTAAAGGACGTGGAAGAGATGAGAAAAGGAAGAACAATTAATAATTAAATTGCAGGAATCAATAAATAAAGTGCATAAAATAAAGAGAATAAGGGAAGAAAAACAGGCACAGTATTTATCCTGGTTCGACCACCAACCACTTGTGGCCTACGTCCAGTCCCCGAAACACAGTTCGAGATATTTCACTATTCAAGACAAGCTTAAAATAGGTGCTTGCAACCTTTACACAATAGAGCACTTTTCACACATAGGGAAACTCTACCCTTGTGCTCAAGTCTCAATCAATCAGGGATACCTCACCCTTATACAATCCTGAGGGATACCTCAGCCTCAATACAATATATTAGAGAAATAGATGAAGAATAGAAACTCTCACTCAGAGTAAATAATTACAAATTGAAGCACTAAAGAGCTGTCTCACAGATATCTCAAAGATTCAATGTTAAGAGCACAGAGAAAGAGAGAAAATAATGTAAACTCGTTTTTAACAAAGCAAGAAATAATCAGAATGTCCAGGGGTTCATCAGAGGTGTCCCAGGCCTCTATTTATAGAGCTCGTAGAAGAAAATGGCCGTTGGGAGCATTAATTTAACATTAATTGGTTTTAATTCTCGTATGAATTCAAAAACCAGAATTTGATTCCCGTGGGTTATTCGAATACCTGCAGGAGGTATTCGAATACCTCTGTCAAAAGTTTTGTTAAAAAACTGATTAAGTTGGGGTTATTCGAATACCAGTCAAGGGTATTCGAATACCTTATCAAAAAAGGCATGTTTCGAAATCAGGGTATTCGAATAACATATGTGGTATTCGAATGCCTCATTTAAAAAGGTTCATTCTGAAACTAGGGTATTCGAATACCATATGGGGTATTCGAATGCCTCTGTTTTGGCACAGTAGAAAGTATAAGTTACGAATTAGGTTATTCGAATACCATAAAGAGGTATTCGAATACCTCAGTTAAAAATAGTTCAAAAAACCTTTCTTAAATGCTTCGAAATGCTTATTTATAGTTTCTAAACCATTTGATCTTTCAAGTGCTACTTTAAAACTTCAGTTTAATTTAAGAAGCAGATTATTTTAGATCTTTTGACCATTGAGATATCTAGTTGACAGCTCCATACATGATAGATCCTAAGTCCTAAGACTAATCTTGAAACACTTCGACTTGGTCTTCTCATCATCCTCATGTTTGTTATCATCAAAATACATCTTCATTGTTGCATAGTAAACACATTCTGCCCTTTTTTGATGATGACAAACTATCATAGAGAAAAGCATCAGTACAAGAATAATTGGAATTCACAAGGTAAGAGACTTACATTCATATTCAATATATGCGTGCGTAGCTCCCCCTTAATGTTGGAATCCAATATTAGTTATTTTAACCTGTCTTTTCTCATAGTTATATTTTTCTCCCCCTTTGGCATAATAAAAAAGATATAACAAATATGTAATGCATAAAAGGAGGCACAAAGAGAAACAAAGAGACTAATTTTATTAATAAATTTGCCACCATAAATATACAATGAAGAAACAAAAGCTAACCAGCCAATACAAAAAAAATCCAAACAAGAACAAAGCCTAGAAATAAGCATCTAGCGGAGGAGGAGGAGGGGAATCAGAACCCCGTGAAGATAGCAAGGCACGCAAGGCAGCTTGCTCACGCTCAACACCATCAAGCCTGTCAAATAGGACAGAGAAGGTGTGCTCCAGATAAGCTCGGTTATCCTCCATATAAGCACATTATGATGGGTTGGCGCTCGTAAGGTGGTCATGACGTGATCCAAGGTAACTAAACTTTTCCCTTAGCTCCATCATGTGCTTCATAATGAAGACGGGCCGGAGATGAAGCACATCATCTTCCTCGGAGGTTCCCACCTCTAGGAGCTAGGTGTAGGAAATCAAAGCCACCTTCTTTTTCAAAGAATGCCAAATCGAGATACTTGGATTCTAAATGCACAAGGTTGCGTTCTAACATCGAAATGAGAGATGAAGCGTCCAAGGGTTTAAGAGCGGGTGGGAGGAGAGCCTTTTTCAAAGAATGCCAAATCCAATGGGTTGTTACGAAATGAGAGATGAAGCGCGGTTTTTGTGCGAGCACGCTTGGAGGAGGATGCCATGGATAGAGGTTGAAAATGAGAGGGATGGGTTGAAGAGAGTGGGAGAATTGTAACGATTGGGTCAGAGGTATTCGAATAGGAAGAAGTGAAAACGGGAGAGAAGAAATGAAGGAGGGAACGGGTGTACGAAGGGGGGATATATATAACTCAGACCCAAGGTATTCGAATGCCTCAATTGGTATTCGAATACAGCTGTTAGGAAACGTAAAAGACAGGGCCATGTAATAGAAGGTATTCGAATACCGCTGTAGGTATTCGAATAGACTGTCCAATATGGATTGGCCCAGTTAAGCAAGTATTCGAATACTGCTTAGGGTATTCGAATACTTCAGAGACAGAAAATAAAGCCTGATAGCAAGAGGCTTCAGGTTATTCGAATAACCACTAAGGTATTCGAATACACCTGTTTATAAATCATGAAAGTACACGTGCAGATGATGGTATTCGAATACTTTCTCATGGCATTCGAATAACTTAGACAGAAAAGCATGAAAATTAAGTCCAGAAATGCATTTTTGAAGGTTAAAAAAACTTACCCAATTTGAACGAGTACCTGCAAAACAGAATTAAGGATATCTCCAACGCTCAAGTCAGTAATAATTTAAGATTAATAAATCAATAAATAAGCAGCAAAGGTATGAATTTAAATGCACGATTGATCCAAAATACCAAGTTCTCTTCTTAAATGAAAGAAAGAATCTTTAGGTAAAGGTTTTGTGAAAATATCAGCAAGTTGATTATTGGTTTCAACAAATTCTAACACACAATCACCTTTTTGGACATGATCTCTTATAAAATGGTGCCTTATCTCAATGTGCTTAGTCCTAGAGTGCATAATGGGATTCTTTGTCAGATTGATTGCACTAGTACTATCACATCTTATAGGGATGTGATCTAGCTGAAGACCAAAGTCTAGAAGTTGTTGCTTCATCCATAGAATTTGAGCACAACAACTTCCGGCTGCAACATATTCAGCCTCAGCAGTGGATAAAGCCACACTATTTTGTTTCTTGCTATGCCAAGAAACTAAGGAATTGCTAAGCAAGTGACATGTTCCACTAGTACTTTTCCGATCTAATTTGCATCCAGCAAAATTAGAGTCAGAATAACCAATAAGACTACGAGTGGCACCTTTGGGGTACCACAAGCCCACTTGTGTAGTGCCACCTAGATATTTCATAATTCGTTTTACAGCACTTAAATGCGACTCTTTAGGATTAGCTTGATATCTAGCACACATGCATATGCTAAATATTATATCAGGCCTACTAGCAGTGAGATAGAGAAGAGATCTAATCATACCTCGATATTTAGTAATTTCTACAGAATTACATGCTTTGTCTTTATCCAAGTAACATGAGGTACTCATTGGTGTAGCCATATGCTTTGAGTTGTCCATTCCAAACCTCTTGAGAAGTTCTTTGCAATACTTGGTTTGGCTAATGAACGTTCCACTCCTTATTTGTTTGATTTGAAGTCCAAGGAAGAAATTAAGTTCTCCCATCATGGACATTTCGAATTCGCTTTGCATGATTTTAGCAAATTCCTTGCACAAATTTTCGTTAGTAGCACCGAATATAATATCATCTACATATACTTGTACAAGAAGTATGTCATGGTTTTTATTTTTAATAAAAAGAGTCGTGTCAACCTTACCTCTTGTAAAACCATGTTCTAAGAGGAACTTACTTAACCTTTCATACCAAGCTCGTGGAGCTTGTTTTAAGCCATACAAAGCCTTTTTCAATTTGAAAACATGGTTAGGTAGATCATAATTTGTAAAACCTGGAGGTTGGTCAACATATACTTCCTCTTGAATAAAGCCATTTAAAAAAGCACTTTTAACATCCATTTGATATAATTTAAAATCCATGATGCAAGCAAAAGCAAGTAACATTCTAATAGCTTCTAATCTAGCTACAGGTGCATAGGTTTCTTCATAGTCTATACCTTCTTCTTGATTATAACCTTTTGCTACAAGTCTAGCTTTATTTCTTGTTATTATGCGAGCTTCATCAAGCTTGTTTCTAAACACCCATTTAGTGCCAATTATAGGATGATTATTAGGCCTAGGAACTAGTTCCCAAACTTGGTTTCGTTCAAATTGATTTAATTCTTCTTGCATAGCTAAAAACCAATGTTCATCTTTAAAGGCTTCATTGATGTCTTTAGGTTCGATATGAGAAACAAAAGCTAAGTGGTTACATGCATTTCTAATGGAGTTTCGAGTACTTACACCTTTTGATATATCACCGATTACTTGATCAAGCGGATGATATTTTGAGGTATGCCATTCTTTGGGAAGTTCCAAAGCTTGTGAATCCTCTTGTCTTTGTTTATCTTCTTGCTTCTTGATTTCTTTTTCCTTGCTATCCAAATGTGTTTCCGCTAAGACTTCTGCAACATCATCAATAACAAGATCCTTTCTCGATCCATTTGGGTCAGTTTCATCAAATGCAACATGTATAGATTCTTCAATAGTCATAGTTCTTTTATTATATATGCGAAAAGCCTTACTATGATTTGAATAACCAAGAAATATACCTTCATCAGACTTAGCATCAAACTTGCCTAAGTTATCTTTTCCATTATTTAAAACAAAACATTTGCATCCAAAAACATGAAAATGTGCGACATTTGGCTTTCTTCCCTTGTATAACTCATATGGGGTTTTCTTTAAAATAGGCCTTATAAGGGCCCTGTTCATAACATAACAAGCTGTACTTACAGCATCCGCCCAAAAATACTTAGGAAGAGCAGCCTCATTAAGTATAGTTCTCTCCATTTCTTCTAAAGAACGATTTTTCCTTTCTACAACTCCATTTTGTTGTGGAGTTCTAGGGGCAGAGAAATTATGATTAATGCCATGTTCATCACAATAATTTTCAAAAACATTATTTTCAAATTCGCCACCATGATCACTTCTTATAGAAGAAATTTGAAAACCTTTTTCGTTTTGAATAACTTTGGCAAGTCTTTTAAATGCTAGAAATGCATTATTTTTATTTGCAAGAAATAAAGTCCATGTAAACCTAGAAAAATCATCCATAATCACTAAAGCATAGTAATTCCCACCAAAGCTCATAGTTCTAGAGGGTCCAAATAAATCCATGTGCAAAAGTTGTAAAGGTCTAGTAGTTGAAACTATGTTTTTTGATTTAAAAGAGACCTTTATTTGTTTACCCTTTTGACATGCATCACATAATTTATCTTTAAAAAAATTAAGCTTTGGTAGTCCAATTACTAGCTCTTTAGAGACCAACTTCCTTAAGTGATCCATGTGAATGTGTGCAATTCTCCTATGCCATAACCATGAATCATCATTCTTACTTAAAAGGCATTTCGCATCATTTGAAGATATATCATCAAGACTAATCATATAAATATTATTTATTCTATGACCAATGAATTTAACATGCTTATCATTTTTATCTTCAATTATGCAATAATTTGAATCAAAAATTACTTTATTTCCTTTGTCACATAATTGGCTAATACTAAGAAGGTTATGTTTCAAGCCTTCAACAAGCAACACATTTTCAATAGAGGAGTTGGGGTTCTTACCAACTTTGCCGATTCCAAGAATTTTTCCCTTGTTGTTATCTCCATAAGTAACGTGTCCATGACTCTTGGGAATAAACATGGTGAATTTTGAGTCGTCTCCAGTCATGTGCTTGGAACAGCCGCTGTCGAGATACTAATTTGAGCTCCTGGCTTTCAAGCACACCTACAACACAATTTTAATTTTTAACCTTTGGTACCCAAATTTTCTTGGGTCCTTGAGTGTCAGTTTTGGGCAATGTACCCTTTGGAACCCAAACCATTTTTGTCCCAATTTTTGTGTTAACATTCTTTCTTGCATTGCATGTTGAAGCACTGTGACCCTTCTTTCCACAATAAAAACATTTAATAAATGGACTACTGGAAGTGCTTGAATAAACAAAGAAATTTTTATAAGATTTATGCTGATTTTTTGGATTATAACCAATTCTAACTTTTTCAAAAACAACCCTTTGTTTTCCTAATATGATATTTAAATTGTCTCTTCCGAGAGTGAATTTGGCAAGAGTGTTCTTTAAATCTTCAATTTCTTTTTCAAGTATATGACATGAAGAACAAGAATACGAAGTAGAAGCATGTGAGGGATGAGATGAGCATGCATCAATAATTCCCAAAGTTTCATTTTCAATTTTTAATTCTTCAATCTCTTTATTTAAAATAAGAATTTGATTTTCTAGAGATGAGATTTTTTTCTTAGAAGAAGAAATTTGTTTTGTGAGTTTTAAAGATTCGTCATGCAATTCTTCAAAGGCATCTTGTAACTCATCATAAGAAGGCAGTAAAGTAGAGTTAGAACTTACCTCATTTTCGCTTTCTTCTTCTTCTCCTTTGGCCATGAGACAAAGTTGAGCTTCTTCGCTATCTGAGCTGTCAGTTGAATCCATGTCGTTTTCATCCCATGCTATATAGGCTTTTCTTCCTTTTCTTTCTTTGAAGGGCTTCTTTTCAAGTCTCTCTTTCTTCTTTTGGTAGACTGGGCATTCCATTTTCATGTGACCAGGCTTGCCACATTCATAGCAAGTAGGAGTTGATGAAGCTCCTTCGCCTTTGTAATAAGTCTTCTTCGGAGGGAAGGGAGGTCTTCTTTGCATTCCCTTTTTCCTGAGAAATTTACCAAATTTTTTAACTAATAGACTAAGATTTTCTTCATTTACCTCAATGTTTTCTGAGCTTTCTTCATCTTCTTCATCATCATTGTCGATTGTTGAGGAAGTGGCTTTGAGCGCTATCCCCTTTTTCTTTTTATCGTTTTCTTCGCTTTGACTTAATCTGCTCAGTTCTAGTTCATGCTCATGAAGCTTTCCAAAGAGGGTAGCTAGAGACATTGTTGACAAGTCCCTCGATTCTGATATGGCTGTTACTTTGGGTTGCCAAATCCTGCTAAGGCATCTCAACACTTTGTTAATCAAATGTTCGTTAGTAAAATTCTTTCCTAATGATGAAAGATGATTAACAATGTGGGTGAACCTCTTTTACATTTCTTGAATGCTTTTCTCCTTGGTTCATTCTAAACAATTCATATTCGCGAGTTAGAGAATTGATTCTTGACCTCTTAACTTCACTAGTACCCTCATGGATAACTTGTAAAGTGTCCCACATTTCTTTAGTGGTTTTGCAATTAGAAATTCTAAAAAACTCATCATACCCCAAAGCAGTGGTAATGATGTTTTTGGCTTTTAAATTATATTGAACTTTTCTTTTATCCTCATCAAACCAATCACTTCTAGGTGTCTCGATTTTTATACCATCGACAACACGTGTAGGTATAAATGCGCCGTTTTCGACAGCATCCCACACATCTAGATCAATAGCTTCGATGAAGATTTTCATTCTTTCCTTCCAATATGCGTAACCATCCCCATTGAAAAAGGATGGTCGGTTTATGGAAGATCCCTCTGAAAAACCATTTGAGGAAGCCATGTTCTCTTGAAGCGGCTAAGCTCTTTATACAAAAGTCTAGCTCTGATACCACTTGTTACCAAGTGGCTTCCAGTACTCAAGAGGGGGTGAATTGAGTAACAAAAACTTTTGCAAAAGCCTTAAACAAATAAACTTTGCTGAATTTAAATATTAAAGGATGTGGAAGAGATGAGAAAAGGAAGAACAATTAATAATTAAATTGCAGGAATCAATAAATAAAGTGCATAAAATAAAGAGAATAAGGGAAGAAAAACAGGCACAGTATTTATCCTGGTTCGACCACCAACCACTTGTGGCCTACGTCCAGTCCCCGAAACACAGTTCGAGATATTTTACTATTCAAGACAAGCTTAAAACAGGTGCTTGCAACCTTTACACAATAGAGCACTTTTCACACATAGGGAAACTCTACCCTTGTGCTCAAGCCTCAATCAATCAGGGATACCTCACCCTCAATAAAATATATTAGAGAAATAGATGAAGAATAGAAACTCTTACTCAGAGTAAATAATTACAAATTGAAGCACTAAAGAGCTGTCTCACAGATATCTCAAAGATTCAATGTTAAGAGCACAGAGAAAGAGAGAAAATAATGTAAACTCGTTTTTAACAAAGCAAGAAATAATCAGAATGTCCGGGGTTCATCGAGGTGTCCCAGGCCTCTATTTATAGAGCTCGTAGAAGAAAATGGCCGTTGGGAGCATTAATTTGACATTAATTGGTTTTAATTCTCGTATGAATTCAAAAACCAGAATCTGATTCCCGTGGGTTATTCGAATACCTGCAGGAGGTATTCGAATACCTCTGTCAAAAGTTTTGTTAAAAAACTGATTAAGTTGGGGTTATTTGAATACTAGTCAAGGGTATTCGAATACCTTATCAAAAAAGGCATGTTTCGAAATCAAGGTATTCGAATACCATATGGGGTATTCGAATGCCTCATTTAAAAAGGTTCATTCTGAAACTAGGGTATTCGAATACCATATGGGGTATTCGAATGCCTCTGTTTTGGCACAGCAGAAAGTATAAGTTACGAATCAGGTTATTCGAATACCATAAAGAGGTATTCGAATACCTCAGTTAAAAATAGTTCAAAAAACCTTTCTTAAATGCTTCGAAATGCTTATTTTTAGTTTCTAAACCATTTGATCTTTCAAGTGCTACTTTAAAACTTCAGTTTAATTTAAGAAGCAGATTATTTTAGATCTTTTGACCATTGAGATATCTAGTTGACAGCTCCATACATGATAGATCCTAAGTCCTAAGACTAATCTTGAAACACTTCGACTTGGTCTTCTCATCATCCTCATGTTTGTTATCATCAAAATACATCTTCATTGTTGCGTAGTAAACACACAAACAACTTCTTAAACCAAACTTACACCAGTTATTCCTTTCTCCAGAAGATCGACTTAATGTAACGCCCCTTTTTGGGAGGGAACGTCACATTGTCAAACAAGATAAAATGCGGAAATTAAATAAACAAGCGATTAAGACCCGGTTCATTTTATTTAATTGATGTTAACCATGTGGGCAAAATTGGCAATATTTTTTTTTATAATAATAATATAATAATGTTGATAATACGGAATGTGGACAAAAATGACGAGTAAAACAATACACAGAATTTGCACCTGAATAGCATACATAGATATATAAAATTTGATACAACTGTTTTGTAATTACAAGCCTGGCCATCATCAAAAAGCAAAACTATACCCACCCCAAGGGAAACATGTATATATACCCTCATGCATATGCAAAATGTACAGCCCAACCAAAAAGAAAAATACATCAGGCCCCCAAAAATAAAACACTGGCAGCCATCAGTAGCCACCAACGATCATCGACCCCTCAAATAAAAAGGGACCGATTCAGGATCTTCAGGAGGACCCTCATCAGGATCTTCCTCATCCGAGGACTCATCCATAGGAACCACAGAGGCGCGGGACGGAGCCCGAGCGGTGGAATCAAACGAATCCTCCTGCGGGGTGTAACAACGGGAACCCCACATCTCCCTGATGGGCAGGTAGAACTCCAGGCGCAAGCTGAGGTAGCAAGTGAGGACAGGTGCCTCATGACGTCTCCAGGCAAGCGTTATCGACACGTCTCCCAAATACACGCAGCGGTCGGAGATCAGGTTGATGTGCCAGCACTCTGGCCCCCCAAGGAAGGTCAGACGCACATCTCCCAGGAACCCACGCATACGTGCAGACATCGTCGCAGTAGAGGTCAATCTTGTGCAGCCGAAGCTTCGGGAAGGCAGGATCTTCTCGTCTCTTCACCGTCGTCTTCGATCAGTGCTGGGTACACATAAACAGCAAATAATAGAAGCACAGGGAAAGAGGTAAGATATCCTACATCATTACCAGTTATAGCAACTAGAAACAAAACGGCGCCACGCGCCCAAATAGCAATCCAACACATCATATTCAATTAATGAGCAGTAATCTCAACAATAAGTAATTTAACAGTCACAGGCATATAATTATTATAATAACAGTTAGATCAAGTATAGCTTCGAGAAAATAAGAATTAATGATGACGGTGTATATCATGACTCGTATGCATGCTTTCCCAAATTCCTACTCCATGGAGCTAGACTCAAACAAATCGAAGAGAAAGATCGGGAGACATGTCTATGACTGACTCACGCCGAGGCCGAGTGCTATCAACAAATTTTCTCGTGCACAATCATGGCATTGCACAGACATTCTACACTAGATCACGATATAGGACAGTGTCAAGTCCGGATCGTCGGTGCGTTTGCATCGGTTTGCCCCACAGACAGAGGAGCTACCAACTGCCCATTGTGAAGGACCCGCACCCCGACGCCCCCAAGGTCATAACAAGACCCACACTTGTCTACTCGCACCCGCACTAAGGTGTGTTCAATCTCCTAAGCAACTTGGCCTTACAACAGTCCACAAGGACATTCACAATGCATATAACACTATGCATGGATATGTATGATTCACAATTTCATACCATTACATAACATGCCACCATAAGCCAATATAAGCATCAACATATATATTCCTCATCACACACGTATCACAATTTCCATATCATAGATCCAAGAATTCCGTTTTCAAAGTCATTTCTTTTCTATTAGTATGAATACATATTCCTATCATGTTTAAGTGAGGTAAATTCCTTGAATCCAGAGTTTTGAGGTTACGTTTGAGTTACAAGGGACAAAGAACCATAATTTCAATCATTTCCACTCAAAATATCATTTTTGGATCTTGGTAATCGATTACAAAGACACTATTGTAATCGACACCGAGAAACAGAACCTCTCAGAATCGATTACAATTTCATTGTAATCGATTACATGATTCCAGAATCACGTTTCGTAACTTCAAGCACCGGTAATCGATTACACAACCGTGGTAATCGATTACAATTGAACAGAACCTCCGTAATCGATTACCCTCTAGTTGTAATCGACACGTGATTCCCAAGCCGGTATCATTCCATGACATCGAGGCTTGGTAATCGATTACACCATTCTTGTAATCGACATAAGCTAGTCAAATCTTTTGTAATCGATTACACATGAGATGTAATCGATTACAGATTTCCGAATCACGATTTAGTACCTTTAAGAGCTTGGTAATCGACATAAGCCTCGTGTAATCGATTACCATGCGTAATCTTGCGTAAAACAGAGTTCTCGTGTCCTTTAACTCAAATCAAACCAATCATTATCATATTTAATCAACAAGATACTCAGATACTGACTTCAAATCGTACAAGAAACATCAATAAATCATACAAACCCAACAAAATACATCATCATCCAGAACAACATAAAATGAGAGAACTTTATACATAGACTCAAACAAAATCAACAATAATACACATACAAGGTTCCTAGGTGCTAAGAGAGGTTGAGGAGGAGTATCTTCCTCTTACCTAAGTGAAGAAAACAAAAGAAGAAAACCAAGAACTTCCTTTGAATTTTCGGATTTGAGCTCCAAGAATCCTAAAAATGGTGACTTTGTTAGAATAGCATAATGGCTTGGAAAATAAGCCATGGATGGCCAACATGAAGTCCATGACCACGAAAATGGAGGAGAAAGAAGAGAAGTCTTGAATCTTACCCAAAAAGCTCAAAGCTTGGAGCTTGAAGAAATGGTGAGAATGGTGGAATCTCAAGTTACTCCAAGAAGAAAAGGTGCTTAGAATGGTGAGAGGAGTTAGGAAATGTAATTAGTTTGAATTTTTGTGATGGTTGAGGGAGAAGAAGGGAGGCTGGCCGTAGCATGAAGAGAGGAGAAGAGAAAACGAAAATGGAGGAGAAAAAGAAATGGTAGTAAGAGAAAGTGTTTTGATAGTTAATGAATTTGTGTGATAAAAATGAAATAAGGAAATGCAATATTTCCTTGCTTTGGGCTGCCATGCAACCGTGCATGAAGGAGAGAGAGAAAAATGGGCTGCTTTGCATGGGGAAGGAGGAAGAGGAAATTTCCAAGAAGCTTCCTCCAAGCTTCCATGAGAAGTTTCGCACGTTTCTCGATAAAATGGAAGTAAAGTTATTTCCTAATCGGGCACACTAACACAGATGAATATTTACACTGTCAGTATTACTTTTCCTCCAGTGTAGAAGAGTTACTGATGATGAAAATACTATTTTATTATTCATCGATGATTTTACAATACCACGATTTCATTCATCGGGTAAAACCTCGTAAAATGTAAACTTCGTAGAATTGTGCCCAGTCTCGGGTTTAGTAAGATCCCCGTCGACAAGTCCATAATTTAGAGTTTACCACAGAGAAGGCATCGCATCTTCCGGGTCAGCACAACGCACACGCAAAACAAGAAATATATTAAAATATTCATCGTTTCCGAAAATTCTGAAAGAATTCACATAAATCACAAATATTAGAAAACGACTATTGGTAGTGAAATAATTAACTTCCGAAGCGTTACACTGGTCTCAGCAATTCTCAGCCCAGTGTGCATGTAAAACGAAGAATATATTAAAATATTCGTCATTTCTGAAAAATTCCAGAAAAATTCCTAAAAATCGAGAATATTATAAAATGATGATTTATGATCAAATATGTATTTTTCGGGATGTTACAGGTTCCCCAAAACCTTTTGATCTCCTTACTAAAAGAATTCCTATTCCCCTAATATAGTACGCCTAGGCAAAGTTATAGATTCCTGTACACACAGAACATTACATATTGAGTAGGCCAGTCCTCAATATCATGCAACTGTATAATAGTAGCTACTAACATTCAACCTATAGCAAGCCATGCATTCCTTTCCTATCATCTCAATCAAGAGACAAAGAAGTGCACAACCTACAAAAGTTCTAATATGCCTAAACATAGCAAGTCCATACCCCAGCTCAACAAGATGAACTGCTCTAATACCACCTTAATGTAACACCCCTTGATATAGTAACCACGGTACAATCGTCATTATACCACAGTCGCTAAATCAAGAGACATGTCACAGTCTCAAAACAGTATTTTCAAAATTAATTATTTCTATTATGCATAAATAGAAAATATAAGCCCCAAATGAATGCATATTTAGTCCCCAACCATTTAAAACACAACCACAGAAGGAAAACATATTCCATATATAGTATTTTCGTCCTTAACACAAAGCACTAATAACATGAAATATATATTACTTACATATTCAAATAAAATACAACTGGTACTAAAGCAAAAAAGGGGACAAGTAGTAATCCTTAGGATAGGCACTACTAGCAGACAAAGCCACAACCCCATATGTACGTGACGCTCGATGTCCCAATCATTACGACAGGCATCAATGCCCCCAGGAAGTTGCACCCGTGTGTAACCGAAGAAAACTCGTCCAGATGCCATATCGAAATGTGATGAGTCAGCCCAATCCAATCAGCATGAGTGTGGTCCCTCATCTTCTTCCTCACGATCTTTTATCAAATATATATAATATATATATATATATATAACAGAAATACAAGGATAAAGGAAAAAGGTGAGACATTCTACTTACATTACCCATTATGGCTGTAAAGAAACAGAACGGTGCAGAGCGCCCACATAGCAGAGCAATAACATTTAAGCAGCAGTAATCTTATACGATAAGAGAAAGCAACAACAGAGTCTCAGATAATGAACAATTAAAACATTTCAAATAATCATGACATCAATAACGCAATAGTATAATCATCATATAAATGAGTGCCAAATGATATGCCGACTCACAATGCATGTGCACTTGGTACCAAGATTTTCCATTCCCATTTCAAAGATGAACGTTCCAGGAGTGTGTGTCCTCCTTGATGATAATCTTTGCCAGACCATGAAGTGAATAGTGCTTGTCAGGCTCGTGATGCGTTGCAACGATTTATCATGGCCAGGGGATAATAATGTGATAACATCATCACGAAATGAACCACCGCGCCTCACGGTCCTCATAAGATCCATCAGGGATCACACTATCCAATTCTCGTTCATTTACCACAAAAAGAATAGTTATTTGTTAGGCTCGTAATGCATGCAATCAGTATACACCATGCCTTACGGTCCTCATAAGATCCATCACAGACCTCACCATTCAATTCTCATTCATTCTTCGAGTAAAGAATAGTGATTTGTTAGGCTCGTAATACGTGCAATCGGTATACATCGCACCTTACGGTCCTCATAAGATCTTTCCACAGGATCTCACTATTCAGTTCTCATTCATAGGCTTATACAACTTTTTAACAGTCATCGACTGAGCAATTTGTTCAATGCATACTGATTCAATGCATAATCATAAGCTCATCTAGCCTTTTAATAGTCATCGACCAAGCAAATTGTTCAATGCAAATGCGCATAACTCAAGCCATCTTTATACTATCCTCAATGATGTTAAACAATCGCTTATATAATTGTCTAACACCATTAGTATTAGTGATATTACATAACCGTCCATATGATTACATAATAACACTGATCCACCCGGTTTCAACACATCGGCATAATAACCAACAATGTATGATGCTCAATGCATGTTGACTCCAAGCACAATTATGTATATCTAATCAATAATGATATATTTTTCATACATGCCATAATTTGGCTAAATAAGCATCAACAGAATGCTAGTCCCAAACACGGACCCACCTAATACAGTATTAATTTCTCAAGAATGATAGCACACTTTTAGAGGTTTATTTCGGGTTTCACTTTAATTAACATCTCTTATGAATTCATTCTCTAGAGGGACTCTCTTGTAGTCCTTATTAAATCTTCATTAAATCTTGTTCTTTATTTTTTCCATTTTATGAATTCCTAAGGGATCTAAAATTTCCCAATCATCTAGGTCTCCATTCTTGCACTACATTTTGTGGCACTTTGCCTTAAAAATCTGTGAGCCTCATTACAACATAAGTCCACCCCTTTTCTTTCACCACAATGTTGATCACTTATCATTTAATCACTTAACTCTTATTTCACACAAAATCAATCCAACCCCTTAGAATCCATGACCAAAACCGTGACCTCCAAAGTCCATTACTAACATCAATTTCTTCCATTAAGAGTATCAATCCTTAGATGTCTAAGTACATAGGTTTTATTACACACAAGTTCAATTCAAATCCACAACAACTAGGGCCAAAATCGTAGCCTCACACTAGGTTAAGAAACCTTCAAAAAATTTCATCTATTAATTCCAACATTATCATTCAACCTTTAATTACATAAACCTCCTTCTATTTGTGTACAAAAACCAATTTATATCCCAAAACCCTAGTCAAAACTGTAGCCTCACATTAGGGTAGGAAACTCCAAATTTTTCATTTAACAACCCTAACATGATCAAGCATTTTCAGCACATCCAAATACATTCAAGATCACCACTCAAGCATTAATCCAATTCAAGAATACATAAACATGCAAAATCACCAAGCAAAGTAAGCATACAAACATGGATTTTTCCATCAACAATCACACAAAGGTTTCCTCACTACCAAGATAGGTTGAAGAGGATTATCTCCCTCTTACCTCTTGAAGACAACACAAGGAAGCAAGCCTCTTGGTCCCTTGTGGGGATTTTTGTACTACACCTTAAAGTTTCCAACTTTGAAGCTTGATAGATCCAAAATGAAAATAGATGATTTTGGTGATGGTCATAACATAAAAGTTGTTTAGAATGATGTTTAGATTCAAGATCTAGGGTTGGTTTAATGAAAAAGCTTGGATGGCCAAAAATGGTGGTTTTGGCCATGGAAGTGGGGAGAAAATGGAGAGGAAAGGTTGAGTTTTTGAAGATGACTCTAACTAGAAAAGTGTTTAGAATGTAATGGAGATCAAGGAAATATGGTTGTTTGAAAGAAAAGCTTGAAGACTCCAAAAATGGCATGTTGGCCGAAAAAGAAGAGGAGGAGGAGAGAAAGGTGATGACTTTTTCTTGTGAAGGAAAAAGATCCAACAAGAAGGATCACCTTCCAAGTGATGAGTAATTTCAAGAATTAAAAGTGATTAGAAGAAACAACAATGGGTGTGCATGGAGAGAGGGATTTTAGTTGGCCATGAAGAGGAAGAGCAAGTTGAGAGAAAAAATTGAAAAGAGAAGATGGAGAGAAATATTAGAGAGAGAAAGTGATAGTAAAGTGATTTGAAGTGAAATGTATAATTAGGTGTATTTTGTGTAAGTGTGTAAATTAAATTATGTGACCACAAAAAGCCCTCAAAATGTGTGGTGGAGAGGAGGAGAGAGGAAATAAGGCTTCTCCTACAAGCTGAAAAGGAAGGTGCAAGGAAGCTTCCTCCAAGCTTCTTCAAGAAGCTAAGCTTCTACTTTTGAAAAGTCAAAGTGATGTCATGGTGATGATGTCATCATTATGATGTCACTAAAGTGTTCTCTAGAATATGACTAATGTTGTATCAAATTTATTATTAGCAGACAGAAATTACAATTAACAAAAATTGATATTTATTGTCCAATGGAAAATAAAATTATTATATGATTTTTATTTATCAGATAAAAATCTCAAAAACTATAAAACCTCGTAAACCATGTCTGGCCTCAGGTTTAGTAAGATCCCCCGTCGACGTTTCCACAGTTCAAGGTTCTCGGGAAAAATATCTCATTTTCCCAGCTCCGCTCAATGCACACGTAAAACAAAGAATAATATTAAAATATTTCGCGTTCACAGAAAAATACAGAAAAATTCTCAAAAATTACAAATATTATAAAACGATTATTTATCCAAAAATTATTAATTTTCAGGATGTTACATCTCAACAAAAGGAATATTTATCTGCAATTTCTTAAACACATCCAAGAACTTCTAGAATTGTCTTTCTTACTTCTCATGAGTGTCTTTTTTCAACCATTGAGGGAAGGGAAGCCTGGCATACAAAGAAGGATCAATAGATTTGTTCTACTCACATTCCTTCTTTTTTCTCTGCCACTTTAATAACTCCTCTTTAGCTTTTTCCTTTTCAATCTCATCTCCCTCATTATCAGTTTACATTGAGACATCTTGAATTGAGGCATCTTCAATTAGGATATCATCTTTTCCTTTTTCAGCTCTTGAAGAACTAGGTGCTACTTTTGCATTCTCTTCCAACTGCTTACCACTTCTCAAAGTGATTGCATGACATTGCTCCTTTGGATTTACCACAATATCACTTGGAAGACTACCTTAAGGTTTCTCTGTGAGATGTCTAGCTATTTGTCCCACCTGATTTTCTAGACTTTTGATGGCTACCTCATGATTTTTAAAATTAGTCCTCATCTCCTCTATAAAAGTACTAGTACTAAGGATAAGTTTCTCCACAATACATTCAAGATTAGATAACTTATCTTGTGGAGGTTGAGAAGATGAAGACGACTGAGGTCGTTGCAGTGGAGATGGTGGTGGTCTCAGTATATTCTGGTTGCTCCATGAAAAATTTGGATGATTCCTCCACTTCGGATTATATGTATTGGAATATGGGTTACCTTATGGTCTCAAAGGATTTCCCATATAATTTACCTGCTCTTGAGGAATGAAACCAGAGTTACTTGCCTCACATCCACCATTAGCATGGTTACCTCCATAAAAATCACAAATGAGAGCCTGATAGTTCACTGAATTTACTTGAAAATTCCCTACTTGCTTGGTAAGGATGGCTAACTATTGTGTTATACTTATATTCTGAGTAAGTAAGGCATCAAGAGTACCGAGCTCCATAACTCCTTGCTTGACTACTGCTTTTCTATTAGGTAGCTGATATTCATTGGTAGCCATAGTCCAAACAATTCATGAGCTTCTTCAAGAGTCTTAGTATTCAAAGATCCACCTGCAGATGCATCCACCATTAGTCTTATGGAATGATTCAAACCATTATAAAAGATCTACACATGTTGCTAAACTTCGAAAGCATGGTGTGGACTTTTTCTCAGAAGCTCCTTAACTCTTTCCCATGCTTCATAGAGATATTCTCCTTGATTTTGAGTAAAGCAAGCAATCTCACTCCTTATCTTCACAAATTGTTACCAAGTGGCTTCAATACTCAAGAGAGGGGTGACTTGAGTTTATAAAACAAGTTTGCAATTCTTTCGTAAAACACTTGAATGTTGAATTTCATTGAAGCTATTGACTACTTGATATGAATGAATTGATAAGAACGATAGATATTGCTTAATAACTAACTAAGAGAGAAGTAATCAAGTAAGAAAATAAGCAATGCACAAATGTAAAGAGAAGGGTTTAGAGAATCAAACACAATAGTTTATCATGGTTCGGCCACCAATCCACTTGTGACCTATGTCCAGTCCTCAAGCAAGCACTCGAGATTTTCCACTATATCTTCAAGCTTCAATAGGTGCTTGACAACCTTTACAAACTTAAGTACTCAACTCCTTGGGATGCCTCACCCTTGAGCTTAAGCCTTTTTAAACAAAAGGATACCTCACCCTTTACAGATTTAAGGAATGTCTCAGCCTCACTACAGATTTTCTAGAGATTGAATAGATTGAAACTCTTTCAAAGAGTGGATAATAGAAATTGAAGCTTATGGGTATTGAGGATTCACACTTTAGCTCAAAAATAAGGAAATATATGAAGTGAATGTGCAAAACTCGTATTGATGCTCAAACAAGGTTTTTCAGAATATTTTTCTAACCCCATCAATGCCCAACAACATTGCATTTAAAGCCCATTGAGAATTAGAGTTGTTGGGGGTAGTTGAGAAGCATTAAATGCTTCATTATATCTGTTGCACTCTATTTTTGAGAAACCACGTTATTCGAATAACACGATGGTTATTCGAATGAAGCTTTATATAGCATTTAGAGGAAAAGCTTGTTGGACAACGTTATTCAAATAACACAAGTGTTATTCAAATAAGTCACTTAAAAACTGATTTCTGGGAAAACATGTTATTCGAATAAAACAGGACTTATTCGAATAACCCATTCGAATTCTGAAGTGCCTTTGTTCTCTTTAAATGTTTATTCAAATAAAATAGGGTTTATTCAAATAAATCTTGATCAGTTAACAAACTTGGCTTTTCTGACTTTTGTTATTCGAATAAGATAAGTCTTATTCGAATAAACCTTGTTTAGTTTGAATTTTTGCTTTCTCCTGACTTCTGTTATTCGAATAAAGTAACCTTTATTCGAATAAACTATATAAAATTTGTTTTGTTAGTAAAGAAACAATGCCAAGGGATTTCAAGTGGTTTTATAATTTCTGGCACTTAAAAAAGAATTCTTTAGGAAACCAAAAACCATTTTTGAAGCTTCCCTTCTCTTTTTGCTTATAAAATAATTGTGCTTTTCAAGATCCCTTTGAAAGATAAGTTATGGAGCATTTGTGTGAATCACATTATACCTTTACATATTGATCTAAGTCTTAAAGCTAGTTTTGAAGGTCTTGGACTTGATCTTGCAACATCTTCAAGTTTGTTATCAACAAAACAAAGTCTTTATGGGTTCATAGCCAATTACATTCTCCCCATTTTTTATGATAACAAACAATCATTGAGAAAAGGGTTAGTTTCACAAATTGGAATTCATAAAATTAAAAGAGAAACTTACTCCTCCTCTAGTTTGTAAGAGGAGAATTAATTTTCAGAGTTATGCGCAGCTCCCCCTTTCTTTTGGAATCCTTGTTCCTTTTTAGGAAAGATTTTCTAACCTGTCTTTTCTCAACACAATCTCCAAAATTGTCAAAAATATAACACTATAACTTTTTCTCCCCCTTTTGTCATTTTTAAAAAGATGGGGTAAGATAAAGTCAAGTTAAGCAAGAGATGTTCAAATTAGATCAAGATATACATAAATCACATTAGATCGATTCCCATAATACTAAGATGCACATTGTAAATAAGAAAATACTCATTGTTATTTATTGTTAGCAAAATAAAGCCAATTACATTTGATAGTCAAAAACAGCAAGGTGAATAACAAACAAGGATCCTAAAAACTAAGAATCCTAAAAATATGGATCTGGAGGAGGGGAACTAAGAGATTGTCCAGACACTAAGGCTCTTCAAGAACTGAAGAGGCGACTAACTACTTCACCAATGTTAGTTTTACCTGACCTAAGTGAACCCTTCGAAGTGTACTGCGATGCTTGATACCATGGATTAGGGTGTGTGCTTATGCAAAGTGAAAAAGTGGTGGTTTATGATTCGAGACAGTTCCGAGTGCATGAGAAAAACTACCCAACACACGACTTGGAGTTAGCAGGTGTTGTATTCGCCTTGAAGATATGGAGGCATTATCTTTATGGAGCGACATTCAACGTTTTTAGCGACCACAAGAGCTTGAAGTATCTGTATGACCAAAAAGAGCAGAATATAAGACAGCGAAGGTGGTTAGAATTTCTAAAAGATTATGATTTCCAACTCCAATATCACTCTGGAAAGGCAAATGTCGTGACAGACGCTTTAAGTAGAAAAATGATCAGTGTTTCTGCTATGATGATCAAAGAAAAGGATTTAATAGAACAATTCAGAGATGTATGGTCTTTTCTGGAATTGACACTGGGGAAAATTCGTAGGAACATGGTCACTATCTCCAATGACTTAATGGAAGATATTCAAGAAAAGCAGAAAGTTGACAAGTTCTTACAAGAAGAAAGGGAGCTGATGAAGCAAGGCGGTGAACAACCTTAGAGGAAAGAAATGATGGAATTTTTAGATTCAGAGGTAGAGTTTGTGTACCCAAGGATCAAGAACTCAGGACATATATACTCGAATATGCTCACACGAGTTAGTTAAGTATGCACCCAGGAATAACTAAGATGTACTAAGATTTGAAGAAGTTATTTTAGTAGCATGTAATAAAGAAAGATATTGCTAGATGTGTGTCTTCCTGTCTAGTTTGTCAGAAAGTGAAGGTCGAACACCAGAGACCGTCTGGAATGTACAACCCCTAGCTATTCCCAAATGGAAGTGGGATAGTATCGCGATGGACTTTGTGGTTAGATTGCCAAAGACCAAAAAAGGTTATGATTTAATATGGGTAATTGTGGATCAACTCACGAAGTCAACACATTTCTTGCCAATCAACATAAGGTATTCATTAGAAAGGCTAACCTAATTGTACATTGTTGAAATTGTCAGACTGCATCATGTACCTACCAGTATCATTTCTGATAGAGATCCAAGATTCACATCAAAGTTTTGGCAAAGTCTTCAAGAAGTAATGGGCACGAAGCTACTTTTAAGTTCTGCATATCATCCCCAAACCGATGGTCAATCAAAGAGGATGACTCAATCATTGGAAGATGTGCTCAGAGCATGTGCTTCAGAACAAATCAGAAGTTGGGATGAAGTTTTGTCATTGGTAGAGTTCACCTACAACAATAGTTATCATTCGATCATAGGGATGGCACCCTATAAGGCTCTATATGGGCGAAGGTACAAAACACCTTTGAGTTGGTACCAGGATGGAGAGCGACTTACTGTTAGACCTGATCTCATATAACAAACGACTGAGAAAGTCAAGATAATTCATGAAAAGATAAGGATGACTCAGAGTCAATAAAAGAGCTATGCGGACAAAAGGAGAAAGCCTCTAGAGTTTGAAGAAGGTGAGCATGTGTTTTTGAAAGTCACGCCTATGAATGGGGTCGGCCGAGTTCTTAAGTCTAGAAAGTTTACTCCTAAATTCCTTAGACCTTACCAAATTCTTCGTTGGATAGGTCTAGTTGCTTACCAAATAGCCTTACCACCTTTTTCTTTCTAATCTCCACAACATTTTTCATCTGTCACAACTTCGAAAATATATTCCTAGCCCTGATCATGTTATAGCACCCTAACACGGTATAATTAAAAGAAAACTTAACTTATGAGACAACTCCTGTAAGGATTGAGGATAGGAAGGTGAAACAACTTAGAGGGAAAGACATCCCATTAGTAAAGGTAATCTGGAATGAAACAACTGGAGATGCAACGTGGGAGTTGGAAGACAAAATGAAGGAGCAATACCCACAACTATTCTAAGGTATGAAAACTTTGAGGACGAAATTTCTATTTGAAGGAGAGAGTTGTAACACCCCAAAAATTTATGATTTCATGATAAATAGTCATTTTAATATTTGTGATTTTTGTGAATTTTTATGGATTTTTCTGAGAACGTGGAATATTTTAATATTATTCCTTGTTTCGCATGCACACTAAGTGGAGCCAGAAAAATGAGATATTTTCACTGAGGACCTTGATTTGTGGAAACGTCGATGGGGGATCTTACTAAACCCGAGGCTAGACACAGTTTACGAGATTTCATGGTTTTTGATATTGTTATCTGATAAATAAAAATCGCTATGTATTTTATTATCTGTTGGACAATTAACACTGACTTTTGTCAACTGTAACCATTATCCATTTGATAATGGCTTGTAGTAGAAATCCTATCACCTTATCCAAAAATCCACTTTGTCAAATCAAATCACCTTTAATTCAAAAAGAATGGTATTTTAATCAAAGCTTCTTAAGGAAGCTTTGACCAAAAATGACCAAAATGCCCAAAACTTACAAGAGAAGTCAATCTCTCCCTCTCTTTCTCTCTTGTGTACCGCAGCTTTGGTGCTTTGGGGAGCCAAAAATTTAATTTTTGGCTTATCATTTTTACTCCAAAATTCTAATTCACAAAAAGCTATTACCTTTTTCTCTTCATTTCCTTTTCTTCTATTTTTCTTTCTTCTTCTTCTTCCTCTTTTCCTCTTCTCCACGGAAGCAGCCCCATTCATGTGGACATCTCCATTTGTTTACTTCACTACCACCATTTCTACACCCTTCTTCTCATTCTAAACCTTTCCTCTCTAGTGATTATCTTCCAAATCCATCATTTTCTTCACTTTTTTTCAAGAACAAAGCTTGAAGCTTTTGAGGTAAACTTTTGATTCTTTACTTTCTCTTCTTCTTTTTCATTTCTATGGTCATTTTCATGGCCATAGATCCTTTCTTTTTTAAGTCATTGGTGTTGATTCTTTGAGTCATGATTCTTAGGGTTTGGTGGAGCTTTGGACGAAAATCACAAGGACCAACAAGGGGTCATCTTTTCTTGTTTTCCCTTAGGTAAGAGGGAGATTTACTCACTTCAACCTTTATTGGTAGTGAGGGAATTTTTGAGTGGTTGTTGATGGAGGAATCCATGATGGATTGCTCACTTTGTATGCTTGTTTTTCATGTTTTTGAGTATACTTGGTTTATATGAAAATTTAGTTGTTTTGAATGCCTTGATGATGTTGGATTGTTTGGATTAGATGAATGGAAAAATGTAGGGTTTCCTACCCTTTGGGGAGGTCACGATTTTTTATTATATTTTGGGGGTTTGAATTTGATTCTTGTATGAATTGGAACTTAGGTAATTAGGTGTTAAAGGTTTGATGCATATAATGAAAAAATTGGGTTTTTATGCTCTTGGGAGGCTCACAGCCTCTAAGGGGTTTTTGGGGTCCAAGTGGTGCTTTTGTGCAACCTTTGGACTTAAGCAATTTAGAATTATGAAATCAATAATGTGATGAAAGAAAAATGGTTGGATTTTGTTTTTGAGAGGCCACGGCCTCAAGGGTCTATTTGACCTAGACTTGTGTAATTAATCAAGACTTAAGTAATTAGGAATTTTGGATTCATAAAATGAAATCGTGGTTTATGTTGAACCTTATAAATTTATTTTGTTATTGAGAATTGATTATATGTTATTGTGAGTCTATAGGTGGGACCAAAGACTTGTTGATGTTTCATTTGACCAAATTGTGGTATGTTTCATGAGAAGTATATTATTGATGAATATACATGATATGCATTGAGTCTTCATGCATTTGTGAAAGTACGTTGGACTCTATTGTTAAGGTCGTGCATGCCTAGGAGATTGAATTACACCTTAGTGTGGGTGCGAGTAAACTAAGTGTAGGTCATGTTGTTGGCCTTGGGGGCATCAGGGTGTGGGTATCTCACAATAGATAGTGGTAGCTCCACTGGGGCCGTGGGATAGACCGATACAAACACACCGACGATCCAGACTGAGACATTATCCTATATCGCGATCTTGTTGAGAGTGTCATGTATAAGTCATGTTGCGCAAAATATTATTTTTCTGATAAGCACTTTATTTATAGGCTAACGAGATATTGACATGACTCCCTGATCATTCTCTCCGAATGTTTATATCTAACTCCATACAATAGGATTTTTGGTACCATATGCATTATGCATTGTCTGTCTCATATTTCTTTTGGTATGAATGTCTATAACTATTCAATTATCTCTTTTAATTGTTGAAATAATTATATGATTGATGAACTGCTTATTGCCTGAGATATTATTATTGTTTCCCTTTTATTGCTTATTTTTATTATTACTACTGATATATATATATATATGTTGTTTCTCTTTTATTGCTTATTTTTATTATTACTACGATATATATATATATATATATATATATATATATATATATATATATATATATGATGTTATGTCGACGTCCTGTACTATTTTATTTTCTTACTGTCATATTGGTATTGAATGTTGGGTGTCTCACATCTTTCCTGTATCTCTGTATTTCTATTTTATTTATGTGCTTCTGAGAAGACATCCGTGAAGAGGGGGAAGCACCTGAGTTCCTTGGTTTCTGGCTTGATTACGACTAGTGCTTGTTTGAAGATGTCGTCTCGTCTGCATAGATTTCTGGGGTATACGAGGATGACTTTTCACGGAGGTGTTGATTGTTGGCATATAAACCTGTGCACGGACCATTGTATTTATCATGGGGACTTGACGGTCTCGCTAGCTTGAGGTCGCTATGACCCCCATGTTTTTAACTTTACTACTTTTGTTCATTTGGGGTTTTACCTACCTGTCCGTGATTTGTGGGATGATCTCTATTACACCCCACAAGAGGATTCGTTCCTATCTACTGTATGAGCTTCTACGCGTAATTCGGTCGCTCCGATGATGATTTCATCTGACGAGGAAGACCCAGAGGAGGATCCTGTTACGATTCCTTCTCGTCTGTCTTAGGGGGTTGGTACTGTCGGTGGCTTCTGATGGCTATCCGTATATCTTTTTAGGAAGCCTGATGTTTTGCTATTTTTAATGGGCTGTATATTTGTAAACATCTTGGGGGTGGGTACAGCTTTTGCTTTTTGTATATTTGATGATGTAATTAAACAGGCTTGATGCACACACACACACACACACACACACACACACACACACACACACACACACATATATATATATATATAATGTGAATGTATGATTTTATTTCATTCAGATTTCTACGGTAACTATATTTATTATTCGCTCTTAATAAAAAAAAAATTCAGTACTTGATTATTATACATTTACGATTTGAAGATGCTTATTTATATATTGAATGAACTGGGTCTTAATTTACGATTTATTTATTTTTTCACATTTTTTTTATTATGGTGTGACGTTCCCTCTTCTCCTTGAAAAAGGGGCGTTACACTAAGTTTGGTATCATAGCCCCAATTTGAGTTTTCTTTTAGCTCTTGTGGTTTGGATTGTCTTGTTTGTGCTGTGTGATTCTCTGTGTTTGGTATTCCGAAAGGATGCATCTAACTTTTCCCTGTGTTTTGTATAGTTTGACTTGAAAAGAGATATGGCTCGTAGAGGGGATATGACTGCAGCGATAGAGGCGATTCAAAAGATAGCTAAGGCAATGCTACAACAGAACTAGCAGACTGCTCAACAGTAAGAGAGAGTTGCACAATAGTTAGAAGATACTGCGGATGCTCAAAACTTGGCTGAATTTCGTCGCAACAACCCTCCTCAATTCAAGGGAGAATTTGATCTAGAGAAGGCTACTCTTTGGATCAAGGAGCTGGAAAAAGTCTTCAGAGGCATGAACTGTGCCGATGATAAGAAGGTGACTTATGCTGCATTTATGTTGGTTGGAGACGCAGAAGAATGGTGGACTGGAGAATAGAAATTGCTGAAAACTGAAGGTCGAGCAATCACTTGTGAGGTATTTAAGGAGATATTCTAGGAGAAATATTTCCCTGCAAGTTCCAGACATGCTAAAGTGATGGAATTTCTTAGCCTAAGACAAGGGAACATGATGGTCGGTGAGTACGCCATGAAGTTTGAAAGCTTGTCTAAATTCTCAACTTATTTCCAACACTAGCCAAACGAGGTGTGCAAATGTCAAAAATTCGAAGAAGGTTTGAGGCACGATGTGAAGAGGGCAGTTATAACTTTGAGGATTAACTTATTTTCGGAGCTGCTAGATACGTGTCACCGAGTAGAAGACCTAGACCAAGCGCGGGACATGAGGAACTGCAACTTTGGGCCTTTTCGATCCCAAAGGGGAGGAACCAACAATGCTAATCGCTATCAGAGAAAGCCTTATTCAAGACCACCTGGAAATCAGCAACAACACTCGTAAGGTGGAAGTCTTGGTGGGAGTCCTGGTAGAACTGGTTAGACTATGACATCTACGCCAAGATGTTTAAAGTACGGGAATGAGCACTTCACAAGGGATTTCATAATTAAAGGAGTCATTTGCTTTAGATATGGGAAGCCTAGACATGTTTCTCGCGACTGCAACCAAGCTAAGGCAGTGCCTTCAGTCAATGCTATAAGAGCTGCGAAACCGTAGGCAGGAGGTAGAGTTTATACCCTGAGTGGTGCTGAGGCCTCTAAATCCGAAGATCTAATACAAGGAGAAGGTATCATAGGAGGTAATCTTTTGACAGTATTGTACGACTCTAGGGTAACCCATTCTTTCATTTCCTATGACTATGTGAAATGACTTGGTTTACATGTGTCTTCTTTGCCTATTAACTAGACTGTTTCAACCTTACTACTAAACATGTTGTTACTACCAAAGTCTATTTAGATTGTCCTTTAATTGTTGAAGGTCGAATCTTTTCTGTTGATTTGATCTGTTTACCTCTTTCTCAATTAGACATAATCTTAGGAATGAATTGGTTATCTTCTAACCATATCCTGTTAGACTATTCTAGTAAAACCATAATTTTCCCTGTGGATGAGAATTCTAGATTTTTGACGGCCAACGAAGTAAAAGCTTTCTTAAAAGAAAGAGCTCAGGGATACATACTATTGTCTTCTTTAAAAGTTGAGAACGAGGCAGATGTGGACGTAATTCCAATGGTTAGAGAGTTTCCCGAAGTTTTTCCTGATGACATGCCTAGTTTACCACTGGAACGGGAAATCGAATTCACCATTAACCTTGTACCTGGATCTGGCCCTATTTCTATAGCACCCTACAGAATGTCACCAGCAGAGCTAGTTGAACTCAAGAAGCAATTGGAAGAACACTTGGAGAAGCAATTTGTTAGACTCAGTGCATCGCCAGGGGGAGCGCCAGATTGCTAGTCAAGAAGAAGGATGGTACTTCACAATTGTGTGTGGACTATCGCCAGTTGAATAAAGTCACGATTAAGAATAAGTATCCACTTCCAAGGATAGATGACTTGATGGATCAATTGAATGGAGCAATGGTGTTTTCTAAGATTGATCTGCGATCAGGCTATCATCAGATTAGAGTAAAGGTGGAGGATATTCCCAAAGTAGCTTTTCGTACTCGTTATGGTCACTACGAGTACCTAGTGATGCCTTTTGGTGTGACGAATGCACCTCCCATATTCATGGACTATATGAATAGGATCTTTTGTCCTTACTTGGACAAGTTTGTGGTTATCTTCATTGACGACAGTTTAATCTATTCTCAAAATCAGGAGGATCATGTTGAGCACCTCAGTATAGTTCTTCAAATTCTAAAAGAAAAGAGGTTGTACGCCAAATTGTCAAAGTGTGAATTATGGCTGGATGAGGTCAAATTTTTAGGTCATGTGATCTCGAAGGAAGGAATTGCAGTAGACTCGTCAAAAGTGGAAGTTGTTCTACAATGGGAAAGGCCGAAGATAGTAACAGAAGTTCAGAGCTTTGTGGGATTAGCTGGATATTATCAAAGATTCATTGAAGGATTCTCTAAGATAGTTGGACCTCTCACTCAGCTCACAAGGAAGAATCAAGCTTTTGAGTGGACAGATGATTGCGAAGAAAGTTTTCAAGAACTAAAGAGGTGACTAATATAACACCCCAAACTTTAGGATAAATGATCGTTGTGTCCCGAATTGTACTATTTGTTGTTTTTCTATATGATACAGTGTTTTATTTTACTGTCTGTGATTTTATTTGGACGTTTTGTATGATTTACTCCGGGACAGGAAAATAATAATTTCCGGGCCTGGGAAACTTATTTTAATTATTCGGAGCTGGGGGATCTTATTAAACCCAATTCTGAATGATACTGTTATTAATCTTTTGATTTTTAGGATTTTACTGTGAAATAAAATAATTTTATATTATTATAATATTATTTTATTAGGCAGTATAAATAAATGATAGCAGACTCGAAAATAAATTACGGGACCCACGTTTAGTTAAAGTAGTCAATATTAGTAGCTTAATTAAGCATCATTAGTGGTGGAACATTCAAGAGCTTATGACAAGGCATGTGACTAAGCATGTGACAAGGCTTGGATTAGCCAATGGATGACAAGCTTGGTGACCAAGTTTTAATCTTGGCCCTTGATGAATCCTAAGGCTTGGATGAAGCCAACCAAGGGTACACCTAGCCAAGGAGAGCTCCACGGCCATATGCCCTTAGGAGACCATTCTTCATTCATTTACTTTTTTTTAACTTAAGCTTTTCTCTCACCAAAAACAAGAAAACACCATTGATGCACTTTGGAGACCATTCGGCCTCACCATCTAAGTCACCAACTATCTACCTAAAATTCTATCCAACCTACTTTTCTAAACCTAAACACAATTCTAAGAACATCTCTAGTTGAGAGTTCTTGCAAAATTCATCATCTTGAGCTTGAAAAACTACTTTGGAGATTCTACCTTGAAGGTGAAATTTATTGTTTTTCATTTCTAATCTTATTTCTAAAGTTCTAAGCCATGATTGATCCATGGTTTATGCTTTCTTTCATGTTAGTAACTTGTAGAAATTATTTAAGCTTGATAGGTGTCTTTGGAGGGTGAAACCGAAACCCTTAGAAAGGAGTGAAAGAGATTTTAGCTTCACTTAAGGTAAGAGGAAGACTTGAATCTTATCATCCTTGGGTGGTGATAAGAAAATGGAATTGTTTGTGATTGTAGAATCCATAAGGATTCATTTGTGTGTTTGTTGTAATAGCTTTCTTAATTGTGATTTGTATTGATATGCATGTCTACAAGCTTTGAATATATTGTATGTGTTAGAAATGCATGAATAAGTAGTAGGATGTGAATAACATGCAAGGTTTGCATGTGTGTTCCAAAGAGCACAAATCCAAGGCTCACGGCCTCAACACAAAATGGGAACGAAAATGTTCTCAACCATTTTCTAAAAGAGTGATTTAATTAACTTAGGTAAATTGACAAGATACAAATTGATTTAGAGCAAGAAAAACAAATCTATAGATCAAATGACAAGTTAATGGATTTCGGCCAACATGCCAAAGTTAAGTGTTTTTGGTTTCTAAAATTGTTTTCAATCAAGGTTAAGGAATAATGCCAAAAGGAATACTATTACAATGAGTTTTGAGGAATAAAAATGATTAGATTAAGTTAAAGAAGTTAAAACTAATGATTTTAATGTTTAGGAGATAATACAGTAGCTTTTGTAAAATTTCTAACGTAAAGCTCACTTTATGTTTTGAAGCCCGTTAGTAGTTTTCAAAAGTATAATTAGATGGTTGTAATATAATCAAAAGAAATTTTAACAAAAAAATTTAGAAAACCATTGTTATAGATTTTCAAAGCAAAAATCTTGTCAATTTTTGTTAAAAATAGACAAATAAGATAGAAAAGATATCCAATATATTGTATACGGTATGAAAAATATTCTACGTAACTCAAACATATTACATATTATTTTCTGTTTATTTAAATAGTGATTTTTAAGGAATTTAGACAAGAAAATGATTTAAAAATCTTACGCGATTGAGAAAACGATTTAAAAACAGTACGCGATTTTAAAAATAACAAAATATATTTACGCGATTTAAAAACGTTTGTAAAAACGATGAAAATGTGAAAATACGATAAAATTTCTACACGATTGATGAAAACAGTAAGTTTTACTGTCAGGCCAAAGTGGTGGACCCGGACAGACTGAGAAACAGTACTGTCAAGTGGGACGTACTGCGTTTGGTGTTTGAGGGTGTTTTGGTAATTATTTGAGATTTGAAGGGTATTTTGGTAATTATAGTTTTGTTCATATTTTTAGAGTCGAGTCGATTCGTTGTGGAATTGGCGATTGATTGACGAGGTGAATTACATCGTATTGTCGGTGTGATAAGCGTAGTATGGTTCATTTCTTTATGGACTTGGAGGCATTAGTGTGCGGATTATTCCACATGTGGACAGTTGGTCGCTCCTCTGGGCCGTGGTAACTGGCTACACACTAGTGATCTCGACACACACTATACTTAATCAAGATCTTGTAAGAACTATGCTAGTACAATGCTTGTAGTTACACGATGTTTGGACTGTGTACTACACCTTGATGTTTTGGACAGTGGGCTATAGACACAATGTGAGACAGTGCAATAGTTGGTTGGGCAGCCTAAGGTACTAACAGAACATACAGGTCATTCTCTCTTATGTCTGTGGTTGTAGCTCCATGGAGTAGGGTTGAGTCGCATGACATATGATTTATGTGTTGTGCATTATAATATTATTATCTGTACCATTTTATCTGTGACATTATGTGATGCTGTTACACTTAATTTCTGTGTTACTTTATATTATTATTTATGTTGTTATGGTATGTTATATTGTATGAATTGCTATATCTATTGTATTGTCGTTTTCTTATTTACCATGTTTGTGGTGATATAGATTGTCTTACCTCTTCATTGTATATGTTCTTGTTGTATTTTAAATTATGTTTTAAAAGAAGAGTTTAAGGAAGAGAAACAGCCTCTTGAGTGTGTATACCCTGAGGACAAGGAGCAGCAGCAAGCCGAAGATCAGTTTGACGACCAAGAACCATCCGATCATCCATACCCATTGGATTGATTGTATGAGTATGACGCTACCAGGATTCTTTGGTTTCGTGAGGTTGGACTTTCATAGAGGCTCTGAAGCCTAGCGACTGCGAGAGGACAGAGATTCGGTTACCTACGTAGGGCGACTGACTGTGACCATACGTACAGAGTTTGATGGAGTGCCTATCTTTTCTACTATATTATATTTACATGTGGAGTTACCGTTATCTCTTAGGCGTCATTGGGGTGGTATGTTTGATGCGCCTAGCGAGATTAGCAGAGTGTCGACAGCACGGACTAGAGTCCGTGGAGGGTCGAGGCATCTTGGATACTTATCACCTGAAGTTTCATCTGAAAGTGATCCTTCAGAGGGTTAGAGTTCTGTGATGCGTACTTGGGAGCGTCGGCGTTTTGTATATATAGACTTCTTACTGCTTTGTTTACTGTGTTGGTTTAAATATTTATAGTTATAAATTATTTGTACTACTTGAAACAAAAATATATGTATATTATGTGTGATGATAGTTTATTTATTTTATGTTCCATGTTATTTTATTTCGTAATATTCTGTTTAACCGAAAAAATTTTACGACCCGTATTACTATGTAACAAATGTTTTACAACTTGGGTAGAATTTTATTTATCTCTATTTTATTTTATTTCATAAATGTGACATCCCCATAAGGGTGTTACATTAGTTGGTATCAGAGCCCAAGTTATAGTCTTTTGGGGTTGTGGTTGGGTCTGTTTTTGCTTGTGTTGTGTGATTCTCTGTGATTTACTTCCGAAAGGATGTATCTGACTTTGCTTTGTTATGATTGAAGAAAGAAGATGTCTGGTGAAAGAGGAGGACGTGCGAATGTGAATCGTGCTGTGGATCCTATGATTGCAGCTGCAGAAGCTATGCAGCGAATGGCTGAAGTAATTACTCAGCAAAATCAGAGAGCAGCTCAACGGCAAGATGCTACTGCTAATGCCCTAAATTTATCTGAATTTAGGCGTAACAATCCACCACAATTTAGAGGCGAGATTGATCCGGAGAAGGCAAGTCAATGGATAAAAGATTTGGAGAAGGTATTTGAAGGAATGAGATGTACAGATGACAAGAAGGTGACGTATATAACTTTTATGCTGAGAGGAGACGGTGAACATTGGTGGAGAAGAACCCGCCGATTGTTGCAGGCTGAAGGAACGGAAATTACATAGGAGGTATTTTCTGAGGTATTTCTGGAGAAGTATTTTCCTGCGAGTGCTAGACATGCCAATGAGATGGAATTTCTTGGTTTGCATCAGGGTAACATGACAGTTAATGAGTATGCTTCTAAATTTGAGAGTTTGTCTCAGTTCTCAGATTATGCTCAAACTCGACCGGATGATGTGTGGAGATGTAGGAAGTTTGAGGCAGGGTTGAGAGTGAAACTGAAACGAGGAATATTATCCTTGAGGATGAATTAGTTTCATGCTTTGGTAGATGCTTGTGCACGCCTTGAGGAATTGGAGCCGTCACGGGATCCCAAAAACCGTAATTTTAGACCAACAAGATTTCAGAGGGGTGGTAGCAGTAACAATAGTCGGTTTCAGCGCAAGCCGTATACTAGACCACCGGGGAGTCAACCTCAACGACCACCAGTTGGGGGAAATGCTAGTGGTAGTAGAGCTGGACAGGAAGTGGCGTTTACGCCAACATGTTTTAAGTGCGGCAAGAAGGGCCATATTTCTTCTGATTGCTCAATTAGAGGGACAATTTGCTTTAATTGCGGACAACCAGGACATATAGCCAAGGGTTGTACACAGCCGGAAAGGAAACCTGCTATGAGAACTGTTCGTACTGTTCAACCGAGGTCTGGAGGGCGAGTATACACTATGACTGGAATGGAAGTTTCACAGTCTGAGGATCTGATTCAAGGGGAAGGTGCCATTGAAAGTAATCTTCTGACTGTGTTATATGATTCTGGAGCGACACATTCATTTATTGCATATGATTGTGTGGAAAGATTGAAGTTGCCTATGTCTTCTCTGAATGTTAAACTGATTGTATCTACACCAACTGCTAAACATGTACTTACATCTAAGATATGTTTGGATTGTCTTGTTGTTATAAAGGACCGTGTGTTTTCTGTCAACTTGATTTGTTTGCCTCTTATTGGGTTAGATGTAATACTAGGAATGGACTGGTTATCTTCTAACCATATCCTTATAGACTGTGCAAACAAAACCCTAGTCTTTCCTAAGGAAGAAAAGTCTGGATTCTTGACTGCTGTTAAAGTCAAGTCATTGTTAAGAGATGGAGCACAGGGATATATGTTGTTGTCTTCGTTAAAGGTCAAGAGTGAAAAAGATGTGAATACTATTCTTGTCGTCAATGAATTTCCAGAGTTTTTTCCTGAGGATGTACCTGGTTTGCCACCAGAGAGGGAGATCGAATTTTCTATTGATTTAGTACCAGGAACAGGTCCTATCTCAATTGCACCGTATCAGATGTCTCTAGCGGAGTTGGTGGAATTAAAGAAGCAATTAGAGGAACTATTGGAGAAATAGTTTGTACGTCCTAGTGTTTCACCGTGGGGAGCACTAGTGCTTTTGATCAAGAAGAAGGACGGAGCTTCTTGTGGTTTGGATTGTCTTGTTTGTGCTGTGTGATTCTCTGTGTTTGGTATTCCGAAAGGATGCATCTAACTTTTCCCTGTGTTTTGTATAGTTTGACTTGAAATGAGATATGGCTCGTAGAGGGGATATGACTGCAGCGATAGAGGCGATTCAAAAGATGGCTAAGGCAATGCTACAACAGAACCGGCAGACTGCTCAACAGTAAGAGAGAGTTGCACAATAGTTAGAAGATACTGCGGATGCTCAAAACTTGGCTGAATTTCGTCACAACAACCCTCCTCAATTCAAGGGAGAATTTGATCTGGAGAAGGCTACTCTTTGGATCAAGGAGCTGGAGAAAGTCTTCAGAGGTATGAATTGTGCCGATGATAAGAAGGTGACTTATACTGCATTTATGTTGGTTAGAGACGTAGAAGAATGGTGGACTGGAGAATAGAAATTGTTGAAAACTGAAGGTCGAGCAATTACTTGTGAGGTATTTAAGGAGATATTCTAGGAGAAATATTTCCCTGCAGGTGCCAGACATGCTAAAGAGATGGAATTTCTTAGCCTAAGACAAGGGAACATGATGGTCGGTGAGTACGCCACGAAGTTTGAAAGCTTGTCTAAATTCTCAACTTATTTCCAACACCAACCGAACGAGGTGTGGAAATGTCAAAAATTCGAAGAAGGTTTGAGGCACGATGTGAATAGGGCAGTTATAACTTTGGGGATCAACCTATTTTCGGAGCTGCTAGATACGTGTCACCAAGTAGATGACCTAGACCAAGTGCGGGACATGAGGAACCGCAACTTTAGGCCTTTTCAGTCCCAGAGGGGAGGAACCAACAGTGCTAATCGCTATCAGAGAAAGCCTTATTCAAGACCACCTGCAAATCAGCAACAACACTCGTAAGGTGGAAGTCTTGGTGGGAGTCCTGGTAGAACTGGTTAGACTACGGCATCTACGCCTAGATGTTTGAAGTACAGGAATGAGCACTTCACAAGGGATTGTTTAATTAAAGGGTCATTTGCTTTAGATATGGGAAGCCTAGACATGTTTCTTGTGACTGCAACCAAGCTAAGGCAGTGCCTTCAGTCAATGCTATAAGAGCTGCGATACCGCAAGCAGGAGGTAGAGTTTATACCCTGAGTGGTGCTGAGGCCTCTAAATCTGAAGATCTAATACAAGGAGAAGGTATCATAGGAGGTAATCTTTTAACAGTGCTGTACGACTCTAGGGCAACCCATTCTTTCATTTCCTATGACTATTTGAAACGACTTGGTTTACATGTGTCTTCTTTGCCTATTAACTGGACTGTTTCAACCTTACTACTAAACATGTTGTTACCACCAAAGTCTGTTTAGATTGTCCTTTAATTGTTGAAGGTCGAATCTTTTCTGTTGATTTGATCTGTTTACCTCTTTCTTAATTAGACATAATCTTAGGAATGGATTGGTTATCTTCTAACCATATCCTGTTAGACTGTTCTAGTAAAACCATAATTTTCCCTGTGGATGAGAATTCTAGATTTTTGACGGCCAACCAAGTAAAAGCTTTCTTAAAAGAAAGAGCTCAAGGATACATACTATTATCTTCTTTAAAAGTCGAGAACGAGGCAGATGTGGACGTAATTCCAATGGTTAGAGAGTTTCCCGAAGTCTTTCCTGATGACATGCCTAGTTTACCACTGGAACGGGAAATCGAATTCACCATTAACCTTGTACCTGGATCTAGCCCTATTTCTATAGCACCCTGCAGAATGTCACCAACAGAGCTAGTTGAACTCAAGAAGCAATTGGAAGAACTCTTGGAGAAGCAATTTGTTAGACCCAGTGTATTGCCATGGGGAGCGCCAGATTGCTAGTCAAGAAGAAGGATGGTACTTCGCAATTGTGTGTGGACTATCGCCAGTTGAATAAAGTCACGATTAAAAATAAGTATCCACTTCCAAGGATAGATGACTTGATGGATCAATTGAATGGAGCAATGGTGTTTTCTAAGATTGATATGCGATCAGGCTATCATCAGATTAGAGTAAAGGTGGAGGATATTCCTAAAGCAGCTTTTCGCACTCGTTATGGTCACTACGAGTACCTAGTGATGCCTTTTGGTGTGACGAATGCACCTGCTATATTCATGGACTATATGAATAGGATCTTCTGTCCTTACTTGGATAGGTTTGTGGTTGTCTTTATTGACGACATTCTAATCTATTTTCAAAATCAGGAGGATCATGTTGAGCACCTCAGTATAGTTCTTCAGATTCTGAAAGAAAAGAGGTTGTACGCCAAATTGTCAAAGTGTGAATTATGGCTGCATGAGGTCAAATTTTTAGGTCATGTGATCTCGAAGGAAGGAATTACAGTAGACTCATCAAAAGTGGAAGCTGTTCTACAATGGGAAAGGCCGAAGACAGTAACCGAAGTTCAGAGCTTTGTGGGATTAGCTGGATATTATCAGAGATTCATTGAAGGATTCTCTAAGATAGCTGGACCTCTCACTCAGCTCACAAATTGAGTGGACGGATGCTTGCGAAGAAAGTTTTCAAGAACTAAAGAGGTGACTAACTACTTCACCAGTGTTAGTTTTACTTGATCTAAGTGAACCCTTCGAAGTGTACTGCGATGCTTCATGCCAAGGATTAGGGTGTGTGCTTATGCAAAGCGGAAAAGTTGTGGCTTATGCTTTGAGACAGTTGCGAGTGCATGAGAAGAACTACCCAACACATGACTTGGAGTTTGCAGCTGTTGTATTCATCTTAAAGATATAGAGACATTATCTTTACCGAGCGACGTTCAACATTTTTAGCGACCACAAGAGCTTGAAGTATCTGTATGACCAGAAAGAGCTAAATATGAGACAACGAAGGTGGTTGGAATTTCTAAAAGATTATGATTTCTAACTCCAATATCACCCTGGAAAGATAAATGTCGTGGAAGACACTTTAAGCAGAAAAATGATCAGTGTTTCTGCTATGATGAACAAAGAAAAAGATTTGATAGAATAATTCATAGATGTATGGTCTTTTGTGGAATTGACATCGAGGAAGATTCGTATGAACATGGTCACTATCTCTAATGACTTAATGGAAGATATTCGAGAAAAGCATAAAGTTGACAAGTTCTTACAAGAAGAAAGGGAACTGATGAAGCAAGGCAATGCAACAACCTTAGAGGAAGGAAACGATGGAATTTTAAGATTCAGAGGTAGAGTCTATGTACCCAAGGATTAAGAACTTAGGAAATATATACTCGAAGATGCTCACACGAGTCAGTTGAGTATGCACCAAAGAATAACCAAGATGTACCAAGATTTGAAGAAGTTATTTTGGTGACACAGAATGAAGAGAGATATTGCTAGATGTGCGTCTTCCTATCTAGTTTGTTAAAAAGCAAAGGTTGAACACCAGAGACCGTATGGAATGTTACAACCCCTAGCTATTCCCAAATGGAATTGGGATAGTATCGTGATGGACTTTGTGTTTGGATTGCCAAAGACCAGAAAAGGTTACGATTTGATATGGCTAATTGTGGATTGACTCACAAAGTCAGCACATTCTTGCCAATCAACAAAAAGTATTCATTGGAAAGGCTAACCCAACTGTACATTGGTGAAATTGTCAGACTGCATCGCGTGCCTACCAGTATCACTTCTGATAGAGATCCAAGGTTCACATTAAAGTTTTGACAAAGTCTTCAAGAAGCAATGGGAACGAAGCTATGTTTAAGTTCTGCTTATCATCCCTAAATCGATGGTCAATCAGAGAGGACAATTCAATCATTGGAAGATTTGCTCAGAGCGTGTGCTTTAGAACAAATTAGAAGTTGGGATGAAGTTTTACCATTGGTAAAGTTCACCTACAACAACAGTTATCATTCAATCATAGGGATGGCACCCTATGAGGCTCTATATGGGAGAAGGTGCAGAATACCTTTGTATTGGTACCAAGATGAAGAGCGACTTACTGTTGGACCTGATCTCATACAACAAACGACTAAGAAAGTCAAGATGATTCAGGAGAAGATGAGGACAACTCAGAGTCGACAAAAGAGCTATGCGGACAAAAGGAGAAAGCTCTTGAGTTTGAAGAAGGCGAGCATGTGGTTTTGAAAGTCACACCTATGACTGGGGTAGGCCGAGTTCTTAAGTCTAGAAAGCTTACTCATAAATTCCTTGGACCTTACCAAATTCTTCACCAGATAGGTCCAGTTGCTTACTAAATAGCCTTACCACCTTTTTCTTTCTAATCTCCACTACGTCTTTCATGTGTCACAACTTCAAAAATATATTCCTTACCCTGATCATGTCATAGCACCTGACACGGTACAATTGAAAGAAAATTTAACTTATGAGACAACTCCTGTAAGGATTGAGGATAGGAAGGAGAGGCAACTAAGAGGGAAAGACATCCCATTGGTAAAAGTAATCCGGAATGAAACTACCGGAGATACAACGTGGGAGTTGGAAGACAAAATGAAATAGCAATACCCATAACTATTCTAAGGTATGAAAACTTCGAGGATGAAATTTCTTTTTAAAAAGGAGAGTTGTAACACTCTGAAAATTTATAATTTCATGATAAATAGTCATTTTATAATATTTGTGATTTTTGTAAATTTTTTTGGATTTTTCTGAGAACGTGGAATATTTTAAAATTATTCCTTATCTTACGTGCACACTGAATGGAGTTGGGGAAATGAGATATTATCCCCAAGGACCTTGATCTGTGGAAACGTCGACGGGGGATCTTACTAAACCCAAGGGTGGATATGATTTACGAGGTTTTACATTTTTCGAGATTTTTATCTGATAAATAAAAATCGATGTATATTTTATTATCTGTTGGACAATTAACACTGACTTTTGTCAACTGTAACCATTGTCCATTGGATAATGGGTTGTAGTAGAAATCCTACCACCTTATCTAAAAATTCACTTTATGTCAAATCAAATCACTTTTAATTCAAAAAGAATGATATTTTAATCAAAGCTTCTTAAGGAAGCTTTGACCAAAAATGACCAAAATTCCCAAAACTTACAAGAGAAGCCAATCTCTCCCTCTCTTTCTCTCTTGTGTGCTGCAGCTTTGGGGCTTTAGGGGAGCCAAAAATTTAATTTTTGCCTTATCATTTTTACTCCAAAATTCTAATTCACAAAAAGCTATTACCATTTTCTCTTCTTCCATTTTTCTCTCTTCTTCTTCTTCCTCCTTTCCTCTTCTCCACGGTAGAAGCCCCATTCATGTTGCCATCTCCATTTGTTTGCTTCACTACCACCATTTCTACACTCCTCTTCTCATTCTAAACCTTTCCTCTTTAGTGATTATCTTCCAAATCCATCATTTTCTTCACTTTTCTTCAAGAACAAAGCTTGAAGCTTTTGAGGTAAACTTTTGATTCTGTACTTTCTCTTTTTCTTTTTTGTTTCTATGGTCATTTTCATGGCCATGGATCCATTCTTTTTCAAGCCATTGGTGTTGATTCTTTGAGTCATGATTCTTAGGGTTTGGTGGAGCTTTAGACAAAAATCACAAGGACTAACAAGGGGTCATCTTTTCTTGTTTTCCCTTTGGTAAGAGGGAGATTTACTCACTTCAAACTTTATTGGTGGTGAGAAAAATTTTGAGTGGTTGTTGATGGAGGAATCCATGATGGATTGCTCACTTTGTATGCTTGTTTTTCATGCTTTTGTGTATACTTGGTTTATATGAAAATGTTGGTTGTTTTGAATGCCTTGATGATGTTGGATTGCTTGGATTGGATGAATGGAAAAATGTAGGGTTTCCTACCCTTTGGGGAGGTCACGGTTTTGGACTATATTTTGGGGGTTTGAATTTGATTCTTGTATGAATGGGAACTTAGGTAATTAGGTGTTAAAGGTTTGATATATGTAATGGAAAAATTGGGTTTTCATGCTCTTGGGAGGCTCACGGCGTCTAAGGGATTTTTGGGGTCCAAGTGGTGTTTTTGTGCAACCTTTGGACTTAAGTAATTTAGAGTTAAGAAATCAATAATACGATGAAAGAAAAACGGTTGGATTTTGTTTTTGAGAGGCCACGGCCTCAAGGGTCTATTTGACGTAGACTTTTGTAATTAATCAAGACTTAAGTAATTAGGAATTTTGGATTCATAAAATGAAATCATGGTTTGTGTTGAACCTTATAAATGTATGTTGTTGTTAAGAATTAATTATATGCCATTGTGAGTCCACGTGTGAGACCAAAGACTTATTGATGTTTAATTTGACCAAATTGTGGTATGTTTCATGAGAAGTATATTATTGATGAATATACATGATATGCATTGAGTCATCATGCATTTGTGAAAGTCCGTTGGACTCTATTGTTAAGGTTGTGCATGCCTAGGAGATTGAATTATACCTTAGTGCGGGTGCGAGTAAACTAAGTGTAGGTCATATTGTTGGCCTTGGGGGCGTCGGGGTGCGAGTGTCTCACAATAGACAGTGGTAGCTCCACTAGGGTTGTGGGATAGACCAATGCAAACACACCGATGATCCGGACTGAGACATTGTCCTATATCGCGATCTTGTTGAGAGTGCCATGTATAAGCCTTATTGAGCAAAATATTATTTTTCTAATAAGCACTTTATTTATAGGCTGACAAGATACTGGCATGACTCCCTGATCATTCTCTCTGAATATTTATGTCTAGCTCCATGGAGTGGGATTTTTGGTACCATATGTATTATGTGTTGTCTGTCTCATATTTCTTTTGGTATGAGTGTCTATAACTATTCAATTATCTCTTTTAATTGTTGAAATAATTATATGATTGATGAACTACTTACTGCCTGAGATATTATTGTTGTTTTCCTTTTATTGCTTATTTTTATTATTACTATTTATATATATATATATATATATATATATATATATATATATATATATATATATATGTTGTGATGTTATGTGGGCGTCCTGTGTTGTTCTGTTTTCTTACTGCCATATTGGTATTGAATCCTGGGTGTCTCACCTCTTTCCTGTATCCTTGTATTTGTATTTTATTTATGTGCTTTGGAGAAGACATCCGTGAGGAGGGGGAAGCACTTGAGTTCCCTGGTTTCTGGGCTGATTATGACTAGTGCTTGTTCGAAGATGTCATCTCGTCCGCGTAGATTTCTGGGGTATGCGAGGATGACTTTCCACAGAGGTCCTGATTGTTGGCATATAAACCTGTGCGTGGATCGTTGTATTTATCATGGGGACTTGACGATGTCGCTAGCTTGGGGTTGCTATGACCCCCTATTTTTAACTTTACTGCTTTTGTTCATTTGGAGTTTTACCTACCTGTCCATGATTTGTGGGATGATCTCTATTACACCCACAAGAGGATTCGTTCCTATCTACTGCATGAGCTTCTGCTCATAATTCGGTCGCTCCGTTGATGATTTCATCTGATGAGGAAGACCCAGAGGAGGATCCTGCTATGGTTCCTTCTCGTCAGTCTTAGGGAGCTAGTACTGTAGGTGGCTACTGATGGCTATCCGTATATCTTTTTGGGAAGCCTGATGTTTTGCTATTACCCGATTATTATACATTTACGATTTGAAGATGCTTATTTATATATTAAATGAACTAGGTCTTAATTTACAATTTATTTATTTTTTCGCACTTTATTTTATTATGGCGTGATGTTCCCTCTTCTCCTTGAAAAAATGGGGTTACAGTTCGCACTCTATAGCTTCAAGCTGGTTTAAGATAATGCTGTTGTTGTTCTCTATATAAGCCTTGAGGTTGAGCATGGTCGTCAGAAGCTGTTCATTTGACACAGAACTAGCAGCAGGTCCATCAGCTACAGGAGCACCATCCTCTAGAACTTCATCAGGTGCAACAGGGGCATTTTCCTCAAGAGTGTCTTCTTCTTCAGCTCCAACTTCACCTACCTCATCAAGGTATACCCATCCTTCAGCATCAGTGTTGACCAACTTCATCTTTTTAGAGTGTATTGCCCAAATATGTTGAAATGAGTCAACACAATAGTTTGTTCTGTTTCCAGAACCTGAGGGTAGTCCCGTAGGAAGGCTATAATTAGCAGCGCATAAGGCAACTTAACTCATTCTTTCACTTTAGCCTTCATCATGTGTTTGCCGATGAAGTTTGGCTAATTAATCTTGTGGCCCTTCTTCAAAATCCACATCATACAGATGTCATCTTCCATCAAGTAAGCATAATTCCCACCATGAGGTGTTAGAATATATGTGCAGGCATAGTGAAGGAGCCTTTCTTGACTTTTGATTATTCCTCCCTTCAACCCAGCGTTTCGAATCACTGTGCCAGGTTTAACAATCATGTTAATGGCTTCTTCTCTGTTGTAGTTCAGAGGCCTACTTTCTTCTTCAATGAGAGGCTTAATAGCTCGCATGCCAAACTTGTCCATCCATTTGTCAGGAGTGATTATGATTTGTTGATCCCTGACCTCAGAAACAATGTTTTTATTTTCAAGTCTAAGATTACAGAAGAACATTTTTACCAGGTCAGTGTAACGCCCCTTTTTCTTAATACTGCGAAGAAGGAACATCACATCATAATACAAAAGAAATGAAATAAATTACGAAAAATAATAGTTACAATGATTAATTAAGACTCGGTTCATTATTAATACAAGATTAAATAGTTTTTATTTTTGGATGATAAAGTAATCAAGTGTTGAAATATCTGTACGCATTTTTAATTATAAATACAATAGAATTGAAATAGAATTTGAAATCATACATTCACAATATATATATATATATATATATATATATTATATGCATCAGTCTGTTTAATTACATCACAAAATATACAAAAAGTAAAGGCTTTACCCAACCAAGATAGTTACAAATTTACACCCATAAACTAGCAAAATATCAGGCTTCCCCAAAAAGATAAACGGTTAGCCATCAGTAGCCACCTACAGTATCAGCCCCTAAAACTGACGAGAAGGGACTGTAGCCGAGTCCTCCTCAAGGTCCTCTTTATCCCACGAAATCACCATCGGAGTGACCGAATTTCGGGCGAAAGCCCGAGTAGTGGAGAGGAAAGAGTCCTCTTGAGGGGTGTAGAACATATCAGTCCACATATCCCTCACAGGTAGGTAAAATTCTAAAATAACAAAAATAGAAAAATCAAAGACAGAAGGGTCATAACAACCCCAAGCTAGAGACACCATCAGTTCCCCGCGGTAGACGCACTGATCCATCTGCACATGTAGGTGCCAGCAATCGGGTCCTCCATGAAAGGTCAACTTCACATACCCCAAAAAGTGGCATGGGCGCGACGACATCCTCAGCAGCTCTTGTCGTAATGTGGCCAGAAACCTGGAAACTCAGTTGTTTCCTTTTCTTCCTCACGAGCGTCTTCTCAGAAGTACACAGTCCAACAAAAATACAAAAAATACAAAAAATACAGAAAATATAAAAAAAGGTGAGACACCCAGCTTTCAGTACCAAAATGGCAACAAGAAAATGAAACGGTGCTACACGCCCACATATAACACAGTTCATACATCTAATTACAATAATAATTAAAATTAACAGTAAGAGCATAACAACAATAACTAATAATGAGTATCATCAATAATAGGCAAACAACATTAACATTTCTAACATTCAACAGTCTAAGCAATCAAATAATTATTACAGTAATAATAATATATACTTTCCACAATTATAAATGCTCATGCTCAATGAATTATGAGACTGACAGTTCACAATACAAATGGTACCAAAATTCCTACTCCATGGAGCTAGACATAAATATTTTCGGAGTGAATGATCAAGGAGTAATGTCAGTATCTCGTTAGCCTTTAAAAATAGTGTGCTCATCTCATAAAATAATTGCGCAATACGGCTTATACATGGCACCTCAACAGTTGATCGCGATATAGGACAGCATCTCAGTTCAGATCGCCGATGTGTTTGCATTGGTCTATCCCACGGCCCTAGTGGAGCTACCACTGCCCATTGTGAGACACCCGCACCCCGACGCCCCCAGGGCCAACCACTATGACCTTACACTTAGTCTATTTGCACCCGCACATAGGTGTTATTCAAACTCCTAGGCATACACCGCCTTTCCAACAATGTCCAACAGACAATACATATACATGACGACACAATGTACATCACACGTGTTTATCAATGATGCATTCATCATAAGCATACCTCAATGGCATATATATTCATAATTTCCTCAAGTACACATTCAACAAGTGTTTAGCCCACATAGGGGTCCACAATAGCATAGAATCAATTCCCCACTTCAATATATATTTAGGGTTCATCAATTATCACAAGTCCACATTATGGATCCTCATTTTCAAAGTCTTAAGCTTTAGTTAATTATGAAAATTTTAGGTTGAATAACCCTTCAAAACCGTGGCACTCTCAAGAGTTATTACTCAATTTAATTCTTCCACTTGATTATGGATTATGCATATTTCTAAATTCTCAATCTCTAAAGATTTATCAAGGCATCATTTAATCCCTAAGTTTTCTCTAAAAACTATGGCACTCTCAAGGTCATCAAGGTTCCAATTTCTTTCCATTTTATGCATTTGTTACTTGATACCTAATTACTTAGATTTTATGTCACACCAAATCAATCCATTCCCTTAGGATTCAAAGCCAAAACCGTGGCCTCACTTTGGGGTATTAAACCCTTAAAATTTTTCATTCATAAATTTTAATATTATCATTCAACATTTAATCACATAAGCTTCATTTTATTTGTCTACAAAAATTGATTTATATCCCTAAATTCTAGTCAAAACCGTGGCCTCACATTAGGGTAGGAAACTCCAAATTTTCCATTTAACAACCCTAACATGATCAAACATTTTCAACACATCCAACACATTCAAGATCACCATTCAAACATTAATCCAATCCAAGAATACATAAACATACAAAATCACTAAAACAAAGTAGACATACAAAGGTTCCCTCACTACCAATAATGGTTGAAGTGAGTAATCTCTCTCTTACCTAAAGGAAAAACACAAAAATGATCTCCTATTGCTACTTGGTGGTTTCAGTTTTGAGCTTCCAAAACCCTAGGAATTTCAAGACAATGAATCAACATCAAAGGTTGAAAAAGAATAGATCTATGGTCATCAAAGAGACCATGGAACACAAAAATGAAGAGAAAGAAGAAGAAAAATGAAAACTTTACCTTAAAGCTTGAAGCTTTGTCTTGAAAGACAATGGAGGTGAAGATAGATTTTGAAGAAAATCTCTAAATAGAAAGTGTGGAGGAGGTTGAGGTGAGTATGGAAATGGTCTTGATGAAGAGAAAAATCAAAGAAAATGGTCTCTAATGGGGCTGCAATTTTTGTAAAGAAGAAGGAGAAGAAGAGAGAAGGTGGAGAGAAAATGAAGAAGAAGAAGTTAGAGAGAGAAAGTGTTATGGTAAAACGAGGTAATTTGTGTGTTATGCATTAAGTGCGGAGGCAAAATTTTGCCTCCCTTGGGCAAGGTAGCCGCGGCAATGGATAGAGAGATCCGGTAGTATAGTTCGCCTCTGCTAGGCACTAGGAATACATATTAAACAGATCTCCGTTGGAGATTTTTAGCCGTACAATGGATAGAGAGAAAGGGGAGATTTTTGGCTTCCCTAACAAGCCAAGGGCATTCTTGTCCTTTGATGGTCAAAGCTTCTCAAAGAAGCTTTGATTAAAATACAAGAAATTTTGAGAAGCTTTGATTAAAATACAATAAATTTGAATTAAAGTGAGTTTGATTAGACATAAAGTAGATTACATTAGGATAATGTGATAGGGTTTTTAATATATGTTATTATCCAATGGACAATTGTTACAGTTAATAGAAATCAATATTAATTGTCCGACAGATAAAATTTTATACAGTAATTTATTATTTTATCTGTTAAAATTTATCGAAAAATATGACACTTTGTAAACTATGTCCGACCTTGGGTTTAGTAAGATCTCTCGTCAACATTTCCACAGATCAAGGTTCTTGGGCAAAATATCTCATTTTCCCGAGCCCGCTCAGTTTATACGTAAAATGAGGAATAATATTAAAATATTTCAAGTTCTCAGAAAAATTCAGAAAAATTTCTAAAAATCACAAATATTATAAAATAAATATTTATCATAAAATAAATAAAATTTGGGGTGTTACAGTTAGGGTAGATTTTGTCCCTGTAGCAACACATCCTTAAGACACCCTGGTGTTGCAGCTCATCCAAGAATCCAAAGCCTTCTTCCTTTTTAAACCAGGGAAGATCAATGTATTTTGGTTGAACTATGTTCCTCATTATAAAGCTTTTGTAAAAACGGGCTCTATCTTCATCGTTGGATGAAAGCCTGTGAAGATCCAGAGGATTGTTTGTGGGTGTGATCTTAGTACGAGGACGTTTAGAGGAGGAGGCTAGGATGTAGAAGAGATGTGGATATAGTTTTGATGTGAGAGAGAAAAGATGGGAGCGAGAGAGAGGGTGGGTGAAAGAAGAGGAAAAGAGAAATGAAGAAGAGAAACAACATGGAAATGAATTTTGAGTTAACACAAATTTATAAAGGCTCGTGTTTTAATCGAATAAGATTTGTGTTATTCGAATAAAATTAGGGTTAATGAAACATCTTGGCATTTCTGCCAAGTGTTATTCGAATAAAACTCATGTTATTTGAATAAAATTTGAGTGAGTGAAACATCTTGGCATTTCTACCAAGCGTTATTCAAATAAAACTCGTGTTATTCAAATAAAATTTGAGTGAGTGAAACATCTTGGCATTTCTACCAAGCGTTATTCGAATAAAACTCGTGTTATTCGAATAACACAACATATGTGACATACGTTCAAATGTTCCTGTAAAACTTTATTCAAATAATGGTTACCTTATTTGAATAAGACATATGAAATATCATATTCTGGGAGCAGTAGGAATATGTTATTCGAATAAACTATGCTTTATTCAAATAAAGCTATTAGAAAAATAGTATTAGGCAAGTTTAAATCAGCAGAATGAGGGGAATAAGTCTTACCCAACTCGTGGAGTTCCTGTAAAACAAAATTAGGAGAATCTCCGATGCCCAAGTCAGTAAAGATTCATGATCAAATTAAAGCAATAATGCAATTAACTCAATCAAATTATGCTGCAAAGATGACATATTATACAACAGAGTCAAGTCATGCAGAAATCTAGCTTATGCATGATTGATCCAATATGCCAAGTTCATTTCTTATATAGAAGAATGCTTCTTTTGCCAAAGGTTTAGTGAAAATGTTAGCTAGTTGCTTAGTGGTTTCCACAAATTCAAGCAAGCAATCACCTTTTTACACATGATCTCTTATGAAATGATGTCTTATTTCTATATGCTTTGTTCTTGAGTGCATGATGGGATTCTAGGACAAATTGATTGCACTAGTGTTATCACATCTTATAGGAATGTGATCCTGTAACACCCCTAGATCTAATAACTACGGCACAATCATCATTACACCATAGTCACTAAATCTAGGTATGTCACAGTCTCAACAACAATATTTTCAAAAATTTCTATTATACTTAAATAGAAAATATGAGCCCCGAATGAAACATACTTAGTACCCAACCATAATTATACAACCACTGAAGGAAAACAAATTTCATATATAATATATTCGTCCTTAACACAAAGCACTAATAACACAAAACATAGTACTTACATATTCAAATAAAAGGTAATGTGTACAAAAGCACTAAAGGGGGAAAGTAGTAACCCTGGGATAGGTACTACTAGCAGACAAAGCCGCAACCCTATATATATGTGACACTCAGAGTCTTAGTCGACAAGTCAGGCATCAATGCCCTCATGAAGTTGCACCCGTACGTAACCGAAAATCTCGTCCTGACGTCTTATCGAAAATAATGAATCGACCCAGTCCACTCAGCAAGGGTGTGGTCCCTTTTTATCTTCCTCACAATCTTTTATCAAATATAAATATAAAACAGAAATACAAGGATATAGGAAAGAGGTGAGACACCCAGCATTCAATACCAATACGACAGTAAGAAAATAGAACGGCGTAGAATGCCCATATAGCAAGGCAACAATAATAAACAGGAATAGTGACATACAATAAAAGAAACAGTCACAGAGTCTCAGATAATAAACAACAAGACAGTTCAAATAATCATAACCTCATTTAAAGCAATAGTCCAATCATCATATAACGAATAACAGTTTCATCATCATGAAAATGGGTAAATGTGTAAATGTCAAATGATATGTTGACTCACTATGCACGTGCACATGGTACCAAATCCTACTCCATGGAGCTAGACATAAACATTTGGAGAGAAAGATCAAGGAGTACATGTCAGTATCTCGTTAGCCTTAAAAATAAAGTGCTCATCATCATAAAAATAATCTTTTGCGCAAAATGGCTTATACATGGCAGTATCAACAAGATCGCGATATAGGACAGTATCTCGGTCCAGATCATCGGTGTGTTTGCATCTATTTATCCCACAGCATAGAGGAGCTCATAACTGTCCATGTGGAACACCCGCACCCCGACGCCCCCAAGGTCAACCACTATGACCTACGCTTAGTCTACTCGCACACGCACTAAGGTGTAATTCAATCTCCTACGCACACACAGCCTTTCCAACAAAGTCCAATGGACATCACATATACATGATGACTCAATGTACATCATGTATGTTCATCAATTTTATGCTCCTCATAACACAATGCATATCATGCATATTCATTAACAATGTATATTTCTCATGGAATATACCACAATGGCATATAATCAATCCTTAATAACTTCATGCCATAATTTAGTCAAGTTAACTATCAACATATTCATGTATATTTCATAGTGATATGCTTTCTCATAATTAAGCCATAACTGGCCAATGCAATTATCAACAACATAACATATTTGAATATTTAACAATAACACATAGTTATTAAAATTCAATCCTAGGTTACGTTTTCATTTCAAGACTTTCATCACTAATCCTCTCTAGGGGAATCCTCTTGTAAATCTCATTAAATCTTTAGTACTCTCAATTAGCCAAGTTCTTTACTTTGAATTTAATCATACTCACTTAGAATATTATTCTAAGGCTTTCCAAGTTTCACTCACACTCTTGTTCTTTTCTCAAGTCTAAAATCACTCTAAGTTATCAAGTAAATATTTTTCCTTTATTTTTCCATCTTATGAATCCATAATAGCTTAGCCAACAAAGCCCTAAAGGCTGTGAACCTCCTAAGGACAAGAATCCAATCAATTTCTCCATCACATTGTTAGTATGAACCTTAAGGATCATTAAACACAAAAATTTACATCTTGCATCATCATTGTTTACCCTTAATCAATTCCTTCTCAACCTAATCTTCTATGTTTCAAATTATCACAAAAATTGTCTTGGATACCCCATCTTCTTTTCCTCTTGGCCGAAATTTCTCCCAAGGGTCTCTAATCCCAAAATTGTCATTATTTCATCAATTATCCATCACCTAATTTCTTAGTTCCAAATTAGTACACAAATTTCATCATGGACCCATCATTGGGCCACTTAGCCGTGAGCCTCCAAGGTGAGAAGTCCCAAAGTTTTTCCATCATAATCATCAATTCTTTAACGCCTAATCACCTAAGTTTCAATTCCCACAAAATCAATCTCAAACCCCTAAAAATGGTCCAAAATCGTGACCTCACCAAAGGGTAGGAAACCCTACATTTTTCCATTCATCAAATCCAAACAATCCATCATCATTAAAACATTCAAAACAACCAACAATTTCATATAAGTCAAGTAAACACATAACGTGAAAAATAAGCATACAAAGACAGCAATCCATTGAGGATTCCTCCATCAACAACACACAAAGGTTCCCTCACTACTAATAAAGGTTGAAGTGAGTAAATCTCCCTCTTACCAAAGGAAATGACAAGAAAAATGCTTCCTAGATTGCCCTTAAAGATTTTGTCTAAAGCTCCACCAAAACCCTAAAAATTTCAACTCAAGCGATCAACATTCTAAGCTTGAAAAGAGTGAACCAATGGCCATAAAGAAGACCATGAACACGAAAATGAGGAGAGGGAATGAAAAGATTAAAACTTTACCTCAAAAGCTCCAAGCTTTGATCTTGAAGAAAGATGATAAAGATGGAAGCTTTTGGAAATAGTTCCAACTAGAAAGGTGTTTAGAATGTGATGGAGATCAAGGAAATGTGATTAGATGAATTTTTTTTGAAGATGGAGGGCACAAAAGGTGGTCCAGCCATGAGGTAGAAGGAGTAGGGAGGAAGAGAGAAAATGATGAAGAGAGAAATAGTAGAGAGAGAAAGTAGTAGCTTTTGTGCTTTGAAATTGGAAATGAGTGTGATAAAGTGAGATGCACAATTTTGGCTCTCCAAAATGTGCATTGCCATGGAAGAAGAAGAGAGAAGGAGGAGAAAATAGTTGAGAGAAAAGTGTAGAGAGAGAAAGTGATAGTAAAATTTGAAATGGAATGAAATATGTAATTAGGTGTATTTTATGTAAGTGCATAGAATAAAATAAGTGGCCACAAAGAGCCCCTAAAATTGTGTGGTGGTGATGAGGACTTCATGGGAGAAGCCCAGGCCCAGGCCCAAGTTCAGAAAGAAGTCCAAGATCCAACACAAGGTCTAGGAGGGCCCATGACAAGAGCAAGAGCTAAAAGGGCCCAAGAAGAACTTAAAAAGATGGTGAACAACTTATTAGAGGCCCAACATCAGATTGAAGCCCAACACGTGGAGCCTAGGGTTTACACATGCATAGCCCACTTGGAATGAAAGGAGAAGAGCCAAAAGAGTCAATCTGAACTTTCAAGACCTTTATATATTTTTGGGACTATTTTTATTTTTATTTTCTATTGCATTCTAGTTCTATTTGGTGTATGGCTGTGTTCAAAAAAATATATTTTGTCCACAGCAGGATTAGAACCCAGGCACTTGAAGCTGAATATGTCTCCTTAACCACTGGAACATATCAGTGATGCTTATGCTAAGGGATTTTGTTTTTATTTTTGTTAAGTCCTAAATGGGCAAACCTCTAAATTGAATTGTACTAAAAACATTTGGAGATCATTAGAGAAAAGGAATACACATTTTGGAATTTACAAAACTGAGCTCTGCTAGGGTTCTTCCTTGCATCATTTGATCTTACCAAGAATTAACCAATTCTTATGGCGATCCTTCTTGGCTTATCAAACTAGGTTTGTGGTGCCATTCTTATCTTATTTCTTTTCATCAATTTTGTATCTAGTTCTTCCTTCTAATTTCACAACTTCCACAGTTTTTGTCTCAAATTTCTTGCACTCATATCTTAAGTTATACGTACTCTTTTTCGGTGATTCTTGAGTCTAAATCGTTTTTAGAAAGAGATCTTTCACCTTGTTTTGGAATCACTCAATTCTGATGTCTATAGCGTGAGATATGGATGCTTCCTAAAAAAAATGGACAGAATCAGTTCTTTTCTTTCTTTATTCTTCCTTTCAATTTCATCTTCCAAATTCTATTTGTTCTAGTCCTAGTTAGGTCCAAATTCAAGAGGCTTAAGGAAAACCTCATCATTTGGTATCAAAGCTAGTCATTAGGGCTAGTGTTTGGGTGTGAATTGGAGCCAAAAGAAGGCTGTTTTGAAGCTATGTTTGGGGTGTGAGAGCACAACCTTGCTGTAGAAAATTGATAGTAATATTTAAAGAGAAACAACAAGGATTAAGAGGTTGTTTTGTTGCACTCAAAATCGTGATTGTGTGGGCCAATTTGGAACCATTCCAAGCTTGAAAAATTGGGGGAACCAAGGCTGCACAAAGAGGCGTACAGTGGCTGCCAAGTAAGTGAAAACGACACTTAAATGTGATTTTCTGAATTGCTTGAATTGTACTAAGATTGTAGAGGCTGAATTTGAGTGTTGAATTTTAAAAAAAAAATAGAATTGGAGTTTAAAAAAAAAGAAAGGAGATTTGGATGTGCTTAAACCTTGTTCTTATCTCTTGTTTGAATTTGTGAATCACTTGTCTTTCTAATTGTGAGTAGTGAACTTGTTCTTTGCTACTTGTCTTGTGATATTAAAAGCCTTGTGATTGCTGCAAATTAAAAATTCATTTCTTGAAGAGATTGTTTGATTCTAGTAAGAACTTTAAGCAAGAGAAATAATGGAAAAAGGCAAGAGAGATATATTAGCTTAAAAGCCAAATTTGTGTGAAACACTTTGAGTGAAATAGTTTTAGAGAGGACTTCTTTACCTCAAATCTATCTATGGCTGAAAGAGAGGGACCTCCATCCCCTACTAGGGAGCATAGGTTGTTGTTAGATGCCTTAACTCAAAGGATGAATGAGGTGTTAAGGGAGCATACAGAGGGAATTTATGACAGGCTTGAAACTTTAGAAAACCAAAATCAGAATGGGGAGAATGACCAATATAGAGATAAGAGGAGACATGAGAGGCATGAAAGGAGAGAACATGAGGGAGAACAAAGAAGAAACCGAGAGGAGGTTGTGAAAGTTACCATACCACCATTTAAAGGAAAAAGTGATCCTAAAACCTATATTGAGTGGGAGATGAAGGTAGAACAAATTTTCTCATGCCACAACCTAAATAAGGAGAGGAAGGTCAAGCTAACTACCTTGGAATTCACTGACTATGCCTTAGTTTAGTGGGATCAATTCCAAAAGGAGAGGAAGAGCTATGGAGAGCCTATGTTAGAGAGTTAGGAGGAGTTAAAAAGAGTGTTGAGAAGGTGGTATGTTCCATCCCACTACCATAGAGAGCTTCTCAATAAACTCCAAAGAATGACCCAAGGGAGTAAGAGTGTAGATGAGTTCTACAAAGACCTTGAAATAGCCATGATCCGAGCCAATGTAGAGGAGGAAAAGGAGGTTACCATGGCTAGATTCGTTAATAGGCTGAATGGAGATATAAGAGATGTTGTTGAGCTTCAAAATTATGTAGAAATGGAGGACTTAGTTCACCATGCCATGAAAGTGGAACAACAACTAAAAAGAAAAAGTGTGAGAAAGAGTGTATCAAACTATGATAACTCTAGATGGAAGGATAGGTTCAAGAAAAAGGGTACCTCATCTTCTAGGATCCCCACCATAGCCCCAAACCCAACCCAAAACAAGGGCAAAGAAATGGCAAACAAGTCTCGATCTAGAGACATAAAGTGTTTCAAATGTTTGGGTAGGGGGCACATTGCATCTGAATGCCCAACCAAGAAGGCTATGGTGTTCAAAGATAATAGAGAAATCACTAGTGAGAGTTCCCAAATTGAATCCTCAAGTGAGGAAGAGAGAGAGGAAGAGGAGGAGATTCCTGAAGGAGATTTGTTCATTGTGAGGAGAATATTAGGAGGATTAGCCAAAGAGGGTGAGAAAAGTCAAAGAGAAAATATTTTTCATACTAGATGTCGTATCCAAGGCAAACTTTGTTCCTTAATCATTGATGGAGGGAGTTGTACCAATGTAGCAAGTACTAGGTTGGTGACAAAAATGAATTTGGAAACTAAACCCCATCCTAGACCATACAAGTTACAATGGTTGAGTGAGGAGGGAGAATTAAGGGTGGATAAGCAAGTGGAGATTGAGTTTTCTATTGGAAAATATAAAGATAAAATTTTGTGTGATGTGGTTCCAATGGAAGCTAGTCATTTGCTTCTTGGGAGACCATGGCAGTTTGATAGAAAAGCTCACCATGATGGTCACACAAATAAATACACTTTTCACCATGAAAACCGCAAGGTTACATTAGTTCCATTGTCTCCAAAAGAGGTATGTGATGATCAAAATATCATGAGAGAAAAAAGAAAGCAAGAGAGGAAAGACAGGAAAGAAAATGAAAATGAGAGCAAAAAGAAAGAGAGAAAGAATGCTTTGTTTGTGAAGAGTGGAGAGGTGAGGAGAGCTTTAATGGCAAGGAAGTCTATGTATATACTCTATAATAAGGAGATTACTGCACTTGATTCTGACCTTGAACTTCCTAGCGGAGTTAAATCTATTTTGCAGGAATTTCAAGATGTTTTTCCAGAAGATATACCATCAGGACTTCCACCATTCAGAGGTATTGAACACCAAATTGATTTGGTGCCAGGGGCTGTGTTGTCTAATAGGCCAGCATACAGGAGTAATCCTCAAGAGACCCAGGAAATTCAGAGGCAAGTTGCTAAATTGATGAGCAAAGGATGGATTGAGGAGAGCTTGAGCCCTTGTACTGTACTAGTTATATTGGTGCCAAAGAAAGATGGAAGTTGGAGGATGTGTTCTGACTGTAGGGCCGTCAACAACATCACCATCAAGTACAGGTATACCATTCCCAGGTTAGATGATTTGTTAGATGAGTTGTATGGCTCTTGTTATTTCTCTAAGATTGATTTGAAAAGTAGATATAATTAGATTAGGATTAAAGAAGGTGATGAGTGGAAAACAGCTTTTAAAACCAAGTATGGCTTGTATGAGTGGAAAGTAATGCCATTTGGATTGATAAATGCCCCTAGTACTTTCATGAGATTGATGAACCATGTTTTGAGAGAGTTTCTAGGGAAATTTGTGGTTGTTTATTTTGATGATATTCTTATATATAGTAAAAATTTGGATGAGCATTTGCATCATTTGCTATCTATTTTACATGTGCTTAGAAAAGAAAGATTGTATGCTAATTTGGAAAAGTGCACGTTTTGTAAGGACCATGTTGTGTTTTTAGGATTTGTGGTTAATTCTAGTGGAGTGCATATAGATAAAGAGAAAATAAAAGCAATCCAAGAATGGCTAACTCCTAAGAGTGTGAGTGAGGTAAGAAGTTCCCATGGGCTTGCTAGTTTCTATAGGAGGTTTGTTAAGGATTTTAGTACCATTGCTGCACCTCTAAATGAACTAGTCAAGAAGCATGTGGGATTTAAATGGGGAGAGAAACAAGAGAAAGCATTTGTCGTCCTAAAGGAGAAATTAACACATGCACCCATACTTGCTTTGCCTAACTTTGCTAAATCCTTTGAGCTTGAATGTGATGCATCTGGGGTAGGCATAGGTGCTATTTTAATGCTAGAGGGACATCCCATTGCTTATTTTAGTGAGAAAATGAATGGGGTTGCCCTTAACTACCCTACATATGACAAGGAATTGTATGCTTTAGTTAGGATTTTGCAAACTTGGCAACACTATCTTCTACCTAAGGAGTTTATTATTCATAGTGATCATGAGTCTCTAAAGTATTTGAAAGGACAGGGAAAGTTGAACAAGAGACATGCCAAGTGGGTGGAGTTTCTTGAACAATTCCCCTTGTGATCAAGCATAAGAAAGGTAAGTTCAATGTGGTTGCTGATACTTTGTCTCGCAGGTATACTTTAATGACTAATCTTGAAACTAAATTTCTTAGTTTTGAATATATTAAGGAACTATATGAACATGATGCTAATTTTTCTCATATTTATCAAACATGTTCTCATACTATATCTGATGGGTATTTCAAGCATGATGGTTACTTAATAAATGATAAGAGACTTTGTGTGCCTAAAAGTTCAATTAGGGAATTGCTTGTTCAAGAGGCACATGAAGGGGGCTTAATGGGACACTTTGGGGTGCAAAAGACATATGACATCTTGCATGAGCATTTTTACTAGCCCCATATAAAGCATGATGTACATAAGTTATGTGATAAGTGTCTTGTTTGTAAAAAGGCTAAGTCTAGGGTTATGCTGTATGGATTATATACTCCATTGCCTGTTCCTGAACACCCTTGGATTGATATTTCTATAGATTTTGTTCTAGGTTTGCCTCGGTCTAAGGGAGGGAAGGATTCTATTTTTTGTGGTGGTTGAAAGATGGCTCACTTCATACCATGCAAGAAGGTAGACGATGCATGTCATGTAGCTGATTTATTCTTCAAAGAGGTGGTAAGACTGCATGGTTTGCCTAAGAGTATTGTAAATGATCGGGACTCTAAATTCCTTAGTCATTTTTGGAGGACCTTGTGGGGAAAGATAGGCACAAAACTATTATTTTCTACTACTTGTCATCCCCAAACTGATGGACAAACAGAGGTTGTAAATAGGACTTTATCTACTCTCCTTAGAGCTGTTCTAAAGAAAAATTTTAAGTCTTAGGAGGAATGTTTGCCACATGTTGAGTTTGCTTATAATAGGGCTATACATAGTACTACTCAGTTTTTACCTTTTGAAATTGTATATGGTTTTAATCCTTTGACTCCTTTGGATTTATTTCCTTTACCTAACATTTCTCAATTGCAAGATAAGTTTGGGCAGGTTAAAGCTGATTATGTCAAGAAATTACATGAGAATGTTAAGGCCCAACTTGAGAAGAAAATGGAAGGGTATACCAAACATACAAACAAAGGAAGGAAAAAGGTAACATTTGAACTAGGTGATTGGGTATGGGTACACTTCAAAAAGGAAAGATTTCCATCTCAAAGGAAGACTAAGCTTATGCCAAGAGGAAATGGACTTTTTCAAGTATTGGCTAAGATCAATGACAATGCATATAAGATTGACTTGCCAGGTGAGTATGGTGTGAGTGCTACCTTTAATGTGGCTGATTTGTCCTTTTATGATGCAAGTGATGAATTAATAGATTTGAGGACAAATGGTTCTCAAGAAGGAGGGAATGATGAGGACTTCATGGGAGAAGCCCAAGCCCAGGCCCAAGTCCAGAAAGAAGTCTAAGATCCAATACAAGGTCTAGGAGGGCCCATGACAAGAGTAAGAGCTAAAAGGGCTCAAGAAGAACTTAAAAAGATGGTGAACAACTTATTAGAGGCCCAACATCAGATTGAAACCCAACATGTGGAGCCTAGGGTTTACACATGCATAGCCCACTTGGAATGAAAGGAGAAGAGCCAAAAGAGTCAATCTGAACTTTCAAGACCTTTATATGTTTTTGGGACTGTTTTTATTTTTATTTTCAATTGCATTCTAGTTCTATTTGGTGTATGGCTGTGTTCAAAAAAATATATTTTGTCCACAGCAGGATTAGAACCCAGGCACTTGAAGCTGAATATATCTCCTTAACCACTGGAACATATCAGTGATGCTTATGCTAAGGGGTTTTGTTTTTATTTTTGTTAAGTCCTAAATGGGTAAACCTCTAAACTGAATTGTACTAAAAACATTTGGAGATCATTAGAGAAAGGGAATACACATTTTAGAATTTACAAAACTGAGAGTTTCGCTCTGCTAGGGTTCTTCCTTGCATTATTTGATCTTACCAAGAATTAACCAATTCTTGTGACGATCCTTCTTGGCTTATTAAACTAGGTTTGTGGTGCTATTCTTATCTTATTTCTTTTCATCAATTTCGTATCTAGTTCTTCCTTCTAATTTCACAACTTCATTAATTTTCGTCTCAAATTTCTCACACTCATATCTCAAGTTATACATACTCTTTTTCGGTGATTCTTGAGTCTAAATCGTGTTTCAAAAAGAGATCTTTCACCTCGTTTTGGAATCACTCAATTCTGATGTCTATAGCGTGAGATATGGATGCTTCCTAAAAAAAATAGACAGAATCAGTTCTTTTCTTTCTTTATTCTTCCTTTCAATTTCATCTTCCAAATTTTGTTTGTTCTAGTCCTAGTTAGGTCCAAATTCAAGAGGCTTAAGGAAAACCTCATCAGGTGGTGAGGAGGAGAGAGGAAAATATGGCTTCTCCTTCAAGCCATGAGGAAATTGCTAGGAAGCTTCCTCCAAGCTTCTCCAACGAGCTAAGCTTTCACCTTTTGAAAAGTCAAAGTGATATCATGGTGATGATGTCACCATTGTGATGTCATTAAAGTGTTCTCTAAAATATGACTAACACTGTATCAGATAAATTATCAGTAAACAGAAATTACAGTTAACAAAATCGGTATTTATTGTCCAATAGATAATAAAATTATTCTGTGATTTTTATTTATCAGATAAAAATCTTGAAAAATATAAAATCTCGTAAACTGTGTCTAGCCTCGGGTTTAGTAAGATCCCTCGTCAACGTTTCCATAGTTCAAGGTTCTCGGAGAAAATATCTCATTTCTCCGGCTCCGCTCAATGCGCATATAAAATGAGGAATAATATTAAAATATTTTGCGTTCTCTGAAAAATCCAGAAAAATTCACAAAAATCATAAATATTATAAAATAACTATTTATCATTAAATTATAAATTTTGGGGGTATTACATGATCCAGCTCAAGACCATAGTCTAGAAGTTGTTGCTTCATCCAAAAGATTTGAGCACAATAACTTTCAGCAGCAACATATTTAGCTTCAGTTGTTGACAATGCCACATTATTTTGCTTCTTGCTATGCCAAGAAACTAATGAGCTTCCAAGCAAATGGCATGTCTCACTAGTACTCTTCCTATCCATTTTGCAACCAGCAAAGTCAGAATCGGAATAACCAATTAGGCTACATGAAGCACACTTAGGGCACCACAATCCTATTTGTGAAGTGCCTATTAGATATTTCATAATTCGTTTTACAGTATATAGGTGAGATTCTTTAGGATTTGCTTGATATCTAGCACACATGCATACACTAAACATAATATCAGGCCTACTAGTGGTAAGGTCTAGGAGTGAGTCAATCATACCTCTATACTTGGTAATTTCCACAGACTTACATCCTTCATCCTTGTCCAAGTAACAAGAAGTACCTATTAGTGTTGTCATTTGCTTGGCACTTTCCATTCCAAACTTCTTGAGCAACTACTTGCAGTATTTGGATTGACTTATGAAAGTCTCATCCTTTGTTTACTTGATTTGAAGACCAAGGAAGAAGTTGAGCTCACCCATCATGGACATCTCAAACTTACTTTGCATAATTTTAGCAAATTCTTTACAAAGAGAGTCATTAGTAGCACCAAATATAATATCATAAACATATATTTGAACAAGAAAAATGTCATGCTTTTTATGTTTGATGAAAAGTGTGGTCAACCTTTCCTATAGAAAATCTATTTTCTAAAAGAAACTTGCTCAACCTTTCATACCAAGCTCTAGGAGCTTGTTTCAAGCCATACAAGGCCTTTTTAAGTTTAAAAACATGGTTGGTCAGTTCAAAGTTTTCAAAACCAGGAGGTTGATCCATATATACTTCTTCTTGTATGAAACCATTTAAAAAAGCACTTTTGACATGCATTTGAAAGAGCTTAAAATCCATGATGCCTGCATGCATATGCAAGTAGCATGCTAATGGCTTCTAATCTAGCTACGGGAGCATAAGTTTCTTCATAATCTATGTCTTCTTCTTGATTATAACCCTTAGCTATGAGCCTAGCTTTGTTTCTTATTATTAAGCCTGTTTCATTAAGTTTGTTCCTATAGACCCATTTGGTGCCAATTATAGGATGATCATTGGGCCTTGGTACTAATTCCCAAACTTGATTCCTCTCAAATTGGTTTAGTTCAGCTTGCATGGCCAAGATCCAATGTTTATCATTAATGACATCATTTATGTCTTTAGGTTCAACTTGAGAGACAAAAGCCATATGATTACATGCATCTCTAAGAGTTTTACCAGTAATTACCCCTTTTGATACATCACCTATCACTTTGTTAAGAGGATGTTATCTTGATGTTCTCCATTCCTTGGGAAGATCCATGATTTGAGAGTCCTCTTGTCTTGGGGAATCATATGGGCTTTCTTCTTGCTTCTTGACTTCTTTTCCTTGATTTTCTAGGTGAGTCATTTCTAAAATTTCTGCAACATCATCAACAAACTCCTTTTCGACTCGTTTGGATTTGTTTCATCAAATGCAACATGTATAGACTCTTCTATGGTCATATTTCATTTATTGTAAACTCTAAAGGCCTTATTATGTATAGAATAGCCAAGAAATATTCCCTCATCAGATTTTGCATCAAACTTTCCCAAGTTACCCTTTCCATTGCTTAAAATAAAAGATTTACATCCAAAAACATGAAAATGTGAGACATTTGGTTTTATTCCTTTGTATAACTCATAGGGAGTTTTCTTTAAAATTAGCCTTATTAGAGCCTTATTCATAACATAACAAGCGGTGTTAACCGCATCCGCCTAAAAATACTTAGGAAGGTTAGCCTCATTGAGCATAGTTCTTGTCATTTCTTCTAAAAATCAATTTTTCCTTTCTATAACACCATTTTGTTGTGGTATTCTAGGGGCCAAAAAATTATGCTCAATGCCATGTTCATCACAAAAGGTTTCAAATTCAGGATTTTCAAATTCACTACCATGGTCATTTCTTATGGATGCAATACAAAAACTTTTTTCGTTTTGGATAACTTTGGAAAGCTTTTTGAATGATTGAAAAACATCATTTTTGTGAGACAAAAATAATGTCTATGTAAACCTAAAAAAATCATCCACAATCACTAAAGCATAGTAATTCCCACCAAAGCTCATAGTTCTAGAGGGACCAAAAAGATCCATGTGCAAAAGTTATAGAGGTCTAGAAGTTGAAACCACATTTTTAGCTTTAAAAGAGACCTTTACTTGTTTTCCCTTTTGACATGCATCACAAAGTTTATCTTTTTCAAATTTGAGCTTTGGAAGACCAATTACTAGATCTTTAGAAACCAATTTGTTTAAGTGATCCATGTGAATGTGAGCAATTCTTCTATGCTATAACCATGAATCATTTTCTTTAATCATAAAGCATGTAGCATCATTTGAGGAAATATCATCAAGGCTAATCATATATATGTTATTGACCCTATGACCAACAAACTTAACATGCTTATCATCCTTACCCTCAATTATGCAACAATTTGAATCAAATATCACTCTATTTCCCTTATCACATAGTTGACTAATGCTAAGCAAGTTATGTTTGAGTCTTTCAACAAGTAAAACATTATCAATGGATGAGGAAGGGATCTTACCAACTTTACCAACTCCAAGAATCTTTCCTTTGTTGTTGTCACCATATGTCACGTGACCACTCTTCTTGGGTACAATGAAGGAAAACTTGGAGCCATCACCAGTCATGTGCTTGGAGCATCCACTATCAAGATACCAACTTGAACTTTTGGTCTTCAAGTACACCTACAACACACATTCAAATTTTAACCTTTGGTACCCAAATCTTCTTGGATCCTTGTGTGTTAGTGTTAGGCATAGTGCCCTTAGGGACCCAAACCATTTTAGTTCCAACCTTTGTGTTGATTTTCTTCCTCACATTACATGTTGATGCACTATGCCCTTTCTTTCCACAATGAAAGCATTTAATGAAGGGACTACTTGAGGTACTTGAGGAAACAAAGAGATTCTTGAGAAACTTTTGTTGATTATTGGGATTATACCCTAAACCGGCTTTTTGGAAAACACATCTTTGTTTCCCTAGCAATACATTCAAGTTGTCTCTTCCAAAGGTGAATTTTGCAAGTGTATTTTTCAAATCCTCAATTTCATTTTCATATTCTTTACATGAAGAACAAGATGAGGGTGTGGGTGCATTATCATGTGAAGAACAAATCATGCATGATGAATTACCATCAATAAGTCCAAGAGTCTCATTTTTAACTTTGAGTTCTTCAATCTCCTTAGTTAAAATAGAAATTTTGTTAGTCATTAACGAGATTATTTTGTTGGAAGTTAAAACCATTTTAGTGAACCTCATGGATTCATTATGAAATTCTTGAAATGCATCTTGCTATTCACTATATGAGGGAGAAAGTTCAATATTAGATGAGGTTACCTCGGTTTCACTTTCTTCTTCTTCTTCTCCATTTGCCATGAGGCAAAGATGTACTTCCTCATCCTCCATATAATCGGTGGAGTCCATATCGTTGTCTTCCCATGCAATATATGCTCTTCTTCCTTTTCTTTCCTTGAAAGGCTTCTATTCAAATTTCTCCATCTTCTTTTGATAAGCTGGACATTTCATCTTCATGTGCCCTAATTTTCCACATTCATAGTAAGTTTGAGTAGATGAAGTTCCTTCTCCCTTTTGATATGACTTCTTAGGAGGAAAAGGAGGTCTTCTTTGATTTCCTTTCTTCTTGAGAAATCTTCCAAACTTCTTCACAAGGAGGCTGAAATTCTCTTCATTCATTTCAATATATTCAAGATCATTTCCATCATCTTCATCTTCATATTCAATTAAGGAAGAAGTGGCTTTGAGAGTAATCCCCTTTTTCTTCTTATCTTGCTCCTCATTTTGACTTAATCTATTTAGCTCCAACTCATGCTCTTGAAGCTTTCCAAAGAGAGTGGCCAAGGTCATTGCGGCTAGATTTCTTGACTCTGATATGGCCGTCACTTTGGGTTGCTAACAACTGTTCAAGCATCTCAAAACTTTGTTAATAAGATCTTCATTGGCAAAAGTTTTTCCCAATGAAGCAAGATGATTAACTATATGAGTAAATCGTTTTTGCATATCTTGAATGCTTTCCCCTTGATTCATTCTAAATAATTCATATTCATGAGTGAGTGTGTTAATTCTAGATCTTTTTACCTCACTTGTACTTTCATGGGTTACTTGCAATGTATCCCATATTTCTTGAGCGATCATACAATTTGACACCCAAAAAAATTTATCATGGAATGCCCCTTTTTCTGAGATAAGAAGGAACGTCACACCATAATAAAGCGAAATAAAAATGCGAAAAATAAGTAAATGAAATCATAAATTAAGACCCGATTCATTTTTAATATATAAATGCATATCTTCAATCGAAATTATGTAGTAGTCAGGTATATATATATAGAGATATATATATATATATATATATATATATATATATATATATATATATATATATATAGATATATATATATATATATATGCATCAAGCCTGTTTAATTACATTATCAAATTTTCAAAAAGTAAAAGGCTTTACCCACCCCCAAGATGTTTACAAATTTACATCCCATCAAAATAGCAAAACGTCATGCTTCCCAAAAAGATATACAGATAGCCATCAGTAGCCACTGACAGTATCAACCCCTAAGACTGACGAGAAGGAACCGAAGCAGGATCCTCCTCAGGGTTTTCCTCGTTAAATGAGATCATCATCGGAGTGACCGAATTTCGAGCAGAAGCTCGAGCACTGGAAAGAAATGAGTCCTCCTGTGGGGTGTAATAAAGATTATCCCACAAATCCCTAACGGGTAGGTAAAACTCTAAGTGGACAAAAGCAGTAAAATCAAAGACAGGCGGGTCATAGTGACCCCAAGCTAATGACACAGTTAGTTCCCCATGATAGATGCATCGGTTCGTGCGTAAGTTTATATGCCAATAGTCAGGTCCTCCATGAAAGGTCATCTTCGCATTGTGATTGGTATTGACATAAGCGATGGTTTTGATGACAACAAACAAGAAAGGAAATGAAAATACGAAGATCAAGCACCAAAGGATTCAAGTTTAGCATATAGGTCCTTAGATCTTGTGTAAAGGTATTTTGGGATTCATTCTAAGCTCACTTATAGGCTTTCCTAAATGGTTTGCAAAATCATATGTTACTTTTATGAAAATAAGTTTTTGTTTTTGCAAAATGCCTTTTATAAAGATTCAAAAAGATTTGGAAAACTTTGGTTGAATAAACCTTTAAGATATCTCCTTTTATGCTCAAATCAATAACTGGTTATCACTATTCATCTAACTGGTTAGGTGCCAAAATAGAAACGTGGGAATTGGTTTTTTAATTTGACTAACCGATTAGACAATTTAAGTAATCGGTTATTTGTGAAAAAAGAAGTTGTGGCTTCTTTTTTTTAAGAGCCTAACCGATTAGGTCCCTGTCCTAACCGGTTAGTATGTACGTTTCCAAAGAAATGAATTCTGTTTCAAAAAAGCCTAACTGATTAGGAAGTTAAACTAACCAATTAGTATGTTTTAAAACACACGTGAAAAAGGATTCTAAAGAAGCCTAACCGATTAGACTCATTTGCTAACCGGTTATTTGATTAAAACAGAAATCAATCTTAAATGTATAACCGATTAGGAATGTTTCCTAACCGGTTAACTGGGAGATCAGAAAACATGAACAACGGCTCTATTGCAGAGCATTTAATGGTACCAACTGTCCTCAACGGCACAAAATCTCTTTTGGCTATAAAACTAAGTTGTTGGGCATTTATGTTGGTTAGTCAATCAATCTGAAAAACGTTCAAAAGCATTGAATTCACGTTTTCTATATCACCTCCATAATACCTTGTTTTTGAGCTTGAATAGAGTGAATCCTTGATACCCATAAGCTTCAATTTGTATTATCTACTCTTTTGAGAGAGTTTCTATCATTTAAACACTTTGTTTATCTTGTAAAGAGGGTGAGGTATCCCTCTAGTGAAAAAGGGTGAGGTATCCCTTGTTGAAAAGAAGGTGAGGTATCCTTCAAAGGTGTAAAGAGGGTGAGGCATCCCTCAAAGGTTGTAAAGGGTGAGGTATCCCTGTTTTGAGGCTCAAGCACAAAGGGTGAGGTATCCCAATGTGTGGTGAGTGCTCTTGTTTGTAAAGGTTGTCAAGCACCTGTTGAAGCTTGAAGATATAGTGGAAAATCTCTAGCGGTTGCTTGAGAACTGGACGTAGGTCACAAGTGGATTGGTGACTGAACCAGGATAAACCTTGTGTTTGATCTTCTAAACTCATCTCTTTACATTTGTGCATTTATTTTATATTCTTACTTGAATGTTATTCAACTTGGCTTATTTAATTTGTGAGTGAAATATTCAATCTCATTTATCTATTCACTTCAATCATCTAATAGCTTCAACAAAAATTGATAATCAAACGTGTTGCGAAAGATTTACGAAAATATTTTACACACTCAATTCACCCCCCCTCTTGAGTATTGAGGCCACTTGGTAACACGTATATCCCAAAAATCGGCACAGACGTGACAACATCTTCAAGCAAGCTCTATTCGTAGTCAGGCCAGAAACCAGGAAACTCAGGCACTTCCTTTTCTTCATGAACATCTTCTTAGAAGCAAATAAATAAAACAAAAACACAAGCATACACGAAAGAGGTGAGACACCCAACATTCATTACCAATACGACGGTAAGAAAACAGAATGGCGCTAGGCGCCCACATAGCATCACCACACACATATTCATCAACAGTAATAAATAAAATAAGCAGTAAAAGAAGAATAACAATAAGTAATAGTAAAAATAAGCAATAAAAGATAAGCAGCACAATATCTGAAGTAGTCAACAATTCAACAATTAGATAATATTTACAACAGTAAAGGAGATAATTTAACAGTATAAGTACTTATGCCAGATGAAATATGAGACTGACAATGCCTAATGCATATGGTACGAAAATCCTACTCCATGGAGCTAGACATCAACATTCGGAGAGAATGATCAAGGAGTCATGTCAGTATCTCGTTAGCCTTAAAATAAGGTGCTTTCTCATAAAAATAATATTTTGTGCAACATGGCTTATACATGACACCTCAATAATTGATCGCGATATAGGACAACGTCTCGGTCTGGATCGTCGGTGTGTTTGCATCGGTCTATCCCACAGCCCCAGTGGAGCTACCACTGTCTATTGTGAGAAACCCGCATCTCGACGCCCCCAAGGCCAACAATCATGACCTACGCTTAGTCTACTCGCATCCGCACTAAGGTGTAATTCAATCTCCTAGGCATACACTACCTTTCCAATAGAGTCCAACGGACATTCATCAATGCATGATGACTCAATATACATCATGTAGGTTCATTAATTATATGTTTCTCACAAAACAATGCACATCATGCATATTCATTAAGAATATAATTTTCATGGAACATACCACAATGGCATATGAACAGTCCTCAATAACTCCATGCCACAATTTAGCCAAGTAAATATCAACAAGTATTTAGTCCCACACATGGACTCACAATATCATACAATTCATTCTCAATATCAACATTTCATATATATATAGTTCAACACATACCAAAATTCCATATCATAAATCCAACATTCCTAATTACTTAAGTCTTTAACAATTATGCAAATTTTGGGTCAAAGAACCCTTAAAACCATGGCCTCTCAAGAGCCATTACTCAATCAATTTCTTCCATCACATTATAAATTACATATGTCTAAATTACTTAATTCCCAAGGATGCACAAAAGCACCACTTGGATCCAAAAATCCTTTAGAGGTCGTGAGCCTTCCTAAGCCATCAATATTTCAATTTTTTTTCTATTTCATGCATCAATCCTTTAATACCTAATTACATAAGCTACATTTAGTACAAAATCAAATTCAAATCCCTAAAATTTGAGTCAAAATCGTGACCTCCCTAAGATAATAGTAAACCTTAAAATTTCCACTCATCCAACCTAACATTATCAAAGCATTTAAAACAAACAACACTTTAGTCTCAATCAAAAACACACAAACATGAAAAATAATCAAATAAAGTGAGCAATCCATTATGGATTTCTGCATCAACAACCACACAAAAGTCTTCTTACTACCAATAATGGTTGAAGTGAGTAAATCTCCCTCTTTCCAAAAGGAAGAACACGAAAATCACCTCCTTGGTTGCTCCTTAGTGGTTCGGTTTTGGCCTCCCAAAAACCCTAGAAATCTATCTCAAAGGGTCAACACCAATAGCTTGGAAAAAAAAGGATCCATGGCCAAAAATATCACCATAGAAATGAAAAATAGGAAGAGAAAGTGAAGAATCAAAGATTTACCTTCAAAGCTTCAAGCTTTGTTCTTGAGAAAAAGTGAAGAAGATGATGGATTAAGAAGAAGATCACTAAAGAGAAAAGCTTTGGAATGATGAGAAAAATGTAGAAATGGTGATGGCGAAGCAAGAAAATGAAGAATGGTCGCCAATGGGCAGCAAACTGTGAAGAGGGTGAAGGAGAAGAAGAAGAAGAAAGAAAAATGTGGGAAGAAAAAATGAAGAGAAGAAAAAAGGTGATAGGTTTTAGTGTTTTAGATTTTTGGAGTAAAATGGATAAGTGAAATTTTAATTTTTGGACTCCCCCCTAAAGCCCTAAGCCGCGGCAATGAGAGAGAGAAGGAGAGGGATGAGTGGCTTCTCCTATAAGCTTTGGGCATTTTAGTCTTTTATGGTCAAAGCTTCCATGAGAAACTTGATTATAATATAGTATTTTTGAATTAAAGTGGATTTGATTAGACATAAAGTGGATTACATTAGGATAAGGTGATAGGATTTCTATCACATGCTATTATCCAATGGACAATGGTTACAGTTGACAGAAGTCAATATTAATTATCCAGTGGATAATAAAATACACAATGATTTTTATTTATTAGATACAAATCTCGAAAAATGTAAAACCTCGTAAACCATGTCCAACCTCAGGTTTAGTAAGATCCCCTGTCGACGTTTCTATAGATCAAGGTTCTCGGGTAAAATATCTCATTTCTCGGCTCCGCTCAATTTGCACGCAAAATAAAGAATAATATTAAAATATTCTGCGTTCTCAAAAAAATCTAAAAAAATTCACAAAAATCACAAATATTATAAAATGTCTAATTATAATAAAATAAATAAATTTTGAGGTGTTACACATCATACCCTAAAGAAGTAGTGATGATATTTTTGGCTCTTAAGTTGTATTGGACATTTTTCTTGTCATCATTGGTCCATTCATTTCTTGGTGTATTTGTTCTAACACCATCAACAAGACATGTGGAGACAAAAGGACCATTTTCAATAGCATCCCACACATCAATATCAGTAGCTTCAATAAAAATCTTCATCCTTTCTTTCCAATATGCATAACCATCCCCATTGAAAAATGGAGGCTTTTTTATAGAATAACCTTCATTAGAAAAACCATTTGAAGCCATCTTTTCTCTTGAAGCGGCTAAGCTCTTTATACAAGAGTCTAGCTCTGATACCACTTGTTACCAAGTGGCTTCAATACTCAAGATGGGAGGTGAATTGAGTTTATAAAACAAGTTCGTAATTTTTTCGCAAAACACTTGAATGTTGAATTTTGTTGAAGCTAGTGACTACTTGAAATGAATGAATTGATAAGAACAATAGATATTGCTTAATAACTAACCAAGAGAGAAGTAATCAAGTAAGAAAATAAGCAATGCACAAATGTAAAGAGAAGGGTTTAGAGAATCAAACACAATAGTTTATCCTGGTTCGGCAATCCACATGTGACCTACGTCCAGTCCTCAAGCAACCACTCGAGATTTTCCACTATATCTTCAAGCTTCAATAGGTTCTTGACAACCTTTACAAATTAAGCACTCAACTCCTTGGGATGCCTCACCCTTGAGCTAGAGCCTTTTCAAACAAAGGGATACCTCACCCTTTACATATTTAAGGGATGCCTCACCCTCACTACAGATTCTATAGAGATTGAATAGATTGAAACTCCCTCAAAGAGTGGATAATACAAATTGAAGCTTATGGGTATTAAGGATTCATACTTTAGCTCAAAAATAAGGAAATATATGAAGTGAATGCGCAAAACTCGTATTGATGCTCAAACAAGGTTTTTCAGAATATTTTTCTAACCCCATCAATGCCCAATAACAATGCATTTAAAGCCCATTGAGAATTAGAGTCGTTGGGGGTAGTTGAGAAGCATTAAATGCTTCATTATATCTGTTGCACTCTGTTTCTGAGAAACCACGTTATTCGAATAACAAGATGGTTATTCGAATAAAGCTTTATATAGCATTTAGAGGAAAAGCTTGCTGGACAACATTATTCGAATAACACAAGTGTTATTTGAATAAGTCACTTAAAAACTAATTTTTGGGAAAACATGTTATTCAAATAATATAATATTTGGAATTTTTGTGAATTTCTTTGGATTTTTCTGAGAACGCGAAATATTTTAATATTATTTCTCGATTTATGTGCAAACTGAGCGGAGCCAGAAAAATGAAATATTTTTCCCGAGAACCTTGATCTGTGGAAACGTCGATGGGAGATCTTACTAAACCCGAGGCTGACATGGTTTACGAGATTTTACGTTTTTTGAGAAATTGTATCTGACAGAGCGATGAATCGCTATGTAAAATTTATCCACTAGACAATTAATACTGACTTCTGTCAACTGTAACAATTGTCCATTAGATAATAGCAAGCATTAGAAACCCTATCACCTTATCCTAATGCAATCCACTTTATATCAAATCAAATCCACTTTAATTCAAATTGGTGTACTTTCTTCAAAGCTTCTATGAGAAGCTTTGACCACCAAAGGACAACAATACCCTTGGCTTGTTGGAGAAGTCTCTCCACCCCTCTCTTCCCTCTCATTGTCGTAGCACTCTAAGCAATTTTGCTCCCACACACTTAACGTAACTTACCCCAAAATATCTCACACTTTCACCAACACTTTCTCTCTCTTCAAGTTTCTTCTTCATTTTCTCCTCTTCTCTCTTCTTCCTCCTTCTTAGCTACGAAATTGCAGCCCTCATCTCCACCATTTTCCTTCATCTTTTCTCTTCACCAAGCTCATTTCTACCCTCACCTTTACTTCCTCTACCTTCCTTATCTAGAAAGTTTCTTCATTTTCCATCTTCACCTTCATTTTCCCTCTTCCTCCTCTCTTCTTCTTCCTCTCTAATCTGAAAATTCCAGCCACCATTGTGATCATTTCTCTTCACTTTTCTCTTCATAAATACTATTTCTACACTTCCCTCAACCTCCTCTACAACTTCTATTTGAAGGGTTTTCTTCAAAAACCCACTTTTCCACCATTGTCATCCAAGGCAAAGCTTTGAGCTTGAAGGTAAAGTTCTCATTTTTCTTCCCTTTTCTCTTCATTTTTGTACTCTAGGGTCTCATTGGAGACCAAAGGTTCATTCTTTACCATGTTTAATGTTGGTTCTTGATGATTGAAAATCCTAGGGTTTTGAAGGCTCAAAACCAAAATTCACCAAGACCTAGAAGGAGACCATTTCGTGATTCTTCCTTACGTAAGAGGGAGATTATCCACTTCAACCACTAATGGTGGTGAGGGAACCTTTGTGTGCTTGTTGATGGAGGATTCCATCTTTGAATGTTCACTTTCTTTAATGATTTTGCATGATTTTGTGTTCTTGATGTTGAATAAATACTTGAATGGTGATTTTGCATATATTGGTTGTGTTAAATATGCTTGATCATATTAGGGTTGTTAAATGAAAAATTTGGAGTTTCCTACCCTAACATGGTGCCACAGTTTTGAGTGGAATTTTGGGATAAAAATTGGGTTTTGTACTCAAAGAAATAAAACTTATGTGATTTAATGTTGAATGATAATATTGAAAATAATGAATGGAAAATTTTAAGGGTTTAATACCCAAAGGGGAGACCACAGTTTTGACTTAGAACCATGAAGGATTGAATTGACTATGGTGAACAAAAATTAAAGTGATTTGATATCAAGGAACTAATACATAAAATGGAGAGGGATTAAGATTTTGAGAACCTTGAGGGACCACGATTTTAGAGAGAAAGTTTAAGGTTTAAATGATGCCTTGGTGCATCTTTGGAAATTAAGAAATTAGAGATATGCATAATCCATAATAAAGTGGAAGAATTAAATTGAATAATGAGACTTGAGAAGGCCACGGTTTTGAAGGGTAACTTACCCTAAAATTTTATATAATTGACCAAAAGTTTAAGACTTTAAAAATATGAATCCAAGATATAAACTTGTGAAAATTGAGGAGCTATATGTGAACACATATTAATATTGAGATTTTCATTCTATTGTTGTTGAGGGATTGAATTGACCCCATGTGGAACAAAAGCTATGTAATTAGGTATTAAGAGACTAGTGTATAAAATGGAAGAAAATTTAGAATCTTGAAGGCTTGGGAGGCCACGGTTTTAAGGGTTGTTTAACCTAAGGAATTTCATAATTTATTAAGACTTAAGTTATTAGGAACGTTGAACCCTTAATGGGGAATGTTGATAATGGATAGACCATAAATATACATTGAGGTCGAGAAGTGGTTCCATATTGTTATAAAACCCTATGTGGGTTAAGTAATTGTTGATGAGATTATGATGTATTGACATTGATAATGAATTATATACCGTCGTGGTATTGAATATGATAAATACATCTTTGATGAACATACATGATTAGACATTGTGTCGTCATGCATATATGTTATCCGTTGGGCATATTTAAATTGATAAATATACATGATTGGATATTGCATCGTCATGCATATGTGTTGTCCGTTGGACATTATTATAAAGGCGATATGTGCCTAGGAGTTGAATAACACCTTTGTGCGGTGCGAATAGACTAAGCGTAGGGTCATAGTGGTTGGCCCTGGAGGCGTCGAGATGCGAGTGCCTCATCATGGACAGTTAAGAGCTCCTTTGTGCCGTGGGGCAGACCGATGTAAACACACCGACAATCCGGACTAAGACGCTATCTTATATCACGATCAACTGTTGAGGTGTCATATATAAGCCATTGTTGCGCAAATATTTTTATGAGATAAAGCACACTATTTTTTAAAGGCTAACGATATACTATAAAGCACACTATTTTTCATTCACTTTGAAAAATGTTTATGTCTAACTCTATGGAGTAGGGTTTTTGGTACCATAATGCATTGTGCACTGTTCATTATTGGTCTCATAAATTGTTGAGCATGAACACTTGTGACTATGAGAATACCTGTTTTGTTTTTGCAATGATTATCTAGATATTGTGCTGATTAATTGAGATATTATTGCGACCTACCTGGTGTTATTGATTCTTACTATTGCTTAAAATTGTACTATTTTATTATAAATTCTACTATTACTGTTAATGAATACATGAACTGTATTGCTATATGGGCGCTCTACGCCGTGTTGTTTTCTTACTACCATAGTGGTAATGAAAGTTGGGTGTCTCACCTCTTTATTTCATTACTCTGTCTTATGTTGCGTTGAATAAAGACTGTGAAGAGCCTAAGTTAGATTTGTTTAGTTATTATTGGAGAATCGACTTCTGTTTCATTGTGATGGCATCTGGACAAGCTCCTCTCATTCGCACGTGGATACAATTTCATGAAGGCTCGGAAGCCTGGCATTTCAGCCGTGATGCGGAGCGTGTTACTTACATTAGCAATGTGCAAATTTGGATCTTCTGCCTAACCTCCCCCAAACTGATTTTGTTGCACCAGCTGTAGAAAAGCTGTTTTAATTTCAAAATTGTTTGCTTGGATAGTAGGTTGCACAATACTGGTTAAGACATTTTCAGAAAATGGAATGACATAATCAGCTAAAGTGTGTCTTCTTTGTGCAGTAGTATTCTCAGCCATCTTTTCTTCTTCAATTTACTTTTCTTTTCTGATTGCTCTTTCTGTTCTTGTTATCTCTAGATCAAAGAGTAATTCTCTTGACTCCAAATTACCTTGCATACACAAGCAAACAAGCAAACCAAAGTGAAGTAAAGAAAAGAAATAAAATATATAAATGACTAATAAAAATAAACAAAGAAACAAATTAAAAAGAAAAATAATCTATAAATAAAAGAAAAATTTAACAAAAATAAAAATAAACAATTATAGATAAAAATAAACAAAGAAAAAAATCCTTAAATTAGTATCTTTTCAACTACTATTTATTATTAATAACAATAATCCCCAACAACGGCGCCAAAAACTTCTTGTGAAATCAGCAAGTGCACCAAATCGCAAAAGTAATAAAAAGTGAGTAAGAGTATCGTTCCACGAGGATTAAGTTATTAATTACTAAATTCACTGAAAGTGACACTATTTAAGATAACAAAGAAAGAGAGTTGTTTGCAATTTAATTAAAAAGAAATATAAGTAAAACAATTAATCAAGGGGGTGAAAAACAATGGTATTAAAGCGTTAGGGTTCAGATTTCACTTGAACTCTTTAAATGCACATTCAAATATTGGTTTAACTATGTTCTATTTCAATGATTTATGGCCAATTCCCAAAATTAATTAATACCCAACCCTTGGTATATTAATTCTCTTATACTGATTAGAATTAACTACCCTAAATAGAAAGACATTATCAAGAACGAAGAAATTAAAGAAAGACCACATAACCCACAATGTCTATTCTTAGCGATTATAGAAATTATGATGTTTATCACATGTTATAGGTTCATGCAAATTTTTTCAAATCATACATCAACCCAAAAGATCTTTCTTAAATTGGCCAGATTTAGAAAAGCATTAAGAATAGAGATAAACACGTAAATCATGAAATAAAAACATAAATTAAACCCATAAAAGAAGTTACATCATCAAAGTATCAAGATCCATCATCTCCCTAACAAAAGAGATTTAGTTACACATGAAAAAAGAAGAACACAAAGGGAAGAATATGACAAACTCCATTGTAGAAAGGTGAAAAGGTTGAAGAAAATTCCTAATCTTCAAGCCTAATTGCGCCCATGTAACACCCCGATTTTTCACATTTCTCAATAAATATGATGTTTGTGAGTTTCATGATTTTTTGAATATTTTATTATATTTTGAGATATTTTAAATATTTTATTATATTTTAGATATTTTGAGATATTTTATTATATTATAGATATTTTGAGATATTTTAAATATTTTATTATATTATAGATATTTTGGATTAATTTTGTGATTTTGTGAATTATTTGATTTATTTTTATTTTATTATTATTTTGGACTGTGTGTGGACCTAGGGCGGGCCCAAAAAAATAAAAATTTTTTGGAGCCAAAAAATTTTATAATGTTGATGCGATGCTGAGGGAATTTACTAAACCTGAACTGGAAACAGTTTACAAAATTTTATTTCTCTGAGATTTTATCTAATAAATAAAATCTAGGTACATTTATTGTCCATTGGACAATAACTATTAGTTTTGTCAACAGTAACTTCTGTCCATTGGGTAATAGCTTCCGATAAAGATCTACGTAGAAAATTCTAGACATAAGCCTAGTCAAAAATAGTAAGCCATGACCCACACCTTAGAACCAATGGAAAACTAGCTTAATGGTGAAGTTTTGACTCACCTTTATGAAGGACCAATAGAAAGGAAGCTTAGTGATGAAGTTTTGACTCAACATTGACAACCAATAGGAAGCAAGTAGTTAGCCACCCAACCAATAGAAACCTAGTCTTCTTTTGATGAACCAATTAGGAATCAAGTTTTCCTTTAATGGACCAATGAGAGCAAATCAACATTAATGGCTAGACTACCATCTTTGACCCTACATCCTTAAGCTTTTGAGGAGGAAGCTTCCTAAGCTAAGTTGTAGTAAAATTGTCTGCTCTTTTTCCTATAGAGTTCACGGCTAGGAGGCTTCATGAAGAATCAAGAGGAGCCTAGGAGCTTCATGGTGGTTCTATAATGTTCTAGTGTGTGCTTGAAGATATTTTTGTTAGATATTTTGATTAGATATTTTGGTTAGATATCTTGGTTAGATATTTTGATTAGATATTTTGGTTAGATATTTTAGTTAAGAAAATATCTTGTTTAACAAATATCTAAAGCTAATCATATCATCTTTTTCTAGAAGCTAAATAGGAGGGCTTTGGTTCTATCTTGTTCTTTTTCCATCTTACTCTTGCATGAAAGCTCTCACCTTTCTCTCCTTTGTGTTCCACGACCAAGATATTCTTTGGAGGGTTAAGTTTCTAACTTAGTCGTCTTGTCCATTAGTCTCTGAAGTAAACAAAAACTACACACAAAATTCTCTCTTGTTGTTCTCTCTATACCTCATGGCCAAGATGTAACACCCCAAATTTTTGAAAAATATTCCGAATGTCCTGTTTGTTGTTTTTCAAACTTTTGTGTAAACGGCCGTTGTGTTCCGATTTTACTGTTTCTTGTTTTTCTGCATGCAATACAAATATATTTTACAGGCTCAAATTTTATTTGGTCTTTTTGTGTAATTTGCTTCGAGACAGTAAAATAAAAATTTTATCAAATTTACTGTTTTAAATTTTTCTGTATGAAATACAGATATATAATACTGTCTGTAATTTTATTTGAGCGTTTTGAGTAATTTGCTTTGTGATGGGGAAAATGGAAAAATGACCATTACGTCCTGGATGTACTGTTTTAAATTTTTCTGTATGATACAGTGTGCAATATTACTACTGTCTGTGATTTTATTTGGACTTTTTGTGCGATTTGCTTCGGGGCAGGAAAATAATAATTTTTCAGACCGGGGAAATCTTGTTTTAATTATTCGGAGCTGGGGGATCTTACTAAACCCAATTCTGAATGATACTGTTGTGAATCTTTTAATTTTTAGGATTTAACTGTTAAATAAAATAATTTTATATTATTATAATATTATTTTATTAGTCAGTACAAATAAGTGACAGCGGACCCGGAAATGTTTGCGGGACCCACGTTTAGTCATCAAGTACTTTACACGTGGACTAATGAGGAGTTGGTCAAAGTTGGTGGCTGTGACTCATCGCAACGGGCTAATAGAAACTCGACACGTGGCATGACACCTCAGCACCATGACTCAGCAGATTTCGGAAGGTTCCAGAAGCGGTGACTCGCCCTGTGACTCACCGTAGTGAGTCACCTGTTCCAGAAGCTTCTATGATGACTCAGCTGATGACTCCATGCTGTGACTCACCATTGATGACACAGCCCAAGTGTGATGCGATTATGACACGATCGGTGACTCAAAGATCCGACTCGCCATGCTGACTCATCTGTTTTGGAAAATATCTACGCTGACTCGCCATGCTGACTCACCCGTTCTAGAAAATTCCACGATGACTCATCATACTGACTAATCGTAGTGAGTCACATGTTCTAGAAATTTCTCTTTGATGACTCGCTCTATGACTCATCAAGGGCAATCAGTAGAAAAATGATCAACAATAATTGCTACCCAATTAAAATAAGATAAAAATCTATGTATATTTTATTACCCATTGGACAATAGATACTGATTTTATAAACAGTAATTATTGATCATTGGTTCAAGTATACTATAAAATATACATTGTGCACCAATAGAAATTGGTTAACAAAAATAGCAACCAATAGGAATCAAGTTAGTAAATATTCAACCAATAGAAATTAGTCAAGAATAATGGCTTAACTCTTTAAGGACCAATAAAAAAACATGCTATCAAACAAATTTAGGCTTCTTGAAATTAAATGGTTCTACGGTGGAGGAAGAGAGCAATTTGCTCTAATAGCCAATTCACAAAGTGAATTCACGTAGAAGGCTTTGTGAAATGCATATAGAAAAGCCAAATTGAATAAAAGGAAGGCTAATATTGATGGCTTCTCTTTGTTGAAGTCTACGGTAAAGCAAAACCTTTTGTGAAGCAAATATTACCATTCAATTCTTACTATCTTACATTTAATTACCCAAGTAAGACAAAGTCAATTTTAGTGGCTTCTTTTCATATGCATTTACGGCAATGCATGTTTGAAGAAAACAATTTCAATACTTCAATTCATTCTTGCTCTCCAAGCATCTACGGTCATGCATTTCAAAAAGGAAATAAAGCTAATTTCAATTTCCTAAAATTAGTCAATTTTGGTGGCTCTCCTTTTTGGCTTCTACGGCAATTCACCTTTGGTGAATCCTACAATTAGCTATATCACTTTATATTCTTTCTTTTTCTCAAAGTGATTCACGGCCATGTATAGTAAAAAGGAGACTTTGTTTTCATTTAATCAAAGTCTTCACTTTTCTTCAAAGCTATCAAACAAGAAAAGATCTCAAATTTTTCTTCTCCCTTTCTTCTCCAACCTCACGGCCTACCCATCCATTTCTATTATTCACTCTTCTATAATTCTAAACTACCTTATTTCTTGCTTCTTTACTTCATTTCAAGACACTTGGTAGTTGAAACCTTAGTTTAAATCATCCTTTTTCTATCTTGATCTTCAAAATTCAAGTTTGAAGCCTTGAAGGTAGGATTCTTTAATCTTCATGTTTCTATCCATTTCAAAGTTTTAATCATGATTTTAATCCATGATTATTTTAGTTTAGAGCCTTAGGTATTAATATTGTATGTTTTCTTTGATTTTCAAGAAGCTCTTGGTGGAGAAAATTTGCTTGAAGGAGACATACAAGGAGCTTTGGAGGTTCTTCAAGAGGTAAGAGGGAGATTACCCTCATCAACCATATGTTGGTGGTGAGGAATGTTTGTGTTTGTGGTGAAGAATCCATAAGGATTCATTCACTTGATTGTTTATTGTTTTCCCTAATTGAGATTGATTATATGTGAAAGTATGTCTAATAGCTTTAATATTTTGTATGTGTTATGTGTGTAACATGTCTAATAGCTTTAATAATTTGTATGTATTTTATGGTTATTTTAGTATATGGTATGTGTATATATATGTATGATAATTATTGTAACATGTAAATAATATACAAGGATTTGCATGAGTGTTCCAAAGAACACAAATCCAAGCTCACGGCCTCAAGGCAAAGAGGAGAACCAAAATGTTCTCTTAAATTTTCTAAAAGTGTGATTTAATTAACCTAGGGAAAATTGACAAGTTACCAATTTGTTTAGAGTAAAAAAAATGAATTTATGGATCAATGAATGAAATTATGTATTTTGGCCAACATGCCAAAGCCAAGCAATTATGATTTTTTTTAAAATCGTTTCCAAACCATTTTCTAAAGCAATGATTTAATGAATTTAGGTAATATAATAATTTGACATTTATTTAGAAGATGAAAAATAATTTAAAGATCAAATGCAAAGACTTTGTTAAATTTGGCCAACATGCCACATACCTTTGATCCAAATTTATTTTCTAACTATTGACTAGATAATGTAATAATAATAAATTAGATCAAATAATAAATTAGATCAAGAGTTTTATAAGAGATTAAATGTATGGAAATAATTAGGAATGAATTATAAAGCATAGAATGATTTTCGGCCAATATGCCAAATTTAAATGTTTTTGATTTATAGAATTGTTTTCAACTAAGATTAAGTAATAAATGCCAAAAGGATTTTATTACAATGAGTTTTGAAGAAATAAATTGATTAGAATTAAGTTTAAGAAGTTTAAACTAATGATTTTTACTGTTAGAAGAAAATACAGTAACTTTTGTAAATTGCTAACATATGGCTCATATTATATTTTGAAGCATGTTAGTGGTTTTCAAAAGTTAAATTATACGGTGAAAAATTAGGTAAACAGAATTTTTACAGAAAAATTAGGAAACCATTATTATATATTTTCTAAACAAGATACTGTCAATTTATATAAAAAAATGGACAAATAAGATAGAAAAGATGTCCAAAAGACAGTATACGGTATGAAAAATATTTCACGTAGTTTAAATGTATTAAATATTATTTCTGTTTATTTTAAATAGTGATTTTTAAGGAATTCGGACAAGAAAATGATTTAAAAATCTTACGCGATTGAGAAAACGTGTTAAAAACTCTACGCGATTTTAAAAAATAGCAAAATATATTTACGCGATTTAAAAACGTTTATAAAAACGACGAGATTGTGAAAACACGATAAAATTTCTACGCGATTGACCGAAACTGTATATTTTATACCGTTAAGGGTATTCTGTATATACTTTTTTTTCTTTCGCTGTCGGGCTATGGGGTGAACCCATACAGGCTTTGTATATTTTTTGCTGTCGGGCTATGAGGTGAACCCGTACAGGCTTTGGTACAGTATTTGTCTGGTGGGACTTACTGTATCTTTTTATCTTTGGGGATATATTTTATTGAGTTAATGCCAATTTTTTTGGTGGATTGATTGACGAGGTGAATCACATCGTATTGTCGGTGCGATAAGCATAGTGTGGTTCGATCTTGAATGAACTTGGAGACGTTAGTGTGCATAATTCCATATGTGGACAGTTGGTGGCTCTTCTGGGCCGTGGTAATTGGCAACACACTAACGGACTCGACACACACTATACTTAATCGAGATCTTGTGAAGTCTAATAGTACATTGCCTGTAGTGCCACAACGTGAGACTGTGAACTACACCACGCCTTGGACAATGGGCTCCATGTGATGTGGGGCTATAGACGCAACGTATGACAGCGCAATAGTTTGGTTGGGCAGTCGTGGTACTAATAGATTTTGCGGATCATTCTCTCTCTGATGTCTGTATGTTTTTAGCTCCATGGAGTAGGATTGTGTCAAATTGCATATGTTTATATGTTGTACATTATTATCTTTTATCTGTGATCTTTTATCTGTGATCTTATGATTATATGTTGTTATTATCTTTTTGCCTATGATCTTATATGTTGTTATTTATTATATTTTTATATTTTTATCTTTGATCTTATATGTGGTTATTTCTTATATTTTATCCATGATATTATATGTCGTTATTTATTATATGTTTATCGTGATGTTATATGTTGTTATTGTTATTTTATTTTATTATGATATATGCTTATTTGATTTTATTGATAAATTGATAACATGATTGTATTGGTGATATTGGTGTGTATGGAATGACTTTGTCATTTGAATAATTCTTTGCTACCGTACTGGTACTGGTGAAAAGGGATCTCACCTCTTTACTGTATTATTTTTGCTGTGTTTGTATTGTTAAATTCGTATAGTAGGTGAAACGAGTTTCTTAGACCTACTGGAGGCTATGTTCTGAAGATGGTGACAACGACAAGATGTAATCTTCCAAGTTTCAGCAGGATGCAGTTGATGAAGAAATGGAAATTGTAGGTTGGATTTTTTTCTCGTTAGTGTTGTTACCGTGCTATTAGTAGTAACCTTCATTAGGTTTTCTACTGTTTCTCTGAGTCTGTAAATGTTATGTTTTAAATTGTTGTTAAATATTTTGTGACATATATAATATGAGTATTAATCAATTCAATTTAATTTCTGTTTTACTTATAATTTTTGGTAAGTTTATATTTCCGTATAAAGATATTTTTAAAATTTATCTTTTAAAACTCAACGATTTTATAAAATGTTTTTATTTGGTTTTATGTTTTATTTAAAAATGTGACGCCCTATGGAGGGTGTTACACAAGACACCTTTGGAGACCAAATTCTATACTTAGTTCATTTCTTCTCATCTTACCAAGAGCCAAGGAAGCTAAACACAAAAACTCTCATCTTTCTCTTTCACTCAAAACACAAGAAAACTATCAAGAATTCTCTTTCACTTTTTCTCTCCCAACCTCACGGGCAAACCCCATACACCAGCATCCAACCACTTTTAATTTAATCCAACTTCACTTCTTGAATCCCAACATCATTCTAAGACACTTTTGTGTTATGGCCAACTCCTAATTCATCCATCTTCCATCACTTTCATCAAGCTCTAATATAGAGTTTTTAAGGTGAAATTTACTAATCTTTGCTTCTCTTTTCATTTTAAAGTTGTAGACTATGTTTTGATCCATAGTCATCTTAGTTAAGCCTTGGATATTAATTTTTGTATGTTGTCCTTAATTTTAAAAACATCTTGGAGGTGACGTTTTGCTTCAATAAGGACAACAAGGAGCTTTGATCATCATCCAAGGTAAGAGGGAGATTAACCTCATCGACCAAACATGGTGGTGAGAAATGGATTTTTGTGTTTGTAAGTGAAGAATCCATGTGAGGATTTATTCACTTGATTGTGTGGTTTTGATTACTCGTGTTTATTTAGATATGTATGATAATATGATGTTAAAGAGTATGTATGAAATCTCTATGATTGTACTTATTTGCTTACATGATGTTATAGCTTTGATGATATGCATAAACTTGTATGATAGAATTTTGATATGTTGCATGTTATGAATATATATATATATATAAAAGGAAATGATTTTTGACCCCAAAGACCTTTGAGGCTCACGGCCATCAAGCCCATTTTGGGGTAGTCCAAGCAAAAATATTTTATAATCGTGGAATTAGAGGATTATGTGATAATAAATTTGATTAAGGATTTACAAAGAAAATGGAAAAGGAAATGGATAAGGATTTTATAATTAGATACTAAGTGGATTTCAGTCACGAAAAGGAAAATTAGTCTTGGAAAGTGAAATGGAATTTTAAGATATTTTATTTAAGTGGATTTTAGTAAAAATAATGAATTAAAGATTTTTTTAAGTTGGAAAGGAAATGAATAAGATTTTATTATTTGGAAGAAATGGATTATGGATTATGTATATCCCCAAATTCTTAATTTCTAAAAATGCACCAAGGCATCCTTTAACCTCAAAATTTTCTCTCTAAAACTGTGGCCATCTAGGTCTTCAAAGTTGCAATTTCTTTCCATTTTATGTATCAATTACTTAGTATCTAATCACTCAAATTCTATCTCATACTAAATCACTCCAATCCCCTAAAATCCAAGCCAAAATTGTGGCCTCACTTTAGTGTAGGAAACCCTCAAATTTTTTTCCATTCATTAATTCTAACATTTCAAGTATTCCAACAACACCAATACAATCAAAATCATTATTCAATCATTAACATCAATTTAGAACATATACACATGCAAAATCATTAAACAAAGTAAGCATAGAAATATGGATTTCTCCATCAACCAAATACACAAAGTCTCCTCACCACCAATGAAGGTAGAAGTGAGTAAATCTCCCTCTTACTTAAAGGAAGAACACGAAAATGACTTCCTAGATGCTCCTTGAAGGTTCGATTTTTAGAGCTCCAAGAACCCTAGAATTTTAATCATCAAGAATCAACAGCAAGCATGGTAAAAGGTGGATCTTTGGTCTCCAATGAAACCATAGATCACAAAAATGAAGAGAAAAGAAGAAAATGGAAACTTTACCTCAAAGTTAGAAGCTTTGTCTTGGAAGACAATGGAGGTGAAGATAGATTTTAGAGAAACTTTCTATATAGGAAATGTAGAGGAGGTTGAGGTGAGTATGGAAATGGTGTTAATGAAGAGAAAAGATGAAAAATAGTGGTCACAATGGGGATTGCAAACTGTAACCAAGAGGGAGTAGAAGAGAGAAGGAAGAGAGAAAAATAAAGAAGAAAAATAAGAGAGAGAAAATGTTGATGAAAAATGAGATATTTTGAGTGATAATTCATTAAGTTTGGAAGTAAATTTTTGCCTTCCTAAGGCCAGCATTGCCGCGAAAATGGAGAGAGAGAGAAGGGGGAAATTTTTGGCTTCCACAACAAGCCAAAGGTAGCTTGGTCATTTGGTAGTCAAAGCTTCTCAAAGAAGCTTTGATTAAGATACAACAAGTTTGAATTAAAGTGGTTTTAATTAGACTTAAAGTAGATTATATTAGGATAATGTGATAAGATTTTTAATACATGTTATTATCTGATGGACTATTGTTACAGTTGACAGAAGTCAGTATAAATTATCTGGCGGATAAAATTTGCACAATGATTTATTATTTTATCAGATAAAATTTCTCAAAAAACGTGAAACCTCGTAACCATGTCCAGTCTCGGGGTTAGTAAGATCCCCCGTTGACGTTTCCACAAATCAAGGTTCTCGGGAAAATATCTCATTTTCCTGACTCCGCTCAATTTGCATGCAAAACGAGGAATAATATTAAAATATTTCGTGTTCTCAGAAAAATCCAGAAAAATTCCAAAAAATCACAGATATTGGAAAATGAATATTCATCACAAAATAAATAAAATTTGGGGTGTTACAACTCTCCCCAACAAATATGAATTTCGTCCTCAAAATTTTCATACCTTAGAATAGTTCTGGGTATTGCTCCTTCATCTTGTCCTCCAGCTCCCATGTCGCATCCCTGGTTGTCTCATTCCAGATCACTTTCACTAATGAAATGTCTTTCCCTCTGAGTTGCTTCATTCTCCTATCCTCAATCCTTACAGGAGTCGTTTCATAAGTCAAGTTTTCCTTTAATTGTACTGAATCGGGTGCTATGACATGATCAAGACTCGGAATATATTTTTGAAGTTGTGACATATGAAAAACATTGTGGAGATTGGAAAGAAAATGTGGTAAAGCTATTTGGTAAGCAACGGGACCTACCCGACGAAGAATTTGGTAAGGTCTAAGGAATTTTGGAGTGAGCTTTCTAGATTTGAAAACTCGACCGACCCAGTCGTAGGTGTGACTTTCAAGAACTCATGTTCTCCTTCCTCAAATTCAAGAGGTTTTCTCCTTTTGCCTGCATAACTCTTTTGTCGACTTTGAGCCATTCTCATCTTCTCCTGAATCATCTTGACCTTCTCAGTTGTCTGTTAAATTAGATCAGGTCTGACTGTAAGTCGCTCTCCATCTTGATACCAACATAAAGGTGTTCGGCACCTTCGTCCATATAGAGCTTCACAGGGTGCCATCCCTATGCTCGAATGGTAACTATTGTTGTAAGAAAATTCCACCAATGGTAAAATCTCATCTCACCTTCCAGTCTTCTCTATAGCACAAGCTCTCAGCAAATCTTACAACAGTTGAATCGTTCTTTCTGATTGACCATCCATTTGAGGATGATATGCAAAACTGATGTGTGTGAAATAACCTCATATTGTGGTGTTGTTTTGCATGCATTCTTAGGCATTTTAGGCATTTTAGTTTCCCTTTTTATTTGTTTTTCCCCTTAGTTCAGATAACTGCGGCGTTTTTGGTGTTGTTGTGCAGGATTGGAGCTGAATTGGTCTTTAAATGGATGGAAAGCTTGCATAATTGAAGTTGGAGCTTAAAGGGTAGCAATTTGGGACAAAAAGCTCACTCCAGAGGGTTCCACGGCCTGCCTGTGGAATTCTCCATGGCCATGGATCGAGCAGCTGCGCGAAAAAAGCAAAAGGGAGAGTCCAGAGAAGTCCACGGCCTGGCCGTGGACTGATCCACGGCCGTGGATCTCGAACAGAGTGATCCACGGCCTGGCCGTGGAACTACCCACGGCCGTGGATCGGGGTGCGTGTCAGCTTTTTAAGTTCGTTTTTATTTTTTTTTATGGGCTTGGATCAGTTTTAACCCATGGGGTATATATAGTTGTTCTGAAGACAATATTATGGTTCGAATTTTGTTTAGAAGGAGGCACATTGGAGGCTCTTGATCTTCATCTTCCTCTCTTCTCTCTTCGATTACGGGTTTAAATGCTTTTGAACTTAATTTCTGGTTTCTTCTTCTCCATGTCTAAGTAGTTCCTTTTGTTTCTGGGATTGGGCAATGCCCTTTGACACATTGATGATGATTAATTGACTTTGTTTACCCCTTTTATTAATTTCGAATGTTCTTTGATTCAATCCTTATTGCACTTATTCATATGAATTTGCTGGCCACTTATTTGCATCTCATAGATATCTAGGGACGTACTGAAAGAAGTGAGCCTAGGTGTTGGAACCATAAGAATTGAGCTTAAGGTCTAAATCATGAGAGTAGGTTTAGCCTTTCAAGGATTTAATAAATTACCATAAAATGTAATGGGTTCAATTTAGATTCAATTACCACGAGAGTAGGAATTGGTTTAATTGGGCACGGTTCTTGTCTCTTGAGAAAGAACATTAACTAATTTAGGGTAATTCACCTTCAATTGAATTTCAGTTTAAATAAAAGGATTATCAATTAGGAGTCTTGTATCATCGTGGTTATCCCCAATCCTGGAAGCTTTCTTAAATCTGAAAACCTTTCTTAAACAATTTACTGTTTTTCATCTCAACTGTGCACTTTAATATTTGTTTATTTAATTGCTCGGTTACTACGTTCTTATCACTCAACAATCATATTTGCTTTGTTTAATTTAATTGAATTAATTAATTAATTAGTATTCATAGACATAGTCCCTGTGGATTCGATCTTTTTATTACTTGACGACGAAACTGTATACTTGCGGATTTCACACATCAAGAACTCAAACGTAGCTTTGTCCCATTGCTTCTTGAAGACTTTGCCAAAATTTTGATGTAAATATGGGATCTCTGTCAGAGATGATACTAGTAGGCATACCATGTAGCCTGACAATTTCACTGATGTACAACTGAGTCAACTTTTCCAATGGATATTTTATGTTGATCGGCAAGAAGTGTGCTGACTTTGTAAGTCGATCCACAATTACCCATATTGAATCATATCCTCTTCTGGTCTTTGGCAATCCGACAACAAAGTCCATGGCAATACTATCCCATTTCCATTCAGGAATAGTCAAGGGTTGCAACAATCCTGACTATCTTTGATGTTCAATCTTTGTCTTCTGACAAACTAAACAAGAAGATACGCATCTAGCAATATCTCTTTTCATCCCATGCCACCAAAATAACTTCTTCAAGTCTTGATACATTTTGGTCATTCCAGGATGTATACTTAACTGACTCTTATGAGCATGTTCAAGAATGTACTTCATGAGTTCCTCATATTTAGGCACACAGACTCTACCTTGGAATCTTTATATTCCATCGCTTCTTTCCTCTAATGTTGATACACCACCCTGCTTTATTAGCTCTCTTTCCTCTTGCAAGAACTTGTCAGCCTTCTGCTTTTCTCGGATATCTTCCATTAAATCATTCGAGATGGTGACCATGTTCATGCAAATTTTTCCTGGCATTAATTCCACAAAGGACCATACATCTAAGAATTGTTGTATCAAGTCCTGTTCCCTGATCATCATGGTAGAAACACTGATCGTTTTCCTACTTAAGGCATCGGCCATAACATTTTCCTTTCCAGGGTGATACTGTAATTGGAAATCATAGTCTTTTAGGAATTCTAACTGTAACATCCCGAAAAATGCCTATTTGATCATAAATGCTCATTTTATATTATTCTGGACTTTTAGGAATTTTTCTAGAATTTTACGGAAACGTCGAATATTTTAATATATTCCTCGTTTTGCATGCATACTGAGCTGAGAATTGCTGAGGTCAGTGTAACGCTCCAGAAATTAATTATTTCACCGCCAATAGTCATTTTCTAATATTTGTGATTTATGTGAATTTTTCTGAAATTTTTCGGAAACGACGAATATTTTAGTATATTCCTCGTTTTGCGTGAAACTCGAGCAGAGTCGGGAAAACGACTGTAGTGCTTCAAAAATTGGAAAATTATATGACAAATAGTTGTTTTATAATATTTTCAATTTTTGGAAATTTTTCGGAACCGTCGAATATTTTAATATATTTTTCGTTTTGCGTGCGCGCTGAGCAGAACCAAAGAAACGCGATGTTTTCTCTGAGAACCTTGGACTATGGACATGTCGACGGGGGATCTTACTAAACCCGAGACTTGACACAGTTTACGAGGTTTCATAATTTTCGAAAAATTCTAACTGATAAAATAAATCAATACAGCGAAAAATTCATCTGTCAGATTAATTAAATACCGACTTACATCATGTAACTATTATCTATTGGATAATAGTGTGTAATAAAAATACTATCACATTATCCTAATGCAATCTACTTTATGTCTAATCCATCCACTTTAATTCAAATTTAATAGTAAAATAATCAAGCTTCTTTGAGAAGCTTTGACCAAAATATGACCCAAATGCCCTTAGCTTCTCTTGGAAGCCAATTTTCACTCTCTTCTCTCTCTCCCCACATGGCTGGAATGCAGCCTCCAAGCAAGGAAAATTCATTTCCTTTCATTAATTCATTTTACACCAAAATTCATTAATTTCCAAAAACACTTTCTCTCTCATCACTTCTTCTTCTTCCTTCTTCAAACTTTCTCTCCTCCTTCTCTCTAGCACCTCCACGGCCAGCCCTCCTTCAAGCCACTCAATCTTCACAAAAAATTAAACTAAATACATTTCTTGAATCCTCACACCATTCTAAGCATCATTTCCTCTTGGAGCTTCTTGAGATTCCATCATCTCCACCATTTTCTTCAAGCTCCAACTTTGGACATTTTTGGGTAAGTTCAAGACCACTCTTCTTTCCCTCTCATTTTCGTGCTCATGGTCTCTTCTATGACCACTCATGCTTCATTTTTCCAAGCCTTGGTATTTATTCTAACAAGTTACCATTTTTAGGGATTTTGGAGGCTAAATCCGAAAATACAAGGAGCATTCTTGGAGCTCTCTTGATTTCTACACTCATGTAAGAGGAAGACACTCCTCCTTAACCATTTTTAGCATCTAGGAACCTTGGTTGTGTTGATTTGTGGAAGAACCCTAATGAGGGTTGTTCTTGAACTTAATGATTAATTGTGTTATGTGTTGATTTTAATTAATTTATGCTATTGGATTGAATTGTTGTATGTAATGGAATATTTGAGTGGATGTTGTGATTGGAAATGGAAGAATGACCTTTGATAATCCCTCTTGGTGGCCACGGTTTTGAGGCTAGCAATTAAGGGAAATTGTGGTAAATTGTAACAAGCATTGAATTGGAATTAATCAATAGATAAAAATGGGATGTAATGGAAGAAAAGAATTGAGATTGAAACCCAAGTGGTGGCCACGGTTTTGAGCCCAATTTGGGGTTATTGGTGAGCTAGTGTAACAAGTGAGGATCAAGTGAATTTAGAGTGTAACCAATGGTGTGGTGAGTTGGAAAGAATTAGGAAATGAATTCCTAGGGAGGTCACGACCTCCTAGCCCTTTTTGGGTGAAGCTATGTAATTTGGTAGCTTGAAGGCATAACCAATTAGGCAAGTAATAACCTAAGTGATGGAGCGGATAATTAAGGAATTGAAATGATTTGGTAAAATTTAAACTTAAAGGTGAATCCATCATAAGACTTAAGGTAAATCTAAGTGAGTAAAGAACATGAGAGTGTGAGGCTTAAGGGCTTACATAAAATATAAATTATTAAAAAATTGAATTGCCATAGTATGTTAAATTGACTTTGTATATGAACCTTGAAATAAGGAATAAGTTCTAAGTTAGGATTCATAAAGAACCTAATGACGTATTAATTAATTTGATATTGATATTATGTGATTATGGGTCCATGTGAGTGACCATTTATATATTGATGCTTATATTGGCCTAATGTGGCATATTATGAACTTGTATGAGATTGTAGATTATACATGTGCATGCATAGTGTCTTATGCATTGTGATTGTCCTTGTGGACTGTTGTAAGGCCAAGTTGCCTAGGAGATTGAACACACCTTAGTGCGGGTGCGAATAGACTAGTGTAGGTCATTGGTTGACCTTGGGGGCGTCGGGGTGCGGGTTCCTCATCAATGGGAGGTTGGTAGCTCTCCTGCCCGTGGGGTAGACCGATGCAAACGCACCGATGATCCGGACCGAGACACTGTCCTATATCGTGATCTAGTGTAGAATGTCTGTACAATGCCATGATTGCGCATGAGAATATTATTGATAGCACTGGCCTCGGCAGCCGAGTTACAGACATGTCTCCTGATCTTTCTCTCCGATTAGTTGAGTCTAGCTCCATGGAGTAGGAATTGAGAGAGCATGCATGTGAATCATGATATATACTGTCATCATTAATTCTTATTTTCTGCCACTAAGATTGATTTAATTACCATTATGATGATTATCTGCCTGGAACTGTTTATTTGCTTAACGTTGGAATTACTGCTTATTATTTGAGTATGCTATTTCTAAATTGCTATATGGGCGCGTGGTGCCGTTCTGTTTCTAGCATGCTATAATTGGTAATGATGTAGGATGTCTTACCTCTTTCTGTGTTTTGCTATTTGTTGTCTGTATTTATATTGCATCTACCGAAGACGACGGCAACGAGTTAGAAGCCCCTGACTTCCCTGGCTTCTGGCCCGAACGTGATTAGTGCTTGCTGTTGACAATGGGGACGCGTATGCGAGGATTTCTGGGTGACGTGCGTCTGACCTTCCTTGGAGGGCCAGAGTGTTGGCACATCAACCTGAACTTTGACCGTTGCGTCTACTTGGGAGACGTGTCCATTGCTCTTGCCTGGAGACGACATGAGGCACCCGTGATTACCTGCCACGTCAGCCTACGTTTAGAGTTTTACTTGCCCATCCGTGAGATGTGGGGCGGCCGCTACTACACTCCACGGGAGGACTCCTTTGATTCCACCGCTCGGGCCCCGTCCCGTGCTTCTGTGGTTCCAATGGAGGTATCCTCGGATGAGGAGGATCCCGCTGAGGATCCTGACACGGTTCTTCCTCATTTGAGGGATTGATGTCACTGGTGGCTACTGATGGCTGCCAGTGTTTTTATTTTTGGGGGCCTAATGTATTACTTTTTGGCGGGTTGTATATTTTGTATATGCATGATAGTTATATATGCATGATTTCCTTGGGGTAGGTATAGTTTTTCTTTTTGGTGATGGCCAGGCTTGTACTTGCAAAACAATTGTATTAAAGTATATATATATATGTATGCTATTCAGGTGCAAATTCCGTGTACTGTTTCATTTGTTACTTTTATTCACATTCCGCATTATTGTTATTAACAAAAAAAATATATATTGCCAATTTTGCTCACATGGTTAAACATCAACTAAATATAATGAACCGGGTCTTAATCGTTTGTTTATTTAATTTTCACATTTTATTTTATTTGACAATGTGACGTTCCCTCCCAAAAAGGGGCGTTACACTAACCATCTTCGTTGTCTCATGTTCAACTCTTTTTGATCGTTCAAATACTTTAAGCTCTTATGATCACTGAACATGTTGAATGTTGCTCCATAAAGGAAATGTCTCCATATCTTCAAAGCAAACACAACAACAGCTAACTCCAAGTCATACGTTGGGTAGTTCTTCTCATGTACTCGTAATTGTCTCGAGGCATAAGCCACCACTTTTCTGCCTTGCATAAGGATACAACCCAATCCTTGGTATGAAGCATCACAGTATACTTCGAATGGTTCACTTGGATCAGGTAGAATTAACATTGGTGAAGTAGTTAGTCTCCTTTTCAACTCTTGAAAACTCTTTTCACAAGCATCCGTCCATTCAAAAGCTTGGTTCTTCCTCCGTGAGTTGAGTGAGAGGTCCGGCAATCTTAGAGAACCCTTCTATAAATCTCCGATAATATCCCACTAATCCAATAAAGCTTCAGATTTTGGTCACCATCTTCAGTCTTTCCCATTGAAGAACAGCTTCTACTTCTGATGGGTCTACAGCAATTCTTTCCTTTGAAATCACATGGCCCAAGAATTGAACTTCATCTAACCAAAACTCACACTTCGACAACTTGGCATATAACTCTTTCTCCTTCAAAGTCTGAAGAACTATATTGAGATGCTCAGCATGATCCTCCTAATTTTTCGAATAGATCAAGATATCATCGATGAAGGCAACAATAAATCTGTCCAGATAAGGACGGAAGATTCTATTCATATAATCCATGAAAATAGTAGGTGCATTAGTCACACCAAAAGGCATCACCAGGTACTCGTAATGTCCATAACGAGTACGAAAAGCCGTTTTAGGAATGTCTTCCACTTTAACTCTGATTTGATGGTAGCCCAACTACAAATCGATCTTAGAAAACATAGTTGCTTCCTTCAACTGATCCACCAGATCATCTATCCTCGACAATGGATACTTGTTCTTGATCGTGACCTTGTTTAACTGACGATAATCCACGCACAATCTCAAAGTACCGTCTTTCTTCTTAACTAGCAATACCGGTGCTCCCCAAGGTGATACACTGGGTCTCATGAATTACTTCTCCAAAAGCTCTTCCAGTTGCTTCTTGAGCTCAACTAGCTCTGGAGGCAACATTCGGTAAGGCGCTATGGAAATAGGACCAGCTTCAGGTACAAGATCGATGGCAAATTCGATCTCTCGCTCCGGTGCTAAACCAGGTACATCTTCAGGAAAAACTTCAGGAAATTCTCAAACCACTGAGATTGCGTCCACATCTACCTTATTCTCAACCTTCAAAGAAGACAGCAACATGTATCCTCGAGCTCTTTCTTTCAAGAAAGCTTAAACTTGGTTGGCCGTCAAAAATCTAGAATTCTTATCCAAAGGAAAAACTATGGTTTTTCTGGAACAATCTAATAGGACATAGTTAGAAGATAACCAATCCATTCCTAAGATCACATCTAATTGAGATAATGGCAAACAGATTAAATCAACAGAAAAGATTCGACCTTCAACAATCAATGGACAATCTAAATAGACTTTGGTAGTAAGAACAGGTTTAGTAGTGGGAGTTGAAACAGTCAAATTAAAAGGTAAGGAAGACACAGGTAAGCTAAGTCTTTTCACAGAGTCATAGGAAATGAAAGAATGTGTTGCACCTGAGTCGTACAGTACAATTAAAAGATTACCTTCTATGACACCTTCTCCTTGTATAAGATCTTCGGATTGAGAGGCTTCAGCACTACTCAGAGTGTAAACCCAACCTCCAGCCTGCAGTTTAGCAATCCTAGCAGCATTGATGGAAGGTTCCGCCTTAGGTTAATTGCAATCACGAGAAACGTGTCCAGGTTTCTTGCATCTGAAGCAGATCACTCCTTTAATAGTGTAGTCTCTTGTATAGTGCTCCTTCCCGCACTTCGTGCATCTCAGCGTAGACGCCATTGTTTACCCAGTTCTGCCCGAACTTCCTCCAGGACTTCCACCTTGTGGCTTCTGTTGTTGATTTCCATGTGGTCTGGAATAAGGCTTCTTCTGGTAACAGGTAGCATTACTGCTTCCTCCTCTTTAGGACCGAAAAGGCCCAAAGCTTCTGTTTCTTGCATCATGCGCTTGGTCCAAGTCTTCCACCCGACGACACGTATCAAGTAGTTCCGAGAACTGAGTAATCTTCAAAGTTATGACGGCTCTCTTTACGTCGTGTCTCAGACCTTCCTCAAATATCCGACACTTCCATGCTTCGTTTGGTAGGCGTTGAAAGTAGGTGGAGAATTTAGACAAACTCTCAAATTTGGCAGCATATTCACTCACAGTCATGTTGCATTGCCTCAAGCCAAGAAATTCTATTTCCTTAGCATGCGTAGCACTTTCTGGGAAATATTTGTTTAAGAATATCTCTTTGAACACCTCCCAATTGATTGCTTGATTTTCAGCCTCCAATAACCTCTGCTCTCTAGTCAGCATCAATGCAGCATACATCACCTTCTTATTGTCGGCACAGTTCATGCCCATGAAGATCTTTTCCAATTCCTTGATCCACATAGTAGCTTTCTCAGGATCATACTCTCCCTTAAATTGTGGAGGGTTAGTGCGACGAAATTCTGCCAAATTTTGGGCATCAGCAGTAGCCTCCAATTGTTGTGCAGTCCTCGCTTGCTGTTGAGCCATTTGCTAGTTTTGTTGCAGCATAGCTTCAGCCATCTTCTGAATTGCTTCAATTGCAGCAGTCATGTCTCCCCGACGAGCCATAATTCTTCTCAGATCAAGCTATACAAAACACAGAGAAAAGTCAGATGTATCCTTGTAGAATACCAAACACAGAGAATCACACAGCATAAATAAGATAGTCCAAAACCACATGACCCAAAAGAAAACTTAAACCAGGGCTCTGATACCAAGACAATGTAATGCCCTTTTTTTCTTAATACCACGAAGAAGGAACATCACACCATAATATAAAGAAACAAAGTAAATTGTGGAAAATAATAGTTACAGTGATTAATTAAGAACCTGGTTCATTTTAACGCGTGATTAAATAATTTGCACTCTTGAATGATAAAATAATCGAGTATTATAAATAATATATATATATATATATATATATATATATATATATATATATAATATGTATCGGCTGTTTAATTACATCACAAATTATACAAAAATAAAAAGATATACCCATATATATGAAGAGATACAATAGAATCGACACTGAATTATATAAAATATACATCCAATATATATATATATATATATATATATAATTTGTATGTTTAATTACATCACAAATTATACAAAAAGCAAAAGATATACCCACCCGAAGAGATACAAATATACATCCAGTAAATACGGCAAAACATCAGGCTTCCCCAAAAAGATAAACAGTTAACCATCAGTAGCCACTGACAGTATCAACCCCTACAACTGACGAGAAGGGACCATAGCCAGGTCCTCCTTAGGGTCCTTTCCATCTGATGAGATTACTATCGGAGCAACCGAATTTCGGGCAGAAGCCTGAGCAGTGGAGAGGAATGAGTCCTCCTGTGGAGTATAATATAGATCATCCCACAGATCTCTAACAGGTAAGTAAAATTCCAAATAGACAAAAGTAGTGAAATCAAAAACAGGTGTGTCGTCACCGCCCCACGCCAATGTTGGGAATTTGCGGATCAAAAGTCTCGCAGCGGAATAACAGAATTCCCTCTCAGGATCCATACGAAAAATCCATAATCCGAGTTTTTAAATTTTTTTACCTCTTGAAGCGTGATAGACACAAGCGAGGTGAATCACCAACACCGTAATAGCGACGATGTTTCTGCGGTATCCACACGAACAGACTTGCAAAAGGAGTCACGCCTCTGTTTTCGTAGTGCTAGCTGCGAAGAGAGGAGAAGAAGACCTCACTATCTCTCACTCACTTTCTGTAGGTACGGCTAGGGTTGTGATGTAACCTAGTAGCAACCCCCTTAGCAGTATTATTTATAACAAAGGCTGCCTTAAGTGAGTGTGAGTAGTAGCAAGGTAAGTGGTGCAACCCTAAACCCATCTGTCATGAGTTAGGCCCACAGTTGAATCCGAGTCCAACTTGGATTCTGATTACTCCAATTTAGTCTGTTCTAAGTGTGCGACCCTACAGGTTCTCATGACGTTGGTAGTAATATTAAAATCTCATTTTAATATTACAAACAATGAGCGCTATCTAGCAACACATCACTGCTACCCAAGTAATGAGAATGTCAGTGATTTGACATAACCTATCTGTGACCAATGTTTCCATGTAGTTTAGTCCCTTTGTCCAGATATCCAGATTGAACACAAGGCATGGAATGTGTCACCCTTGTTTAGTTCAATCTTCAGTTTCCTGATTCCCGAGTAGACATAGTAATAACAAATAAGATCAATATCTCATATTGACTCATTTGAGCATGGTCATGCATTTCGTAGTCTCACTCAATCAGGGGGCTCGAAGATATCGCTCCTGTTATGTAGGAGGGACAAATCCCATCTAGGTCACTCACATTCCTCCACATGTATTGTGGCATGTCTAATAACCAACGTTATAATCATCTTGTTACAGATGACGTTTGATGGCATTAAAACACACAACTCCTCTTGTAGGAATAGTAGTGATTTCAGGTCAAAGGACCATATACACCATTATCACTATGAGAATCGCTTATGACACTCACGTAACGATCCACGTAGCGTTCTCATGGCGGGTCTGTCTAATACATCATTACTCTAATATGTATCCATGTGTAGACTTGATATCTCATATCCATGACCCGTGAGATGTGGTCATCAATCTACGCACATACTAGCCTCAATGTATTATTGTTGTCCTAATTAACAATAATACTTGACTAGGGACATTTAAGAATAGTGTTTTATCCAATAGGATCTCACGATCAAGTCATCCACTTGATGTCCTATGGTATCAAACTTACTATTCTAAGGACTTTATTATGTCTACCAAAAAGAACACAATAAATGAAATGCCTCATATAAAATAACATAATATAATGTATGTAAATACAAACAAAATGTATTGGCCACTAGGGCATACACCAACAATCTCCCACTTGCACTAGAGCCAATCAAGCATATTTCTAATGCCTAAAGACCTAGTGTGACCCTCATGCTTGTTGTGCAAGAGGCTTTGTCAAGTGGATCAGCAATGTTATCATCTGTTGGTACTCTGCATATCTTCACATCTCCTCTATCGATGATTTCTCGATGAGATGGAAGCGCCTAAGTATATGTTTGGATCGCCTGGTGAGATCTGGGCTCCTTAGCTTGTGCAATGGCTCCATTATTATCACAATAGAGGTCCACTGGGTCCACAATGCTAGGAACTACACCAAGCTCAATAATGAACTTTCTAATCCAAACGGCCTCCTTTGTTGCATTGGAGGCAGCAATATACTCAGCCTCTGTGGTAGAATCAGCGACTGTCTCCTGCTTTGAACTCTTCCAGCTCACAGCCCCACCATTCAGGCAATAAACAAAACCCGATTGCGATCTGGAGTCGTCCTTATCGGTTTGGAAGCTAGCATCAGTGTAACCCTTTACTACTAGTTCCTCTTCGGCTCCATATACCAAAAACGAATCCTTAGTTCTTCTCAAGTACTTAAGGATGTTCTTGACAGCACTCCGGTGAGTGTCACTGGATCGATCGGTACCTGCTCGTCATGCTCAAAGCATACGAGATATCTGGTCGAGTACATAACATGGCATACATGATAGATCCAATTGTAGATGCATATGGAATCTTACTCATGCGATCCCTCTCATCCTGGGTGGAAGGGGATTGAGCCTTAGATAGGCTTATACCATGCGACATAGGCAAGACTCCTTTCTTGGATTCATGCATGTTAAAACGTCTTAACACTTTGTCTATGTATGTACTCTGACTTAGGCCAAGCAATCTCTGCGACCTATCTCTATAGATCCTGATACCTAATACATAGGTGGCTGATAATCACATATTTTATTCATTAAGAAACCCTCATTATTAGTCATTTACACTCTTCATGTACTTAATTGACTGAATTTGATTATGTTTTGTAAGTTTGAACTCGAATCGGACTTAATTGATTTTTCAGCATTATTCGAGTCTTACACTGTTTCTGTATTTTGGCCATATCTTGAGTTCTAAATGCCTGATAATTATGAATTTTACCTTGTAGGAAAGATAAAAGAGAGCTCTACAACTTTGATGAAGAGCTCAAAGTCAAATTCAGACATTTAGTGGAGCTAATTGGGCATGGAAATCAGAATACGGGATTTGTGACTGGAACCCGAACAGTGTGTAGTAACCAGAACATAATTCGAGTTTGGGTTTATAGAATGGGCTGAAAATTGGTGATCTGAAAGTTAAGACCCATATGTACAACTTTCATGGCAAACACAAAACTTGATTCGGGCTCCTTGATGGAGATATTGGGTCTGAAAGTCAAAACAGAGGTGCTGAAACTGGTCCTGAGCAGTCTGTAGTAATTGGGTCATATCTTGGGCTGTAGGACGAATTTTTGGGTGCTTCCAGAGCCATTGGAAAGCTTAGACAATTTCCTAGAACTTTCATGAAGACCATTTGGCTCAAAAATGACGAAATCAATGAGTTCAGCAATGAATACTTTCGGAGACAAGGAAGCTCACCTACCAAGTTCACCTACCAAGCTCACCTACCAAGTTCACCTACCAAGCTCACCTACTAATTCCACCTACTAATCTCATCTACCCATCTACTACTACTTTGAATCCTCTATAAAAGGAAGCATATGGAGAGCTCTAAACACAACTCACACTTGGTGTTAGAAATAGTTTTTCATAGTTCTTGTATATTTTTCCTTCATTGTAATGGAGAGCTAAGTCACTTCTAGTCAATTCGGGACTCTTGAAGAGATTGTGGCTTGGATTCTTGAGACCTTGGTTATGTAATGTATTTGATTTATATTTGAATTCCTCTTCTCTTCTTCTTCTGTTCTCTTGATCTTGAATGCATGAATGGTGATTCTGTTTATGTTTGATCTGATTTGATCTTGGTTTAAGATTAAGTATTGTGATGAAATTTAGAACTGATTGATCTAAACTAATCACGTAATTGAAGAGGTTAGGTTACTGATTGGTACCTAGGTTAATTGAATTCGGTGCTTAAATTGATATATATCTACATGAATGGTGCGATTGCAGATTTATGTTTATTACTTGTCAATTGAATTAAGACGATTGTCTAGTATGAATTCTGGATCGATGTTGAGATCTCGGTTAGATCCAAGTTAACCATTCAAATGTGCTTCAAATGTTTGTTGAAAGGTCTATGATTGAATCCACCCAATCTCGGATAAATTTTTGAATTGATTTGTTTTTCTAATTGTTATTTCTCTTTAAATCTTGTCACTGTGATCTTTGAACCATCAAAACCCCCTTTTTCTAACTTTCACTTGATTTGATTAAATTGCATCTACGATCCTTGAGGAGACGATCCGGTGTTGTTCACTATACTACAAGTTTAGGTAATAACTTCGGTTATAATTTTGATCGAGTTCGGCGCTCGTCAAAATTTAAGGCCTTGTCTTGGGAACTCGTAGGTGTAATCTTTTCATTTTGAGTAACCTTACTAATTTTTGTTCTTTCTTACCTATTCTAACAGTTATTTTTCATTTACTAACATTGTTCATACCATACTAACATTTTTATCTTAGCTTTTGAATTTTTTGAATTAGGAAAGACGGAAAAACGGTGATTACGGGTAACTATTGCAATTTTCAAACCGAAACATGCCCAGAATGAGTGAAACTTGGTCGGTTGAAGGAAAACTTGACTGATAAACAAGACTCACATAAATTGTGAGGTCACCCTGGTTTTTCGAAATTCTATCATTTAGACCACTTTTTTTATTTTTTTATTATTTTTTATTGCATTTTCTAGTTTCATTTTTATGTAGATTTTGTTACGTGTTGATTCCATAATTTTTAAAAATGTTTAGATACATTAACTAGATTTATTTTTGCATATTTTGAGTGTTGATTCCATACTAACTCTTTCTTTTAAATTTTTTCTTTTTCTTTCATTATCATTTTGTTGCATTCTGTTGCATTTTAAGGATACAATGGACCATGCATAATGGAGTCAAAACTTGAGGAGTTGACTTCTTTGGTAAGACATATAGTAGTGAGACAACAATCACGTGCGAGGAAGCTACACTTGTGTGTAACATTTGTTTTTGTTCATCTCACCCCACATATACATGCCCTACACTTGGTATGGTAGTTCTATTTTTCCAGATCAATTTGTTGCAAAGAAATGGTTATTTTCCCGATGAACCACGGTTCCAAAGAATAAAGAATGAGTTATGACCCTTCTTCAACACATACAACCATAGTGGGAATACTATCCAGATCTGGGATATGGCAATACCAAGCATCACTACAAAGAACAATCATTTCAATATGAGCACCATTCCAAACAGATAACAAGTCCATCAACCACAAAACTTGAGCCTTCATGGGAGGACTTGATGAAAACCCAAATTGAGTTCCAGGTAATTTCACTCGCCACTATTCAGATTTAACAACCCAAATTGACCAGTTGACAACCACTGTTAATGAACTGAGATGTCAAGAGTCAGGCCAACTCTTTCCCCAAACAATTCCCAACTCCCTGCATTCTAATTGTTATATTGATTTACATGCAGACTTAGTTGAGGAAACTCATGATGAGTTGTGTGTTGAATTTCCTGATTTAATTGGTTTTGATGATTCTATCAATTGCAACTCATGTGCTGATCATGATGGTGATATAAAATGTATTGTGTGTGCTGAAATTTCTGCATATTTGAAAACTAATGATTCTGTTTACGCAGGATCTAATGATATAGAAGGGTCTATCAACAATGTAGTTGCAGAATCTGAAACATATAGGGAGGTGGAGCTGAAGGCCATTGAGGAATTTTCAAAGAAAGAGGAAAGGCAGCAGATGCTAGTAACTACTGAAGTGGATTTTGTTTTTGGGCCATGGTCCAGCATTATCAATGAAAGCAGGATTGCAAAATTACACGTATTGCATGCCATTGGTGAAGTTAAGGAAGACCAATGGGACCCCAATGTGAACCCTCATGCTTCAAGCTTCACTTGGTCGTTACACTTCAACCAATGGGACTGTAGTGGAAGCTATCATGTTGTGTCAACCATAACCTGGTCATCACGTTTCAACCAATGGGATCCTGGTGGAGTCTTTTCACCAACCTCACTTAATAAGACCGATGGACACCGCCTCAAATAGTATCATGAACTTCCAGAGAATGCAGAAGTGGAGGTGATGAGCCTTCTCCATCCGCATTATGAATAAGAAAAAAAAAAAAAAAGAAAAAAAAAAGAAAAGAAAAGAAAAGAAAAAAAAATAGTTGTGTGCCCGACAATGAGGTAGGTAGAGTCGCTCAGAAGCATGTGGAGGTCATTTTTTCTTCAGCGATAACAACTGCGAAAATCTTGCAGTATGGATTTTATTGGCCTACTTTATTAAAGGTCTGTTACACCTTTTGCAAAAGCTGCGGAAATTGGTCAAAAAGTTCTGCTTTGAGATTATCGTCTGCACCTACTCTGGGGACGTAGATATTGAGGATCCTAGGAATGGTACTGCGCTTAAAGTTAATGGACAAAGACTCAACCATTCCTGGAAAACCAAGTTCTTGAGTTCTTTGTGTTGCCGGTTAAGTGGCGGATACGGTACTCCGTGACTCTCAAGTCGGTTTATTTTTCAGTTTCCCAAAATAACTGAACCCTTCTTCTCCTTCAAATGGATGTCATTCTTTCAAACCACGAGAAAACATTTTCCTTCTCTTCCTCAAAATGCTCGAGAAAAATCTACAAAGTTCGATGTGAAAGATTGAGAATGTTAATGCACAAGGGTATGCCGAGAAGATGTCTGTTGGATAATTGAAGCAAAGGTCCGATTAGCGGGTGAGTCCTCAATTTCATTTGACTCATATATGCCCCGGTCTTGGAAGAAGTTCATATTCTAAAAGGAGAAGAGCAAAACGGTTACAAGTCTGTTACGAATGTGGACGATGGAATTGTAACGAGACAATGTCGTTCTTTGGGGATGATTTCCGCAAATAAATCCTTCATTAAGAATGGATTGAGTAAGGAGTCATTAGATGATATCTTATTGACTCTTGAGACGCGTTCTTATGGATTGATGCGGGGTGAAATTCTTAATTTATGGAATCTATTCAAGGATGAAGAAAAACGCTACAGTCTTGGGAATCTGACTCTAAAAGACCCTGTTTGCCAATTTTTAAGAAAATTGGATGGGAAGCTTATCCTCGACTCATAGAAGACGTTTAAGCCGTTTACGGACGTTAAACCGAGAGAGGAGATGTGAGCCATATCCACAAACAATCTGTACATATCATCCTCTTCTTCTTCATGTCATTTTTCAAAAAAAAAAAAAAAAAAAAAAAAAAATGAAAAAAAAAATGTCTACTTCTTAGGGTTGGCTTTGGTAACACAAACCGTGAATGGGGAAATGCATGCATCCTGATCCAGCCTTCTTAATTGAAAAACAAAGAAGGTAGATTGTATCCCACATGTGAGGCAACAACCCGGTCGTATTATGGCCACTTGTCCCTTTTGGGAGCCCTATGTCTTGGGCCTGGTCTTGAATGGGTCGAATCTTGGTCAACAATGCTTTGGCACAAACCCGAAAAAGCAGACTACCTCCATCCCAATCTTAAGTAATATACACTCATCTTTCATCAAGTTTTTCTAACAATTTCAAAAAAAAAAAAAAAAAAAAAAGGACGTGATGTCTCGCACTCATGACGCCAAGCAAAGTATAAAGATACGCCATGGAGACCGTACATACGGGTATGTCATCATTTTCTATTATCTTTGTATCATTTTGTTGTATTTTGATTTTTGTACAGACGATCCTTTGAGCGGGGTCCTTCGGGGTTTCTAGACTTCTTTACCTTGATGGTTTTCTTGAAGTCAAAAAAAAAAAAAAAAAAAAAAAGATTCTGTGTCTCTTAATTTCAACCTTTTTCGACAACCGCCAACCTACCCTCATAGGTGCAATTATTCCCCTTTCCATTCTTTTTCCTATTTAAACACTCCATTTTCTCCATTTTCCTTCAAACTCGAAACACTCAAAGGGAGGAAGAGTATAGAATGGGGCCTTCTATTCGTAACCTCAAAAATGTCTGTGTTTTTGTGGGTCGAGTTATGGGAAGGGATTAGAGTTTGTAAAACGCAGCTAGCACTCTTGGTCGATCACTTGCTGCGAGGAATATTCATCTTGTATATGGGGAGGTTGTCGTGGGTTAATGGGGGCTGTATCACTTCTTTGCCTTTGTAAGAGATAGTCGGGTTTTAGGTGTCATTCCCGAAACTTTAGCTCAATGAGAACATCAATGGAAAGACAATTGGGGAGGAACTTAAAGTATCATCAATGCATGAACGCATGAAGATAATGCTTGAAAACTCGATGCATTCATTGCCTTACCAGGTGGTTTTGGTACTTTGGAAGAAATTTTTCAAATTGTCTCTTGGGCGAGGCGAACATCCACCATAAACCCATTGGTTTGTTGAATGTTAATAATTTCTTTGATCTTTTGTTCTTTTTCTTGACAAAGTGTGGGAACGTAAATTTATCACTCCTTCTAAGCAAGACAACTTCTTATCTCTGCCTCCACTATTGATGAGCTCATTGATAAATTAGAAGCTTTTGAGTATGTACCTGATCGTATCAGCTCAGATAGATTGGTCAACAGGAAGCAGCGAAGGAAGTAACAAGAAACAAGAGCCCGATCTGAAACTTTCTCTTTAATGGGTTTGATTTTAAAAAAAAAATAAAAAATTGTTGTTGTTTTGTTTAGTATGATATGGTTGTCATGGACTTATTAAACCAATTAGTGATGGCAGAGTAAGGAGTAATTTTACTCTTGAGACGCATCTTAATTGGTGGCAGAGTAAGGAGTTTTTTAGGTAGTAATTAATTAGTATTGAATTGTAGAAGTACTAACGTTTTCTTGTTTGATTTCTTTTCAGGGTCTGATGCGGCACTGACAGTGTGTTTCTTTTCTGCTTAGCGTTGATTCACTTCTTATCAGGTTGTGTTGCTCTTTTCTATCTCTTTCTTTCACATTGAGGACAATGTTCTATTAAGTGTGGGGGGAGAGATTTTAGCATGTTTCTGTTTCTTTTCGTTTGTTAAAAAAAAAATTCAAAAAAAAAATTCAAAAAAAAAAGGTTCATTGCATGATTGAATAATTTTTCTCCCTTCTTGAACTGATATGCTTGGTGATGGATGATTGAATTGATGAATTGAGTTTGATGGATGCATACCTTGTGAGATTTTGAGCCTAATGGATGGATTCAACATTTATGTCATTCTCTTCTTTCTTGTGTGATTTTCACTCATGTTAATGACCACTCTAGAACTTGCTTTGATTCTTTTTGAGGCTACATTTCACTTGCATGCATGAACATGATTGAGGCCCTCTTTCTTAGCTAGTTTAACCAAATAGCCAACCTTGTTTTCAATATGATATCAAGCACTCTTTTGACCTCTCGAAAATTCTCTGATTCCTGTCAACCTTGTATATTTTCCTTTGCTTAACCCCTTTGAGCTTATTTGACCATTCCTTGTTTCTAGCTCATTATGTGCCTTAAATGAAAAATTGTGTTCTTACTGTACCTTAGGGAATAAAAGAACATTAGCCTGGTTAATGGATGAGTTTTTGAACAAGTGTGGGGGTGTGTGTACAAAATGGTTGTTGAAAAAAAAAAAGAAAAGAAAAGAAAGAGTGCCTAGAAAAAAAAGAAAAAAAGAAAAATGTATGTATATAGTTATGTTCATATATATTTATAAAAAAAAAGAGAGAGAGAAAAGGATGGGGAAATGAATATGTAAAGGGATATACATTAGAGTTGAGATGAACTTTTATGCTCGTTATTTGAACTCAGCTCTCATTTGCTTTTATTCTCTTTGGTATTTATCTTCTCATATCCATTTTATCCTCTTCTGTTACCTTGACCTCACTACAACCTTGAATAAAGTCCTCATGATTTGTGTGTGCATGTGTTTTGAGTAGTGGAGAAGTAGAAGATAAGCAAGCTTATGGTAGTGCAATTTTCATGGGTTGAATTGAGTGAAATACCTACCTTTTAAACACTTGAGAGATTGAGAGGGAATATTGTGAAGATCCATCATTCTTAATTCATTCTTTTCAACGGAAGTTTCCTTGCATTTTGGTTTGAGATGTTAAGAAATGTTACCTCATTTATGCTTTGATCCCTTGAATTTCTTGTTGCTCTTCTTGCTTCATTGAGTCCTTTAGAGTTTTTAACTTTTAAGTTTGTGTCGTTTGTCTTTGTCTTCTAACTTTAGTTTTATATGTTTTGCCCAGGAGTGCAAAAAGCTAAGTGTGGGGGAATTTGATAATCACATATTTTATTCATTAAGAAACCCTCATTATTAGTCATTTACACTCTTCATGTACTTAATTGACTGAATTTGATTATGTTTTGTAAGTTTGAACTCGAATCGGACTTAATTGATTTTTCAGCATTATTCGAGTCTTACACTGTTTCTGTATTTTGGCCATATCTTGAGTTCTAAATGCCTGATAATTATGAATTTTACCTTGTAGGAAAGATAAAAGAGAGCTCTACAACTTTGATGAAGAGCTCAAAGTCAAATTCAGACATTTAGTGGAGCTAATTGGGCATGGAAATCAGAATACGGGATTTGTGACTGGAACCCGAACAGTGTGTAGTAACCAGAACATAATTCGAGTTTGGGTTTATAGAATGGGCTGAAAATTGGTGATCTGAAAGTTAAGACCCATATGTACAACTTTCATGGCAAACACAAAACTTGATTCGGGCTCCTTGATGGAGATATTGGGTCTGAAAGTCAAAACAGAGGTGCTGAAACTGGTCCTGAGCAGTCTGTAGTAATTGGGTCATATCTTGGGCTGTAGGACGAATTTTTGGGTGCTTCCAGAGCCATTGGAAAGCTTAGACAATTTCCTAGAACTTTCATGAAGACCATTTGGCTCAAAAATGACGAAATCAATGAGTTCAGCAATGAATACTTTCGGAGACAAGGAAGCTCACCTACCAAGTTCACCTACCAAGCTCACCTACCAAGTTCACCTACCAAGCTCACCTACTAATTCCACCTACTAATCTCATCTACCCATCTACTACTACTTTGAATCCTCTATAAAGGAAGCATATGGAGAGCTCTAAACACAACTCACACTTGGTGTTAGAAATAGTTTTTCATAGTTCTTGTATATTTTTCCTTCATTGTAATGGAGAGCTAAGTCACTTCTAGTCAATTCGGGACTCTTGAAGAGATTGTGGCTTGGATTCTTGAGACCTTGGTTATGTAATGTATTTGATTTATATTTGAATTCCTCTTCTCTTCTTCTTCGTTTCTCTTGATCTTGAATGCATGAATGGTGATTCTGTTTATGTTTGATCTGATTTGATCTTGGTTTAAGATTAAGTATTGTGATGAAATTTAGAACTGATTGATCTAAACTAATCACGTAATTGAAGAGGTTAGGTTACTGATTGGTACCTAGGTTAATTGAATTCGGTGCTTAAATTGATATATATCTACATGAATGGTGCGATTGCAGATTTATGTTTATTACTTGTCAATTGAATTCTGGACGATTGTCTAGTATGAATTCTGGATCTGATGTTGAGATCTCGGTTAGATCCAAGTTAACCATTCAAATGTGCTTCAAATGTTTGTTGAAAGGTCTATGATTGAATCCACCCAATCTCGGATAAATTTTTGAATTGACTGTTTTTCTAATTGTTATTTCTCTTTAAATCTTGTCACTGTGATCTTTGAACCATCAAAACCCCCTTTTTCTAACTTTCACTTGATTTGATTAAATTGCATCTACGATCCTTGAGGAGACGATCCGGTGTTGTTCACTATACTACAAGTTTAGGTAATAACTTCGGTTATAATTTTGACTGAGTTCGGCGCTCGTCAGTGGCTTCGCCTAAGTCCTTCATAGAAAAGCACTTCCCTAACCAAGTCTTTACGGACTGTAGGGTAGGGATGTCATTTCCAATTAGTAGTATGTCATCTACATACAATACTAAAAAGACAACTGTGCTCCCACTAACCTTCTTGTAGACACAAGATTCTTCTTCATTTTTTATAAAACCAAACTGTTTGATTGTATCATCAAAACGAAGATTCCAGCTTCTGGAAGCTTGCTTCAATCCATAAATAGATCGTTGCAACTTGCATACCTTTGTAGCATCCTGTGGAGTGGCAAAACCCTCAGGTTGTGTCATGTACACATCCTCGAGAAGATTTCCATTAAGGAAAGCAGTTTTGACATCCATTTGCCAAATTTCATAATCATGGTATGCTGCAATAGCAAGCAAGATCCGAACAGATTTAAGCATCGCAACTGGGGAAAAAGTCTCATCATAGTCTACACCATGAATTTGCTTGAAACCTTTAGCCACCAATCGCGCCTTAAAGGTATGCACATCACCATCCATGTCGGTTTTCTTCTTAAAAATCCACTTGCACCCAATGGGTTTTATCCCTTCAGGTGGGTCAACCAAGGTCCATACCTGGTTGGTATACATGGATTCCATTTCGGATCTCATGGCCTCAAGCCATTTTTCGATTCTGGGCCAATAATGGCTTCTGGTAAGTCACAGCTCATCTTGATCCATGAGTAATACATCACCTTGTTGAGTCATGAGAAATCCATATCTCTCTGATTGACGACGTATCCTGTTAGACCTACGCGAGTCTTGTGCTACTAGAGCAGATTGTGGTTCCACAACGATTTGTGGAGGCTGCTCTATTTCCACCATTGGTTCGCTGCTACTTTGTGAACTTTGAATTTCTTCAAGTTCTACTTTCCTCCCACTGATTCCTTTGGAGATAAACTCCTTTTCTAGGAATACAAGCGATCCGTGCGACAAACACTTTGCCCTCGGTAGGATTATAGAAATAGTATCCCTTGGTTTCCTTAGGATACCCCACAAAGAAGCATTTATCTGATTTTGGGCCAAGCTTATCGGAAACTTGACGTTTCACATAAGCTTCGCAACCCCAAATCTTCATAAAAGACATACTGGGTCTTCTCCCAGTCCACATCTCATATGGTGTCTGCTGAACCGTCTTATATGGAACACGGTTAAGTGTGAAAGCTGCTGTTAACAGAGCATGTCCCCAGAAGGAGCCTGGAAGGTCTGCATGACTCATCATGGATCGGACCATGTCCAACAAGGTCCGGTTCCTCCTTTCAGAAACCCCATTCCATTGTGGTGTTCCAGGAGGAGTGAGTTGAGATATTATCCCACACTCTTTCAGATGATCATCAAACTGTTGGCTTAAGTATTCACCTCCTCGATTTGATCGAAGGATTTTAATACTCTTGCCAAGTTGGTTTTGTACTTCATTCTTGAACTCTTTGAACTTTTCAAAGGATTCTGATTTGTGCTTCATAAGATAAACAAATCCATATCTACTGAAATCATCAGTAAATGTAATGAAGTACTGAAAACCGCCTCTAGCTAGTGTGTTTAGTGGCCCACATACATCACTATGTATGAGGCCCAAAAGATCACTAGCCCTTTCACCTTGTCCAGTGAATGGGGCCTTAGTCATCTTTCCCAATAAACAAGATTCACATGTCTCATATGATTCGTAATCAAACGAGTCCAAGAATCCATCTTTATGGAGTTTGGAAATGCGTTTCTCATTTATATGGCCCAAACGACAATGCTAGAGATAAGTTGGGTTCATATCATTTGACTTGAACCTCTTTGTATTTACGTTATAAATGGGCGTTTCGAGATCAAGGACATAAAGTCCATTACTCAAATGTGCATTACCATAGAAAATATCATTCAAATAAAGAGAACAACTTTTGTTCTTAATTATAAAAGTAAAACCCTTCTTGTCCAAACAAGAAATAGAAATGATATTCCTGCTAATAGCGAGCACAAAATAACAATTATCCAATTCAATTACAAGCCCAGTTGGCAAAGCTAATAAATAAGTCCCTACGGCTAGTGCAAAGCAACCTTTGCTCCATTTCCCACTCGTAAGTCGACTTCGCCCTTAGTCAATGGTCTCTTGCTCTTTAGATCCGCACATTTGCACAAATGTGAGATCCACATCCAAAGTATCTAATACCCATGATGCGTAAGTAGATAAATTGACTTCTATAACAAAAATACCCGAAGTGGAAGTCTCACTTCCTTCTTCTTCTTGAGCTCCTCTAGGTACTTGGCACGTTCCTCTTCCAATGTCCGGTCGACCGCGGTGGAAGCATGTACCTTCCTTAGCCACTCCACCCACTGGTTTCAAGCTAGAAGTGCTAGGCTTGGACTTTTCCTTGCCCTTACCCTTCCACTTGTCCTGGGGCTTTTTCTGTTGTTTCTTGCCCTTATTCTTATGGACCATCATTATGGCCTTTCCTTTGCCTTTGTTTATGTTCTGCTCAGCAGTTCTCAACATGCTTAGCAGCTCTGGTAGTGGTTTGTCAATTTCATTCATGTTGTAGTTCATGACAAATTGACTAAAACTATCCGGCAACGATTGCAGGACTAAGTTAGTGGCCAACTCTTGGCCCATAGGAAAACCGAGTCTCTCAAGGTCAATGTACCCAATCATCTTGAGTACATGAGCACCAACAGGGCTTCCCTCTACCAGCTTACACTGAAAGAGTGCTTTGGAGACCTCATATCTCTCATGTCTAGCCTGCTCTTGATAAAGCTTTTTGAGGTGTACGATCATATCGTATGCTTCCATGTTCTCGTGTTGCTTTTGGAGCTCAGAGTTCATGGTGGCTAGCATTAGACATCCAATGTCCAAGGCATCATCTTGATGCTTCTTATAAGCATATCTTTCAAACTCTAGGGGCATTAGCAAAGCAGTGGTTCAGAATAGGTTGTTCTAAAACATATAACTTTTTCTCTTGCTTGAGGACAATCCTCAAGTTCTGTACCGAGTCTAGGAAATTTGTCCCTGACAACTTGTCCTTCTCAAGGACCGATCGCAATGATAAGTTACTTGATGTGTTTGTTGTCATGGTAATCTATCAATGAAATATGCAAAATATAAGTATTATGCTATAAACATATTTAACAAGGTCTTTTAATTAAATACGTCTCCCACTATTTTTATTCAAATCAATGACCCTCAGCATTGACTTGGAAAATCCCATTGGAAGATTTTCTAGTGGGCCAAGATCCATATTTCACCTAGTTTTGAGTCACTTTGGTGATCGCCCAAAATTCAGTTATTTAGGTAGGAAACTCTTTCCAATTACATCACATGCAACTCTTGGATAGTTGGGTGAATAACACTTATTCTAATCCATCTAATGGACTAAAGCCCAACTTCATGCCTCTAAGCCTTCAATCCTATTGAAATGGCCTAGTTAAGTCAAACCCAATGGTTGACAATTGGATATTACTATTATCCTATCGCATCTTACAAATATAGATAAAGGCACCCTGCTTTGGCAGACCTACACTTGATCGATATTAGTCTTGACGAGTGTCACGCATTGGAAGGCATCACATAATGACTTAATATTTTCTTTGAGGGAATTTTATTATTAGATCTCACCATTTATAAACTTGTTTAACATACCATAAACATTATCCATGCATCTTATACATATAAAGCATATAATAAACGTGACATGATTATGGCCTCTAAGAGAGTAGCATTAATTAATGCCAGCTTCACCAAGCGTCTCCCACCAACGTCCTCACTTGATGTCGTCTCCTTGTCTCCACATGAAGATTACATTATAGAAACCTTTTTTTACATTCGAGGGGAGTTAGATGAGAAGAGAATGTACAATCAGAATGTAGAGAGAAAGGCACGACACGCAGGTCGTATTTAAAATAACCAAAATAGCATAAAATAAAGACTAAGGCCATAACCATGCACCATGCATCTCTAAGAATACATAAACACAAAGCAATAACACATTATTATTTTGTGAATTATAAAAACAGATTTGAATATTGCACTTTCGAATATCACACACCACGAAACGGGGTTCGGGGCAGCGCCCCGACGGGTTACTTGAACAAAAATTTGAGTTGGACCCCTTCTGCCTCTATGACGGCTAGGGCAACAACACTTGAACCCTAAGGCCCGCAAACACATGAACGCTTCATGTGCCGCAGGGTTCCTCACAGCCGTCATCGCCTATCCAAAACAAGGTTTCCAGAATGCGTGAAGACATGAACACTTCATGTCATGAGGAAGCTTCATGGCCGTCGCAAAACGGAAACAAGGTTTCCAAAACCTTGTGTCGCGCTGCTGTGTATATCGCATTCATACAGAAAAATATGCAGAAATAGAAAGCTTTCAAAACAGTTTCGTAGAATCATACATATCACATATGTATATACCAGAAAAACGCAAAAACAGAAAGCATTCAAAACGATTTTCATTCATACATATCACATATATATATACCAGAAAAACGCAGAAACAGAAAGCTTTCAAAACAGTTTTCGCAACAACATATGAACATCTTCATGGTTTCAGAAACAACATATAAAGATCATATCTTTTATCAAAAGAAAGCAACGAATCATGTTATCGCATATAACAAGAAAAGCAAAAAACCGAATCATGGTTTCGCAAGTGGCTCTGATACCACTGTTGGGAATTTGCGGATCAAAAGTCTCGCAGCGGAATACAATTCCTCTCAGGATCCATGCGAAAAATCCATAATCCGAGTTTTTAAATTTTTTTACCTCTTGAAGCGTGATAGACAAAAGCGAGGTGAATCACCAACACCGTAATAGCGACGATGTTTCTGCGGTATCCACACGAACAGACTTGCAAAAGGAGTCACGCCTCTGTTTTTGTAGTGCTAGTGCGAAGAGAGGAGAAGAAGACCTCACTATCTCTCACTCACTTTCTGTAGGTGCGGCTAGGGTTGTGATGTAACCTAGTAGCAGCCCCCTTAGCAGTATTATTTATAACAAAGGCTACCTTAAGTGAGTGTGAGCAGTAGCAAGGTAAGTGGTGCAACCCTAAACCCATCTGTCATGAGTTAGGCCCACAGTTGAATCCGAGTCCAACTTGGATTCTGATTACTTCAATTTAGTCTGTTCTAAGTGTGCGACCCTACAGGTTCTCATGACGTTGGTAGTAATATTAAACTCTCATTTTAATATTACAAACAGTGAGCGCTATCTAGCAACACATCACTGCTACCCAAGTAATGAGAATGTCAGTGATTTGACATAACCTATTTGTGACCAATGTTTCCGTGTAGTTTAGTCCCTTTGTCCAGATATCCAGATTGAACACAAGGCATGGAATGTGTCACCCTTGTTTAGTTCAATCTTCAGTTTCCTGATTCCCAAGTAGACATAGTAATAACAAATAAGATCAATATCTCATATTGACTCATTTGAGCATGGCCATGCATTTCGTAGTCTCACTCAATCGGGGCCCCGAAGATATCGCTCTGTTATGTAGGAGGGACAAATCCCATCTAGGTCACTCACATTCCTCCACATGTATTGTGGCATGTCTAATAACCAACGTTATAATCATCTTGTTACTGAGATGACGTTTGATGGCATTAAAACACACAACTCCTCATGTAGGAATAGTAGTGATTTCGGTCAAAGGACCATATACACCATTATCACTATGAGAATCGCTTATGACACTCACGTAACGATCCACGTAGCGTTCTCATGGCGGGTCTGTCCAATACATCATTACTCTAATATGTATCCATGTGTAGACTTGATATCTCATATCCATGACCCGTGAGATGTGGTCATCGGCCGGTCACGCACATACTAGCCTCAATGTATTATTGTTGTCCTAATTAACAATAATACTTGACTAGGGACATTTAAGAATAGTGTTTTATCCAATAGGATCTCACGATCAAGTCATCCACTTGATGTCCTATGGTATCAAACTTACTATTCTAAGGACTTTATTATGTCTACCAAAAAGAACACAATAAATGAAATGCCTCATATAAAATAACATAATATAATGTATGTAAATACAAACAAAATGTATTGGCCACTAGGGCATACACCAACAGCCAACAATATAGTCAGCTCTCCATGATAGATGCAACGGTCAGTGCTCAAATTGATGTGCCAGCAATCGGGTCCGCTGTGAAAAGTCAGCTGGGTGTACCCCAAAAATCAACGTGGACGCGATGACATCCTCAGCAAGTTGTAGTCTAAGTATGGCCAGAAACCCGGAAACTCAGGTGTTTCCTTTTCTTCCTCACGAGCGTCTTCTCAGAAGTATAGAAATAAACAGAAAGACAGAAAATACGGAAAGAGGTGAGACACCCAACTTCAGTACCAAAATGGCAGCGAGAAAACAAAATGGTGTTGGATGCCCACATATCAACACAGTTCATATATCCAATCATAGTAATAATTAAAATTTACAGTAAAAGCATAACAACAGTAAATAGCAATAAAGATTATCGGCAACAAATATATCAATATTTCCAATAGTCAGCAGTTCAAGTAATCAAATAATTATTACAATAATAATAACATAAATTTTTCCACAATTATAAATGCTCATGTCCAATGAATTATGAGATTGACAGTTCACAATGCAAATGGTACCAAAATTCCTACTCCATGGAGCTAGACATAAACATTTTCGAGTGAATGATCAAGGAGTTATGCCAGTATCTCGTTAGCCTTTAAAAAAGAGTGTTCATCTCATAAAAATATTTGCGCAAAATGGTTTATACATGGCACCTCAATAGTTGATCGCGATATAGGACAACATCTCAGTCCGGATCGTCAGTGTGTTTAAATCGGTCTATCCCACGGCCCCAGTGGAGCTACCATTATCTATTATGAGACACTCACACCCCGACGCCCCCAGGGCCAACCACTATAACCTTACACTTAGTCTACTCGCACCCGCACTTAGGTGTTATTCAAACTCCTAGGCATACATCGCCTTTCCAACAACGTCCAATGGATAACACATATGTATGACGACGCAATGTACATCATGTATGTTTATCAATGATGCATTCATCATAAAGTATACCACAATGGCATATATATATTTATTTCTCAACATCAACATTTGAACACACATGGTTCATCAATTATTAAAAGTCCATATTATGGATTCACATTTCCAAAGTCTTAAGCTTTGATCAATTATGAAAAATTTAAGTTAAACAACCCTTAAAACAGTGGCTCTCTCAAGAGTTATCTTTCAATTTAATTCTTTTATCAGATTATGGATTATGTATATCCCCAAATTCTTAATTTCTAAAAATGCACCAAGGCATCCTTTAACCTCAAAATTTTCTCTCTAAAACTGTGGCCCTCTAGGTCTTCAAAGTTGCAATTTCTTTCCATTTTATGTATCAATTACTTAGTATCTAATCATTCAAATTCTATCTCATACTAAATCACTCCAATCCCCTAAAATCCAAGCCAAAACTGTGGCCTTACTTTAGTGTAGGAAACCCTCAAATTTTTTTCCATTCATTAATTCTAACATTTTAAGTATTCCAACAACACCAATACAATCAAAATCATTATTCAATCATCAACATCAATTTAGAACATATACACATGCAAAATCATCAAACAAAGTAAACATAGAAATATGGATTTCTCCATCAACCAAACACACAAAGTCTCCTCACCACCAATGATGGTAGAAGTGAGTAAATCTCCCTCTTACCTAAAGGAAGAACACGAAAATGACTTCCTAGATGCTCCTTGAAGGTTCGATTTTTAGAGCTCCAAGAACCCTAGAATTTCAATCATCAAGAATCAACATCAAGCATGGTAAAAAGTGGATTTTTGGTCTCCAATGAAACCATAGATCATGAAAATGAAGAGAAAAGTAGAAGAAAATGGAAACTTTACCTCAAAGTTAGAAGCTTTGTCTTGGAAGATAATGGAGGTGAAGATAGATTTTGGAGAAACTTTCTATATAGGAAATGTAGAGGAGGTTGAGGTGAGTATAGAAATGGTGTTAATGAAGAGAAAAGATGAAAAATGGTGGTCACAATGGGGGCTACAAACCATATCCAAGAGGGAGAAGAAGAGGGAAGGAAGAGAGAAAATTGAAGAAGAAAAACTAGAGAGAGAAAGTGTTGATGAAAAATGAGATATTTTGAGTGATAATTCATTAAGTGTGAAGGCAAATTTTTGCCTCCCTCAAGCTAGCATTGCCGTGGCAATGGAGAGAGAGAAGGGGGAAATTTTTGGCTTCCCCAACAAGCTAAGGGTAGCTTGGTCATTAGGTAGTCAAAGCTACTCAAAGAAGCTTTGATTAAAATATAATAAATTTGAATTAAAGTGGGTTTGATTAGACTTAAAGTAGATTACATTAAGATAATATGATAGGATTTTTAATACATGTTATTATCCAATAGACAATTGCTACAATTGACAGAAGTCAGTATTAGTTGTCTGGCAGATAAAATTTACACAACGATTTATTATTTTATCAGATAAAATTTCTCAAAAAATGTGAAACCTCGTAAACCATGTCCAGTCTCGGGTTTAGTAAGATCCCCCATTGACATTTTCATATATCAAGGTTCTTGGAAAAATATCTCATTTTCCCGGCTCCGCTCAGTTTACACGCAAAATGAGGAATAATATTAAAATATTCTGTATTCTCAGAAAAATCTAGAAAAATTCTCAAAAATCACAAATATTGGAAAATGAATATTCATCACAAAATAAATAAAATTTGGGGTATTACAATATGGACAATTGTTTTAATATCAATGGGAACAGTCTAATGATGGTTTGTGTTATACATTGAGTTATCATGTATTGAACATTATACAGTCGGTGCCTGTTATGACTTTTGTTGCCTAGGAGTGAATTAGAATTGAGTAGTGTGATCTTTGATGGATCTTAGGGCCATCGAGGCACGGTGATTCATCTAATGATTTTTTTTATCAGATTTTACACCTCTGGCCACGAAAAATCGTTGCAACGCACCGACGATACCCGACATATTGGATTATACATCTAGTGATCTTCGTATCATTTCTTTGCCGCCATATTGGATTTGATGTAGGGGATCTCACCTCTTTGTGTTTTGTTCTGTTGTTCTATTTTATATTTACGTTCGGTGAAGTTTGTGGTGGCGGCAAGGCAGAATCTTCTTTAAGGACGCAGCTTGTGAGGGCACTGACGTATGAAGTTTGTATCTGGTTTTCGTGTGCGTTGAGTTTTTCTCATTAGTATTGTTACCGTGCTTTTAAGTAGGACCCGTCATAGGGTTTGCTATTGTTCCTCTTTGAGTCTGTAAGTTTTATGTTCTAAATGTTGTTGAATATTATGTGGTGTATGTAATGTGGATATTAATCAGTTCAATATGTTTTTATATTACCTACATCTTTGGTAAGTTTATATTTTTAGCAAAAAGAAATTTTAAACCCGTAGTTTTGATAATCAAAACTTTTATAATCCGATTTAGTTTTCTTTTGTTTAGTCAGAAATGTGACACCTGAAGGAGGGTGTCATAACCCACACCACATTAGGATTTGTGCATCTTGACGGTTGTTGTGTTTTGTCTAAGTGTGTGTTCAATTTGGCATAACTTTTCTATTTAAAAACAAATTAACATGCTCTGTTATGCAACTAGCACTCAGGTGCTGGATTGTGGGCACTCAAGCATTGGAGCGCTCAAGCACTAGATTGCGGGCGCTCAAGTGTTGGACCACTAGAATGCCAATTTTAGCTTTTTTTTTTCCTTGTTCAAATGTCCAGTCTTCTTCCATGTGTTTTTATCTATCAAAAACAAACAAAACACATAATAAGAACACAATTTAAAATGATAAAAACATAATAAAACTTAAAAACAAAGCTCAATTAAAAAGATTAAAAGAGAATGAGAACCCATAATTTGAACAGTAAAAATATGAATTTTTACAAGTTCATCAGTGTCTTCATCTCTGACCCTGATTTGATGGTATCTAAATCTCAAGTCAATCTTTGAAAACACTGTAGCTCATCTCAACTGGTTCATCAAATCATCTATCCTAGATAGTGGGTATTTGTTCTTAATTATGACCTTGTTCAATTGCATGTAATCCATACACAACCTCATACCACAACCTTTCTTTTTCACTAAGAGTACAGGCGCTCCCTAGGGTGAGACACAAGGTTAGATAAACTTTTTGTCCAACAACTCTTTTATCTATTTCTTAAGCTCTAAAAGTTCTAGAGGGGACTTCTTGTAGGGTACTATGGAGATAGGCCTTGTCCTTGGCACTAGGTCTATAGCAAACTCAATTTCTTTCTCAGGTGGCAATTCACTTACTTCATCAGGGAACACCTCTGGGTACACACTCACTATAGGTATACTCTCCAAACTATGTTCCTTTTCAGAATTCAACAAAAAGATGAGAACATAACCCTAAGCCCCTTCTACTAGGTGGTTGGTGACCTGATTGACATTCAAGTATATAGACTTGGAAGGAATATTCAAAGAGGGAGTGTCTGATATGAATACCAAGGTTTTATTAGAGCAGTTTAGAACAACATAGTTTTTGGATAACCAGTCCATGCCCAAATGAGATCTATATCAACCAAGGGTAGACATATCAAGTTTACAAGGAAATCTTTGTTTTCAATGGTTCCACAACAATTCAAGCATATCTAAGAAGTGGTTATTAGGAAGATCTGAAAGGGGTAAGTCCAATTCCTTCACACAATCATAAGAAACAAAAGAATGGGTTGTCCAAGAATCATAATGTATAATTAAAAGCTTGTCTTTAACTTTACACTTACCCTGTATAAGTTCAGATGATTGAGTTGCTTTATGACCACTCAAAGTGAACACTCTCCCTCTAGTCAAGGGTCTGGGAGTCGCTGCTTCTTGCCTCTGGGGACAGTTCCAGGCATAATGTCCATTTTTTTCATAACTAAAGAACTCCATCTAGTCAATCTTGCAAGCTGCATCACCATGGTATCCTTTACATTTTGGACACTGAGGCCCCCTATCATCTATCTTGAGTTGTTTTCCTTTTCCTTATTGATTCTTGCATTTTGAGAACTTCTTCTTAGAATCATCATCTGTCATCTTTCTCTTTTGAAAGCCTTGAGGCTTTTGCTCCTACTCTTGCTCCAATTTAACAGATTCGATGACCCTACACTTCTATACTAAACTGTGGAAACTTTAAATCTCAAAAGGCCTCACCTTTTCTTTCAAGTCTCCTCTCAAGCCCTTCTCAAATTTTTCATATTTTCCACTTTTCATCTGGATTGTACTTGAGATAAGAAAAAAACTTTGCTAACTCCTCAAACTTTGCTAAATATTGGCTTACTGTCATGTTCTGGACCGTGATCTGGGATCCCATCTGTAACACCCCAACTTGTGGTTAAAGTACGATATTGTCCTAAATGTATTGTTTTATGTTTTTCTGCGTGTTATAAAATTAATTTGACTGTTTTGTGACTATATTTGATTGTTGGGTGAGATTTACTCCGAGTTAAGAAAATAATAATTTTCTGGCCAGAAATATCTTAATTTAATTATTCAGAGCTGAGGGATCTTACTAAACCCAATTCCGAGTGATACGTGTATTAATCTTTTAATTTTTAGGATTTAACTGTGCAATAAAATATTTTATATTATTAAAATATTATTTTATTGAATAGTACCTACTGTCTTAAAAACAATAGAAATCTGCTCCAAAATAGACCATGGACCCGAAAAAGTCTGTGGGACTCACGTTTGGAGAATCAGTCAACGTTTCTGGCTAGATTTATTTCTAAGCCAATGAGAGGTGGTCAATGAAAATGGCTTGAAAGTTTCTAAGCCAATGGGATTTTAGTCCACAAAAGTGGTTAGACTAGTTAGTAAGTAACTAGAAAAACCTAACTATGTTAATTTAAACTTAACTAAGTTAATCTAGTATGTCTAAGTAGTAACTAAATGAAGTAAACCTAGTTAGCTACTCATTGGAATTCTAGTTAGAGAAGGTTATAGTAAAGTTAAATAATGGCTAGCAACCTTAAGTAACTAGATAGTTAGGCATGTAACTAAACAACTTAACTAATTACATCTAAGTCTAACTAGATTGCATAAGTGAACACAAACGTAGTTCGCTCTCCTTTGGAGCAATTCGGCCAAGCATGTTCAAGAAGGATCAAGAAGCTTGGTGACTTGATTTTCTACACCAATAGGAAGCTAGCTTAGGAGTAAAGCCTTGGATATCCACCCTTGATTACATCTAGGGCCATTAGGAAGTCTTGGATGGTCAACAAAAGAGGCCACCTCCTTTGAACTCCACGGCCATGCATAGGAGAGAAGGTCATTCCTCTTCATTTTTCATCTTTTCTATCACCTAAGTTTTTACTTCTCTCTCTTAAAGAACACCAAGAAAAACTCCATAGCTTTCTTCTTGAGCCATTCGGCCAACACCCTAAACACCATCATCCACTCTTCTAAATTTTCACCTATCACTACTTCACAAATCTAAACATCATTCTAAGAACTTCTCTAGTCAAGAGTTTCTTCAAAATCATCCATCTTGAGCTTGGAAAACCACTTTGAAGATTTTTCCTACAAGGTGAAAATCCTTGTTTCTTATTTCTAACTTGATTTCTTAGGTTCTAAGCCATGATTGATCCATGGTTTATATTTTTCACCTATAGTTATGACTCTTTAAAATTTGTTTGAGTTTGTTAGAGATCCTTTGGAGGTCACTCAAAAATCACTAGGAGAAGTCTAGGAGGAGTTTGTCTTTCCTTAAGGTAAGAGGGAGATTTAATCTCATCAACCTTGTGTGGTGGTGAGAAAATGGATGTATTTGTGGTGAAGAATCCATAAGGATTCATTCATTTGGTTGTTTAATGTCTTTTCTATTTGTGGTTGATTTTATTTGCAAGCATGTCTATAGCTTTAAAATATATGGTATGTGTTCATAGATGTATGATAAATATTGTAGGATATGAATAACATGTGAGGATTTGCATGAGTGTTCCAAAGAACACAAGGAAGCTTAGGACTTCACCAAGAAAAAGAGAACCAAAATATTATCAACCATTTTCTAAAAGAATGAATTAATTGATTTAATTGAATTAATGAATTTTACAATGACTTAAAGGATGGAAAATAATTTAAAGATGATTTGCAAAGAATATGTTGAATTCGGCCAAAATGTCATTCAATGTATATTTGATTTCAAAATTATTTTCTAATGTGAACTAAGTAGTTAACTTAAAGAGAATTCAATTTCAATGAATTTTTGGAGAACAAAATAAATGAACTTAGTTTTAGAAACTTAATTTAGAGGAATTAAGTATAAATAAGAAATAAATTGGACACTTGAAAAATGCTAACGTAGAGCTCACATTTGGGTTTTGAAGCGCGTTAATAAGTTTCAAGTAGTAAATGATGGTTAAGACTAATAGAGGTAATTTTTAAAGGAAAACGTAAAAAAATATCATTTAATGGATTTTCTAAATAAAATGCTGTCAAAATTAACTAAAAATGAACAAATAATGGAGAAAGTCTCATCATATAATTTAGAAAGCAAAGAAATATTCTACATAGTTGAAAAATAGTAGAAATAGCTTACGTGTATTTAAAATAATGATTTTTAAGCTACGCGGTTGAGAAAACGATTTAAAAATGTTACGCGATTGAGAAAATGATTTAAAAATACTACGCGATATTTAAAAACATCAAAAATATTTACGCGATTTGAAAACGTTTTAAAAAGGTGACGCAATTGTGAAAACGTGATAAAATCTTTATGCGACTAAAAGGAACAGTAAGTTTTACTGTCGAGCCAAAGTGGTAGACCTGAACATGTTGAAAAATAGTACTATTAAGTGGAGACATACTATATTTAGTTTATACTGATACTGCGGGTATTGGTGTAATTATGGTATATAGTGATAACGAGGACATTTGTGTAATTTTGGTTTATGTTCATACATTGAGAGATGTGTCAATTTGGTTGAAATTGGCAATTGGCTAACGAGATGAATTAGTGTGCAGAGGATTCCACATGTGGACAGTTGGTAGCTCCTCTGGGCCGTGGTAACGGGCAACACACTAATGATCTCGACAAGCACTATTCTTAATTAAGATCTTATGGAGACTGTCTAGTACAATGCTTGTTGTGCATGACGTTTGGACTATGTACTAATTACACAATGGTTTTGACTATGTGCTATTTACACAACGTTTGACTGTATAATAGTTGGTTGGGCAGCCTGAGGTACGGATAGGTCTTCCGAATCATTCTCTCTGATGTTTGTGTTTAGCTCTGTAACACCCACCGTAGGGTGCCACATTTAAACATTATTATTACCGAATTACCCCTTCTATTATAAAATATGCTTTATAATGTAAATACGAGTTGCAATAATATCAATAAGATAAACTTAGCGGAAAATAAAAATATTACAACATCATCACAAATAATTTACATTATATATACACAAGTCTTAGTACTGTCATACTTAAATATTTACAGACAAAGTTCTCAAAGTATTTGAACATTATTCAAAACTAACATATTGCCCAAGCATTACTAAGCAGTAGAACCCTTAGACGGATCCTTCTCAGATTCCTCAGCATGTAGGAATCTGACTTGATGCGAAGTCCTACGGACAGGTGTCTGCGCAAACGGCACGATACTAATCTCACTAAGAGTACGGTAGTAAGCTCCCCAGTACTGCCTAATGGACAACGGAAACTCCAAGTGTACATAAATATTTACACTGAAATAAGGGTTCCCTTGATAAAGCCTACTCAGGGTAACATTTAAGTCTCCTATATAGAAAATACACTCTCTATCTAGGTCAACATGCCAGGCTTCCGGTCCTCCACGAAATTGCAACCTCATATAACTTAGGAAACTGGGCATCGCCATCTTCTCAGAATTCAGCTTCCTCCACAAGAATCTGTTATTCTTCACCCTCTTATTCAATTCCTTGCTCAGTGTCTTTACAAATATAAATATAGTACAAAATAGGCATACAAAGAGATGAGATCACCTACGCTAATAACAACATGGTAGCATGGAGATAACACATACAATATATCATACAAAATATGTCACACCATAAATTACAATCATGCCATCAGCATCATTTATCATCATAATAGAAGAAATAAACAATAATTACGATCATGCCCTCAATAATATCCAAATATTCAACAATTCAATTATCATAAACAATAATTACAATAATACCCTCAATATTTTCCAGATATTCAATAATTACGATAATGCCCTCAACATTATCCAAATATCCAACAGTACAATTATCATAACTAATATTCCTCAATTAATATATCACACAGATATAGATATTCAGATTATGCATGTGCACAAAGACTCACTTTCCTACTCCATGGAGCTAATACTCAAGTCGAAAAAATTGATCCAAAAGATATGTTTGTACCAACATGCCTCAGACCACGTGCCACTATTCTCATTAGTGTTTGCACATCTAGCATATATACGATAGTCTTTAATAGATCTTGATTAAGAATAGTATCTCGGTCAGGATCATCGGTGCGTTGCATCGGTCTAACCCACGATACAGAAGAGCTATCAACTGCCCATTGTGAGCAACCTGCACCCAGATGCCCCTAAAGTCAACAAGTGACTTACACTACACATATCACACCCACTCAAAAGATGTACGTCTCTCCTAGGAAAATAGCCTTATCCAGTCCATCGGACCTTTCCAATGCTTGTACAATGCACCATTCTCAATTCAAATTCAAAATTATATTCAGGGTCCACACACAGGCCCATTTTCACTTCAAATTCATAATCTCATAATTTCTCATACAGTGTCCATACATTGGTCCAACAGTAATCCTACTGTATATTCAATCGTGAAATCATATTATCGCGTTTTCATAGCCACGCAACACTTTTGTCACGTTTTCACAATCATGCAACATTTCTGTTACGTTTTTATAATTTCGCAACATTTCTGTCGCGTTTCCAAATCACGTAGCGATTTTCCATCATTTTCTCAATTGCGTAAAATATTTCATCATTTCTCAATCACTTAGTGATTTTTTAACAATATTTCAATCGCATAAAAATATTTAAACGTTTTCTTCAAATTGCGTAGCTTAAAAATCACGTTTTTAAGTTACGTAAATCATTTTTTTCCATTTCTCAACTTTGTAAAATATTTCTCAACCTTCTAAATTTCAATTCAACCTTTATCAAAATAATATGACTTCTCACATTATTTTTCACATTTTCTTAATCAAGAAAATCCTTTTCGCAATATATTCCACAAATTCACCATTTCATTGAATTAAATCAATGTTCCTAACTTAAAATTTCCTAACGCGCTCCACCCAAAGGATGAGTTATACGTTAGAAATTTTCAAGTTACTAATGTATTTTCCATAATTCATGAATTAATTCTAAAACTCAGTTCTCTTTAAAATAAATTGAGGTCCAAACACTTTCAACCTCTCTTTTTCTCTCATAACCGAAATTTCTACTTTTCAAGTGATAAAACACTTTGTTTCCATTTCAAAATCCTTATTCTCACTTTCTTTAAAATTCATTACTTTCCCTTTCTAAATCATAATTTCATACAAAATTCTTCTCATTTCTAGCCTTCAAAAACCGTGCGCTACTTGGCCATTGAGACCATCATTTCTTCCTTCTAAATAAACTTAGTTCCATTCATGTTTTTACACAAACAAAACCATTAAAATGCCTTCAAAACCGTGAACTCTTGGTTTTTTGAAACCAATCCATTTTTTCTTTTTCCTTTCCTTTTTAATCATTCAATTTTACCATTCATGAAAATTTTAGTTTGGAAACATCTATTTTGAGGTGTTGAGGCCGAAATCCTCATGGTCCTTGGAACCAAAAATTCATTTTCCTTTCCAACAATTTTTATGGCATACATAACATATAATCAAGATATATATTTCAAGCATACCATAAAAGCAATAAAAATCATACCAAGCATGTAAGCACAAATAAACCATGCAAAACACCTAAACCACATAAACACCCATAAATAATTACACAACCACGGATATGAATCCTCACATGGATTCACCATCCACCAAATACAAGATTCATCTCTCACCACCATACTTGGTTGGTGAGATAGATCTCCCTCTTACCTCTTGAAGAACCTCAAAAGCTCCTTGGTTTGCTTCTTTTTCAAGTCCTTCACCACCAAAGGTTTCTTAAACACAAAACAAAACACAAGTTTATTAGCATATTAAGCTTGAACAAGGAAAACCATGGATCAAACATGGCTTAGAACATGAAAAAGAGATAAGATGTGAAGTTTCCTTACACTTCACCTTAAAAACCCTAGAACTTTGCTCTTGAAGAAAGTCCTTGAAGATGATGGATTTAGAACTTGGTGTAAACTACAAAGTGTCTTAGATTGAGGTATAGATTCAAGAAGTAAGGTTGTTTAAAATTTTTGAGTAGTGGAAGGTGGATTTGGGTGCTTTGGCCGAAACTAGCTTGAAGGGAAAGGAGAGAAAATTTTGTAAGAGCTTTAGGTTTTTGTAATGATCAAGAATGATCAAGATAAGCAATAATGGTGTCTTTAAACTTTGCTATGGCTTAAGGCCATCACAAAACCGTCCCCCCTCCTTGTACACTCAAGTGAGTGACCAATTTCTCTAGCCACCATTTTGAGCATTGTTGGCCATTGATTAGATTAATGGTTAGGATTAGTGTAGATTCTAATTATAGCCTCTAGATGTAAGATTATATCTAGGCCATTGGATCTTTCTCCTTGCAATCCTAGCCATTAGATGTATCTCCAAAATGAAGGGTCAAGATCACCTCTTCATACTTTTCATCCAATGGTCATAAATGGTCCTATCCATTTTATAAGATCAAATCTCCACCATTGATTAAATCAATGGTGGATATTCAAAGGCTTCAACATTAAGCTTGCTTCCTATTGGTCCATCATAAAGTTGTCATAACCACTAATATTGACTAAGCAGTATATTATTTATTGTTATCTACTATTATCCTTCAAACAATATTTTTACTGTATTTTTATTGCCTGATAATTAAATACAGTACAAAATACAGTAATAGAAAATTTTAAAAATTATTTTCGATTTTGGGTTTAGTAAGATCCCCCGTCTCCGTCTCAACAGTACAAAATTTTCTGGCTGTGAAATTTTTTTTCACTTTTCCAGACCCACTTGGGCCCACGTACAGCCCCCTTGGGCCCATAGACAGCCCATGGATAATATTAAAATAATCAAAGAAATATAAAAATTTCATGATCATCCACAAAATCATAAAAATTATAAAACTTACGAAAATCAAATCAGATTACGTAAAATAATTAAGACTTAACTGTAATAATTAAATTACATAAGATTTTCCCCAACCTGAAAATTATTATTTTCCTGACATGGAGTAAATCACACAAAACGATCAAATGTATTCACGGAATACTCAAAATAATTTTACAGTACACAAAAATCACTAAACAGTAGAATTCTGTTAACTGTCAAAATTACTGTCAAATAGTTAGGAAATTTGGGGTGTTACAACTCTTCCTCTTTAAAAAGAAGTTTTGTCCTCGAAACTTGATAAACTTGATTTCACATCCTCAGAATAAATATGGATATTGCTCTTTTATCTTATCTTCCAACTCCCATGTAGCTTCACCGCTTATGTCGTTCCAAACTATTTTAACCAATGAAATTTCCTTACCTCGAAGTTGCTTCGTCCTTCGATCCTAAATCTTGACTGGAAACGTTTCATAGGTTAAATTTTCCTTCAGTTGTACGGTGTCTGGTTATATAACATGGGTAGGATCAAGAATATATTTTCGTAGTTGTGATACATGAAATACATTGTGAAGATTCGATAGTAAAGGTGGTAACGCAACCTGATAAGCTAGCGGACCTACCCGACGGAGTATCTGATATGGCTCGATAAACTTTGGAGTGAGCTTCTTTGACTTAATTACTCGTCCAACTCCAGTCATAGGTGTTATATGCAGAAATACATGGTCACCTTATTCAAACTCAAGCGGTCTTCTCCTTTTATCAGCATAACTCTTTTGCCGAGTCTGAGTTATCCTCATTTTGTCTTGAATCATCTTTACTTTCTCAGTTGTCTGTTGTACAAATTCTGGTCCTACAATAGCACTTTCACTATCATGATATCAACATAACGACATTCTGCATCGTCTCCCATACAATGCCTCATAGGGTGCCATTCCTATACTCGAATGAAAACTGCTGTTGTATGTGAACTCTATCAATGGCAAAAATTCATCCCAACAACTAGTTTGTTCTAGAACACAAGCTCTCAACAAGTCCTCTAATGACTGAATTATTCTTTCTGACTGACCATCTGTTTGTGGATGGTAAGCAGAACTCAAAAGTAGCTTTGTTCCCATAGCTTCTTGTAAACTATTCCAAAATCTCGACGTAAACCTCAAATCTCGATCCGAAATAATACTGGATGGTATACCATGAAGTCTAACAATTTCATTGATGTACACTTGAGCCAACTTTTCCATTAAGTACTTAATATTAATCGGCAAAAAGTGTGCCGACTTAGTAAGCCGATCAATAATTTCCCAAATAGAATTGTGACCTTTCCTAGTCTTTGGTAGTTCTGTTACAAAATCCATTAGTATGTCATCCCATTTCCATTCAGGAATAGGCAAAGGTTGCAACATTCCCGATGGTCTTTGGTGTTCCACCTTAGCCTTCTAACAAACTAAACAGGATGATACATATTTAGCGACATCTTTCTTCATTCCCTGCCACCAATATAACTGCTTCAAATCTTGATACATCTTTGTGGGTCCTGGATTCATACTCAACTTACTCTTGTGAGCTTCATCCAAAATTAATCTCCTAAATTCTAGATTGTTTGGCACACAAACTCTTCCTTTAAACTTCAGAATTCCATCAACACATCCGTTAAATTCCAACATCGTTCCTTGGCTCCTTGCTTCTTTTGCTTCTTGCAAATACTGGTCACTATTTTATCCTTTTTGTATTCTATTCATTAAATCATTTGAAATGGTGATCATGTTTAAACACATCTTCCCTGGTGTCAATTTCACAGACAAATGCATATCCCGAAATTCTTCTATCAGTTCCTTCTCCTTAATCATTATAACAGAAGCACTAAGCATTTTCCTACTTAAAGCATCCGCTATGACACTTGTTTTTCCTGGATGATACTGTAACTGAAAGTCATAGTCCTTCAGAAACTCTAGCCAACGCCTTTGTCTCATGTTCAACTCTTTTTTATCAAACAGATACTTCAAACTTTTATGATCACCAAAAACAGTGAACGTTGCCCCATAGAGAAAATATCTCCACATTTTTAATGCAAACACTATAGCTGCCAAGTCTAAATCATGAGTCGGATAATTCCTCTCATGCACTTTCAACTGTCTTGAAGCATAAGCCACCACTTTATGATTTTACATAAGTACACAACCTAATCCTTAGTATGAAGCATCATAATATACTTCGAAAGGTTCGTTCGGATCAGGTAGAATCAATACCGGTGAAGTAGTCAGTCATCTTTTCAACTCTTGAAAACTTTTTTTGCATGGATCAGTTCATACAAACAGTTGATTCTTTCATGTAAGTTGGGTAAGAGGTCCTGCTATCTTAGAAAACCCTTCTATAAACCATTAATAGTAACCGGTTAATCCGACAAAACTATGGATTTTCGATACAGTCTTCAGCCTTTCCCATTCCAAAACTGTCTCCACCTTTGAAGCAGCAACTTCAATTCCTTCCTTCGATACCACATGTCCCAAAAATTGAACTTCGCTCAACCAAAATTCACATTTGGACAACTTAGCATATAACTTATTCTTCTTTAAAATCTAGAGAACCACTCTGAGATGTTCAACATGTTCCTTCTAACTTCGAGAATAAATCAAAATGTCATCTATAAAGACAACAACAAACTTGTCCAAGTACGAATGGAAAATTCTGTTCATAAAGTTCATGAATATGGTAGGTGTATTCGTCACACCAAATAACATCACTTGATACTCGTAATGCCCATAACGTGTCTGAAATGCAGTGTTGGAAATATCCTCCGCTTTCACACGAATCTGGTGATACCCAAAACGTAAATCAATCTTGGAAAATATTGCGGCTCCTCTCAATTGATCCATCAGATCATCGATTCTTGGAAGTGGATATTTATTCTTAATCGTAATCTTATTCAATTGTCGGTTGTAACACCCCTTGATATAGCAACCGCAGTGCAATCGTCATCACACCATAGTTACCAAATCCTGGCGTGTCACAGTCTCAATAACAGTAAAACTTCAATGTTCAAGTTATTTCCATTATGCATAAATAGAAAATAGGAGTCTCAAATGAAACATAATTAGTACTCAATCATTTTATACACAACCACTAAAATAAAATCATTTACCATATATATATTTTATAGTCATCCTTAACACAAATCACCGATAACATGGAACATTATAATTACAGAGTCAAATAAAATACAGAGGGAACTAAAACACTAAAGGGGAAAAGTAGTAACCCTGGGGTAGGTACTACTAGCAGATAAGGCCGCAACCCCATATACATATACGACGTTCGGAGTCCCAGTCGACAAGTCAAGCATCAATGCCTCCACGCAGCTATACTCGTACGTAGCCGAAGAAATCTTGTCCAGACTTCCAATCCCATCAGCAAAGGTGTGGCCCCTCGTCTTCTCCCTCACGATCTTTTATCAAATATATGTATATAACAGAAGTACAAGAATACAAGAATGAGATATCCTACTTACATTACCAATTATGGCAGCAAGAAACTTAAACGGCGCAGGACGCCCAAATAACAACACAATACATACTTTTATCAACAGTAGCAGCAAAAATAGGAATTTAGATAGAAACAACAATAACAACTCAGAAAATGAACAATAAGGCAATTCGAATAATCATAACTTCATTTAAAGCAATAATCCAATCACAGTAATAATTAAAATTAACAGTAAAAGCATATCAATAATAAAGAGCCATAAAAGTTATCAGTATTTCAACAATCAACAGTTTAAGCAATCACATAATTATTACGGTAATAATAAAGATATTTTCTACAGTTATGGATGCTCATGCTCAATGATTTATGAGACCAATAGTTCATAATGTGAATGGTATCCAATTCCTACTTCATGGAGCTAGATATAAACATTTTCGGAGTGAATGATTAAGGAGTAATGCCAGTATCTCATTAGCCTTTAAAAACAGTGTGCTTCATCTCATAAAATATTTGCACAACAATGGCTTATACATGGCACCTCAACCGTTGATCGTGATATAGGACAGCGTCTCGGTCCGGATCGTCGGTGTGTTTGCATCGGTCTACCCCACGGCACAGAGGAGCTCATAACTATCCATGTGAGGCACCCGCACCCCGACGCCCCCAAGGTCAACAACATATGACACCTACGCTTAGTCTATTCACACCCGCACATAGGTGTTATTCAAACTCCTAGGCAACTTGGCCTTTCCAACAATGTCTAACGGACAACACATATGCATGACGACACAATGTCCAATCATGTATGTTTATCAATGATGCATTCATCATAAAGTATACCACCATGGCATATATATCCATTTTCAATATTAACATATCATAATTTCATCAAAAACTTGGTCCCACATAGGAACTCACAATTGCATCAACCAACTCTCAATATCAATACATATACATGTACATCATTCTACACATACTGTAATTTCCATGTTATGGGTCCAAAATTCCATTTTCAAAATCATTTCTCCCTCATTGGTTTGGATATACAATCTTGTCACATTTTAGTGGAATAAAATCTTTGAATCTGGGGTTTAAGATTTATGTTTGAGTTACAAGGGATAAGAAACCATGTTTTCATCATTTTTAGCTCAAAAATCTCATTTTTGGGTCCTGGTAATCGATTACATGGATCTAGTAATCGATTACCAGCTTGGCAGATCCTCTATAATTGATTACATAAGGGATGTAATCGATTACATGGCTTCCCAGAAACCTGATTGCAACTCCAGGAACCTGGTAATTGATTACACAACTCTGGTAATCGATTACCAACTGGACAAAACCTCCGTAATCGATTACACATGGGATGTAATCGATTACGTGATTCCCAAAAATATGATTTTGTAACTCAGAAGCTCAGTAATCGATTACAGATGGTGTGTAATCGATTACCATGCATGAACTTGCATAAAAATAGAGTCTTTAGGTCATTTTAACTCAAACCAAACCAATCAATATCATTTTTAACATCATATTAGCTCAAACATGCATCCAAAATCATATAAAGGAAATCAATAACTCATATAAATCCAACAAAATACACTATCATGAAAAACAACATAACAAACAGGGAAATCCATACATGGATTCAACAATCAACAACAGCCCACACAAGACATTTCCCTACTACCAAGATTGGTTGAAGAGGATCATCTCCCTCTTACCTAAATGAAGACAATCACAAGGATGTTAGCTCCTTTTTGTTCTTGATTTTCGTTTTCACCTTCAAGAAAACACTAATGTGAGTGACTTCTACAATGTCCACTCAAATCATGGAAAGATGAGTTCTTGATCACATAGATCACCAAGAAAAATGAAAATGAGAAGAAAATGGAAGAAAGGTGAAGGCTTTACCTCAAAAGCTTCAAGCTTTAGTTCAATGGTGGAAAATGGAAGAAGAAGAAGAAGAAGAAGAACCAAAAGATGACCACCAAAGAGAATGGCCTTGGAAGGGTGGAAGGAAATAAGGAATATGATTTATTTAGCAAACAATGGAGATGATCTCCAATATGTGTGTGCACCGTGGAGAAGGAAGAAGAAGAGAGGAAGAGAAGAGTGCTTGAAGGAAAAATGAGAAGAAAGAAAAGTGTTAAGTGTTTTTTGTTTAGAAAAATGGAAATGAGGTGATAAAAGGGAGAAAACACTTTGACTCCCCCAAAAGAGGGTGTCTGCCATGGAGCGAATGGGGTGGGAAGAGAGAGAAATGTGTAATTGGAGGAAATTTCTTGGAAGCTTCCCTCTTTAAGCTCTTGTTGAATTAATCTTTCTTTTGAAAATAAAGCTAATTGATGTGACACAAAGTAGATTTTGGATAATATGATAAGATTTTTAATACATGTTATTATTTAGTAGATAATTGTTACAGTTGACCGAAGTCAGTATTAATTTATCTGACAGATAAAATTTACACAGCGATTATTATTTTATCTGTTAAATTTTTTTGAAAAATATAAAACCTCGTAAACTGTGTCTGGCCTCGGATTTAGTAAGATCCCCCGTCGACATTTTCACAGCTCAAGGTTCTCGAAAAAAAATATATCATTTTCTTGGGCCCGCTCAGTTTACACATAAAATGAAAAATAATATTAAAATATTCTGCACTCTCAGAAAAATACAGAAAAATTCTCAAAAGTCACAAATATTATAAGACAACCATTTATCCAAAAATTATTAATTTCCAGGATGTTACATTGGTAGTCTACACATAGACGAGAAGTCTCATCCTTCTTCTTTACCAACAATACTGGAGCTCCCCATGGTGACACACTTGGTCTCACGAATTGTTTCGCCAATAAATCCTCTAGTTGTTTCTTAAGTTCTACCAATACTATTGGCGACATCCGGTAAGGTGCCATAGATATCGGTCTAGCTCCAGGTATTAAATCAATAGAAAACTTGATTTCTCTTTCTAGTGGTAGTCCAGGTATATCTTCAGGAAACACCTCAGGAAATTCATTAACTACAAAAATATCTTTCAAGACATCCTCATCCTGAACCTCCAAGGAAGATATCAATAAAAACCCTTGATCTTCTTCCTTCAAACAAGCTTCTACTTGAGTAGCCGTTAGGAATCTAGGATCCTTAGCCTCAGGAAATACTAGTGTCTTATTCGAACAATCAATTAGGATATGGTTAGAAGACAACCAATCCATTCCTAAGATTACATTAATCTTGGAAAGAGGCAAACATATCAAATTAACATGAAAGATTCTATTCCTAACACAAACAGGGCAATTCAAACATATTTTAGTAGTAATTACAGGCTTATCAGTATGAGTAGCAACACTCAGATCATAAGGTAATGTAGTCACAGTCAATCCCAAACACTCCACACAATCACATGCAATGAAAGAATGTGTTGCTCCCAAATCATAAAGTATGGTTAAAGGATTACCTTCGATGGCACACTCCTCCATAATTAAGTTCTTAGATTTCGAGGCTTCTTCCCCGCTCATAGTATACACACGACCACCTGCCTGTGGCCTCGTCGTACGAACATTCCCCACTGATGGTTTTGCCTTCAACTGATCACATTCCCTGGAGAAATGTCCAAGTTTCCCACATCTATAACAAATAACTTCTTTATGCTGACAATCTTTGGTTAGATGGTCCTTCCCACACTTGAAACATTTAAACATAGAAGTTCCAGCTTGACTTGCCTTACTGCCACCAGAACTTCCTCCAACAGATTGCTGCCGGTTCTGACTTCCTGCTGGTTTGGTATATGATTTTTGCTGATAATGGTTGCCACCGCTACCCTTTCCCTTTTGGAACCGTGCAGGTCCAAAGTTCTTATTTCTCGCCGCACGTTGTAGATCAATCTCCTTAACCTTACAACACTTGTCCAACAATTCTGGAAACTGTTCAATTCCCAAAGTTGCTACAGCTCACTGATAACAATGTTTTTTATGCATTTTATAATCCTCTAACTAGGCTTCTTAAGGTTCAATTTGGCTTAATTAAGTTAATTTTGTCACATTTTATGAAATTAAGCTTAATTGGATCATTGAAGAAATTATTGCTTGAATTATCATTAATTTGGGTGATTGTATTCTTAAGTAAAGTGGCCACAACTTGAGTTGTAATTATCTGATTAATGTGATTCTGGTCTTGTTGGAAAGTTAAGATAATTCTCTAATAACTATTCACTTGAAAGCAAGAGCCATATTAATAGCAATATATTTCATTCATTGTATAACCTTCTCACTTGGCTTTTTCAGTAAACTGGCTATAATTTGAGTTATAAATATCCGATGGATGTGATTTTGGTCTTGTTTTTAAGCTAAGATAAATTTCTACAACTTTTATGAAGGCCTCAAGACCAGAAACACATGTTTAGATAACTCAAATTGGAGTTGAAGCAAACTTGGTGTCTTTGGAAAGCTGAGACAATTTCCTAGAACTTTTATGAAGACCACTTGGCTCAATTCTGACGCATGCCATGAGCTAAGAGCAGAGACATTTCGGAGACAAGAAAGTCCATAATTTCAGCTCATTCATCATCTATTTTGATTTTACTTCTTATCATCAAACAACTCTATTGTCTTCTTACACTCCTTGACCTCTATAAAAGGAGGCAAAGGCTGAATATTTGAGGGTGTTAGTTAGCTTAGAGTTTAGTTTATGCTATTGTGTTATTAGTTTTCCTTTGTGTAGTTTTCTATTATTCTTAATTAAAATTATGTTCATCATCTTCTTCTTCTCTCTTTCTTTCTTCTTGTCTATGAGTAACTAAATCTTCATCGTGCTTGGGTGAAAAGGTGAAGCTCTTAGTAATAAGTTAAGGTTAGATTAATTTCTTTCTTGTGCTTTAAATGATATATTTTTATGTGATCTTTATATGAGTTATATGTTGTTTCCAATTAATTTAGAAACTCTCCTTGTATAATGAATATCTTGATCCATTGTAGACAATAGGATTGGCATAGTGGATGTTTTTGACGATTTACAAGTATTAGTAGATAATTATTAGAACCATAATATGATTACATGATTGAACTTTGAATGTTAAATCTTCCGATTGGAATCTTCATTATGCATGATTTCAATGGAGTTATAAAACGAAATAATCTTATTTTTAATTTATTACCAAGAGTGGATCTCCTAACCCAAGCAAATCTTTTTTATCTGTGAACAACTTATATCATTTTTAGTATTGTGACAAATCTTCTCCGTACCTCAAATAATTTTCTCTTCATCAATTCCCTGTGGATCAACCTTGGACTCCCGAGAATTTATTACTTGAAACAACCTGCACTTGGGTTTGAAACTTTTAATTTTCCCATCACTCACTTAATGTCAAGTTTTAAACCCTCTTCAAATTTTCTACATTTCTAATCCTCGTCCGGATGCATATGAAAATACCTCGAAAACTTAGACAAGCTTTCAAATTTTGCAGCATACTCACTTATAGACATCACCTCTTGTCTCAAACTAAGGAATTCCATCTCCTTAGCATAACGAACACTAGCTGGAAAGTACTTTCCCAGAAACTTCTGCCTAAAGAGCTGCCATGTCATAACTCTTCCCTTAGCTTGTATCAGTCTTCGGGCTCCTGCGCACCAGTCTTCTCCATCTCCCACTGTAACACCCTCCCTAGGGTATCACATATCTGACTCCTGACTCATAATCTGAAAAGAAGTTCGCACAAAGTTTGAGTTATAAAAGATGGGTTTTAAAATTTCTACTTATTACAGAAACATAAACTTACTGAAATCCATAAGTATTACCAAAAATATATTTAAACTGATTAATATACAATATTGACACCAATTAATATTTAATAATTTAAAGAGAAATATAAAACTAACAGACTCTTTTTTTTAACAGTAGTAAACCCTATAACGGGTCCTACTTAATAGCACGGTACAACATTAACGAGAAAACTTAACATACTTATTCCTTCTTGTATCCATCTTGATGGATCAGACATCTGTTCTATGTCAACACTGCACGCTATCAAATCTGGAATAGTCATTCTCTGATGTTGTCTCCAAACTCAGAATATCTACCTCCCGGTATGTCTAAGACAACTCATTCCTTCTACTGTATATTTTTAACAATACAGACACAGCAAGACAACATAGCAAAGAGGTGAGATCACCTTCACCAAGACCAACATGACAGTACAGAGATAACACAAACAGTAATTTCATACAAGGATATCATACCAGACTTCCAATAATGCACTCAACATTAATCAACTATCATCATCATGCCATTAACATTATTATCATCACACAATAATTACAATAATGCCATCAACATGATTATCATCATCATCATCCAATATTCCTCAATTATTATATCAAGCATATGTAGATACTCAAATTTATGTATACGCACATAGACTCAGTCTTACAAAAATAACTCCATGGAGGTTTTCACAATTTCGAAAAGAATGCTCTGGTTAATTGCCTAGCCTAAGCCCACAGACAATCTCCCAATCGTTGAAAAGAATCATGTTCTTGTCGGGTATCGTCAATGCGTTGCAACAGACTGCATTGCCAAGTGGCATATGGTCCAGCCTTAGCCCACAGACAAATATCCACTGGTCGACCACCGCGCCTTGACGCCCCCAAGATTCATCATAGATTTCACTATCAATTCTCATTCCCTCTTCAACTACAAGGGCCAAAATAGCTTATTAGCTATACTTTATACAATGCACGAATATATCAGTGCAAGTCCAACCACAAGGGCCAAATCTTTTCAATTTTATTTGTTCAATTTAATCATATGCCTCAATGCATATTTTTTCAATGCATGTATAATGCACCAATACCAATCACAGGCAAAACTCGTCATTTTCTCATACAGTGTATGGACACTGGTTCAACAGTAATCATCATGTTATTATGTTTTTATAGTCATAAAACACTTTTGTCGTGTTTTCACAACCGCGTAACATTTCTGTTACATTTTCACAATTCCAAAACATTTTAATTATATTTTCACAATACCGTAACACTTCTGTTACGTTTTCACAATACCACAACACTTCTGTTGCATTTTCAAAATACCGTAACACTTTTGTTACGTTTTAAAATTCCAAAACATTTTTATTACGTTTTCACAATACCATAACATTACTGTTATGTTTACAAAATTTTGTAACATTTCTGTTATGTTTTCAATATGCTGCAACTCTTCTGTTGCACTTTTAAACCACGTACTAATTTTTCAACATTTTTCTCAATCGCATAAAAATATACGTTTCTCAAATCGCAGAGTATTTTTCTACTATTTCAAAATCGCGTAACTTAAAAATCATTCTTTTAAGTTGTATAAATCATTTTTCATCATTTTCAAAATATTTAAAACACTTTCCAAATCACATAACGATTTTCCGTCATTTTCACAATCACGTAAAAATATTCTATCACTTTTCAATCACGTAGTGATTTTTTAACAATAGATCAAATCACGTAAAATATTTAAACATAATTCAAATCGCGTAGAAATATTTCAACATATTTCAAATCGCGTAGAAATATTTTACTGTATTTCAAATCATTTTTAAGATACGTAAAATATTTTTCAACATTTTACAATCACGTAAAATATTCCTCAATATTCCAAACATTATTTTGGACTTAAATAAATCAATATCATTTTCAACACATTTTTCAAATTGCGTAAAAATATTTTATGTATTTCAAATCGCTTTTAAGCTACGCAAATAATTTTTCACCACAATTTCATTACGTAAAATATTTCTTAACCTTCAAAAATTCTTTTTCAACTTTTCTCAAAATAATATAACTTTATACTTCATTTAATATATTTTCTTGCTCAAGAAAATCTTTTTCCACAGTTCTTTACTCAAGAAATTCTTTTTCAAATATAACCCACAAAATCACTTTTCCATTAATTTAAATCAATGTTTCAAACTTTAAGAATTTCCTAACGTACTTCAAAACTCGAAAATCAGTTATACGTTAGTAAATTTTCAAAATACCATTATATTCTCTATTTTTCCCAAATCATTTCCAAAAATCAACCTTCCTCAAAATAAATTGAAATTCAAACGTTTTCAACCTTTCTTTGTTTCCCGTTACGAAAATTTCTATTCTCTCAAGTGATAAAATGCTCTAATTTCCTTTCCAAATCCTTGTATTAAATCAATTATATTTCCACTTGGAAAATCACTTTGTTTAAACCCTTCGAAAACGTGGACATGACTATTGAAAATTATCGAAATATTTTTCCTTCTAAGTCAATATAGTTTTACACAAACAAAACTATTAAAATTTTGTTTTCAAAACCGTAAGACTTATGGTCATAAAAACCAAACCCATTTGTTCAAATTCATTTTCACTTTCTTTGCAAATCCTTTTTCACTTTCTTTGCAAATCCTTAAAATCAACGTTTGCCCGTTTCATTCAAAACTCATGTTTAGAAAAACACTTAGGATCTTTTTACACAAAATAAATCAATAAAAATCCTTCCAAAAGCTATGTTCATGTACTCTTTGAAAACAAACCCTTTGTTTATTTTCCATGCTTTTCTAATCAATCCAATTTTTATTCTTCCATGAAAATATTAATTTGTAAACACCTATGTTGAGGTGTCTTGGCCGAAATTCTCAATGTTCTAGGGACCCAAAAATTAATTCCCTTGTTCTTGAAAAATTTCAACATGAACCCTAATTAAGGGCATCAAAAAAACCATAGCCTTCTCCCTTGGCCATTGGAGCCAAAAATTGATTTTCTTTCCATATTCACATCATGGCATATACATATATATTTCATCATAAATTCCACAAGCATGCCATATACTCATCATACATATTTTAAGCATACTATCAAAGCCATAAAATCATGCAAAGCATATCAAGTATAAGCAAATAATCAAAGCATATAAACAACCACAAATAAATTACATGACCATGGATATGAATCCTCACATGGATTCACCATCCATTAAATATAAGACCATCTCTCACCACCATACTTGGTTGGTGAGGTGGATCTCCCTCTTACCTCTTGAAGATCCTCAAAAGCTCTTTGTTTTGCTTCTTTTTCCAAGTCCTTCACCACCAAGGACTTCTCAAATACAAAACAAAATACATAGAAATTAGTATACTAAGCTTGATTAAGAGGAACCATGGATCAAACATAGTTTAGATCATGAAAAAGAGAGAAGAAATGAAGTTTCCTTACACTTCACCATAAATATCCCATAACTTTGATCTTGAAGAAAGTCCATGAAGATGAATGATTTAGAGAAAGTCTCCAGCATGAAAGTTGCTTAGAATATCATGTAGATTTAAGATCTATGGTTGGATGAAATTAAAAGAGATTGGATGGTGGTTTTTGATGAGCTAGCCGTGAGCTTCAATTTGGAGAGAAGAAGAAAGAGAATAGATAGAAGACTTAGGAATTTAAAGTGAGATAAAATGAACATAAACACTCTTCCTCCTTTGGTGATTACCATAGGAACATGTAGGAAAAGAAAGTATAGAAGTGTTACTATCACTTATGACTAGCACATGGCATGAGTCATCAATTTGTCATGTAATAGTTATCATAGCTTTTATTGAATTAAAACAAATAAATGTCAAGTCCAAGACCCTCTAAAAATTATGTATGGCCGTGGAACTCCAAATAAAAAGACTAACTAAGTTTTGCTTTTCAAAGTCTTTTGGTTTAACTTATTTGTTTCCTATTGATTCAAGACAAGTCAAGCCACAAAGATTGACCAATTTTGTATAGTTTTCTTCAATTATTGATAAATGAATGACCAAGTATTATTTGAATGTAAATTTTGTCTTCTAATTTTGATGCATGGCAGTATAGTGAAGAGAGAAAAGAATGAATTATTTGAGCAAATAATTGGTACTACATTATTTGATAGAAAAAGTGATGAAGTGACATAGCAAATACATAAAATGGTTTTGGCCCCCTTTTTCCTTGCATGGCCGTAGGTGTTTCTAAAGAAAAGGTGGCCATTTTTTTTTGTTGACTTGGTCTCACTTTGTTTTCACTTGAGTTGTATCCTAATATCACATAGTGAATTATTTGGTCTCCTAAACAATTGCATGATGGTAGCCTTGCTTGGAAAGTGAAGAGGGAATTTTTTTTTTTTAAGTAATAGTCAAGTTACTAGAATAATTGAAAGAAAAGGTGATAATGCATGAAATAATTTTGGCCCCCCTCCAAGAAATTTCCTAAGGATGCAAACAAAGCAATAAAGGAACATAATTGACTAAAGCAAAGCATAATTGACTAAAGCAACTAATAATACATTGAAACTTTTCCTTTAGCTTCATAAGAAGCATAAAACCGTCCCCCCTCTCATTATGCATTCAATAATATTGTCATCATTATTAGCCACCTTCTAGAGCATTTTTGACCATTGATTAATTCAATGGTTAGGATTTTAGGTAGACTTTTGATTTAGAAGATTTAATCTAGGCCATTGGATCTTTCTCCTTGAAATTCTAGCCATTAGATGCATCTCTAAAAATGAAGGGTCAAGATTACTCCATCTTACTTTTAATCCAAGGGTCATAATTAGTCTTTGCTACTTTTTAAGACCAAATCTCTACCATTGATTAAATTTACATCCAATGGTCATAAATGGTCCTTGTTACTTTACTTGACCAATTCTCCACCCTTGATTAATTCTTCATCCAATGGTCATAAATGGTCTTTGTCACTTTTTGAGACCAAATCTCTACCATTGATTAAATCCATATCCAATGGTTACAAATGGTCATAGCCACTTTATATGACCAATTCTACACCGTTGATTAAATCGACGCTTGATATCAAAGTCTTCAATATTAGACTTGTTTCCTATTGGTCCATCAAAAATTATCATAACCACTAATTGTGGACTTAACAGTATAATTTCTATTTTTATCTGTGAAAACCCCATGAAAGATTATATTTACTGTATTTTTATCGCCCGATAATTAAATACAGTACAAAACATAGTAAAAGAAAATTTCAAAAACTGTTTTTGGATTCAGGTTTAGTAAGATCCCCTGTCTCCGTCTAAACAATACAAATTTTTCTGTGCGTAGAAAATTTTTCACTTTGCAGGACCCACCTGGGCCCACATACACCCCCTGGGTCCACAAACAGTAACAAATTTCATAATTATCCACAAAAATCACAAATATTAGAAAACGCACAAATATCAAATCAGATTACATAAAATAATTAAAACCTAACGGTAAAAATTAAATTACGTAAAGTTTTCCCCGGCCCAAAAATTTTTATTTTCCTGACACGAAGTAAATCACTCCAAACGATCAAATACGCTGACGGAATAACCAAAATAATTTTACAGTATCCAGAAATTACTAAATAGTAAAATTTTGTTAACTGTCAAAATTACTGTTTAAGAGATACAAAATTTTTTTAGGATGTTACACCCACTAACATAAAAGTCGCAAAAGTAAGCTTCTGTTCATCGGTACAACCCATACCTTCAAATATCTTTTCGAGTTCTTTGATCCACAGATCAGCTTTCTCTGGGTCAAATTCTCCACGAAACTTTGGTGGATTGTTTCTACGAAATTCTGACAAACTATGAGCATCCTTAGTTGCCCTTTGGTTTTGCTGCACAACGACATCAGCCATCCATTGCATTGCTTCTACAACTGCAGCCATGTTCTGTTAATCATCACCAACATTTCCAAATCCTGTTCTAGTATTGACACGTCCTCTTCCTCATCCAGCTATTTTGTTCTTTCTAAATCAAACTGGATAGCACAAAGAAGAGTTAAAGTCAATCTTCAAACAATATTGTTTCTTTTCAAAAAAACAAACATAGAATCACATAACTTAAACAAGATAGACCTAATCACAAACCCCAAAAGACTCTAACTTGGGCTCTGATACCAACTAATGTAACACCTACCGTAGGGTGCCACATATAAACGTTATTATTATCGAATTCACCTTTCTATTATAAAATATGTTTTGTAATGTAAATGCGAGTTTTAAAATTTCTTAATATTAATAAGATAAACTTAGCGAAAAATAAAAATATTACAACATCATCACAAATAATTTACATCATATATACACAAGTCTTAGTACTGTCATACTTAAATATTTACAGACAAAGTTCTCAAAGTATTTGAACATTATTCAAAACTAACATATTGCCCAAGCATTACTAAACAGCAGAACCCTCAGACAGATCCTCCTTAGATTCCTCAACAGGTAGGAATCCAACTTAATGCGAAGTCCTACGGACAGGTGTCCGCGCAGACGACACAATACTAATCTCACTATGAGTACAGTAGTAAGCTCCCCAGTATTGCCTAATGGACAACAGAAACTCTAAGTGTACATAAATATTTACACTAAAATAAGGGTTCCCTTGATAAAGCCTACTCAGGGTAACATTTAAGTCTCCTATATAGAAAATACGCTCTCTATCTAGGTCAACATGCCAGGCTTCCGGTCCTCCACGAAATTGCAACCTCATATAACTTAGGAAACTGGGCATCTCCATCTTCTCAGAATTCAGCTTCCTCCACAGGAATTTGCTCTTCTTCACCCTCTTGTTCAATTCCTTGCTCAACGTCTTTACAAATATAAATATAGTACAAAATAGGCATACAAAGAGGTGAGATCACCTACGCCAATACCAACATGGTAGCATGGAGATAACACATACAATATATCATACAGATACATCACACTATAAATTACAATCACGCCATCAGCATCATTTATCATCACAATAGAAGAAATAAATAATAATTACGATCCTGTCCTCAACAATATCCAAATATTCAACAATTCAATTATCATAAACAATAATTACGATAATGCCCTTAATATTTTCCAGATATTCAATAATTATGATAATGCCCTCAATATTATCCAAATATCCAACAGTACAATTATCATAACCAATATTCCTCAATTAATATATCACACAGATATAGATATTCAAATTATGCATGTGCACAACGACTCACTTTCCTACTCCATGGAGCTAATACTAAAGTCGAAGAAATTGATCCAAAAGATCAGTCTGTACCAACATGCCTCAGACCACGTGCCACTATTCTCATTAGTATTTGCACATCTAGTATATACACGATAGTTTTTAATAGATCTTGATTTAGAATAGTGTCTCAATCAGGATCATCGGTGCGTTGCATCGGTCTAACCCACGGTACAGAAGAGCTACCAACTGCTCATTGTGAGCAACCTACACCCCGATGCCCCCAAAGTCAACAAGTGACTTACACTACGCATATCGCACCCACTTAAGAGGTGTACGTCTCTCCTAGGCAAATAACCTTATCCAGTCCATCGGACTTTTCCAATGCACGTACAATGCACTATTCTCAGTTCAAATTCAAAATTATATTTAGGGTCCACACATTGGCCCATTTTTAGTTCAAATTCATAATCTCATAATTTCTCATACAGTGTCCATACATTGGTCCAACAGTAATCCTATTGTATATTCAATCGTGAAATCATATTATCGCATTTTCATAGTCACACAACACTTTTGTCACGTTTTCACAATTGTGTAACATTTCTGTTACGTTTTCATAATTTTGCAACATTTTTATCGCGTTTCCATATCACGTAGTGATTTTTCATTATTTTCTCAATCGCGTAAAATATTTCATCATTTCTCAATCACTTAGTAATTTTTTAACAATATTTCAATCGCGTAAAAATATTTAAACGCTTTCTAAATTTCATAGAAATATTTAAACGTTTTCTTCAAATAGCGTAGCTTAAAAATCACGTTTTTAAGTTATGTAAATCATTTTTTTTCATTTCTCAACCTCGTAAAATATTTCTCAACCTTCTAAATTTCAATTCAACCTTTATCAAAACAATATGACTTTTCACATTATTTTTCACATTTTCTTAATCCAGAAAATCCTTTTCGTAATATATTCCACAAATTCACCATTTCATTGAATTAAATCAATGTTCCTAACTTAAAATTTCCTAACGCGCTCCAAAACCCAAAGGATGAGTTATACGCTAGAAATTTTCAAGTTACCAACGTATTTTCCGTAATTCATGAATCAATTCTAAAACTCAGTTCTCTTTAAAATAAATTGAGGTCCAAACACTTTTAACCTCTCTTTTTCTCTTATAACCGAAATTTCTATTTTTCAAATGATAAAACACTTTGTTTCCATTTCAAAATCCTTATTCTCACTTTCTTTAAAACTAATTTCTTTCCCTTTCTAAATCATAATTTCATACAAAATTCTTCTCATTTCTAACCTTCAAAAACCATGTGCTACTTGGCCATTGAGACCATCATTTCTTCCTTCTAAATCAACTTAGTTCCATTCATGTTTTTACACAAACAAAACCATTAAAATTCCTTCAAAATCGTGAACTCTTGGTTTTTTGAAACCAATCTATTTTTTCTTTTTCCTTTCCTTTTTAATCATTCAATTTTACCATTCATGAAAATTTTAGTTCGGAAACACCTATTTTGAAGTGTTGAGGCCAAAATCCTCATGGTCCTTGGAACCAAAAAATCATTTTCCTTTCCAACAATTTTTATGGCATACATAACATATAATCAAGATATATATTTCAAGCATACCATAAAAGCAATAAAAATCATACCAAGTATATAAGCACAAATAAACCATGCAAAACACCTAAACCACATAAACACCACAAATAATTACACAACCATGGATATGAATCCTTACATGGATTCACCATACACCAAATACAAGATTCATCTCTCACCACCATACTTGGTTGGTGAGATGGATCCCCCTTTTACCTCTTGAAGAACCTCAAAAGCTCCTTGGTTTGCTTCTTTTTCAAGTCCTTCACCACCAAAGGTTTCTTAAACACAAAACAAAGCACAAGTTTATTAGCATATTAAGCTTGAACAAGGAAAACCATGGATCAAACATGGCTTAGAACATGAAAAAGAGATAAGATGTGAAGTTTCCTTACACTTCACCTTAAAAACCCTAGAACTTTGCTCTTGAAGAAAGTCCTTGAAGATGAATGATTTAGAACTTGGTGTAAACTACAAAGTGTCTTAGATTGAGGTATAGATTCAAGAAGTAAGGTTGTTTAAAATTTTTGAGTGATGGAAGGTGGATTTGGGTGCTATGGCCGAAACTAGCTTGAAGGGAAAGGAGAGAAAATTTTGTAAGAGCTTTAGGTTTTTGGAATGATCAAGAATGATCAAGATAAGTAATAATGGTGTCTTCAAACTTTGCTATGGTTTAAGGCTATCATAAAACCGTCCCCCCTCCTTGTACACTCAATTGAGTGACCAATTTCACTAGCCACCATTTTGAGCATTGTTGGCCATTGATTAGATTAATGGTTAGGATTAGTGTAGATTCTAATTATAACCTCTAGATGTGAGACTATATCTAGGCCATTGGATCTTTCTCCTTGCAATCCTAGCCATTAGATGTATCTCCAAAATGAAGGGTCAAGATCACCTCTTCATACTTTCCATCCAATGGTCATAAATAGTCCTAGCCATTTTATAAGAACAAATCTCCACTGTTGATTAAATCAATGGTGGATATTCAAAGGCTTCAACATTAAGCTTGCTTCCTATTGGTCCATCATAAAGCTGTCATAACCACTAATGTTGACTAAGCAGTATATTATTTATTGTTATATGATATTACCCTTCGAACAATATTTTTACTGTATTTTTATTGCCCGATAATTAGATGCAGTACAAAACACAAAAAAAGAAAATTTTAAAAACTATTTCTAGTTTCGGGTTTAGTAAGATCCCCCGTCTCCATCTCAACAGTACAAAATTTTTTGGCTGCGAAATTTTTTTTACTTTTTCGGACCCACTTGGGCCCACGTACAGCCCCCCTTGAGCCCACAGACAACCCATGGATAATATTAAAATAATTAGAGAAATATTAAAATTTCATGATCATCCATAAAATCATAAAAATTATAATACTTACGAAAATCAAATAAGATTACGTAAAATAATTAAGACTTAACAATAATAATTAAATTACGAAAGATTTTTCTCGGCCCGAAAATTATTATTTTCTTGACAGGAAGTAAATCACACAAAACGATCAAATGTATTCACGGAATACTCAAAATAATTTTACAGTACACAGAAATCACTAAACAGTAAAATTCTGTTAACTATCAAAATTACTATCAAATAGTTAGGAAATTTGGGGTGTTACAAGCTCCATGGAGTAGGAATGAGTCGGTGTACATTTGCATTTGTGGTCTGTATCATAACGTGATTATTTGTGATTATTTATATTTAATTTGAGATATTATGTTTGATGTGTTAATGTGAGATATTGTGTACAATGTGACGATATGGATTTTTGAATCAACTGTAATATCTGTATGTATTGTCGTTTTCTGTACTACCATGCTGGTAATGATGAAGATTGTCTCACCTCTTTGTATGCATTTTCTGTATTATTATTTATGTTCTGTAAAGAGTTTGAGGATGAGGAAGAGGAGCAGCCTCTAGATATTCAGTACCCAGAGGAGCAACAACCAAGCGATTAGTTCGAGGAAGGCTAGTTGTTAGATCATCCATATCATTTGGATTGATTGTGACGTGGTATGGCTCTGCCTGAGTTTTTGGGTTTTGTGAGACTTGAGTTTCACGGAGGCTCTGAGGCCTGGCAATTGCGTGAAAGATAGAGGATCGGTAGTCTATGTGGGGCGTCTGACTGTGTCCCTGCGTAGAGAGTTTGATGGAGCACCAATATTTACTACTACTTTGTATTTACATCTTGAGATGCCTTTGACTCTTAGGCGTTACTGGGGAGGATGTTTTCATGCACCCGGTGAGATTAGTAGCATATCGACAGCACAGACTCCTGTCCGTAGAGCTGCGAGACATCCAGGATTTTTGTCATCTGAAGATCCATCTGAGGAGGATCCCTCGGAGGGTTAAAAATCTTTGATGTGCACTTGGGTATGTTTATGTTTTAGAGTTATGTCAACTTTTTACTACTTTATTAAATATTTGTAGTTGTAAATTATTTGTATACTTAAGACAAAAATCATATGTATATTATGGGGTGTAATAATAGTTTGTTTTATTTTATGTTTCGTTATATTTTATTTAATGCTATCATGTATAAAAAAAAATTTACAACTTATATAAATTATGTACTAAATGTTTTATAACTTGGGAAATGTTTATTTATTATTAATCTAAAATGTGACATCCCCAATTTGGGTGATACATTAGTTAATATCAGAGCCCAAGTTAAAGTCTTTTGGGGTTGTGGTTGGGTCTGTTTTTGCTTGTGTTGTGTGATTCTCTATGATTTGTTTCCAAAAGGTTACATCTGACTTTGTTTTGTTTTGTTCGATTGAAGAAGAAGATGTCTAGCGGTAGGAGATTGCGTGTGAACGTGGAGCGTAATGTTGACCTAATGACTGCAGCTGATGAGGCTATGCAGCAAATGGCGGAGGTGATTACCCTACAAAATCAACTAGCAGCTCAACAACAAGATGCGATTGCTAATGCTCTAAACTTGTCTGAGTTTAGGCGCAATAACCCGTCGCAGTTCAAAGGCGAATTTGATCCAGAGAAGGCGAGTCTTTGGATACAGGACTTGGAAAAGATATTTGAAGGAATGGGGTGCGCTAATGATCGAAAAGTGACGTATGCTACTTTTATGTTGATAGAGGATGGCAAAAAGTAGTGGAGAGGAACCCGCCGATTTTTACAAGCAGAAGAGACTGAAATTACCTAGGAGGTGTTCAGCGAAGTATTTCTAGAGAAGTACTTTCCTGCCAGTGCCCGACATGCCAAGGAAATGGAATTTCTTGGTTTACGTCAAGGCAATATGACTGTTGGTGAGTATGCTGCCAAATTTGAGAGCTTGTCATAATTTTCAAGGTATTTCCAGATTCAACCTGATGAGGCGTGGAAATGCCGTAAGTTTGAGGAAGGGCTGAGGGTAGAGCTGAAACGAGGAGTGCTACCTATGAGGATGAATCAGTTTCCTGCTTTGATGGATACATGTCGACGACTCGAGGAGCTGGAGCTGTCAAGAGATCCAAGAAATCACAACTTTGGATCGATTAGGTTCCAAACAGGAGGCAACAACAACAATAACCGGTTTCAGCGCAAACCTTATTTGAGACCACCAGGAAGTCAACCTCAATGTCCATATGTTGGGGGAAGTTGTAGTGATAACAGAGCTGACCCAAATGTGGCATTTACGCTAAGATGTTTTAAGTGTGGAAAGAGTGGCCACATATCTAGATATTGTTCGATAAAGGGAACAATTTGTTTCAACTGCAGAAAACCTAGACATGTTTCTAGGGATTGCAACTAGCCGGAGAGGAAGCCAGTTATGAGTAATGTTCGTGCTACTCAGCCACGATCTGGAGGGCGAGTTTACACGATGACCAGAGCTAAAGCTTCTCAGTCTGAAGATCTTATTCAGGGGGAAAGTGTCATTGAAGGTAATCTTTTGACTGTGCTATATAATTCGGGTGCAACACATTCATTTATTGCATATGACTGTGTGGATCGGTTGAAACTACTTGTGTCTTCTCTGAGCTTTCAATTGATTGTTTCTTCACTAACTGCTAAGTTTGTTGTTACATCTAAAGTATGTTTGAATTGTCCTATTACCATAAGTGATTGAGTCTTTTTTGTCAATTTAATTTGCTTACCTCTTGTTGAAATAGATGTAATATTAGGAATGGATTGGTTATCTTCTAACCATATCCTATTAGACTGTGCCAACAAAACCATAGTTTTTCCTAAGGATGAGAGTTTTGGATTTTTAACTGCCGGTAAAGTCAAATCATTGCTGAGGGATGGAGCTCAAGGATACATGTTGCTATCTTCTTTAGAAGTCAAGAGTGAAAAAGATGTGAACGTTATTCCTGTCATTCATGAGTTTCTAGAGGTTTTTCCTGATGATGTACCCGGTTTGTCACTGGAAAGAGAAATCAAGTTTTCTATTGATCTGATACCAGGAGCAGGTCCTATTTCGATTGCACCATATCAGATGTCGCCATCAGAATTAGTAGAGTTGAAGAAGCAATTGGAGGAACTATTGAAGAAATAGTTTGTGCGACCGAGTGTTTCGCTGTGGGGAGCATCGGTGCTTCTAGTCAAGAAAAAGGATGGAACTTCTCGTCTTTGTGTAGAATATCGTCAGCTGAACAAGGTCACAATAAAGAATAAGTATCCACTTCCGAGGATTGACGATTTGATGGACCAATTGAAAGGAGCGGCTGTTTTCTCTAAGATAGATCTGCGATCAGGTTATCACCAGATTCGTGTCAAGGTAGAAGATGTACCTAAGACAGCTTTCCGAACTCGTTATAGGCATTATGAGTATCAAGTGATGCCGTTCGGAGTGACGAATGCTCTTGTAATATTCATGGATTACATGAATAGGATTTTTCATCCGTATCTAGATAGATTTGTCGTTGTTTTTATCGATGATATTCTGATCTACTCTCAAAATCAGGAAAAGCATGCTGAACATCTCAGTATAGTTCTCCAAATTTTGAAAGAAAAGAAGTTGTATGCAAAGTTGGCGAAGTGTGAGTTTTGTTTGGAAGAAGTTTAATTTTTGGGTCATGTGATTTCCAAGGAAGGTATTGCGGTGGATCCATTAAAAGTGGAAATCATTCTGCAATGGGAAAGGTCGAATACGGTAACCGAAATCCGAAGTTTTGTTGGATTGGTCGGATATTACTGAAGCTTCATAGAAGGTTTTTCTAAGATAGCTGGACTTCTTACACAACTCACAAGGAAGAGTCAAGCTTTTGTTTGGACAGAGGAATGTGAGACAAGTTTCCAAGAGTTGAAGAAAAGATTGATGACTGCACTAGTGCTGATTTTGCCGGATCCTAGCGAGGCTTTCGAGGTATATTGTGATGCTTCTTACTAGGGATTAGGATATGTGTTGATGCAGAACAGAAATGTGGTAACCTATGCTTCAAGACAGTTGAAGGTATATGAGAAGAACTACCCAACGCACGATTTGGAGTTAGCCGCAATGGTTTTTACGTTAAAAGTGTGGAGGCATTTTCTGTATGGAGCCACGTTCAATGTCTTTAGTGATCATAAAAGTCTGAAATACTTGTTTGATAAGAAAGAATTGAATATGAGGCAGAGGCGGTGGCTAGAGTTCTTGAAGGATTATGATTTTTAACTTCAATACCATCCAGGAAAGGCAAATGTGGTGGTGGGATACCTTAAGTAGGAAGGTGATCAGTGTTTCTACCATGATGATAAAGGAAGAGGAATTGATCAATCAGTTTAGAGATCTGTGGTTGTCAGTGGAATTGGCACAAGGAAGGATTCATCTAAATAAGGTTGTAGTTTTAAATGACTTGCTGGAGGAAATCAAAGAAAAACAGGAAGATGATATGTTTTTGCAGAACGAGAAAGAACTTTTGTCATAAGGCAACAGTTGAGGAAGGAGCGGATGGAGTCTTAAGATTTGAAGGAAGAATTTTTATACGCGATGATCCCGATCTTGAGCAAGCAATTTTGGATGAAACTCATACTAGTAGATTAAGTATGCATCCGAGAATGACTAAGATGCACCAAGATTTAAAGCAGATGTTTTGGTGGCCAAGGATGAAAAGAGATGTGGCGGAACGTGTGGCGTCTTGCCTTGTTTGTCAGAAGGCAAAAGTGGAACATCAAAGACCTGCCGGTATGTTACAACCATTGACTATTCCAGAATGGAAATGGGATAGTATCTCGATAGATTTTGTTACCAGATTGCCAAGAACGAGGAAGGGTCATGATTCTATATGGGTTATAGTTGATAGGCTTACGAAGTCAGCACACTTCTTGCCGATCAATATCAAGTATTCGTTAGAACGATTAACCCAAGTGTAACATCAGTGAAATTGTTAGACTTCATGTTGTACCCACCAGTATAGTTTCCGATCGAGATCCGAGGTTTACGTCAAGGTTCTGGCGAAGTTTACAAGAAGCCATGGGGACTAAGTTACGTTTGAGTTCTGCTTATCATCCGCAGACTAGTGGTCAAACGGAGAGAACTATCCAATCGTTGGAGGATCTATTGCGAGCTTGTGTACTGGAACAACAAGGGAGTTAGGATGAATTCTTGTCTCTAATAGAATTCACTTACAACAATAGTTTTCACTCAACTATAGGGATGACACCCTATGAAGCACTATATGAGCGACGATGCCGAACACTTTTGTGTTGGTATCATGATGGGGAAAGTATGACCATTGGGCATGTTTATGTTTTAGAGTTATGTCAACTTTTTACTGCTTTATTAAATATTTGTAGTTGTAAATTATTTGTATACTTAAGACAAAAATCATATGTATATTATGGTGTGTAATAATAGTTTGCTTTATTTTATGTTTCGTTTTATTTTATTTAATGCTATCATGTATAAAAAGAAAAAATTCACAACTCATATAAATTATGTACTAAATATTTTATAACTTGGGTAATGTTTATTTATTATTAATCGAAAATGTGACATCCCCAGTTTGGGTGTTACACCGTCTAGTGGGATCGGATCCGTTACACGTACCACCAGCCTCCGTCATGAATACCCTAGCCAAGCCTTGGTGAAACGTGGTTAGGACCCCAAAATTGTTAAATAATTTCTTTTTATTATCCTAACCATCTTGGGTAGCATGGATATTTCTTTGAGATTAGATTCAAAGGCTTAATCTTCCTCTCTAGATTTGCTAATAGTATTGTTGGGAAATAAACAATAATGGTGGTTGGAGCTATATTTTCTTGTAGCAGCATTGCATTCTCAAGCAACATTACTTGCTTAAAAGGTATGCCATATAGGTTGAGAATTTTGAAAATGGAGTGACAATAACTGAAAGATGCCAATGTGAGCATCTTTATGACAGAAGAAAAAATCGCTAAAAGACTTTGCAAAACCTCTTATTAATTTGGCTCCAATAATGCACAAATGGAGGTATGAAATTAAATAATAATAACACATGTTAATTTTTCAATTTTCAGCAATGAGCTAAAAACATAGCAGTATAGATATATCATACACACTTATACAAACAAAAGTTAATGGTATTCTTATTTGTACTTGAGAGGGGTGTTCTAAGACTACCTATTGATGCTAGAGAGCTTCATGTTACCCAGCCATGGAAGAAACAAAGAAATAATGATCAATAAGCACAAATAGAAGTTTTAGAGTCAAAGTCTTATAATTAGAGTTGTTGATAATCAATATGAGTCAACTCACCCCACCTAACCCTAGTTCACGTGGCTAGGACCAAAAAGCCCACAAGATTATAATGCTCACATCTTATATAAACCAACTTTAACACATCCCACATGAATTAAGATCAACCTATTAAATAAAAAAAAAATTAACTCATCTTTTAAATAGGTTGACCCTATCCTCCATGTAAACTAGCTCACTATTTTGTTTTAAATAAAGACTTATTTTACACATTACTTAATAAATAAGACTTCTTTTATATTAATATGTTCAAATATCTCTATTTTTTTATTAAAGAAATTATTGGGCTGATCATGAGGTGGACTAGGTCTAACTTATTGGAGAAGTGAGCTAAAGTTATTCATTTTTAAAATTTATTGTGCTAAACCTAACTCAGTAACTCAGGTATAGTGAGCTAAGGTTGGGCCAAATAAGATATGGACTTTTTGGTGGTGTCTTTTTTGCCCGGTCCATAAGAGCTAGAGTTGGTGCCGTGGGGTGTCTATATTTACAATTCTACCAAAATTCTGGAACTCGGAGTTTGGAACCGGATCCAGTGCAGTCGATTTTGGAACCGGGATGCAGCTCTGATCGATCAATTGCTTACCTTTACCTTTAATATTTTATTATACAAAATTGGTCTTTAACGGTTAAGATCCTCTGCTGCAGAGGATACAAATCCCCGAGCCAATTTATATAAGCGTCATTTCCGCAAGAAGCAGGACAAAGGGAACTTCTATGGCGGGAATGGGAAGTGATCCACAGAAACAACTCTTGAGCCTCATCCGCAATTTCACCACAGAGAAATCTCAAGGAGGTATACCTGTCTGCGTTCTCTACTTTTTCCTTCCCTGTTTGTTTTCGAGAAAATCAACAATCATCACTATATTTCTCTTTGCCTCATCTCATCTCATGCTTTGCGCCTTAATTTCCCTTCCGTCACCCACGTTTTCTCAGTAACCAAACACACGCTTTCGTTCCTTTTGCAATGATGTTTCTCAGAACGAAGAGTAGTTTCTCTGAGAAAGCAAATCGATGAGCTTAAATCTGAGCTGAGCGTGACCAATGCGGAGGTCGAAAATGGCAAGCGCTGCAAAGAACACGTGGAACAGGAGCTTAAAGGCTTTGAAGTTCAATTGTTCTTGAGCGAAGCTTCGGCTCAAACGCTAGAGGTTGTTAACTAGTCTCAGTTTCATGTCATTCTTAGTGGAATTTCTTTGGCCACATTAGTGTGTTCGTAGGTTGATGTTGAAACCATGATGACAGGCGAGGGTATCTCTAATTCAAGATGAGATCTCTGCTGTTGGATCTGATCTGAAAACTCTCAAGGTACTCACAAATCACAATCCTGTCTTTCGGATTTGGATTCTTACGCTGTTTAAAACTTCTCATTGAACCTGTATCTTCTGGAAATTGTGGCTTCATTACCAAAGAATGAAGAAGCGGCTTTACGGTAACAAATTGTCACTCTCCATTGCACATTTCATTGATTTTGGAAATGAAATTGTTGGTTTAATAGATTTACTAGTCTTGCATCCGTGTTAAGTTTTCTTGCTTTTATGCAGAGAGCAATTCATCGACAACATGCTTGAGCTGAATGCCAAGATAAGGTTCATCTCGTTGATGAAATTATTATGCGTTAGTCAAATGTATCATCCGTTTTGTGTTATTCCTCATAAAGTTGGGGCACATAAATAGAATAGCAATGATCAATTTTGAAAGTCAAATTCTACTAAAGTGTATCAAAGTGTTTCTATTACTCGCTTCGTGTCTTGGTGCGGTTTATTAGAACTTTTTGCTACCTTTTGAATCAATATTACTGATTCTTGATAGGGTTTGAAGTTTGAACATATCTTTTAGGGGTAACTGTTAATATTTATATGTCTACTGAAATTTTGAGAACTACTTCAGTATTAAGAGGTTGCCTGCGTAATATATAATTTGTGAATAAATTTAAGTTGTTTTTCCAAATTTTGAAATTAGATTATCTTGTGAATCAGTCTTGTATGTTTTTAACATTGTATCTAATCCTTTACAAGCAAATATGTGCATTTCTCTACGACATAATCTTTGAGGCCTTTGACTTGAAATTTGTCTCAAACAACCTCCTAAAACACCCCAAAAGCAACTTAACAATTCACTGATAAGAATGCACATAAAATTTAATTTTGGTCGTGATATGTTGTGAAAATCCTTACACAATAGCATATTTATTGAAATTTGGCCATATCGAAAACTTGATAGTACACGAGTCATATTCTCAGTCTTATGTGATAACTTTCTATTATGTATCTTACACATAGCCACTTATATATTATTACTCAATGTTGAAGTTGGCAAGTGTCAAGCGTCAAGTTTAAAGTGTACCATTATAGAAGCAGCTTTCGCAACCTTACAACACAGTTACTAATCCCTCATTAAATGCAGGAAATTTCAAGAGAGCATCATTACTTGCGACATTGATGCAGTAGATTGTGCAGCTTCTAGAGGTTCTGTGATTCTTTTCACTGTTATAGATGATGACTGTCAGCCTATGCTTTATAGTAGTGAAAATAGGAGGAAATGTGAAGAGACGAACTAGAGGATACTTGTGGTGAAAGGGAAGGAGATTACTTATTACTTTGTTTCTCTTCCTTCCTTCTGACAAAGTGAATTTACTTTGTTTGGACAAGATTAAGCTGTATGTATTTTCTGGTTCTGATTTTAGTGACCTCTACCACTAATTTCAATTACTAATCATTTGAAATTAAATAACTTCTCTCAACCAAATTGTATGCTGATCTTCTGATATATAACTATTACTAGCTCAGTTTGGAAGATATTGATATAGTAAACATCAAACAAGATTTCACCCCACTCTTGTCAGAAAAATTTAATGCACATTATATGTTTTATGCGTAGTTATTTGAGCACGAAAAAAGGATTTAATTTCATCTAATAGCTTATAAAGGAGCTCTGTGTGCACTGCTCACGCTCCACTTCCTTCACACTTTCTCTATCTTTGAATTTTAACATACTGTATTTCCTATACAGTATTAGCGTTTGCTAGTTAAAGTCTTGTGTCTAGAAACTGAGGATACACTTTGACTTTGTTTTAGATGCACCACAAGTAATTGTGAAAGAGAATGATGCTGAAGTTGCTTTAAGAGCTCTTGAAAGTATGCTTTTGGAGATAATATCTCAAACAGCTAAAGAGGAGGAGGAATACCATGCAGAACAGAAAATTTATAAGAATGTAAGTTGAGAATCAAATGCTGGAAAGTCCAGGTTCCTTCCTTATCATATCCCTTTTTTTTTTTTCCTTACCATATCTTTATTTTCTTATATTTCACCATTTCTCAAGGTAAGGACAACCTGCAGGTCCAGCAGGAATTGATTGGTTGTGAAAGAAAGGTGTCTTTAATGAACATGATATTCATAATAACAAAAGCATTGCAGGATCTTACCATATATCCTTATAAATATGAAAGTGGTACAGTTGTTTTGATAGTCTCTGCCTCGCTGGTTACACAACCTAAAATTTTAAAATGATTTCACTCACTTGAAGAGAAAAGTAGAATCCACATCGCATTAGGATAGAGGTGATGTTATCATGTTTTGAGGAGTCCTATAGACAGGTACAACCCATCTGTCAAGTTAATGGGTATGGTTCATTATCATATAAAATCCATTTAATTGGTTAGTATGCTCCATTCTTATAAGCCACAATTTCAACATCGTTTATCCTGAGCTGAATACTTAGAAACTAGAGTAGGGAAAATTTGATCAGTGTAAGAAGGTAACTTGCCAAAATCCAGATATTCACTATCTAGATTCTTGAAATTCTGTGAATTTCACCAAAAAATAAAAAAAAAAGAGGTGAGAAGAAAAGGAAATTGATAATTTTATTAGAACAGAGAAGTATGTTTCAATTCTGCCTTTTCCCCTCTAATTGTTTTTACGCTGGTTCTTGTGATCTTAGTATTATTAATGGAGATAAAAGATTTTAATTGATTAACATCATCCGAGCAGCTGATTTATGTCCTTAACTTGAAACAAGCAGTCTTCTAAATTAGAAGCAATATACAGTTCACTTCGTGAGGAACTTCAAAGAAGATGCATGTGTCCTAGTTGTCATCTGAACAATTTGGAGGCTGTTAGTGGACTTCTAGCAAATGAGGAGAAATGATAACTTGTAAGTAGTCTACTTCTTGACCAAACATTTAAAATGATAATATTGCACTGCAATGGTACTGAACTTTGTTCATGTTGTGTGGTCTAAATTTGAAATGACCTTGCATTCTAGAGACGAATGAGGATCGCTTTTGTATAGAAATAGAATAGAGATAAGTTTGGAAAGGCAATTCATTGATTGTTTTTTCTTATATTTGTTTCTCACTAGATTGCATTAGCTACTGACCAATAATATCTGTAAAATTGACAATTTTCTATACTGTAATCTTTTCTGTGATTTCTTAAGACGGTTCCACAATAGAGCTAAGCTACATTTTGATTCTCAACAGCAATAGTACTTACTATTCATAGACAGTTGCCATTTTTATGATAACTCTAGTCTGGTTGACATCCTTTATCATCCTGTTGATGTATACTATTGATTGGGTTGGCACTTAGCAGCCATCTACGTTATTGATTGCCTTTTCTCCTTGGTTTGTCCCCTACCATAAGTAATGGGAATCATGACCTTAGAACAAGCAATCCAACTTCAATGAAGCTGTAGTTTGTTGATCTAAATAGGACTTCTGTACAATTTTGTTTCTTGGGTTGATATCATAACTATCAAACAAGCATTGAGAACTTAGAGGAATAAAGTGCAATGTTGCCAGGGTAATATTGTGCTCAAAGTTCTAAATTGTGGTCCGCATCACTTGATGCGGCTGCAATATTGCCGTTGCGGCCTGTGTCGCAATGACATCAGGTCGCAATTGTGTTGTGATCCAAAATCACATGAATCAACCGCAATGTAACTGTGTTGCGGCTGTAACATAACGGTGTTGCGGCCGGAACGGGCCGCAACGGCCTTCCATTCTGTTTTTTCATTCAAAACAAAGATGTCAGAGTGACTCAAAAGAAAAAAGAAGAGGAGGAAGGGGCTGGGAAGCAGAGAGGAAGAGGGGTGAGGTGGGCGCACCCGGAAGAGATGAGTTGCGGCGTGCGCGAGGAAGAGTGGGTTGCGTGTAACACCCTAACCCTAGATACTGTAAGTAAATAGTATCAAAGGTGTCACTTATCAAATTAAACATAAACATATCCTATAGAATAACCAGCATTGCGTATTTATATAGAGCCATGACATAATAAGAGAGTAAGACATTTTACGCGTTTGCAAGTTGCTCATTATTACTAAACTATCTAATTTAACTGGAATTACAACTTTTTATAAGATTAATGACATACAATTAATTATATAACCCTTAATATAAATACAACACTTAATACAAATTGACAAATATATATAGCATTGCATAAATCTAAATTTAGTCTTTAGTGCTCCTTTACTCCTGCTGTGTTCTACCTCCGGATTTATCATGAAAATATAAAAAGAACTGGGATGAGAATCTATAATTCTTAACAATAAATCTAGAAAATATGACGTCATAATAAAGCTGGCTATTGTGGTTAAAACAATTATATTACTTACCCCCAAGAGTGCCTTTACCTTTGTTCTTTATACATTCACAAAGAAGTATGAACAATATCCATTAACATTACCTTTGTGACTACTACCACTTTTCCAAACGAACTTATCAGGTATTAAATTAAGACAACCTTTTGTCTTAGTATTTACAACTATTTCAAATCATTATTATACGTAGTTAAAGTACAAAATCATCCATCAAGCTTACAAATTCACCCTCAACTACCTATAAGATACTATTATCAATAAAGTATCATTAAGCATATTCTCTCTTTTCTGATTTAATCCGCATTTATACTTAAATAGGAAATCATAAATCTGCCCAACAAGGCATAACCAAGTTCAACATCCATAAGGATCAAGCAAGAAAGTCATTATAATACTTTTACAATTAAACATCCCATTACTATAATTTTTAAAGATAAGACCAAACATCAAATTGAAACAGCATAATTCTGGTCATAAGCATGTAGAAATAAGTTTGCCCCAATGGTTTAATATGTTAAGTTTTGATAATGACAAATACAAGTAAAAAAGAATGATGCTTATGCTTGATAGATGTGCTTTATAGAAGACAAATGCATCACAAAATAATATTGATCATGTTACATATATGTGCTTAAAAGAGATATATTGGATCATGCATGATTATGTACTTTATTTAGTTATACTTCACTTAATAATCATGCAATGAGATATATGCAACATTCTTATATGCATGTTATACTAATTAGAGTTATACATTTATAAATCATGCATATTAAGATATTAAGTTATGAATTTGGACTAACTATGCTTGTTTTAAGTGAGTAATACTTTGTAGGATAGTCCAAGTATCAAGAGTGAACATTGCAACAAGAAAGCAAAAAATCACAATCATGCTCAACTCAAGAAGAATGAGAATGATAAAGATGTTCCAAGTAATTTACAAGATTTGAAGAGAAGAAATTTGTGGAAGCTTTGATTACATCAAGAATTGATATGGCAAAAGATCAAGTCCCAAGGTTCTTCAAGAATAGCTTATAGGACTTAGATCTTGTGTAAAGGTAAAAAGGAATCATACTAAGCTCAAATATGTTTCAACATCTTTAAAAGTGTTTCTTACATGTTTTAATGGCCAACAAACTGTTTTTGGAAAGTTAGTCTTGATGGTAGTTCAAACCTTTGAAAAATAGCCAAGTTTGTGTTTTGCAAAACTGACATTTAGTTACTATTTTGATCATAACTTTCAAAATACTTTGATTTTTGTTATGAAACTTTTTCATATGAAAATAGACTCAAATATCTTTTGAGTGGTGGTCATTTGCTTTAAACGGATAAGAAATGAAGAAGTTATGACCATTTAAAGTCGGTTTTAAAAAATAATCAAGTTTGAGTTTTAAAAAGCTGACCTTTAGTCACTCTTTTGATCATAACTTTCAAAATACTGAGTTTTGTTGTGAAACTTGTTTCATTTGAAAATAGACTCAAAAATCTTTCCAATGACTGGTCATTTGCTTTAATCGGATAAGAAATGAAGAAGTTATGACCTTTTAAAGTCACTTAAACCAGAAATCTGTAATCGATTACACAAATCCATGTAATCGATTACAATGTTGATGAAGCCGTAATCGATTACAGAAGTGTGTAATGATTACAGAAATCTTGAGTAAACGTTTCTAACGGCTATAAACGGATAGTTTTCATAAAAAATCATTTTTAAACACTACCAACGGCTATTTTATCATTTGGGCTCTATATATAAGTGATATTTGAAGTATTTACATCCTAAGAAACACAAGAACACTATACTTGATCCTTGAATCATCAAAATCATATTTTGAGCTTTAAAGTGTGAATCCTTGATACTCATAGTTCTTCAATTTGTATTATCCACTCTTGAGAGAGTTTTTTTATCATCTATACTTTGTTCTTCAAGTTGTATATCTACTCTTGTGAGAGTTTCATTCTATTAACCTTGATTGCTTTGTAAGAGAGGGTGAGGTATCCCTCCAAATTGTAAAGGGTGAGGCATCCCTTTGTTTGAAGAGACTCAAGCTCAAGGGTGAGGCATCCCAAGGAGTTGAGTGCTCAAGTTTGTAAAGGTCATCAAGCACCTGTGAAGCTTGAAGAATTGGAGGCTCTAGCACAAGGGTAGGTATCCGAGGTGTGAGGAGTGCTCTTATTTGTACAATGGTTTTCCTAGCACCCGTGAAGTCTCAGGAGATAGTGAAGAAAATCTCAAGTTAAGCTTGGGACCTGGACGTAAGGCTACAAGTGGATTGGTGGCCGAACCAGGATAAATCTTGTGTTTGATCTTCTCAACTCTATCTCTTTACATTTGTGCCTTAATTATATATGCTTGAGTTGAATTTGATATCTAGTTTATTTACTTGATTTATCCTATAGCCCAAATAGTATTTGTGAAATCTATAATAGTTGCACCTTTGTTAAACTTATTCCGCTGCATTTATTAATTGAGTTATTCAAAATGCTTAATTTCTCAAAGGTGTTTTAAAATTTGTAATCACCCAATTCACCCCCCCTCTTGGGTGATGGTTGCCATGACTAACAAAGCAAACATCCATTGACATTCAACTTCACTTTACAACGATGTTTATCATTGTTCAAGCCATATTTTCACATATTAAAAGTATATACTGACAACTTAGAAGCAAGGCAGCCTTCTACCTTTCTCATAAATCAACAATTTAAGCTCCATCTTAAACACCATAGTCATTGTTATGCAATCACCAATAGAGCAGCACCTTACCTTAATTTTCTAATACCATTCAAGTCATCAAACTATAACATAAAACATCACAAATATGTTTATATTTTCTCATCACAGCCCATCATAACCACCAATAGAATATAATAAGCAAAATGAAACAAAGTAACTTATCCAACCTTTGCTTTAGCCTTGAGGTTTGGTCATAAACTTGACATCTTTTATTTTAATATGTTCAATCCTTTCACAAAATTCTCAAAATCAGTAAAACAAGATAGGAATATAAATTAGATATTTTCTATCTATTTAAACATGTTTTGACCGTAACATACTCAGTCCAAGAACATCAAAATTGGTCATAACACATGATAAATTCCTCTCATCAATTCATAGCAAACCTCGTTTCTGTTTTTAGCCGTGAATTTCATATAGCAAAAAACAACATTTTTAATACAGAAAAACAACCCATTTTCGGACTTGCTCACAATAGGCATCCAAAAATGAGAATAACAAAGAGGAAGATATGAAAGCTAAACCCCTACCTCATGTCTTCACTTTGGTCTTTGATTTCCCTTTATTCTTCTCCATTTCCCCTTCCATTTTTCCTTTCATTTCCACCCTCCAGTTGTGCATTACTTGAGCAGAAAAACGTGACAGAGTTAGTAGCAAGGATGGACGATCAAGTGAGAGGGAAAAGGGATGGCCAAGTGAGGGAGGAAGGACGGTCAAGTGGGGAAGGATGGAACGGCTAAGTGGGGAGGATGGAATGACCAACAAGAGAAAAAAGAAGATGACAGCCAGAAAGAGAGAGTGAGCAAAAAACAAATGAGAGAGTGAGTGAGGAAGAGAGAGAAAAGTAAAGATAAGGGATAAAGATTATGTGGTTGAGAATAATAGAAAAAAATCTTATAATAGACAAATTCACTTGAAATTTTTGTGTCTCATAAGAACATCTTAATCTCTCAAAATTAAGTTTTCTAATTTTCACGTGTTCTTAAAAATCATTAATCTTAACTAATTTTATATATTATGATTTTTCATAATTTTTATTTTATCAAATAAACTACATTACTTCTTTAAATTAACTCGAACCTGTAAAGTAATTAAACGTACTGCCTTAATTTACTTTTCATATTTAAATAGTTTTCATATTCTATTTATCATCTTCAAATAATTTCATAATTTTTCAAACTCTCTAGTTATTTTATTATATTTATAAACACTCTCTCAGTGTTATTAAAAATATCAAACTAATTCATTTGATCTCTAAAAATGTATATATCTTATTCCAAACATTCATGACGTAGAAATAATTTTATATATTTATTTCTAAGTTTTTAGTTATTTAAGCTAAATTTTTTAGATTATTGAGAGCTATTACTCACGTTTAGTGTTATAAATTTAGGCTCAATTCAACTCAAACAATTACCCAATTTATCAAGCAAATAATATCAAATTTATTGAGTTACTATAACACTAATTAGTTATTTACAAAGAGATGGAGATGGCAAGTAGAGATAGAGAGACCGAGTTCTGAGAGAGAAAGGAAGGACGATTTGGAGAAAGGAAGAGGGGATTTGGGAAAAGGGGGAAAAAGTTGGGGTTGGGATGGTGAGTATAGGGGAGGGGAAATTGGGCTTAAGTTTGAGAGGGATTTGGGGGTAGATGGGGCCATGGGGGAAATTGGGAAAAATTAAAAAAAAATTGAAGAAAAGAGTGGGAAAAATTGGGGAAGAGGGAAATTGAAAAAAAAATTTGTGAGAAAATTGAAAATTTTGAGAATAGTGTGAAAATTGAGTTAAGAATAGTTATAATTAATTAGTAAGCCTATATTAAGGGTTTAAAATCAAAGTTAATTATTGATGGAGTATTAAAAATATGACATATTTTTGTAAAATTTATTCGAAACTTATTTAAGTTTATATATTATTTAATTTTTTACTTTCTTATATATGCTCAAATAAAACTTTAAAAGACATATTAATAATTATTATAATAATAATTATATTATTTTGGTAATAAATTCAATTTCAATTATTATTTAAGATGATAAAAAATCTTATCAAATGAGTAAAAGCCTATAAAACATTATAAATAACGATATATGAAGAGTTAGAATAATTATAGATTTTTTTTTTACATTTTGTGCAAGCTCAAAAAAATTCACGTCGCAACGACCGTAATCCGCATCGCAGCAGCTGCAATGCCCGCAATCGCAATGACTGCGATCGCAACCGCAACCGTGACTGTAATTTAAAACCATGATTGTGCTTGATGATTTGGTTTCAATTTGTGAGAACAGTGCAGAAACAAGGCGATGTTAAGCAAACTTGCTTTCACTTTGAAAATAGTGAAGGTGCTCTACTCGTTTTCCATACCATAGAATTTGGTTACACCTGTAACACCCCAAATTTTCTATATCTTAAACAATAATTTTGACAGTTAATAGAATTTTACTGTTTAGTAATTTCTGTGCACTGTAAAATTATTTTGTTTATTCCGTCAGCGTATTTGATCGTTTTGAGTGATTTACTCCATATCAGGAAAATAAAAATTTTCGGGCCGGGGAAAACTTTACGTAATTTAATTTTTACCGTCAGGTAATTATTTTACGAAATCTAATTTGATATTTGTGCGTTTTCTAATATTTGTGATTTTTGTGGATGATTATGAATTTTTTGACTGTATGTGGGCCCAGGTGGTCCTATGTGGGCCCAAGTGACCTTACGTGAGCCTAGGTGGGTCCCAAGCAAAGCAAAAATTTTTCTACGCATGAAAAATTTGTACTGTTTAGACGGAGACAGGGGATCTTACTAAACCTGAATCCGGAAACAGTTTTAGAAAATTTCTTGTACTGTGTTTTGTATTGTATTTATTTATCGAGCGATAAAAATACAGTAAATATATTTTCTTTCGTGGGGTTTTAGCAGATAAAAATATAAATTAAATTGCTTAAGTCAACCTTGGTGGTTTAGATATCCACCATTGATTTAATTAATGATAGAGACTTGATCTTGATTTAATCAACAGTGGAGATTTGATCTTAGAAGTGAATAAGATCATTTATACCTATTAGATGGAGATTAAATCAAAGGTAGAGATTTGGTCATATAAAGTGACTATGACCATTTGTAACCATTGGATTTAGAAGTAATCAAGGGTGGAGATTTGGTCTTGTAAAGTAACAAGGACCATTTATGACCATTGGATGAAGATTTAATTAATGGTGAAGATTTAGTCTTAAAAAGTGACAAAGACTAATTATGACCCTTGGATTAAAAGTTTGAAGGAGCAATCTTGACCATTAATTTTTGGAGTCACATCCAATGACTAGAATTTAAAGGAGAAAGATTCAATGGCCTAGATTAAGTCTTCTAAAATCAAAAGTCTACCTAAAATCCTAACCATTGAATTAATCAATGGCTAGAATGCTTAAGATGGTGACTTGTGAAATTAGTCACACTTTGAAGAAGCAAGAGAAGGGGGGACGGTTTTTGTAGTGAATTAGGAGCTAAAGGAGACTTTATGACCATTATTACATGTCATGGTCAATATTACATCATCCTTGATTATGATTTCTTTGTTTGCATCCTTAGGAAATTTCTTGGAGGGAGGCCAAAATTATTTCATTGTATTACTAACTTTTCTTTCAATTATTTTAGTAACTTGACTATCACTCAAATAAATAAATAATTCACTCTTCACTTTCCAATTAAGGCTACGACTATGCAAAGAAAAATGGCAGCCAATTTGATTCAATCAATTCCAATAATTCATGTTCCATTATTTATACAACAAAGTAAGCTAGTCAATTATGGTGGCTCTTCATTTTGTTTCTACGGTCATGCACTTCTTTTTAGAGACAAACTATCCATAACTGATTCGTTTTTCTCCTACTCATCAATGGTCATGCAATGAATAATGCAAGACAATCTTTCCTATCAACTTTTCTTTCATTCTTATCAAAGAAAAACAAAAAGCTATATACATAATATTACCTTTCTCTCCATGCACTCCACGGCAACTACTAGGTAGGAGGAGTCTTGATTTCTATTTCATTTCTATCTTCATTTTCATTCTACCAAAGACTAAAAATAATTCACTCCATTCTCTCTCTTCCAAGAACAAGAAAAGAAAACTCCATTTTCTCTTCCAAAGAAGGCCATTCGGCCAAAACACTCAAACCACTCTCCAATCTCTTTTAATTTCATCCAACCATAGATCTTGAATCTACATGATATTCTAAACAACTTTCATGTTGGAGACTTCCTCTAAATCATTCATCTTCATGGACTTTCTTTAAGATCAAAGTTATGAGGTATTTATGGTGAAGTGTAAGGAAACTTCATTTCTTCTCTCTTTTTCATGATCTAAACCATGTTTGATCCATGGTTCTCTTAATCAAGCTTAGTATACTAATTTTTATGTATTTTGTTTTGTATTTGAGAAGCCCTTGGTGGTGAAGGACTTGGAAAAAGAAGCAAAACAAAGAGCTTTTGAGGATCTTCAAGAGGTAAGAGGGAGATCCATCTCACCAACCAAGCATGGTGGTGAGAGATGGTCTTATATTTGATGGGTGTTAAATCCATGTGAGGATTCATATCCATGGTCATGTAATAATTTATATGTGTTTATGAGCTTTGATTAATTGCCCATGCTTAATATGCTTTGCATGAGTTTATGATTTTGATGGTATGCTTATACTATGCATGATTATAATATGACATGCTTTTATATATATATATATATATATATATATATATATATATATATATATATATATATTGTGTATGTATGTGTATGCATGATTTGATGATGGAAAGAAAATTAATTTTGGTCCCAATGGCCAAGGAGAGCTACGATTTTGATGCCCTTGATTAGGGTTCATGTTGAAAATTTTTCAAGAACAAGGAAATTGATTTGTTTAATGAAAATTATGAAGTGGAGAAAAAATGAATTTTCTTGGTTCTAAAGACTATGGAATTTTCGGCCAAGACACCTCAACATAGGTGTTTATAACTTAATATTTTTATGGAAGAATAAAAATTGGATTGATTTGAAGAGTATGGAAAATAAACAAAGGATATGTTTTTCAAGAGAAGAAGAATATGGTTTTGAAAGATTTTTATTGATTTATTTTGTGTAAAAAGATCCTAAGTGTTTTTCTAAACATGAGTTTTGAATGAAACGGGCAAACGTTGATTTTAAGGATTTGCAAAGAAAGTGAAAAAGAATTTGTAAAGAAAGTAAAAATGAATTTGAACAAATGGGTTTGGTTTTTATGACCATGAATCACACGGTTTTGAAAACAAAATTTTAATGGTTTTGTTTGTGTAAAACCATATCAATTTAAAAGGAAAAATATTTGATGGTTTCAATAGTCATGTCCACGTTTTTTTTAAAGGCTTGTAATGTCTTGATTTTTTTTTATGAACAAAGTGATTTTTTTTAAAGTGAAAACGTAACTTGATTTAATACAAGGAATTTGGAAAGGGAATTAGAGTGTTTTTATCATTTGAGAGAATTTTGTAAACAAAAGACAAAGAGAGGTTGAACATGTTTGAACTTCAATTTATTTTGAAGAATTGATTTTAAAGTTGATTTGAGAAAAATGGAGAATATAATAGTGTTTTGAAAATTTACTAACGTATAATTGATTTTCGAGTTTTGAAGTACGTTAGGAAATTCTTAAACTTTTGAAACGTTGATTTATATCATTGGAAAAAGTGTTTTTTGTGGAGTATATTTTGGAAAAGGATTTCTTGAGTAAGGAAATGTGAAAAATGAAATACAAAGTTATATTATTTTGAGAGAAGTTGAAAAGGAATTTTTTTAAGGTTAAGAAATATTTTCTGTAATGAAATTGTGGTGAAAAAATTATTTACGTATCTTAAAGATGAAATTTTAAAGTACATGGTTTGAAATACAGTAAAATATTTCTAAGTGTTTGGAAATACACTAAAATATTTCTACGCAATTTTAAATACGTTAAAATATTTTCACGCGATTTGAATTACGTTTAAATATTTTACGTAATCTAAATTACTATTGAAAAATCACTACGTGATGGAAAAGTGATAAATTATTTTTACGTGATTGTGAAAATAGTGGAAAATTATTATGAGATTTGGAAAGGGTTTTAAATATTTTGAGAATGATAGAAAATGATTTACGGGACGTAAAAGAATGATTTTTAAGTTACTCAATTTTGAAAACAGTGAAAAAAAAATATACTATGCGATTTGAGAAATGTATATTTTTACGCGATTGAGAAAAATATTGAAAAATTAGTACGTGTTTTAAAAATGCAACAGAAGAGTTACGGTATTTTGAAAACGTAACAGAAATGTTACTGTATTGTGAAAACGTAACAGAAGTGTCACAGTATTGTGAAAATATAACAAAGACGTTTCAGAATTTTGAAAACGTAATATAAACATTTTGGAATTGTGAAGACGTAACATAAACATTTTGGAATAGTGAAAATGAAACGGAAATGTTGCGCAATTTTGAAAACACGATGAAAGTGTTTTATAATTATGAAAATATGATAACATGATTTCGCTGTTGTAAATACATTATGATTACTGTAGAACCAGTGTATAAACATTGTGTGAGAAAATGACGTGTTTTGCCTGTAATTGGCATTTGGTGCATTATACATGCATTAGAAAAATATGCGTTGAGGCATATGATTGAACAAATGAAATTGGAAAAGATTTGGCCCCTTGGGGTTGGACTTGCACGGATATACTCATGCATTGTATATGGCCCTTGTGGTCGAAGAAGGAATGAGAATTGATAGTGAGGTCTATGATGGATCTTGGAGGCGTCTGTAACACCCTCCCTAGGGTATCACATTTTCAACTCCCGACTCATAATCTGAAAAGAAGTTCGCACAAAGTTTGAGTTATAAAATATGGGTTTTAAAATTTCTTTCTTGCTGAAACATAAACTTTCTGAAATGCATAAGTAATACAGAAAAACATATTGAAACAGACTCATATACAATACTGACACCAATTAATATTTAATAACTTAAAGAGAAATATAAAACTTACAGGCTCTTTTTTTTTAACAGTAGTAACCCTATGACAGGTTCTACTTAATAGCACGGTATAACACTAACGTTAAAACTTAACATACTTATTCTTTCTTGTATCCATTTGGATGCATCGGACATCTGTTCTATGTCAACACTGCACACCTTCGAGTCCTGAATGTCCACTCCTTATTATTGTCACCAACCTTAGAGTATCCATCGCCCGTTATGTCTAAGACAACTCGATCCTTCTATTATTTGATTTTAACAGTACAGACACAGCAAAACAAGATAACAAAGAGGTGAGATCACCTACACAAGTACCAACATGGCAGCACAGAGATAACACAAACAACAATTCATATAGGGATATCATACCAAACTTCCAATAATATATTCAATATTAATCAACTATCATCATCCCATCATATATCAATCCAAGTATTCAAAACAGTTTGTCATAGCCAATATTCCTCAATTAATATATCATACAGATATAAGTGTTCGGATTATGCATGTACACAAGACTCGATTTCCTACTCCATGGAGCTAAAACTCAGGTCAGAGAAATGATTGAAAAGATCTGCCGGTACCACGTGCCTCAGACCACGTGCTTTAATTCTCATTTCAATTTTTACACATCTAGCACATACACGACAGTTTTTATCAGATCTTGATTAAGAATAGTGTCTCGGTCAGGATCATCAGTGTGTTGCATCGGTCTAACCTACGGGAAGAAGCGCGACCAACCACCTGTGTAGGCAACCCGCACCCCGATGCCCCCAAGGTCAACAAGTGACTTACACTACGCATATCGAACCTACTCAAGAGGTGTGTTTCTCCTAGGCAATCAGCCATATCCAGTCCTCATCGGACCATTCCAATGCATGTATAATGCACCAAATACCAATCACAGGTATAATACTTATCATAGGTATATCTCATAATTTCTCAGATATAGTTTATACAATGCACGAATATATCAGTGCAAGGCCAACCACAAGGACCATTCTTTTCAAATTCGTTTGTTCAATTAAATCATATACCTCAACGCATATATATATATTTTTCCAATGCATCTAAAATGCATCACGTGCCAATAACAGGCAAAACTCGTTATTTTCACAAACAGTGTATGGACACTGGTTCAACAGTAATCATACTGTATTTTTCAATAACAAAATTATCTTATCATGTTTTCATAGTTATAAAACACTCTTATCGTGTTTTCACAAAATTGCGCAATATTCCCGTTACGTTTTCACAATTTCACAACACTTCTGTTGCGTTTTCAAAATACCGTAACACTTTTGTTATATTTTTAAAATTCCAAAACATTTTTATTACGTTTTCACAATACCGTAACATTACTGTTACGTTTACAAAATTTCGTAACATTTCTGTTTCTTTTTCAAAACACCGCAATCTCTTTTGTTGCACTTTTAAACCACGTACTAATTTTTCAACGTTTTTTTCAACAGCGTAAAAATATACGTTTCTCAAATCGCATAGTATTTTTCCACTATTTCAAAATCGCGTAACTTAAAAATCATTCTTTTACGTCACGTAAATCATTTTCTATCATTCTCAAAATATTTAAAACACTTTCCAAATCTCATAACAATTTTCCCCATTTTCACAATCGCATAAAAAAATATTCTATCGCTATTCAATCACGTAGTGATTTATTAACAGTAGTTCAAATCACGTAAAATATTTAAACGTAAATTCAAATGGCGTATAAATATTTCAACATATTTAAAATCACATAGAAATATTTTTCCATATCACGTAACTTAAAAATCACGTTTTTAAGATACGTAAATAACTTTTCACCACAATTTCATTACAGAAAATATTTCTTGACCTTTAAAATTTTTTTTTTAACTTTTCTCAAAATAATATAACTTTATACTTCATTTAATATATTTTCTTATTCAAGAAAATATTTTTCCACAGTTCTTTACTCAAGAAAATATTTTTCCACAATTCTTTACTCAAGAAATTTTTTTCAAAATATAATTTACAAAAATCATTTTTCCATTGATGTAAATCAACGTTTCAAAACATAACATTTTCTAACGTATTTCAAAACTTGAAAATAAGTTATACGTTAGTAAATTTTCAAAACACCATTATATTCTCCATTTTTTCAATTTAAAATCAATTCTTTTGAAAACAAATTAAGATTCAAACCCTTGCAACTTTTCTTTTTCATTTTCATATGAAAGTTCATATTTTCAAGTGATAAAATACTTTGATTCCCTTTCCAAAATCCTTATACTAAAATATTTTGTTCAAACATTTTGTTTCCACTTTAAAATTACTTTGTTTCATAAAATCAAAATTATTCCAACCTCCAAAAATCGTAGAGTCTTTGGCCATTGAAGTCATCAAATATTTTTCTTCTAAATTGATATGGTTTTTACACAAACAAAACCATTAAAAATTCTTTGTTTTCAAAACCAAAATACCGATGGTCATAAAAACCAAACCCATTTGTTCAAATTCATTTTTACTTTCTTTACAAATCCTTTTTCACTTTCTTTGCAAATCCTTAAAATTATCATTCTTTATTTTCATTTAAATCTCATGTTTAGTAAAACACTTAGAAACTTTTTACACAAAATAAATCAATAAAAATCCTTCTAAAACCATATTCATGTACTCTTTGAAAAATAAATTCTTTGTTTATTTTCCTTACTTTTCTAAACATCTATTTTCATCATTCAAGAAAATATTAATTTTGTGAACACCTATTTTGAGGTGTCTTGTTCGAAATCCACCATGTTCTAAGTACTCAAAAATCAATTCTTTTGTTCTTGAAAATTTTCAACATGAACCCTAATCAAGGGCATCAAAACCGTAGCTCTTCCTTGGCTATTGGAGCCAAAAATCAATTTCCTTTCCACCATCAAGTCATGGCATATACATATATATTTCATCATAAATAATATAAGCATACCATCAAAGCCATAAAAGCATGTATAGCATATCAAGCATATCATCAAAGCTATAAAATCGTGCAAAACATTTCAAGCATAGAAAATTAATCAAAGCTCATAAACACCCACAAATTAATTACATGGCCATGGATATGAATCCTCACATGGATTCCACATCCATCAAATAAAATATCATCTCTCACCACCATTCTTGGTTGGTGAGATGGATCTTCCCCTTACCTCTTGAAGATCCTCAAAAACTCTTTGTTTTGCTTCTTTTTCCAAGTCCTTCACCACCAAGGGCTTCTCAAATACAAAACAAAATACATAAAAATTAGTATACTAAGCTTGATTAAGAAAACCATGGATCAAACATGGTTTAGATCATGAAAAAGAGAGAAGAAATGAAGTTTCCTTATATTTCACCTCAAAAACCCAATAACTTTGATCTTGAAGAAACTCCTTGAAGATGAATGATTTAGAAGAAGTTTTCAACATGAAAGTTGCTTAGAATATCATGGAGATTCAAGATCTAAGGTTGGATGAAATTAAAAGATCTTGGATGGTGATTTTAGGGGTTTTGACCGAATGATATCTCTTGAAGAACAAAGATGAAATTTTTAATTTTTGATAGAAACTTGAAACTTGAATTTGAAGATCAAGATGAATGATTTTGGAAAAACTCATAACTAGAGATGTTCTTAGAATGATGTTTAGGTTTAGAAAAACAAATTGGATGAAATTTTTGAGTGATGGAAGGTGCTCTTGGAGGGCTTGGCCGAAATCTAGAGAAGAAAGGAGATGGAGAGAAAATTTTCTAAGTTTCCTTCTTAAAAATGAATCAATGAAGACCAAGGAAGACAATAATGACCAAAACATGCAATTATGGTCTTCCAAACTCCTTCATGCAGCACCAAAACCGTGCCCCCCCTTTCAAGCATTCTCCTAGGAGTGCAAAAATCAAAAGTAAGCCATTATGATGTCTAACTTGACCAAGACATGCAAAAATGATATAAAGCTTGTCTCTTTGTCTTCTAAACACTCCAAAACCATCACCTTCTCTTTATAATGCATTTAATAAAGTTGTCTTCATTATTTGCCATCATTTGAAGCATTTCTAGCCATTGATTAATTCAATGGTTAGGATTTAGGTAAATTTTTTTTTAATTTTAGAAGACTAAATCTAGGCCATTGAATCTTTCTCCTTTAAATTCTAGCCATTAGATATGTCTCCAAAATTAAGGGTTAAGATTACTCCTTCTTACTTTAAATCCAAGGGTCATAATTAGTCTTTGCCACTTTTTAAGACTAAATCTCCACCATAGATTAAATTAACATCCAATGGTTATAAATGGTTCTTGTTACTTTACAAGACTAAATCTCCACCCTTGATTAATTCTTCATCCAATGGTCATAAATGGTCTTTATCACTTTTTGAGACCAAATCTCTACCATTTATTAAATCAATATCCAATGGTCGTAATTGATCCATCTCCACCGTTGATTAAATCAAGATCAAGTCTTTACCGTTGATTAAATCGGCGGTTGATATTAAAGTCTTCAAATCTTAGATTTATTTCCTATTGGTCCACCAAAAAAAAAATTGTCACAATCACTAATGTTGACTTAGCAATATAATTTCTATTTTTATATGCTAAAACCCGACAAAATTATATTTACTGTATTTTTTTATCGTTCGATAAATTAAATACAGTACAAAACACAGTACAAGAAAATTTTAAAAACTGTTTTCGGATTCAGGTTGAGTAAGATCCCCTGTCTCCGTCTAAACAGTACAAATTTTTCTATGCGTAGAAAAATTTTTACTTTGCGGGACCCACCTGGGCCCACGTATGGCCACCTGGGCCCACATACACCTCCCGAGCCCACAAATAGTAAAAAAATTCATAATTATCCAAAAAAAATAACAAAAATTATAAAATGTACAAATATCAAATCAGATTACGTAAAATAATTACCTAACGGTAAAAATTAAATTACGTAAAGTTTTCTCCAGCCCGAAAATTTTTATTTTCCTGACACGGAGTAAATCACTCAAAACGATCAAATACGCTGACGGAATAAACAAAATAATTTTACAGTGCACAGAAATTACTAAACAGTAAAATTCTGTTAACTGTCAAAATTATTGTTTAAGAGATAGGAAATTTGGGGTGTTACAATACTCTCCCTCTTTATAGAAATTTCGTCCTCGAAATTTCATGACCATGATTTCACACCCTCGGAATAAATAATGACATTATTCCTTTATCTTTTCTTCAGTTCCCATGTAGTTTCACCTCTTACGTTATTCCAAACGATTCTAAACCATTCAAAGTTCTTTATCTCTTGTTCAATTCTCCTGATCAAACAAATATCTTAATAATTTTTTTTCTACGATTTTTCATTACCATCATAACTTTTCCCATAGACAGACTTCTTCAACTTTTGAAGAATCCACCACGCTTCCACTGCGCCACTTTGATACTCTGACCTGGACATACATAGGAATATTCTCTCTTGCAAGATATTCCTTCAATTGCAGTAGATGAAAGAAAACATCACGGAAAAGAACAAAACGAATCGAATATGTTATCGAACATATCCAGCAAAGAATTGGATGTAACTCGATCTTCAAGAATGAATTCTCTGATACCAATACAACGGCTACTAACCTTCATTCATGCCTAGAATAGTTTTTCTCAGATAACTTCCAACTAATGTAATGTATTACTTAAAACTTTCTTATCCTCACATCACTTTATTCTCCAGCTTTAGCTTCTTTAACAGGAAACGTCTCACTAACTGAGTTCTCCTTTCAACTGCGTTTTATACCAGATACTATGACATGGATTTTAAATAGGAGTATCCTTTCTTGCAAAATATTCTTTCTTGCAAATGCAATATATGAAAGAACATTATAAAGGTTTAGGAAGAAAAGGTAGCGAAATGATCTGATATGTTACCAAACATATTCAACAAGAATTTGATTTTGCCTGATTTTTAGGAATGAGTTTTTTTGAAATACTAACACTGTATTGAGACAATCTCATAGGATATGGTTGGAAAATAGCCAATCCATTTTCAAAGATCACGTCTGTTTATGAAACAGATCAAACTAACACAAAATTTTGAACAACAGATCAAACTAACACAAAGATTTGATCTATAACAATGATTTGAATAACTTGAGTAGCTCGATCGGCTAAGAATAGAAACAGAAGTAAACAAATTAGAGGATTACGAATAACTCTAACATATAATTGATCTACTAAATCATATGCCATAAGGAATAGGTTATTCACAGAAATATTCAGTGTGGTTTATAAGATTAGCTCCAATGACACAATCTCCATTGTTTAAATCTTCCGCTCTGAACACTTCCTACTACCTGAGATTTTACTAACAGAAAATTCTATTTTCATTGGAACTCTATTTTCAAAGATTGTGTTCCAAATTTTCCGCACTTAAAACAAATTATTTTCTTGAATGTACAATCTTTCGTTAAGTGTCCCTTTCCACACTTCTTACATTTTGGTGCAGATGTCACAGTCAAACTAAACATGTCATTACTAGTACTTTCTCCACAAGATTGTTGTTGTTGTTGACTTCTTGGAGATTGCAAGTACGTTTTCTGTTGGAATCGCTTGACCTTACGATTTCCCCTTTTTCGTAACCAATATAGTCCAACGTTACAGGGTCTCTCATCCTGAGACTGATTCAACTCTAACAAAATCTTAGCTTAAGAAATCAATTCTTGCTGCGGAACAATCTTTTGAGTTTGCTGTATAATTGCTTCAGCCACTGTTTGTATTACTTCCAAAGTTGCAGTCATATCACCACCATTATGTCTCGCTTCCACACACGTACGTCTATCACGAGTCATTTCTTTTCTTCAAAGATGGACGAATCAAAATAAAATGGAAACCAGATGTAACCATTTCAAATAAACGTTTGTTTTCTTGACGTACTTTCCTTCATTAAGTACCTTCTTTCACATCGCCATTCGCCTTTGGTTTCCTCAATGGTTGTAAATACATCTTCCGTTGAAATCAATCACTTTCCAAATATCCTTAAAAATATCGGGTTCCAAAATTACGTAGTCTTATATTCTAATACTGATTCTCTTCCATCAGATCCTGAACCTCAACTTTCATTTCTTTCCATTGTTCAACGATCCTCTGTTCGCATACGGTCGTCTTTCCACATTGCTCCCGTTCTTCGCCAGTAGGCTGCAATCGCATTACTAGTAACATGTTCCACTTCCACACAAGTACAACTATCCTGAGCCATTTCTTTTTTTTTCTCTCGAGGCGTGCGGATCGAAATACAATGGATCTGATATCCATTATAAACAACATTATTTCCTTTTGGAAATCAATAACACAGAGAACACAACACAAGCAAAACAGACCTAACCACAAACCCCAAAAGACTCAAACCGTGCTCTGATACCAACTAATGTAACACCCTCCCTAAGGTATCACATTTTCGACTCCCAACTCATAATCTGAAAAGAAGTTCGCACAAAGTTTGAGTTATAAATATGGGTTTTAAAATTTCTTTCTTGCTGAAACATAAACTTTCTGAAATTCATAAGTAATACGGAAAAACATATTGAAACAGACTCATATACAATACTGACACCAATTAATATTTAATAACTTAAAGAGAAATATAAAACTTACAGACTCTCTTTTTTTTTTAACAGTAGTAACCCTATGACAGGTTCTACTTAATAGCACGGTATAACACTAACGTTAAAACTTAACATACTTATTCTTTCTTGTATCCATTTGGATGCATCGGACATCTGTTCTATGTCAACACTGCACACCTTCGAGTCCTGAATGTCCACTCCTTATTATTGTCACCAACCTCAGAGTATCCATCGCCCGTTATGTCTAAGACAACTCGATCCTTCTATTATTTGATTTTAACAGTATAGACACAGCAAAACAAGATAACAAAGAGGTGAGATCACCTACACTAGTACCAACATGGCAGCACAGAGATAACACAAACAGCAATTCGTACAGGGATATCATACCAAACTTCCAATAATATATTCAATATTAATCAACTATCATCATCCAATCATATATCAATCCAAGTATTCAAAACAGTTGTCATAGCCAATATTCCTCAATTAATATATCATACAGATATAAGTGTTCAGATTATGCATGTACACAAGACTCGATTTCCTACTCCATGGAGCTAAAACTCAGGTCGGAGAAATGATCGAAAAGACCTGCCGGTACCACGTGCCTCAGACCACGTGCTTTAATTCTCATTTCAATTTTTGCACATCTAGCACATACACGACAGTCTTTATCAGATCTTGATTAAGAATAGTGTCTCGGTCAGGATCATCGGTGTGTTGCATCGGTCTAACCTACGGGAAGAAGCGCGACCAACCACCGTGTAGGCAACCCGCACCCCGATGCCCCAAGGTCAACAAGTGACTTACACTACGCATATCGAACCTACTCAAGAGGTGTGTTTCTCCTAGGCAATCAGCCATATCCAGTCCTCATCGGACCATTCCAATGCATGTATAATGCACCAAATACCAATCACAGGTATAATACTTATCATAGGTATATCTCATAATTTCTCAGATATAGTTTATACAATGCACGAATATATCAGTGCAAGGCCAACCACAAGGACCATTCTTTTCAAATTCGTTTGTTCAATTAAATCATATACCTCAACGCATATATATATATTTTTCCAATGCATCTAAAATGCATCACGTGCCAATAACAGGCAAAACTCGTTGTTTTCACAAACAGTGTATGGACACTGGTTCAACAGTAATCATACTGTATTTTTCAATAACAAAATTATCTTATCATGTTTTCATAGTTATAAAACACTCTTATCGTGTTTTCACAAAATTGCGCAATATTCCCGTTACGTTTTCACAATTTCACAACACTTCTGTTGCGTTTTCAAAATACCGTAACACTTTTGTTATATTTTTAAAATTCCAAAACATTTTTATTACGTTTTCACAATACCGTAACATTACTGTTACGTTTACAAAATTTCGTAACATTTCTGTTTCTTTCTCAAAACACCGCAATCTCTTTTGTTGCACTTTTAAACCACGTACTAATTTTTCAACGTTTTTCTCAACCGCGTAAAAATATACGTTTCTCAAATCGCATAGTATTTTTCCACTATTTCAAAATCGCGTAACTTAAAAATCATTCTTTTACGTCACGTAAATCATTTTCTATCATTCTCAAAATATTTAAAACACTTTCCAAATCTCATAACAATTTTCCCCATTTTCACAATCGCATAAAAAAATATTCTATCGCTATTCAATCACGTAGTGATTTATTAATAGTAGTTCAAATCACGTAAAATATTTAAACGTAAATTCAAATGGCGTATAAATATTTCAACATATTTAAAATCACATAGAAATATTTTTCCATATCACGTAACTTAAAAATCACATTTTTAAGATATCGTAAATAACTTTTCACCACAATTTCATTACTGAAAATATTTCTTGACCTTTAAAATTTTTTTTTTTAACTTTTCTCAAAATAATATAACTTTATACTTCATTTAATATATTTTCTTATTCAAGAAAATATTTTTCCATGATTCTTTACTCAAGAAAATATTTTTCCACAGTTCTTTACTCAAGAAATTTTTTTTCAAAATATAATTTACAAAAATCACTTTTCCATTGATGTAAATCAACGTTTCAAAACATAACATTTTCTAATGTATTTCAAAACTTGAAAATAAGTTATACGTTAGTAAATTTTCAAAACACCATTATATTCTCCATTTTTCCCAAATCAATTCTAAAATCAATTCTTTTCAAAACAAATTAAGATTCAAACCCTTGCAACTTTTCTTTTTCATTTTCATATGAAAGTTCATTTCTCAAGTGATAAAATACTTTGATTCCCTTTCCAAAATCCTTATACTAAAACATTTTGTTCAAACATTTTGTTTCCACTTTAAAATTATTTTGTTTCATAAAACGAAAATTATTCCAACCTCCAAAAATCGTAGAGTCTTTGAACATTGAAGTCATCAAATATTTTTCTTCTAAATTGATATGATTTTACACAAACAAAACCATTAAAAATTCTTTGTTTTCAAAATCCAAATACCGATGGTCATAAAAACCAAACCCATTTGTTCAAATTCATTTTTACTTTCCTTACAAATCCTTTTTCACTTTCTTTGCAAATCCTTAAAATTATCATTGCTATTTTCATTTAAATCTCATGTTTAGTAAAACACTTAGAAACTTTTTACACAAAATAAATCAATAAAAATCCTTCTAAAACCATATTCATGTACTCTTTGAAAAATAAATTCTTTGTTTATTTTCCTTACTTTTCTAAACATCTATTTTCATCATTCAAGAAAATATTAATTTTGTGAACACCTATTTTGAGGTGTCTTGTTCGAAATCCACCATGTTCTAAGTACTCAAAAATCAATTCTTTTGTTCTTGAAAATTTTCAACATGAACCCTAATCAAGGGCATCAAAACCGTAGCTCTTCCTTCGCTATTGGAGCCAAAAATCAATTTCCTTTCCACCATCAAGTCATGGCATATACATATATATTTCATCATAAATAATATAAGCATACCATCAAAGCCATAAAAGCATGTATAGCATATCAATCATATCATCAAAGCTATAAAATCATGCAAAGCATATCAAGCATAGAAAATTAATCAAAGCTCATAAACACCCACAAATTAATTACATGACCATGGATATGAATCCTCACATGAATTCCACATCCATCAAATAAAATACCATCTCTCACCACCATGCTTGGTTGGTGAGATGGATCTCCCTCTTACCTCTTGAAGATCCTCAAAGACTCTTTGTTTTGCTTCTTTTTCCAAGTCCTTCACCACCAAGGGCTTCTCAAATACAAAACAAAATACATAAAAATTAGTATACTAAGCTTGATTAAGAAAACCATGGATCAAACATGGTTTAGATCATGAAAAAGAGAGAAGAAATGAAGTTTCTTTATACTTCACCTCAAAAACCCAATAACTTTGATCTTGAAGAAACTCCTTGAAGATGAATGATTTAGAAGAAGTTTTCAACATGAAAGTTGCTTAGAATATCAAGGAGATTCAAGATCTAAGGTTGGATGAAATTAAAAGAGCTTGGATGGTGATTTTAGGGGTTTTGACCGAATGATAACTCTTGAAGAACAAAGATGAAATTTTTGATTTTTGATAGAAACTTCAAGCTTGAATTTGAAGATCAAGATGACTGATTTTGGAAAAACTCATAACTAGAGATGTTCTTAGAATGATGTTTAGGTTTAGAAAATTAAATTGGATGAAATTTTTGAGTGATGGAAGGTGCTCTTGGAGGGCTTGGCCGAAATCTAGAGAAGAAAGGAGATGGAGAGAAAATTTTCTAAGTTTCCTTCTTGAAAATGAATCAATGAAGACCAAGGAAGACAATAATGACTAAAGTATGCAATTATGGTCTTCCAAACTCCTTCATGCAGCACCAAAACCGTGCCCCCCCTTTTAAGCATTCTCCTTGTAGTGCAAAAATCAAAAGTAAGCCATTATGATGTCTAACTTGACCAAGACATGCAAAAATGACATAAAGCTTGTCTCTTTGTCTTCTAAACACTCCAAAACCATCACCTTCTCTTTATAATGCATTCAATAAAGTTGTCTTCATTATTTGCCACCATTTGAAGCATTTCTAGCCATTGATTAATTCAATGGTTAGGATTTAGGTAGATTTTTTTTAATTTTAGAAGACTAAATCTAGGCCATTGGATCTTTCTCCTTTAAATTCTAGCCATTAGATGTGTACCATAGATTAAATTAACATCCAATGGTTATAAATGGTTCTTGTTACTTTACAAGACCAAATCTCCACCCTTGATTAATTCTTCATCCAATGGTCATAAATGGTCTTTATCACTTTTTGAGACCAAATCTCTACCATTGATTAAATCTATATCCAATGGTCATAATTGATCCATCTCCACCGTTGATTAAATCAAGATCAAGTCTTTACCGTTGATTAAATCGGTGGTTGATATTAAAGTCTTCAAATCTTAGATTTATTTCCTATTGGTCCACCAAAAAAAAAAATTTGTCACAATCACTAATGTTGACTTAGCAATATAATTTCTATTTTTATATGCTAAAACCCCACAAAATTATATTTACTGTATTTTTTTATCGTTCGATAAATTAAATACAGTACAAAACACAGTACAAGAAAATTTTAAAAACTGTTTCCGGATTCAGGTTTAGTAAGATCCTCTGTCTCCGTCTAAACAGTACAAATTTTTCTATGCGTAGAAAATTTTTTGCTTTGCGGGACCCACCTGGGCCCACGTATAGCTACCTGGGCCCACATACACCCCCGGGCCCACAAATAGTAAAAAAATTCATAATCATCCAAAAAAAATCACAAAAATTATAAAATGTACAAATATCAAATCAGATTACGTAAAATAATTACCTAACGGTAAAAATTAAATTACGTAAAATATTCTCCAGCCCGAAAATTTTTATTTTCCCGACACGGAGTAAATCACTCAAAACGATCAAATACGCCTGACAGAGAATATACAAAATAATTTTACAAGATTACGAAATTACTAAACAAGAAAATTACATTAACTGTCAAAATTATTGTTTAAGAGATAGGAAATTTGGGGTGTTACAGCGTCGAGGCGCGGCGGTCGACCAGTGGACAGCTGGCAAGTACCCTGTACCACTTGGCGATGCAGTCCGTTGCAACACATTGACAATACCCGACAAGAACACGATTCTTTTCAACAACTGGAAGATTGTCTTTGGGCTAAGGCTGACAATTGACAGAGCATTCTCCTCGAAATTGTGAAAACCTCCATGGAGTTGTTTTTGAAAAACTGAGTCTTTATGCACATGCATAATCGAACATTTTATATCTGCATGATATATTAATTGAGGGATATTGGTTATGACAATTGTTTTGAATACTTGGATGATGATAATGATAATTAGAACATTATTGTAATTTGTTGTTTATGATAATTAAACTAATAAATGATTAAATGATGATAGTTGATTAATGCTGATAGCATGATTATGGTATGATCTATCTGTATGATATGTTGTTTGTGTTATCTTTATACTGCCATGTTGGTATTGGCGTAGGTGATCTCACCTCTTTGTTATGTTGTTTTGCTGTGTCCGTACTGTTAAAATCAAATAATAGAAGGATCGAGTTGTCTTAGACATAACGGGCAATGAATATTCTGAGATGGGTGACAACAATAAGGAGTGGACATTCAGGACTCGAAAGTGTGCAGTGTTGACAAAAAACAGATGTAGAACAGATGTCTGGTGCAATAAGATGGTTACACAACAGAATAAGTACGTTAAGTTTTAACGTTAGTGTTGTACCGTGCTATTAAGTAGGACCCGCCATGGGGTTTGCTACTGTTAAAAAAAAAGAGTCTGTTAGTTTTATATTTCTCTTTAAATTGCGAAATATTAATTGGTGTCAATATTGTATATGAATCTGTTTCAATATATGTTTTTCAGTATTACATATAAATTTCAGTAAGTTTATGTTTCAGTAAAGAAAGAAATTTTGAAACCCATATTTTCATAACTCAAACCTTTTACGAATTGATTTTCAGATTATGAGTCGGGAGTCAGACATGTGATACCCTAGGGAGGGTGTTACAACACCTGCCTCTGTAATTAAGGACAGGAGTGCTCTCCACTATGGAGAACCTTGATGACAGGAGTGCTCTCCACTATGCCAGAAGCAGCCTCTGGACCGCTTCACAGCTTTTTGTATCTTTGGCAAAGAAAAAGTCAGAGAATATGGAAGAATTTTGGCAACGGTCCCTGTAACATCCTAATACTGACATCTCAATAAATGTAACATTTATAATGATAAACAACATTACAATGTCACTACATACGTAATAGCCTAATAAATATATCCATAATGTACACTGGAGTTATTATAGAGAGCCTTATGATATGTGGAAAAAATAAACTCATACCAAAATGCATATATACAACATTAGCCTCCCACGGAGCATGATGTAATACATAACTCTTTACATTACATAGGGAATATAAATAAATACAAAGATTGTAACATAAATAATAAAACTAGAATTAGTCTAATCCTTGAGCTTCATTTTTCTTTTTATTTGAATAACTTTCACATAGAATTACATGGCAACACAGTGGGGTGAAAATCAATAATTCTCAGTATGAGTAAACCAAAATAGTCATACATGTCATAATAAACATAATCTTAACATATGCTAAGTAAGATATGCTTAAACCTTTACAAGGTTATGCTTTAGTAAATAAAGATACCATGTTAATCATACATTCATACACACATACTTAGCTCAACTTAGAACCAAGATGTTTAACTAGGAACGTTGGTTTAATGTATTATCTTGTGGTAAATAGAGGGAAAACTCATCCTCACATTACATGTACTCTGACACTATTGAAAAGTTAGGGCTAAATCCAAGCTCAAAGTAACCTTTCGAACTTTCCACTTATCTCCCTTGGCCTAAATGATTGTATACATTATCAAAAGATACTTACAAAGAAAAATACTACGAGATTATCCTTCATACATGCATCTAAACACTACCTCACCACTCATTACATTTTAAGTGATACAAATGCAACCATATGTGGCCTAAGGTGCTAGATACTTACCTAAGGCAAATCACTACTCTTGGATGCTCAAAGGCTTAAGCTTTCTCATACATATTAGGTGATAATTTTCCTCTTGGAATATCTTTATTTGTGTCTTTACACAACTAGAAAGCATACATAAGTAATCCCAACTAGTAGGGAACTTCAAAACATCAAGATAAAAATCTTGTTAAATTCTGTACTGGGCGCTCAGGCGCTGAACCTTGGGTGCTCAGGCCCTGGTTGCGTGCTCAGGTGCTAGTTGCGTGCTTAGGCACTATGGGATGAGTGCTTAGGCACTTATCGCACGCATCAGGCAGAAAATCTCTAGTCGTTGGGCGCTTAGGCGCCTATTGCTAGCGCTCAAGCACTGGAACACCAGAGAATTGCCATTTTTGGGCTTTGGGTGCTCAAGCGCTCAAGAGCTGACGCTCAGGCACTGGCACACCAAAAACGATTCTGTAGAACAGTTTCTGCTAAATTGGTTTTCCAAACCAATTTCATTCATCAAGCTAATGAATTCTAAGTATTATCCAATCCTAAGCATGATCTATAAACATGATAGAATCATTAAATACTAAATTAATCCACTTAACATAGACTAATGAGCAAGAATTCAACTCATAAAACCTATTTTTCTAACCTTGAAGACTATGAAAGAACATGGTCATAACCAAGTATTAAATCACAATCAAGCATCATACATACTAAATTCAAGTCATCATCAAGCTTACGACTAAGAATCAAGCAAGAACAAACCCTCAAACCCATTTTAAACATTCAAGCCTTATGCAAGAAGTTGAAAAGGAAGAAGAGGATAATCATGGAAATAAAACCCCTACCTCTTGTAGTGCAGCTAAACTTCACACATTAGATTTACCTTTGGCCTTCCTCTTTTTCTCCCTCCTTTTCCTCTTCATTTCTTCCCTCTTCTTTCCTTTCTCCTCTCACGTTTTCTGCTTTAATTTTTCCAATGAGAGAGCTGTGAGTGAGGGAATAAAAAGAGATGAGATTTGTTGACTTTCAAGGCCATTAGGCCATAGACTGAAACTTATATCTTTTAATAATACTTTAATATCATAGATTCAAGTTTCCTAACTTTCAATAACTTTAGAATAAATATTAAGATTCATCTAAATTATTGTTTCACTATTTTTATGATTTTTCATATCTGTTGCTAGTCAATTCGGCCTTAAATGCACAACCAATATGTCTAAAAATACCAAATTGACTGCAATTATCTTGAAGCTTTAACTACATCATACTTAATTCATTTGTGACCTAGAAGCAAATCCTCCATATTTGTTTCCTTTATATAAGCAACTTATGCCATTATTTGAGTCATTTTAAATTACTTTTCATCTTCTGAGTTGCAGTAAAGTGCCTAAACTAACTCACAAAAATTGAACAAACATGTTAAGCAAGTAATATGCTACCTACGTAACTATATACAAGACTAACATGTTATAGAGGATATTACATTTCTCCATTCATTTTTAAAATTTTGACCCCAAAATTGCTTACCTTGTGCGAACAACTCTAGGTAACTCTAATACATATGGGACTCTAGCTCCCAAGTAGCCTCCTCAGTGTCATTGCCACCCCATATAACCTTTTCCAGAGGAATCTACTTACCTCTAAGCTTTTTGATCCCTCTGTCCACGATCCTTACTAGCGATATATCATAAGATAAATCTTCTTTTAATTGTACATATTCATGTTCTATGATATGTAAAAGGATTTGGCTTATACTTTCCTAACTGAGACACATGAAAAACATCATGAAGGTTAGACAAACTGGAAGGAAGGGCTATCTGGTAGGTTTCGGGTCCAACTTTCTTTAAAATTTGGTAGGGACCAAGAAAATGATGATTTAACTTTTGGGTTTTCAATGCTCTACCAATCTCCATTGCAGGTGTAACACCCTCCTAGAGGATGTCACATTTATCAAAAACAATAATTAAAATATAAACCCTTACCCAAGTTATAAATCATTTCGTAATAAATATTTTTTTTTTGTCTGAAACATTATATTATAAAATACACGGAACATAAAATAAAACAACTATTACATACACACCATAATTATACATATGATTATGTTTTTAATAGGTACAAATAATTCACATAATATAAAATATTTAATAAAACAGTAAACTGTCTAGTTTAAAGCAAACCATAAACTAGCCCAAGCATAACACTAAAAGTTTTGATTCTCCAAAGGATCTTCCTCGGAAAAATCATTATAATACAGAAAACCTCGGTCAATGTTATCCCACGTCGAAATCAATCCATATAGTATGGGTGATCTCGAGGCTCACCCTCCTCAAACCTCGTTCGGTTGTTGTTCTCCTTCGACCGAAAATCCGGTGGTTGTTCCTCTTCTACTTTCTCAACTATTTTACATAACATAAATAATAACACGAGAAAATATACACAAAAGAGGTGAGACAATCTACATCATTACCAGTATGGCAGTAAAGAAAACGACAATACAAACAGATAAGAAACACAAACAGATATAACAATTAATATAACAATTCATATTATCAGATCATACATAATATCAAACATAAATAAACTCAATCATGTTATAATGCGACTACATATGCAAATACACACAGACACATACCTACTCCATGGAGCTAAACATAACCATAACATCAACATTGACATCAACATCTGAGAGAATAATCCGGATAGACATGTCTGCACATCAAAAACAATGGCTGCCTCAACCAACTGTTACACAGTCAAATACGTCGTGTAAACAGCACACAGTCAAATACGTCGTGTAGATGGTACACAGTCAAATACGTCGTGTACGACCCAGGCAATGCGCACCAGACAGTCCCCATGGATTCTGATTAAGACGAGTATTTGTCGAGATCATCAGTGTGTGATCAGTTACCACGGCCCAGAGGAGCTACCATCTGTCCACATGTGGAATATACTGCACACTAACGCCTCCAAGTTCAAACACACGAACAACTCCGCTTATCACACCGTAACACAGTGTCATTCATCTCATCAGTCAAATGCCTTTTGCAACCAAATTGGCATGTTCAAAAATACGTAATGAACCAAAATCTCCAAAATACGTTCATATCCACCATAACTCATAATTACAAAAATACCCTTGGTATTGATAATTTCCAAATACAAGATGCGTTTTCACTTGACAAGATTACCATTTCTCAATACGTCCGGGTCCACCACTTTGGCCCGACAGTAAAAACTCGTTGTTTTCATAAATCACATAAATAATTTATCATTTTTTTCATAAATATGTTACCTTTTACAAACGTTTTTCAATCGCGTAAATATTTTCAAACGTTTTCTCAATTGCGTATTTCAAAAATTACTGTTTTAAATACGTGTAAGTTATTTCTCTTGTTTTTCTTCGTATAAAATTCATTTGTTTGGTTATATCCATAAAATACCCTTCAAAAATTATGAACATACTTTATAACTCAAAAGTAAATATTTTTCAAGAGTGAAAAATTCATTTCTTTTATATACTAGACTTCTACAAAAATTCATTTACTTACTTGATTCTTGAAAATTTATTAAAAATTGAATTCTTTTTAGGTTAACAAAGTCATTTACACTTAGAAAACAATTTTTGAATCAATTAAACTCCAAAAATTCTATGATGGCCGAAAATCACCTTTCCTTAAAAATCATTATTCAAATTATTTTTCATCTATAAAATCATTGTAAAATCCTTTAACTTAATTAGATAAATTAGGTCATCCTTTTAAAAAAAAAGATTGAGAACACATTGGTTCTCTTTTTTATAATAAAACCATAAACTCATCATCTTGTGTTCTTTGGAACATTTTTACAAATCTCAACATAATATTCATATCCAACCAATTATCATAAACTCATAAACACATACATATATTTATGAACACATACCATATAATAAAGCAATAGACATACTTGCAATAAACAAGAGAATAAACATACACACAAAATTAATCACAAATAAAAAGACATCAAGCAATCAAATGGATGAATCCTTATGGATTCTTCACCATAAACAAATTCCATTCTCCCACCACCACACATGGTTGATGAGATTAAATCTCCTCTTACCGATTTAGATGACAAAATCTCCTTGAACTCCTCCTTAGAAATTCTTGTGTAGCTTCAACAAAAATCCTAATAAGCTTAAACAAATTTTAAAGTTATGAACTATGGATGAAAAAGATAAACCATGGATCAATCATGGTTTAGAACATCAAAAATCAAATTAGAAACAAGAAAGAAGAATTTTCACCTTATAGGAAAGAAACTTCAAAGTGATTTTCCAAGCTCCAAATGGATGATTTTGCAAAAACTCACAACTTGAGATGTTCTTAGAATATGGTTTAGGTTTAGAAAAGTAGGTTGGATAAATTTTTTGATGGGTGGAAGTAGGATTTGTGGTGCTTGGCCGAATGGGTGGTTTTTTGTGGACTTTAGGAAATTTTCTTTGGTTTCTTGTTAGGAAGAGAGAAGAATGAAAGTTTAGAGTGATAGAATCATTGATTTAGGAGTGAATGATGGCCTTAAGACTTAAATAGCTCTCCTTCCAAGTGCAGCCCCCATTTTTTATGTTTTTGTTCCATTATGGGTTTGGTAATTTGCATGATACATTAGTTAAGTAATAAAACATCTATTGATTGCTTAGTGGCTTGCATAAGCATGCATTATGGCCATAGAATACTAATGAAAAGAAGCCCTCCTTTTGACATTTCTCTTAGTGCTAATTTAGTGGATGCATAATAAAATATATAATAGTTTAGTGCTCAATTAATGGATGCATAATAATAATAATAATAACCTAATGCTAAATTTAGTGGATGCATAATAATATAATAGTTTAGTGCTTAATTAATGGATGCATAATAATAATAATAATAACCTAGTGCTAAATTTAGTGGATGCATAATAATATTAATAATAACCTAGTGCTAAGTTTAGTGGATGCATAATACATTAGGACAAAAATTGCTATAGGAAATCCATTAAGTAAAATAATAATTAATGCATTAGGACAAAATTGCTATAGAAAATCCATTAAGTAAAAATAATAATTAATGCATTAGGACAAAATTGCTATAGGAAATCCATTAAGTAAAAATAATAATTAATGCATTAGGACAAAATTGTTATAGGAAATCCATTAAGTAAAAATAATAATTAATTGATTAGATAATTTAAAAATTTACAAGTATTTTTACGTTAGTAAACTTTTCCTAAAAGTGAGTCCCACAAAATAAAAGTGGGTCCCACAAGACAAACGTGGGTCCCACAAAACAAAAGTGGGTCTCACAAGACAAACGTGGGTCCCACAGATTTTCCGGTATGGTAAATATTTTATTACACCAAAAAATCCGCAAAAATAAAAGATTGATATACGCATTATTCGGATTGGGTTTAGTAAGATCGCCCAGCTCCAAATAATTCAAACAAGGTTTTCCCGACTCGAAAATTATTATTTTTCTTAGGAGCAAATCACACAAAACAATCAAATACTGATCATGAAACGCAGTCAAATTCATTGCATAACACACAGAAAACAGAAAAAAATAGCGCAATAAGGGCAAAATCGTAATTAGTCAAAAATTGGGGTGTTACATTCTCCCCCACTAATAGAAATTTCGTCCCCGAAATTTATCGTACCTTAGAAAAGATGTAGTACTGCTCCATCATTTTATCTTCCAGCTCCCAAGTAGCATCTCCCATTCTCTCATTCCAAATGACCTTTACCAAAACAATCATCTTCCCGCGAAGCTGTTTCACTCTCCTGTCCTCAATCTTAACAGGAAACATCTCATATGACAAATTCTCTTTCAATTGTACTTCATCAAGTTGAATGACATGTGTTGGATCAGAATATATTTTCTCAACCGAGACACATGGAAAACATTATGAAGATTGGATAGAAAAGGTGGTAAAGCTATTTGGTAGGCTACGGGACCTATCCGACGAATGATCTGGTATGGTCCGATGAATTTAGGAGTGAGTTTTCTGGATTTGATAACCCTTCCGACACCAGTTGTAGGTGTTACACGCAAAAACACATGCTCACCTTCTTCAAATTCAAGAGGTCGTCTCCGCTTATCAGCATAGCTTTTCTGTCGGTTTTGAGTTGTCCTCATTTTCTCCTGAATCATTCTTACCTTTTCAGTAGTCTGTTGCACAAGATCAGGTCCAATGGTCATACTTTCTCCATCTTGATACCAACACAAAGGTGTTCGGCATCTTCGTCCATAAAGCGCTTCATAGGGTGCCATCCCTATACTTGAGTGAAAACTATTATTGTAGGTGAATTCTATCAAAGATAAAAATTCATCCCAACTTCCTTGTTGTTCCAACACACAAGCACGTAACAAATCCTCCAATGATTGGATTGTTCTCTCCGTCTGACCATCAGTCTGCGGATGATAGGCAGAACTTAGACGTAGCTTAGTTCCCATAGCTTCTTGTAAGCTTCGCCAAAATCTTGACGTAAACCTCGGGTCTCTATCAGAAACTATACTTAAGGGCACACCGTGAAGTCTAACAATTTCACTAATGTACACTTGGGTTAATCGTTCCAACGAAAACTTGATATTGATCGGCAAGAAGTGCGCTGACTTCGTAAGCCTATCAACTATAACCCATATAGAATCATGACCCTTTTTAGTCCTTGGCAATCCGGTAACAAAATCCATTGATATACTATCCCATTTCCATTCTGGAATAGTCAAAGGTTGTAACATACCGGCTGGTCTTTGATGTTCCACTTTTGCTTTTTGACATACCAGGCAAGACGCTACACGTTCCGCAACATCTCTCTTCATCCTTGGCCACCAAAACATCCGCTTTAAGTCTTGGTACATCTTTGTCATACCCGGATGCATACTCAACCTACTAGTATGAGCTTCATCCAAAATTGCTTGCTTTAGGTCGGGATCATCAAGTACACAAATCCTTCCTTTAAACTTTAAGACTCCATCAGATCCTTCCTCAAGCGTTGCCTTATGACCTTGCTTTAAAAATTCTCTCTCATTCAACAAATATGGATCCTCATTTTGCTTTTCCTTGATTTCCTCTAGCAAGTCATTCAAAATAGTAACTTTACTTAGGCGAATCCTTCCTGGTGTCAATTCCACTGACAACCTCAAATCTCTAAACTGGTTGATCAATTCTTCCTCCTTTATCATCATAGTAGAAACACTGATCACCTTTCTACTTAAGGCATCCGCTACCACATTCGCTTTTCCGGATGGTATTGGAGTTGAAAATCGTAGTCCTTCAAGAATTCCAACCATCGCCTCGCCTCATGTTCAATTCCTTTTGATTAAACAAGTACTTTAAACTCTTGTGATCACCGAAAACATTGAACACAGCTCCATACGTAAAATGTCTCCATACTTTTAATGCAAAAACCACCGCAAAGAAGCTCCAAATCATGCGTTGGATAGTTCCTCTCATGAACCTTCAACTGTCTCGAAGCATATGCCACCACATTTTGTTTCGCATCAACACGCATCCTAACCCTTGGTAAGAAGCGTCACAATACACCTCAAAAGCTTCATTAGGATCTGGCAAAATTAGCACTGGTGCAGTCGTTAATCTTTTCTTCAACTCCTGAAAACTTGACTCACATTCTTACGTCCAATCGAAAGCTTGACTCTTCCTTGTGAGTTGTGTAAGAGGTCCAACTATCTTAGAAAATCCTTCAATGAACCTTCGATAATATCCGGCCAATCCAACAAAACTTCGGATTTCGGTTACCGTCTTTGGCCTCTCCCATTGCAAAATGGTTTCTATTTTTGATGGGTCCACCGCAATTCCTTCCTTAGAAATTAATGTCCCAAAAATTGAACTTCTTCCAACCAAAACTCACACTTTGACAATTTTGCATACAGCTTCCTCTCTTTCAAAATTTGGAGAACTATTCTGAGATGTTCAGCATGCTCATCCTTATTTTGAGAATAGATCAGAATGTCGTCGATAAAAACAACGACAAATCTGTCTAGGTATGGACGAAAAATCCTATTCATATAATCCATGAATATTGCAGGAGCATTCGTTACTCCGAACGGCATCACTTGATACTCGTAATGTCCATAACGAGTTCTAAAAGCCGTTTTAGGTATATCCTCTACCTTAACACGAATTTGATGATAACCAGATCGCAGATCTATTTTAGAGAAAATAGTTGCTCCTTTCAACTGATCCATCAAATCATCGATCCTTGGAAGTGGGTACTTGTTCTTTATCGTGACCTTATTCAACTGGCGATAGTCCACGCAAAGACGAGAAGTTCCATCCTTCTTCTTGACTAGCAAAGACTTGCTCCCCATGGGGAAACACTTGGTCGTACAAATTATTTTTCCAACAATTCCTCTAATTGCTTCTTCAACTCCACCAATTCCGATGGTGACATCCTATATGGTGCAATTGAAATAGGACCTGCTCCTGGTACAAGATCGATAGCAAACTCGATTTCCTTTTCGGTGGTAAGCCAGGCACATCATCAGGAAAACTTGGGAAACTTATTCACAATTGGAATAGCATTCACATCTTTTTCACTCTTGACTTCCAAATAAGATAGTAGCATGTATCCTTGAGCTCCATCCCTCAACAAAGATTTGACTTTGACGGCGGTTAAAAATCCGAGAATCCTCATCCTTAGGAAAAACTAGGGTTTTATTGGCACAATCTAATAGGATACGGTTAGAAGATAACCAATCCATTCCTAATATTATATCTATTTCAACAAGAGGTAAACAAATCAAATTGATCTGAAAAGACTCGATCATTTATGGTAATAGGACGTTTAGGCATACTTTAGATGTAACAACAAGCTTAGCAGTGGGTGTAGAGACAATTAATTGAAAACTCAAAGAAGACATAGGTAATTTCAATCGATCCACACAGTCATATGCAACAAATGAATGCGTTGCACCCGAATCATATAGTACAGTCAAAAGATTACCTGCAACGACACCTTCTCCATGAATAAGATTTTCGATCGAGAAGCCTCAGCTCCGCTCATCGTGTACACTCGCCTCCGGATCGCGGTGAGTAGCACGAACATTATTCACAACCGGCTTCCTTTCATGCTGATTGCACTCCCCGAAACATGTCCATGTCTTCCACACTTGAAACAAACCGGTCCTTTGATTGAACAATCTCTAGATATGTGGCCACTCTTCCCACATTTAAAACATTTTGGCGTAAACGCCACATTCGTACTCGACTTTATTACCGCTAGAACTTCCCCCAACTGATGGACGTTGAGATTGATTACCTGGTGGTCTTGAATACGGTTTGCGCTGAAACCAGTTGTTATTGCTGTTGCCTCCTCTTTGGAATCTAGTCGGTCCAAAGTTACGGTTTCTTGGATCACGTGACGGCTCCAACTCCTCAAGTCACACACATGTATCCACCAAAGCATGAAACTGGTTCATCCTTAAGGGTAGCACTCCTCTCCTTAACTCTACCCTCAGTCCTTCCTCAAACTTACGACATTTCCACGTATCATCTCGTTGACTTTGAACATAGTTTGAGTACTGTGACAAGCTTTCAAACTTAGAAGCATACTCACCAACAGTCATATTACCTTGACGCAAACCAAGAAATTCCATCTCTTTGGCATGTCGAGCACTATCAGGAAAGTATTTCTCCATAAATACTCCACGAATACCTCCCATGTAATCTCAGTCCCCTCAGCTTGTAGCAATCGCCGAGTTCCTCTCCACCAGTTCTCACCATCTCCTCTCAAGCATGAAAGTAGCATAAGTCACCTTCCGATCATCGCACACCTCATTCCTTCAAATATCTTCTCCAAATCTTGAATCCAAAGACTCGCCTTCTCGGATTAAACTCACCTCGAATCGCGGCGGGTTATTACGCCTAAACTCGGACAAATTCGAGCTTCAGCAGATCATATCTTCTTTGTTGAGTCAGCTCGTTGATTTTCTTTGTGCAATCATCTCTCGCCATATCTTTGCATAGCCTTAGCAATGCTAGAATCATCTCGGGTCAACATTAGGTTCTGCGTTCGCACGTGTTCTTCTCGCTCTAGATCCGACATATTCTTCTTTAATCAAACAAGACAAAACAAAGTCGATGTATCCTTTTGGACACCAATCACAGAGAATCACACAACACAAGCAAAAAACAGACCCAACCACAACCCCAAAAGACTCTAACTTGGGCTCGATATTAACTAATGTAACACCCTCCTAGAGGATGTCACATTTATCAAAAACAATAATTAAAATATAAACCCTTACCCAAGTTATAAATCATTTCGTAATAAATATTTTTTTTTGTCTCGAAACATTATATTATAAAATACACGGAACATAAAATAAAATAACTATTACATACACACCATAATTATACATATGATTATGTTTTTATAGGTACAAATAATTCACATAATATAAAATATTTAATAAAACAAGAACTGTCTAGTTTAAAGCAAACCATAAACTAGCCCAAGCATAACACTAAAAGTTTTGATTCTCCAAAGGATCTTCCTCGGAAAAATCATTATAATACGTAAAAACCTCGGTCAATGTTATCCCACGTCGAAATCAATCCATATAGTATGGGTGATCTCGAGGCTCACCCTCCTCAAATCGCTCGTTCGGTTGTTGCTCTCCTTCTTCAGACCGAAAATCCTGCGGTTGTTCCTCTTCTACTTTCTCAACTATTTTACGAACATAAATAATAACACGTAAAATATACACAAAAGAGGTGAGACAATCTACATCATTACCAAGTATGGCAAGAAAGAAAACGACAATACAAACAGATAAGAAACACAAACAGATATAACAATTAATATAACAATTCATATTATCGATCATACATAATATCAAACATAAATAAACTCAATCATGTTATAATGCGAGACTACATATGCAAATACACACAGACACATACCTACTCCATGGAGCTAAACATAACCATAACATCAACATTGACATCAACATCTGAGAGAATAATCCGGATAGACATGTCCGCACATCAAAAACAACGGCTGCCTCAACCAACTGTTACACAGTCAAATACGTCGTGTAAACAAAGACACAAATCAACACGTCGTGTAGATGGTACACAAAACATCGTGTACGACCCAGGCAATGCGCACAGAGCGGTCCCCATGGATTTCGATTAAGACGAGTATTTGTCGAGATCATCGGTGTGTGATCGATTTACCACGGCCCAGGAGCTACCATCCGTCACATGTGGAATATACGCGCACACTAACGCCTCCAAGTTCAAACACACGAACAACTCCGCTTATCACACCGTAACACGGTGTCATTCATCTCATCAGTCAAATGCCTTTTGCAACCAAATTGGCATGTTCAAAAATACGTAATGAACCAAAATCTCCAAAATACGTTCATATCCACCATAACTCATAATTACAAAAATACCCTTGGTATTGATAATTTCCAAATACAGTACGTTTTCACTTGACAGTACCATTTCTCAATACGTCCGGGTCCACCACTTTGGCCCGACAGTAAAAACTCGTTGGTTTCATAAATCACATAAATAATTTATCATTTTTTTCATAAATATGTTACCTTTTACAAACGTTTTTCAATCGCGTAAATATTTTCAAACGTTTTCTCAATTGCGTATTTCAAAAATTACTGTTTTAAATATATGTAAGTTATTTCTACTGTTTTTCACTGTATAAAATTCATTTGTTTGGTTATATCCATAAAATACCCTTCAAAAATTATGAACATACTTTATAACTCAAAAGTAAATATTTTTCAAGAGTCAAAAATTCATTTCTTTTATATACTAGACTTCTACAAAAATTCATTTACTTACTTGATTATTGAAAATTTATTAAAAATTGAATTCTTTTTAGGTTAACAAAGTCATTTACACTTAGAAAACAATTTTTGAATCAATTAAACTCCAAAAATTCTATGATGGCGAAAATCACCTTTCCTTAAAAATCATTATTCAAATTATTTTTCATCTATAAAATCATTGTAAAATCCTTTAACTTAATTAGATAAATTAGGTCATCCTTTTAAAAAAAAAGATTGAGAACACATTGGTTCTCTTTTTCATAATAAAACCATAAACTCATCATCTTGTGTTCTTTGGAACATTTTTACAAATCTCAACATAATATTCATATCCAACCAATTATCATAAACTCATAAACACATACATATATTTATGAACACATACCATATAATAAAGCAATAGACATACTTGCAATAAACAAGAGAATAAACATACACACAAAATTAATCACAAATAAAAAGACATCAAGGAATCAAATGGATGAATCCTTATGGATTCTTCACCATAAACAAATTCCATTCTCCCACCACCACACATGGTTGATGAGATTAAATCTCCCTCTTACCGATTTAGATGACAAAATCTCCTTGAACTCCTCCTTAGAAATTCTTGTGTAGCTTCAACAAAAATCCTAATAAGCTTAAACAAATTTTAAAGTTATGAACTATAGATGAAAAAGATAAACCATGGATCAATCATGGTTTAGAACATCAAAAATCAAATTAGAAACAAGAAAGAAGAATTTTCACCTTATAGGAAAGAAACTTCAAAGTGATTTTCCAAGCTCCAAATGGATGATTTTGCAAAAACTCACAACTAGAGATGTTCTTAGAATATGGTTTAGGTTTAGAAAAGTAGGTTGGATAAATTTTTTTGATGGGTGGAAGTAGGATTTGTGGTGCTTGGCCGAATGGGTGGTTTTTTGTGGACTTTAGGAAATTTTCTTTGGTTTCTTGTTAGGAAGAGAGAAGAATGAAAGTTTAGAGTGATAGAATCATTGATTTAGGAGTGAATGATGGCCTTAAGACTTAAATAGCTCTCCTTCCAAGTGCAGCCCCCATTTTTTATGTTTTTGTTCCATTATGGGTTTGGTAATTTGCATGATACATTAGTTAAGTAATAAAACATCTATTGATTGCTTAGTGGCTTGCATAAGCATGCATTATGGCCATAGAATACTAATGAAAAGAAGCCCTCCTTTTGACATTTCTCTTAGTGCTAATTTAGTGGATGCATAATAAAATATATAATAGTTTAGTGCTTAATTAATGGATGCATAATAATAATAATAATAACCTAGTGCTAAATTTAGTGGATGCATAATAATATAATAGTTTAGTGCTTAATTAATGGATGCATAATAATAATAATAATAACCTAGTGCTAAATTTAGTGGATGCATAATAATATTAATAATAACCTAGTGCTAAGTTTAGTGGATGCATAATACATTAGGACAAAAATTGCTATAGGAAATCCATTAAGTAAAATAATAATTAATGCATTAGGACAAAATTGCTATAGGAAATCCATTAAGTAAAAATAATAATTAATTAAGTAAAAATAATAATTAATGCATTAGAACAAAATTGCTATAGGAAATCCATTAAGTAAAAATAATAATTAATGCATTAGGACAAAATTGCTATAGGAAATCCATTAAGTAAAAATAATAATTAATGCATTAGGACAAAATTGCTATAGGAAATCCATTAAGTAAAAATAATAATTAATTGATTAGATAATTTAGAAATTTACAAGTATTTTTACGTTAGTAAACTTTTCCTAAAAGTGGGTCCCACAAAACAAAAGTGGGTCCCACAAGACAAATGTGGGTCCCACAGATTTTCCGGTATGGTAAATATTTTATTACACCGAAAAATCCGGAAAAATAAAAGATTGATATACGCATTATTCGGATTGGGTTTAGTAAGATCGCCCAGCTCCAAATAATTCAAACAAGGTTTTCTCCGGCCCGAAAATTATTATTTTCTTGGCCCGGAGCAAATCACACAAAACAATCAAATACAGTCACAGAACAGTCAAATTCATTGCATAACACACAGAAAACAGAAAAAATAGCGCAATAAGAGCAAAATCGTAATTAGTCAAAATTGGGGTGTTACAGCAGGAGTAACTCTTAAGAAAACATGCTCTCCTTTGTCAAACTCTAGAGGTCTCCTTCTCTTGTCAACATAACTCTTTTGCCGACATTGAGTAGTAACCAACTTATCTTTAATCATTTTGATTTGCTCTGTGATCTGCTTGACCAACTCTGAACCTAAGATGGTTCTCTAACTTACCTCATATCAACATAGAAGCGATCTATACTTTCTTCCATATAAAACCTCCGAGGGTATCATACCTATGCCAGAATGGTAACTGTTGTTATAGAAAAATTCCGCTAACAGTAAGAACTTATTCCAACTACCTTGTTATTCTAAAACACATGCTCTAAGCATATCTTCAAGGGTTTGGATAGTTCTCTCTGTTTGCCTATCTGTTTGAGGGTGATAAGCTGTACTAAGGCTCAACTTAGTCCTAAAATCCTTTTGCAAAGCTCTCCAAAATCTAGATGTGAATCTAGGATCTCTATATGAAACTATGCTAACGAGAACTTTGTGCAACCTAATTATCTCCTTCAAATATATTTGTGCTAATCTTTCTAGAGAATAGCTAGCTCTTATTGGCAAAAAGTCAGCAGATTTGGTTAATTTATCTACTATGACCCAAACTACATCATATTCTAGCTGAACTCTGGGTAGACCCATTACAAATTCGATAGAGATCTTATCCCATTTCCAATCAAGGATTCATAAAGACTGTAAAAGTCTTGTAAGTTTCTAGTGTTCAATCATTACTTTCTAGCAAGTTAAACACCTTGAGACATATTCTGTTGTGTCTCTTTTCATTCTAGACCACCAAAACATCTTCCTTAAATCTTAATACATCTTAGTGGTTCCGGGATGGATGGTATACTTATTCTTATGAGCTTCTTCTAGAATCCTCTCTTTGACTTTTGACTCTTTTGGAACACAAAGTCTATCTCTAAACTTTATCGTTCCATCATCAGTCATATCAAAATTCTTTTGGCTTCCTAAAAAGATTTGCTCACTAATGTCCCTTAGAGCTTCATTCTCCTTTTTGAGCTTCTAAAATTTGAATCCTTAAGTCATTTACTATGTCCATTCTACTCACAACGAAACTATGTGGCATCACAATCACTGTAAGACTCAAATTCCTGAAACTCTCGAGAAGTTCATTCTCTTGGACCATCATTCGAGACATATGTAGGGATTTTCTACTTAGTGCATCAGCCACTACATTGGCTTTACTCGGATGATACTTTAACTCAAAAGTCATAATCCTTTAAGAACTTCATCCATCTTTTTTGTCTCATGTTCAACTTCTTTTGATCAAACAAGTATTTTAAACTCTTATGATCGTTGAATATCTCAAACTGAACTCCATAGAGATAATGCCTCCAAATCTTTAAGGCAAACACTTCAGCGGCTAACTCCAAATCATGCGTAAGGTAGTTCTCCTCATGAGGCCTTAACTACCTTGATGCATAGGCAATTACTCTCCTATGTTGTATCAGAACGCACCCTAATCTCATCTTTGAAGCATCACTATAGACCTCAAAGTTCTCATGGGGATCTGGAATCACCAACACTGGCGTAGTGCTTAACCTTTTATTTAACTCTTGGAAACTATTGTCACAATCCTGAGTCCACTCAAAGTAATACCCGTCCTAGTCAACCTAGTTAATGGTAGTGCTAATTGAGAAAAACCCTTGATGAACCTTCTATAATACCTAGCCAGGCCTATAAAGCTCCTAATCTCGGTCACAGTGGTGGGTTTCTCCCATTGTAACACTATTTCAACTTTACTGGGATCCACTGAAATTCCTCCTTGAGAAATAACATGGCCCAAAAACTGAACCTCCGTTAGCTAAAACTCACACTTGGACAATTTGGCAAACAACTTCTTTTCTTCAAGGATATCTAAAACTATCCTGATATGTTGTTCATGCTCTTCCATTGTCTTGGAATAAATAAGGATGTCATCAATAAAAACTACCAAAAACCTGTCTGGGTAGGGTTCGAAAACTTTGTTCATGTAATCCATAAACACTGCTAAAGCATTCGTCAACCTAAAGGACATCACAAGATACTCGTTATGTTCATTCCTAGTTCTAAAGGCAATTTTAGGGATATCCTTTCCCGTAACTCTGATTTGATATATCCCAATCTTAGATCAATCTTGGAAAACACTGAAGCTTCTCATAATTGATCCATCAGATCATCTATTCTAGGCAACAAATACTTATTCTTGATGGTTACCTTATTCAAATGTCTATAGTTAACACAAAGCCTTATGGTACCATCTTTCTTCTTCACTAATAACACTGATGCTCCCCAAGGAGAAACACTAGATCTAATGAATTGCTTATCCAACAACTCTATTTGCTTCTTGAGCTCGGCTAACTCTAGAGGTTCCATCCTATGGGGTGCTATAGATAAAGGTCTTGTACTTAGCACTAAATCTATAGTAAACTCTATTTCTCTCTCCAGTGGCAACTCAACTATGTCACTTGGAAATTCCTCTAGGTATTCCCTCACCACAAGTATATTGTCTAGGTTCTGCTTAACCTCTACATCTAATGAGAAAAGAAGAATATATCCTAGAGCTCCTTTTATCATACAACGATTGATTGAGATAGATAGACTCAGAAGAAGCAACTCTGGTAGAACTATCAGACAGAAAAACTAGTCTTATCTGAACAAATTAAGACCACATGATTGGACGATAACTAATCCATACCAAGAATGACATCTATATCCACAAGAGGTAAACATATAAGATTTACAAAGAAGACTTTATCCTTAATTCAACAGTTAAGACATACTTTCAAAGTTATGACTAGTTTACTAGTAGGTGTAGAAACAAACAAGTCCTATGGTAACTTTGACATAGGCAATTCCAACATTCTTACACAATCATAAAAAACAAAAGAGTGGGGTGCTCCTGAATCATACATGTCATTTAAAAGATGATTATGAATTATGCCTTTACCTTGGATAAGGTCAGAACTCTCCCTTTTGCTAGCGACTTTGGGGTAGGCACATATTCCTTTCTTTGGGGACAATCTCTGGAAAAATGTCTCGTGTAACACTCTAAATTTTATTTATTTTATGATAAATATTCATTTTTTAATATTTGTGATTTTTGAAAATTTTTCTGGATTTTTCTGAGAATGCGAAATATTTTAATATTATTCCTCGTTTTGCATGCAAACTAAGCGGGCCTGGGGAAAATGAGATATTTTTTCCGAGAACCTTGATATGTAGAAACGTCGACGGGGGATCTTACTAAACCCGAGGTCAGACACGGTTTACGAGGTTTCATGTTTTTCAAGAAATTTTAAAAAATAAAATAATAAATTGCTGTGTAAAATTTTATCCGCCGGATAATTAATACTGACTTCTGTCAACTGTAATAATTGTCCATTGGATAATAACATGTATTAAAAATCTTATCACATTATCCTAATGTAATCTACTTTATGTCAAATCAAACTCACTTTAATTCAAATTTATTGTATTTTAATCAAGGCTTCTTTGAGAAGCTTTGACCACCAAAGGACAAGAATGCCTTTAGCTTGTTAGGGAAGCCAAAAATCTCTCCCTTCTCTCTCTCCATTGCCGCGGCAATGCATGGTCAAAGGAGGCAAAATTTTCCTCCTTATTTAATGCATAACACTCAAAATAATTTCATTTTACTATAACATTTTCTCTCTCTAACTTCTTCTTCTTCATTTTCTCTCCACCTTGTCTCTTCTTATCTTTTTTCCTTACGAAAATTGCAGCCCCATTAGTGACCATTTTTCTTCACTTTTCTCTTTATCAAGACCATTTCCATACTCACCTCAACCTTCTCCACACTTTCTATGTAGAGATTTTCTTCAAAATCCATCTTCACCTCCACTGTCTTCCAAGACAAAGCATCAAGCTTTAAAGTAAAGTTTTCATTTTTCTTCTTCTTTCTCTTCATTTTCGTGCTCCATGGTCTCTTTGATGACCATGGACCTCTTCTTTTTCAACCCTTGATGTTGATTCATTGTCTTGAAATTCGTAGGGTTTTGGGAGCTCAAAACCGAAACCACGAAGAAGCAACAGGAGATCATTTTTGTGTTCTTCCTTTAGGTAAGATGGAGATTACTCACTTCATCCATTATGGTGGTGAGGGAACCTTTGTATGCTTACTTTGTTTTGGTGATTTTGTATGTTTATGTATTCTTGAATTGGATTAATGTTTGAATGGTGATCTTGAATGTGTTGGAAGTGTTGAAAATGATTGATCATGTTAGGGTTGTTAAATGAAAAATTTAGAGTTTCCTACCCCAATGTGAGGCCACGATTTTGACTAGAATTTAGGGATAAAAATTAGTTTTTGTATACAATGAAATGAAGCTTATGTGATTAAATGTTGAATGATAATATTAAAATTAATGAATGGAAAATTTTAAGGGTTTAATACCCCAAAGTGAGGCCACAATTTTGGTTTCGGATCCTAAGGGAATGAAATTGATTTGGTGTGAAATAACATCAAAGTAAATAGGTATCAAGTAACAAATACATAAAATGGAAAGAAATTGGAACCTTGATGACCTTGAGAGCGCCACGATTTTTTAGAGAAAAATTAGGGATTAAATGATGCCTTGATGCATCTTTGGGGATTGAGAATTTAGAGACATGCATAATCCATAATCAAGTGGAAGAATTAAATTGAGTAATAACTCTTGAGAGTGCTACGGATTTGAAAGGTTGTTCAACTTGAAACGTTTCATAATTGACCAAAGCTTAAGACTTTGAAAATGAGGATTCATAATGCGGACTGGTGATAATTAATGAACCCTAAACATACATTGAAGGAGGGAATTAATTCTATGTTATTGTGGACCCCTATGTGGGCTAAGTACTTGTTGGCTTTGTACTTGAGGAAATTATGATATATTGATATTGAGAAATGAATATATATGCCATTGTCTGCTTATGATGAATGCGTCATTAATAAACATGTATGATGTACATTGTGTTGTCATGCATATGTGTTGTCCGTTGGACATTGTTGAGAAGGCGGTATGCATAGGAGTTTGAATAACACCTATGTGCGGGTGCGAATAGACTAAGCGTAGGGTCATAGTGGTTGGCCCTGGGGGCGTCGGGGTGCGGGTGTCTCACAATGGGCAGTGGTAGCTCCACTGGGGCCGTGGGATAGACCGATGCAAACACACTGGCGATTCGGACTGAGACGCTGTCCTATATCACGATCAACTGTTGAGATGCCATGTATAAGCCGTATTGCACAAATATTTTTGAGATGAGCACACTATTTTTAAGGCTAACGAGATACTGACATTACTCCTTGATCATTCACTACGAAAATGTTTATGTCTAGTTCCATGGAGTAGGAATTTGATACCATTTGCTTTGTGAACTGTCAGTCTCATAATTCATTGAGCATGAGCATTTATAATTGTGAAAAATATCTGTTATTATTACTGCAATAATTGTTTGATTGCTTGGACTGTTGAATGTTGGAAATGTTAATGTTGTCTGCCTGTTATTGATGATAATTATTGTTATTTATTGTTGTTCTACTCTTACTGTTAATCTTAATTATTACTGTAATTGGACTTATGAACTGTGTTATATGTGGCCGTCTAGCGCCGTTTCGTTTTCTCGTTGCCATTTTGGTATTGTAAGCTGGGTATATCACCTCTTTCTGTATTTTTCGTATTTTTTGTATTTTGTCGGACTGTGTTTCTGAGAAGATGCTCGTGAGGAAGAGAAGGAAACAACTGAGTTTTCGGGTTTCTGGCCATATTACGACTAAAGCTGCTGAGGATGTCATCGTGCCCACGCCGCTTTTTGGGGTACGTGAAGTTGACCTTTCATGGAGAACTCGACTACTAGCACTTACATGTACAAGCGGACCATGCGTCTATCGTGGGGAGCTAACGGTGTCTTTAGCCTAGGGTCGTTATGACCCTCTTGGCTTTGATTTTTTTGCTTTTGTTATTTTAGAGTTTTACCTACTCGTGAGGGATATGTGGACTGATATGTTTTACACTCCACAAGAGGACTCTTTCCTCTCCACTACTCGGGCTTCTACCCGAAATTCGGTCGCTCTGATGGTGATTTCGTCGAATGAAGAGGACCTTGAGGAGGACACGGCTATGGTCCCTTCTCGTCAGTCTTAGGGGCTGATACTGTAGGTGGCTATTGATGGCTAACCATTTATCTTTTTGGGGAAACCTAATGTTTTGCTAGTTTATGGGTGTAAATTTGTAACTATCTTAGGTGGGTAAAGCCTTTACTTTTTTTATATTTTGTGATGTAACTAAATAGATTGATGCATATATATATATATATATATATATATATATATATATATATATATTGTGAATGTATGGTTTTTAGTTTATGTTAATTTTATTGTATCTGTATTTATTCTTATTTCTTTTATTACAAAAAAAATGTAGCACGTATTTTGATGTTCAATTATTTCACTGTCAAGAATGCAAATTATTTAATCTTGTATTAATAATAAATCGGGTCTTAATTAATCACTGTAACTATTATTTTTCGCATTTATTCCGTTCTCTTTGTATTATGGTGTGACGTTCCTTCTTCGTGGTATTAAGAAAAAGGGGCGTTACATCTCAGCTGTTCACATGTGTAACACACGGACTGGCCTGTCAAACAAGGCTTGCCTCTATGTGTCTTCCCATATTTAGTGCACTGTGGTACCTTAGATCCCTTCTTGTCTTTTCCTTTAGGATTGCTTGTCTTAGGAACACCCTGCTTATTCTTATCATTATCTCGCTTTCTCTTCTGGAAGTTTTGTGCCCTTTCCTCTGTTTGAGGCATACGAACACTTGACTCCACAATTCTACTTTTGTTGACCAGAGAAGGAAAATCTTTTATCTCCATAGGTTTTACCATAGTTTTGATCTCACTTCTTAAACTAGTTTCAAATTTCAGACATTACCAATTTTCGTCCGGATTGTAACGAAAATGCGAAGAGAACTTTGATAACTCCTCAAACTCAGCCACATACTGCCCTATTAACAAGCTCCCTTATTCTAATTTCATAAATTCTACTTCCTTATCGTCATGTAGAGTTTGCGGAAAGTACTTCTTCAGAAAAGTTGTCTTAAAGAACTCCCATGACATCGGAGTTCCTACGACTTCTAGTACCCTTTTTGTACTTTTCCACCAATGCTCCGCCTCTCCCTTCAATATATATGTGGCGAAGGACAGCTTTTGCTCATCCGAGCAAATCATCAAATCAAAGATCTTCTCCATCTCACTGAGCCACTCCTCAGCCTTAGCGGGAATGTACTTGCCTCTAAAAGGTAGGGGGTTTGTCTGACGAAAAGCTGACAAGTCCGAGAAGTTCTTATTCCTCTCGACTTGTACCTCCTGCATTGGCTGTACAGGTTGTGTGGGTTGATGAGATGGATTGTGTAACACCCCAAATTTCATTTTTTTCTGGATAAATATTAATTTTATAATTTTTATGATTTTTGAGAATTTTTCTAGATTTTTCTGAGAATGTGATTATTTTAATATTATTTTAGGCCGTCTGTGGGCTTGGGTGGGTCCGAAAAAAGTAAAATTTTTTATTGGCCAGAAAATTTTGTACTGTTAATGCGGGGCTAGGGACGGTTACTAAATTTTCTTTTACTATTATTTTATTATTCACTATACAATAATTACTGGTTTATGAGCAGTAATTTTTATTCTGTGAGTAATAAATTCTTGTAGCTTTAGCCATGTGATAGTCATGTTCTACTAGTTATTAGAAGTCAAAATTAGCGGCTTGAAATGATTATTAGCCAATAGCATAAAGTCAACAAAAATGGCTAGGTTAATTAGTTAAGAAACTAGATAATATAATTTAGTTACTCTAATAGTCTAATTAGTAATCTATAGTTACAAGGAAATATCTAGAGTTATCTAGAAGGCATGACAAATGCATGACATAAGTTTGTAATTAGATAGTTAGTTATGTAATTAAATAATCAAATTAAGTTAGCTTGAAAGTAATTAGATGAACTAATTATCTAAGCTAAGTGTAATTAGAAATTAAATTGGAACAAAACTTAGTGAGCTTTCCCATTGAGTCACACGGCCACCTTGGCTATTCTAGCTTGTTCTTGAATTTTCTAATGACTAAAGGATGACTACTTGATGACCAAGGCCATGTGAGACCATGTGAAGCCATGTGCAAATGTTTGTATCTTGTTTATCAAGCCTTAAGTTCTCTCCTATGCACTACACGACCATGCACTTGAATGTTAGACATTTCACTTCATTTCTATCACATCTTAAAGCTATCATCTTTTAATGCAAAGAAATAGTCAACAATGGTGGCATGCTTCAAGAAAGCTTACGGCAATGCATCATTTCGGAGGGCAAGAAATCTATACTAAATGCACTTGGTCATCCTTCTAGCAAATATTCAAGAAACTACACTAAATTCACTTAGTCAATTTTTGTGGCTTTGCACATGTAACCTACGGTCATACACTCAAAAATAGGGGACAATATTCATTTATTCACTACACTTGTTCATTTGCTCATCATTTTCTCCAAAGAACCAATAACCAACACAAGAAATTCTCTCATTTTCTCTTCTCCATAGCATTCGGCCATCACCCTCTAAACTACATCCAATCTTCCATAATTTCATCTAACTTCATATCTTGAATCTTCTTATCAATCCAAGGCACTTTCATGTTGTGAACATCTAAAGATTCATTCATCTTCACCTTGACAACAAGTAAAGAACACAAAAGCTCTTACATTTTTCTCCTTGTGTTGCTCACGGCCTCACTCTCTAAAATAGCCTTCCAATCACTCATAATTCCATCTAATCACATCACTTGATTCTAAACTTCATTCTAAGCAACTTTCATGTTGTGATCAAAACCTAATTCTATCATCTTCAAGCTTGATTCTTGGATTTAAGTTCTAGGGTTTCAAGATAAAGATCTTGAAACTTGATTTCTTACTTGACTTTTGGAATCCTAAGACCATGTTTGATCTATGGTCATCTTCATTAAGCCTTAAATACTAATTTTTATATATTTGATTTGATTCTAAGATCTACTTGGTGGGGAAAATTTGATACAAAGAAAGAGTTCTACAAGGAGCTAGGAGGCATCAATCAAGGTAAGATGGAGATTAATCTCATCGGCCATATGTGGTGGTGAGGGAATGGAATTGTTTGTGTTTGTGAGTGGAAAATCCATGTGAGAATTTATTCATTCGAATTGTGTGGTTATTGGTTTATGTATGTTTGATTGTGTATAATTATATGATGTTGATTGTATGCATGAAATTGCCATGGTTCTTTTTTGATTTTATGTGATTCTATTACTTTGATAATTAAGTATGATTTATATGTGAGATGGTATGATTTTGATTAGATTGTTATTGGATGATTAATATGATTTTATTACTTTATTAGCAAGCATGAATATGTGATAGTGGAAAATATCATACGAGATATGTGACATATGATAAGAATCATGTGGAAAGGAAAACTATATTGTTTTCTAAGAACTAAGAGGACATGGCCTCCATGAGGAATTTTAGAACAAATCATTTGAAATATTTTACTAAGTGTGAATTTTAGATGGTTAAGTAACTAGTAATTGGATTAAAGATTTTTACAAAGGAAAATGAGATAGGAAATGCATAAATATTTAGTTATGGAAAATAAATTGGTTTTCGGCCAACATGCCAAGAATTGGTATTTTAGATCAAAAATATTTTCTTAAAGGTATTCTTGAAAGATTTATTAACAAGAATTCAATTTAGTGAATTTTGAGATGTAAAAAAGTAAACTAATTTTTAGAATTAATTAAATTAACGAATTAAGGTCATGATAGGAAATCAATTTATGAGTTAAAGTTTTGAGCGCGTTACAAAACTTTGAACTATAGTATTTAATTAAATCATGGAAGTATCAAATTTTGTGAAGAAAGTAATAAAAAATATTATTTAGAGAAGTTTTAGCAAGGGAATGATTTTTGAGGATGTTTAGAACTTAAAGTATTTTATGTAAAGTGTTATTGAGAGTAATGAACAAATATTTTTGAGATATTTTGAATTAATTTAAATAAGTTAAGTTTTTATGGAAAATGTTGGAAATATTACTTAACGATGATTTATTAAGAAAATATTAGAATGAAAGTCCAATTTTGATAATAAACGAGAAAAGTTTTAATTAAGCTTAGAATATGATTAAAATATTTTACGTGATTAAAAATACACAGAAAAACTCTTACTCGATTTAAAAACGGTGATTTTTAGTTATGCGATTGAGAACACGTTTTAAAATTTTTATGTGATTGAGAAAACATTGAGAAATCAGTACGCGATTTGAAAACGTAACAAAAGTGTTACACGAATATGTAAATACGATAATATTGCTACGCGATTGAAAGGAACAAGTTGTGCTGTAAAGCCGACGTGCTGTATTTAAGTAGTTATGATTTAGCATTGTGCTTGTGGGACTGAGGTGCTGAACTTGTGTGGATCTTTGGTATCATGTAGTTGTATGGGCGGTTGATTTAATATCATTGCGAATAGTTCAATGGTGGTTTGGTTTCATTAAATATGCATTTGAGCATTATACAATTGATGACCGTTGTGGCGTTTTATGCCTAAAGAGTGGACAAAAACTTACAGGATAGTGAGATCTTGATAGATCCTGGGGGACATCAAGGCACGGTGATTCACTTCGTGATGATGTTATCACAAGTGATTATGCTATCACTTTATATATATATATACCCCTGGCTGCGATAAACCGATTGCAACACACTGATAGCCCCGACGACACTATTGTTTTTCATGATCCAACATAGACTGTCTTTTTAGGGGGGACAGATCTTCTGGAATGTTTATCTCTGAATTTGAATCTAGCTCCATGGAGTAGGAACTAGTTGCATTGTGCATAAGGATGGTTAACATATACATCATGCATATGCATAATCAGCATTTACACTGTTGGTACGCAATATTATTATGGGGTTATCATTATGCTTGATATGGTGATGCAAGTTTAGCGAAATATTTACTTATTAAATATTATGAAAATATTTACTGATTTATGTTATTGTATAGAATGTATGTTAAACTGTGTTGGCATGTTTGTCGTTTCCTCACTGCTATATTGGTATGCGATGCAGGGGATCTCACCTCTTTGCTGTATTATTCTGTTTGTTTCTATTCTATGCCTATGTTGGTGAAGACTGTGATGGCGGCAAGGAGGGATCAGCTAGGATTCTTTAGACTACAGTTTCTTAAAGGCAATACTGCTTGGTGTGTTCATTGGGACTTTGAGTATATAGAGTATTGTGGTGATATTACTTTATCTGTAAGTAGGACCCTCCATGGGGTCATTACTTCTTATTTTATGATTGCTTATGTAGAGTTCATTTTACCTATTAGGGAGCTGTGGAATGATCTTCACTATACTCCTAGGGATGACTCCGAGATATCTTTTACTCGGATTTCTATCCATCGAGACATTCCCAGTTAGGGAATTTGTCTTTAGAGATTGTGATCTTGGGCTAGGTCGAGTTTTTATATGGTTTATGTAATGAAGATATTACGAATCCATGTTATGTATGAAAAATGTATTTTATCCAGTCTTTATATCTTGTGTTTTCTAATTCAGTAAAGTTTATGTTATCTGCGAAAAATAAATTTGAAATTAGTATTGCAATAATATTTAAACATATTATAACTTGGGTAAAGAATATCTAAGGAGTTGGTCTGAAATGTGATATCCTAAGGTGGGTGTTACATTAGTTGGTATCAGAGCCCAAGTTAGAGTCTTTTGGGTTTGTGGGTAGGTTTGTCTGGTTTGTGCTGTGTGTTTCTCTGACACTGAACATTGAGATATATTATTTGGTTTCCGAAAGGAGACAATATTGTTTGAAGTGGTTACGTTTGGTTTCACTGTATTTTGGTTTGTTTGTCTTTGAAGAAAGACAATGGATCGTAGTAGACGTAAGATATGGATGCGAGACATGACGATGATCATATGGTCGCAACAAGAAGTATAATGCAGAGAGGATGATTGACGTAACGATACAACAGACTCAGAAAATCACTCAGCAACAGGAATTGATAACCGAACTTCAGAGCTTGTTAAAATCGAATCAGTCTCAGGATGCAAGAAGCAGTGACTTTGAATCCTCAATGATTCAAAAGGGGAGGAAATGTAAGATCAATTAATTTCAGCAAAAGCCGTTTATACGACCACCGGGGAAGCAACAACGAACAAATGGAGGAAGTACTAGTGGCAACGAAATTAGTCAGACTGTAGCATCAGCATCGAAATGTTGGAAGTGTGGAGAGGCTCATTTGACCAAGGAATATATAATCAAAGGAATTATTTGTTTCATATGCGGGAAGCCCGGACACTTTTCTAGAGATTGTACGCAACTGAAGACAGAACCTTCCGTTAGTAGTGCACTTGTTTCAAGATCTCACGTAGAAGAAGAAATCAGTACAAAAAGTGGAATGGGAACGTTTAAATATAAATACTTAAGAAACAAGGAAGTTGTGCCATAGCAAGTAATCCTAAAATTGTACTGTATAATTCGCAAGGTAACCCATTCTTTTGTGGTCAATGACTGTGTGAACCATTTGGGTTATCTATGTCTTTGTCATCTTTTGATCTGGGTATTTCTATTTTTCTTGTTAAACTTGTTATTTATACTCAAGTTTTCTAACTCTATCCTATGTTTATTAAAGATCAAATTCTTCTGTTGATTTGAATTGCTTATCTAAAATCACATCTATTTGAGTTCATGAATGGATTGGTTTTCTTCCAACCATATCCTATTATATTGTTATATTGTTTCTAATAAAATTTTAGTGTTTCCTTAGACTGAGATTTTTGGATTTGAATCCAGAAAGTTCATTTCTAAATTTATTAGACCATGTTCAATTCAAAATCTATTAAACCATATCAAATTCTTTGTTGGATAAATATGGTAATCTATCGAATAGCCTTGTCACTTTTCTTTCTAACCTTCATAGTGTCTTCCATGTATCTTAATTGAGAAGATATATTCTTAATTCAACCAATGTCATGGTATCAAATATAGTACAATTAGAAAGAGAACTTGATCTATGAGACATTTTCTGTTAAGATTAGGGATAGACGATTGAAACAACTTGCCGTGGTGAAGGTAATCTGGGACGATGTGACGGGAGATACAACGTGGGAACTAGAAGACCAAACGAAGGGAGTCGTTGTTTTCTCTGAGATCAATTTATGTTCTGGGTATCATCATATTCGCGTGAAAGTGTAAGATTTTTTTAAGACAATTTTTTTTAGATGTGTTATAGGCACTACGGGTATTTAGTAATACCATTTAGAGTAACAAATGTTTCTATGATATTCTCAAATTATATAAATATGATCTTTCTTTCCTATTTAGACAGATTTGTCATTATCTTTATTGACATTTTAATCTAATCTCGAAGTCCGAAGGAATATGCTGAACATCTCGGTGCAGTTCTTCAATTTCTAAAGAATGAGAAGAAGTTATATGCGAAGCTATCCAAGTGCGAAATTTGATAAGAGGAAGTTCAACTTTTGGGTATAGGTTGTGTGCTGATACAAAATAGAGAGGTTGCGTCATGTGCTTCGAAGTAGTTAAAAATACGTGGGAAGAATTGTCCGATGCACGTTTAGGCATTTTTACGATATTTGGCTTTACGTTGAAAAATCTGGTGACGTTTTCTTTATGGATCAACCTACGATGTCTACAGTGATTATGATTATTGTTTCAAATAGTCTGATAAAGGAAATTCGAGAGAAGTAGAAAATGATCTAGAATGAAATGATGGGAGATGCTACATGGGAGCTGGAAGACAAGATGAGAGAATAATATCCTCAATTGTTCTGAGGTTTGGTAAATTTCGAGGACAAATATGTTTTTAGTAGGGGAGAGTTGTAACACCCCAAATTTCATTTTTTCTGCATAAATATTAATTTTATAATTTTTATGATTTTTGAGAATTTTTCTGGATTTTTCTGAGATTGTGATTATTTTAGTATTATTTTGGGCCGTCTGTGGGCCTAGAAAAAGTAAATTTTTTTTATGGGCCAGAAAATTTTGTACTATTAATGCAGGGCTGAGGGATCTTATTAAACCCGAAATCGGATACAATTACTAAATTTTCTTTTACTGTTATTTTATTATTCACTGTACAATAATTACTAGTTTGTGAGCAGTAATTTTTATTCTGTGAGTAATAAATTCTTGTAGCTTTAGCCATGTGAAAGCCATGTGCTACTAGTTATTAGAAGTCAAAATTAGTGGCTTGACATGATTATTAGCCAATAGCATAAAGTCAACAAAAATGACTAAGTTAATTAGTTAAGAAACTAGATAATATAATTTAGTTACTCTAATAGTCTAATTAGTAATCTATGTTAGGAATTGCGGATCAAAAGTCTCGCAGCGGAATAATAGAATTCCCTCACAGGATCCATGCGAAAAAGTCCATAATCCGAGTTTTTAAAAATTACCTCTTGAAGCGTGATAATCACAAGCGAGGTGAATCACCAACACCGTAATAGTGACGATGTCTCTGCGGTATCCACACGAACAGACTTGCAAAAGGGAGTCACGCCTCTGTTTTCGTAGTGCTAGCTGCGAAGAGAGGAGAAGAAGACCTCACTATCTCTCACTCACTTTCTGTAGGTGCGGCTAGGGTTGTGTTGTAACCTAGTAGCAGCCCCCTTAGCAGTACTATTTATAATAGTGGCTGCCTTAAGTGAGTGTGAGTAGTAGCAAGGTAAGCTGTGCAACCCTAAACCCATCTGTCATGAGTTAGGCCCACAATTGAATCCGAGTCCAACTTGGATCCTTATTGCTCCAATCTAGTCTGTTCTAAGTGTGCGACCCTGCAGGTTCTCATGATGTTGGTAGTAATATTAAAATCTCATTTTAATATTACAAACAGTGAGTGGTATCTAGCAACACATCACTGCTATCCAAGTAATGAGAATGTCAGTGATTTGACATAACCTATCCGTGACCAATGTTTCCGTGTAGTTTAGTCCCTTTGTCTAGATATCCAGATTGAACACAAGGCATGGAATGTGTCACCCTTGTTTGGTTCAATCTTCAGTTTCCTGATTCCCGAGTAGACATAGTAATAACAAATGAGATCAATATCTCATACTGACTCATTTGAGCATGGTCATGCATTTCGTAGTCTCACTCAATCAAGGGCCCCGAAGATATCACTCCTGTTATGTAAGAGGGATAAATCTCATCTAGGTCACTCACATCCCTCCACATGTATCACGGTATGTCTAATAACCAACTTTATAATCATCTTGTTACAGATGACGTTTGATGGCATTAAAACACACAACTCCTCATGTAGGAATCGTAGTGATTTCAGCTCAAAGGACCACATACACCATTATCACTATGAGAATCGCTTATGACACTCACGTAACGATCCACGTAGTGTTCTCATGGCTTGTCTGTCCAATACATCATTACTCTAATATGTATCCATGTGTAGACTTGATATCTCATATCCATGACCCGTGAGATGTGGCCATCAGTCTACGCACGTACTAGTCTCAATGCATTATCGTTGTCCTATTTGACAATAATACTTGACTAGGGACATTTTAAGAATAATGCTCTATCCAATAGGATCTCACGATCAAGTCATCCACTTGATGTTATCAAACTTACTATTCTAAGGACTTTATTATGTCTACCAAAAATAACACAATAAATGAAATGCCTCATATATCAAAAAATAGCATAATATAATGTATGTAAACACAGACAAAATGTATTGGCCTCTAGGGCATACACCAACAATCTATAGTTACAAAGAAATATCTAGAGTTATCTAGAAGGCATGACAAATGCATGACATAAGTTTGTAATTAGATAGTTAATTATGTAATTAAATAATCAAATTAAGTTAGCTTGAAAGTAATTAGATGAACTAATTATCTAAGCTAAGTGTAATTAGAAATTAAATTGGAACAAAACTTAGTGAGCTTTCCCATTGAGTCACACGGCCACCTTGGCTATTCTAGCTTGTTCTTGAATTTTCTAATGACTAAAGGATGACTACTTGATGACCAAGGCCATGTGAGACCATGTGAAGCCATGTGCAAATGTTTGTATCTTGTTTATCAAGCCTTAAGTTCTCTCCTATGCACTACACGGCCATGCACTTGAATGTTAGACATTTCACTTCATTTATATCACATCTTAAAGCTATCATCTTTTAATGTAAAGAAATAGTCAATAATGGTGGCATGCTTCAAGGAAGCTTATGACAATGCATCATTTTGGAGAGCAAGAAATCTATACTAAATGCACTTGGTCATCCTTCTAGCAAATATTCAAGAAACTACACTAAATTCACTTAGTCAATTTTGGTGGCTTTGCACATGTAACCTACGGTCATACACTCAAAAATAGGAGACAATATTCATTTATTCACTACACTTGTTCATTTGCTCATCATTTTCTCCAAAGAACCAAGAACCAACACAAGAAATTCTCTCATTTTCTCTTCTCCATAGCATTCGGCCATCACCCTCTAAACTACATCCAATCTTCCATAATTTTATCTAACTTCATATCTTGAATCTTCTCATCAATTCAAGACACTTTCATGTTATGAACTTCTCAAGATTCATTCATCTTCACGTTGTCAACAAGCAAAGAACACAAAACCTTTTACCTTTTTCTCCTTGTGTTGTTCACGGCCTCACTCTCTAAAATAGCCTTCCAATCACTCATAATTCCATCTAATCACATCACTTGATTCTAAACTTCATTCTAAGTAACTTTCATGTTGTGATCAAAATCTAATTCTATCATCTTCAAGCTTGATTCTTGGATTTAAGTTCTAGGGTTTCAAGGTAAAGATCTTGAAACTTGATTTCTTACTTGACTTTTGGAATCCTAACACCATGTTTGATCTATGGTCATCTTGATCAAGCCTTAAATACTAATTTTTATATAATTGTTTTGATTCTAAAATCTACTTGGTGGTGAAAATTTCATGCAAAGAGAGAGTTCTACAAAGAGCTAGGAGACATCAATCAAGGTAAGATGGAGATTAACCTCATCGGCCATATGTGGTGGTGACGGAATGAAATTGTTTCTGTTTGTGAGTGAAAAATCCACGTGAGGATTTATTCACTCGAATTGTGTGGTTATTGGTTTATGTATGTTTGATTGTGTATAATTATATGATGTTGATTGTATGCATGAAATTGCCATGATTGCCTTTTGATTTTATGTGATTCTATTACTTTGATAATTAAGTATGATTTATATGTGAGATAGTATGATTTTGATTAGATTGTTATTGGATGATTAAATGATTTTTTTACTTTAATAGCTAGCATGAATATGTGATAGTGGAAAATATCATACGAGATATGTGACATATGAAAAGAATCATGTGGAAGGGAAAACTATGTTGTTTTCTAAGAACTAAGGGGACACGGCCTCCATGAGGAATTTTAGAACAAATTATTTGAAATATTTTACTAAGTGTGAATTTTAGATGGTTAAGTAACTAGTAATTGGATTAAAGATTTTTACAAAGGAAAATGAGATAGGAAATGCATAAATATTTAGTTATGGAAAATAAATTAGTTTTCGGCCAACATGCCAAGAATTGGTATTTTAGATCAAAAATATTTTCTTAAGGGTAGTCTTGAAGGATTTATTAACAAGAATTCAATTTAGTGAATTTTGAGATGTAAAAAGAAAGTAAACTAATTTTTAGAATTAATTAAATTAACGAATTAAGGTCATGATAGGAAATCAATTTATGAGTTAAAGTTTTGAGCGCGTTAGGAAACTTTGAACTATAGTATTTAATTAAATCATGGAAGTATCAAATTTTGTGAAGAAAGTAATAGAAAGTATTATTTAGAGACGTTTTAGCAAGGAAATGAGTTTTGAGGATGGTTAGAACTTAAAGTATTTAATGTAAAGTGTTATTGAGGGTAATGAACAAATATTTTTGAGATATTTTGAATTAATTTAAATAAGTTAAGTTTTTATGAAAAATGTTGGAAATATTACTTAACGATGATTTATTAAGAAAATATTGGAATTAAAGTCCAATTTTGATAATAAATGAGAAGTTTTAATTAATCTTAGAATATGATTAAAATATTTTACGTGATTAAAACTACACAGAAAAACTCTTACTCGATTTAAAAACAATGATTTTTAGTTCCGCGATTGAGAAAACATTTTAAAATATTTTTGCGATTGAAAAAACATTGAGAAATCAGTACGCGATTTGAAAACGTAATAAAAGTGTTATGCGAATATGAAAATACGATAATATTGCTACGAGATTAAAAGGAATAACAAGTTGTGTTATAAAGCCGATGTGTTGTATTTAAGTAGTTATGATTTAACATTGTGCTTGTGGAATCGAGGTGCTAAACCCGTGTGGATCTTTGGTATTATGTAGTTGTATGGGCGGTTATATAATGCCTTTGATACTAATGATATTAGACAATTGTATGGGCGGTTGATTTAATATCATTGGGAACAGTTCAGCGGTGGTTTGGTTTCATTAAATATGCATTTGAGCATTATATAATTGATGACTGTTGTGGCGTTTTATGCCTAAAGAGTGGACGAGAACTTATAGGATAGTGGGATCTTGATAGGTCCTGAGGGACGTCAGGGCGCGGTGATTCGCTTCGTGATGATGTTATCACGAGTGATTATGTGATTATGTTATCACTTTATATATATATATATATATATATATATATATATATATATATATATATATATATATATATATATATATATATACACCCACGGCCGCGATAAACCGATTGCAACGCACTGATAGCCCCGACGACATTATTGCTTTTCATGATCCAGCATAAACTATCTTTTTAGGGGGGAAAAATCTTCTGGAACGTTCATATCTGAATTTGAATCTAGCTCCATGGAGTAGGAACTAGTTGCATTGTGCATAAGGATGGTTAACATATACATCATGCATATGCATAATCAGCATTTACACAGTTGGTACATAATATTATTATGGGGTTATCATTATGCTTGATATGGTGATGCAAGTTTAGCGAATTATTTACTTATTAAATATTATGAAAATATTTACTGATTTATGTGGTGTCCCGGGGTTGATGAGGGCGGGGAGTGGACGCCGGTGCGAATTGAAGCATGTACAATGGGCGGCTCCTGGCATGCTTCTAGGCGAAGGGTCCCATGAATGAACTGAATACGCACCGGAATGAGAGGGATTCAGAGACTGTGCAGGTATGGGACTGCATAGTTGAGGATGGCTTAAAGGAATTGATTAGGCGTAACCATATCAACAAGTTGCAACTTCTTTTCGGGAGCCTAGAACATAAGAACTCCATTGTTAAGCGTGCTTGACCTGGAGCAATTGTGGGATGGGTGACCTCCTGGGAAGTTTCCTAGGATGCGTGTGAGTGAGGACAAAGCACGCTGAAAAGACCCGTGTTGGTTTGTGGAGACACTCGTCAATCCTGCAGGCAGTCCCGGGATGTTACAAATGGTATCAGAGACGGGACCTCTCCCAGTACGGTGTGGTTCGGGGACGAACCAGGCGGAAGCTGGTGGGCATGTGGTGTCCGGGGTTGATGAGAGGCGGGAGTGGACGCCGGTGCGGGTGAAGCATGTACAATGGGCGGCTCTGGCATGCTTGTAGGCGAAGGGTCCCATGAATGAACTGAATACGTACCGGAATGAGAGGGATTCAGAGACTGTGCAGGTATGAGACTGCATAGTTGAGGATGACTTAAAGAAATTGATTAGGCGTAACCATATCAACAAGTTGCAACTCTTTTTCGGGAGCTTAGAACATAAGAACTTCATTGTTAAGCGTGCTTGACCTGGAACAATTGTGGGATGGGTGACCTCCTGGGAAGTTTCCTAGGATGCGTGTGAGTGAGGACAAAGCACGCTGAAAAGATCCGTGTTGGTTTGTGGAGACACTTGTCAATCCTGTAGGCAGTCCCGGGATGTTACAATTTATGTTATTGTATAGAATGTATGTTGAACTGTGTTGGCATGTTTGTCGTTTCCTCGCTGCTATATTGGTATGCGATGTAGGAGATCTCACTTCTTTGTTGTATTATTCTGTCTGTTTTTATTTTATGCCTATGTTGGTGAAGACTGCGATGGCGACAAGGAGGGATCAACTAGGATTCTTTAGACTACAGTTTCTTGAAGGCGCTACTGCTTGGTGTGTTCATTGGAACTTTGAGTATATAGAGTATTGTGGTGATATTACTTTATCTGTAAGTAGGACCCGCCATGTGGTCATTACTTCTTATTTTATACTTGCTTATATAGAGTTCATTTTACCTATTAGGGAGTTGTGGAATGATCTTCACTATACTCTTAGGGATGACTCCGAGATATCTTTTGCTCAAATTTCTATCCATTGAGACATTCCCAGTTAGGGAATCTATCTTTAGAGATTGTGAACTTGGGCCAGGTCGAGTTTTTATATGGTTTATGTAATGAAAATGTAATGAAGATATTACGAATCCATGTTATGTACGAAAAATGTATTTTATCTAGTCTTTATATCTTGTGTTTTCGAATTTAGTAAAGTTTATGTTATCTGCGAAAAAAAAAATTTGAAATTAGTATTGCAATAATATTTAAACATTTTATAACTTGGGTAAAGAATATCTAAGGAGTTGGTCTGAAATGTGATATCCTAAGGTGAGTGTTACATATTGACTTCCATCCTCTCAAGCACCTTTGTCATAACAATTGCTTGCTGTCTCATAGCATTAGCAGTTATAGCCGCTTGGTTGTTCATGGCATTAGCAGTAATGGTTGTCTGGTCTCTCATTGCATTGGCCATAACCTTAACTGCTTCGGCCATGTTAGATCCTTCTATAGCTGAGTTCCTTGTTCCTCTAGTTCTCCTTGGTTGTGTAATAGTTTCCTATATACACAAAATAATACATATTGAGCTGCAGTCTCAATATCATGTAACCGTGTAACAGTAGCTAATAATAACCTAACCTAAGGCAAATCATGCAATTCTATCAAAGCATCTCACACAAGAGGCAAGTAAAGCACAATTCATAAAAGGAACTCTTAAACAAGTCTAAACATAGTCAGTTCATATCCATAATGCACACTGGAGTCATTATAGGGACTCTTATGATAAGCGAAAAACATAAACTCATAGCAAAATACATATATATAACATTAGCCTCCCAGGGGGCATGAAGTAATACATAACTCTTTACATTACAAAATAAGTATAAATAGATACAAAGATTGTAACATAAGTAATAAAACTAGAATTAGTCTAATCCTTTAGCTTTATTTTTCTTCTTTTTCTTTAAAGAACTTTCACTTGGAATTATCTTTAAACTTCAGGACTCCATCAGGTCCTTCCTCTACTGTCGTCACACCACCATACTTCATTCGCTCTCTTTCTTCTTGCAGAAATTCATCACTTCCTTGTTTCTCTCATATTTCTTCTAGCAAATCATTCAGAACAGTAATCGTGTTCAAACGAATTCTTCCTGGTGCCAATTCAACAGATAGCCACATATCTCTGAACTGCTCTATCAATTTTTTTTCTTTGACCATCATAGCAGAGATACTGAGCATCTTCCTACTTAAAGCGTCTGCCATGACGTTTGCCTTTCCGGGGTGATATTGAAGTTGAAAAACGTAGTCCTTCAAGAATTCCAACCATCTCCTCTGCCTCATGTTCAGCTCCTTTTGGTCGAACAAGTACTTCAAGCTCTTGTGGTCACTAAAGACGTTGAACGTCGCCCCATAAAGAAAGTGCCTCAATATCTTCACAGCGAATACCACAGCTGCTAACTCTAGGTGATGTGTTGGATAGTTCTTCTCATGCATTTACAACTGTCTCGAAGCGTAAGCCACCACTTTTCTATTTTGCATAAGAACTCACCCTAATCCTTGGTATGAAGCATTGCAATACACCTCAAAGGGTTCACCTAGATCTGGTAGAACTAACACTGGTGAAGTAGTTAGTCGTCTCTTCAATTATTGAAAACTTTCTTTGCAAGCATTAGTCCACTCAAAGGCTTGATTCTTTCTCGTGAGTTGAGTGAAAGACCCTACTATCTTAGAAAATCCCTTAATGAATCTCCGATAATATCCAGCTAATCTCACAAAGCTCTGAATTTCTGTCACTGTCTTCGGCCTTTCCCATTACAGAATCGCTTCCACCTTTGACAGGTCTACTACAATCCCCTCCTTCGAGATTACATGGCCCAAAAACTTGACCTTGTCCAGCCATAATTCACACTTCGACAGCTTGGCGTACAACTTCTTCTCCTTCAGAATCTGGAGAACTATACTGAGGTGTTCAACATGATCCTCTTGTTTTTTAAAGTAGATTAGAATGTCATCGATGAAGATAGCAACAAATCTGTCCAAGTAAGGATGAAAGATTCTATTCATGTAATCCATGAATTTGGCAGGGGCATTCGTCACTCCAAATGGCATCACAAGATATTCGTAATGACCATAACGGGTACGAAAAGTCATTTTGGGAATATCCTCCATCTTTACTCGAATCTGATGGTAGCCCGATTGTAGATCAATCTTAGAGAATATCGCTACTCCTTTCAGTTGATCCATCAAGTCATCTATCCTCGGAAGTGGATACGTATTCTTGATTGTGACCTTATTCAGTTGGCGATAGTCCATACACAATCGCTAAGTTCCATCCTTCTTTTTGACTAGTAACACTGGTGCTCCCCATGGTGAAACACTGAGTCTAACAAACTGTTTTTCCAAGAGTTCTTCTCATTGCTTCTTGAGCTCAACCAACTCTGATTGTGACATCCTGTAGGGTGCTATAGATATAGGACCAGATCCAGGCACAAGATCAATGGTGAACTTTATCTCTTACTCTGGCAGTAGACCAGGTACATCATCAAGAAATGCTTCGGGACACTTGTTAACCACTAGAATTGCATTCACATCTGCATCGCCCTCGACTTTTAAGGAAAACAATAACATGTATCCCTGAGCTCCTTCTTTCAAGAAAGCCTGAACTTGGTTAGCCGTAAAAATCTAGAAACTTCATCCATAGGGAAAACTATGGTTTTACTAGAATAGTCTAAAAGGATATGGTTAGAAGACAATCAATCCATTCCTAAGATTACGTCTATTTGGGAAAAAGGTAAACAGATCGAATCAATAGAAAAGATTCGACCTTCAACAATTAAAGGACAATTTAAACAAACTTTGGTGGTAACAACAGGTTTAGCAGTAGGGGTAGAAACAGTCAAGTCAAATGGTAAGGAAGACACAGGTAAACGAAGTCATCGCACATAGTCATAAGAAATGAAAGAGTAGGTTGCCCCAGAGTCATACAATACAGTTAAAAGATTACCTCTTATGGTACCCTCTCCTTATATCAGATCTTCAGATTCGGAAGCTTCCGCTCTACTCATGGTGTAGACTCGGCCTCCCACTTATGGTTTTGCAGCTCATGCAGTGTTGATTGAAGGCTCTGCCTTGGTTTGGTTGCAATCTTGGGAAACATGTCCAGGCTTCCCACATCTAAAGCAGATGATTCCTTTGATCGTACAGTCCCTCATTGGATAATCCTTCTCGCGCTTCAAACAGTTCGACGAAGACGCCACAGCCTGACCAGCCCTACCATGACTTCCATTGGGACTTCCACCTTGTGGTTGTTGTTGCTGATTCTTAGGTGGTCTAGAATAGGCTTTCCTCTGATAGAGGTTTACATTGCTGTTACCCCCTCTTTGGGACCTAAAAGGTCCAAAGTTACGTTTCCGCATGTCTATGCCTAATCCAGATCTTCCACTCAATGACACGTGTCCAACAACTCTGAAAACTAGTTGATTCTCAAGGTTATGACCATCCTTTTCACATCATGCCTCAATCCTTCCTCAAAGTTTCGACACTTCCACCCCTCGTCCGGCTGGTGTTGGAAATACCTTGAAAATTTGGGCAAACTCTCGAACCTCGTGGCATACTTGCTGACAGTCATGTTCCCTTGCCTCAAACTGAGGAACTCCATATCTTTGGCATGTCTTGCACTTGCTGGGAAATACTTCTCCAAGAATTTATCCTTAAATACCTTCTAGGTAATTACTCGGTCTTCAGTCTCTTGAAGTCTCTACGCTCGGTTCCACTAATCTTCCACGTCTCCGATCAGCATGAAGATAGCAAAGGTTACCTTCTTATCATCGGTACAGTTCATGCCTCTGAAAATTTTCTCTAGCTCCTTGACCTAAAGGCTAGCCTTCTTTAGATCAAATTTACCTTAAACTGAGGAGGGTTGTTACGATGGAACTCCGACAAATTTTGAGCATCAACAGTTACTTCTAGCTATTGTGCAACCCTTTCCTGTTGTTGAGTAGCTCTATCAATTTGTTGTGCAATAGCGTCCGCCATTCGCTGAATCGCTTCTGCCGTTGCAGCCATGCTCTCAGCTTCTTGTCCACGTGCCATTTTTTCTCTTCAAGTCAAGTTGTACAAAACACAAGGAAAGTCAGATGCATCCTTTCAGAATACCAAACACAGAGAATCACACAGCACAAACAAGACATACCTAACCACAAAGACCCAAAAGAAAACTTAAACTGGGGCTATGATACCAAACTAGTGTAATGCCCCTTTTTGGAGAGGGATCGTCACACCAAACCACGAATGGAAAACAAAACTATTATTTAGACCTAGTTTATTATAAATGCAGATAAGCCTTTACCTACTCTTTAATACATCATATAAAACTACCAATTCTCTTTCTTTTTGATAGGCGGAAAACACAAAATTGTGAAAAGTAAAATAAAACATAAACTATGCAATCATACAGACATACATCATCCTTACTTAAATACATGACATAAAAGAGTCTTAAAAGTACATCATAGTTACATCAAAAGGAAGTACAAGCTTTACATGCTCCAAAAAGGATTATACATTTACATCCCACCCAATGACAAAACATCAGGCCCCCAAAAAGATTTACAGATAGCCATCAGCGGCTACAAACAATATCAGCCCCTAAAACTAACGAGAAGGAACCATAGTTGGATGTCCTCAAGGTCTTCCTCATCAAAGGAAATCCTCATCAGAGCAACCAAATTACCAACAGGGGCTCGTGCAGATGATAAGAAGGAATCCTCTCGTGGAGTGTAGTAACAATCACCCCACATATCACATATGGGCAAGTAAAACTCTAAATATAAGTATGCATTAAAGGTAAAGACAGGCGGGTCATGATGACCCGACGCCAGAGACAGTCACGTCTCCATGGTAGATGCAGCGATTTGTACTCACGTTGATGTGCCAACCGTCCAGACCTCCATGAAAAGTCAACCTAACATAACCCAAAAAGCCACGCGGACGGGATGCCATTCCCAAACAGATAACTAATCAAAATCAGGCCAAAAGCCAGGGAATTCGTGCACTTCCCCTTCTTCGCCTACGTCTTCAAAGAAGCACATAAATAAATAGAATAGCAGAAATACAGAAAAGAGGTGAGACATCTTATATTCAATACCAATTATGGCAGTAAAGAAATAGAACGGTGTAAGGTGCCCACATAGCATCACAACAATATTAACAGTAATAATAGCAAGTGATAAAAGAAACAACAATAGAATCTCAGATAATAAGCAATTAAATGGTTCAAATAATCAAATTATCAGTAAAAGAAATAATTCTAAAATCACATAAATTCATGCCAGGTAAAGTTGCGACGGACAATGCATATGCACAAGGTACCAAAAATCCTACTCCATAGAGCAAGACACAAACATCGAAGAGAATGATCAAGGAGACATGCCAGTATCTCGCCAACCTAAAATCAAGTGCTTTCAGAAAATCAATAATTTGCACAACAAGGCTTTATACACGGCATTCGTCACAAGATCGCGATATAGGACAGTGCCTTGATCCGGATCGTCAGTGCGTTTGCATCGGTCTATCCCACGGTCCAAAAGAGTTACCAATTGTCCATTTGTGAGACACCCGTACCCCGACGCCCTCAAGGGCAACAAATGACCTATACTAGTCTATTTGTACTCGCACTAAGGTATGATTCAACTCCTAGGCATAAAGCCTTACTTCGACAATGCATAATGACTCAATGCATGTTCATGTATATTTAACAATGATATACTTTTCCATAACATGCCACAATTTGGCCAAGTTAAACATCAACAAATTCTTGGTCCCACTCATGGACCCATAATAATGCATTATCAAGTTTTTAAATGTGACAATACACTTTTAAGGTTTATTATGAAATTTCACTTTAATTTAACATTTCTTATGAAATCTTCCTCTAGAGGAATTCTCTTACAATTCTCATTCAATCTTTATTTTTCTTGATTAGCTAAGTTCTTTACTTAAATTTAATCATACTCACTTAGAAAATTATTCTAAGGTTCTCCAAGTCTCACAAACACTCTTGTTCTTTTCTTAAGTCTAAAATCACCCTAGGTCATCAAATAAATTTATTTCCTTCATTCCTTCCGTCTTATGAATTCATAATAAATTTTTAAATCACATAATCACCTAAGTTCCAATTTCTACAAAGATTAAATCTTAAACACCAAAAAATTTGGCCTCTTGGTCGTGAATCCAAAGGGGCAAAGAGCCCTAAATTTTTCCATATATCAATCCAAACAATCCAATATATATTCCATAGCCATCAAGATACACAATGATAATCAATAAATTCATACAAGTCAAAATAGCAACAAAACCATGAAGAACATCACAACAAAGAGAGCAATCCCACATGGATTCCTCATCAACAACAGCAAAAATGTTTCCTCACCACCAAGATAGGTTGAAGAGGATTATCTCTCTCTTACCTATAGAAGACAACATAAGAAAGCAAGCTTCTTGATCCCTTTGTTGCAATTTTCATCCTCCACCTTCAAGAGAACCTTAAGGTGAGCAAACTTTTACAATCCTCACTCAAAACATGAAAAGAGGAGTCCTTGGTCACATAGGTGACTAAGAAAAATGAAAAAGAGAAAAAAAGAAAAGAAAAGTCAAGAACTTTACCTTAGAGCTTCAAGTTAGGGCTTCAATGGTGGAAGATGAAAAATGAAGATTTTGGGGATGACCACTAAAGAGAAAAGTATTAGGATGATGAGAGGAAGCAAGAAATGAGATGAGTTTAGCAAGCTAGTGAAAATGGCTTCCCAATGGTGTGGGTGCCGTGGAGTAGAGAGGAAGAGAGAAAAGTTTAAGAGAAAAAGACGAAGAGAGAAGAAGTGATAGCTTTTTGTGATTTCAAACTTAGAAGTGAAAAGTGATAAAGTAAAAAGCTCATTTTTGGCTCCAAAAAGGCCTTATTGCCGTGGAGTCTGGGAGGGAAGAGAGAGAAAAGAAAGCTTCCTTTGGAAGCTTTGTACAAAGCTTCTTTAAGAAGTTTTGAAACACTTTTCCAAAAGTCAAACGATGATGTCACATACATGATGTCATCTTTGGTGATGTCATTAAAGTGCTGTCTACAAAAGATGACTAACACTCTACTAAAGCTATTATCCAGTGAACAAAGGTTACAATTAATAAAAATAGTATTTATTATTCATTGGATAATTTCACGATATAGCAATTTTATTTATCAGATAAAATCTCGAAAAACGAAAACTTCGTAAACTGTGTTTGGCCTCGAGTTTAGTAATATCCCCCATCAACGTTTCCACAGTCCAAGGTTTTCCGGCCTCGGGAAAAATATTTTGTTTTCCCTACGCCGCTCAACGCGTATGCAAAACGAAAAATATATTAAAATAATCAACATTTCTGAAAAAATCCACAAAAATTCACAAAAAATTATAAATATTATAAAATTACTATTTATTATAAAACAAGCAATTTTCAGGGTGTTACAAACCTTCTATAATACCCCGCTAAATCCAAAAAGATTTTAATTTATGTTACAGTGGTAGGTTGTTCCCATTGCAATATTGCCTCCACTTTACTAGAATCTACAAATATCCCTTCACCTGATACACATGTCCTAGAAATTGCACATCTTTCATCCAAAATTCGTATTTTGACAACTTAGCATACAATTTCTTTTCTTTTAGGATTTCGAGATGTTTTTTATGTTCTTCAGTTGTCTTTGAACAGATGAGGATATCATTTATAAAGATAACAACAAATTTATCTAGGTATGGTCTAAAAATCTTGTCATATAATCCATAAATACTACAGGTGCATTGGTTAGACCAAATGACATTACAAGATCTTAGGAATATCTTCTTCTCTAACTCTGATTTGATGGTAACCTGACCTTAAGTCAATCTTTGAGATCATAGTTGCACCTCTCAACTCGTTAATCAAATCATTAATTCTAGGCAATGAGTATTTGTTCTTAATAGTTACTTTATTTAATTGTCTATAATCTACACACAATTTTATGCTACCATTTTTCTTTTTCACCAGGAGCACTGGAGCTCCCCAACATGAAACACTGAGTCTAACAAACTTTTTATCCAACAATTCTTCTATTTGTTTCTTAAATTCAGCCAGCTCTAGAGGGGACATTCTGCAAGGTGCTATAGAAATAGTTCCTGTTCTTAGCACTAAATCTATAGTAAATTCTATCTCCCTCTCAGGTGGCAATTCACTAATTTCATCTGAGAATACTTTTGGGTATTCCCTCACTACAGGTATGTCCTCTAAATTTTGTTTACTTTTAGAATTTAAAGAAAAAAAGGAGAACATAACCTTAAGCACCTTCTACTAAGTAGTTGATAACTTGACTAACATTTAGGTATATAGATTCATAAGGAAGATTTATATAAAGAGTGTCAGACAAGAACACCAAAGTTTTATCTGAACAGTTTAGGACAATACGGTTTGCTGATAGCCAGTCCATGCCCAAAATAATATCTATGTCAACAAGGGCTAAACATATAAGGTTTACAAAGAAATCTTCGTTTTCAATGGTTACACAACAATTTAGATATACTTTAGAAGTTGACATTGGCTTTCTTGTTGGAGTGGAAACTGTTAGGTCATAGGGAAGGTCTGAAACAGGTAAATCCAGTATCCTTAGACAATCATTAGAAATAAAAGAATGTGATGCTCTAGAATCATATAATACAATTAAAAGTATGCCTTTAACCATGCACTTACCTTATATCAGATCTGAAGATTAAGTAGCTTCTTTTTCGCTTAGAGTAAAAAGACGTCCTCTAGTTTGTGGTCTGGGAGGAGGTACTGCCTCTCGCTTCTACGGGCAGCTCTTGATATAGTAGCCTATCTTGCCACACATATAACATACGACTTGTTCTACTAAACAAGGTTTGTTTACATGACTCCTTCCACATTTAGGGCATCTAGGTCCAAATGATTCTGTTTGCACATGTTTTCCTTTATCTTGTTGATTCTTAGGCCATGGGACATTCTTTTTAAATTTATCATCTTCCCTTTGTTTTTTTTTAAAGCCTTTTTGCTTATACTCTTACTGTAAACTTAGTTTTTTTGCTTCCACAATGCTACATTTATTCACTAAGGTAGGAAAGTCTCTGATTTCTAGAGGCCTCACCATACTCCTTATGTCATTTCTTAATCCAGTCTCAAATTTAACACATTTTCAATTTTCATCTGAATTGAATCTGAAATATGAAGAGAATTTAGACAGCTTCTCAAATTTTGCTTCATATTGGCCCACTGTCATATTTCCATGCTTTAACTCTAGAAATTCCATTTCTTTTTCTTCTTGCAACTTCTTGGGAAAATATTTATCCAAGAAAGTTGTTTTAAACACTTCCCAAGTTAGCTGGATTTCGGAAACTTCCTTTAATCTTCTAGCACTATCCCACCAGAATTCAGCTTCCCCTTGTAGCATATAAACAACAAACAACACTTCTGATCATCAGTGCACCTCATTACAGTGAATATCTTTTCTGATTCCCTTAACTATTCAGTTGCCTTTGTCGGATCATATTCCCCTCTAAAGGATAAGAGATTCACCTTCCTGAATACTGATAAATTATGAAAATCTAAGTTCTCTGCTAAAGCTACATTGTCCACTAGGGCCGGTTGCACTGGTGCTGGTTGTGCTGGTGCCGCTTATGCATTATTTCTTATCTCCTCCACTATTCTAGTAATCATATCTCTCATTATATCAACTATATTTCTAAAAGCTTCAGTCATATCTGGTGCGTTGTTTCTATTATCAACAACAACTCTCCTACCTTGGCCTCAAGTACGCCTAGTCGAGGCCATAGCTTCCTACACACACATCACATTATATATTGAGTTGATCAAGCTCAATATTATGTAACAGTGTGATAGTAAACCATAAATATACAAATTCAAGGCAGTTATGCAATTCTATATATACATCTCACCATTAAGACAAGACAAATGCATAACAAGCATAGCTAGTCCATTCACCGGCTTAACAGGATGAACTGTTCTGATACCAAAATGTAACATCCTTAATTTCATTACCATATACGTATCTGAAATTACGCATTAATAATTAAAATTAAGTACATCACGTAAACTAATTAAATAACTTATAATAAAACATATATAATTTTACGCAAAATATGAGCCTTTGAAGGTTAACACACTATACATACTATAATAAGAACAATATACAACTTACATTACAGTACTCGTTATTTACATATTTTGTTACAGTATACTAAATATACATCATAATTACATGAAAATATCAAAACATATCCTAGGTCTTCTTCCTTTAACCGCCGGTTGAAATACGCATACCTATAAATATTATGAAAATACAAACAGAAAAAGGGGCGAGAATTCTAGGAATTCTCAGTAATACAATTGAAAGCAGTGTTGTCATAATATTTCTAATTGTTTCAGGGAATTACACAATTTAAAATTTAATTACATTATATATTTTACAAAGGTGGCAGAAATACCAAATTAGGTCCTTTATATTCCTGAAACAGAATTCCATTTATTAATAGTTTTAAAAAATGTTTATTATAAAAAAACACACATTCTTTCACAATATTTCTAGAAAATAATTATCAAGCAAGAATCTTGATCTTAAATTCATACAATGGTTCTTATAATGCAGTAAAGTCATATTAGAACATTAAATATAAAATTCGTTACAGTGCTTATTTGTTCATGTGCTAATTCCCACAAAACTCAATACTATACTAAATCAGTAAATGTCACCTCACATAACATGGGTTCTATATACTCAAGGTAGGTCTCTCTACCACAAATTAGGTAATAGTCTATTTTTAGGTCGGTGCACTTCAACCTATTCATGATACTACTATGTATGTCACACAGAACTATTCCTAAGTATCCTTATATACATACATGAGGGAAAAACTAGTCCTGTGAGGAAATTGGTGAGGAATTTTAAGAATATAGGATCCCCTTCCTCACGGAGGTTCATCTCCATAATTCTAATAGAATTTCATATACCCTTCCCTCAAAAAGGATAAACTCCAAAATCCACTCAAGCCAAATATATTCAAATTTAAGGAGTACTCATAAAATTGGGAATAACATTCTTATAATCAATTTAAACACAAATATTATGCGCATTGATATACAAACAAAAGACAATTACCATTACAGCTCAACCTTAAAGAATTAAGGGAGCTAGGCAAATTCAAAGTGCTTAATTCAACTTTGTATTCAAGAAGCAATATAATTCACATTCAAGCTTAACTTGACTAATCAAAGAGCAATATAATTTCTATTGCACATCTAGTTCACTATACTATATCATCCATTATATTTCAAAAACTCTTAACTAGTAAACTTTGTCAATAATATTTACACATCAAATCTTTAAATATTGGCTTCAATACTTTATTAGCATTTCTAATCAATATCTAACATCAATGTATTACATTCATACACATAATTTTTGGTCACTACAAAACAGCCACTGTTGTAACTTATTCTTGATTATTCAAACAACATTTTCATATACAAAAGCATCAACATTTAGGTTAAAACAGGGCAGACCTCTATCATGTTTTAGAACCACATTTCAAGCCAAGATATCATGCATATAAACACTACAAATTTGATTAAAATTGTGCAGCACTTTGTCTTAGATTTTAATAATCATTCAATGCTTAAATTCAAGCACAAATACATTTAAAATTCAATCGCAATTGGGGCAGCGTTGTGCCTTCATTTTGTAACACAATTTCAAGCACAAATTCAATCAAATAATCATCACAAGTTCTACGTCAAAATAAGACAGATTGCCATGTTCAATATTCATGCAAGATATGACCTTGAATTTCACTAAATCATTCACAAAAACAACATAACAACTAATAGGAATTGAAACACAATTTTTAAAGGCAAAATTAGGGCTATGGCGGTGAGTCACATAAAAGGAAGCACAACTAAATTCTCAAGTCTTTCATTCAATAATTCAACAAGGAAAAGAACTTAATACAAGCAAGAATTAAAACCACCAAATACAAGAAAATTTCATATCTTTCCTACATGGTCCAACCATGGTCATCCAAGGGCATTAAGAACCAGTTTTCTATCATAAAAATAGTGGAAAAGAAAGAGTGAATCAAAGACAAGAAACCCCTACCTTAACTCCTCTAACTTGCTACTTTGTTCTTCCCTTTTTTCTCTTTATTTCCTTCTTCCACTTGGTTCCTTTTTCCTTCTTGTTTTTCTGCCTATTCCTTTTTGATTCAACTGTTGTCCCAACCGTGAGAATAATAGAGAAAGAAGCAAGAAAAGCAAGGTTAAATTTTGATTGAAATGGAGGGTGAAAATTGGAAGAAAAATAGAGTTGAAGCAGTGAATAAGGAGCCATGAATCGCTTCTATTTTTCTGCCCAATTTTGGGTTGTTCTTAGTCGTATAGAGTGGAGAATTGGTGAGAATTCTAGAGAATTAGAGAGAGTTTCATTCAGGTGACCAAAGTCAAAGTTTATGGTGCTGGAACTTTTGGATATGCTAAAAACATTTTAATCTTCCAAAGTTGAGTTTTCAAGTTACCATAGATGTTATGGAAAATTTTAGAACTCAACTTGGTCATTGGATCCATTTTTCCATAAGTTTTTGTATACTGTTATTTATCAGTGAAGTTTCATTAATCGATCCCAAGTTAAGTTAAACTTAGGAATTATGTAAATTTGCTTACTAATACTTATTTTGATTAGTAATTTATACTAAAATATTTTCCATATCCTACTTGCCATCTCCATGAAATTTCATAATTTTCTGAGTTACTTAACTATTTCATAACTGTTTCATCAATTCTTTTTTCAGTATACTTAAAAATACCAAGCTGTGTCTGTTGATTCTCTAAAATTTTCTACAATTCTTATCAATTATTTATAACTAGGAAATAAGTTTTCCATGTTTGTTTCCATCATATCAACTGTTTATGCAGATACTTTAATTATTTTCTTGTATTCGGTGTTATAAAATTACGCCCAAACTGATCTAGAAAATTACCCGATTTAACAGGTAACTTATATCAGAGTTATTGAGTTTCTATAATCCTTATTAGGACTATTAGATTAGGGAGAATGTTACACTCCATCTAACAACGACGACCGCCAAGCCTAACCTAACCGAACCATCAACACTATTGTTCGTGGGTTCGCCGGTGGTGGGTCGTCCAATGGTGCTCGGAAGAAAGCGCTTGGGATGGCAATGTTGAGCGTCTCCCACTCCGTGCCTAAGTCATGGGCCGAAGGTCAGAAGGCACCCCCATCACCTTTTTGGACTAGGACTATGGTGAAATTATTCCAGATCATGATGACCCATTAGTTATTTCAAGAATAATTTCTAATGCCAAGGTTCGGTGCATTTTCGTTGACCAAGGGAGTTCAACAGATATAATGTTTTTGGACTTGTACCAAAAGCTAGAAGTTCCGTGCTCAGAATTGACTCCTTATGATGGCGAGCTTAGCGGGTTTACTAGAGAAAAAATAACTCTGGCAGGATATTTTGAGACTCATCTAATCGTGGAAAGCACTAAACTCTTCACAACTGTCAAGGTCAAGTTTTTGGTCGTGGAATACTCCTCAACGTATAACATCATCTTGGGTCATTCTACTCCGAATGCCATTGGCACCGTGGTATCCACTACCCACTTGGCTATGAAATTCCTCAACAAGAATAATGAGGTTGCCAAGGTCGAGGGGGATCAAATCATGGCACGCAAATGCTACAACAAGAGCCTTAAGATTGGCCGAACAACAAAGAAAGCAAAAGTTGGCAAATCTAGCCCAATTCTCGACCAAGCCAATATCCTCATGATCGAGCTAGATGTTCATGAAGAAATACGAGGTACCAAGCCCTAACTGAAAGGAGAACTATTGCCCCTCCAACTTGGTGTTAAGCCAAATTAAGTCACCAAGATTGGAGTAAATTTAGAAGAAGAAGAGAAGTGCCAATTGATTGAGTTCTTACAGAAAAACAAGGTCCTTTTCGTTTGGACATCCTCTGACATGCCTGGGCTTAACCCCACATTCATCTGTCATCGCTTATCCATAAAAAAAGATGCTAGGCTAGTCTCCCAGAAGAAGAAAAAAGTTAGCCTGGAAAGGCAGGAGGTCATTGAAGAACAGGTTAAGGAGCTGCTCAGTGTCGGCTTCATTAGGGAAGTAGCCTACACAACTTGGCTATCTAATGTTGTCCTGATGAAGAAGTCCAACGAGAAGTGGAGGATGTGGATGGACTGCACATATCTAAACAAAGGCTGCCTAAAGATTCATACCCACTTCACAATGTGGATAAACTAGTTGACAGCTCCTTGAATTATGTTTGTTGTCATTCATGGATGCATACTCCGTGTATAATTAGATCTTGATATACCCCAGAGATGAGGACAAAATCACTTTCATCACTGAAATGGTGAGCTATTGTTACAGAGTTATGCCATTTGGTTTGAAAAATGCAGGATCCACCTATTAGAGAATGATGAACAAAGTTTTTGAAGGCTAAATAGGGAAGATGCTAGAAATATACATTGATGATATGATAGTAAAGACTCCTCAGACTGGATCACACATCTCGGACCTCGAGGAGTGTTTGCACAGCTCCAAAAACATAACATGAGGCTCAACCTAGAGAAGTGTGCTTTCGGGATCCAAATAGGCAAGTTCTTGGGTTTCATGCTGACTCACCCTGGGATTGAGGCAAGTCTAGACAAATGCTAGGAAGTGCTCAACATGCGTAGCCCACAGAACATTAAAGAAGTGCAGCAACTTATAGGCCGAATTGTGGCCTTCATATGTTTTCTTGCTAAAGCTGCTCATAAATCTCTTCCCATTTTCAAATTGCTTAAGAAGGGGAAATGTTTTGAGTGGACTTCGGAATGTGAGGAAGCCTTTACATCCTTGATGAACCTTCTGTCTTCTCCCCCTATACTGACAAGACTGGAACCCAGTAAGACATTATACGTGTACCTCTTAGTCCATGAAGAGGTCGTGAGTTCAGTGTTGATTCGGGAGACGGTGGAGGGGCAGAAGTCAGTTTACTTTGTGAGTAAGGTATTACAAGGTCCCAAGGCATGCTTCAGAAAATAGAGAAGGTTACCTTTGCACTCCTCAATATGGCTAGAAGACTCAGATAGTACTTTCAATGCAATACCATGGTGGTGAGAACGGACCAACCTATCTGTCAGATACTGCATAAGCCAAACCTAACGGAAAGAATGATTGTTTGGTCCACCGAGCTTTATGAGTTTGGGATCGTATATGAGCCTCGACTGGCAATAAAGACATAGATGTAACGTCCCGAGACTGCCTGCAAGATTGATGAGTGTCTCCACAAACCAACACGGGTCTTTTCAGCGTACTTTGTCCTCACTCACATGCATCATAGGAAACTTCCCAGGAGGTCACCCATCCCACAATTGCTCCAAGTCAAGCACGTTTAACCATGGGGTTCTTATGTTCTAGGCTCCCGAAAAGAAGTTGCAACTTGTTGATATGGCTACCCCTAATCAATTCCTTTAAGCCATTCTCAACTATGCAGTCCCATACCTGCACAGTCTCTGAATCCCTCTCATTCTGGTGCGTATTCAGTTCATTCATGGGACCCTTCGCCTAGAAGCCTACCAGGAGTCGCTCATTGATGCTTTCTCTTAGCACCGACGACCATTCCCCGCCCTTGTTGGCCCCGGGACGCCACATGCCCACCAACTTCCGCTTGGTTCATCCCCGAACCGCACCGTACTGGGAGAGGTCCCGCGCTGATACCATTTGTAACATCCCGAGATTGCCTGCAGCATTGATGAGTGTCTCCACAAACCAACACAGGTCTGTTTAGCGTGCTTTATCCTCACTTACACGCATCCTAGGAAACTTCCCAAGAGGGCACCCATCTCACAATTGCTTCAGGTCAAGCACACTTAACCACAAAGTTCTTATGTTCTAAGTTCCCGAAAAGAAGTTACATCTTATTGATATGGGTAGTGCTAATCAATTCCTTTAAGCCATCCTTAACTATCCAGTCCTATACCTGCACAGTCTCTGAATCTCTCTCATTCTAGTGCGTATTCAGTTCATTCATGGGACCTTTCGCCTAGAAGCCTGCCAAGAGCCGCTCATTGATGCTTTCTCTTAGCACTGGCGACCACTCCCCGCCCTCGTCGGCCTTGGGACACCACATGCACTAATGTAATGCCCCTAAATTTAATAACCATAATGTAATCGTCATTATACCACGGTCACTAAATTTAGGCACGCTACTAAAACATACAATGTATATCCAATTTTTTTTTATGTGCATTTAGAAAATATGAGCCACGAATGAAGTATATTTATTACACACTCTCAAAAGACATCCACCGAGGAAAAAAAACATTATATATGCATATACATAATGAACATAAGGTACTATTAACATAAAACACATCATTTACATACCCAAATAAATGAAGACTTGTACCAAAGCACAAAAGGGAAAAGTAATAATCCTGGGATAGGTACTACTCGTAGAAAGAGTCACAATCCCCTATATATATATATATATATATATATATATATATATATATAACATGCTCGGTGTAGCACCCCAAATTTCTTAATTTTGACAGTTAACAGAATTCTACTGTTTAGTGATTTCTGTGTACTGTAAAATTATTTTGAGTATTCCGTGAATACATTTGATCATTTTGTGCGATTTACTTCGTGTCAAGAAAATAAAAATTTTCGGGCCGGGGAAAATCTTACGTAATTTAATTATTACTGTTAAGTCTTAAATATTTTACGTAATCTGATTTGATTTTTGTAAGTTTTATATTTTGTGATTTTGTAGATGACTATGAAATTTTTATATTTCTCTAATTATTTTAGTGTTATCTGTGTTCCGTCTGTGGGCCCAGGGGGCTTGTACGTGGGCCCAGGTAGGTCCGAAAAAGTGAAAAAAATTTTACAGCTCGAAAATTTTGTATTGTTGAGACGGGGACTGGGGATCTTACTAAACCCGAAACCAAAAATAGTTTTTAAAATTTTTTGTTACTGTGTTTTGTACTATATTTAATTATCGGGTGATAAAAATACAATAAAAATATTATTCGTAGGGTTATAGCAGATAAAAAAATAAATATTGTACTGCGTAGTCAACATTAGTGGCTTGGACATACACAATTGATTTAATCAACGGAGGAGATTGGTCTTATAAAATGGCTAGGACCATTTATGATCATTGGATGTAAAGTTTAAAGGAGTAATCTTGACCCTTCATTTTGGAGATACATCTAATGGTTAGGATTTCAAGGAGGAAAGATCTAATGACCTAGCTTAAGTCTTCTATCTAAGGCTAAACCTAGAATCTACTTTAATCCTAACCATTGAACTAATCAATGGTTAGGAATGCTTAAAATGGTGGCTAGTGAATTTTGTCACACATTTGGAGTGCATGAAGGGGGGGTTCGGTTTTGAGAAGCTGCAAGGTTTCAAGACCACATTATTACTATCATTGATCATCTTTGTCTCCTCCAAAAAGCCAAAGCTCTTCAAAATTTTCTCTCCACTTCTTCTTCAAGCTAGGTTCAGCCAAGACACCAAATTCCACTTTCTATCACTATTTAATTTCAAACAACCATACTTCTTGAATCTATACCTCATTTTAAGACACTTTGTAGTTTGGAGCAAGTTCTAAATCTTTCATCTTCAAGGACTTTTTCCAAGAGCAAGTTCTAGGGTTTTTGAAGTGAAGTGTAAGGAAACTTCATTTCTTATGTCTTTTTCATGTTCTAAGCCATGTTTGATCCATGGTTCTTCTTGTTCAAGCTTGATATGCTAATAAACTTGTGTTTTGTTTTGTATTTGAGAAGCTTTTGATGGTGAATCACTTGTTCAAGGAGCAAACCAAGGAGCTTTTGAGGTTCTTCAAGAGGTAAGAGGGAGATCCATCTCACCAACCAAGTATGGTGGTGAGAGATGGTTTTGTATTTGATGGATGGTGAATCCATGTGAGGATTCATATCCATGGTTATGTAATTATTTGTGGGTGTTTATGTGGTTTATGTGATTTATGTGCTTGGCATAGTTTATTTGTACTTGCATGCTTAGTATGATGTTTATTTGCTTTTATGGTATGCTTGAAATATAATATGTTGATTATATGTGATGTATGCCATAAAAATTGTTGGAAAGGAAAACAATTTTTGGTTCCAATGACCATGAGGATTTCGGCCTCAACACCTCAAAATAGGTATTCACAAATTAATATTTTTATGAATGGTAAAAATGGATGTTTAGAAAAGCAAGGAAAATAAACAAAATGTTTGTTTTCAAGGAATAAGTGTTCACAGTTTTGTTGAGGAATTTTAATGATTTTATTTGTGCAAAACCATGAATGGAACTTAGTTGATTTAGAATAAAAAAAATATATGATGGTTTCAATGGTCATGTCTACGGTTTTGGAAGGCTTGTAATGCCTTGGTTTTATGAAACAAAATGATTTTCAAAGTGGAAATATAATTTGATTTAGTACAAGGAATTTAGAAATAGAATCAGAGTGTTTTATCACTTGAGACATAGAAATTTCGGTTATGAAAGGAAAAATAGAGGTTGTAAGGGTTTGAACCTCAAATTATTTTGGAAGAGGATTGAATTTGAGAATTATTTTGAATTATAAAGGAAATGTTTGTGATTTAAAATTTACTAATGTAAAACTCATCCTTTGGGTTTTGGAGCACGTTAGGAAATTTTAAATGAGAAACATTGATTTAATTTAATGAAATTGTGAATTTGTGGAATATAGTGCAAAAAGGATTTTCTTGAGAAAGAAAATGTGGAAAATAATGTGAAAAGTCATATTATTTTGAGAAAGGTTGAATTAAAAATTTTGGAATATTGAGGAATATTTTACGTGGTTGTAAAATGGTGAAAAATGATTTACGTAACTTAAAAACATGATTTTTAAGCTATGCGATTTGAAAAATGTTAAAATATTTCTACGTGATTTGGAAAGCGTTTAAATATTTTTATGCGATTGAAATATTGTTGAAAAATCACTATGTGATTGAAAAATGATGGAGTATTTTTTACATGATTGAGAAAACGATGAAAAATTGCTACGCGATTTGAAAACGTAATAGAAATGTTACAAAATTGTGAAAACGCGACGAAAGTATTGCGCAACTATGAAAACGCGATAATATGATTTTTGTGATTAAATATACAGTAGGATTGCTGCTGAACCAGTGGATGGACACTGTATAAGAAAATGATGAATTTGCTTGTGATTGGCATTGGTGCATTTTACATGCATGGACTAGTGTATGGACACTGTATAAGAAAATGATGAATTTTGCCTGTGATTGGCATTGGTGTATTGAACATGCATTGAAAAGGTCCGATGGACTGGATATGGCTATTTGCCTAGGAGAGACGTACACCTCTTGAGTGGGTGCGATATGCGTAGTGTAAGTCATTTATTGACCTTGGGGGCATCGGGGTGCAGGTTGCTCACAATGGGCAGTTGGTAGCTCTTCTGTACCGTGGATTAGATCGATGCAACGCACCGATGATCCTGACCGAGACACTATTCTTAATCAAGATCTAGTAAAGATTGTCGTGTATATGCTAGATGTGCAAACACATGAGAAATGTGGCATGTGGTCTGAGGCATGTTAGTACAGACAGATCTTTCGAATTAATTTCTTCGAACTGAGTATTAGCTTCATGGAGTAGGAAATTGAGTCTATGTGCACATGCATAAATTTGAGTATTTTATTTGTATGATATAATAATTGGGAAATATTGGCTATGACAATTGAACTGTTGAGGAATATTGGATGATGATGATGATAATAATGTGATGGCATTATTGTAATTATTGTGTGATTTGAATAATGTTAATGGCATGATGGTAATTATTATTTATTGTATCTGTTATGATAAATAATGTTGATGGCATGATTGTAATTATGGTATGATGTATCTGTATGATATATTGTATGTGTTATCTCTGTGCTACCATGTTGGTATTGGCGTAGGTGATCTCACCTCTTTGTATGTCTATTTTGTACTGTATTTATATTTGGTAAAGACGTTGAGCAAGGCATAGAACAAGAGGGTGAAGAAGAGCAGGTTCCTGTGGAGGAAGCGGAGTTTTGAGAGGATGACATCAAGACCTAGTTTCTTCGGTTACGTGAGACTACAGTTCCATGGTGGAGCTAGAGCGTGGAGGACTAGTCCCAATGAGAGAGGACTAATATATCAGGGAAATCTGATGGTCAACATGAGCAGGGAATTTCATGGAGATCTGTTTCTTTCCATAACTATATATGTACATGTCGAATTTCTGCTGCCAATCAGGCAGTATTGGGATACTAGGTATTATGTCCCAACGGAGATTAGTTTTGTGTCGTCTGCTCGAACACCTGTCCGTAGGACCTTGCATCGAGCTGGATTCCTACCTGCTGAGGAATCTGAGGAGGATCCGTCTGAGGGTTCTGCTGTTTAGTTATGCTTGGGCAAGCAAGTCAGTTTTAAATTATGTTTAACTACTTTGAGAATTTGGTCTGTATATAAATAATGTCGATAGTAATTCTGTAATATATATGATGTAAATTATGTGTGATGATGTATAATATTTCTATTTTTCACTAAGTTTATTTATCAATATCAAAGAGGAAAAAATTTTACAACTCATATTTTTATCACAACATCACATTTTATGAACTTGGGGGTAATTTGATAAATAAGTAACATAAATGTGGTACCCCACGGTGGGTGTTACACTCGGTGTCTCGGTCGATACTCTCGACATCAATGCCCTCATGAAGCAATACCCGCACGTAACCAACGAAATCTCATCTAGACGCCATCACGGGAAATCGGCAAGTCAACTGAAACAAAAGCCAAACGATTCAATTTCGACCTCCTTCACCGTCTTCATCAACATAAATATAGAACAGGACAATACAACAAAGATGTGAGATCCCCTACATCGCATACCAAGATGGCGGCGAAGAAAACAATACGAATGACAAAGTCATTCCATACATACAGATATCACAGGTATATTCAAATCATTAATTCATAAATATATTCAAAAACACATCCCACAATAACATAACGATTAACAGCATGGTAACAACAAATATCAACCGAATATATATAAAATGATCATGCCACCACAATATGTATGTTGACCATGCCACAATGATCTGTCCATTGACCATACCTATGCAAAATGAACCAGTTCCTACTCCATGGAGTTAAACTCAATTCAGAGATGAACGTTCCAGAAGATCTGTCCCCCTTAATGACAGTCTACGCCGGACCACAAAAAGAATAGTGCTTGTCGGTTCCTCGTCAGTGCGTTGCAATCGGTTTTCCAGCCAGGGTATACAATGTGACAAAGCAGGTCATTAGAGGAATCACCGTGCCCTGATGCACCCTGAGATCCATCAGGGATCACACTATTCAAATTCTCGTTCACTCCTAGGCAACACAAGCCACAACAGACATCGACTGTATAATGTTCAATGCATGACAACTCAATGCATAACTCAAATCACCATTGTACTATTCCCAAATGATATTAAAACAACCGCCCATACAATCGTCTAATACCATTAGTATCAATGATATTATATAATTGCCCATACAATTACATAATACCAATGATCCACTCGGGTCAGTACATAGGTCCAACAACAAACAGATGTTTTCTCAAATACGAAGCATGTTAACCGCATAATTCACAAGTCATCATTACATCATAAACCCAGAATTCACCATTCGTTAAACATATAGCAGAAGGTCTCAAATTCTTTCATCCTATAAAACCTTTATTACCCCTTTAAACTTAACATTCAACTTAAAAAAAAATTAATATAAGATTTACACCTCAACCTCAATACTTTACCTATTAAGCCTCTCTAAGGGAACATTTCTATAATTCTTCACTTAATTCTTATCTCTCTCATTCAAAAGTCCTCCTCTTTGTCTCTAATAAAATCCACTTAAAATACTCATTTTAGTTTTTCTCAAAACCTTACTCACACTCATTTTCCTTCAATAACCAAAGTTCACTCTTGGTTTTAGGATAGAGCTTTATTTCTTTTCTCTTCTATTTATGAGTCCTTGGTCGAATATCCAATCATCTAACTTCATCCTTATAAAATCCTTGATCAATTTCCTTTTCAACCTATGCTTCTAAGTTCCAAATCACTTTCAAAAACTTGTTTTTCCATCATTATAATTAAAATCATTCTTATCTAATAATGAAAGCTATACATATCCATACTCCTCAAAAATCCTTTTTAAAATAAAATACTTTAGTTTTAACTTCATCTTCCAAATTCATTCTTCATGTCCTTCCCTAAAAATCTCTTCTTTCCAATTAATGAAAACTTATTCATTTCCTTTCCAATTTAAAAAAAAAATCTTCAATTTATATTCTCATTACCTACTCAACTAAATCCACCATTGATAAAATATTCTCGACTTAATCACCCCTATCCTTGGATAGTTGGCTGTGGGCCATAATTACTCTTGAAATCAAAATTTCTTTCCTCTTATACCTACTCATAGCATACAAGGCATTAAAATCCTACTATACCAAAATTATACATACCTTTAAGGCACTAAAATATCATAGGTAACAAGTACAAACTTTATAACTCATTCAATCAAGTAGATGATCAACATGACAATTTAACAATCATATAACTTTCATGCATACTATTAACTTCACATAATCAAACATAACCAAATAAGCACAAGAAAACAAAGCCACACAATCAAGGGAATGAATCCTCACATGGATTCTTCACTCACAAACACAACATATCCTTTTTCTCACCACCAAACTTGGCCTATGAGGTTAATCTCCCTCTTACCTCAAGAGAAGATCAAAGGAGAGCTCCTTGAACTTTCGCCCACCACTAACAAGCAATTCCTTAAGACAACAAGAAATCAAACATTAAATCTAAGCTTGATAGAAGACAACCATGGACCAAGATCATGATTTAACACTTTAAAAAAAATATTAGAAGTGGAAGTTCAAAACTTCACCTCTAGGTCTTCAAATCTTGAACTTGAAAAAGCACTTGAAAATGGATGAATTTGAAGATGGTCACAACATAAAAGTTCCTTAGAATAGTGTCTAGATTCAAGATCATGGGTTAGTTAGAATTAAACAAGGTTGGATAGTGTATTTTGGGTGCTTGGCCGAAACTAGCTTAGGAGAGGAAAATGAGATAGTTTTGATGCTTTGGTTTCTTGGTTCTTGATAGAAATATGATGAGAAGAACTAAGTGTAGATTTTATTCTTCAAAATGGCACCTTGGCCGTGAGCTTCAAAGGAATAAAGTGAGAGGATTTTTGTGTTCTTGCCTTTAAGAAAGTGAAGATGAAGATGAGCAAATAAAACTAAACCTTGAATCCTCCAAAGTAATGCTTTTCTTTGAGGATTTCGTCCCACACCTCCTCCAAAGCCCTAGGGTTTCCAAACTTTCAAGATCAACACCCAAGCTTTAAAGCTTCAAGTTGGAGCTTGAAAGGAAGTGGCGAAGCTGAGAGCTTTTCGAGATGGTCCCAACAAGAAAAGTCTTCAAGTGAAGTGTAGTTTCAAGCAATGTGATTGCTTGAAATTAAACAAGCATGGAGAGTGGAGAAGAGGGGTGTGGTCGTGAGCCACTATAGAGAGAAAAGAGATGAGGGTTTGTCACCTTAGCTTCATGAAAGAAAAGGATGAAAGTGAAAGAACTTGATGATGATCACAACATAGAAAATTATCCAAAGAGTGTGTAGATTCAAAAAGCATAATTGATTAGAGCAAACAAAATGGAAGAAGGGATTTGGAGGGTGGTAGCCGTGTAGGTGAGGAGAGAAAATGAAGAAGAGAAAAGTGAAAGAGAATGGTAGAAACTTTTGAGTGAAAAGTGAAGTGTGAGGCTTAGCGAAAATATGACAAAGTTGTCATCTTTTCCTTTCCAAAATCGTAGCCACCTATTTGGAGAGAGAAGAGAAGGCTTCTCCTACAAGCTTTGGTAAAGCTTCTCCAACAAGCCAATAGGAAAGTGCTAGGAAGTTTCCTACAAAGCTTCTTCAAGAAGCCAAAACTTACCTTTTTGAAAAGTAAATGATGATGTCATAATTTGTGATGTCATTAAGTTGTTCTCTAGAAAAGATGACTATCACTCTACTAAGGTTATTATCCAATAAACAAAAGTTATAGTTAACAAAACATATATTTATTGTTTAACAGATAATAAAGTGTACTGTGATTTTATTTATCAGATAAAATTTTGAAAAATAAAACTTCGTAAACTGTGTCCAGCCTCGGGTTTAGTAAGATCCCCCATCACCGTTTCTACAGTCCAAGGTTTTCCGGCCTCAGGAAAAATATTTTATTTTTCTGGCCCCACTCAGTGTGTACACAAATCGAGAAATATATTAAAATAATCAAATAATTCAAACAATTTTAGAAAATTTTCAAAAATCGCAAATATTATATGAATACATATCATGAAACAATCAATTTTTAGGGTGTTACAATAGACACTTTCAGATCTCCTAGGAGAGTTCACTTTAGACCATAGTGATCCTGAGGGAATTTCATGGATCGTATTCATTGATGGATCCTCGAACCCCAAGGAGAGTGGTGTTGAAGTAATCTTGGAAAATTTTGAAGGAGTGACTATAGAAAACTCCCTGAAGTTTGGGTTTCGTAATTCAAACAATCAAGTGGAGTATGAAGCATGCAATGCTAGACTGATAATGGCCAAAGACTTGGGAGCGACAAAGATCACACTTTGCAGTGACTCCCAACTTGTGAACTCCAAGATTCAAGGTGATTACCAAGCTAATGAGCCCCTCGTTCAGAAGTACTTAGCCAAAGTCCAAGGGCTCCTCAGACATTTCTAGGCTGCTAAGATAGAGCGCATTCATAGGGAGCATAACTCCTGGGCGGACCTCTTGTCCAAACTAGCCAGCACTAAGAGCCCGGGCAACAATTGCTCCGTGGTCCAAGAGACCCTTTCTCAACCTTCCATCGCGAATGCAACCATTTTCCAGCTTGAAGGAGAAGAGCGTACTTGGATTACCCCAATCATGGAGTATATATAGTTCGGAGCCAGGCCCAATGATATAAAAAAGCCTCCAAATTAATCAAAACTATGGTCAGGTATACCATCTATGATGGACAGTTATACCGACGTGGGTTCTCTTCACGTCTCCTCAAATGCCTCACGCCAAAAGAAGCAGAATATGTACTGGCCGAGGTCGACAAGGGGGGTTGTGGGCACCACTTTGGGAGCAAAGCCTTAGCTCTAAAAACGATCAAGGCCGGATACTATTGGCCAACAATGGAAGCTGACTCCTTCGCACATGTCCGAGTCTGTGATAAATGTCAGTGCCACTCAGACCATTATCAGGATCTTGCAGAGGAATTATCTGTAACACCCTCCTTTAGGAGTTACATTTCAGACTAAAAACTTATAAAACTTAACCCAAGTTGTGATTTAATCTTGTAATATACGGGTTTTCAAAATTTCATTTTGCTGATAGCATAAATTTAACAAAAATAAAAAAAACATAAAACATAGCAAATTGAATAATACACATAATACATACATACAACATAGAGTACTGACAACATAAAATATAAGACTTACATACTCACAAACATATGTACAACTACCATATCAAAACTAAACCTGGCCCAAGTGCAAATACTTGAAGAGAAGGGTCCTGCACCCAATCCTCCTCTGGATCCTCTTCGGAATCCCTAACAGACAAATTCCCCAGTCAGGGCATGTATCGAAGGATGGGAGTTCGAGCGGTCGACACCACAAAGTCCTCTATAGGAGTGCGATGATGATCACCCCACAACTCTCTAATAGGCATATAGAACTCCAAATGTACATAAGCATTAAAAGAAAAAGTAGTAACCCTACGGTGGGTCCTACTCCAAGATAGGGTCACATCCCTAACATATACAATACGCTTTGTATCTAGGTTGACGCGCTAGGCATCAATGCCTCTGTGAAACTGCAACCTGACGAAACTGAAAAGATCCCATCTCGACGCCATCACAGGTCTCAAAAGATCACCCTGAACAAAACCCAGGTGATCTCGCCTCGTCTCCTTCACAGTCTTTATCAAATATAAACATAGAACAGACGGGACAATATAACAAAGAGGTGAGATCCCCTACATCATATACCAGTATGGCAGCAAAGAAATAGTAATAACATATAATGTCATTCAAGTACAGAATCATCAAATATAATCATGTTATCAATTAATAATTCTATAGATATATTCATATATCACATCAATATGTCGACTGACTGTGCATATACATAATGGACCATTTTCCTACTCCATGTAGCCAAAACACAATTTCACAGAGAATGATTGGGAGACATGTCTGTATATCGTCAGCCTCAAATCAAGTACTTCAATATTATCAAAATACGCATCATGGCTTATACAAGACATTCTGCACTAGATCGTGAAAGGAATAGTGTCTCTGTCGAGATTGTCGGTACGTTTGCATTGGTTACCATGGCACAGTGCACTACCAATTAGCCACTTATGACTTTCCGCACCCCAACGCCTCCAAGATCAGTAATTGACTGTCACTACGCAATTCGCACCTGCACTGAGGTATAATTCAATTTCCTAGGCAAACAGCCTCAACAAACACAGCCTACATGACTTTCAATGCATGATTAATGACTCAATGCATAGATAATTATCAATGACATGGTTTTCCATAAAAACAAGCCACTACTGGGCTAAACCATTTACTAACATGTTCGGGTCCAGTACGTCGGCTCGACAGCAAACTGCCATCTCCATCGCAATGCACTTTTATCGCTTTTTCACAATCGCATAACACTTTTGTTACATTTTTAAATCGTATAAACATTTTCAAATATTTTCTCAATTACATAACAATTTTTAAATATTTTTTCAATTGCGTAGTCCAAAATTTAACATTTTTGAAATACGAAAGGTTTTATCACTATTTTTCAATCGCGTAAAACATTTATTGACCTTCTAAACTTAATTTTGAAACTTTCAAAGTTTAATATAAAAATTTGCACCTTATTTCCAATATTTTCTTACTAAGTTTTCTATAAGTGATATTTTCTAACCTTTTTCACAAAATCTATGTTATTTGAATTTAATCAAACATTTTAGAACAAAATTGAATGAGAGGCAAAGAGATTTCATTGGTCAAAATCATTTGGAAAGATGTAAGTGGAGAAGCAACATGGGAGTTAGAGGATAAGATAAAAGAACAATATCCATATTTATTCTGAGGATGTGAAATCAAGTTTATTAAGTTTCGAGGACGAAACTTCTTTTTAGAGGAGGAGTATTGTAACACCCCAAAAATTCGTATTTTATTTATTTTAGGCGATTCTTAATTATTTTGAATAATCCGACTCGACTTCTGTGGATTTTATAATTTTTGTGATTTTTAGAATTTTTGAAAATTTTTATGTTTTTTATTATTTTAATATTATTTTGAGGTCAGTATACGAGCCTTTGTATTTTATTTCTTTTTGAAAATCCTTAATGATTTTTACTAATCCGACTTGATTTTCATAAGTTTTATAATTTTTGTGATTTTTGTGAATGATTATAAATTTTTATATTTCTCTGATTGTTTTTGGGCTGTCTGTGGGCCCAAGTGGCCTTACGTGGGCCCAGGTAGGTCCCGCGAAGTGTAAGTTTTTTTACGCATAGAAAAATTTGTACTGTTGAGACGAAGACAGGGGATCTTACTAAACCTGAATCCGAAAATAGTTTTTAAAATTTTCTTTTACTATGTTTTGTACTGTATTTAATTATCGGGCGATAAAAATACAGTAAAAATATTATTCGGAGGGTAATAGCAGATAGAAAAATAAATATTATACTGCTTAAGTCAACATTGGTGGTTTGGATATCCACCATTGATTTAATCAACAGTGGAGACTTGATCTTGATTTAATCAACGGTTGAGAAACAAACTTAATGAAGAAGCATTGGATGATCACCATTGATTTAATCAATGGTGTGGGAATAAACTTAGTTCGGAAGCTTTGGATGTTCACCATTGATCTAATCAATGGTTGTAAAGACAAGCTTAATAAGGAATACTTTGAATATCAACCATTGACTTAACCAACGGTGGAGATTTGGTCTTATAAAGTGACAAAGACCATTTATGACCATTGGATGTGGATTTAATCAATGGTGGAGATTTGGTTTTATAAAGTGACAAGGACCATTTATGACCATTGGATGTGGATTTAATCAATGGTGGAGATTTGGTCTTCTAAAATGGCTATGACTAATTATGACCCTTGGATTTAAAGTATGAAGAAGTAATCTTGACCCTTCATTTTTGGAGATGCATCTAATGGCTAGGATTTCAATGAGGAAAGATCTAATGGCCTAGATTAAGTCTTCTAACTTAAAGTCTACCTTAATCCTAACCATTGAACTAATCAATGGTTAGGAATGCTTCAAATAATGGCTATTGAAATTAGTCACTCAAGGAGAATGCATGAAGAGGGTGGGGGACAGTTTTTGGTGTTGTCTTAGGTGCTAAAACAAAGTTTGAAGACCATTATTAGTTGTCTTGGTCATTATTGATCATTATTGATCATTTCCTTCAAGAAAGCTCTTCAAAATTTTCTCTCCTTTCTCCTTCAAGCTAGCTCACGGCCAAGCACCCATACTCCATCTTCCATCACTCTTTAATTTCAAACAACCATATTTCTTGAATCTATACCTTATTCTAAGACACTTTGTAGTTTACACCAAGTTCTAAATCTTTCATCTTCAAGGAGTTTTTCCAAGAGCAAGTTCTAAGGTTTTTGAGGTGAAGTGTAGGGAAACTTCATTTCTTCTCTTCTTTTTCATATTCTAAACCATGTTTGATCCATGGTTCTTCTTATTCAAGCTTAATATACTAATTTCTTTGTGTTTGTTTTATGTTTAAGAAACTTTTGTTGGTGGAGATCTTGATCAAAGTGCAAAGCAAGGAGCTTTTTGAGGTTCTTCAAAAGGTAAGAGGGAAATTTATCTCACCAACCAAGTATGGTGGTGAGAGATGGTTTGGTATTTGACGAATGGTGAATCCATGTGAGGATTCATATCTATGGTCATGTAATTATTTGTGGGTGTTTATGTGTTTTGTATGGTTTATTTGTGCTTACACGTTTGTTATGATTTGCATGATTTATTACTTTTGATTATGGCATGCTTGTGTTATATATGATGAAAATATATATATGTATGCCATGATGTAATGATAGAAAGTAAAACAATTTTTGGTTCCAAAGAACCATAGAGGCACACGGCCTCAAGGACATTTTTGAATAAAAATATTCTAAGTATTTTATTAATCATGAGTTTTAAATGAAAAGAGCAATGAGTTGATGATTTTAAGGATTTGCAAAGAAAGTGAAAATGAAAATGAACAAATGAATTAATTTTAAAGACCATGAGTCTCACGATTTTTGCAAGAAAATTTAATGATTTTGTTTGTGTAAAAACAAGCATGGTACTTAATTGATTTAGAAGGAAAAATATTTGATGGCCATTGGAACCATGTACCACGGTTTTGAAGGTTTGTAAATGCTTTGGTTTTTATGAAACAAAGTGATTTTCAAAGTGGAAATATAATTTGATTTAGTACAAGGATTTTGGAAATGGAATCAGAGTATTTTATCACTTGAGAAATATAAATTTCGCTTATGAAAGGAAAATAGAGGTTGTAAGGGTTTGAACCTCAAATTATTTTGGAAGAGGATTGAATTTGAGAAGTTATTTTGAATTATAAAGGAAACGTTGATTACTTAAAATTTACTAACGTAAAACTCATCCTTTGGGTTTTGGAGCGCGTTAGGGAATTTTAAGCGAGAAACATTAATTTAAGATCAATGAAATGGTGATTTTGTGCAATTATTGTGAAAAGGATTTTTTTGAGTAAGAAAATATGAAAAATAATGTGAGAAAACATATTATTTTGAGGAAAGGATTTCTTAAAGGAGAAATGTGAAAAATGATGTTGAAAATGATATTGATTTGTTTGAAAGTCCAAAATAATGTTTGGAATATTGAGAAATATTTTATGAAGTTGTAAAATGGTGAAAAATGTTTTACGTAACTTAAAAACGTGATTTTTAAGCTACGCAATTTGAAAAATGTTTAAATATTTTCACGTGAAAAATGTTAAAATATTTCTACGCGATTTGGAAAGCATTTAAATATTTCAAAAATGATGGAAAATGGTTTATGCGACCTAAAAAAATGATTTTTAAGTTATGCGATTGTGAAAATGGTGGAAAATCGCTACGCAGGTTGAGAAACGTGTAAATATTTTTACGTGATTGAGAAAACGTTGAAAAATCAATCTGTGATTTGAAAATACAACAGAAGTGTTGCAGAATTGTGAAAACATAACAGAAATGTTGTACGATTGTGAAAACAAGACGAAAGTGTTTTGTGACTATGAAAACGCGATAATATGATTTCACTGTTAAAAATACAGTATGATTACTGTTGAACCAGTGTATGGACACTGCATAAGAAAATGATGAATTTTGTCTGTGATTGGCATTTGGTGCATTATACATGCATTGGAAAGATATGCATTGAGGCATATGATAAAATTGAAAAATATGCATTGTGGCATATGATGAATTTGAACAAAAATTGCATTGAGTTATTCGTGCATTGAACAAAAATTGTGACCCTTGTGGTTGAAGAGGGAATGAGAATTAATAGTAAGGTCTATGATGGATCTTAGTGGCGTCAAGGCGTGGCGGTCGACTAGTGGATATTTGTCTGTGGGCTAAGGCTGGACCATATGCCACTTGGCGATGCAGTCCATTGCAACGCATTAACGATACCCGACAATAAAATGATTCTTTTCGACGATTGGGAGATTGTCTTTGGGCTAAGGCTGACAATTAACCAGAGCATTCTTCTCGAAATTGTGAAAACCTCCATAGAGTAGGACATTGAGTCTACATGCATAACATATGCATCATTATTGAGTATTGGTTATGATAATTGAACTGTTGAATACTTGGATAATAATTGAAAGCATTATCGTAAATATTGAATATTTATATATGTGTGATATAATAATTAAAGAATGTTGGATGATAATGATGATAAATAATGTTGATGGCATTATTGTAATTATTGTTATTTTATACATTATGATGATGGCATAATTATAATTATGGTATGATATATTTGTATGGTGTGCTGTTTGTGTTATCTCTATGCTACCATGTTGGTATTGGCGTAGGTGATCTTACCTCTTTGTTATATTGTTTTGTTGTGTTTGTATTATTAAAAATTACATAGTAGATGGAACAAGTTTCTTAGACGTGACTGGAGGCAAATATTCTGAGTTCGGTGACAACATCAAGGAGTAACCATCCCGGACTGGTTAGTGTGCAGTTTTGAGGAGGAACAGATATATGACGCATCAAGATGGATACAAGATGAAATAAGTATGTTAAGTATTTCTCGTTAGTGTTTTACCGTGCTATTGAGTAGGACCCGTCATGGGATTTGCTACTGTTTAAAATTGAGCTTATAAGTGTTATGTATCCTAAATAACTGTTAAATATTAAGTGATGTCTGTTATATGAGTTTTAATCAGTTTAAATTTTATTTTTCAGTATTACTTATAAATATCAGTAAGTTTATATTACCGCAAGAAGAAATTTTGAAACCCATCTTTTATAACTCAAACCTTTTATGAACTGATTTGAAGATTATAAGTTGGTAGTCGGAAATGTGATGCCCTATGAGGAGGGTGTTACACCTAGATGGTATTCGAATAACCCATAAGGCTTTGTTTTATTTTTTGAAATCATACGTAAACATTTTCTACATTTATTATGGCTTTAATGGCACCCAACGACTCTTTTCTTCATTGCTCTATAAATAGAGACCTTGGGTCTCTTCTGAAGTTTGGCCAAACCATTTGAATTATTTTTTGCTTGTGTTAAAAACGTGATTCTCTATTTTCTCATATTTTCTGTGCTCTTTTTGCCAAAACTTTGAGATATCCTAAGAGAGCTTCCTAGTACTTCAATTTGTAATATTTACTCTTTGTGAGAGTTTCTCTTCGTCTATATTCTGGTTCTTTGTAAAAGGGTGAGGTATCCCTTAGTGAATTTGTGAGGGTGATGTATCCCTCAGTAAAAAGGTGAGGTATCCCTTGTTGTATAGAAGGTGAGGTATCCTTCAAAGGGGGTTAGGTATCCTTGTTTTGAGGCTCAAGCACAAGGGTGAGGTATCCCAAGGTGTGAAGAATGCTCAGGTTTGTAAAAGTTGCAAGCACCTATTTTAAGCTTGTATTGAATAGTAAAAAATCTCAAACTGTGTTTCGAGGACTAGACGTAGGCCACAAGTAGTTGGTGGTCGAACCAGGATAAATATCGTGCCTACTCTTCTCTCCTTTATCTTTTTATTTTTAGCAATTTATGTAATATTGCTTACCTATTTATTTGTTGTGTTTAAAGCTTTCTATTATCTTCCTTATTCTCGCATTTGTTTAATATTTAGCTTCAAAGAAATTTACTTTTATAAATGTTTGCGAAAAGTTTAAAATACTCAATTCACCCATCTTCTTGAGTACTGAAGCCACTTGGGTAACAATATGCACAAATCATTAAAATCATACAACCAAGTGAATAAATCCTCACATGGATTTTTCACCTACAAACATCAACTTCGTTTCTCACCACCAAGATTGGTCGATTAGGTTAATCTCCCTCTTGTAACACCCCAGAAATTGCTTGTGTCGTGATTTATATTCATTTTATAATATTTGTGATTTTTGTGAATTATTTCGGTGATTTTGATTATTTTAATATATTTCTCGATTTGTGCGCACATTAAGTGGGGCTAAAAAAATAATATTTTTCTGAGGGCGAAAAATTTTGAACTATGAAACGGGGCCGAGGGATCTTATTAAACCTGAAGCCAGACACAGCTTACAAAGTTTTCGTTTTTCGAGATTTTATCTGACTGATAAAATCTAAGTACGTCCTATTATCCAACGGACAATAAATACTAGTTTTGTTAACTATAACTTTTGTCCATTAGATAATAGCTTTTAATGAAGTACAAGTCATCTTTTCTAGAGTGTTCACTTTATGACATCATCTATGTGACATAACTTCTTGACTTTTTCAAAAAATTGAAACAAAGCTTCCTAAAGAAGCTTCATCAAAACTTAATGAAGAAGCTTTCTACCAAGCTTGTTGGAGAAGCTTCTCCCTTCTCTCTCCTTGAGTGGCTACAGTTTTGGAGGGAAACAGTGGATGCCCACTTTGTCATTTTTCCATCTAAGTTCATTTCATTTCATCTCTCCAAAAAGCTACACACTTTTCTCTTCCACATTTTCTTTTCTTCCTTTCCTCTCCAAGCTCCACGACAACACCTTCTTTCTCCACCCTTCATGTTTGCTTAATTTCAAGCTATCACCTTGCTTGAAACTACACCTCACTTGAAGACTTTTTCTTGTTAGAACCATCTCCAAAAACTCTCATCTTCATCATTTTCTTTCAAGCCCTAACTTGAAGCTCTAAAGGTAAGGTTCTTGATTCTCATTTTCCCTTCTTATTTTCGTGTTCAAGGACCACCATTTTTTATCATTGGTCTTCTCTTTTTCAAGTTTTAGGTGTTAATCTTGTGAGTTGAAAATCCTAGGATTTGGTGGTGGTGATTGGACGAAAATCATCAAGGGGGGTTCTAGAGCAAGCTTGGATGACCAAATGGTAATGTAGTCTTACTTTGTTCATTTCCCTTCTCTCTATCAAGAAACAAAACAAAAACTCTCACCTATCTTTCCCAAACGCCACAGCCAAAGCATCATCTTGGAGGGTTCAAGACTTAGTTTTATTTGTTCATCTTCATCCTCACTTTCTAAAAGCCAAGAACACAAAATCCTCTCACCTTTTCTCTTGGAGGAGCTTACGGCCAAGACAAGAAAATCCACCATCCAAGCTTCAATAATTCAAGCCAACCCTACATCTTATATTCTTGCATCATTCTAAGACACTTTTGTGTTGAGACCAAGATCCAAATCATCCATCTTTAAGGTTTTCTTCAAAACTCAAGTTCTAGGGTTTTAAGGTGGAGTTCCTAGATCCTTCACTAATTGTTTCATCTTCACACTCTGGGCCATATTTTGATCTAAGGTCTCCTTATTCAAGCCATAGATGTTATTGTAATTGTGTTTGTTTTTGTTTTTAAGGACCTCTTGGTGGTGAAAGATTGATTCAAGAGGACAAGCAAGAAGCTTGGGAAGCATCACCAAAAGGTAAGAATGAGATTAACCTCATCGACCAAATATGGTGGTGAGAAAATGGAAATTTTATGTTTGTAAGTGAAGAATCCATGTAAGGATTCCTTCACTTGATTGTGTGGTTATGGTTTGTGCTTACTTGTTGAATATGTGCTTATTTACTATGTGTGATCATATGACTTTAACTTAGTTTGTGTTTATTTAGCTTTATATGGTTATATTATGTTGATAATATGTGTGAATCATTTGAGAAAGGAAAGAAATTTTGGTCCAAATGACCACCAAGGCTCACGACCTTTATGCCCATTTTGGGTGATCCAAGTTAAAAATATTTGGTTAATTATGAATTTATAAGATTAGGTAACTAGAAATTTGATTAAGGACTTACAAAGTGGAAAAAGAAGTGAATAAGGTTTTATAATTTAAAAAAAAAAGCAATTTTCGATCGTGGAGACTAAATTATGATGAAGGTTTGAAACTTAGAGTATTTTGTTTAAAATGAGTTTTAAAGGTGATTTGAGACTTAAAACATATTATTTGAAAGGAATGAAACAAAGTTTTTATTATTATTAGATAAGAGTGATTTTGATTATGATGATGGAAAATAAGTTTTGAATGTGATTTGGAACTCAAAGTATTCCATTTAAGAGAATTTTAGTAAAGGTAATGGAGAAAGTTTTCAGTAAATTAATATAATGCGGATTTTGGGGAGAACATTGTGAAATGTTTACACGATTGTAAAAATACTGCTTTATTGTTGTGCCGATGTGTTGGGCCCGAGTGGATCAATGTTATTATGTAATTGTATGGGCGGTTATATAATATCATCGATACTAATGATATTAGACAATTGTATGAGCAGTTGTTTTGATATCATTGGGAGCAGTACAATGGTGACTTGAGTTATGCATTGAGTTATCATGCATTAAACATCATACAGTCAGTATCTGTATGACTTTTGTTGCCTAGAAGTGAATAAGAATTGAGTAGTGTGATCCAAGGGAAGGATCTCAGGGTGCGTCAGGGCGAGGTGATTCATCTAGTGACCTAGTTGTCACACTATATGTAACACCCCAAATTTTGGCAAAATTACGATATTGTCTGAATTATACTATTTTATGTTTTCTGTGTGCTGTAAAATTAATTTGACTGTATTTGATTGTTGTGTGTGATTACTCCAAGTCAAGAAAATAATAATTTTTAGGCTGACAAAAATCTTTATCTGATTATTCGGAGCTGGGAGATCTTACTAAACCCAATTCTGAGTAATACATGTATCAATATTTTAATTTTTAGAATTTATCTGTAAACTAAAAATATTTTATATTATAATATTTTTTTATTATCCGATGGACAATACCTACTGACTTTAAGGCAGTAGCTTTTGTCCAGTGGACAATAAGAACCAAAAAAGTCTTTGTGACTTACAATTCGGTGAACCAATAGAAATTGATCAACGAAAATTGCTTGAATTTCTAAACCAATAGGAAGGTAGTCAACAATGATGGTTGGATTAGTTAGTTAGTAACTAGAAAACCTAACTAAGTTAGCTTAAATTTAACTAAGTTAATCTAAAGTGCTTAAGTAGTAACTAAATGGAACAAACCTAGTTAGCTACACATTAAAGCCTTAGTTAAAGAATGTTCTAGCATAAACAAGAAGGTGGTTAGTTATCCTAAGTAACTAAATGGTTAGCCAAGTAACTAAGAAACCTAACTAGATTAACCTAAGCTTAGCTAGATACCTAAGTGAACCAATACTTGGTTTGCTCTCCCTTGAGCCATTTGGTTATGGCACTTTCAAGAAGCATCAAGAGCTTGATGACTTAATTCTCTAAGCCAATAGGAAACAAACTTGGAGACGAAGCTTTGAAGATCAACCCTTGATCTCATCTAAGGCCATTAGGACTCCTTAGTGGTCAACCAAAGTGGCCACCTCCTTAGGAGCTCCATGACAATGCATAAGGGAGGAAGACCATTTTCACTTCATCTTCATCTTTGCTATCTCACACAAAAGCTATTTTCTCCTTTCTCTTTCTTCCAAGTGTAACACCCTTAAATATAACAACCGCAGCGCAATCGTCATTACACCACAGTTACTAGATCCAGGTGTGTCACTGTCATGATAATAGTAATTTCAAATTTTACGCAAGTTTATTTTTTTTTTCATTTCTATGCATAAGTAGAAAATACGAGCTATGAATGAAATATAAATATTTTCAACCCTTAATACAACCACTGCAATAAAATCACATTCCTTATATATATTATATAGTCAATTAACAAAAATCACTTATAACATAGAATATAATAATTACAGAGTCAAATAAAATACAGTAGGAATAAAAACACTAAAGGGGAAAAGTAGTAACCCTGGGGTAGGTACTACAAGCAGTCAAAGCCGCAACCCCATATAGACATACGACGCTCGGAGTCCCAATCAACAAGTCAGGCATCAATGCCTCCACGCAACTACACTCGTACGTAACCGAAGAAATCTTGTCCAGACGCCCAATCCAATCAACCAAGGTGTGGTCCCTCTTTATCTTCACCACGATCTTTTATCAAATATAAATATAAAATAGAAATACAAAAATATAGGAAAGAGGTGAGACACCCATCTTTCATTACCATTACAGCAGTAAGAAAACGACACGGCGCATAGCGCCCACAAAGCAATACAGTTCATATATTTATTAACAGCAACAACGAAATTTATAATAAAAGCAATTCAATTATAAGCAATAATAAGAATAAAAAATAACAGTGATGTTTATAGTAAAGGCAGAATGTAACATCCTGGGACTGCCTGCAAGATTGACGAGTGTCTCCACAAACCAACACGAGTCTTTTCAGCGTGCTTTGTCCTCATTCACACGCATCCTAGGAAACTTCCGAGGAGGTCACCCATCCCACAATTGCTCCAGGTCAAGCACACTTAACAATGGAGTTCTTATGTTCTAGGCTCCCGAAAAGAAGTTGCAACTTATTGATATGGCTACGCCTAATCAATTCCTTTAAGCCATCCTCAACTATGCAGTCCCATACCTGCACAGTCTTTGAATCCCTCTCATTCCGGTGCGTATTCAGTTCATTCATGGGACCCTTCACCTAGAAGCATGCCAGGAGTCGCTCCTTGTACGTGCTTCTCATGCACCGGCATCCACTCCCCACCCTCATCAACCCCGGGACACCACATGACTAAATGCAACACCCTATTGGGGATGTCACATTTCCGGACAATAATAATAAAACCTTTACCCAAGTTAAAAATTATTATGTACTATATAATAATATAGGTTATAAAAATATTTTTTTTGGACCTTATATTATAAAATAAAGTAAACAGTACATAAAATAAAATAAACTATTACATACACACCATAATTATAGATACAAATAATTTACATATTACAAACTATTTAATAAAACAGTAAATTGTCTGGTTTAAAGTAAACCATAAACTAGCCCAAGCATAACACTAAGAGTTTTGATTCTCTGAAGGATCTTCCTCGGGGAGATCATTAGAATACAGAAAACCTCGGTCAACGTTATCTCACGTCGCAATCAATCCATATGATATGGATGATCTCGAGGCTCGCCCTCCTCAAACTGCTCGTTCGGTTGTTGTTCGTACTAAAAATCCAGCGGCTGCTCCTCTTCTACTTCCTCAACAACTTTACAAAACATAAATAATAATACAGAAAATATATACAAAGAGGTGAGACAATCTACATCATTACCAGTATAGCAGTAAGAAAACAACCAAACATACAGATATAGCAGTTAAAACAACAAAAATCATATTAGCACAACATATATCATATCTCAACCAAGTATAAATGTCACAGATGCAAAATATCACAAATCAAATTATAACTATTCACACAGTGATGCAGATTAAATATGCCATGTACTCAGACTCGTTCCTACTCCATGGAGCTAAACACAAACATCAGAGAGAATGATCCGGTAGACATGTCCGCACATCAGGCTGCCTCAACCAACTATTACACAGTCAAATACGTCGTGTAAATAGCACACAGTCAAATACGTCGTGTGAATGGCACACAGTCAAATACGTCGTGTGAATAGTACACAGTCAAATACGTCGTGTACGTCCAGGCATAGTACCAGACAGTCCCCAATAGATCCTGATTAAGAATAGTATTTGTCGAGATCGCTAGTGTGTGTTATCAGTTACCACGGCCCAGAGGAGCTACCAACTGTCCACATGTGGAATCTACTGCACACTAACGCCTCCAAGTTCTCCACATGAACACACTACGCCTATCACACCCGCAACACGGTGTAATTCATCTCGTCAGTCAATCGTCAATTTTAACCAAATTGACATACCACTCTATGTATGTAATGATCTATAATTACAACCCTTAGTATTAATAATTCCAAAAACAGTACGTCTTCATTTGACAATACTATTTCCCAACATATCCGGGTCTACCACTTTGGCCCGACAGTAAAAAAACTTACTGTTTCCATAAGTCGCTTAAATATTTTATCGCATTTTCACAATTACGTCACATTTTACAAACATTTTTCAATCGCATAAATATTTTTCAACATTTTCTCAATCGCGTAGTTTAAAAATCATCATTTTAAATACGCGTAAGCTATTTCTACTATTTTTCACTGTATAAAATATTTCTTGATGTTTCAAATTAAATTTTGAAACTTTCCAAAACTAAAAATATTATTTAGACATTATTTTCCATTTATCTTACAAAAATTACCCTAAGTAATGATTTTTGACGTTTTTCTCAAAAATTCAAATTTAATAAATTATTCTACTGTTATTTTTATTCTTCAACTACGTAAAATATTTCCTTGCTTTCTAAATATCATTTTGAAACGTTCTTCATTACTTGCTCATTTTTAATCAATTTTGACAGCATTTCGTTTAGAAAATCTACTACATGATATTTTCTACGTTTTCCTTTAAAAATTCCTTTATTTAATTATAACCATAAAATACACTTTGAAAATTGCTAACATACTTTAAAAACTCAAAGACAAGTATTTTTCAAGTGTTAAAATTTATTTCTTTACCATACTAGACTTCTAGTAAAAATTCATTTACTTATTTGACTCTTGAAAATCCATCAGAATTGCATTCGTTTTAGGTTAATAAACTAGTTTACACTTAGAAAATAAATTTTGGATCAATTAAACATTAAAAATATATTTTGGCCGAAAATCACCATTTTTATACAAACCATGTTTAAAAATTATTTTTCATCCATGAAATCATTGAAAAATCCTTTAACTTAATTAGATCAATTAGGTTATCCTTTTAGAAAATGGTTGAGAACATATTGGTTCTCTTTTCATAGTAAAAACCATAAGCTCTTCATCTTGTGTTCTTTGGAACACTTTTGCAAATCTCAACATATTTGCACATCCAACAATAATTATCATAGATCCATGAACTTATACATATATTTATGAACACATACCATATATTAAAGCAATAATAAAACACATACCAAATATCAAAGCTATAAACATGCTTGCATGTATAATAAATCACAAATAGAAAAGAAAATAACATGCACACATATACAATCACAAATAGAGAAGACAATAAACAACCACGTGAATGAATCCTTATGGATTCTTCACCACAAATACATCCATTTTCTCACCACCACACATGGTTGATGAGATTAAATCTCCCTCTTACCTATAAGGAAGACAAGATCTCCTTGGACTCCTCTTTAGAAATTTTGTGTAGTTTCAACAAAAATCCTAACAAGCTTATAGGAAAGAAACTTCAAAGTGATTTTCCAAGCTCCAAATGGATGATTTAGCAAAAACTCACAACTAGAGATGTTCTTAGAATATGGTTTAGATTTAGGAAATGAAGTTGGATGAAATTTTTGTTGGATGGAAGTAAGATCGATGGTGTTGGCTGAATGGTGGAAGAAAAGGAGACTTAGGAGTTTCTTTGAGTTCTTTGGGTAGGAGAGAAATGAGAGAATTATTTGGAGTGATAGAATGGATGAGTAAGAGTGAATAATTGCCTTAACTTCATAATGCATGACCGTAGAATTCCAAAATAAGTGCAACCCCTTTTGTTGACAAATTAGCTTCATAATGGCCTTAGATGGTTTCAATGGTGGATGGCCAAGCTCTAGAATTCCATGATTGCATTTGATTGAATAATTGAATGCATAATTATAGCATATGGCCGAAATTTGCATAGGAAATTCAATCAAAATTTGATTGATTTTAATAGCTTATTTATGTTTAAGTCCTCCTAGTTAGGTTTAATTAAAAGTTAGTTAGATTCCTTTGTATTTTAGTTAATCATTAGTTTACTTATAATCCTTAATCTTCTACTTAATTATACTAATACATTGTCTAACTAAAATTTGATAAAAACTAATTAGGTTTTAATCCATTTAATTACGACTCAAACCCTTTAGCTTAACTTAATTAGGTTTTAGACTAATTATTCCATTAAGTTAGATTTTAAACTAACTAATCTACTAAATCTAACCATTTTTATGGATTTTCAACCTTTTGGTCTAGAATTTTACAAGCTATTTATGTTAGTAAATTTTTCCTAAAAGTAGGTCCCACAAACCCAAACATGAGTTCCACAAAACAAATGTGAGTCCCACAAGCCAAACATGGGTCCCACAAACTTTTCTGCATAATAAATATTTTTATTATACAGAAAAATCCTAAAAATTAAAAGATTGATATATGTATTATTCGGATTGGGTTTAGTAAGATCGTCCAGCTCCAAATAATCAAACAAGATTTTCCACGGCCTGAAAATTATTATTTTCTTGACTCAGAGTAAATCACTCAAAATAATCAAATATAGTTACGAAACAGTCAAATTAATTTTATAACACACAAAAAATAGAAAACGGTACAATTAGGGCAAAAACGTAATTTAGCCAAAAGTTGAGGTGTTACACAGAACAACAGTAAGCAATAGCAGGCAGATTACAATAGTATTTCCAGGAATCAGTACAACAATCAGATAATCATTTACAGAAGTAAAACAATTATCTTCACATTCACAAGTGTTCATGCTCAACAATTTATGAGACCGACAATGAATGATGCACAATGCATTATGATACCACAATCCCTACTCAATGGAGCTAGACATAAACATTTTCAGAGTGAATGATCAAGGAGTAATGTCAGTATATCGTTAGCCATAAAATACAGTGTGCTTTATCTCATAAAATGTTTGCGCAATGGCTTATACATGGCACCTCAACAGTTGATCGCGAAATAGGATAGCGTCCCGGTCAGGATCGTCCCGGATAGCGTCCCGTGACCCTTCAAGTCCTCAAAGATCCAATTTCTTTCCATTTTATGTATTAGCTTCTTAATTGCAATTTACTTAATTTTTGATTTATCAAAGTCATTTCAATTCCTTATGATTTTAAGCCAAAACCGTGGCCATCCTTTGTCATCAAAGTTTCAATTCTTCACCACAATATGCATTAGTTACTTCATACTTAATCACTCAAATTCTATTCCTCACAAGATCAATTGAATTCTCAAATTTCCAAGGTCCAAACCGTGGTTTCATAAGTCCTCTAAGTTTCACTTTTTCTTTCCTTTTTATGTACTAGGTCATCATTATCAATTCACTTAAATTTTAGTTCATTAAGATCAATCCAATTGCCTAAGGTTCAATGCCAAAACCGTGGCTTCGTAGGTATCCAATGTCCAATTTTTTTCTTTCCGCTTTTATGCATAAGTTTTCTTAATACTAGTTCACTTACATTTAGTTCATCAAACTTAATCCCATTGCCTCTATATCAAGACTAAAATCGTGGCTTCATGTGGGGTAGTAAACCCTTGAAATTTCATATTCATAAGTTTTATTTATCATCATTTAACATTCAATTTCATAGCTTCCTTTTATTATGTACAAAACAAATTTATAATCAAGAATCATCTCAAAACCGTGGCATCAAGTCAAGGTAGGAAACTCCACATTTTTCATTTAACAACCTTAACTTGATTAAGCATATTTAACACATCAAACATATTCAAGAACACAAATCAAGTATTAATTAAATTCAAGAACACCATATCATACAAATTTTTATAATTCAAGTAAGCACACAAGGATGGAATTCTCCATCAATATACATACAAAGTTCCCTCACCACCATAAGTGGTTGAAGTGAGTAGTCTCCCTCTTACCTAGAGGAGACAATGCAAGAAAACAAACTCCTTGGTTCCTTGATTTGCAAATTCGGATTCCACCTTCAAGAGAACCATAAGATGGTCAAATTTTCATAATTACAAACTAAAGCTTGAAAAGAATGACCCTTGGTCACCTTTGTGACCAAGGAAAACGAAATTGAGAAGTGAATGGGAAGAACTTTACCTAAAGCCTTAAGCTTGAACTCCTTGAGATATATTTTTAGTCATTTTCGGATTCCACACACCCAAGAACCTTAGAGTGTTCAAAATCACTCAAATCACGCATCAATACTCAAAAGAGAAGCCCTTGGTCACATAGTAACCAAGGAAAACGAAAATGAGAAGAAATAGGAGAGAAATCAAGAATCTTTACCTTGGAAGACAATGGAGACAAGGTTGGATTTTGGGCAAACCTTCTAAATGAAACTTGTAGGGAAGATGAAGGTGAGTATATAAAAGTGTTTAGTGAAAAGAAAAATCAAAATGCTTGGTCACCCATGGAAGAGTGATTTTCGGATTTGGAGAAGGAGGGGTAGAAAGGTTGGATTTTTGAAGAGATTTTCTAAACAGAAAGTGTAGAGGAGGTTGAGAGAAGTCTAGAAATGGTGTTTATGGAGAGAAAAGTGAAGAGAAACAATGGTGGTGGTGGTTGGAAATTTCGGATTCAAGAGGAGGAAGAAGAGAAGAGGTGGAGAGAAAATGAAGGTAGAGGTGGAAAATGAAGAAGCTTTCTACACAAAGAAGGTAGAGGAAGTGAAGGCAAGTGTAGAAATGAGTTTGGAGAGGAGAAAAGTTCAACAAAAATGGTGGAGGAAGGGCTGCAATTTTCATGGTCATGGTGGAGGTAGAGAGAAGGAGGAGAAAAGATGAAGAAGATGAAGTGAAGAGAGAGAAGTGAATAGGTAAAGTGAATTAGGGTATTGAGTGTTAAGTGTGTAGTAGAAGCTTGACCAAATTTGGCTCCAAATGGGCTGCCAACCGTAGCCCTATGAGAGTGTGGGAGGGAGTGTTATGTCATTTCCGTGCCATTAGAGTGGGTAGTTAGGTCATTTTGGGTCAAAGTTTCTAGAAGCTTGATTAAAATAGCATTATATTTGAATTAAAGTATATTTGATTTGACATAAAGTGGATTGCATTTGGATAAGGTGATAGGATTTCTAATGTATGCTATTATCCAGTGGATAATAGTTGCAGTCGGCAGAAGTCAGTATTAATTTATCTGACAGATGAAATTTACACAGCGTTTTATTATTTCATCTGTTAAATTTTTTGAAAAACGTGAAACCTTGTAAACTGTGTCCGGCCTCGGGTTTAGTAAGATCCCCCATAGACGTTTCTATAGTTCAAGGTTCTCGGAAAAAATATTTCGTTTTCCCAGCTCCGCTTAGCACGCACGCAAAACGAGAAATATATTAAAATATTCGACGTTTCCGAAAAAATTCCAAAAAATTCTCAAAAATCACAAATATTGTAAAATGAATATTTGTCATAAAATTTTTTAACTTTTGAAACGTTACAGTCTTTTTCACAACTCTGCCCAATGTGCACGCAAAACAAGAAATAATATTTAAATATTCTACGTTCTCAGAAAAATCTATAAAAATTCCCAAATTTCCCAAATATTGTTAAATGATTATTTATCCTAAAATTATCAATTTTTGGGATGTTACAACTCTCCCTTTCAAATAGAAATTTCGTCCTCGAAATTTTCATTCCTTAGGCTAAACCTTAATGTTTTTCTTCACCCCACGTTCTAACTTTCATGTCGCGCTTCCAATCGCGTCCATTTAGATCACCCTTACCAATGTGATCCCTTTGTCCACTTTTGCCTTGCTCTCGTATCCTCAACTTTCATAACAAACTATTTCACATATTATATTCTCTCTCTCCATCCCTCACAATTGACACTTTCGCTTTAACGTTCGATATATCTTGGTTACTGTTCCATTTCCCTTGAATTTCTCCCAATAGACCATTCAGAATAACAATTGTATCTAGACATACTTCATCCGATACCACTTCCAATGATAACCACAAGTTCTCAAATTACTCTGCTAAATTCTTCTTCTTTAAGGTTTAGAAAACTGGATTAAAATATCCAACATGCTTCTCCACATGTTTGAGAATAGATCAGAATGTCGTTGGTAAGGACAACAACAAATCTATCTAGGTAAGGATGAAAGACCCAACTTAGACAGTTCATGAATACGACAAGAATATTGGTTACTCCGAACGGTATCATGAGATACCCTTAATGTCCAAAGCGCATACGAAAAATCGTTTTGGGAATATTCTAAATTTCCCACGAATTTAATGATGATAAGAGTGTACGTCTACCTTAGAGAGAATAACAACTCTTATCTCGCCGATCCATTGAATCATTCATCTTTCTTTGAGAACGTTTATCCTTGACAGAAGTATTGCTCCTTTTGTGATAGTCCTCGTCTCATCGAGAAGTTTCATTCTTTTCCTTACTGACAGCATTGTAGCTCAACATGCGGAATTCTTTGACTATCAGAGTGGCATTTATATTCTCCTTACTTTTGGTCCTCTACGAAAGACACTAACATGTATCATCCGACTCTTTTTTCTTACAAAGCTTCAACTTTGTTGGTCGTTATGAATATCAGAAGTCTTAATTCTGAAAACTAATAAGATTTTTCATTGGAATGGTTTAGCAGGATATGACTAGAAAATGATCAATTAGTCCCTAAATCATGAACTCTAATCGATGCGATTCCAAACAAGCAAAATAGATCAACAAAATGGTTCAATCTCTATGAGGAGTAGGATAGATTAAACAAACTTGGGAGTCAAGACAAGTATCAACAACAGAAATGGGAACAACTAAGTCGAAGATAAGAAAGATACAGATGGATCCAAATGACCCATGCAGTTGCGAATTGAAAGTGGAAGAGGTACCCCCAGAATTATATGGCATGATTACAAGGTCATCATTTGAGGCATAACTTCCCTTGTTGAGATCCCCAAATGTTGAGGTCTGATTGGATCTACTACCACTAGCACTTTCCTCTACGGGTTGGGTGTTGTTGTTACTTCCTTGGTACCCGTGAACATAGTCCCCGTTTAAACTTATTAGCTTTTCCATCATTCCTCCTTTGGAATCTAGGTAGTCCATGGTTATCCCAAGTTTGACTTTCCTTCAATAGATTTTGAATCTTAACCTCTAATTCTCGTTGCTGTGCGGTCCTCTAATCTTGGTGAATTGTCACATCAGCTATCCTTTGTATTTTCTCCTGCAGTCGCAGCCATAATTCTATGGTCTTGTCCTGTGCTTATGTAATACTCTTAAGTATATGTTAGACTGGTAAATGGTTACCGAAGGTAGCATTTGACTTGTTTATCATGTCAGTAAAGTTTTGTGACAATCTGAGTTCATTTAGGCACTTAGTTGTAATATAAAAGTTGTAAAGTGGCTTAAAATGACTCAGATAATAACATAAGTTGCTAAGTTAATAGAAATAAATATAGAGAGTTTATTTCTAGGTCACAAATAAGCCAAGTAAGATGTGGAAAAAGTTTCAAGAGAATCAGAGTCAGTTTGGTATTTTTAGGCATACAGGTTGTGCTTTTAATGCCGGATTGATCCCTAGCAGATATAGAAAATGATGAGATTTGTGAAACAACAATTTAGATGAATCTTATGATTTATTCTAAAGTTGTTAGAAGCAGGGAAACTCGAATTAGCATAATTCGGGTGTCCATAGCAGATATAAGTTTCAGTGTAGAAACTTAAGTTAATCTTTTTTCGTAATTACCTCCACGTCCCACCCCCTTTTATCTCCCTTCTCCCTCGGCAGAACCGAAAACCAGAAAAGAGAAGAAAGAAAAGGGGAGAACAAGAAGGAGAAAGGGGAAGAAGGGAAGAAGGAGAGGAAGAGGAAGATCAAGCTTCAAGCTTCAAGGCTTTGAGTCTTCAAGAGGTAAGGGGATTTCTATTCATTACTCCTTCTTTGATTTTTTTGAATATAGATTGGGGTTTTGAATGGAAATAGGGGTTTGGATAGCCAAATCCGTGTTCTTAACTTGGTTCTTGATTCCAAGGACTAGGTTAGGATAGTTTAAGCTTAGAGAATGCTAGATGGCCATTTATGGCTCAAGAATAACCATAGAATCCATAGAAATGGATTTGTAGAAATAGTTGGAGTTATATGATTCTGGACTTAGATTTATGCTCTACGAGAATTTATAGGTTGTAAAAGGGTTACAACAAGTTTAAGGGCATAGATTAATGCTAGAAATCACTTAGAATCCATGAGAAAAGGATTGAGAAATCGCTTAGTAAAGATGAGTTAGAAATGCAAGATAAAGAGAATTTACTTCCTTAGATACTAACCAAAGTGTGGAAGTTAAGTTCTTAAGCATTCCATGAGTTTGGAATAGTTAAAGAGGTATCTGGAACCTTAAGCACACAAGTGTATTATAAGCTACTACCAGACGTGTGATAGAAGGGAAAGCTAGATACAGCTAGAATATGTATGTTAGCACACAAGTGTAGTATAAGCTACTACCAGAAGTGTGATAGAAAGGAAGGTTAGATGCATGAATTACTCACTTTAGTTAAAGTTGAGTTAATTATGCAAAGTTTTAGAGAGATGCTCATTATGTCCTTAAGCGAGGATAGTTGAGGCATTAGTTATGATAGACTCTTTCACTAGGATGAGTTGAGTCTATGGGAAAGTAAGATGGTGTTTATGTAAGAGTTATACATAACACTAAGCTTTTCACACACTAGTCAATTAAGCTAGTATGTATGTGAAGAGAAAGAACCTTAGTGCAACTAAGACTAGTGGTTGCCATAGGTAAGTACCTTACACCTCAGTAACATAGTGTTGCGTTAGAGATCACTTAAGAGATAGGAGTGATGAGGTGGAGTTTAGGTACAAGTATGAGAAATGAACTGGTGATGTGTACCTGAGAATGTAACGTTATATGACGTGAGGTCATTTAGCCAGAAGGTAAGGAATCAGAGAAGTTCCTTAGGGGACAAGTATTCCTAACCAAGTGCTAAGGTTACATATAGTATGAGATTATAGATTCTCCTCATTGCAAAGGGTAAACATAAGAAGCCAAAGTTATTAGTAGAACATGCTTAGATCAAAGAGGAACTAAGTATATAAGTATGAATGAAAGTCTATGAATTAGTTAAGTAGTATCGATCTGGTGGATATCCTTTGATGTTATTCATGGAGGCAAAAAGAAGATAGATGGGTGTCCAAAGGACTTTTGAGAAGGACATAACCCTGATGTCTCGATAGTGCCAAGGCCAAAGGAGATAAGTGGGAAATCCAAAGACCCTCTTTGAGCAAGGATGAAGCCCGAATTTCTCAGTGTGCTAGGATATGTGTAATGTGAGGATGAGTTTTCCCTCTAATTACCACTAGATGATATACTGACTAGTTCCTAGCAAACTTCTTTATTCTTAGAATAGACTTTTACATTTGCATTTCATTCACATGCTTTTAGGATTCCTTAGGCATATTCATATTACATATCATTATCATTGCATTCACGGACAGTTGTATGGGCATTGTCCATCACTGTTGGTATGTACAGCTGTATGGGCGTTGTATGTATTAACAGTGTGCAGGCTATCGGTTGATATCACACTATAAGAAAGTGTGCAGTTAAGAGAAAAGAGGAGGAAACTCCTAAGTTAAGAGAAAAGAGGAGGAAACTCCTAAGTTATAAGAAAAGAGGAGAAAGCTCCTAAGATAGAAATAGTTATGAGAAAAGGGGACAAAGCTCCTAAGTTAGAATTATAGCATTTGTTATATATTTGTTATATACAATGTTATAGAGAACTGGTATTGGAATTGCTTTTATTGAGAATGTTAATTCTGACCCTAGTTGCTATTCCATGTAAATCCAGATGCAGGCTCAGATGCAGGTACCTATGCAGGCTCAGATGCAAGCGAAGGCCCAGGTACAGAGGTACAAACCCTGCTAAGGATGAGAAGATAAAGCATGAAGACTAGAGTAGTTTTTATTACTTTAAATAGACAGAACTTATGTAATAAGTTTATGTTTGTTCTGTAAGTTTTATTTTATATGTATTACAATAAGCCCTCAGGTGGCTAAGTTTGTATATGTATATGTATGAGTTTAAGTTTTTCTGCAATCTCTCAAGGCTTTCTATAATTACTCAATTGTGATTATAGATTTATGTTAGTATGTAGTATAGAAGTGACGTCTCTAGTACTGGTTATCTTTATATATCTCTGTCTATCTATGATATATCTGGATATCTGTATTAGGATGTTACAGCTTACGTGAGTACATTTGCCACGAGCCATTGACTCTCTTCGAAGGCGGACCAAACATAACACGATAAAACAAATGTAAGTATTTCAAACAACATTACCTCCCTTCAGAAGTCAAACACAAAAAGTCACACAACGCACACAATTCAAACAAGGCAAGTTCAATTTACAAATCCTAACGATCTCTAGCTCGAACTTCTTCGTTCTGTCTTTTGTGGCGTAATCTCTTGTAAGTCTCCAATCTCCAAACAGCTTCTCGAACCGAATTTAAACTAGTCATTCTTTCTCCAGAAGATCGGTTTTCCAAAACTTTTTGATCTCCTCACAAAAGAATTCCTATCTTCCTAACACAGTACGCCTAGGAGAAGTCATAGTTTCCTGTACATAGAGAACATTACATGTTGAGTAGGCCAGTCCTCAATATCATGCAACTGTATAATAATAGCTATCAACATTCAACCTACAGCAAGTCATGCATTCCTTTCCCATCATCTCAATCAAGAGACAAGGAAGTGCACAATAAACTAAATTCTAATATGCCTAAACATAGCAAGTTCATACCCCGGCTCAACAGGATGAACTACTCTGATACCACCTAATGTAACACCCCTAAATATAACAACCGTAGCGCAATCGTCATTACACCACAGTTACTAGATCCAGGCGTGTCACTGTCATGATAACAGTAATTTCAAAATTTACGCAAGTTTATTTTTTTTTCCATTTCTATGCATAAGTAGAAAATACGAGCCATGAATAAAATATAAATATATTGAACCCTTCATACAACCACTGCAATAAAATCACATTCCTTATATATATTATATAGTCAATTAACACAAATCACTTATAACATAGAATATAATAATTACAGAGTCAAATAAAATACAGCGGGAATAAAAACACTAAAGGGGAAAAGTAGTAACCCTGGGGTAGGTACTACTAGCAGTCAAAGCCGCAACCCCATATGCACATACGATGCTCGGAGTCCCAGTCAACAAGTCAGGCATCAATGCCTCCACGCAACTGCACTCGTACGTAGCCGAAGAAATCTTGTCTAGACGCCCAATCCAATCAACCAAGGTGTGGTCCCTCTTTATCTTCACCATGATCTTTTATCAAATATAAATATAAAACAAAAATACAAAAATATAGGAAAGAGGTGAGACACCTATCTTTCATTACCATTACGGCAGTAAGAAAACGACATGGCGCAGAGCGCCTACAAAGCAATACCGTTCATATATTTATTAACAGCAACAGTGGAATTTATAAAAGCAATTCAATTATAAGCAATAATAAGAATCAATAATAACAGTGATGTTTATAGTAAAGGCAGAATAACAGTAAGCAATAGCAGGCAGATTACAATAGTATTTCCAGGAATCAGCACAACAATCAGATACTTATTTACAGAAGTAAAACAGTTATCTTCACATTCACAGATGTTCATGCTCAACAATTTATGAGATTGACAATGAACAATGCACAATACATTATGATACCACAATCCCTACTCCATGGAGCTAGACAAAAACATTTTCAGAGTGAATGATCAAGGAGTAATGCCAGTATATCGTTAGCCTTAAAATACAGTGTGCTTTATCTTATAAAATGTTTGCGCAATGACTTATACATGGCACCTCAACAGTTGATCGCGATATAGGACAGTGTCCCGGTCAGGATCGTCAGTGTGTTTGCATCGGTTTACCACATGGCATAGAGGAGCTCATAACTGTCCATGTGAGGAACCCACACCCCGATGCCCCCTAGGCCAACAATATATGGCACCTATGCTAGTCTATTCGCACCCGCACATAGGTGTTATTCAACTCCTAGGCATACATCGCCTTACAACAATGTCCAACGGACAAAACATATGCATGACGACACAATGTCCAATCATGTATGTTCATCAATGATGCATTCATCATATTCACTACCACAACGGTATATAGTCATTCTCAGTATCAACATGTCATATCTCGTCGAGAATTAAATCAATAAGTACATAACCCTTCATAGGAACTCACAACACATAGAGTCAAATCTCAATATCAATATATATTATGGTTTATCATTATCACCATTCCCCATTAACAGTTTAACATTTTCAAGAACTTAAGTCTTCATCAATTATGAAAATACTTGGTAAACTCACCCTTAAAATCGTAGCCTCACAAGCCCTCAAGGTTCTAAATTCCTTCTCGCATTATGCTCTAGTCTCTTGATACCAATCTCTTAGTTTTTTATTTTACATGGGATCAATCCAATTCCTCAACATTATTAGGTATTCATGGTTTATCAATTATCATCATATCCACATTAGGGATTTTTCATGTCTTTAAACTCCTAATCTCCAAAGATGCCCAAAGGCATCATTTAAACTTTAAGTTTTTCATAATCAACTCCACTATGATTATAAAACCTTTCGTGTTCAATTACACAAGCTTTATTGCTTACTAACTCAACTCTCATTATCATGGGTCAAGACCGTGACCCTTCAAGTCCTCAAAGATCCAATTTCTTTCCATTTTATGTATTAACTTCTTAATTGCAATTTACTTAATTTTTGATTTATCAAAGTCATTTCAATTCCTTATGATTTTAAGCCAAAACCGTGGCCATCCTTTGTCATCAAAGTTTCAATTCTTCACCACAATATGCATTAGTTACTTGATACTTAATCACTCAAATTCTATTCCTCACAAGATCAATTCAATTCCCAAATTTCCAAGGTCCAAACCGTGGCTTCATAAGTCCTCTAAGTTTCACTTTTTCTTTCCTTTTTATGTACTAGGTCATCATTATCAATTCACTTAAATTTTAGTTCATTAAGATCAATCCAATTGCCTAAGGTTCAACGCCAAAACCGTGGCTTCATAGGTATCCAATGTCCAATTTTTTTCTTTCCACTTTTATGCATAAGTTTTCTTAATACTAGTTCACTTACTTTTAGTTCATCAAACTTAATCCCATTGCCTCTATATCAAGACTAAAATCGTGGCTTCATGTGGGGTAGTAAACCCTTGAAATTTCATATTCATAAGTTTTATTTATCATCATTTAACATTCAATTTCATAGCTTCCTTTTATTATGTACAAAACAAATTTATAATCAAGAATCATCTCAAAACCGTGGCATCAAGTCAAGGTAGGAAACTCCACATTTTCCATTTAACAACCTTAACTTGATCAAGCATATTTAACATATCAAACATATTCAAGAATACAAATCAAGCATTAATCAAATTCAAGAACACCATATCATACAAAATTTTACAATTCAAGTAAGCACACAAGGATGGAATTCTCCATCAATATACATACAAAGTTCCCTCACCACCATAAGTGGTTGAAGTGAGTAGTCTCCCTCTTACCTAGAGGAGACAATGCAAGAAAACAAACTCCTTGGTTCCTTGATTTGCAAATTCGGATTCCACCTTCAAGAGAACCATAAGATGGTCAAATTTTCATAATTACAAACTAAAGCTTGAAAAGAATGACCCTTGGTCACATAGGTGACCAAGGAAAATGAAATTGAGAAGTGAATGGGAAGAACTTTACCTAAAGCCTTAAGCTTGAACTCCTTGAGATATATTTTTGGTGATTTTCGGATTCCACACACCCAAGAACCTTAGAGTGTTCAAAATCACTCAAATCACACATCAAAGCTCAAAAGAGAAGCCCTTGGTCACATAGTAACCAAGGAAAACGAAAATGAGAAGGAATAGGAGAGAAATCAAGAATCTTTACCTTGGAAGACAATGGAGACAAGGTTGGATTTTGGGCAAACCTTCTAAATGAAACTTGTATGGAAGATGAAGGTGAGTATATAAAAGTGTGTAGTGAAGAGAAAAATCAAAATGCTTGGTCACCCGTGGAAGAGTGATTTTTGGATTTGGAGAAGGAGGGGTAGAAAGGTTGGATTTTTGAAGAGATTTTCTAAACAGAAAGTGTAGAGGAGGTTGAGAGAAGTCTAGAAATGGTGTTTATGGAGAGAAAAGTGAAGAGAAACAACGGTGGTGGTGGCTGGAAATTTCGGATTCAAGAGGAGGAAGAAGAGAAGTGGTGGAGAGAAAATGAAGGTAGAGGTGGAAAATGAAAAAGCTTTCTACACAAAGAAGGTAGAGGAAGTGAAGGCAAGTGTAGAAATGAGCTTGGAGAGGAGAAAAGTTCAACAAAAATGGTGGAGGAAGGGCTGCAATTTTCATGGTCATGGTGAAGGTAGAGAGAAGGAGGAGAAAAGATGAAGAAGATGAAGTGAAGAGAGAGAAGTGAATAGGTAAAGTGAATTAGGGTATTGAGTGTTAAGTGTGTAGTAGAAGCTTGACCAAATTTGGCTCCAAATGGGCTGCCAACCGTAGCCCTATGAGAGTGTGGGAGGGAGTGTTGTGTCATTTCCATGCCATTAGAGTGGGTAGTTAGGTCATTTTGGGTCAAAGCTTCTAGAAGCTTGATTAAAATAGCATTATATTTGAATTAAAGTAGATTTAATTTGACATAAAGTAGATTACATTTGGATAAGGTGATAGGATTTCTAATGCATGTTATTATCCAGTGGATAATAGTTGTAGTCGACAGAAGTCAGTGTTAATTTATCTAACTAATGAAATTTACACAGTATTTTATTATTTCATCTGTTAAATTTCTTGAAAAACGTGAAACCTTGTAAACTATGTCCGACCTCGGGTTTAGTAAGATCCCCCATAGACGTTTCTATAGTTCAAGGTTCTCGGGAAAAATATTTCGTTTTCCCATCTCCGCTTAGCACACACACAAAACGAGAAATATATTAAAATATTCGACGTTTCCGGAAAAATTTCAAAAAATTCTCAAAAATCACAAATATTATAAAATGAATATTTGTCATAAAATTTTTTATCTTTTGAAATGTTATAGTCATTTTCACAACTCTACTCAATGTGCACGTAAAACAAGAAATAATATTAAAATATTCCGCGTTCTCAGAAAAATCTGAAAAAATTCTTAAAAATCTCAAATATTGTTAAATGATTATTTATCCTAAAACTATCAATTTTCGGGATGTTACACCAAGATCCAAGAACACCATAACTTCTCTTTTTGAAGCTCACGGCCACCATCTCCAAACCATACCTCCACTCTTCTAAAATTTCATCCAACACCACTTCTCAAATCTAAACATTATTCTAAACATCTTTCAAGTTGTGATTTTCTACAAAATCATCCATTTGAAGCTTGGAAAACAACTTTGAAGTTTTTTTCCTACAAGGTAAAAATCCTTGTTTCTTGTTTCTAACTTGATTCTTGAAGTTCTAAGCCATGATTGATCAATATTTTTCTTTTTCAAACATAGTTTATGACTTTTTAAAATTGTTTAAGTTTGTTAGGGTTTCTTTGGAGCCATACGAAATCACTAGGAGGAAGTCTAAGAGGAGTTTGTCTTCCTTAGAGGTAAGAAAGAGATTTGATCTCATCAACCATGTATTGGTGGTGAGAAAATGGATGTATTTGTGGTGAAGAATCCATAAGGATTCATTCACTTGGTTGTTTAAAGTTTTTCTTATTTGTGATTGATTTTGTTTGCAAGCATGTCTATGGCTTTAATATATTTTGGTATGTGTTTATGGATGCATGATAGTTATTGTAGGATGTGAATAACATGTTGAGAATTTGCATGAGTGTTCCAAAGAACACGTGGAGCTCACGGTTTCACCACCACAAAGAGAACCAAAAGGTTCTCAACTATTTTCTAAAGCATGGATTAATTAATTTAATTGGATTAATGATTTTTATAAGGACTTAGATAATAGAAAATAATTTAAAGATGATTTATAGGAGACATAGTGAAATTCGGCCAACATGCCATTTGAGATACCTTTGATCTAAAATCATTTTCTAAGTATGAACTATGTAATTAAATTAAAGAGAACTCAATTTCAATGGATTTTAGAGAACAAAATAAATGAAATTATTTTAGAAACTTAATTAGAGAAATTTAGTATGGATGAGAAATAAAATGAACACTTGAAAAGTACTAACGTATAGCTCACCATTTGGCTTTTGAAGTGCGTTAGCAAGTTTTGAGATGTAAATACAGGTTATGACTAAGAAAGGTAATTTTTTTAGGGAAACAGTAGAAATATTAAGTAAAGGATTTTTAAAAGGAAATGTTGTAAATAAAGCTAGAAATAAATATATAATGGAGAAAGTTTCAAATTATAATTTAGAACGTAAAGAAATATTTTACGCAGTTGAAAAATATTAGAAATACCTTACGCGTATCTAAAATGTTATGCGATTGAGAAAATAATTTAAAAACGTTACGCGATTGAGAAAATGATTTAAAAATACTACGCGATTTCAAAAACATCAAAAAATATTTACGCGATTTGAAAACATTGGAAAAAAGTGACGCGATTGTGAAAACACGATGAAATATTTACACAACTGAAAGGAATAGTAGTTTACTGTCGGGTTAAAGTAGTGGACCCAGATACGTTGAAAAATGGTACTGCCAAGTGGTGGCGTACTATTATGAGAAATAATGATAACGTTATTTGTGTATTTTGGTTCATGCATATGTATCGAGAAATGTGTCAATTTGGTTGAAATTGACAATTGGCTAACGAGATGAATTACACCATAGTGCGGCTGCGATAGGCGTATTGTGGTTCATTAAGTGAACTTAGATGCGTTAGTGTGTGGAGGATTCCACATGTGGATAGTTGGTAGCTCCTCTGGGCCGTGGTAACGGGCAACGCATGAGCGATCTTGACAAGCACTATTCTTAATCAGGATCTAGTGGAGATTGTCTGGTACAATGCCTATTGTACACGATATGTTGACTGTGTACTATTTACATGACATTTGACTATGTAATATTTGGCTGGGCAGCCGAAGCTACGGACATGTCTTTCGGATCATTCTCTCTAATGTTTGTGTTTAGCTCCATGGAGTAGGAATGAGTCTGTGTACATTTGCATATGTGGTCTGCATCATAATGTGATTATTTATATATGGTTTGAAAGGAGGAAGAAGAGCAGCATCCAAGGGAACAGTGCGATGAGGGCAAGCCTTTAGATTATCCATATCATTTGGACTAATTTAGTTGTTATAGCTATGCCGGATTTTGTGGGGTTCGTGAAACTGGAGTTTCATGGAAGCTTTGAAGCCTGACGTCTGCAAGTGGATTGAGAGTCTGTAGCTTATGTGGGACAAGTGACTCTGTCCCTTAGTAGAGAATATGAGGGTATTCCGATGTTCTCTACTACTGTATATGTGTACCTAGAGTTGCCCTTATCTATTAAGCGTTACTGGGGTGGACATTTTCATGTCCCAAGTGAGCTTAGTAGTGTGTCGACAGTGCGAACTCCTGTCTGTAGTGCTGCAAGACATCCGGGATTTCTATCTTCCGATGATCTATCAAAGGAGGATCCTTTAGAGGATCAGAACTTCTAGATGTGCACTTGGGCTAGTTTATGTTTTGTATAACTCAAACAGTTTACTGCTTTATTAAATAGTTTGTTGTATGTAAATATTTGTATCTTTAAAGACAAAATCATATGTATAATTATGGTGTGTATTTGATAGTTTGTTTTTATTTCATGTTCTGTTTATTTTATTTAATGCTATAGTGTATAAAAAGAAAATTTTTCACAACTTATATTATTATATATTAAGAAATGATTTATAACTTGGGTAAAGTTTTATTATATTTGTCGTAAATGTGACATCCTAAGGAGGGTGTTACAGTAGTTAGTATCAGAGCCCAAGTTAGAGTCTTTTGGAGTTTGTGGTTGGGTCTGTTTTTGCTTATGTTGTGTGATTCTCTGTGATTTGTTTCCGAAAGGTTACATCTGACTTTGTTTTGTCTTGTTTGCTTGATTGAAGAAAAAGATGTCTGGTGGTAGAAGAACGCGTGCAAACGTGGAACGTAATGTTGATCTAATGATTGCAGTTGCTGAGGCTATGCAGCGTATGGCAGAGGTGATTGCGCAACAGAATCAACAAGCAGCTCAGCAACAAGAGGCAATTGCTAATGCTCTGAATTTATCTGAATTTAGACACAATAACCTGCCACAGTTTAGAGGCGAATTTGATCCTGAGAAGGCGAGTCTTTGAATCCAAGACCTAGAAAAGATCTTTGAAGGAATGGGGTGCGCAGATGATCGAAATGTGACATATGCTACATTTATGCTGAGAGGGGACAGTGAGAACTGGTGGAGAGGAACTCGGCAATTACTACAAGCTGAGGGAACTGAAATACCTGGGAGGTATTCTGCGAAGTATTTCTGGAGAATTACTTTCCTGCTTGTGCCCGACATGCCAAGGAAATAGAATTTCTTAGTTTACGACAAGGCAATATGACTGTTGGTGAGTATGCAGCAAAATTTGAGAGCTTGTCACAGTTTTCAAGGTATTTCCAAATCCATCCTGATGAGGAATGGAAATGTCGCAAGTTTGAAGAGGGACTGAGGGTAGAGTTGAAAAGAGGAGTGCTACCCATGAGGATGAATCAATTTCCTGCTTTGATGGATACATGTTGACGACTCGAGGAGCTGGAGCCATCACGAGATCCAAGAAATCGTAACTTTGGACCGACCAGGTTCCAAAGAGGAGGCAACAACAATAACAGTCGGCTTCAGCATAAACCGTATTCGAGACCACCGGGAAATCAACCCCAACGTCCATCATTTGGGGGAAGTTCTAGTGGTAACAGAGCTGGTCCAAACGTGGCGTTTATGCCTAGATGCTTTAAATGTGGAAAGAGTGACCACATATCCAGAGATTGTTCAATCAAGAGAACAATCTGTTTTAAATGTGGAAGACCTGGATGTAACACCCCAAAATTTATTTATTTTATTATAAATATTTATTTAATAATATTTGTGATTTTTGTGAATTTTATGAAATTTTTTTAGAATGCAGAATATTTTAATATTATTCTTTGTTTTGCGTGCAAACTGAGCGGAGCGGGAAAAATGAGATATTTTCTCGAGAACCTTGATCTGTGGAAACGTCAACGGAAGATCTTACTAAACCCGAGGTTCGACAAGGTTTACGAAGTTTCACATTTTTTGAGAAATTTTATCAGATACAATAATAATCATCGTGTAAATTTTATCCGCTGGATAATTAATACTGATTTCTATCAACTGTAACAATTATTCATTGGATAATAGTATGTATTAGAAAAGCCTATCACATTATTCTAATGTAATTCACTTTATGCCTAATCAAATCTACTTTAATTTAAAAATATTATATTTTAATCAAAGCTTCTTTGAGAAGCTTTGACTAGCAAATGACTAAACTACCCTAAGCTTATTGAAGAAGCCACTCAACCCCTCCCTCTCTCTCCTATTTCCGCGGCACCTAGAGCCCTTGGGGGAGCAAGATTTTGCTCCCACACTAATCACCATTCACTCCAAAATATCACACATTTTCTACCATCACTTTCTCTCTCGTCATTTTCACTCTTCACCATTTTCTCTCTTCTTCTTCTCCTTCACCCTCACAGTTTTTGCAGCCCCAATAGGTGACCATCACCATTTTCATTTTCTCACTTCACCATCACCATCTCTACATTCCTCTCATCATTCTCTACATTTCTTATTTGAAGATTTCCTCACAAATCCATCATCTTCACCATTTTTCCATGAACAAAGCTTAAGGCTTTAAGGTAAAGGTTCCATTTTTCTTTCTCCTTCTCTTCATTTTCGTGTTCCATGGTCACATTGGTGACCAAGGATTCATCTTTTTCAAAGCTTGGTATTGATTCATTGAGTTTGGTTTTCTAGGGTTCTTGGAGGGCCCAAAATCGAACCACCAAGAAGCCAACTAGGAGGCCATTTTTGTGTTCTTCCTTTAGGTAAGAGGGAGATTTACTCACTTCAACCATTATTGGTGGTGAGAAGACCTTTGTGTTGTTGTTGATGGAGATATCCATATTGGATGCTTACTTTATTTGATGGTTTTTCATGTTTATGTATTCTTGATTGAGACTAGTGATTGAATGATGGTTTTGAATGCTTAATAATGTTAGATTTAATGAATGAAAAAAATTGAGGATTTACTACCCTATTGAGAGGCCACGGTTTGGCCATGAATTTTAAGGGTTGGATTTGATTTTGTGTAAAATAAGACTTATGTAATTGAGTATTGAAAGATTGATGTATGAAATGGAACAAGATTTGGAACCTTAATGACTTAGGGAGGCCACGACCTCTAAAGGAATTTTTGGAGTTCAAGTGATGCTTTGATGCATCTTTGGGAACTAAGAATTTAGACATTAGTAATTTATAATGTGATGGAAGAATTTGATTTAGGAATGAACATTAAGAGGGCCACAGTTTTGAAGGGCTCCTTAGCCCAAAATTCTCATAATTGATCAAGACTTAGTACATTTAGAATGTTAAATTCATAATGTGAAATTGTGGTATGTGTTGAAACACACACACACACACACACACACATATATATATATATATATATATTGATATTGAGAATTGGTTTTATGCTATTGTGAGTCCATATGTGGAACTAAGTACTTGTGAATTGTACTTGATGAAATTGTGGCATGATATTGTTGAGAATTGTCTATATGCCATTATAATATGTTCTATGAGAAATACTTGTTAATGAATATGCATGTGATGTATTGTTTATGAGGAACATATCATTGATACACATACATGATGTAAATTGAGTCGTAATGCATATGTGATGTCCGTTGGACTTTATTGAGAAAAGCGATGTATGCCTAGGAGATTGAATAACACCTTTGTGCGGGTGCGAGTAGACTAAGCGTAGGGTCATAGTGGTTGACCTTAGGGGCGTCAGGGTGCGGGTGTCTCACAATAGACAGTGGTAGCTCCACTAGGGCCGTGGGATAGACTGATGTAAACACACCGACGATCTGGACCAAGACGCTATCGTGATCAACTGTTGAGGTGCCATGTATAAGCCATATTACACAAATATTTTTATGAGATGAAGCACTTTATTTTTAAGGCTAACGAGATACTGGCATGACTCCTTGATCATTCTCTTCGAAATGTTGATGTCTAGCTCCATGGAGTAGGATTTTTGGTACCCTAATGCATTATGTATTGTCCATTGTCAGTCTTATATTTCATTGAGCATGAGTACTTATGACTGTTGAATTATCTACTTTTACTGTTGATATAATTATCTGACTTAATAAACGGTTTACTGCCTGAGATTCTATTGTTATTTCTCTTTTATCACTTATTTGATCATTACTATCAATAACTGTATGTGTTGTAATGTTATGTGGGTGTCCAGCGCCGTTTTGTTTTCTTACTGCCGTATTGGTAATGAAAGATAGGTGTCTCGTCTCTTTTCTATATATCTGTACTTCTGTTTTAAATTATGTGCTTCTGAGAAGACGTTCGCGAGGAAGAAAAAGAAGCGCCTGAATTTCCTGGCTTTTGGCCCGATTACGGCTAGTGTTAATTGAAGATGTCTTCACGTCCGCGCCAATTTTTGGGTTACACAAGGATGACCTTTCACGGTGGTCCAGACTGTTGGCATATAAACTTGAGCACGGACCGTTGCATCTATCACGGGGAGCTGACTGTGTCTGTCGCCTGGGGTCGCTATGACCCGCTTGTCTTTGATTTTACTACTTTTGTCCATTTAGAGTTTTACCTACCTGTTAGAGATTTGTGGGATGACCTTTATTATACCCCACAAGAGGACTCTTTCCTTTCCACTGCTCGAGCTTCTGCTGAAAATTCGGTCACTCCGATGGCGATTTCACGAATGAGGAGGACCCTGAGGAGGACCCGGCTACGGTTCCTTCTCGTCAGTCTTAGGGGCTGATACTGTCGGTGGCTACTGATAGCTATCCGTTTATCTTTTTGAGAAGCCTAACATTTTGCTAATTTAATGGGATGTATATTTGTAAACATCTTGGGTAGGTAAAGCCTTTTACTTTTTGTATATTTTGATGATGTAAATAAACAGGCTTGATGCATATAATATTTTATATATATATATATATATATATATAATGTGAATGTATGATTTTTAATTCCATGTCGATTTCCATTGTATCTACAATTATCATTACCTCTTCAAAAAAAAAAAATAATACATACATTTATTTTGATACTCAATTAATACATACTTACGATTGGAATGCATATAATATTATATATATATATATATATATATATATATATATATATATATATATATATATATATATATATAATGTGAATGTATGATTTTTAATTCCATGTCGATTTCCATTGTATCTACAATTATCATTACCTCTTCAAAAAAAAAAAAAATACATTCATTTATTTTAATACTCGATTAATACATACTTGCGATTGGAAATGGTTGTTTAAAGGTTAACAATGAACCGGGTCTTTATCTATAATATACTTATTTTTCGCATTTTATTTCGCATTACTATGCTGTGGCGCTTCTTCTTCTCTTAGAAAAAGGGGCGTTACACTAGACATGTTTCTAGAGAATACAACCATCTAGAAAGGAAGCCAACTGTGAGTAATGTAACACCTCAAAAATTGATATTTTATTTATTTCGGTTGATCCTTAATTATTTTGAGTAATCCGACTCGACTTCTGTGAATTTTATAATTTTTGTAATTTTTTGAATTTTTTTGGGAGTTTTTACGTTTTTGATTATTTTAATATTATTTTTGGGCTATATATAAGCCTTCGTATTTTATTTCTTTTTGTCAATCCTTAATTATTTTTACTAATCTGATTTGATTTTTATGAGTTTCACAATTGTTATGGTTTTTTGTGAATTTTTGTGATATTTTAGATATTTTGAATATTTTAATATATTTTAGATATTTCGAGATATTTTAAATATTTTAATATATTTGAGATATTTTAAGATATTTTTAAGATATTTTGAATATTTTATTATATTTTTGATATTTTGGAATATTTTGAATATTTAATATATTCTAGATATTTTGGGTGCGTGTGGGCAGGGCGAGCCCGAAAAAATAAAAATTTTTTTTAGCCAGAAAATTTTGTACTGTAGATTCGGAGTTGGGGGATCTTATTAAACCCGAAATCGGAAATAGTTTTTGAAGTTTTGTTTTTCTACAATTTTATCTAACAAATAAAATCGGGATATGTTTTATTATCTATTGGATAATATCTTTCTTGGAAATATTTAGTGAATAGACGCAAGCCTAGTCACACGACTAGTCATCAAGTACTTGAGTACTTGCTTTACATATGGACCAATAAGGAGCTGGTCAAAGTTGGCGGCTGTGACTCATCGCGGAGGACCAATAGAAGCTTGACATATGGCGTGACACCTCAGCACCTGATGACTCGCCATGTTCTAGAAACGATGACTCGCCACATCATGGAAGCTTGTAGAAATGCTGACTCACCTTGTGACTCGCCGTAGTGAGTCACACGTTCCAGAAGGTTCCCTGACGACTCACCATGCTGACTCAGTGCTATGACTCACCATGCTGACTCAGTTGTTCTAGAAATCTCCATGGTGACTCATCATGCTGACTCATCGTAGTGAGTCACTTGTTCTAGAAACTTCTCTTTGATGACTCGCTCTTTAACTCATCAAGGGTAATTAGTAGAAAAATGATCAACAATAGTTGCTACCTAGCTAGAATAAGAGAAAAATTTAGGTATATTTTATTATCTATTGGACAATAGACATTGACTTTATAAGCAGTAATTATTGTTCATTGCTTAAAGTATACCAAAAAATATCTTGATCAAAATATCTTAAGCATTCATCTTTTTCATGAAGTCTATAAATAGGAGGGCTTTGGTTCATTTTCATCTTTTGCATGAAACTCTCCCCCTTTTCTCTCCTTGTGTTCCACGGCTAAACACCTTTGGAGACCAAATTTCTACACTTGCTCATCTTTTATTCATCTCCATCCATGAAGCCAAAAACCATACACCAAACTCTCTCACTTTCTCTCCCTCCATAGATTTGGCCAAGCACCTATATCCACTCTCCAAACTTCTATAATTCTTACCAATATCATTTCTTGAATCCTTATACCATTCTAAGATACTTTGATGTTGTGATCATCTTCATTTCTTGCTTGAAAACCAAAAAGTTCTCACCTTGTTCTTCAAAGGGAGCTTACGGCCAAGAGGCCTAAATTCCTACTATCACTTTCCAATAATTTTAACCAACTTTATTTCTTGAATCCTTACATCAATCCAAGCATCTTCATAGTTGGAGTCTTGATCAAAATCATCCATCTTGAAGGAGTTCTTTCAAAGCCAAACATAAACAATTCTTACCTTTCCTCTCTAGAGAAGCTCACGGCCAACCACCATCGAATACCTTCCAAGCTTCAATAATTCTATACAACCTTAGATCTTGAATCTCCATGAAATTCTAAGGAACTTTTATGTTGGAGACTTTCCCTAATTCTTCCATCTTCAACCTTGTTCTTCAAGCTAAAGATTGACGCTTTATTAGTGAAGTTCATTAGTCTTCACTTTTCTTTTGATTTTCAAGGTTCTAACCATGATTCTAATCCATGGTTTTCTTATTCAAGTCTTATATATATTGATTATGTGTGCTTATTTTGATTTTTTTTTTAAGAAGCTCTTGGTGGTGAAGGACTTGTACAAGAAGCAAAGCAAGGAGCTTTGGAGGTTTCTCCAAGAGGTAAGAGGGAGATTACCCTCATCAACCATGTGTTGGTGGTGAGGAGTGGATTTGTGTGTGGTGAAAAATCCATAAGGATTTGTTTAAAGCTTTTCCTATTTGTGATTGATTATGTGTGCAAGCATGTCTATAGCTTTAAAATATATGGCATGTACATAGATGTATGATAATTATTGTAGGATGTGAATAACATGTGAGGATTTGCATGAGTGTTCCAAAGAACACAAGGAAGCCTACGGCTTCACCAAGAAAAAGAGAACCAAAATGTTCTCAACCATTTTCTAAAAGGTTGACTTAATTGATTTAATTGGATTAATGAAGTTTACAATGACTTAGAGGATGGAAAATAATTTAAAGATGATTTGTAATGAATATAGTGGATTTCAGCCAACAAGCCATTCAATATATATTTGATTCCAAAATTATTTTCTAAATGTGGACTAAATAGTTAATTTAAAGAGAATTCAATTGCAATGAATTTTGGAGAAACAAAATAAATGAACTTAGTTTTGGAAACATAATTAGAGGAATTAAGTATGAATAAGAAATGAATTGGACACTTGAAAAATACTAACGTAGAGCTCACCCTTTGGGTTTTGAAGCGCATTAGTAAGTTTCAAGGTGTAAGTAATGGTTATGACTAAAAAAGGTAATTTTTAAACGAAAACATAGAAAATATCATTTAATAGATTTTCTAGACGAAATGCTGTAAAAAATTTAATTAAAAATGAACCAAGAATGGAGAAAGTTTCAAAATATAATTTAGAAAGCAAAGAAATATTATACGTAGTTGAAAAATTAATAGAAATAGCTTACGCGTATTTAAAATAATGATTTTTAAATTACACAATTGAGAAAATGATTTTAAAATGTTACGCGACTAAGAAAATGATTTAAAAACATTACGTAACATTTAAAACATCAAAAAATATTTACGCAATTTAAAAACATTTAAAAAAGGTGACGCGATTGTGAAAACGCGATAAAATCTTTACGCGACTAAAAGGAACAGTAAGTTTTACTGTCTGGCCAAAGTGGTGGACCCGGACATGTTGAGAAATAGTACTGTCAAGTGAAGACATACTATATTTAGAAATACTAATGCTGAGGGTATTTATGTAATTATAGTTCATATACATACAGTGAGTTATCATGCACTGAGCATTGTATAGTCAATGGTTGTTATGGCATTTGTGCCTAGGAGTGAATGAGAGCTAGATAGTGTGATCCAGTGGTGGATCTACTGAGGACATCAGGGCGCGGTGATTCACAATGACCTATGTTGAGGGTCCAGTTGCTTACCAAATAGCCTTACCACCTTTTCTTTCTAATCTCCACAATGTCTTTCATGTGTCACAACTTCGAAAATATATTCCTAGCCCTGATCATGTCATAGCACCTGACACGGTACAATTAAAAGGAAACTTAACTTATGAGACAACTCTTGTAAGGATTGAGGACTAGAAGGTAAAGCAACTCAGAGGGAAAAACATCCCATTGGTCAAAGTAATCTGGAATGAAACAACCGGAAATCCAACATGGGAGTTTGAAGACAAGATAAAGGAGTAATATCCACAACTATTCTAAGGAATGAAAATTACGAGGACAAAATTTCTATTTGAAGGGGAGAGTTGTAACACCCTGAAAATTTAGAATTTCATGATAAATAATCGTTTTATAATATTTGTCATTTTTGTGAATTTTTTTGGATTTTTTTGAGAACACGGAATATTTTAATATTATTCTTTATTTTACGTGCACACTGAGCAGAACCGGAGAAATGAAATATTTTTTCCGAGGACCTTGATTTGTGGAAATGTCGATGGGGGATCTTACTAAACCCGAGGCTGGACACGATTTACGAGGTTTCACATTTTTTCATATTTTTATCTAATAAATAAAAATCGTTGTGTATTTTATTATCTGTTGGACAATTAACATTAACTTCTGTAAACTGTAACCATTGTCCATTGGATAATAGCTTGTAGTAGAAATCTTATCTTATCCAAAAGAAATCTACTTTATGTCAAATCAAATCATCTTTAATTCAAAAAGAAATGTATTTTAATCAAAGCTTCTCAAGGAAGCTTTGACCAAAAATGACCAAAATGCCCAAAACTTACATGAGAAGTCAATCTCTCCCTCTCTTTCTCTCTTGTGTGTCGCGACTTTGGAGCCTTTGGGGAGCCAAAATATGGCTTTTTACCTTATTATTCCTTACTCCAAAATCCTAAATCACAAAAAGTTATTACCTTTTCTCTCTTCATTTCCTCTTCATCTTTTTCTCTCTTCTTCTTCCTCTCTTACTTTCCACTCTCCACGGCAGCAGCCCTTCCATGTGGCCATCTCCATTTGCTTGCTTCACTACTACCATTTCTACACTCTTATTCTCATGCTAAACCTTTCCTCTTTGGTGATCATCTTCCACATCTATCATTTTCTTCACTTTTCTTCAAGAACAAAGCTTGAAGCTTTTGAGGTAAATTTTTGATTTCTTACCGTCTCTTCTTATTTTTCATTTCTATGGTCATTTTCATGGCCATAGATCCTTTCTTTTCAAGCCATTGGTGTTGACTTCTTAAGTTTGATTTCCTAGGGTTTTGGTGAGCTCTTGGCCAAATCTCACAAGAACATCAAGGGGGTCATTTTCGTGTTCTTCCTTTAGGTAAGAGGGAGATTTACTCACTTCAACCTTTATTGGTGGTGGGGGGACTTTTGAGTGGTTGTTGATGGAGGAATCCATAATGGATTGCTCACTTTGTATGCTTATTTTTCATGTTATGTGCCTATTTGATTTATATGGAAATGTTGGTTATTTTGAATGCCTTGATGATGTTGGATTGCTTGGATTAGATGAATGGAAAAATGTAGGGTTTTCTACCCATTTATGGGAGGTCACGGCCATAGGCTATATTTTGGGGGTTTGAGTTTGATTTTTGTATGAATTGGAACTTAGGTAATTAGGTGCTAAAAAATTGATGAAAATTTGTGGGACTTTTGTATTAGGGAGGCTCACGGCCTCCATGGGGTTTTATTAGTCCAAGTTGTGATTTTGTGCAACCTTGGGACTTAAATAATTAAGTGATAAGTGATTAACAATGTGGTGAAAGAATAAGGGCTAAACTTTTATTATAGTGAGGTCACGACCTTAAAGGGGTCTCTTGGACCCATATTTGTGCATCAACTAAGGCTTAGATGACTAGGATCATGGGTTCAAAGAAATGGAAATGTGACTTGTATTGGATTGAAACGACTATGTGTTATTGTTGAAGATTTAAATATGTTATGTTGTTAATAATTGCATTGGCCAGTTATGGCATGATTTTTAGAAAGTATATCACTGTGAAATATACATGAATATGTTGATATTTAACTTAACCAAATTATGGTATGTTTCATGAGAAGTATATTATTGATGAATATACATGATGTGCATTGAATCATCATGCATTTGTGAAAGTCTGTTGGACTCTATTATTAAGGTTGTATATGCCTAGGAGATTGAATCACACCTTAGTACGGGTGCGAATAGACTAAGTGTAGGTTATATTGTTGCCCTTTGGGGCGTCGAGGTGCGAGTGTCTCATAATAGACAGTGGCAGCTCCATTGGGGCCGTGGGATAGACCGATACAAACACACCGACGATTCAGACCGAGATACTATCCTATATCGCGATCTTGTTGAGAGTGCCATGTATAAGCCATGTTGCGCAAAAGATTATTTTTCTGATAAGCACTTTATTTTTAGGCTGACGAGAAACTGGCATGACTCCCTAATCATTCTCTCTGAATGTTTATGTCTAGCTCCATGGAGTAGGATTTTAGTACCTCATGCATTATGCATTCTCTGTCTCATATTTCTTCTAGCATGAGTGTCTATAACTATTATATTATCTCTTTTAATGTTGAAATAATTATCTGATTGATGACCTGCTCACTGCCTGAGATACTATTGTTATTTCCCTTTTATTGCTTGTTTTTATTATTATTGTTATATATATATATATATATATATATATATATATATATATATATATATATATATATATATATATATATATATATGTTGTGATGTTATGTGGGCGTCCTGCGCCATTCTGTTTTCTTACAACCATATTAGTATTGAATGTTGTGTGTCTCACCTCTTCCCTGTATCCCTGTATTTCTATTTTATTTATGTGCTTCTGAGAAGACATCCGTGAAGAAGGGGAAGCACCCGAGTTCCCTAGTTTTTGGCCTGATACGACTAGTGCTTGTTCAAAGATATCGTCTCGTCCGCGTAGATTTCGGGGATACGCGAGGATGACTTTCCATGGAGGTCTTGATTATTAGCATATTAACCTGAGCACGGATCGTTGCATTTATCATGGGGACTTGACAGTGTCGCTATCTTGGGGTTGCTACGACCCACCTGTTTTTAACTTTACTATTTTTGTTCATTTGGAGTTTTACCTATCTGCCCGTGATTTGTGGGATGATCTCTATTACACCCCACAAGAAGATTCATTCCATTCTACTGCACGAGCCTCTGCTCGTAATTCGGTCGCTCCGATAATGATTTCATCTGATGAGGAAGACCTAGAGAAGGATCTTGCTACGTTTTCTTCTCGTCAGTCTTAGGGGGCTGGTACTGTCGGTGGGTACTGATGGCTATTCGTATATCTTTTTGGGAAGCCTGATGTTTTGCTATTTTGATGGGTTATATATTTGTAAACATCTTGGGGGTTGGTAAAGCTTTTGCTTTTTGTATACTTGATGATATAATTAAATAGGCTTGATGCAAATATATATATATATATATATATATATACTATGTGAATGTATGGTTTTCTTTCATGCAGATTTCTGCTGTAATTATATTTATTATTTGCTCTTAACAAAAAAAAAGAATAATTTACATTTACCCAATTACTTTACATTTACGATTGAAGAGGCTTAATTATATATTAAATGAACCGAGTCTTAATTTACGATTTATTCATTTTTTCACATTTTATTATGGTGTGACGTTCCCTCTTCTCCTTGAAAAAAGGGTGTTACAGTCCCTGGGGGTCTATTGCTTATAGCATTGGCTAGCTGCCCCACTTGCATCTCAAGAGCTCTGATTAAAGACATTTGGCTCTGAAGAAGAGAATAATTTTTAGCCAGATGAGTATCGGTTTTAGTCATGTATGAATTAGTTTTCACCATGAATTGCATGAACATATCTTCCAATGCAGGTTTCTTTTCTTGCATAGGTGGTCTTGCTTGCGATGAGAAACCAGGAGGATATGGTGGTCTCTCATTGCCAGTGGATGAAGATGCTAACCCTTGGTTATCCCTCCATGAAAAATTGGGGTGGTTTCTCCACCCAGGATTATATTGCTATGAGTATGGGTTATTCTGAGGTGGACGATAGTTCCCCGCATATTGAACACTCTCCAAAGTGGATGGCCAACTATCGTTGGCATGATTATTCCCTCACCAATCAGACAGCACAAAGGGGCTTTGATTAGGGTCTGCACCCAAACTGTCGAACTTGTTTGCTAATGATGCCACCTAAGTCGACAAAGATGTAAGTGCATCAATGTTATGAACTCCAGCTACCTTCCTTTGAGTGTTTCTTGCTGAAGGCCATTGGTAGCTATTAGCGGCCAATTCTTCCAACAATTGGTATGCTTCATCGAAAGATTTACTCAATAATGAACCACCTGCAGCCGTATCCACAATTGGACAATGAAGAGGTAGTACTCCTTTGTGAAATGAGTAAATATAGTGCCACAGAGGTATTTTATGATGTGGACAACTTCTAAGCAGGTCCTTGTACCTCTCCCAGGCTTTGTACAAGGATTCAGATTCTGATTGCGTGAATGAAGTGATGTCATTCCTAAACCTAGCAGTCTTGGCCGGAGGAAAATATTTGTTGAGGAATTTTCTGCACATATCCACCCAAGTAGTTATAGATCCCGCAGGTAGAGATTGCAACCAGTTCTTGGCTCAATCTCTGAGAGAGAAGGGAAAGAGCCTGAGGCGAATGGCATCTTCTGAGACTCCATTGTGCCAGAAGGTGTCATAGATCTCTAAAAAAATTGACAAATGCGCATTGGGATCTTCATTCAACAAACTGCCAAATTGTACAGATGGCCGGTTTATTCTCAAAATTGTTCACGTGGATGGGAGGCTGTCCGATACTTGATTGGAGATTTTCCATTTGAGGATTAGCAAACTCCCTTAGAGGCCTCGTATGATCATTGTTTTCTACCATTGATGGTACCTTATTCACAAAAGAATGAAATATTAAATTAAAATTATAATTAAAGAAAAGACTTGAATTAGAACTAACAAAGCTCGATATTAATATTGGTAATACAAAAATTAACCCAAGAACCCTGACAACGGCTCCAAAAACTTGATGAGTTGGAAACCAACAGTTCTTTTGTTAACCGCAAGTGTATGTGTTACTCAAGTAATAAAAATGATAAGTAAGATCGTCTCCACAGGGACCATGGTAAATTCCAAAGCTAAATATTAACCTACAACTTAATTAATTTTATTCAAGCAAACGTAAATTAGAAAAGGGTGGATAAATAAAATATAATGCATAAAGAAAAGTAAAGATAGGTTGAGAACTTAGAGAATCCTTCTTCACCCTATATTCCTACTGAAAACATGCAATCCTTTTGAGCAAACAAACGATTAGGTTAGGTTAGTCTGAGAAACTAGCTTAGTTAAAAGCCTATGTCTAAGACGATTAACTCTATGCTATTTACCTAACTCACTATGCGTCCATGAAAACTAGAGCAAACAACAAGCATTAAGATTGATTCTCAACTGAGACTATACACGACTAATAGGTATATGTCTATCCTATTAACGAATCAACTCACTCCTCCATTGGAATAAAGTTGAACATGCATCTACTATACAAACGATCTAAAACCTAAAGTCCTATGTCTAGGCTCAACATATTTCAATAAACCACCCACAAGTTGATCAGACAAATGAGAGTATTAAGCACAATATGGTAGAACAAAACTCAAATCTTTCATATAAACTCAAAAGGGTACAAATCAATCAATATTCAAAAGAATATTCAAAGAAAGCTCTAAATACAGCTAGCTACACAATGAATACGAAAATGTAAACAAAAATCCATATTCAAGATAAATTGAAGAGAAAGAGAAGAAGAAACTAAAGAAGAAGCCCCAATGGGTTGAGCCTTGAAGCTTGGATCTTAGTTCCTTCAACCTTCTTTCAACCTCACAATGCTTTCCTAACCACTGGGTTCTCCAATGGGCAAAAGCCGCAAAATGTACTAAGAGAGACGGAAAAGAGAAAACTAAGAAAACCTAAGAGTAAGAAAGTCACTAAAAAGTTTCTTTGCTGAAATCTGTTTGGCACGTATTTATAGACACATAGATTTTTGCGTATCACGCCGCAACGTTACACAATACGCACCGCGGTGCGCAAAACTTAGGGCACCAACGCAGCGGCATTCACTTCCTTGCGCCACGGCATGAAAGTCTCGGGTTGACAGGGTGCACAAGCAGATAGCGGGACGCCGCAACGTGATGTACTGGAGCTTGTCTTGTGATTCCTCATTCAATGCAAGGTCTTTTCTTGCTTCAAGTTGGTTCTTTTAGGACCATCCTACAATTGAGAAATCAACCAGTCAAATACAAATGTAATCAAGCTCAAATCAACTAAAGATTAGGAAGAGTTAAAGCAAGATTAGAGAGATAGACTTCAACATGAATTTTACATGAAAATGAGGCTAAAGTCTTCCAACAATTCCTAACAATATGGACAAAGCAACCAATAATGCATAGAAATAGGATACAAATAACTGCATTCTATAGAGTTATCAGTAGTGTGACCCTTTGGTTTAATTTCTTCATCCCTTTCATCCTATGAAAGAATGTAGATTGGGTATTTATTAAAATTATAGTAATTTTTTTTTGGTGCAGGATGATTTCTTGCCAAGAACTCTTACTCCATTGGAAGATATATTCAAATCATTATTCCGGTTAGTACTGCCTTTTCTATAATATGGATATGAGCGCATTAGGTTTCAAGTGATTGTTATTTGCTCTTGATTTTGTTTTATGTTTATTGAGTTGAGTAAATTATCATGATGGTCTCTTAATTCTTAAACCATGCCTTGATGATTTATATAGCTTGCCCTGCTTATTATTCATGGTTTGCCTGAGGGACACCTTTATACCAGAGGGTAGAAAGCTCAGAGATCCAACGAGACTTTACGCGCCTGGACGAATGTAGCATATTATTGAGAGAAAACTTTATAGGTACTGACTTGCAACAGTTTTGTTCATAGTAAATTCCTCTATAATGTTCAATATTGTAATTGCTCATCTTGATTCTGGTAGTTCAAATGTTCCCACTGTCAAAATTATAGAGTTGCTTGTCTATCTGTCACTTGGATATTTATAGAAAATCATCTATGGCTACATTATCCTTACATTATGTCATAATTACATGGGTTTTCTTTATTTAAGGAGTTTGTTCATTATGTTAAGCTTCAACACGAGTAATAAAAAATCCAACTGTTGTACCCAGTATTGATGTGACTTACCACATGAAAGTGTTGTTAATTTTGCAAGATGGGCACTTTCTACTGTCATATAAGATTATTTCCACATCATATATCTCGAGATAATGAATTTTCTCATCTAGCTTGTTAAGTATTATGTTAGATAATTTAACAGCTTTTTTAGTGAAATCTTTGAGGTGCTGTTCTTTTTGTCACAGTTCACAAAGTTCCAATTGAAGACTAGATAAAACGGTTTTTCATCTGACTAAATTTATGTATCATCTTCAGGTTCAGTTATTGATATATTTCATGCTCAAATATGCAATGGAGATTTTACGACCGGATCTAGTGTCATCACATCATACTACTTCAACTGGACAACAAGCACAGTTGCCATTTCTCTTGCTTGCCTTGGCATGACAGTTCTTCCTGTAAACATTGTTGTTGGAAGCTATATAAGCAATATGTTTAACGACAGGTAATGTGTAATAAAATCAATGCTTCATTTGATTGTCATCTATAAAAGCTATTTTATGCTCTGTTTGGATTTTGTGGAAAGATACATGATAATACATTTTACATTTAATTCTCAACAAAAAAAAGAAAGCAATAGAAAATTTCCAAGGGATTAAGATTTTCATTTTCTCTGTCTTTTCCAAGATCCATTCAAAACTTTGAAATTGTTGAAATATTTTCCGTAGGAAGCTAAGAAGCTAAAGGTGAGTTCAAGAGATGACTCTTTACTCTTTAGTCAAGGTATCTACATGCTTTTCCAATGAAGTTGTTTGTGTCCAGATTGCAAACCTGATTGTGTTTCTTTTTTTGTCTTTTTTCCATCAGCGTCAACACATGATCAAGTGGCAAAACAAACATTGTACCACTTGATCAAATATTCTATTTTTGTTGGTGTTATATAAATTACGGCAATTCTAACTGCCATAATTTATATTTTTTTTTGTTGGTGTTATGTAAATTACGACAGTTTTAACCGTTGTTTTATGCAAAAAAAACTAAACCACCATTTTATACATGGTAAATTGTGATGGTTGTCGTGGCGGCTAACGGTAAATTGTGACGGTTGTCGTGACGATTAATGAAAAACCGTTGTATCATACTGAACGGTGAAGATAATTACGTCAGTTAAAAAAATGGCAGTTATCGTAATTTACCTATATTTTTTTGTAGTGAAAAGAGCTTCCTACTTCTTCCTACCCAAGATATATAGGGAACAAAAAGGCATCCCAGAACAAAGGTTTTCCTAGAAATGTGCAAGTAACGTGTTTTCTAAACCAAAATCTTTTAAAATCATTGCATAAGCATACTTTGGGCTTCCATTAGGCATAATCATACATCAACATGCTTTACATAAAATGTCAAGTGTATGGACAATTGTCTTGTTTTATATTGGTTGAAGATCAATGTATAGCTTAAAGGTGTGTAATGAAGAGAATGATAATGCTTTCTTGCGTCCATAACAGTTATAATGAATATATTGAGTTATGTTGAATTGCTATGTATTGATTAAATTGTTTTCTTAATTAAATGAACTGTCTGCCTCGAGAAGAAAAATGACTAAGTTTTTCCTTATGCCACCTTTCCATTTATATATGTATGTATAACTTGATTTTTCTTGAAGTAGCTGGATTTATTATGATGCCATGTTTCAAAATATACTACTGAGAATTATAAGTTCTCATCCCATTTTCTTATTTGCATGGTAAATCCAAAGACTGATCATAGCAGGAGCAATGGAGGACACTGAAGACTTAGTTTAATTATTTTGTTTATATTAGTGATGTACTCAATTTATTATATACTTAGTTCATTAATTTCTTAGTTTGTACATATATGCCATGAGGCTAGTTATGTATCCTTATACATCTCAGAAATATGTTGTAAATTCGTAGTAAAGAACAAGTTTCGATTTGTGTAAAAATATCTTGATCTCTTTACTTTTATTTAAAGGCTCTATATATCTATGTGTTATTAGTTATTACACAGGTTTCTATTTGGATATTACATCTAGAAGTAACTAGCCTAATGTTGTACACCTGAGTATATGTATAATATGCATAGTTGTAGTATTGAGGTGTTACACATATACATACAACGAAGTCATTATAGAAAATCACAAGGAATTTTCCATCAATTTAACCATGCAGAATTTAAGAAGCAAAGAAAGATAGAGCATAGTAAAGATACACAACAACCCCTACCTATGTTTCTTTGTTAGTGGTATTCTATTTCTTTTCTTACTCTTCCTTTGTTTCTTCCTTCTTCCTCTTCTTTTTTTTTTTCATGTTTGTCTTTCTGATCTATTATTTATTTTCTTTCTTATCTCTATCTTTTATCTTTTACCTTTTCTCTTCTTTCCTCTGCTACAACCCATGTGAATGAAGATAAAATGAGAAACAAAGAGTGACAAAGTCAAAGACGGTGGAGAACAAAGTTTGAGGGATAAGGTCATTTGACTTTCTTGGTTAATTAGAAGTTTTGTATCTCTTAAGGATACTTTGATCTTTCATTGATGAGTTTTTTATTTTCTATAAGTGTTAGGAAAAATTTTAGAACTTCATTCAATTTCCATACTCATCATTTAATGATTATCTTTATACACCATTAACAACTACTAAGTTATATTACTCTTCTTGTGTTGTTAAAAATACTTAACTTATTCAATTGATTATCAGAAATTTACCACAACTCATTCTAAATATTTGTAACCTACAAATAAAGTTTTCACATTTATTTCTATCATTGATCTAAGGAATTTATGCTAAGTTCTTAACTAATATAAGATATTTTCACATCCAATATTATAACATTATACTTAAACTAGCTTAGAAAAATTACCAAAATTAATAAGTAACTCATAAAAGTATTATTGAGTTTCTACAATAATAATTAAGACTAATAGGTTAGGGAGGATGTTACAAGATTAACAAGAGAATCTTCCCTCGCTAAATTTAGTGATAGAGATATTTTCATCACTAAAATTTAGCATGTAGCAATCTAGTAATGATTTTAGCGACAAATTAAGTTGTCGCTAAATTGAGTTTAGTGACAGATTTTCCCCATTAGCAATGAATTTTTCCATAGCTAAATCTTGATTTCTTGTAGTGCAAATGCAGGAATTAGGGAAAGTGGTAAAAATAAAAGTTATAGTACTATATCTTAGATTCTTAAAGCTACTAAAATCACCTTGATTGGACATTAATTTGTAGCTCAATATGTTCTAAAATATTGCACAAAGGTCAGACAACAAAGTTACCCAATTTATATTTGATGGTGTTTCCTGTGTTCCATTGATTGGTTTCCTTACAAAGTAATACCAAATCAATGAGATACTATTCATATCAATATTTATAAATCTCATTAATTATAATTATAAAGAAATTAGGGAAGTCATCATATTAATTAAGATAAAAGTTACTAGAATAACAACATTTATGATAAGCTAAAACAGGAACAAAGCTAATCTTTGAAATTTAATGGCTAATTCATGGAAAATACAATAAAATCATAAAGCCATATAAATTTGAGAATTATCACTATTTTTATTAAAAGACATTAATTAGTTATAATTAAGATGTAATATAATATTAATTAAACATTAAAAATATGTATTAATTGCAACCTATTAGCTAAATATTATAGATTGGAGGATCTAGAGTTGTAAGTTGGTGGAGACGGAAAACTCAAGAAACCCAAAGTACAATACACATTAAGTAAACATCAATGATTAGAGTTTGTGAATGGGTTATACAACTTAAGCTATCAAATGTGTATGCTTCCAATCTGGCTAGGTGTGTTGCCGTGATGGAAGCAAAGTTCGGCATGAAAACTCATGACTTCCACATATTCATTCAGCATTTGCTCCTAATGGTATTCAATAACTCAAGGCTTTATTGAAGCCCATTTTGAATTTTGAATACATTTACTAAGTTTAGTCAATTGTTTATGGAATTGATTTTATCATTGTGGAGAAAGGATAAAATACATATGAAAGAGCATAACATTCCAATCATTTTATGTAAATTGATACAATTATTTCCGTACATTTTTTGACTCAATGTAGCACCTTCCAGATCATTTGCCACACGAAGCAAGAGTCAATGGTCTCGATATAGATGAATGTATCATTTTGAAAGGTTGGTTCATTATTGTCATTCTTTCGAATTCAATTCTCGTAGTGTATATCCTTAATTTTTGCACTAATCATTTGAGATAATTCTATTACTTTTATATGTATCTTAAAAGATAAGGTGATGAACAAGGCTTCATTTGCGAAGCTTATTTAGTGAAAGAGGCTTCTACTTTTACATCGTATTACTATCAGCCTGTTATCCCTTCTAGTAGGACAAAAGTCTAATGTAATGACAATAGTGGTGAAGGAAGTTATGATAACCTGCCATTGTTTATGTTATTTATCTAGGTCGCCCTTCTACAAAACGCGCCTCCAGTGCCCTGGAAGAAAGAGAAATGGAAGTTGTTAAATTATATGTTCTTTTTAAATTTTGCAGAGGTAGGGCCTTTTTTTAAGTAAGTTCTCAAACATATGTCAATTATTTGTATGATGGCGGCGTTTAAAGCATATGTTGAATGATTTAAATCTTATATATATGCAGCTTATATGCAAATATGTTGTGAGAAGTAAACCTTGACATAAATGACTCGGAAGCTGACTAAATGTTGGCATGTGAAAATTGAATTAAGCCTAGCCGACGGTGGTTGCTTTCTCATACTAAACATTGTTGTTCCGCCAGATTTGTTTCGAATATGGAAGCTACCAAAGAGGGAAACTTGCTCTTTGGTAGTGGGCCCTTGGAAGCTTGATGCAAACCTCCTAAATGTGATAAGATTAAGCAATGCTCACGTAATAAATTAAAATGGAAACTCTATTAAGAACAAGACAAACGATATACGGCTTGTGGGAAATGGGAATTCAATTGCACTAATCAATAGGAACATGATAATGGAGCCAAGTGAACAACTGAAAATAAAAGGGTAAGCTATCAATAAAATCTATAAACAAAGAAATAAAGGAAAGGAAATATGGTTGAAAGAAACGAATGACACTAAAAATGAAATGGTTGTGTCTTGTTGTTCTAGGTTGTTGTTTGTGTGTTCTTTTGCAAGTTTGGATTCCTTTCAGCCACATTTGGAGAGGAGTCTAGGACCCAATTATATGTTGGGGATTTGTAGGATTAGATCAGCTACAACTTGTAATACAAATAGGGATTTGGAGGAATGGCAAAACACTTGGGCTATAACTTGTTGGTTGTTATGGCAGTGGAGAAACAAAATAAATATTTGAAGAATCATATTATAGACTAGTAAACCCTATGAAGGTTAGTGAATCTTGGACAATGTTATCTGATCTTAAGAGAAGTCCATGATTGTTGACCTGGAAGGAAGAACAAGCCAGTAATGGAAATCAAGTGGGTCCCTCTAGAAGAAATGGTGGGTCAAAGTTAATACTAACGGAGCTTGTAGGAGGAATCCTAGCAAAATTAACATAATGTGGAGGTCTGGGACTTCTTGAGATAGTGGGTCAAAGGGTACACTTAAAACTTGAGAAAATCGAATGTTTTCATGGTTAAGATTTGCGGAGCTTAGGAAGGTTTCATGTTAGACATGAATTTGGGATATACGAGAGTTTGAATTTGGGATATACGAGAGTTTGACATGAATACTCTCTTGATGTGACCCTCGTAATAAAAGGAAATAGGGAAGAGTGTGTTTAATTGGGGGTGTTTTAAAATTTTTAGTAACATGGGAAAATCAACAAGGATTCATAAAAAATTAATAAGAAGAAGAAATACGTGACCAAAGAAAAGAGTCGACAATGGGAAGAAGCTCGACACAAGAGCTGTCGACATGAGAAAAGGAGTCAACGCAAATTTGGATTCACGTCAATTAAAGCAAAGGACACTAACCACCTTAGAGTCCAAGGAAATTGCCTGGGCCGCATGTAATTGTCAAAGACACGTTGTAAAGAGGAAAATATGGAGACTAATCTCGAAAGGAAAGCTTAACTACTTAAAAGTCATCCAAAATCTAAGAATTTTTAAAATTCAAAAGGAAGCGTGATTATAGCTAAAGGAAGCATAAATAGCAGAATTGAAGAAGAAAAAAGGGCTTGACACTTGCGACTCTTCACACACATAGCAGGAAAAGAGTCCCTCAAGCGCCTTTACATTTTCAAGAATTTTTCCTTTCTTTTGTTTAGTTCTTTAGTCCATTTTACCCTTTGTTGTTTTATTGTTATTGTAATGCTTACAACTCTATAAGTTGTACTCTTTATTTTCAGTTAAATCAAATTACTATTTCTTATACATATTAATGTCAATATGCATTTCGTTGACTCAACACTTGCATTCATAAATTTAGACACTGTGTGAAAATAGAAAGCTCATAAGAGGAAGCAATTCCATTTCCCAAATCGAGATTGTTGAATCACACCGCCGATTAGATTGTTGAAATTTGATGGAAACAGGAAATTAATTAAAGTCAGCCATATGTTTAAGGAATAAAACAAGTGTGTTGATAGGCTTTCGAACTATAACAAGCATGATCCTATATTGAGGATTTTGGAAGTCCCCACAGCTGAGCTTAGCAGTTTGATTCTCTCTATGATGATATGAGAATGTCTACTCTTCCTTCGTATATTGTGTGGCTACTCTGTTTGGGGCTTTTGCCCTTTTTATCACCCTAAAAAAGAGAATAATAAATCTAAATAAAGACATTTACATTTTTGAAATTGTGGTTACTATGTGTGTTAATAAGTATTAATTTTTTCTATGTAAAAGAAAAATTAAAGAAGATATGTAGGAAACAAAAATAATTACTAATGGTAACATACATATAAATAAAGTCCTTATACACTCTTAATAATCTTTATAGTAATTCAATAAAAAAGATACCTTACTAAAAAGAAAGAATATCGAATTTTAAGGCTGCACATTGGTTGGGTTAGGTTGGGTTTAAGGGAAAATCAAATCCAAACCGATCAATTCAATTTCGGTTGGTTTTGCCAAAAAAATTTGGCTAACCCAAACCAAACAAAACTGACCAAGATCAGGTCAGTTTGGATCGAATCATCAGGTTCATGTTTTTTTTTTTTTTACACATCCCTCTCCAAGCATAAACAATAGTCCAAACTAGTATGAAAAAAATCCTAAAACCAACACCATTCCCTTCTTCACAACAAGAAAATGCCACACTCTTTCTCAATCACAACCAGAAAACACAAAGAATGGAATTCAGTGACGGTAGAGACTAGAGAGTTTTAAACCAAACTAGAAGAACCCACCCAAGACATGGATAATAAATTGGATATACAAGACATAGACTTGATCTCATTTGATGGCACCACTCACAGTTGGAACTCGTTTGTCAATGGATCATGGCATCACTCACTCATAGCTCGATGATCTCGCTAGCAATGGTGTCTTTGACAAAGCGTCGTTGGCAATGGCGTCACATTAGCAGATTGGGGTTAGGGTACACAAAGAAACATGGGTAGGATTGGGAATTCTATGGCCCTATTTGGTACATAGTGTAAGGCCTGGTAGTATAAGCTTACATTATATGGCTCATATTTGTCATATGTTTGTTATGACATATGATATGATAAAGTTATTCAGTCCATCCATTCCAATCTTATAATCATAGCATAAACTTATCAGGCCTTATGTGGCCTGATAAGACATAATAGGATTATTTTGTATTAGGTTGAATAATAAATACAACATTTCAATCCTAAATTAACCATAGCCCTTTGTTTTCCTCTTACAACTACAGGTGTCAATTCAGGTTGTGCTAACTCGTTGCGAGCTGGGCCATATACAGGCCGGGCTAGATCAAACCAAATTTAATTTAGGCAAGTAAATTGTTAGCTCGATAGTCCACAGTTCCTTTTTCATTCTTATAGTTAGAGTCTAAAAATGCTAATTTTAAAAATTTATTTGACTAACTTATGTTGAAAAGCTTAAATTAACTATATTAAAAGATTTTAAATTAAATTTTATTTAAAATTAATATATATTAATTATAAAATGACATTTTAGTAAAATTGAAAAGTAAAAAAAAATAATTTTAATAATTGATTTTGACTGTTTTCTTGTGAGCCAACCTGACCCACTGTAGGCTAACTTGCGTAGGGCAAAAAATTTTTAAGCTTCAATTTTGTTGGCCTTGCTCATGTATTTTGTTCAGTTATCTGTGTAATGCCACAAAACTAATACTCTAAGTATATCTAAATTACACGAAAGTATTTAGATTTAGGTATGTTTCCACTAAACTATTTTTTTCCTTGATAATTGTAACACCCTTGTGGGGATGTCACATATATAAAGAGAAATAAATAAAATCTACCCAAGTTGTAAAATATTTATTTCATATTAATATGGGTTGTAAAATAATTCCTGTTAAACAGAATATTATTAAATAAAATAATGCAGAAACATAAAGTAAACAGAAATACATCACCCATAATATACATATGGTTCAAGTTATAAGTTATACAAATAATTTACAACTAAAACTACAAATATTTAAACAGAAACAATAAAGAAAATAGTAAAGAGTCAATATATACATACGCAGACGCGCCCAAAAATACATCATAAATATTTATCCTCTGATGGATCACTGTCAAGAAACTCATCAGAAGATAAATATCCAGGATGCCTCGACACTCAGAGGACATGAGACCGCGCAGTCGATACGAGTGTCATCTCACTAGGCTCAGTGGATACACCACCCCAGTGACGCCTAATGGATAAAGGTAACTCTAAGTGCAGAAACACAGTCGTCGTCATCACTGGCTCGTCATCAAACCTATGATGTAGGGACACAGTCAGCCGTCCTGCATACGTCACGGAGTCTCTGTCTCCTCACATATGCCAAGCTAATGATCCACCGTGAAACTCGAGTGTCACAAACCCCAAAAATTCAAGCACCGCCATATCCAAACCAATCAATCCAATGGATATAGATGATCAGATGGTTCTTGATCGTCGAACTGATCTTCGGCTTGCTGATCTTCCTCCTCCTCGGGATACAGAATCTTAAGAGGCTGTTCCTCTTCCTCAAATTCTTTACCACGTAAAATAAATATACAGAAAACACATACAATAAAGAAAGAGGTAAGACAATCTAAAATCATCACAAACATGGCAAATAAGAAAACGACAGACAACAGATATACAGTTCATGCAATATGAAAAGCTATAACAGTAATTTAATAACAGTATAGTGTAAAGATCTAATTATCATGACAACACATGATTTCACAGATAAATCAATAACACATACAATATAACATCACAGATAAAATAAATTTCAGAAACAGACAATTTCTCAGGATCAATAACCAAATAAATAAATAAACAGATAAAATAAATAATGTTCAAGATATAATTAAATGCAACATGACACGATCCTACTCCAAGGAGCTAAACACAAATAGATATCAGAGAGAGAATGACTCGCAAAATCTATTAGTACTACGGCTGCCCAACCAAACTATTGCGCTGTAACACTTTGTGTCTATAGCCCCAAGTCATATGGAATCCATCATCCAAAGCATGGTGTAGTTCACGGTCTCACATTGTGGCACTACAGGCAATGTACTATTAGATTTTACGAAATCTCGATTAAAAATAGTGCGTGTCGAGTCCATTAGTGTGCTATCGGTTACCACGGCCCAGCGGAGCGACCGACTGTCCAAATATGGGATCCCGTACACTAACGTCTTCAAGTTCATAAGAACAATGAACCACACTACGTTTATCGCATCGACAACACGATGTGATTCACCTCGTCAACCAATCCACCAAAAACTGGCATAACCAAGATATCCTCAAAGATAAAAAGATACAGTAAGTCCCACCGGACAAATACTGTTCCAAAGTCTATACGGGTTCACCTCATAGCCCGACAGCAGAAAAGAGAAAAATAACAAAAAGTACCTTTTTGGTCAATCGCGTAGAAATTTTATCGCGTTTTCACAATCTCGTCGTTTTTACAAACGTTTTTAAACCGCGTCAATTTATTTTTCTGTTTTCAAAATCGCGTAGAGTTTTTAATACATTTTCTTAATCGCGTAAGATTTTTAAATTATTTTCTTGTCCAAACTCCTTAAAAATTACTGTTTAAATAAACAGAAATAATAAATAATACGTTTAAACTACGTAAAATATTTTTCATACCGTATACTGTCTTTTGGACATCTTTTCTATCTTAATTGCCCGTTTTTACTAAAAATTGACAGTATTTTGCTTAGAAAATTATATTAATGGTTTCCTAATTTTTTCGTAAAAATTCTGTTTATTTAATTTTTAAACCATATAATTAATTCTTTTGAAAACTACTAACATGCTTCAAAATTACAGCATGAGCCATATGTTAGAAATTCTCAAAAGTTACTGTATTTCCTTTCTAACAATAAAATCAATAGTTTTAATTTAAGATACTTAATTCTAATCAATTAATTTCTTTAAAACTCCTCTTAAAAAAATTCCTTTTTAATAAATATTGCATTATTTTGATTGAAAAAGGTTTGGAATTGATCTTAGAAATCATATATAAGTGGTTTGGCATGTTGGCCTAAACATAAAATTATATCATTTGATTGTCTAAATTCATTTTCCTTAATCTAAACAATGTGATACCTTGTTAATGTTCCTAGGTTAATTAAATCTCATTTTAGGATAATTAAGAGAACATTTTGGTTCTCCATTTTGGTCATGGCCGTAAGCCTCAAGGTTTGTGTTCTTTGGAACACTCATGCAATCCTTGTCATATTATTCACATCCTATAAATTATCATACATTTCTAACACATGCAATATATTTCTAACACATATAACCTAAATCAAAGCTTGTAAACATGCAATCAAAGCTTATAGACATGCAAATTATTACAAACATCAAATAGGAAAGCTACTAACAAATACACAAACACATAAACAAGCTACTAACAATCACACAAATGAATCCTTATGGATTCTACAATCACAAAAATCACACCCCATCTTCTTACCACCATCCATAGATGATAAGATTAGTCTTCCTCTTACCTTAAATGAAGACTAAAACTCTTTCACACCTTTCCTTATATTTCGGTTTTCTTCTTCAAAATCACCTAACAAGCTTAAACAAAACTACAAGTTACTAACCATAGAAAGAGAGCTTAAACCATGGAGAAATCATGGCTTAGAACTTTGAAAAAGAGTTTAGAAAAGAAAAACTAGGAATTTCACCTTCTTGGTTAAATCTTCCAAGTAGGTTTTCAAGCTTCAAATGAAAGATTTTGCAAGAACTCTGTCAACTAGAGATGTTCTTAGGATTGTGTTTAGGTTTAGAAAACTTGGTTGGATAGAATTTTGGGTGATTGGATAGTATGGATATGTGTTTGGCCGAATGGAGCTTCAAGAAAACATCAATGGTGTTTAGGGTTTTTGGAAGAGAGAGAAGAGAGAAAATGCTTGAAGACAAAGTGATTTTTGGTCTTCCAAATGTGGCTTGGCCGTAGCCTTCAATGCCATGCAAGGTGTCCTTGGGCTTGGCTTCATCCTAGCCTTAGAATGCATCAAAGGTTAAGATTAAAACTTGGTTAGCAAGCTTGGCTCCCATTGGTTCATCATTGCCTTGTCATTAGCCTTAGTCACCATGCTTAGTCACTAATTAACCTAGTCATCTAGCTTAGTCACTTGTTCTAGAGAATTCCTTCACTAATGATGCTTAATTAAGCTACTAACTTAACTGTATTAGCTAAACGTGGGTCCCGCAAAATATTTCCGGGTCCACTGTCATCTAATTATCCGACTAATAAAATAATATACAAAATTATTTTATTGGACATGATTAAATCCTAAAAATTAAAAGATTAATTATCGTCTCATTCAGAATTGGGTTTAGTAAGATCCTCATCTGAATAATTAAAACAAGATTTCCTACAGGAAAAATATTATTTTCCGTAGGAGCAAATCGCACAAAAAGTCCAAATAAAATCACAGACAAGTAATATTAAGTAATCGTAACATATAGAAAAATTAAAAACAAGACAATCGGGACATAACTGTTATTTTTCTATTTTTCCCCTGACGAAGCAAATCATCCAAAACGTTCAAATAAAATTACAGACAGTATTAATTGTATCGTATATCACCAGAAAAATTAAAAACAAGAGTTCGAAAAATTTTTTATTTTACCGTCTCGAAGCAAAATACGTAAAACGATTAAATAAAATTTTAGCCTCAGTAAAACATATTTGTATTTCATACGGAAAAACAAGAAACAGTAAAACAGGGACATAACAGTCATTTACATAAAAGCTTGAAAAACAACAAACAAAACATTCGAGACATTTTTCTAAAAATTGGGGTGTTACAACTCTCCCCAACAAATAAAAATTTCGTCCTCGAAATTCGCTGCACATCAAAACAAATGAGGATACTGATCCCTCATTTTATCTTCCAGCTCCTAGGTTGCATCACCCGTCACATCATTCCATATAACCTTCACTAGCTCGATCATCTTCCCTCGAAGCTGCTTTACCTTTCTGTCCTCGATTCTAACAGGTAAAGTCTCGTAAGTTAAATTCTCCTTCAACTGTACTTCATCTGGTTGTATAACATGCGTCGGATCTGGTATATACTTCCTGAGCTGAGATACATGAAATATATCATGCAGATTGGATAGAAAAGGCGGCAAAGCAATCTGATACGCCACAGGACCTATACGTCGGATAATCTGATACGGTCCAATGAACTTAGGAGTAAGCTTCTTAGACTTAATAACTCTTCTGACACCGGTCGTAGGAGTAACTCTTAGAAACACATGCTCACTCTCCTCAAACTCAAGAGGTCGTCTTCGTTTATCCGCATAACTCTTCTGTCTGCTTTGCGTCGTTCTCATCTTCTCTTGTATCATCTTTACCTTCTCCGTAGTTTGTTGTACAAGATCTGGTCCAACAGTCATACTTTCCCCATCCTGATACCAACATAACGGGGTTCAACATCGTCTTCCGTACAATGCCTCATAGGGTGCCATCCCTATACTTGAGTGAAAACTATTGTTGTAGGTGAATTCTATCAAAGATAAAAATTCATCCCAACTTCCTCGTTGCTCCAAAACACAAGCATGCAACAGATCCTCCAAAGACTGTATAGTTCTCTCTATCGACCATCGGTCTACGGATGATACGCCGAACTCGCCGCAACTTAGTTCCCATAGCTTCTTGCAGACTTCGCCAAAACCTTGACGTAAACCTCGGATCTCGATCAGAAACTATACATGTAGGTACGCCATGTAATCTAACAATCTCGCTGATGTACAATTGGGTTAATCTTTCTAACGAATACTTGATATTAATTGGTAAGAAATGAACCGATTTAGTAAGCCTATCGACTATAACCCATATTGAATCATGACCTTTCCTCGTCTTCGGCAAACCAGTAACGAAATCTATAGAGATACTATCCCATTTCCATTCTGGAATAGATAACGGTTGCAACATTCCAGCTGGTTTCTGATGTTCCATTTTCGCTTTCTGACAAACCAGACAAGATTCCACATATTCTGCTACGTCTCTTTTCATCCTCGGCCACCAAAACAACTTTTTCAAGTCTTGATACATCTTCGTCATCCCTGGATGTAAACTAAGATCACTAGTATGAGCTTCATCTAGAATCGACTTCTTCAATTTAGAATCATCAGGCATACAAATTCTTCCCTTAAACCTTAAGATTCCATCTGCTTCTTCTTCTACCGTCGCTTTATGACCTTGCTTTAGCAATTCTCTCTCATTTTGTAAAAATACATCTTCCTTTTGTTTATCTCGGACAACATCAAGAAATTCGTTTATGATCACAACCTTAAACAAATGAACTTTTTCAGGTAGAAACTCCACAGACAACCACAGATCTCGAAACTTATTGATCAACTCTTCCTCCTTGATCATCATTGCCGAAACACTAAGCACCTTCCTGCTTAAGGCATCAGCTACCACATTAGCTTTTCCCGGGTGGTATTGAAGTTGAAAATAATAATCCTTTAAGAATTCCAACCATCGCCTTTGCCTCATATTCAATTCTTTCTAGTCTAACAAGTACTTTAGACTCTTGTGATCACTAAAGACATTGAACAGCGCTCCATACAGAAAATGCCTCCACACTTTCAGAGCAAAAACCACTGCAGCCAATTCCAAATCGTGCGTTGGATAGTTCCTCTCATGAACCTTTAACTGACGAGAAGCATACGCTACAACATTCGGTTCTCGCATCAAAACGCAACCTAACCCTTGATAAGAAGCATCACAATACACGTCAAAAGTTCCCTTAGAATCTGGCAAGATCAACACAGTGTAGTTGTTAACCTCTTCTTCAACTCTTGAAATCTGGCTTCACGTTCTTCTGTCCACTCAAAAGCTTGACTTTTCCTCGTAAGTTGTGTAAGCGGTCCAAAGCAATCTTCGAAAAACCTTCGATAAACCTCCGATAATAACCAAGTAAGTCCAACAAAACTTCGAGCTTACATTCTTGTCTTAGGCCTTTCCCACCGTAAAAGCAGTCTCCACTTTTGATGGGTCTCTTGCAATACCTTCTTTAGAGATCACATAACCTAAAAACTGAACTTTTTCCAACCAGAACTTACATTTAGCCAACTTCGCATACAACAGCTTTTCTCTCAAAATCTGAAGAACAATACCAAGATGTTCAGCATGCTCTTCCTTAGATTGAGAATAGATCAGAATGTCATCGATGAAGACAATGACAAATCTGTCTAGATACGGATGAAAAATCCTGTTCATATAATCCATAAATATGGCAGGAGCATTCGTCATCCCGAATGGCATTACCTGATACTCATAATGTCCATAACGAGTTCGAAAAGTGGTTTTCGGTACATCTTCCCCTTTAACACGAATCTAATGATACCCCGATCTCAGATCTATCTTGGAAAACACCACAGCTCCTCTTAACTGATCCATCAAATCGTCAATCCTTGGAAGCGGATATTTATTCTTGATAGTCACCTTGTTCAGCTGACGATAATCCACACAAAGCCGAGAAGTTCCGTCCTTCTTCTTAACCAAAAGCACTGGCGCACCCCATGGCGAAACACTTGGTCGCACAAACTGTTTCTCCAACAACTCCACCAATTGCTTTTTCAGCTCCTCCAACTCCGCTGGCGACATACGATACGGTGCAATTGAGATAGGACCTGCTCCTGGTACTAAATCAATTGAAAACTCGATCTCCCTCTCAGGTGGCAAACCAGGTACGTCATCAGGAAAAACCTCTGGAAACTCGTTGACTACAGGAATAGTATTCACGTCCTTCTCATTCTTAACCTCTAGAGAAGACAACACCACATATCCTTGTGCTCCCTCTCTTAACAAAGACTTGACCTTAACAGCAGTTAAGAATCCAGACTTTTCTTCCTTAGGAAAAACTATGGTTTTGCTGGCACAATCTATAAGGATATGGTTAGAAGATAACCAGTCCATCCCTAAGATTACTTCTATCTCAACAAGAGGTAAACAAATCAAGTTGACCAAAAACTTACGATCCTTCACAACAACAGGACAATCCAAACATATTTTTGATGCAATCACAGGTTTAGCAGTTGGCGTAGAAACACTCAATTTAACATTCAAAGAAGACACAGACAACTTCAATCTTTCCACACAATCATATGCAATAAACAAATATGTAGCTCCAGAGTCATATAATACAGTCAGATGCTTACCTCCAATGTCACCTTCTCCTTGTATAAGATCATCAGATTGAGAAATTTCTGTTCCCGTCATAGTATATACTCGCCCTCCAGATCTCGGTTGAGTATTCCCTGACTTCTGTTGATTAGCACGAACATAACGAACAACAGGTTTCCTTTCCGGCTGAGTACAATCCTTCGATATATGCCCAGGTTGCTTACAGTTAAAACAAACTGTCCCCTTAACCGTGCACTCCGGAGAGATATGACCTTTCTTTCCGCACTTAAAATATGTTGGCGTGAACGTCACTTTCTGTCCAGCTCCACTACCACTTGCACTTCCCCCAACTGGTGGTCGTTGAGATTGACTCCCTGATGGTCTGGAATACGGCTTGTGCTGAAACCGATTCGTATTACTTCCTCCACCTCTCTGAAACCTTGTGGGCCCAAAGTTACGATTCCTCTGATCTCTTGATGGCTCTAATTCCTCAAGCCGCGTACATGCATCAACCAAAGCATGAAACTGATTTATCCTCAAGGATATCACCCCTCGCTTCAGTTCCACTCTTAAGCCCGATTCAAACTTCCGACATCTCCATGAATCATCCGGTCGAGTTTGAGCATAATCCAAGAATTGAGACAAATTCTCAAATTTTGTCACATACTCATTCACCGTCATATTTCCCTGTCGCAAACCAAGAAATTCCATTTCCTTGGCATGCCTAGCACTTGCAGGAAAATACTTTCCCAGAAAAGCATCAGAAAACACTTCCCACGTAATTTCAGTCCCTTCAGCTTGTAAAACTTGGCGAGTTCCTCTCCACCAATGTTCTCCATCTCCTCTTAGCATAAAGACAGCATAAGTTACCTTCTTATCATCTGTGCATCTCATTCCTTCAAAAATTCTCTCCAAGTCTTGTATCCATTGACTTGCCTTCTCCGGATCAATCTCGCCTTTAAACTGTGGCAGATTGTGGCGCCTAAATTCAGATAAATTTAGGGCATCAAGTAGCATCTTCTTTGTTGAGCTGCTCTCAAGTCTCGTTGCATCATTATTTCAGCCATCCGCTGCATAGCTTCAGCAGCCGCAATCATAGGATCCACATCACGATTCACGATCACACGTCCTCTGCCTCGTCCAGACATCTTCTTTCTTCAAACATCTTCTTTTTGTCTTTTTTCCATCAGCGTCAACACATGATCAAGTGGCAAAACAAACATTATACCACTTGATCAAATATTCTATTTTTGTTGGTGTTATATAAATTACGGCAATTCTAACTGCCATAATTTATATTTTTTTTGTTGGTGTTATGTAAATTACGACAGTTTTAACCGTTGTTTTATGCAAAAAAAACTAAACCACCATCTTATACATGGTAAATTGTGATGGTTGTCGTGGCGGCTAACGGTAAATTGTGACGGTTGTCGTGACGATTAATGAAAAACCGTTGTATCATACTGAACGGTGAAGATAATTACGTCAGTTAAAAAAATGGCAGTTATCGTAATTTACCTATATTTTTTTGTAGTGAAAAGAGCTTCCTACTTCTTCCTACCCAAGATATATAGGGAACAAAAAGGCATCCCAGAACAAAGGTTTTCCTAGAAATGTGCAAGTAACGTGTTTTCTAAACCAAAATCTTTTAAAATCATTGCATAAGCATACTTTGGGCTTCCATTAGGCATAATCATACATCAACATGCTTTACATAAAATGTCAAGTGTATGGACAATTGTCTTGTTTTATATTGGTTGAAGATCAATGTATAGCTTAAAGGTGTGTAATGAAGAGAATGATAATGCTTTCTTGCGTCCATAACAGTTATAATGAATATATTGAGTTATGTTGAATTGCTATGTATTGATTAAACTGTTTTCTTAATTAAATGAACTGTCTGTTTCGGGAAGGGAAAAGACCGAGTTTTGACTTATGCCACCTTTATATATATGTATGTATAACTTATTTTTCTCCGAAATAGTTGGATTTATTATGATAACATGTTTTAAAATATACTACTGAGAATTATAAGTTCTCATCCCATTTTCTTATTTGCATGGTAAATCCAAAGACTGATCATAGCAGGAGCAATGGAGGACACTGAAGACTTAGTTTAATTATTTTGTTTATATTAGTGATTTACTCAGTTTATTATATACTTAGTTTATTAATTTCTTAGTTTGTACATATATACCATGAGGTTAGTAATGTATCCTTATACATCTCAGACATATGTTGCAAATTTGTAGTAAAGAACAAGTTTCCATTTGTGTAAAAATATCTTGATATCTTTACTTTTATTTAAAGGCTCTATATATCTACACGTTGTTAGTTATCATACAGGTTTCTATTTAGATTTTACGTCTAGAAGTAACTAGCATAATGTTGTACACCTGAGTATATGTATAATATGCATAGTTGTAGTATTGAGGTGTTACACATATACATACAACGAAGTCATTATAGAAAATCACAAGGAATTTTCCATCAATTTAACCATGCAGAATTTAAGAAGCAAAGAAAGATAGAGCATAGTAAAGATACACAACAACCCCTACCTATGTTTCTTTGTTAGTGGTATTCTATTTCTTTTCTTACTCTTCCTTTGTTTCTTCCTTCTTCCTCTTCTTTTTTTTTTTTTTCATGTTTGTCTTTCTGATCTATTATTTATTTTCTTTCTTATCTCTATCTTTTATCTTTTACCTTTTCTCTTCTTTCCTCTGCTACAACCCATGTGAATGAAGATAAAATGAGAAACAAAGAGTGACAAAGTCAAAGACGGTGGAGAACAAAGTTTGAGGGATAAGGTCATTTGACTTTCTTGGTTAATTAGAAGTTTTGTATCTCTTAAGGATACTTTGATCTTTCATTGATGAGTTTTTTATTTTCTATAAGTGTTAGGAAAAATTTTAGAACTTCATTCAATTTCCACACTCATCATTTAATGATTATCTTTATACACCATTAACAACTACTAAGTTATATTACTCTTCTTGTGTTGTTAAAAATACTTAACTTATTCAATTGATTATCAGAAATTTACCACAACTCATTCTAAATATTTGTAACCTACAAATAAAGTTTTCACATTTATTTCTATCATTGATCTAAGGAATTTATGCTAAGTTCTTAACTAATATAAGATATTTTCACATCCAATATTATAACATTATACTTAAACTAGCTTAGAAAAATTACCAAAATTAATAAGTAACTCATAAAAGTATTATTGAGTTTCTACAATAATAATTAAGACTAATAGGTTAGGGAGGATGTTACAAGATTAACAAGAGAATCTTCCCTCGCTAAATTTAGTGATAGAGATATTTTCATCACTAAAATTTAGCATGTAGCAATCTAGTAATGATTTTAGCGACAAATTAAGTTGTCGCTAAATTGAGTTTAGTGACAGATTTTCCCCATTAGCAATGAATTTTTCCATAGCTAAATCTTGATTTCTTGTAGTGCAAATGCAGGAATTAGGGAAAGTGGTAAAAATAAAAGTTATAGTACTATATCTTAGATTCTTAAAGCTACTAAAATCACCTTGATTGGACATTAATTTGTAGCTCAATATGTTCTAAAATATTGCACAAAGGTCAGACAACAAAGTTACCCAATTTATATTTGATTGTGTTTCCTGTGTTCCATTGATTGGTTTCCTTACAAAGTAATACCAAATCAATGAGATACTATTCATATCAATATTTATAAATCTCATTAATTATAATTATAAAGAAATTAGGGAAGTCATCATATTAATTAAGATAAAAGTTACTAGAATAACAACATTTATGATAAGCTAAAACAGGAACAAAGCTAATCTTTGAAATTTAATGGCTAATTCATGGAAAATACAATAAAATCATAAAGCCATATAAATTTGAGAATTATCACTATTTTTATTAAAAGACATTAATTAGTTATAATTAAGATGTAATATAATATTAATTAAACATTAAAAATATGTATTAATTGCAACCTATTAGCTAAATATTATAGATTGGAGGATCTAGAGTTGTAAGTTGGTGGAGACGGAAAACTCAAGAAACCCAAAGTACAATACACATTAAGTAAACATCAATGATTAGAGTTTGTGAATGGGTTATACAACTTAAGCTATCAAATGTGTATGCTTCCAATCTGGCTAGGTGTGTTGCCGTGATGGAAGCAAAGTTCGGCATGAAAACTCATGACTTCCACATATTCATTCAGCATTTGCTCCTAATGGTATTCAATAATTCAAGGCTTTATTGAAGCCCATTTTGAATTTTGAATACATTTACTAAGTTTAGTCAATTGTTTATGGAATTGATTTTATCATTGTGGAGAAAGGATAAAATACTTATGAAAGAGCATAACATTCCAATCATTTTATGTAAATTGATACAATTATTTCCGTACATTTTTTGACTCAATGTAGCACCTTCCAGATCATTTGCCACACGAAGCAAGAGTCAATGGTCTCGATATAGATGAATGTATCATTTTGAAAGGTTGGCTCATTATTGTCATTCTTTCGAATTCAATTCTCGTAGTGTATATCCTTAATTTTTGCACTAATCATTTGAGATAATTCTATTACTTTTATATGTATCTTAAAAGATAAGGTGATGAACAAGGCTTCATTTGCGAAGCTTATTTAGTGAAAGAGGCTTCTACTTTTACATCGTATTACTATCAGCCTGTTATCCCTTCTAGTAGGACAAAAGTCTAATGTAATGACAATAGTGGTGAAGGAAGTTATGATAACCTGCCATTGTTTATGTTATTTATCTAGGTCGCCCTTCTACAAAACGCGCCTCCAGTGCCCTGGAAGAAAGAGAAATGGAAGTTGTTAAATTATATGTTCTTTTTAAATTTTGCAGAGGTAGGGCCTTTTTTTAAGTAAGTTCTCAAACATATGTCAATTATTTGTATGATGGCGGCGTTTAAAGCATATGTTGAATGATTTAAATCTTATATATATGCAGCTTATATGCAAATATGTTGTGAGAAGTAAACCTTGACATAAATGACTCGGAAGCTGACTAAATGTTGGCATGTGAAAATTGAATTAAGCCTAGCCGACGGTGGTTGCTTTCTCATACTAAACATTGTTGTTCCGCCAGATTTGTTTCGAATATGGAAGCTACCAAAGAGGGAAACTTGCTCTTTGGTAGTGGGCCCTTGGAAGCTTGATGCAAACCTCCTAAATGTGATAAGATTAAGCAATGCTCACGTAATAAATTAAAATGGAAACTCTATTAAGAACAAGACAAACGATATACGGCTTGTGGGAAATGGGAATTCAATTGCACTAATCAATAGGAACATGATAATGGAGCCAAGTGAACAACTGAAAATAAAAGGGTAAGCTATCAATAAAATCTATAAACAAAGAAATAAAGGAAAGGAAATATGGTTGAAAGAAACGAATGACACTAAAAATGAAATGGTTGTGTCTTGTTGTTCTAGGTTGTTGTTTGTGTGTTCTTTTGCAAGTTTGGATTCCTTTCAGCCACATTTGGAGAGGAGTCTAGGACCCAATTATATGTTGGGGATTTGTAGGATTAGATCAGCTACAACTTGTAATACAAATAGGGATTTGGAGGAATGGCAAAACACTTGGGCTATAACTTGTTGGTTGTTATGGCAGTGGAGAAACAAAATAAATATTTGAAGAATCATATTATAGACTAGTAAACCCTATGAAGGTTAGTGAATCTTGGACAATGTTATCTGATCTTAAGAGAAAGTCCATGATTGTTGACCTGGAAGGAAGAACAAGCCAGTAATGGAAATCAAGTGGGTCCCTCTAGAAGAAATGGTGGGTCAAAGTTAATACTAACGGAGCTTGTAGGAGGAATCCTAGCAAAATTAACATAATGTGGAGGTCTGGGACTTCTTGAGATAGTGGGTCAAAGGGTACACTTAAAACTTGAGAAAATCGAATGTTTTCATGGTTAAGATTTGCGGAGCTTAGGAAGGTTTCATGTTAGACATGAATTTGGGATATACGAGAGTTTGACATGAATACTCTCTTGATGTGACCCTCGTAATAAAAGGAAATAGGGAAGAGTGTGTTTAATTGGGGGTGTTTTAAAATTTTTAGTAACATGGGAAAATCAACAAGGATTCATAAAAAATTAATAAGAAGAAGAAATACGTGACCAAAGAAAAGAGTCGACAATGGGAAGAAGCTCGACACAAGAGCTGTCGACATGAGAAAAGGAGTCAACGCAAATTTGGATTCACGTCGATTAAAGCAAAGGACACTAACCACCTTAGAGTCCAAGGAAATTGCCTGGGCCGCATGCAATTGTCAAAGACACGTTGTAAAGAGGAAAATATGGAGACTAATCTCGAAAGGAAAGCTTAACTACTTAAAAGTCATCCAAAATCTAAGAATTTTTAAAATTCAAAAGGAAGCGTGATTATAGCTAAAGGAAGCATAAATAGCAGAATTGAAGAAGGAAAAAGGGCTTGACACTTGCGACTCCTCACACATATAGCAGGAAAAGAGTCCCTCAAGCGCCTTTACATTTTCAAGAATTTTTCCTTTCTTTTGTTTAGTTCTTTAGTCCATTTTACCCTTTGTTGTTTTATTGTTATTGTAATGCTTACAACTCTATAAGTTGTACTCTTTATTTTCAGTTAAATCAAATTACTATTTCTTATACATATTAATGTCAATATGCATTTCGTTGACTCAACACTTGCATTCATAAATTTAGACACTGTGTGAAAATAGAAAGCTCATAAGAGGAAGCAATTCCATTTCCCAAATCGAGATTGTTGAATCACACCGCCGATTAGATTGTTGAAATTTGATGGAAACAGGAAATTAATTAAAGTCAGCCATATGTTTAAGGAATAAAACAAGTGTGTTGATAGGCTTTCGAACTATAACAAGCATGATCCTATATTGAGGATTTTGGAAGTCCCCACAGCTGAGCTTAGCAGTTTGATTCTCTCTATGATGATATGAGAATGTCTACTCTTCCTTCGTATATTGTGTGGCTACTCTGTTTGGGGCTTTTGCCCTTTGTTATCACCCTAAAAAAGAGAATAATAAATCTAAATAAAGACATTTACATTTTTGAAATTGTGGTTACTATGTGTGTTAATAAGTATTAATTTTTTCTATGTAAAAGAAAAATTAAAGAAGATATGTAGGAAACAAAAATAATTACTAATGGTAACATACATATAAATAAAGTCCTTATACACTCTTAATAATCTTTATAGTAATTCAATAAAAAAGATACCTTACTAAAAAGAAAGAATATCGAATTTTAAGGCTGCACATTGGTTGGGTTAGGTTGGGTTTAAGGGAAAATCAAATCCAAACCGATCAATTCAATTTCGGTTGGTTTTGCCAAAAAAATTTGGCTAACCCAAACCAAACAAAACTGACCAAGATCAGGTCAGTTTGGATCGAATCATCAGGTTCATGTTTTTTTTTTTTTTACACATCCCTCTCCAAGCATAAACAATAGTCCAAACTAGTATGAAAAAAATCCTAAAACCAACACCATTCCCTTCTTCACAACAAGAAAATGCCACACTCTTTCTCAATCACAACCAGAAAACACAAAGAATGGAATTCAGTGACGGTAGAGACTAGAGAGTTTTAAACCAAACTAGAAGAACCCACCCAAGACATGGATAATAAATTGGATATACAAGACATAGACTTGATCTCATTTGATGGCACCACTCACAGTTGGAACTCGTTTGTCAATGGATCATGGCATCACTCACTCATAGCTCGATGATCTCGCTAGCAATGGTGTCTTTGACAAAGCGTCGTTGGCAATGGCGTCACATTAGCAGATTGGGGTTAGGGTACACAAAGAAACATGGGTAGGATTGGGAATTCTATGGCCCTATTTGGTACATAGTGTAAGGCCTGGTAGTATAAGCTTACATTATATGGCTCATATTTGTCATATGTTTGTTATGACATATGATATGATAAAGTTATTCAGTCCATCCATTCCAATCTTATAATCATAGCATAAACTTATCAGGCCTTATGTGGCCTGATAAGACATAATAGGATTATTTTGTATTAGGTTGAATAATAAATACAACATTTCAATCCTAAATTAACCATAGCCCTTTGTTTTCCTCTTACAACTACAAGTGTCAATTCAGGTTGTGCTAACTCGTTGCGAGCTGGGCCATATACAGGCCGAGCTAGATCAAACCAAATTTAATTTAGGCTAGTAAATTGTTAGCTCGATAGTCCACAGTTCCTTTTTCATTCTTATAGTTAGAGTCTAAAAATGCTAATTTTAAAAATTTATTTGACTAACTTATGTTGAAAAGCTTAAATTAACTATATTAAAAGATTTTAAATTAAATTTTATTTAAAATTAATATATATTAATTATAAAATGACATTTTAGTAAAATTGAAAAGTAAAAAAAAATAATTTTAATAATTGATTTTGACTGTTTTCTTGTGAGCCAACCTGACCCACTGTAGGCTAACTTGCGTAGGGCAAAAAATTTTTAAGCTTCAATTTTGTTGGCCTTGCTCATGTATTTTGTTCAGTTATCTGTGTAATGCCACAAAACTAATACTCTAAGTATATCTAAATTACACGAAAGTATTTAGATTTAGGTATGTTTCCACTAAACTATTTTTTTCCTTGATAATTGTAACACCCTTGTGGGGATGTCACATATATAAAGAGAAATAAATAAAATCTACCCAAGTTGTAAAATATTTATTTCATATTAATATGGGTTGTAAAATAATTCCTGTTAAACAGAATATTATTAAATAAAATAATGCAGAAACATAAAGTAAACAGAAATACATCACCCATAATATACATATGGTTCAAGTTATAAGTTATACAAATAATTTACAACTAAAACTACAAATATTTAAACAGAAACAGTAAAGAAAATAGTAAAGAGTCAATATATACATACGCAGACGCGCCCAAAAATACATCATAAATATTTAATCCTCTGATGGATCACTGTCAAGAAACTCATCAGAAGATAAATATCCAAGATGCCTCGACACTCGGCGGACATGAGACCGCGCAGTCGATACGAGTGTCATCTCACTAGGCTCAGTGGATACACCACCCCAGTGACGCCTAATGGATAAAGGTAACTCTAAGTGCAGAAACACAGTCGTCGTCATCACTGGCTCGTCATCAAACCTATGATGTAGGGACACAGTCAGCCGTCCTGCATACGTCACGGAGTCTCTGTCTCCTCACATATGCCAAGCTAATGATCCACCGTGAAACTCGAGTGTCACAAACCCCAAAAATCCAAGCACCGCCATATCCAAACCAATCAATCCAATGGATATAGATGATCAGATGGTTCTTGATCGTCGAACTGATCTTCGGCTTGCTGATCTTCCTCCTCCTCGGGATACAGAATCTTAAGAGGCTGTTCCTCTTCCTCAAATTCTTTACCACGTAAAATAAATATACAGAAAACACATACAATAAAGAAAGAGGTAAGACAATATAAAATCATCACAAACATGGCAAATAAGAAAACGACAGACAACAGATATACAGTTCATGCAATATGAAAAGCTATAACAGTAATTTAATAACAGTATAGTGTAAAGATCTAATTATCATGACAACACATGATTTCACAGATAAATCAATAACACATACAATATAACATCACAGATAAAATAAATTTCGAGAAACGAGACAATTTCTCGGGATCAATAACCAAATAAATAAATAAACAGATAAAATAAATAATGTTCAAGATATAATTAAATGCAACATGACACGATCCTACTCCAAGGAGCTAAACACAAATAGATATCAGAGAGAGAATGACTCGCAAAATCTATTAGTACTACGGCTGCCCAACCAAACTATTGCGCTGTCACACTTTGTGTCTATAGCCCCAAGTCATATGGAATCCATCATCCAAAGCATGGTGTAGTTCACGGTCTCACATTGTGGCACTACAGGCAATGTACTATTAGATTTTACGAAATCTCGATTAAAAATAGTGCGTGTCGAGTCCATTAGTGTGCTATCGGTTACCACGGCACAGCGGAGCGACCGATTGTCCATATATGGGATCCCGTACACTAACGTCTTCAAGTTCATAAGAACAATGAACCACACTACGTTTATCGCATCGACAACACGATGTGATTCACCTCGTCAACCAATCCACCAAAAACTGGCATAACCAAGATATCCTCAAAGATAAAAAGATACAGTAAGTCCCACCGGACAAATACTGTTCCAAAGTCTATACGGGTTCACCTCATAGCCCGACAGCAGAAAAAGAAAAATAACAAAAGTACCTTTTTGGTCAATCGCGTAGAAATTTTATCGCGTTTTCACAATCTCGTCGTTTTTACAAACGTTTTTAAACCGCGTCAATTTATTTTTCTGTTTTCAAAATCGCGTAGAGTTTTTAATACATTTTCTCAATCGCGTAAGATTTTTAAATTATTTTCTTGTCCAAACTCCTTAAAAATTACTTGTTTAAATAAAAAAAATAATAAATAATACGTTTAAACTACGTAAAATATTTTTCATACCGTATCTTGTCTTTTGGACATCTTTTCTATCTTAATTGCCCGTTTTTACTAAAAATTGACAAGATTTTGCTTAGAAAATTATATTAATGGTTTCCTAATTTTTTCGTAAAAATTCTGTTTATTTAATTTTTAAACCATATAATTAATTCTTTTGAAAACTACTAACATGCTTCAAAATTATAGCATGAGCCATATGTTAGAAATTCTCAAAAGTTATTGTATTTCCTTTCTAACAATAAAATCAATAGTTTTAATTCAAGATACTTAATTCTAATCAATTAATTTCTTTAAAACTCCTCTTAAAAAAATTCCTTTTTAATAAATATTGCATTATTTTGATTGAAAAAGGTTTGGAATTGATCTTAGAAATCATATATAAGTGGTTTGGCATGTTGGCCTAAACATAAAATTATATCATTTGATTGTCTAAATTCATTTTCCTTAATCTAAACAATGTGATACCTTGTTAATGTTCCTAGGTTAATTAAATCTCATTTTAGGATAATTAAGAGAACATTTTGGTTCTCCATTTTGGTCATGGCCGTAAGCCTCAAGGTTTGTGTTCTTTGGAACACTCATGCAATCCTTGTCATATTATTCACATCCTATAAATTATCATACATTTCTAACACATGCAATATATTTCTAACACATATAACCTAAATCAAAGCTTGTAAACATGCAATCAAAGCTTATAGACATGCAAATTATTACAAACATCAAATAGGAAAGCTACTAACAAATACACAAACACATAAACAAGCTACTAACAATCACACAAATGAATCCTTATGGATTCTACAATCACAAAAATCACACCCTATCCTCTTACCACCATCCATAGATGATAAGATTAGTCTTCCTCTTACCTTAAATGAAGACTAAAACTCTTTCACACCTTTCCTTATATTTCGGTTTTCTTCTTCAAAATCACCTAACAAGCTTAAACAAAACTACAAGTTACTAACCATAGAAAGAGAGCTTAAACCATGGAGAAATCATGGCTTAGAACTTTGAAAAAGAGTTTAGAAAAGAAAAACTAGGAATTTCACCTTCTTGGTTAAATCTTCCAAGTAGGTTTTCAAGCTTCAAATGAAAGATTTTGCAAGAACTGTCAACTAGAGATGTTCTTAGGATTGTGTTTAGGTTTAGAAAACTTGGTTGGATAGAATTTTGGGTGATTGGATAGTATGGATATGTGTTTGGCCGAATGGAGCTTCAAGAAAACATCAATGGTGTTTAGGGTTTTTGGAAGAGAGAGAAGAGAGAAAATGCTTGAAGACAAAGTGATTTTTGGTCTTCCAAATGTGGCTTGGCCGTAGCCTTCAATGCCATGCAAGGTGTCCTTGGGCTTGGCTTCATCCTAGCCTTAGAATGCATCAAAGGTTAAGATTAAAACTTGGTTAGCAAGCTTGGCTCCCATTGGTTCATCATTGCCTTGTCATTAGCCTTAGTCACCATGCTTAGTCACTAATTAACCTAGTCATCTAGCTTAGTCACTTGTTCTAGAGAATTCCTTCACTAATGATGCTTAATTAAGCTACTACTAACTTAATGTATTAGCTAAACGTGGGTCCCGCAAAATATTTCGGGTCCATTTGTCATCTAATTATCTTGACTAATAAAATAATATACAAAATTATTTTATTGGATGATTAAATCCTAAAAATTAAAAGATTAATTATCGTCTCATTCAGAATTGGGTTTAGTAAGATCCTCGGTCTGAATAATTAAAACAAGATTTCCTACAGGAAAAATATTATTTTCCGTCCGAGCAAATCGCACAAAAAGTCCAAATAAAATCACAGACAGTAATATTAAGCACTGTAACATATAGAAAAATTAAAAACAGTACAATCGGGACATAACGGTTATTTTTCTATTTTTCCCCACGACGAAGCAAATCATCCAAAACGTTCAAATAAAATTACAGACAGTATTAATTGTCTGTATATCACCCAGAAAAATTAAAACAGTAGCTCGAAAAATTTTTTATTTTACCGTCTCGAAGCAAAATACGTAAAACGATTAAATAAAATTTTAGCCTGTAAAACATATTTGTATTTCATACAGAAAAACAAGAAACAGTAAAACAGGGACATAACAGTCATTTACACAAAAGCTTGAAAAACAGCAAACAAAACATTCGGGACATTTTTCTAAAAATTGGGGTGTTACAACTCTCCCCAACAAATAAAAAATTTCGTCCTCGAAATTCGCTGCACATCAAAACAAATGAGGATACTTGATCCTCATTTTATCTTCCAGCTCCCAGGTTGCATCACCCGTCACGTCATTCCATATAACCTTCACTAGCTCGATCATCTTCCCTCGAAGCTGCTTTACCTTTCTGTCCTCGATTCTAACAGGTAAAGCCTCGTAAGTTAAATTCTCCTTCAACTGTACTTCATCTGGTTGTATAACATGCGTCGGATCTGGTATATACTTCCTGAGCTGAGATACATGAAATATATCATGCAGATTAGATAGAAAAGGCGGCAAAGCAATCTGATATGCCACAGGACCTATACGTCGGATAATCTGATACGGTCCAATGAACTTAGGAGTAAGCTTCTTAGACTTAATAACTTTTCTGACACCGGTCGTAGGAGTAACTCTTAGAAACACATGCTCACTCTCCTCAAACTCAAGAGGTCGTCTTCGTTTATCCGCATAACTCTTCTGTCTGCTTTGCGTCGTTCTCATCTTCTCTTGTATCATCTTTACCTTCTCCGTAGTTTGTTGTACAAGATCTGGTCCAACAGTCATACTTTCCCCATCCTGATACCAACATAACGGGGTTCGACATCGTCTTCCGTACAATGCCTCATAGGGTGCCATCCCTATACTTGAGTGAAAACTATTGTTGTAGGTGAATTCTATCAAAGATAAAAATTCATCCCAACTTCCTCGTTGCTCCAAAACACAAGCACGCAATGTGATCCTCCAAAGACTGTATAGTTCTCTCTGTCTGACCATCAGTCTACGGATGATACGCCGAACTCAGTCGCAACTTAGTTCCCATAGCTTCTTGCAGACTTCGCCAAAACCTTGACGTAAACCTCGGATCTCGATCAGAAACTATACATGTAGGTACGCCATGTAATCTAACAATCTTGCTGATGTACAATTGGGTTAATCTTTCCAACGAATACTTGATATTAATTGGTAAGAAATGAACCGATTTAGTAAGCCTATCGACTATAACCCATATTGAATCATGACCTTTCCTCGTCTTCAGCAAACCAGTAACGAAATCTATAGAGATACTATCCCATTTCCATTCTGGAATAGATAACGGTTGCAACATTCCAGCTGGTTTCTGATGTTCCATTTTCGCTTTCTGACAAACCAGACAAGATTCCACATATTCTGCTACGTCTCTTTTCATCCTCGGCCACCAAAACAACTTTTTCAAGTCTTGATACATCTTCGTCATCCCTGGATGTAAACTAAGATCACTAGTATGAGCTTCATCTAGAATCGACTTCTTCAATTTAGAATCATCAGGCATACAAATTCTTCCCTTAAACCTTAAGATTCCATCTGCTTCTTCTTCTACCGTCGCTTTATGACCTTGCTTTAGCAATTCTCTCTCATTTTGTAAAAATACATCTTCCTTTTGTTTATCTCGGACAACATCAAGAAATTCGTTTATGATCACAACCTTAAACAAATGAACTTTTTCAGGTAGAAACTCCACAGACAACCACAGATCTCGAAACTTATTGATCAACTCTTCCTCCTTGATCATCATTGCCGAAACACTAAGCACCTTCCTGCTTAAGGCATCAGCTACCACATTAGCTTTTCCCGGGTGGTATTGAAGTTGAAAATCATAATCCTTTAAGAATTCCAACCATCGCCTTTGCATCATATTCAATTCTTTCTAGTCAAACAAGTACTTTAGACTCTTGTGATCACTAAAGACATTGAACAGCGCTCCATACAGAAAATGCCTCCACACTTTCAGAGCAAAAACCACTGCAGCCAATTCCAAATCGTGCGTTGGATAGTTCCTCTCATGAACCTTTAACTGACGAGAAGCATACGCTACAACATTCCGGTTCTGCATCAAAACGCAACCTAACCCTTGATAAGAAGCATCACAATACACGTCAAAAGTTCCCTTAGAATCTGGCAAGATCAACACAGGTGTAGTTGTTAACCTCTTCTTCAACTCTTGAAATCTGGCTTCACGTTCTTCTGTCCACTCAAAAGCTTGACTTTTCCTCGTAAGTTGTGTAAGCGGTCCAGCAATCTTCGAAAAACCTTCGATAAACCTCCGATAATAACCAGTAAGTCCAACAAAACTTCGAGCTTCTGTTACTGTCTTAGGCCTTTCCCACTGTAAAACAGTCTCCACTTTTGATGGGTCTACTGCAATACCTTCTTTAGAGATCACATAACCTAAAAACTAAACTTTTTCCAACCAGAACTCACATTTAGCCAACTTCGCATACAGCAGCTTTTCTCTCAAAATCTGAAGAACAATATCAAGATGTTCAGCATGCTCTTCCTTAGATTGAGAATAGATCAGAATGTCATCGATGAAGACAACGACAAATCTGTCTAGATATGGATGAAAAATCCTGTTCATATAATCCATAAATATGGCAGGAGCATTCGTCATCCCGAATGGCATTACGATACTCATAATGTCCATAACGAGTTCGAAAAGCGGTTTTCGGTACATCTTCCCCTTTAACACGAATCTAATGATACCCCGATCTCAGATCTATCTTGGAAAACACCACAGCTCCTCTTAACTGATCCATCAAATCGTCAATCCTTGGAAGCGGATATTTATTCTTGATAGTCACCTTGTTCAGCTGACGATAATCCACACAAAGCCGAGAAGTTCCGTCCTTCTTCTTAACCAAAAGCACTGGCGCACCCCATGGCGAAACACTTGGTCGCACAAACTGTTTCTCCAACAACTCCACCAATTGCTTTTTCAGCTCCTCCAACTCCGCTGGCGACATACGATACGGTGCAATTGAGATAGGACCTCGCTCCCGGTACTAAATCAATTGAAAACTCGATCTCCCTCTCAGGTGGCAAACCAGGTACGTCATCAGGAAAAACCTCTGGAAACTCGTTGACTACAGGAATAGTATTCACGTCCTTCTCATTCTTAACCTCTAGAGAAGACAACACCACATATCCTTGTGCTCCCTCTCTTAACAAAGACTTGACCTTAACAGCAGTTAAGAATCCAGACTTTTCTTCCTTAGGAAAAACTATGGTTTTGCTGGCACAATCTATAAGGATATGGTTAGAAGATAACCAGTCCATCCCTAAGATTACTTCTATCTCAACAAGAGGTAAACAAATCAAGTTGACCAAAAACTTACGATCCTTCACAACAACAGGACAATCCAAACATATTTTTGATGCAATCACAGGTTTAGCAGTTGGCGTAGAAACACTCAATTTAACATTCAAAGAAGACACAGACAACTTCAATCTTTCCACACAATCATATGCAATAAACAAATATGTAGCTCCAGAGTCATATAATACAGTCAGATGCTTACCTCCAATGTCACCTTCTCCTTGTATAAGATCATCAGATTGAGAAATTTCTGTTCCCGTCATAGTATATACTCGCCCTCCAGATCTCGGTTGAGTATTCCCTGACTTCTGTTGATTAGCACGAACATAACGAACAACAGGTTTCCTTTCCGGCTGAGTACAATCCTTCGATATATGCCCAGGTTGCTTACAGTTAAAACAAAGCGTCCCCTTAACCGTGCACTCCAGGAGAGATATGACCTTTCTTTCCGCACTTAAAATATGTTGGCGTGAACGTCACTTTCTGTCCAGCTCCACTACCACTTGCACTTCCCCCAACTGGTGGTCGTTGAGATTGACTCCCTGATGGTCTGGAATACGGCTTGTGCTGAAACCGATTCGTATTACTTCCTCCACCTCTCTGAAACCTTGTGGGCCCAAAGTTACGATTCCTCTGATCTCTTGATGGCTCTAATTCCTCAAGCCGCGTACATGCATCAACCAAAGCATGAAACTGATTTATCCTCAAGGATATCACCCCTTGCTTCAGTTCCACTCTTAAGCCCGATTCAAACTTCCGACATCTCCATGAATCATCCGGTCGAGTTTGAGCATAATCCAAGAATTGAGACAAATTCTCAAATTTTGTCACATACTCATTCACCGTCATATTTCCCTGTCGCAAACCAAGAAATTCCATTTCCTTGGCATGCCTAGCACTTGCAGGAAAATACTTTCCCAGAAAAGCATCAGAAAACACTTCCCACGTAATTTCAGTCCCTTCAGCTTGTAAAACTTGGCGAGTTCCTCTCCACCAATGTTCTCCATCTCCTCTTAGCATAAAGACAGCATAAGTTACCTTCTTATCATCTGTGCATCTCATTCCTTCAAAAATTCTCTCCAAGTCTTGTATCCATTGACTTGCCTTCTCCGGATCAACCTCGCCTTTAAACTGTGGCGGATTGTGGCGCCTAAATTCAGATAAATTTAGGGCATCAGCAGTAGCATCTTGTTGTTGAGCTGCTCTCAAATTCTGCTGCATCGTTATTTCAGCCATCCGCTGCATAGCTTCAACAGCCGCAATCATAGGATCCACATCACGATTCACGATCACACGTCCTCTGCCTCGTCCAGACATCTTCTTTCTTCAAACAGAACAAAACAAAATTACATACATCCTTTCGGAAGTAAATCACTGAGAATCACAGAGAATCACACAGCACAAACAAAAACAGACCCAACCACAACCCCAAAAGACTCTAACTTGGGCTCTGATACCAACTAATGTAACACCCTTGTGGGGATGTCACATATATAAAGAGAAATAAATAAAATCTATCCAAGTTGTAAAACATTTATTTCATATTAATATGGGTTGTAAAATAATTCCTGTTAAACAGAATATTATTAAATAAAATAATGCAGAAACATAAAGTAAACAGAAATACATCACTCATAATATACAAATGGTTCAAATTATAAGTTATACAAATAATTTACAACTAAAACTACAAATATTTAAACAGAAACAGTAAAGAAAATAGTAAAGAGTCAATATATACATACGCAGACGCGCCCAAAAATACATCATAAATATTTAATTCTCTGATGGATCATTCTCAGGAAACTCATCAGAAGATAAATATCCAAGATGCCTCGACACTCGGCGGACATGAGACCGCACAGTCGATACGAGTGTCATCTCACTAGGCTCAGTGGATACACCACCCCAGTGACGCCTAATGGATAAAGGTAACTCTAAGTGCAGAAACACAGTCGTCGTCATCACTGGCTCGTCATCAAACCTATGACGTAGGGACACAGTCAACCGTCCTGCATACGTCACAGAGTCTCTGTCTCCTCGCATATGCCAAGCTAACGATCCACCGTGAAACTCAAGTGTCACAAACCCCAAAAATCCAGGCACTGCCATACCCAAACCAATCAATCCAATGGATATGGATGATCAGATGGTTCTTGATCGTCGAACTGATCTTTGGCTTGCTGATCTTCCTCCTCCTCGGGATACAGAATCTCAAGAGGTTGTTCCTCTTCCTCAAATTCTTTACCGCGTAAAATAAATATACAGAAAACACATACAATAAAGAAAGAGGTAAGACAATCTAAAATCATCACAAACATGGCAAATAAGAAAACGACAAACAACAGATATACAGTTCATGCAATATGAAAAGCTATAACAGTAATTTAATAACAGTATAGTGTAAAGATCTAATTATCATAACAACACATGATTTCACAGATAAATCAATAACACATACAATATAACATCACAGATAAAATAAATTCAGAAACAGACAATTTCTCAGGATCAATAACCAAATAAATAAATAAACAGATAAAATAAATAATGTTCAAGATATAATTAAATGCAACATGACATGATCCTACTCCATGGAGCTAAACACAAATAGATATCAGAGAGAGAATGACTCGCAAAATCTATTAGTACCACGGCTGCCCAACCAAACTATTGCGTTGTCACACTTTGCGTCTATAGCCCCAAGTCATATGGAATCCATCATCCAAAGCATGGTGTAGTTCACGGTCTCACATTGTGGCACTACAGGCAATGTACTATTAGATTTTACGAAATCTCGATTAAAAATAGTGCGTGTCGAGTCCATTAGTGTGCTATCGGTTACCACGGCCCAGCGGAGCGACCGACTGTCCATATATGGGATCCCGTACACTAACGTCTCCAAGTTCATAAGAACAATGAACCACACTACGTTTATCGCATCGACAACACGATGTGATTCACCTCATCAACCAATCCACCAAAAACTGGCATAACCAAGATATCCTCAAAGATAAAAAGATACAGTAAGTCCCACCGGACAAATACTGTTCCAAAGCCTGTACGGGTTCACCTCATAGCCCGACAGCAGAAAAGAGAAAAATAACAAAAAGTACCTTTTTGGTCAATCGCGTAGAAATTTTATCGCGTTTTCACAATCTCATCGTTTTTACAAACGTTTTTAAACCGCGTAAATTTATTTTTCTGTTTTCAAAATCGCGTAGAGTTTTTAATATATTTTCTCAATCGCGTAAGATTTTTAAATCATTTTCTTGTCCAAACTCCTTAAAAATTACTGTTTAAATAAACAGAAATAATAAATAATACGTTTAAACTACGTAAAATATTTTTCATACCGTATACTGTCTTTTGGACATCTTTTCTATCTTAATTGCCCGTTTTTACTTAAAATTGACAGTATTTTGCTTAGAAAATTATATTAATGGTTTCCTAATTTTTTCGTAAAAATTCTGTTTATTTAATTTTTAAACCATATAATTAATTCTTTTGAAAACTACTAACATGCTTACAAAATTACAAAGATGAGCCATATGTTAGAAATTCTCAAAAGTTCTTGTATTTCCTTTCTAACAATAAAATCAATAGTTTTAATTTAAGATACTTAATTCTAATCAATTAATTTCTTTAAAACTCCTCTTAAAAAATTCCTTTTTAATAAATATTGCATTATTTTGATTGAAAAAGGTTTGGAATTGATCTTAGAAATCATATATAAGTGGTTTGGCATGTTGGCCTAAACATAAAATTATATCATTTGATTGTCTAAATTCATTTTCCTTAATCTAAACAATGTGATACCTTGTTAATGTTCCTAGGTTAATTAAATCTCATTTTAGGAAAATTAAGAGAACATTTTGGTTCTCCATTTTGGTCATGGCCGTAAGCCTCAAGGTTTGTGTTCTTTGGAACACTCATGCAATCCTTGTCATATTATTCACATCCTATAAATTATCATACATTTCTAACGCATGCAATATATTTCTAACACATATAACCTAAATCAAAGCTTGTAAACATGCAATCAAAGCTAATAGACATACAAATTATTACAAACATCAAATAGGAAAGCTACTAACAAATACACAAACACATAAACAAGCTACTAACAATCACACAAATGAATCCTTATGGATTCTACAATCACAAAAATCACACCCCATCTTCTTACCACCATCCATAGATGATAAGATTAGTCTTCCTCTTACCTTAAATGAAGACTAAAACTCTTTCACACCTTTCCTTAAGTTTCGGTTTTCTCCTTCAAAATCACCTAACAAGCTTAAACAAAACTACAAGTTACTAACCATAGAAAGAGAGCTTAAACCATGGAGAAATCATGGCTTAGAACTTTGAAAAAGAGTTTAGAAAAGAAAAACTAGGAATTTCACCTTCTTGGTTAAATCTTCCAAGTAGGTTTTCAAGCTTCAAATGAAGGATTTTGCAAGAACTGTCAACTAGAGATGTTCTTAGGATTGTGTTTAGGTTTAGAAAACTTGGTTGGATAGAATTTTGGGTGATTGGATAGTATGGATATGTGTTTGGCCGAATGGAGCTTCAAGAAAACATCAATGGTGTTTAGGGTTTTTGGAAGAGAGAGAAGAGAGAAAATGCTTGAAGACAAAGTGATTTTTGGTCTTCCAAATGTGGCTTGGCCGTAGCCTTCAATGCCATGCAAGGTGTCCTTGGGCTTGGCTTCATCCTAGCCTTAGAATGCATCAAAGGTTAAGATTAAAACTTGGTTAGCAAGCTTGGCTCCCATTGGTTCATCATTGCCTTGTCATTAGCCTTAGTCACCATGCTTAGTCACTAATTAACCTAGTCATCTAGCTTAGTCACTTGTTCTAGAGAATTCCTTCACTAATGATGCTTAATTAAGCTACTAACTTAACTGTATTAGCTAAACGTGAGTCCCGTAAAACATTTCCGGGTCCACTGTCATCTAATTATACTGACTAATAAAATAATATACAAAATTATTTTATTGGACAGTTAAATCCTAAAAATTAAAAGAATAATTATCGTCTCATTCAGAATTGGGTTTAGTAAGATCCCTCAGTCTGAATAATTAAAACAAGATTTCTCCGGCCCGGAAAAATATTATTTTCCTGTCCCGGAGCAAATCGCACAAAAAGTCCAAATAAAATCACAAACAGTAATATTAAGCACTGTAACATATAGAAAAATTAAAAACAGTACAATCGGGACATAACAGTTATTTTTCTATTTTTCCCCACGACGAAGCAGATCATCCAAAATGTTCAAATAAAATTACAGACAGTATTAATTGTCTGTATATCACCCAGAAAAATTAAAACAGTAGCTCAAAAAATTTTTTATTTTACCGTCTCGAAGCAAAATACGTAAAACGATTAAATAAAATTTTAGCCTGTAAAACATATTTGTATTTCATACAGAAAAACAAGAAACAGTAAAACAGGGACATAACAGTCATTTACACAAAAGCTTGAAAAACAGCAAACAAAGCATTCAGGACATTTTTCTAAAAATTGGGGTGTTACAATAATTAACTATGTTGATTGTATTTCTTATTTGAGCCTTGTGAGGGAAAATGATATTTCCAAATATAAACATACACCTAAAATACCCTATTATATACTGGTCATGTACAAGCCACACTGACATTAGTATTTCATACAATCTATTACATTAGTATCCAAGTAATACATACTAAGCTTTATAGGCATATGCACATATAAACTATATACAAATCACTACATAGTTATAAGTACATGGCAATGGTAAAAAATTATAAGTAATTCTATACAACATCAACATCTTCATCTCTACTTCATAGGTGGATCACGTGATTCTAGAAATTCTCAGTATTTCTAATATTAAATATCATCATAACAAATCTAGCTGCTTTGAGAAATCAACACAATTCTTAAAATATTATATAGAAAGGTGGGTAATGCCAAAATGATTCATTTCTTTTCCCGAGGGTAGGAATTCAAATTTAATCATTGATCATTAACATATACTCAAATAATATAAAACTTTTTAAGCACATCATAATAAATCATAGGAATCATCAGAAATATATCAAGATATAAAACATATCTCACTATCATTAGAATATTTACAATTTCTTGAGTTGCAAATATTCATTGTCAAATCTATGATTCATATATATATATGACAATTTCATGATAATGTGCAAATGCTCAAGCAATGCCATAAATCTTTCTTTTCGTGCTCATTAATTATCATCTTTCTCATCATATTCCCCAGACCTATGTCCTTTCATATCAAATAGGTAGGGAAGGAATGTCGCATCCTCATACTACCCTGGTAAGGAGGAAATATCGTAACCTCACAATACCAGTCAATCGGTGATAGTCTGCTTATTAGGCTGGTGCACTCAACCTATATGTAATAGTACTTCATTACACAACATTATCCCAAGTAACCCTAGCCAGATCTAGTGAGGGCATGTCTCCTCCTCAATCTAGAATCACAAGTACAGAATGAATGTCGCCTCCTCGCACTACGCTAGTGGGAGGGAATATTGCATCCTCACGCTACCAAATGTAACACCCCTTTTTCATGGAGAAGAAGGTATGTCACACCATAACAAAGTGAAACAAAATACGGAAAAATGTATATAAATAAAATCGTAAATTAAGACTCGGTTCATTTAGTATATAAATAAACGTCTTCCATTAAGCAATTACGTATTGATTGGATATTAAAACACATGTATATTATTTTTTTCTATATTCTCAACGTAGTTACAATAAACAAAATCAGCATGAAAAGAAATCATACATCCATATATCATATATATATAATTATATCAGCCTGTTTAATTACATCATCAAATATACAAAAAGTAAAAGGCTTTATCCACCCCAAGATGATTACAAATGTCCAGCCCATCAACATAGCAAAACATCAGGCTTTCCAAAAAGATAAACGGATAGCCCTCAGTAGCTACCGACAGTACTAGCCCCCTAAGACTAATGAGAAGGAACCGTAGTAGGATCCTCCTCAGGGTCTTCCTCGTCAGATGAGATCATCATCAGAGCGACCAAATTTTGAGCAGAGGCTCGAGCAGTGGATATGAATGAATCCTCCTATGGGGTGTAGTAGAGATCATCCTATAGATCACGAACAGGCAGGTAAAACTCTAAGTGGACAAAAGTAGTAAAATAAAAAACAGGAGGGTCATAGCGACCCCAAGCTAGTGACATCGTCAACTTCCTGTGATAGATGCAACGGTCCGTGCGCAAGTTTATATGCCAACAGTCAGGACCTCCGTGAAAGGTCATCCTCACATATTCCAAAAATCAATGCAGACGTGACGACATCTTCAAGCAAGCCCTACTCGTAGTCAGGCTAGAAACCAAGAAACTCAGGTGCTTCCTTTTCTTCACGAATGTCTTCTCAAAAGCAAATAAATGAAACAGAAATATAGATATACAAGAAAGAGGTGAGACACCCAGCGTTCACTACTAATACGACAATAAGAAAATAGAACGGTGCTGGACGCTCACATTACATCACAACATATATATTTATCCACAGTAGTAATAAAATAAGCAATAAGAGAGAAACAACATAAGTAATAGTAAATAAGCAATAAAAATAAACAGCACTAATATCTCAAGCAGTCAACAGTTCAACAATCAGATAATTATTACAACATTAAAAGAATACTTTAATAGTTATAAGTGCTTATGCCAGATAAAATATGAGACTGACAATGCATAATGCAGATGGTACCAAAATCTTACTCCATGGAGCTAGACATAAACATTCAGAGAGAATGATCAAGGAGTCATGCCAGTATCTCGTTAGCCTTAAAATAAAGTGCTTTATCAGAAAAATAATATTTTGCGCAACATGACTTATACATGGCACCTTAACAAGATCGCGATATAGGACAGCATCTCGGTCCGGATCGTCAGTGTATCTGCATCGGTCTATCCCATGACCCCAGTGGAGCTACCACTGTCTATTTGTAAGACACTCGCACCCCGACACCCCGAAGGTCAACAACATGACCTACGCTTAGTCTACTCGCACCCGCACTAAGGTGTAATTCAATCTCCTAGGCATACACTGCCTTTACAACAAAGTCCAATGGACATTTATAAATGCATGATGACTCAATGTACATTATGTATATTCATCAATAATATGTTTCTCATAAAACATTGCACATTATGTATGTTCATCAATAATATACTTCTCATGTAATATACCACAATGACATATAATCAATCCTCAATAACATCATGCCACAAATTGGTCAATTTAAACATCAACAAGTATTTAGTCCCACACATGAACCCATAATGTCATAAAATCAATTCTCAATAACATCACACATTCATATAATTTAACTCAAACCACAATTTTACTTTATGAACTCAACATTCCTAATTATCTTAGTCTTGATTAATTACACAAATTTTGGGTCAAAGAAATCCTTAAAATCGTGGCCTCTCAAGAGCCAATATTTAACCAATTTCTTCCATCACATTATTAATTTTATATCTCTAATTTACTTAAATCATAAGGATGCACAAAAATATCACTTGGACCCAAAAATCCCTTAGAGACTATGAGCCTCCCTAGAGCAACAAAATTAAAATTTTCCATTATATGCATCAATCCTTTAACACTTAATTACAAAAGTTTCATTTTATACAAAAATCAAATCCAAACTCCTAATTTATAGTCCAAAACCGTGACCTCTCGAAAGGGGTAGGAAACCCTAAATTTTTCATTCATCTAATCCAAGCAATCCAACATCATCAAGGTATTCAAAACAACCAACATTACCATATAAATCAAATAGGTACACCACATGAGGAATAAGCTTACAAAGAGAGCAATCCTTTATAGATTTCTCCATCAACAACTACACAAAAGTTCTCTCACCACCAATAATGGTTGAAGTGAGAAAATCTACCCCTTACCTAAAGGAAGAACATGAAATCACCTCCTTGAAGTGCTTATGATTTTCGGCCAAAAGCTCCAACAATCCCTAGGAAATCAATCTCAAAGAATCAACACCAATGACTTGAAAAGAAAGGATCCATGGCCATGAACCTGACCATAGAAACGAAAAATAGGAAGAGAAAGTGAAGAATCAAAGATTTTCCTCAAAAGTTTCAAGCTTTGTTCTTGAGAAAAAGTGAAGAAGATGATGGATTTTGAAGAAGATCTCTAAAAAGAAAATGTTTAGAATGAGAAGAGAAGTGTAGAAATAGTGATGGTGAAGCAAAAAAATGAAGAATGGTCACCAATGGGCTGCAAACCGTGGAGAAAAGAAAAGGAAGAGAGAAAAATGGAGAGAAAAAGATGAAGAGAAAGTAAAGAGAGAAAAAGGGTAATAGTTTTTTGGGTGTTAGGATTTTTGGAGTAAAGTGTGATAAGGAAAAACCAAATTTTGGCTTCCCCCCAAGGGCCCTAAGCCGTGGCAATGAAGAAAAAAGGAGGGGGAGTGAGTGGCTTCCCATGCACGCTTTGGGTAGTTTAGTCATTTGTGGTCAAAGCTTCTCAAAGAAGCTTTGATTAAAATATATATTTTTTAAATTAAAGTTGATTTCATTAGACATAAAGTGGATTACATTAGAATAAGATAGGATTTCTACTACAAGCTATTATCTAATGGACAATTGTTATAGCTGACAGTAGTCGGTGTTAATTGTCCAACAGATAATAAAATACACGATAATTTTTATTTATTAGATAAAAATCTTGAAAAATATGAAACTTCGTAAACCGTGTTTTAGCCTCGGGTTTAGTAAGATCCCCTATCGACGTTTCCACAGATCAAGGTTCTTGGAAAAAATATCTCACTTCCCTGACTCTGTTTAATGTGCACGTAAAATAAGGAATAATATTAAAATATTTCGCATTCTCAGAAAAATCCAAAAAAATTCACAAAAATCACAAATATTATAAAATGACTATTTAGCATAAAATTATAAATTTTCGGGGTGTTACACCAAACATCTAGGATCACCCCAAGTAGAGAGGGTGTAACACCTGGAAACCCTGTTAGACTTGTATATGGATACAAAGGTACCCTAATACTTGGTTAATATGCCGGTTTAATTTTGTGACCTTCTGAGCATGTTTAGCCACTTTGTTGTATCACTATGTGTGAAAAATAGCCATTATTAGCTTCGAAATTGGCCTAAATAGCTTAGTTAATGGAAATAAATGTGAAAAATTTGTTTCTAGGTCATAAATGGGTAGAAGAAGGTGTAGTTAAAATTTGAGGTTAATTGGAGTTAATTTGAAATTTTTAAGCATACTTAATGTGATTTTAATGTCGGATTGACTACCAGCAGACATGAAAAAATATGGTAATGGTGAAATAAGATTTTTGATGAATCTTAGGATTTATTTTAAATTTGTTGGAAGTTAGGAAACTTGATTTGGTGAAATCTAAGTGTTCTTAACAGATCGAGAATTAGGATAAGTCACTTAAGTGACAAAGTGATACATCGTTCCTCCTTTGTTTCTACTGCCTTGACTTATTTAAGTCTCAAATGAGATATTTCTCTCATTTCTCACCCTTTTCTCATGGATGCAGCTGGAAAACTCAAATGCAATGGCAAGAAAGGAGCAAAAGGAGGAGAATCAACCAACCAAGAGGAGGAAGAAGGAAAGGAAGGAGAGGAGCTTCTTAGTTCTTTCAATTTCTGAACTTAGAGGTAGGGGAACTTGTTTTAACATCCTTTCTTCCATTCACTTCATCTAGTTCATGAGTTAGCTTGGTGAGGCAAGTGGATCTTGGATGTGATTCTTGTGTTTTATGCTTGAATCTTGTCATAGAACTTGATAAAGATATGTTTTTAGTTTGTTTGATGCTTGATAATGAATTTTCATCCCTTAAACACATTTTATTTTACTTGAGTTAAAAGTGGAGTTTTAGGTTTTTAAGGTTGATGATTGGTTCTTTGGTTTATGTGGAAGGGGTTTAAATTTGATTGAGAGTTATAATGTGTTAATGGACCTTGTGGGGTGTTGGAAATCACTTGAGATGGAGGCTTGAGTGGTTGGAAGGCCACTTGTTCCCATTGGAACAGTGGCTATCTTCTGCAGAATTCTGCATAAAATTCTGTCGCAGGGTCACACCTAGGTGTGACTGAACCACGCCTAGGCATGAGTGAGATAGGGAGCATGACACCAAGGCGTGATAGAGTTGCGCCTAGGCATGGCTGCTTGGGAGACACACGGATTTTTATTTGATGTAATGGAACTTCCTGTTGGTGTAGATTCTTCATGTATGCTTCCTTTTGAGTGTTGAGACTCAAAAAGGGTATGTAATGAAGTGTTTATGTGATGAATGTAAAACAATTGGTATGTTAATTATTATAGTATTTAGCATCAATGTTGTTCATGCTTGAGATGAGATGGATGTAAACTAATTAGTATGCTAACTATTGTGATATTTGACATCATTATATTTCATGCTTGTAGTTATAAATGTAAACCAACTGGCATGCTAGTTATTGTAGTAATTGGCATCATTTTTTTATAACTATGTTGATGAGGTTGAGTCCTCATTGTTGATGATCAAATATGATTTTAAATGAGAAGGTAGCCAACCCTTCCTATCATAGTGATCATTGTTAAAGACTGTGTAGTTGATGAGTTCACTACTTGGAGTAGAGACTGCTGCAACTGGGTTCCAGTGCTTGTTCAAGGCTCATGGAACCGGGTTCCTTTGCTTTGTTCAGGAATCATGCATATCATTACATTTTCATGGAACTAGGTTTCTGTAAATGGTGTCATACATTGTTTATTACATCCTTAGGCTATTGCATAGGCATGAACATAAGGCATAATTTGGCATAGCATGACAATTGTATGGGCAGTTGCTAATCATAACATATTCATGCATTGTAATTGCATGGACAATTGTATAGGAAATTGTGTAACTCTGAGATAGAGATTATGATTTCGTGAGTATGATGACTACTTGAAGACTGTTTGTGGAAATGAGTTTATTCTATACAAACCTATAAATTGAAAACCTATTTCGGGAAGAGAAAGGACATGGTTTTGGCTTTTACTACCTTTCTAGTTTTTATATGTATGAGACTTGAGTTTAGAATTATGCTTTTCCCCGAAATAGATAGAATGATTGTGATGTCATGTTTTATAGATTTAACTACTAAGAATATGTGATTCTCACACTATGTGTGTGTTTCCATAATGATTCTAAGGAAGAAGGCATGTGGACAGTGGAGACAAAGCAGGAATTGAAGACTTAGAATAGTGTTGTTTTAAGTTTTTTTATGAAAGACTTGTATCTTTTGTGCCTTGAGAGACCTAGTTTACCAACTTTGTACATAGTTTGTATATATGAGAAATACTAACGTTATGTATATTGTAACACCCTAATACCAATATCTTGATATAACTCATATAAGCATTAATGATGTCACTTTTATTCTTACTATACTTCTATTAATATATAATTAAAGAAATTATATAAAGAGAGCCATGATAAAAGTAGGTTATACATATACACAAGAGTTCTCAAGTAGGAAAAGTAAAACTATCTACTTCGCTTTATGTTTTCTTTAGCTTCTTTACCCTTTGGTAAGGGGCCTTGACCTGCTTTTACCATAGAAACAAGAAAAGGGGTGAGAACATGAAATTTCTCAGTAAAGAACATGTATTTCATGGCACTCATTAAAGTAAATCACTTATAAATATAATTAATAACTACATTATACCGTTGCCCATACAACTATATAATGTATAGAAATCTAATGTATCTTAACATTACACAATCACCCATACAACTGTATAACATCAACTAAACTTGACAAATTGCTTGCCTCGCTTCAATGCCTGACTTAGGACTTAACTCATCCCAAGGCTCGTGTTAGTAAGTTTAACTCACTTTACTACATTCATATAAGGTTGATCATATTCCTCATGTTACTTGACAAATAGTTTAGCTCACTACTTTGTCTTAGGTAAAGTGTTGTACTGACATTTACCTCTCTCAATTATCTCCTAAGCAAAGAGTTTAACTCACTATTTTGCAAGGTTAAGGAGTTTGGCTCACTTCCTTAATTAAGATAATTGTTCTATAGTTCAACTTAAACATGTAATGGAACTAACTTTAGCTAATACTCTATTTCAACTATCTTAATGAGATAATAAAGTATTTCTATAGATTTTTACACATTCAACTCATATTTGATTATAAGAGAATAAATGATGCGTCTATAATAAGTACACTTTATTATCAAACTTGTATCTAGTTTGCCTTATAATCACAATTCTAGTCATTTTCTAAACCACACAAGTGTACATAAGGTACTAGATAACTAATTCAATTTATCAATAACTATTGAATAACTTAAAACTCAAACTTATACTTATATAGTAGGTGGTTATTTCATTTGTAAAATACCCCTAAAAGTATCTTAATACACTTAAGAAAACATAAAAGAATGATCCCAATTAGCAGGGAACTTCAAAACATCAAGAATAACATTCTTGAAAAATCTTGGAACTCACGCCTAGGTTAAAGTATCTTAATACACTTAAGAAAACATAAAAGAATGATCCCAATTAGCAGGGAACTTCAAAACATCAAGAATAACATTCTTGAAAAATCTTGGAACTCACGCCTAGGTGTAACTTTCCCACGCCTAGGCATGACCTTCTCTGTCTCTCTTGGATGAGAAATAGAACAACCCACGCCTAGGCGTGACTCTGCGACTGAAAGTTCTGCAGAACAGTTTTACTATTCCATTAATCAAATTCATCATTCCAATCACTAAAAATATGATTCTAAGATATCTCAAACCTCAAATATGATCGATGAACACATTGTGACACTTATATAATCTTAATTTCACTTAATCATAGATTAATGAAAGATTTCACCACCTAAGACCTAAAATCCCCATTTTTGTTTCCAATAGAAATCAATGGTTCTTAAGTGTTAAAAACTCATATTCATATATCCAAGAAGATATAAACACTCTAATTTAACACTCGGAATTGAAAACCAAGCTCAAAACCTAGTTTTGCTCATCAAATCCATCTTTTACAATTCATGTAACCTAACTTCAACCATAGAGAAAAATAGAAGAGGATAGATGAAGTTTTAGGTTAGAATGCCTTACCTCAAACTCTTGATGATGGTGGTTGATTAACTTTGGCCCCCTTAACTTTCTTGCTCTTTTCCTCTTTTTCTCCCTCAGATTTCTCTCATTTTCTTTCTTGTTTCTATGCTATACATTGGGTTTTTGTTTTTGTGAGGAATAGATGAGTGAAAAAGTGGTGAAATATCAATGAGAAATATCAAGTAACTCGTATACTACTTGTCTCACTTAAACATAATATTGATATTTCCTGATCTGCTAAGAACACTTAAATTTAGCTAAATCAACTTTTTCAGCTTCCAATAACTTTAACATAAATACTACGATTCATTAAAATTGTTGTTTCACCATTATCCTAATTTTTCATATCTGCTGCTAGCTAATCGGGCATTAATTGCACAACCTGTATGCCTAAAAATACTAAACTAACTCTAATTATTATCCAATTTTAATTATATCATATTCTACCTTTTTGTGATCTGGAAATCAATTCTCTAGATTCATTTCCTTTTAATTAGTAACCTATGCTTAGAGGTGGCAAAACGGGTTCAACCTGTTGGGTTGGCCCGCTAACCCGCTATTTTTTTGCGGATTGGGTTTAAGATTTTAATCCACTTTTAATTTTCAACCCGCATAACCCGCCCCGCATAACCCGCGGGTTAAGCGGGGCGGGTGCGGGTTGGCCCGTTGGGTTGAGTTTTTTTAAAAAAGTATTATAAATTAGTCTTATTATTTGTGTTTGTGATATTTTTATGGGTATGATACTAAATTTATTTTTTATTTTTTTATTTTTTTAACTCTATAAATTATAATTTTTCTATTTTTAAATTTTTATGATTTTTTTTAATTTTTTATACATTTTATTTTGTTTTTTAAGATCAACTCATTTACTTTTTTTTCATTTTTTTTTTTTATGCGGGTCAACCCATAACCCGTCAACCCGCACTAAAGCGGGGTGGGTTGACTCTTCCAACCCATTTTTCAAAACAGGCTAACCCGCCCCGCCCCACATTTTTGCAGGTTGAATGCGGGGCGGGGCGGGTTAGCCCACTTTGCCACCTCTACCTATGCTGTTATCTGGGGTCATTTTAAGCTACTTTTCAACTTTTAGGTTGCAACTAAGTGCTTATATGAACTCAGTTTGTCACCAAAACTTATATAACATGTTATACAAGTATAATAGTACCTCTAAGACCATATACAAGCCTAACATGTTTCTCGGGATGTTATATATATTATCTTTCGTTCGTGGCTCGTATTTTCTTATAAAATGTTGTTATGTTATATTAGAAATGTTTTAGTAGTTAATAGCATGCCTAGATCTAATTATTGTGGTATAATATAGATTATACTGTTGTTATTAAATTTGGAATGTTATATTATGGTATTAGAGCAGTTCATCCTGTTGAGCAGGGGTATGGACTGACTATGCTTAGGCATGTTTAGGAGTTCTTTTGTGTGTTATGCATTTCTTTGTCTCTTGTTTAAGATGTTTGAATAGAATTGCATGACTTGCCTTAGGTTGGATTGTTATTAGCTACTGTTACATGATTACATGATATTGAAGACTGATTAACTCAATATGTATTGTTCTGTGTGTATAGGAAACTATGGCACCACCAGGGAAAACCTATGAAACTAGGAATTCAGCTAGAGAAGGTTTGGATATAGCCGAGGCCGTGATGGCAATGGCTAATGCAATGCAAGAGCAGATAACTACAACTACCAATGCAATGAGGGGGCAAGCAGCTCCAACTACTAGGATGCTTGAGCGAATGGGGAATACACAACCAGCGCAACCTCAACCAGCACAAGTGGTACACGTGGAAAAGAACCATAACTTTCATGATCTTTTAGGGTTTTGGAAGGCTAATCCTCCAGCCTTTTGCTACACAGAGGACCAGAAAATGTATTTTGCTACATACATGTTAAATGGGGATGCTGAGCATTGGTGGACTGGTGCGAGGAGAATGATGGAAGGGGTGAAGAATCATATTACATGGGAGGTATTTAAGATTGCATTCTTGCAGAAATACTTTCCACAAAATGTTCAAGAGGTTAGAGAGATAAAGTTTTTACAGTTGGAGCAAGGCAACATGATTGTTAGACAATGTCACACACCTAGATCTAATAACCATAGTACAATCGTCATCACACCACAGTCACTAAATCTAGGCATATCACAGTCTCGATTTCATCATTTTAAAAAAATTCTAAGTGTTTCTATCATGCATAAATAGAAAGTATGAGCCACGATATGAAATATAATTATATTGTCTCACAACACAAAATACAACATTAGCTTAATACAGAGTACATATCCATCATCCTTACATACATTAACATACAACAATATAAATTATAGGTTTTACATAGCATAACATGACTACCATATAAAAGTTCAACCTTCCCCGAAGTCTAACACATGTAAGGAATAGTCTTGCACCTGATCTTCTTCAGTGTCTCCGATAGGGAATACTCGCCCTTGCAACACTTCCAGATAGATGGGAGCACGAACATACGTTATAATCGAAACCTCTCTGGGAAAGAGGCAGCAGTTATCCCACATATCTCCAATGGGTATAAGGAACTCCACACGTATCGGAACTTAAGATATTTTCGTACTAGCTCCAGGTTCATTACCACACTGAACTAGGGTCACATCCCCAATGTAAGTAACATACTCCGCTTCACGGTCAAAATGCCAAGCTTCCAAGCCACTATGAAACTGTATCCACATGCGAAACAGAAAAGGTTGTGCAGATGCCATCACAAGGAAACAGAAGTCAATCCTTAAAACCTAACTAATTGAACTCATTTCGCGCTCTTCACCATCTTTATCCAATATGACATAAAACAGGGTAATACAATAAAGAGGTGCGATACCCAACTTTCATTACCATTATAGCAGTAAGAAGACAACACGACGCAGAGCACCCACACGGCAACATAATCCACATATTCATTAACAGTAATAGTAGAATTTATAGCAAAGTAGTACAATTATAAGCAATGATATCTCAAGCAATCAACACAATATCCAGATAATTATTACAGAAATAAAACAAATACTTTCACAATCAAAAGTGTTCATGCTCAACAATTTATAAGACCGACAATGAACAATGCACAATGCATCATGGGACCAAAATCCTACTCCATGGAGCTAGACATCAACATTTTCGGAGTGAAGGATCAAGGAGTAATGCCAGTATATCGTTAGCCTTAAAAATAGTGTGCTTTATCTCATAAAAATATTTGCACAACAATGGCTTATACATGGCACCTCAACAGTTGATCACGATATAGGACAGCGTCTTAGTTCGGATCGTCGGTGTGTTTGCATCGGTCTACCTGATGGCATAGAGGAGCTCATAACTATCCATGTGAGGAACCCGCACCCCGACGCCCCCAGGGCCAACCACTATGACCCTACGCTAGTCTATTCACACCTGCACATAGGTGTTATTCAACTTCTAGGCATACACTGCCTTTACAACAATGTCCAACGGACAACACATATGCATGACGACGCAATATCCAATCATGTATGTTTATCAATGATGCATTCATCATAAGCATACCACAATGGTATATATATTCATTCTCAATGTCAATAAATCATACCAATGATACATTTATCATATGCAATACCACAATGGTGTATAATCATTCTTGATGTCAATATGTCATAATCTTTTCAAGAAATTCATCACCATTCCCCATTAAGGGTCCAACATTTCCAATAACTTAGGTCTTAATCAATTATAAAACTCCTTAGGTTAAATAACCCTTAAAACCGTGGCCTCACAAGCCTTCAAAGTTCTAAATTTCCTTGCATCTTATGCCCTAGTCTCATGATACCTAATTACTTAGTTTTTATTCCACATGGGATCAATTCATTTTCTCAAGGTTCAAGCCAAACCGTGGCCTCACTTTAGGGTAGGAAACCTCCAAAATTTCCATTTCATGTCCTACTCATTTCATAACTAATCACATAGATTTCGTCTTACACAATTCAATTCCAACCTTAGAGATTTCAAGCCAAGACCGAGGCCTCATAAGTATTATCATCCAATTCAATTCTCCCATCTCATTATAGATTATTTTTGTCTCTAAATTCTTAAATTCCAAGGATACACTAAAGCATCATTTGAACTCCAATTTTTCTCATAAAAACCATGAATGGTCTCTAATGGTGGTTGGATTTTCGTAGAGAAGAAGGGAGAAGAAGAGAAAAGATGGAGAGAAGTGGAAGAGATGCTTGAAGAGAGAGAAAGTTTTGGTGAGAAATAGGATATTTTGGGTGAGTGTGTTAAGTGTGAGGGAGCAAAATTTTGCTCCCCCAAGGCTTAGGGTGCCGCGACATTGAGAGGGTAAAGGGGGGAGAAATTAGCTTCCCCAACAAGCCAAGGGTAGCTTGGTTTTTTGGCAGTCAAAGCTTCTCAAAGAAGCTTTGATGAAAGTACACTTTATTTGAATTAAAGTAGATTTGATTTGACATAAAGTGGATTGCATTAGGATAAGGTGATAGGGTTTCTAATACATGCTATTATCCAATGGACAATTGTTACAGTTGACAGAAGTTAGTATTAATTATCTAGCGAATAAAATTTTACACAGCGATTTTTCATCCTATCAGGTAAAATTTCTCAAAAAATATGAAACCCCATAAATTGTGTCTGGTCTCGGGTTTAGTAAGATCCCCCGTCGATGTTTTCACAATTCAAGGTTCTTGAAAAAAATATCTCATTTTCCCAGCTCCGCTCAGCGCAAGCAAAACAAGGAATAATATTAAAATATTCTGCATTCTTAGAAAAATTCACAAAATTCACAAATATTATAAAATGACTATTTATAATAAATTTATAAATTTTTGGGATGTTATAACTCTCCCCTTCAAATAGAAATTTCATCCTTAAAATTTTCATCTCCTAAAATAGACATGGATGTTGTTTTCTTCATCTTATCTTCTAACTTTCACATTGCGTCCCTCGTCGCGTTAATTCAGATTACTCTTGCCAATGTGATCTCGCTGCCTCCGTGTTGCTTTGCTCTCCTATTCTCAATCTTCTTAGAAAGCATTTCATGGATCAAGCTTTTTCTTAATTGTTCTACGACCAGTCCAACGACATGGCTGGATCGAAGATAAACTTTCGCAATCATGACATGTGGAAGACATCATGAAAATTAGAAAGAAAGGATAACAAAACTAGTTGATAGGCTACCGGATCAATTCGAAGAGAAATTTGATGTAGTCCAAAGAATTTTAGAAGTGAGTTTGCTGGCAACTTAGACAAGATGACACACATTTAGTACCGTCTCTCTCCATTCCTTTCCACCAATAATTTCTATTTTAGATCTTGATATATCTTGATTATTTTTCCACTTCACTTGAATTTCTCTGAATAGACCATTCAGGATAGTAACCATACCTAGACATACCTCATCCGATGTCATTTCCAATGACAACCACTTATCCTTGAATTACTCCATTAATTCCTTCTCCTTGACTACTATAACGAAGGTATTAAGTAGCTTTGAGTTTAGAGCGTCAGCTATGATTTTTGCTTTTCCAAGATGACACTGAAGCTAGCAGTCATACTTCTTCAAAATTTCTAGTCACCTTCTTTACCTCGGGTTCAGTCCCTTTTTATCGAATGTATACTTCAGGCCTTTGTGATTTCTAAAGGCGTTGAACATTGCTTCACACAGAAAGCGTCTCCATGTTCTCAGAGCAATTTTAACTGTGGCTAACACCAAATCGAGAGTTAGGCAATTCTCAATGCACCCTCAACTACCTCGAGGCATAGTGACAACTTCCTAACTTTGCGTGAATACACATCCTAGACCTTGATGTGAAGCATCACAAAACACTTCAAATGTCTCATTGGGATCGGGTAGGACCAAAACTAGCGAGTATTTGAATGTTTCCTCAATCCTGGGAAAACTTTCTTCATGTGTGTTATTCCATAAAAGTTTTAATTCTCTTCTTGTAAGCTGAGTAAGATGTCCTACTATCTTGGAGAATCCATCGATACTCCTTTGATAACAACCAACTAATCCCACCAGCTACGAATCTTCTTTACGGTCTCTAGTCTTTCTTTTTGAAGAACTGCTTCAACCTTTTGTGAATTCACAACAGTTCCTCCATTTGAAATTTCATGACCCAAAAACTGAACCTCTGCAAACGAGAATTCATACTCTGATACTTTGGCATTTATATCGAGGTGTCCAACGTGTCTCTCCATATCTTCGAGAATAGATCAGAATGTCATCATTAATGACAACGACAATTCTATTCTAGGTAAGGACAAAAGATACAACTCATGTTATCTATGAATACGACAAGAGTGTTTGTTATTTTGAACGACATCACGAGATACCCATAATGTCCAAAGCGCGTTTGAAACTCATTTTGGGAACATCCTCAAATTTCCATGAATTCAGTGATAACCAAAACATACATCTTTCTCCGAGGATACTCACCCTTGATCATAGTCTTGTTCATTTGACGACAATCTTCATCTCACTGAGATGTTCCATTCTTCTCCTCAACTGATGGCACTATAGCTTATCATGCGAAACTCATTGACTACGAGAGTGGCATTTATATCCCCCTTGCTTTTGTCCTCCACAAAAGATAACATGTATCCTAGGATTCTTTTTCCTCACAAAGCTTCAATTTTGTTGGCCGCTACAAACTCAACAGTCTTAGCTTTGGGAATCACTAAGGTTCTCATTGAAATGATCTAGCAGAATATAACTATGAAAATAATCAATCTAGTCCTAAGATCATAAATTCTAATAAGCGTGAACTTAGGTATACAAGTTAAGTTAATAAAGGATTCAACCTTTAATAGAAATAGGATAGATTAAGCAAACTTGAGTGTCAATGACAAGTCTTAGTAATAGAAATAAAAGTAACTGGGTCAAAGCTAATGAAAACACAGATGAATCCAAATGATCCATACAGTTACAAATTGTAGAAGGAGGGGTTGCCCCCAGAATTGTACAACACAATTACAGGATCGTCACTTGAGGCATAATTTCTGTTGTTTAGATCTTCAAATTTAGAGTCCTCAGCACCACCTAGGGTATAAATTCTGCCTTTTGCTTACAGTTTCATAGCCCTTGTAGCATTGACTGAAGAACCTGCATTCTCTTGGTTGCAGTTGCAGGAAACGTGTCCAGGCTTTCCACATTTAAAACAGATGATTCCTACAATTGTGTAATCCCTCGTTAGGTGCTCCATTCCGCACTTGAGACAAAACATTCTCTTGGTCTTACATCCCTTTATTGAGTGGTTCTTTCCACATTTCTTACATTTTGGTAAGGATGTCGGGGTCTGATTGGATCCACTACCACTAGCACTTTCCCCATGAGTTGGATGTGGCTATCGCTTTCCTAACAATCTGGAGTATGGTTTCTGCTTGAATTGATTAGCCTTTCTATTACTCCTCCTTTGGGATTTAGGCAGTCCAAGGTTATCCCAAGTCTGACTTTCCTTCAACAGATTTGGGACCTTAACCTCCAGTTCTCGCTATTGTGCGGTCCTCTGATCTTGGTGAGTTATCACATCAGCTATCCTTTGTCTTTCTTCCGCAGTTGCAACCAAGCTTTCATTATCTCGTCCTGTGCTCACATACGTATGCCTATAACGAGCCATTACCCTCGTATGTCTATCGCGAGCCATCGACTTTCTTCAAAGATGGACAACACATAACACAAGAAAATAAACATAATTATTTCAAACAACATTGTCTCCTCTCTGAAACCAAACACAAAGAGTCACACAATTCAAACAAGACAAGTCAAATCCACTAATCCTAATAGTCTCCAACTCGAGCCTTTTCGTTCTGCTTTCCATGGCGTAATCTCTTGCAAGTTGTCAACCCCCAAACAACTTCTCAAACCAAACTTACACCAGTCATTTCTTTCTCTAGAAGATCGGTTCCCCAAAACCTTTTGATCTCCTAACAAAAAAAATATCTTATTTTCGTAGTACAGTACGCCTAGGTGAAGTCATAGTTTCCTGTACACAGAGAACATTACATATTGAGTAGGTTAATCCTCAATATCATGCAACTATATAATAGTAGCTACTAACATTCAACCTATGTCAAGCCATGCATTCCTTTCCCATCATCTCAATCAAGAGACAAGGAAGTGCACAACATGCAAAATTCTAATATGCCTAAACATAGCAAGTCCATACCCTGACTCAACAGGATGAACTGCTCTGATACCACCTTTAGTGTAACGCACCTAGATCTAATAACCGCAGTACAATCGTCATCACACCATAGTCACTAAATCCAGGCGTGTCATAGTCTCGATTTCATCATTTAAAAAAAATTCCAAGTGTTTCTATCATGCATAAATAAAAAGTACGAGCCATGATATGAAATATAATTATATTGTCTCGCAACACAAAATACAACATTAGCTTAATACAGAGTACACAACCATCATCCTTACATAAATTAATGTACAACAATATAAATTATAGGTTTTACATAGCATAACATAACTACCATATAAAAGTTCGACCTTCCCCAAAGTCTAACACATGTAAGGAATGGTCCTGCACCTGATCTTCTTCAGTGTTTCCGATAGGGAATACTCGCCCTTGCGACACTTCCAGATGGATAAGAGCACGAACATGCGTTATAATCGAAACCTCTCTAGGAAAGAGGCGGTGGTTATCCCACATCTCCCCAATGGGTATAGGGAACTCCACACGTATCAGAATATAAGATATGTTTGTATCAGCTCCAGGTTCATTACCGCACTGAACTAGGTCACATCCCCAATGTAAGTAACACGCTCTGCTTCACGGTCAAAATGCTAGGCTTCCAAGCCACTATGAAACTGTATCCACGTGCGAAATAGAAGAGGTTGTGCAGATGCCATCACAAGGAAACAGAAGTCGATCCTTAAAACCTAACTAATCGAACTCAATTCGCGCTCTTCACTGTCTTTATCCAATACGACATAAAACAGGGTAATACAGTAAAGAGGTGAGACACCCAACTTTCATTACCATTATAGCAGTAAGAAGACAACACGACGCAGAGTGCCCACATAGCAACACAGTCCACATATTCATTAACAGTAATAGTAGAATTTATAGCAAAGTAGTACAATTATAAGTAATGATATCTCAAGCAATCAGTACAATATCCAGATAATTATTACAGAAATAAAACAGATATTTTCACAGTCATAAGTGTTCATGCTCAACAATTTATGAGACTGACAATGAACAGTGCACAATGCATCATGGGACCAAAATCCTACTCTATGGAGCTAGACATCAACATTTTTAGAGTGAATGATCAAGGAGTAATGCCAGTATATCGTTAGCCTTAAAAATAGTGTGCTTCATCTCATAAAAATATTTGTGCAACAATGGCTTATATATGGCACCTCAACAGTTGATAGCGATATAAGACAGCATCTCGGTCCGGATCGTCGGTGTGTTTGTATTGGTCTACCCCATGGCACAGAGGAGCTCATAAGTGTCCATGTGAGGAACCCACAACCCGATGCCCCCAGGGCCAACCACTTTGACCCTACGCTTAGTCTATTCGCACTCGCACATAGGTGTTATTCAACTCCTAGGCATACACCGCTTTTACAACAATGTCCAACAGACAACACATATGCATGACGACGCAATGTCCAATCATGCATGTTTATCAATGATGCATTCATCATAAACATACCACAATGGCATATATATTCATTCTCAATGTTAATAAATCATACCAATGATACATTTATCATATGCAATACCACAATGGTGTAGAATCATTCTCGATGTCAATATGTCATAATGTCTTCATGAAATTCATCATCATTCCCCATTAAAGGTCCAACATTTCCAATAACTTAAGTCTTGATCAATTATGAAATTCCCTAGGTTAAATAACCTTTAAAACCGTGGCCTCACAAGCCTTCAAGATTTTAAATTTCCTTCCATCTTATGCACTAGTCTCATGATATCTAATTACTTAGCTTTTATTCCACGTGGGATCAATTCATTTTCTCAAGGTTCAAGCCAAACCGTGGCCTCACTTTAGGGTGGGAAACCCCCAAAATTTCCATTTTATGTCTTACTCATTTCATAACTAATCACATAGATTTCGTCTTACACAATTCAATTCCAACCTTAGAGATTTCAAGCCAAGACCGAGGCCTTATAAGTGTTGTCATCCAATTCAATTCTCCCATCTCATTATAGATTATTTTTGTCTCTAAATTCTTAATTTCCAAGGATACACTAAAGCATCATTTGAACTCCAATTTTTCTCACAAAAACCGTGACCTCTCAAGTCTTCAAAGTTTCAATTTATCTCCTTTTTATGCACTAAATTCTTGGTATATAATCACTCAAATTTTAGTTCACACAAAATCATTCCTATTTCCCTAAATTCCAAGCCAAAACCGTGGCCTCACATTAGGTTAGGAAACCCTCAAAAATCTCCATCCATTAATTTCCAACATTATTATTCAACCTTTAATTACATAAGCTTCATTTTATTTGTGTACAAAAACCAATTCATACCTCAAAATCCTAGTCAAAACCATAGCCTCATATTAGGGTAGGAAACTCCAAATTTTCCATTTAACAACCCTAACATGATTAAGCATTTTCAACATATCCAATACATTCAAGATCATTATACAAGTATCAATCTCAATTAAGAATACTTAAACATAAAAAATCACCAAACAAAGTAAACATACAAAGATAAATTTCTCCATCAACAACCACACAAAAGTCTCCTCACCACCAATAATGGTTGAGGTGAGTAAATCTCCCTCTTACCTGAAAGAAGAACACGAAAATGGGCTCCTACTTGCTTCTTGAAGATTTCGGTTTTGAGCTTCCAAAACCTTAGAAATTTCAAGACAAGGAATCAACATCATAGGTTGAAAAGGAAGAGATCCATGGTCACCAAAGAGACCATGGAACACGAAAATGAAGAAAAGAAGGAAGAAAAATGCAACCTTTACCTTAAAGCTTGAAGTTTTGTCTTGGATGACAATGGAGGAAAAGTTGAGTTTTGAAGAAAACCTTCCAAATAGGAAGTGTAGAGGAGGATGAAAGGAGTGTAGAAATGGTGTTTATGAAGAGAAAAGTAGAGAGAATGGTCTCTAATGGTGGTTGCATTTTCGTAGAGAAGAAGGGAGAAGAAGCGAGAAGATGGGGAGAAATGGAAGAGATGCTTGAAGAGAGAGAAAATGTTAGTGAGAAATGGGATATTTTGGGTGAGTGTGTTAAGTGTGAGGGAGCAAATTTTGCTCCCCCAAGGCTTAGGGTGCCATGGCATTAAGAGGGTAAAGGGGGGAGAAATTAGCTTCCCCAACAAGCCAAGGGTAGCTTAGTCTTTTGGTAGTTAAAGCTTCTCAAATAAGCTTTGATGAAAGTACACTTTATTTGAATTAAAGTGAATTTGATTTGACATAAAGTGGATTGCATTAGGATAAGGTGATAGGGTTTCTAATACATGCTATTATTCAATGGACAATTGTTATAGTTGACAGAAGGCAGTATTAATTATCCAGCGGATAAAATTTTACACAACGATTTTTTATCCTGTCAGATGAAATTTCTCAAAAAACGTAAAATCTCGTAAATCGTGTCTAGTCTCGGGTTTAGTAAGATCCCTCATTGATATTTTCACAGTTCAAGGTTCTCGAGAAAAATATCTCATTTTCCCGGCTCTGCTTAGTGCGCACGTAAAACGAGAAATACTATTAAAATATTCTGCGTTCTCAGAAAAATCCAGAAAAATTCACAAAATTCACAAATATTATAAAATGACTATTTATAATAAATATATAAATTTTCGGGATGTTACAGACAATATATGGTGAGGTTTAAGGAGTTGTCCAAGTTTTCTTCTTCCCTTAGGTATAACCCAGATGATAGTTAGAAGTGTGTAAAGTTTGAAACTGGCCTAATAGATAATATGAAAAGGATAGTATAGCCTTTTGAGATTCGGGATTACCCTAACTTAGTCAACAAGTGTAGAGTAGAACCCCTCAGTTTTAGGCCACACCAGGAGCATCAATCATAAGACTAATACAAATGGAAAAGTACAGATGATAGGTCAGAGAGGAGTGCTCCACAACATAGAGATTAGAAGGACAAATGAAAGCAGGTTCAGATGGTTGATTGAGAGCAACTATGTGCTAAGTGTGGTAGAAGCCCCGGAGACAAAGCATGTATAGATGACCAGATAACATGTTATAGGTGTAGCAAGTCGGGCCACTTTTCAAGGAATTGTGTAACACCCTTTTTTCTAGGAGAAGAAGGAATGTCACACCATAATAGAGTGAAATATAATGCGGAAAATATATAAATAAAATTATAAATTAAGACCTGGTTCATTTATACATTATAATAAATAAACTCCTTCAAATAGTACATGTATGATAATTGGGTAGCATATATTGTAACACCCCTTTGGAGGATGTCACATATATAAAGAAAATAAATAAAATCTACCCAAGTTATAAAACATTTATTACATAATAATATGGGTCGTAAAATAATTCCTGTTAAACAGATTATTAAAAATAAAATATTGCAGAAAACATAAAATAAACAGAACAACATCACTCATAATATACATATGTTCCAAGTTATAAGTTATACAAATAATTTACAACTACAACTACAAATATTTAAACAGAAACAGTAAATCAAAACAGTAAAGCAATTTCTACAACCATACGCAGACGCGCCCAAAATACACATCATAAATATTTATTCCTCTGATGGGTCACTCTCAGGAAACTCATCAGAAGATAAATACCCAGGATGCCTCGACACTCGGCAGACATGAGACCGCGCGATACGAGTGTCATCTCACTAGGCTCAGTGGAAACACCACCCCAATGACGCCTAAAGGATAAAGGTAACTCTAAATGCAGAAATACCGTCGTCGTCATCACTGGCTCGTCATCAAACCTATGGCGTAGGGTCACTGTCATCCGTCCCGCATACGTCACGGAGTCTCTATCTCCTCTCATGTGCCACGCTAACGATCCACCGTGAAACTCGAGAGTCACGAACCCCAAAAATCCAGGTACCGCCATACGAAAACTAATCAATCCAATGGATATGGGTGATCAGATGGTTCTTGATCGTCAAACTTGTCGTCGGCTAGCTGATCTTCCTCCTCCTCGGGGTATAGAACCTCAAGAGGCTGTTCCTCTTCCTCTTCCTCAAACTCTTTACCGCGTAAAATAAATATACAGGAAACATATAGAATACAGAAAAGAGGTAAGACAATCTAAAATCATCACAAACATGGTAAATAAGAAAACGTCAAACAACGGTTATACAATTCATGCAATATGAAAAGCTATAAAGAAATCAAGAATGAGAATAAAGAAAAAGATTTAATTATCATAACGACACATAATATCACAGATAAAATAAAACATCACAGATAAAATAATAGAACAGATAAATAATCCTCATAATACTAACCAGATAAAATAGACAGATAAGATAAAATAAAGTTCCAGATATACTCATATGAAATATGACACGTTCCTACTCCATGGAGCTAAACAACACAGATACCACAGATATCAGAGGGAATGACTCGCAAAAATCTATTAGTACCACGGCTGCCCAGCCAACTATTCCGCGGTCACACGTTGCGTCTATAGCTCCACATCATCGGGAATTTACCATCATCCAGCGTGGTGTAGTTCACGTCTCACGTCGTGACACTACGGGCAAATGTACTACTAGACTTTACAAATCTCGATTAAATATAGTGCGTGTCGAGTCCATTAGTGTGCTATCGGTTACCACGGCCCAGCGGAGCTACCAACTGTCCATATATGGAATCCCGTACACTAACGTCTCCAAGTTCATTAGAACAATGAACCACACTACGTTTATCGCATCGACAACACGATGTGATTCACCTCGTCAACCAAAATTCACCAAAAATTGGTAAATTACCAGAATACCCTCAAGGTATAAAAAATATATGCCCTCAATGGCAAAAATATACAGTAAGTCCCCCTTGGACAAATACTGTCTCAAAGCCTGTACGGGTTCACCTCATAGCCCGACAGCGGAAAAATACAGAAATCCAGAAAAATACTGTTTCGGTCAATCGCGTAGAAATTTTATCGCGTTTTCACAATCTCGTCGTTTTTATAAACGTTTTGAAATCGCGTAAATATATTTTTCTGTTTTCAAAATCGCGTAGGATTTTTAATACGTTTTCTCAATCGCGTAAGATTTTTAAATCATTTTCTTATTCAAATACTTTAAAAATTACTGTTTAAATAAACAGAAATAATAAGTAGTACGTTTAAACTACGTAAAATATTTTCCATACCGTATACTGTCTTTTGGACATCTTTCCTATCTTATTTGTCCGTTTTTACTAAAAATTGACAGTATTTTGCTTAGAAAATTATATTAATGGTTTCCTAATTTTACCGTAAAAATTCTGTTTATTAAATTTTGAAACCGTATAACTTAAACCTTGTGAAAACCACTAACATGCTTCAAAATGATAGCATGAGCTATATGTTAGAAATTTTCAAAAGTTACCATATTTCATTTCTAATAGCAAAATCATTAGTTCTAAATTCTCAAACTTATTTTTAATTGATTCTTTTCCTTAAAACTCATTTTAAAAAAATTCTTTTTAACACATATTGCATTCTTATACTTAGAAAAGGTTTGGATTTAATTTTAGAAACCATGGATACTTGGTTTGGCATGTTGGCCGAAACTTAGAAATTTATGCTATTTGATTTCTAAATTCATTTTCCCTAATCTAAACAATGTAATAACTTGTTAATTCTCCTAGATTAATTAAATCTCAATTTAGGAAAAATATGAGAACATTTTGGTTCTCCCTTTGTGTCCATGGCCGTGAGCCTTAGGATTGCGTTCTTTGGAACACTAATGCAATCCTTAACATGTTATTCACATCCTATACCTTATCTTGCAATTCTAACATATGCAATATATTTCTAACGCATATAACCTAAATCAAAGCTTGTAGACATGCAAATTATTACAAACAACAAATAGGAAAGCTACTAACAAATACACAACCACATCAAATAAGCTACTAACAAGCACACACATGAATCCTTATGGATTCTACAATCACAAAATCAACTCCATCTTCTTACCACCATCCTTAGATGATAAGATTTGTCTTCCTCTTACCTTAAATGAAGACAAATGGATTCTTTCACTCCTCCTAGGGTCACGGTTTTCCTCCTTCAAGAACCTAACAAGCTTAAACAAAATCTACAAGTTACTAACCATAGAAAGAGAGCTTAAACCATGGAGAAAACATGGTTTAGAACTTTGAAAAAGAATTTAGAAAAGAAAAACAAGAGATTTCACCTCCTTGGTACAAACTTCCAAGTAGGTTTTCAAGCTTCAAATGTAAGATTTTGAAAGAACTCTCAACTAGAGATGTTCTTAGGATTGTGTTTAGGTTTAGAAAACTTGGTTAGAAGAAATTTTGGGTGATTGAATGGTGTAGTATCAAGCTTGGCCGAATAGGTGAGAAAGGAAGTAACAATGGTGTTTAGGGTTCTTGGATGAGAGAGAAGAGAGAATTTGCATGAAAGAGAAGAGATTTTTGGTCCTCCCAAAGCCATATGGCCGTAGACTTCAAGCCATGCAAGGTGGACATTTACTTGGCTTCATCCAAGCCCTTGGATGCATCAAAGGTCAAGATTAAGCCTTGATTAGCAAGCTTGTTTCCTATTGGTTGCTCCTAACCTAGTCATTAGCCTTAGTCACCATGCTTAGTGACTAATAACCTAGTCATCAAGCCTTATCATCATGTTCAAGAATATTCCTCCACTAATCATGTTTAATTAAGCTACTAAGTTAATTGGTTTAGCTAAATGTGGGTCCCGCAAAATATTTTCGGGTCCACTGTCACTAAATTATATTGACTAATAAAATAATATTATAATAATACAAAATTATTTTATTTGACAAGTTAAATCCTAAAAATTAAAAGATTAATTTTAGGCTCATTCAGTAATTGGGTTTAGTAAGATCCCACGCCCGAATAATTAAAAACAGATTTCAAGGGTCAGAAAATATTATTTTCCGCCCGTAGCAAATCACACAAAAAGTCCATATAAAATCACTATAGTAATATTGGACACGAAATCAAGTAGAAAACAATTAAAAACAAAGCAAAAAGATACAAAAGAACGTTCGGGACGTAATGGTCATTTTTTCATTTTTTCCCACAACGTAGCTAATCATCCAAAAAGTTCAAATAAAATTACAGACGGTATTAATTGTCTCGTATATCTTCTAAAAAAATTAAAACAAGAGGCTCGGAAAAACTTTTATTTTTTACCGTCTCGAAACAAATTACGTAAAAAGACCAAATAAAATTTGAGCCTCGTATAAACGTATTTGTATTCATGCATAAATCGAGAAACAATAAAATAGGGACACAACGGTCATTCACACGAAAGCTTGAAAAACAGCAAACAGTACATTCGGTACATTTTCTAAAAATTGGGGTGTTACAACTCTCCCCAACAAATAAAAATTTCGTCCTCGAAATTTCTTTGTTCCTCAAACAAATGAGGATCCGATCCTTCATTTTATCTTCCAGCCTCCCGGGTAGCTTCACCCGTCACATCATTCCATATGACCTTCACTAGCTCGATCATTTTCCCTAATCGCTTTACCTTTCGTCCTCATTTCGACGGTAAAGTCTCGTAAGTCATATTCTCCTTCAACTGTACGTCATCTGGTTGTAAAACATGCGTCGGATCTGGTATATACTTTCGTAACTGAGACACATGAAACACGTCATGCAGATTCGACAGAAACAGTGGCATAGCGATCTGATACGCTACAAGACCTATACGTCGGATAATCTGATACGGTCCAATGAACTTAGGAGTAAGCTTCTTAGACTTGATAACTCTTCCAACACTGGCCGTAGGAGTAACTCTTAGAAACACATGCTCACCCTCCTCAAATTCAAGAGGTCGTCTTCGTTTATCCGCATAACTTTTCTATCTGCTTTGCATCGTCTTCATCTTCTCTTGTATCATCTTTACCTTTTTCGTAGTGTGTTGTACAAGATCGGGTCCAATAGTCATACTTTCCCCATCTTGATACCAACACAACGGTGTTCGACATCGTCTTCCATACAATGCTTCATAAGGTGCCATTCCGATGCTTGAGTGAAAACTATTGTTGTAGGTGAATTCTATCAAAGATAAAAATTCATCCCAACTTCCCCGTTGTTCTAAAACACAAGCACGCAACAGATCTTCCAAAGATTGTATAGTTCTCTCTGTCTGACCATTTGTTTGCGGATGATACGCCGAACTCAGTTGCAACTTGGTTCCCATAGCTTCTTGCAGTTCAAAACCTTGACGTAAACCTCGGATCTCGATCGAAACTATACAGTAGGTACACCATCGACAATCTCACCGATGTACAATCGGGTTAATCTTTCCAATGAATACTTAATATTAATTGGTAAGAAATGAGCCGATTTCGTAAGCCTATCGACTATAACCCATATCGAATCATGACCTTTCCTCGTCTTTGGCAAACCAAGAACGAAATTCATCGATATACTATCCCATTTCCATTCTCGGGAATAGATAACGGTTGTAACATTCCACTGGTCTTTGATGTTCCACTTTCGCCTTTTGACAGACTAGACAAGTTGACACGCACCTAGTAACATCACTCTTCAATCCATGCCACCGAATAACTTCTTCAAGTCTTGGTACATCTTTGTTATGCCCGGATGCATACTCAATAGACTAGTATGGGCATGTTCCACAATATATCGCCTCGCCTCCGGTCACGAGGAACACAGACTCTACCCCTAAACCTCAGAATTCCATCAGTTCCTTCTTTGAACTCTATTGTCTCGTCTTGCTTTATTTGTTCTCTTATTCCTTGCAAAAATTCATCGGCATTCTGTTTTTCCCTTATGTCTTCCATCAGCTCGCTCGAGATAGTAACCATGTTAATACAGATCTTCCCCGGTTTCAACTCAACAAATGACCACACATCTCTAAACTGTTCAATGAGCTCCTTTTCCTTGATCATCAAGCATAAGCACCGATAATCTTTCTACTTAAGGCGTCACCACGACATTCGCCTTGCCAGTGGTGGTACAACAGGTTGAAAATCATAATCTTTCAGAATTCTAACCATCTCCGCTTGCCTCATGTTCAGCTCCTTCGATCATACAAGTATTTCAAGCTCTTGTGATCACTGAAGATGTTGAACGTTGCTCCATAGAGAAAATGTCTCCATATCTTTAGAGCAAAACCATAGCGGCCAATTCCAAATCGTGCGTTGGATAATTCCTCTCATGAACCTTCAATTGTCGAGAAGCATATGCCACAACGTTCCGATCTTGCATCAATACGCATCCTAGCCCTTGATAAGAAGCGTCGCAATACACATCAAAAGATCTCTTGAATCCGGAAGATCAACACAAAAGTGCGATCGTTAACCTCTTCTTCAACTCTTGAAAACCGGCATCACGTTCTTCCGCCCATTCAAAAGCTTGATTTTTCCTCGTAAGAAGCGTAAGCGGTCCAAAGCCAATCTTCGAGAAACCTTCGATAAACCTCCGGTAATAACCAAAGAAGTCCAACGAAACTTTGAACTTGTTACCGTCTTAGGTCTTTCCCATTGCAAAACAAGTCTCCACTTTTGATGGGTCATGCAATACCTTCTTTAGAAATTACGTGACCTAGAAATTGGACTTCTTCTAAAGAACTCACACTTAGCCAATTTCGCATACAGCTTCTCCCTCAAAATTCGAAGAACAACACCAAGATGAAAATGCTCTTCCTTAGATTGAGAATAGATCGAATGTCATTGATAAAGACAACTTGCCTAAATACGGACGAAAAATCCTGTTCATATAATCCATAAATATGGCAGGAGCATTCGTCACTCCAAATGGCATCACCTGATACTCATAATGCCTATATCGAGTTCGAAAAGCGGTTTTCGGTACATCTTCCCCTTTTACACGAATCTGGTGATAACCAGATCTCAGATCTATCTTGGAAAATACCACAGCTCCTCTTAACTGATCCATTAAATCGTCAATTCTTGGAAGCGGATATTTATTCTTGATAGTTACCTTATTCAGCTGACGATAATCCACACAAAGCCGAGAAGTTCCGTCCTTCTTCTTGACTAAAAGCACTAGCGCACCCCATGGGGAAACACTAGGTCGCACAAACTCTTTCTCCAACAGTTCCACCAATTGCTTTTTCAGCTCCTCCAACTCTGCTGGCGACATACGATACGGTGCAATTGAGATAGGACTGTTCCTCGGTACTAAATCAATTGAGAACTCGATCTCCTCTCGGGCGGCAAACCAGCACGTCATCGGGAAAAACCTGGAAACTCGTTGACAACAGGAATAGTATTCACATCCTTCTCATTCTTAACCTCTAGAGAAGATAATACCACATATCCCTGTGCTCCCTCTCTTAACAAAGACTTGACCTTAACAGCAGTTAAGAATCCAGACTTTTCTTCCTTAGGAAAAACTATGGTTTTACTTGCACAATCTATAAGGATATGGTTAGAATATAACCAGTCCATCCCTAAGATTACATCTATTTCTACAAGAGGTAAACAAATCAAGTTGACCATAAACAGACGGCCCTTCACAGCAACAGGACAATCCAAACATATCTTTGATGCAATCATAGGTTTAGCAGTTGGAGTAGAAACACTCAACTTAACATTCAAAGAAGACACAGGCAACTTCAATCTTTCCACACAATCATATGCAATAAACGAGTGTGTAGCATAGAGTCATACAACACACTTAGATGGTTACCTCCAATGTCACCTTCTCCTTGTATAAGATCATCGATTGAGAAATCTAGTTCCCCTTCATGGTATAAACACGCCCTCCAGATCTCGGTTGAGTATTCCTTGATTTTCGCCGACTAGCACGAACATAACGAACAACAGGTTTCCTTTCCATTGAGTACAATCCTTTGACATGTGCCCAGGTTGCTTACAGTTAAAACAAACTGTACCTCTAAGCGTACACTCCGGCGAGATATGGCCTTTTTTTCCGCACTTAAAACATGTCGGTGTGAACGCCACTCTCTGTCCAGCTCCACTACCACTTACACCTCCACTAACCGATGGTCGTTGAGATTGAGTCCCTGTTGGTCTGGAATACGGCTTACGCTGGAACCGATTCGTATTACTACCTCCACCTCTCTGAAACCTTGTCGGCCCAAAGTTCCGATTCCTCTGATCTCTAGATGGCTCCAACTCCTCAAGTCGAGCACAAGCATCCACCAAAGCATGAAACTGAGTCATTCTCAAGGATACCACTCCTCGTTTCAGTTCCCCCCTTAACCCTGATTCAAACTTCCGACATCTCCACACATCGTCTTGTCGTGTCTCGAGCATAAACGAGAATTGAGACAAATTCTCAAACTTTGTGGCATACTCATTCACCGTCATATTCCCCTGTCGCAAACCAAGAAATTCCATTTCTTTGGCATGCCTAGCACTCGCAGGAAAATATTTCTCCAGAAAAACATTAGAAAACACTTCCCATGTGATTTCTGTTCCTTCAGCTTGCAAAACTCGACGGGTTCCTCTCCACCAATGTTCTCCATCTCCTCTTAGCATAAAGACGGCTTAAGTTACCTTATTGTCATCTGTGCATCTCATCCCTTCAAAAATCCTTTCCAAGTCTTGTATCCATTGACTTGCCTTCTCCGGATCAACCTCGCCTCTAAACTGTGGCAGATTGTGGCGCCTAAATTCAGATAAATTTAGGGCAATAGCATCTTCTTTGTTAAAGTCGCTTCTCACATTCTGCTGCATCATTACTTCAGCCATCCGCTGCATAGCCTCAGCAGCCGCAATCATAGGGTCCACATCACGATTCATGTTCTTACGTCCTCTACCTCGTCCAAACATCTTCAAACAGAACAAAACAAAATTAGATACATCCTTTTAGATACTTCCGAAAGGATATAAATCACAGAGAATCACACAGCACAAACAAAAACAGACCCAACCACAACCCCAAAAGACTCTAACTTGGGCTCTGATACCAACTAATGTAACACCCCTTTGAAGGATGTCACATATATAAAGAAAATAAATAAAATCTACCTAAGTTATAAAACATTTATTACATAATAATATGGGTCGTAAAATAATTCCTGTTAAACAGATTATTAAAAATAAAATATTACGGAAAACATAAAATAAACAGAACAACATCACTCATAATATACATATGTTCCAAGTTATAAGTTATACAAATAATTTACAACTACAACTACAAATATTTAAACAGAAACAGTAAATCAAAACAGTAAAGCAATTTCTACAACCATACGCAGACTCGCCCAAAATACACATCATAAATATTTATTCCTCTGATGGGTCACTCTCAGGAAACTCATCAGAAGATAAATACCCAGGATGCCTCGACACTCGGCGGACATGAGACCGCGCAGTCGATACGAGTGTCATCTCACTAGGCTCAGTGGAAACACCACCCCAATGACACCTAATGGATAAAGGTAACTCTAAATGCAGAAACACCGTCGTCGTCATCACTGGCACGTCATCAAACCTATGGCGTAGGGTCACTGTCATCCGTCCCGCATACGTCACGGAGTCTCTATCTCCTCTCATGTGCCACGCTAACGATCCACCGTGAAACTCGAGAGTCACGAACCCCAAAAATCCAGGTACCGCCATACGAAAACTAATCAATCCAATGGATATGGGTGATAAGATGGTTCTTGATCGTCAAACTGGTCATCGGCTAGCTGATCTTCCTCCTCCTCGGGGTATAGAACCTCAAGAGGCTGTTCCTCTTCCTCTTCCTCAAACTCTTTACCGCGTAAAATAAATATACAGGAAACATATAGAATACAGAAAAGAGGTAAGACAATCTAAAATCATCACAAACATGGTAAATAAGAAAACGTCAAACAACAGTTATACAATTCATGCAATATGAAAAGCTATAACAATAAATCAAGAAGAATAAAGAAAAAGATTTAATTATCATAACGACACATAATATCACAGATAAAATAATAGAACAGATAAATAATCCTCATAATACTAACTAGATAAAATAGACAGATAAGATAAAAGAAAGTTCCAAATATACTCATATGAAATATGACACGTTCCTACTCCATGGAGCTAAACAACACAGATACCACAGATATCAGAGGAAATGACTCGCAAAATTCTATTAGTACCACGGCTGCCCAGCCAACTATTCCGCGGTCACACGTTGCGTCTATAGCTCCACATCACTGGGAATTTACCATCCAGGCGTGGTGTAGTTCACTGTCTCACGTCGTGACACTACGGGCAAATGTACTACTAGACTTTACAAATCTCGATTAAATATAGTGCGTGTCGAGTCCATTAGTGTGTGCTATCGGTTACCAAGGCCCAACTGAGCTACCAACTGTCCATATATGGAATCCGTACACTAACGTCTCCAAGTTCATTAGAACAATGAACCACACTACGTTTATCGCATCGACAACACGATGTGATTCACCTCGTCAACCAAAATTCACCAAAAATTAGTAAATTACCAGAATACCCTCAAGGTATAAAAAATATATGCCCTCAATGGCAAAAATATACAGTAAGTCCCCCTTGGACAAATACTGTCTCAAAGCCTGTACGGGTTCACCTCATAGCCCGACAAAAATACGAAAATCCGAAAAAAATCTTTTTCGGTCAATCGCGTAGAAATTTTATCGCGTTTTCACAATCTCGTCGTTTTTATAAACGTTTTGAAATCGCGTAAATATATTTTTCTGTTTTCAAAATCGCGTAGGATTTTTAATACGTTTTCTCAATCGCGTAAGATTTTTAAATCATTTTCTTATTCAAATACTTTAAAAATTATTGTTTAAATAAACAGAAATAATAAGTAGTACGTTTAAACTACGTAAAATATTTTCCATACCGTATATCTTGTCTTTTGGACATCTTTCCTATCTTATTTGTCCGTTTTTACTAAAAATTGACAAAGTATTTTGCTTAGAAAATTATATTAATGGTTTCCTAATTTTACCGTAAAAATTTGTTTATTAAATTTTGAAACCGTATAACTTAAACCTTGTGAAAACCACTAACATGCTTCAAAATGATAGCATGAGCTATATGTTAGAAATTTTCAAAAGTTACCATATTTCATTTCTAATAGCAAAATCATTAGTTCTAAATTCTCAAACTTATTTTTAATTGATTCTTTTCCTTAAAACTCATTTTAAAAAATTCTTTTTAACACATATTGCATTCTTATACTTAGAAAAGGTTTGGATTTAATTTTAGAAACCATGGATACTTGGTTTGGCATGTTGGCGAAACTTAGAAATTTATGCTATTTGATTTCTAAATTCATTTTCCCTAATCTAAACAATGTAATAACTTGTTAATTCTCCTAGATTAATTAAATCTCAATTTAGGAAAAATATGAGAACATTTTGGTTCTCCCTTTGTGTCCATGGCCGTGAGCCTTAGGATTGTGTTCTTTGGAACACTAATGCAATCCTTAACATGTTATTCACATCCTATACCTTATCATGCAATTCTAACATATGCAATATATTTCTAACACATATAACCTAAATCAAAGCTTGTAGACATGTAAATTATTACAAACAACAAATAGGAAAGCTACTAACAAATACACAACCACATCAAATAAGCTACTAACAAGCACACACATGAATCCTTATGGATTCTACAATCACAAAATCAACTCCATCTTCTTACCACCATCCTTAGATGATAAGATTTGTCTTCCTCTTACCTTAAATGAAGACAAATGGATTCTTTCACTCCTCCTAGGGTCACGGTTTTCCTCCTTCAAGAACCTAACAAGCTTAAACAAAATCTACAAGTTACTAACCATAGAAAGAGAGCTTAAACCATGGAGAAAACATGGTTTAGAACTTTGAAAAAGAATTTAGAAAAGAAAAACAAGAGATTTCACCTCCTTGGTACAAACTTCCAAGTAGGTTTTCAAGCTTCAAATGTAAGATTTTGAAAGAAACTCTCAACTAGAGATGTTCTTAGGATTGTGTTTAGGTTTAGAAAACTTGGTTAGAAGAAATTTTGGGTGATTGAATGGTGTAGTATCAAGCTTGGCCGAATAGGTGAGAAAGGAAGTAACAATGGTGTTTAGGGTTCTTGGATGAGAGAGAAGAGAGAATTTGCATGAAAGAGAAGAGATTTTTGGTCCTCCCAAAGCCATATGGCCGTAGACTTCAAGCCATGCAAGGTGGACATTTACTTGGCTTCATCCAAGCCCTTGGATGCATCAAAGGTCAAGATTAAGCCTTGATTAGCAAGCTTGTTTCCTATTGGTTGCTCCTAACCTAGTCATTAGCCTTAGTCACCATGCTTAGTGACTAATAACCTAGTCATCAAGCCTTATCATCATGTTCAAGAATATTCCTCCACTAATCATGTTTAATTAAGCTACTAAGTTAATTGGTTTAGCTAAACGTGGGTCCCGCAAAATATTTCCGGGTCCTTGTCACTAAATTATCCGACTAATAAAATAATATTATAATAATACAAAATTATTTTATTTGACAGTTAAATCCTAAAAATTAAAAGATTAATTTTAAGCTCATTAAGAATTGGGTTTAGTAAGATCCCCTGCCTCTGAATAATTAAAAACAGATTTTATCGGTGCGAAAAAATATTATTTTCCTGCCCCGTAGCAAATCACACAAAAAGTCCATATAAAATCACAGACAGTAATATTGGACACTAAATCAAGTAGAAAACAATTAAAAACAGCAAAAACAGTACAAACAGCGCGTTCGGGACGTAATGGTCATTTTTCCATTTTTCCCACAACGTAGCTAATCATCCAAAAAGTTCAAATAAAATTACAGACAGTATTAATTGTCTCGTATATCTTCCAGAAAAATTAAAACAAGCTTCGAGAAAAACTTTTATTTTACTAGTCTCGAAACAAATTACGTAAAAAGACTAAATAAAATTTGAGCCTGTATAAACGTATTTGTATTTCATGCGAGAAATCGAGAAACAATAAAATAGGGACACAACGGTCATTCACACGAAAGCTTGAAAAAACAAGAAACAAGACATTCGATACATTTTCTAAAAATTGGGGTGTTACATATATCCATATATATATATATATATATATATATATATATATATATATATATATATATATCTATTCTTAATATATATATATATATATAATTAAGAATGGATAATTAAATATAGTTACAAAGTATAAGTCAACAAGAAAGAAAATCATACATTGACATATTATATATATATATATATATATATATATATATATATATATATATTTGCATCAAGTTTGTTTAATTACATCATCATGTATACAAAAAGCAAAAGTTTTACCCACCCCAAGATGTTTACAAAATATATAGTCCATCAAAATAGCAAAACATCAGGCTTCCCAAAAAGATATATGGATAGCCATCAGTAGCCACCGATAGTACCAGCCCCTTAAGATTGACGAGAAGGAACCATAGTAGGATCCTTCTCAGTGTCTTCCTCGTTAGATGAAATCAACATTGGAGCGATCGAATTTCGAGCAGAGGCTCGAGTAGTTGATAGGAAAGAATCCTCTTGTGGGGTGTAATGGAGATCATCCCATAGATCACGGACGGGTAGGTAAAACTCTAAGTGGACAAAAGCAGTAAAATCAAAAATAGGCGGGTCATAGCGACCCCAAGCTAGTAACACCGTCAACTCCCCGTGATAGATGCAACGGTATGTGCACAAGTTTATATGCCAACAATCAGGACCTCTGTGAAAGGTCATCCTCGCATAGCCCAGAAATCTATGTAGACGTAACGACATCTTCAAGTAAGCTCTATTCGTAGTCAGGCCAGAAACCAAGAAACTTAGGCACTTCCTTTTCTTCACGAACGTCTTCTCAGAAGCAAATAAATGAAACAAAAATACAGATATAAAAAAGAAAAGAGGTGAGACACCCAACATTTAATACCAATACGGTAGTAAGAAAACAGAATGACGCTGGATGCCCACATAACATCACAACACATGTATTTATCCACAGTAATAATCAAATAAACAATAAGAGAGAAACAACATAAGTAATAGTAAAATGAGCAATAAAGATAAGCAACACTAATATCTCGAGCAGTCAATAGTTCAACAATCAGATAATTATTACAACATTAAAAGAATAATTTAATAGTTATAAGTGCTTATGCCAGATAAAATATGAGACTGATAATGCATAATGCATATGGTACTAAAATCCTACTCCATGGAGCTAGACATAAACAATCGGAGAGAATGATCGAGGAGTCATGCCAGTATCTCGTTGGCCTAAAAATAAAGTGCTTATCTTAAAAATAATCTTTTGCGTAACATGGCTTATACATGGCACCTCAACAAGATCGCGATATAGGATAGCGTCTCGGTCTGGATTGTTGGTGTGTCTGCATCAGTCTATCCCATGGCCCCAGTGGAGCCACCACTGTCTATTGTGAGACACTCACACCCCGACGCCCTAAAGGTCAACAACATAACCTACGCTTAGTCTACTCGCACCCGCACTAAGGTGTAAAATCTCCTAGGCATACACCGCCTTTACAATAAAGTCCAACAGACATTCACAAATGCATGATGACTCAATGTACATCATGTATATTCATCAATAATATGTTTCTCACAAAACATTGCACATCATGTATATTCATCGATAACATCATACCACAATGGCATAAAATCAATTCTCAATAATGTCACACGTTCATAAGATTCAACTCAAACCACAATTCCATTTCATGAATCCATAATTCCTAATTTCCTAAGTCTTAATTAATTACACAAATTTTGGGTCAACAAGACCCTTAAAACCGTGGCCTTTCAAGAACCAATACTCAATCAACTTCTTCCATCACATCGTTAATTTTCATAGCAATAAAATGTTCAAGCCACAAGATTGTACAAGAATCACAACTTAAGCCATTAAATCCCCTTAGAGGCCATAAGCCACTTGAAGTGTAAAATCCCAAAATTTTCTATTTCATTCTCCAATTTTTTAACACTTAATTACCTAAGTTCCATTACATACAAAACTCAAACTCAAACCCCTAAACTTATGGTCAAAACCGTGACCCCCCAAAAGGTAGGAAACCCTCAAATTTTCCATTCATTCAATCGAAGCAATCCAACATCATCAAGGCATTCAAAACAACTAACATTACCATGTAAATTAAATAAGCACATAACATGAAAAATAAGCATACAAAGAGAGCAATCCTTTATGAATTCCTCCATCAATAACCACACAAAAGTTCTCTCACCACCAATAATGATTGAAGTGAGTAAATCTCCCTCATACCTAAGAGGAAAACAAGAAAAGAACCTCCTTGCTTGCTCCTTGGTGGTTCAGTTTTGGGCTTCCAAAAACCCTAGAAAATCAAGTTTAACAATCCACCATCAAGTCTTGAAAAAGAAGAACTCCTTGGTGACCAAGAACCATGAAAATGAAGAGAAAAGGAGAAAAAGTTAGGAGCTTTACCTTCAAGCTCCAAGCTTGAATCTTGAAGGAAAATGGTAAAAATATGATCTCTATGGATGGATCTAAGAAGAATGATGTCTAGGATAAGTAGTAGCTTAAGAAAAGTGAAGACTTGAAATTTTTGCCATGGTAGAGGTGGGTGGAGATGGTGGTGCCGTGGAGAGGGTGAAGGAGAAGAAGAGAGAAGTTGGAGAAAATGGAGAGGAAAATTGAAGAGAGAGAAAGTGATAGTGGAAATGAGTTTGAATTTGTGGGTGAGAAAGTAATAAGTATGAGAAGCAAATATTTTGCCTCCCCTTAGACACCAATGTCGTGGAAACAAGAGAGAGGGAGAGGGAGTGATTGGCTTCTCCAACAAGTTTTGGGCATTTTAGTCATTTGTGGTCAAAGCTTCCATGAGAAGCTTGATTAAAATACATTATTTTTGAGTTAAAGGTGATTTGATTAGACATAAAGTAGATTACATTAGGATAACATAGGATTTCTACTACAAGGTATTATTCAATAGACAATTGTTACAGTTGACAAAAGTCAGTGTTAATTGTCCAACAGATAATAAAATACACAGTGATTTTTATTTATCAGATAAAAATCTTGAAGAACATGAAACCTCGTAAACCGTGTTCCAGCCTTGGGTTTAGTAAGATTCTCTGTCGACGTTTCCACAGATCAAGATTCTCGAGGATAATATTCTGCATTCTCAGAAAAATCTAGAAAAATTCACAAAAATCATAAATATTATAAAATAACTATTTATCATAAAATTATAAATTTGTGGGGTGTTACAACTCTCCCATTCAAATAGAAATTTCGTCCTTGAAATTTTCATACCTTAGAATAGTTGTAGGTATTGCTCCTTCATCTTGTCTTCTGACTCCCAAGTTGCATCTCCGGTGGTTTCATTCTAGATCACTTTTACTAATGGGATGTCTTTCCCTCTGAGTTGCTTCATCCTCTTATCCTCAATCCTTACAGGGGTTGTCTCATAAGTCAAGTTTTCCTTTAATTGTACCGTGTCAGGTGCTATGACATGATCAGAGCTAGGAATATATTTTCGAAGTTGTGACACATGAAAAACATTGTGGAGATTAGAAAGAATAGGTGGTAAAGCTATTTGGTAAGCAACTGGACCTATCCGACGAAGAATTTGGTAAGGTCCAAGGAATTTAGGAGTAAGCTTTCTAGACTTAAGAACTCAGCTGACCCAGTCATAGGCATGAATTTCAAAAACACATGCTCTCATTCCTCAAACTCAAGAGGTTTTTTCCTTTTATCCGCATAACTCTTTTGTCGACTTTGAGCCGTCCTCATCTTCTCCTAAATCATCTTGACTTTTTCAGTTGTCTGGTGTATAAGATCAGGTCCAACGGTAAGTCGCTCTCTATCCTAGTACCAATACAAAGGTGTTCTGCACCTTCGCCCATACAGAGCCTCATAGGGCGCCATTCCTATGCTCGAATGATAATTGTTGTTGTAGGTGAACTCGACCAATGGTAAAACTTCATCCCAGCTTCCAGTTTATTCCAAAGCACAAGCTCTGAGTAAATCTTCTAATGATTGAATCATCCTCTCTGATTGACCATCGATTTGAGGATAATATGCAAAACTTAAGTGTAACTTCGTTCCCATCGCTTCTTGAAGACTTTACCAAAACTTTGACGTGAATCTAGGATCTCTATCAGAAATGATACTGGTAGGCACACCATGTAGTCTGACAATTTCACCAATGTACAGCTGAGTCAACTTCTCCAATGAATACCGTATATTGATCGGTAAGAAATGTGCTGACTTCGTGAGTCGATCCACAATTACCCATATCGAATCATAACCCTTTCTGGTCTTTGGCAATCCAACTACAAAGTCCATTGTAATATTATCCCACTTCCATTCGGGAATAACTAGGGGTTGTAGCATTCCAGATGGTCTCTGATGTTCAACCTTCACTTTCTGACAAACTAGATAGGAAGACACACATCTAGCAATATCTCTCTTCATTCCATGCCACCAGAATAACTTCTTCAAATCTTGGTACATCTTGGTTATTCCTGGGTGCATACTCAACTAAATCATGTGAGCATGTTCAAGTATGTACTTCCTGAGTTCTTGATCCTTGGGTACACAGACTCTACTTCTGAACCTTAAAATTCCATCATTTCCTTCCTTTAATGTTGTTGCACCACCTTGCTTTATCACTTCCTTTTCTTCTTGTAAGAACTTGTCACCTGTATGCTTCGCTCAAATATCTTCCATTAAATCGTTTGAGATTGTGACCATGTTCATACAAATCTTTCCAGGTGTCAATTCCATAAAAGACCATATATTTCTGAACTATTCTATCAAATCCTTTTCTTTGATCATCATAGTAGAAACGCTAATCATTTTCTTACCTAAGGCATCAGCCACAACATTTGCCTTTCCAGGGTGATACTGAAGTTGGAAACCATAATCTTTTAGGAATTCCAACCACCTTCACTGTCTCATATTCAACTCCTTCTGATCATACAAATATTTTAAGCTCTTGTGGTCGCTAAAGACGTTGAACGTCGCTCTATAAAGAAAATGCCTCCATATCTTCAAAGCAAATACAACAGCGGCTAATTCCAAGTCGTGTGTTGGGTAGTTCTTCTCATGCACTCGTAACTGTCTTGAAGCGTAAGCTACCACTTTTTTGCTTTGCATAAGCGCACACCCCAATCCTTGGTATGAAGCATCACAATATACTTCGAATGGTTCACTTGGATCAGGCAGAACTAACACTGGTGAAGTAGTTAGTCTCCTTTTCAGCTTTTGAAAACTTTCTTCGCAAGCATCCGTCCATTCAAAAGCTTGGTTCTTCCTTGTAAGTTAAGTGAAAGGTTCAGCTATCTTAGAGAATCCTTCAATGAATCTTCGATAATATCCAGCTAATCCCACGAAGCTCTGAATTTCTGCCATTATTTTTGGCCTTTCCCATTACAGAACAACTTTCACTTTTGCTGGGTCTACAACAATTCCTTCCATTGAGATCACATAGCCTAAAAACTTAACCTCGTCCAGCCAAAACTAACACTTTGACAATTTGGCGTACAACCTCTTTTCCTTCAAAATCTGAAGAACTATGTTGAGGTGTTCAACATGATCCTTTTGATTTTGAGAGTAGATCAGGATATCGTCGATGAAGACAACCACGAACCTATCCAAGTAAGGACGAAAAATCCTATTCATATAGTCCATGAATATAACAGGTGCATTGTCACATCAAAAGACATTACCAGGTACTCGTAGTAACCATAATGAGTACAAAAAGCTATTTTGGGAATGTCTTCTACCTTTACTCTGATCTGATGGTAACCCGATCGCAGATCGATCTTAGAAAACACTGTTGTTCCCTTCAATTGATCCATCAAGTCATCTATCCTTGGAAGTGGATATTTATTCTTGATCGTGATTTTCTTCAACTGGCGATAGTCCACACACAATCGCGAAGTACCATCCTTCTTCTTGACTAGCAATACCGACGCTCCCCATGGCGACATGCTAGGTCTAACAAATTGCTTCTCCAAGAGTTTTTCCAATTGCTTCTTGAGTTCAACTAACTCTGCTGGTGATATTCTGTAGGGCGCTATAGAAATAAGACCAGCTCCACGCATAAGGTCAATGGTAAACTCTATCTCCTACTCTGATGGTAAACTAGGTACATCTTCAGGAAAGACTTCGAGAAACTTTCTAACCACTGGAATTACGTTCACATCTGCCTTGTTCTCGACTTTTAAAGAAGACAATAACATGTATCCTTGAGCTCCTTCTTTCAAGAAAACTTTTACTTGGATGGCCGTCAAAAATCTAGAACTCTCATCCAAAGGAAAAACTATGGTTTTACTAGAACAATCTAACAAGACATAGTTAGAAGAAAACCAATCCATTACTAAGAATATGTGTAATTGGGAAAGAGGTAAACATATCAAATCAATAGAAAAGATTCAACTTTCAACAATCAAAGGACACTCTAAACAGACTTTGGCGGTAACAACAGGTTTAGTAGTAGGGGTTGAAACAGTCAAGTCAAAAGGCAAAGAAGATACAAGTAAACTAAGTCTTTTCACACAGTCATAGGAAATAAAAGAATGGGTTACCCCAGAGTCATACAGTATAGTTAAATGATTATCTTCTATGATACCTTCTCCTTGTATGAGATCTTCAAATTTAGAGGCCTCAGCTCTACTCAGGGTATAAACTCTACCTCCTGCCTGTGGTTTCGCAGCTCTCGCAGCATTGACCGAAGGTTCAGCCTTAGCTTAATTGCAATCACAAGAAACATGTCCAGCGTTCCCCCATCTGAAGCAAATGATCCCTTTAATTGTGTGATCCCTCGTGTAGTGCTCTTTCCTGCACTTGAAACATTTTGGCATAAATGTCATAGTTTGACTAGTTCTACCAGGACTCCCACTAGGACTTCCACCTTGTGATCGTTATTGTTGATTTCCAGGTGGTCTTGAATAAGGCTTTTTCTAATAGTGACTAGCACTGCTGTTGCCTCCCCTCTGGGACCGAAAAGGTCCAAAGTTATGGTTCCTCGTGTCTCACGCTTGGTCTAAGTCTTCTACCTAGCGACACGTATCAAGCAGTTCTGAGAATTTATTAATTTTCAATATTATAACAGCTCTCTTATACCTCAAACCTTCTTCAAACTTCTGACATTTCCACACCTCGTTCAATTGGTGTTGGAAATAAGTTGAGAATCTCGACAAGCTTTCAAACGTCGCAGCATATTCACTGACCGTCATGTTCCCTTGTCTCAGGCTAAGAAACTCTATCTCCTTTGCATGTCTGGCACTTGCAAGGAAATATTTCTCTAAGAACTTCTCCTTGAATACCTCCCAAGTAATTGCTCGTCCTTCAGTTTCCAGTAGTCTCTGTTATCCAGTCCACCACTCTTCTGTGTCCCCAACCAACATAAACGCAGCATAAGTCACCTTCTTATCATCGACATAGTTCATGCCTCTGAAGACTTTCTCCAGCTCCTTGATCCAGAGAGTAGCCTTCTCAAGATCAAATTCTCCCTCGAATTGTGGAGGTTATTGCGACGAAATTTGTAACACCCTCCCTAGGATATCACATGTCTGACTCCCGACTCAAAATCTATAAAGAAGTTCACACAAGGTTTGAGTTATAAAAAGATGGGTTTTAAAATTTCTTTCTTTACTGAAACATAAACTTACTGAAATTCATAAGTATTACTGAAAATATATTTAAACTGATTAATATACAATATTGACACCAATTAATATTTCACAATTTAAAGAGAAATATAAAATTAATAGACTCTTTTTTTTTAACAGTAGCAAATCCCATGACGGGTCCTACTAAATAGCACGGTATAACACTAACAATAAAACTTAACATACTCTTTCCCTATCTTGTATCCAGCTTGTTGCATCAGAACTCTACTCCTTGTCTACTCAGAACACCTTCGAACTTGAGACAACCACTCTTCAATGTTTTCATCAATCTCTGAGTGTCCATCGCCCGTTATGTCTAAGACAACTCGATCCTTCTATTATTTGATTTTAACAATACAGACACAACAAAACAACATAACAAAGAGGTGAGATCACCTACACCAATACCAACATGGCAGCACAGAGATAACACAAGCAGCATATCATACAGATAGATTATATCACAATTATGCTATCAGTATTAATCAACTATCATCATCTAATCATTTATTAGTTTAATTATCATAAACAACAAATTACAATAATGTTCTAATTATCATTATCATCATCCAAGTATTCAAAACAATTATCATAACCAATATTCCTCAATTAATATATCACACAGATATAAATATCAGATTATGCATGTGCACAAAGACTCAGTTTTTCAAAAGCAACTCCATGGAGGTTTTCACAATTTCGAGGAGAATGCTCTGTCAATTGTCAGCCTTAGCCCAAAGACAATCTTCCAGTTGTTGAAAAGAATCGTGTTCTTGTCGGGTATTGTCAATGCGTTACAACGGACTGCATCGCCAAGTGGCACAGGGCACCCGCCAGCTGTCCACTGGTCGACTGCCTCGCCTCGACGCCCCCAAGATCTATCATAGACCTCACTATCAATTCTCATTCCCTCTTCGACTACAAGGGCCATATACAATGCACGAGTATATCCGTGCAAGTCCAACCCCAAAGGGCCAAATCTTTTCCAATTTCATTTGTTCAATCATATCCCTCAACGCATATTTTTCCAATGCATGTATAATGCACCAAATGCTAATCACAGGCAAAACACGTCATTTTCTCACACAATGTTTATACACTGGTTCCACAGTAATCATACTGTATTTATAACAGCGAAATCATGTTATCATATTTTCATAGTTATAAAACACTTTCATCGTGTTCTCAAAATTGCGCAACATTTCCGTTTCATTTTCACAATTCCAAAATGTTTCTGTTACGTTTTCATAATTCCAAAATGTTTATATTACGTTTTCAAAATATCGTAACACTTATGTTACGTTTTCAAAATTCTGAAACGTTTCTGTTATATTTTCACAATACCGTAACACTTCTGTTACATTTTCAAAATACCGCAACTCTTCTGTTGCACTTTTAAAACACGTACTAATTTTTCCACATTTTTCTCAATTGCGTAAAAACATACGTTTCTCAAATCGCATAGTATTTTTTTCACTGTTTCAAAATTGCATAACTTAAAAATCATTCTTTTACGTCCCGTAAATCATTTTATATCATTCTCAAAATATTTAACACACTTTCCAAATCTCATAATAATTTTCCGCTATTTTCACAATTACGTAAAAATAATTCATCACTTTTCCATCACGTAGTGATTTTTCAATAGTAATTCAGATTACATAAAATATTTAAACGTAATTCAAATCGCGTAGAAATATTTTAACGTATTTAAAATCGCATAGAATATTTTACTGTATTTCCAAACACTTAGAAATATTTTACTGTATTTCAAACCACGTACTTTAAAATTATATTTTTAAGATACGTAAATAATTTTTTCACCACAATTTCATTACAGAAAATATTTCTTGACCTTTAAAAATTCCTTTTTAACTTTTCTCAAAATAATATAACTTTACACTTCATTTAATATATTTTCTTACTCAAGAAAATATTTTTCCACAGTTCTTTACTCGAGAAATTCTTTTTCAAAATATAATTCACAAAATCACTTTTTCATTGATGTAAATCAACGTTTCAAAACTTAACATTTTCTAACGTATTTCAAAACTTGAAAATAAGTTATACGTTAGTAAATTTTCAAAACACCATTATATTCTCTATTTTTTCCAAATCAATTCTAAAATCAATTCTCTTCAAAACAAATTAAGATTCAAACCCTTGCAACTTTTCTTTTTCATTTTCATATGAAAGTTCATTTCTCAAGTGATAAAATACTTTGATTTCCCTTTCCAAAATCCTTATACTAAAATATTTTGTTCAAACATTTTGTTTCCACTTTAAAATTACTTTGTTTCATAAAAACTAAAATTATTCAACCTCCAAAAAATCATAGAGTCTTTGGCCATTGAAGCCATCAAATATTTTCCTTCTAAATTGATATAGTTTTATACAAACAAAATCATTAATAATTCTTTGTTTTCAAAACCGAAATACCGATGGTCATAAAAACCAAACCCATTTGTTCAAATTCATTTTTACTTTCCTTACAAATCCTTTTTCACTTTCTTTGCAAATCCTTAAAATTATCATTGCTATTTTCATTTAAATCTCATGTTTAGTAAAACACTTAGAAACTTTTTACACAAAATAAATCAATAAAAATCCTTCTAAAACCATATTCATATACTCTTTGAAAAATAAATTCTTTGTTTATTTTCCTTACTTTTCTAAACATCCATTTTCATCATTCAAGAAAATATTAATTTTGTGAACACCTATCTTGAGGTGTCTTGTTCGAAATCCACCATGTTCTAAGTACTCAAAAATTAATTCTTTTGTTCTTGAAAATTTTCAACATGAACCCTAATCAAGGGCATCAAAACCGTAGCTCTTCCTTGGCTATTGGAGCCAAAAATCAATTTCCTTTCCACTATCAAGTCATAGCATATACATATATATTTTATCATAAATAATATAAGCATACCATCAAAGGCATAAAAGCATGTATAGCATATCAAGCATATCATCAAAGCTATAAAATCATGCAAAGCATATCAAGCATAGAAAATTAATCAAAGCTCATAAACACCCACAAATTAATTACATGACCATAGATATGAATCCTCACATGGATTCCACATCCATCAAATAAAATACCATCTCTCACCACCATGCTTGGTTGGTGAGATGGATCTCCCTCTTACCTCTTGAAGATCCTCCAAAGCTTCTTGATTTGTTTCTTTTTCCAAGTCCTTCACCACCAAGGGCTTCTCAAATACAAAACAAAACACAAGTTAATTAACATATCAAGCTTGATTAAGAGGAACCATGGATAAAACATGGCTTAGATCATGAAAAAGAGAGAAGAAAATGAAGTTTCCTTATACTTCACCTCAAAAACTCAATAACTTTGATCTTGAAGAAAGTCCATGAAAATGAATGATTTAGAGAAAATCTTCAACATGAAAGTTGCTTAGAACATCATGTAGATTCAAGATCTATGGTTGGATGAAATTAAAAGAGATTGGATGGTGATTTTAGGGTAGATAACCGAATGGTTTCTCTTAAAGCACAAAGATGAAATTTTTGATTTTTGATAGAAACTTGAAGCTTGAATTTGAAGCTCAAGATGAATGATTTTGGAAAAACTCATAACTAGAGATGTTCTTAGAATGATGTTTAGGTTTAGAAAATCAAGTTGGATGAAATTAAAAAGTGATGGAAGGTGTTCTTGGAGTGCTTGGCCAAAACATGAAGAAGGAGAGAAATGGAGAGAAAACTTGGTAACTTAGCTTCTTGAAAATGTCTAATGATGACCAAGGATGGCAATAATGGTCTTCAAACTTTTTCCTATGTCCTAAAGCTTCTCAATTTCGTAGCTCCCCTCCAATGCATTTTCCTTGAGTGCAAATTGATCAATAATGATCAATTATGATGAAACATTGACCAAGACCACTTAACAATGACATAAAGCAATTAATAATAGTCATAAAGCCTCGTTTTCTTTGTCTTCTAAACAATCCAAAACCATCCCCCTCCATGCATGCTTCTCCTTGTGCATTTAATAAATGACCATAATAATTAGCCACCATTTGGAGCATTTCTAGCCATTGATTAATTCAATGGTTAGGATTAATGTAGATTTTTAATTTTAGAAGACTAAATCTAGCCATTGGATTTTTCTCCTTTACATTCTAGCCCTTAGATGTGTTTCCAAAATTAAGGGTCAAGATTGCTTCTTCAAATTTTAAATCCAAGGGTCATAATTAGTCTTTGCCATTTTAGAAGACCAAATCTCTACCCTTGATTAATTCTTCATCCAATGGTCATAAATGGTCTTTGTTACTTTTTAAGATTAAATCTCCACCCTTGATTTAATCTAAATCCAATGGTTATAAATGGTCTTTGTCATTTTTCAAGACCAATTCTACACCTTTGATTACATCTATGGTTGATATCAAAGCCTTCCTAACTAAGCTTATTCTCACACCATTGATTAAATCAATAGTTATTATCCAAGGCTTCTTTATTAAGTTTGTTTCTTAACCTTTGATTAAATCAATGGTTAATATTCAAACTAAGTATTCTCATCCAAGGGTATAAATCAGATCAAGCTCTCTTTGTTGACTACGCAGTATAATATTTATTCTTGTATCATACAAATAATATTTTTACTGTATTTTTATCATCCGATAATTAAATACAGTATGAAATACAGTATAAGAAATTTTCTAAAACTGTTTCCGGATTCAGGTTTAGTAAGATCCACTCTCTCCGTCTAAACAGTACAAATTTTTCTATGCTTAGAAAATTTTTTTACTTTGCGGGACCCACCTGGGCCCACGTATAGCCACCTGTGCCCATAAACAGAAAAAAATTCATAATCATCTACACAAATCACAAAAATTATAAAATACACAAATATCAAATCAGATTACGTAAAATAATTACCTAACGGTAAAAATTAAATTACGTAAAGTTTTCCCCGGCCCGAAAATTTTTATTTTCCTGACACGGAGTAAATCACTCAAAACGATCAAATACGCTAACGGAATAATCAAAATAATTTTACAGTATCCAGAAATCACTAAACAGTGAAATTCTGTTAACTGTCAAAATTACTGTAAAAAACTTAGGAAATTTGAGGTGTTACAAAATTCATCCAAGTTTAGAGCATCAGTAGTAGCTTCTAACTGTTGTGCAGTTCTCTCTTACTGTTGAGCAGTCTACTAGTTCTGTTACAGTATGGCCTCAACCATCTTTTGAATCGCTTCGATCGCTGCAGTCATATCTCCTCTACGAGTCATACTTCTTTTTAAGTCAAACTATACAAAACACAGGAAAAAGTCAGATGCATCCTTTCAAAATACCAAACACAGAGAATCACACAGAACAAACAAGATAATCCAAACCACAAGACCCAAAAGAAAACTTAAACTAAGGCTCTGATACTAAGACAATGTAACGCCCCTTTTTCTAGGCTTATACATGGCACCTCAACAACATCGCGATATAGGACAGCGTCTCAGTCCGGATCGTTGGTGTGTCTGTATCGGTCTATCCCACGACCCAAGTGGAGCTACCACTGTCTATTGTGAGACACTCGCACCCCGATGCCCCCAAGGTCAACAACATGACCTATGCTTAGTTTACTCGCACCCGCACTAAGGTGTAATTCAATCTCCTAGGCATACACCGCCTTTACAACAAAGTCCAACAGACATTCACAAATGCATGATGACTCAATGTACATCATGTATATTCATCAATAATATGTTTCTCACAAAACATTGCACATCATGTATATTCATCAATAACATCATACCACAATTTAGTCAATTAAACATCAACAAGTATTTAGTCCCACACATGGACCCACAATGGCATAAAATTAATTCTCAATAACGTCACATGTTCATAAGATTCAACTCAAACCACAATTCTATTTCATGAATCCATAATTCCTAATTTCCTAAGTCTTGATTATTTACATAAATTTTGGGTCAACAAGACCCTTAATATCGTGGCCTTTCAAGAACCAATTGATATGATCTAAGTTGGATGCATATTATTTTTACGGATTGTCCTTGAGTTGATTTCGTGTTTTAAAGAAATAAACAATAAAGGGTGAATAGTAACATAAACAGTGCCATGAATAATAAAAAAATAGAAAAGATAAAAAAAAGACAAGGAATAGAAGGAAGAAGATGCCACACTCTTGGAGAGTGATAAGTCAAGTGAAGATTCACCACAAAGGTAATGAAACCTTTGATAAGAACCAAGATGGTTCTTCCAAGAACCCTAAGAGAACTAAGCTCTCAAAACTCACAAAGAAGTGCAATAATATTCTCAAATTCTTAAAGTGTCAAATGCAGTTAACATAAGCGTATTTATAGGTATTAGGTATGCGGCTAGGTCTAGCTAAAGAAGGCAGTAAGCTAGCGTATTTTTAATCCTAACCCTAGAGCAAATGTGGCCCAGGCCCAATAAGAAGGCTATCCCTAACTCTACTATGCACAAGTTAAGCCCAAACAATAGGCCATTATTACAAAATTATCCCAAAAAGAAAATAAGAACCAAAATTGAGAAAATTAAAAAGTTCAAATACATAATTAAATAAAATTGACTAAGAAGAAATCATGCCCCCACATTGGGCCCTTCATCAACTTGGATCATTTGGACTATCTTGAGTGCTCCTTCTCCTAGAATGGGCTTGAGTAAGAGAAAGTGGTTGAGTTCTTTGTCCAAATCCTCCTTAGCCTTCTTAGCTCTTGACCTTGTCATTGGGCCTCTAAGTCCTCACAGTGCATCTTTGGGCATTGGGCCCATTGGGCTGCCACTTGAGCTTTCTTGGTCTCCATCATGCCCTCCCCCTTCGAAAGAATTTGTCCTCGAATTTGATCCTTCATCACCTACATCAAAAGGACTTAAGTCAGCCACATTAAATGTTGCACTAACCCCATACTCACCTGGTAGGTTAACTTTATAGGCATTGTCATTGATTCTTTCTAAGATTTAGAATGGTCCATCTCCTCTAGGTAAGAGCTTAGATTTCCTTTGCAAAGGAAACCTTTCTTTTCGCATGTGCACCCACACCTAATCTCCTAGTTCAAAAACAACTTACCTCCTTCCCTTGTTTGCTTTCCTAGCATATTGCTCCATCTTCCTTTCAATTTGAGTCTTGACTTGTTCATGGAGCTTTCTCATATATTCAGCTTTTGCTTGTCCATCCCTATGAATTAAAGAAGAGACATTAGGTAGAGGCAGTAAATCATGAGGGCTAAGGCGATTAAAACCATATACAATCTCAAAAGAAGAAAAGCTAGTAGTAGCATGTACAACCCTATTATAAGCAAATTCAAAAAGAGATAAGCATTCTTCCCAGGTTTTGATGTTCCTCTTAATGATTAATCGCAACAAGGTTGATAGGATCCTATTCACCACCTTAGTTTGTCCATCGGTTTGTGGGTGGTAAGTGGTAGAGAAGAGTAGCCTAGTCCCAAGCTTGTTCCAAAGGGTCCTCCAAAAATGGCTTAGGAACTTTGAGTCCCTATCTGAGACTATGCTCTTGGGCATTCCATGAAGCCTCACCACTTCTTTGAAGAACAAGTCCGCCACATGAATGGCGTCATCCACCTTATGGCAAGGAATGAAGTGGGCCATCTTGGAGAATCTGTCCACCACCACAAAAAAGGAGTCTCTTCCTTTTTTTGAGTGAGGCAAAGGCAAAAGGGCTCCCGGGATGAAGTGCATTTGATGTTCAATCCCCCTCAAGGGTGGTAGTCTGGGAGGAACACTTTTTGGAAAGACATCTTCAAAGTCTTGCAAAATAGAATCAACTTCACTAGATAGAGGGTTAGAGTTACAATTTAAGTACAAGTCCTTGTATACACAAATGTATATCTCTTGCTTTGCAAAGCAAGCCCTCTTAATCTCACTCTCCCTAATAATTAAACATTTATTTTTTTTTCATTTACAAGTTTTTGGTCCCTATTCTTTACTTCCCCCTTTGATTTTACTTTTATGTCTTTCTTCTCTTGCTCCCTTCTTAGATTCAAGGCCACATGGTCTTCACAAACCTATTTGGGAGTAAGGGGTACAAGGGTTACTTTTAAGGTATTATGAACAAAGGAGTACTTGTTAGTGAAACCATCATGAATAGCATGCTTATCAGATTGCCAAGGCCTTCCAAGCAAAATATGGCTGGCCTCCATGGGAATAACATCACATAAAACATCATCATTATACTTACCAATTGATAAACTTACCAACACTTATTGATTCACTATCAACTCACCATTCTCACTTAGCCATTGAAGCTTGTATGGTCGAGGGTGAGGAGTGGTTTTAAGGTCAAGTTTTCTTACCAAGCGAGTGCTTTCCACATTAGTGCAACTTCTCCCATCAATGATTAATGAGCACACTTTCCCTTGGATGGCACATCTTGTGTGGAAGATGTTTTCCCTTTGGTCTTGGTCCCTTGTCACAACATGGCTACCCAAGAGTCTCCTTATCATTAGCAAGTCGCCATCATGAGCATAAGTCTCACATTCTTCTTCTCCTTCACTTGAGGGAGGGGAATTTGGACATGAATCACTAGAGAGGTGTCCCTCTCTTATCACCATTGCCCTTTTGTTTGGGCATTGAGAGGCTATGTGTCCACTCCCCAAGCATTTGAAGCACTTGATATTCCTATTTTTGGAAGAAGAAGATGAAGAAACATTAGTGGAAGGAAAAACATTAGAGTTTTTAGAAGTCATACCTCCCTTCGGTTGTGTAGAGGAGTCTTCCTTTGGTTCCTTGTCCTTCTAAGTGGGAGGTTTAAGGTTAGAAGAAGGCTTATTCTATGCACCTTTTCTTTTGAGTTGTTGTTCCACCTTTATGGCTTGGTGGACTAACTCATCAAGCTCTTCATAGTTGTGCAACTCCACAATGTCTCCTATCTCACGGTTTAAACCATGAAGGAAATGTGACATGGTAGCCTCCCTATCTTTGATGACATTGGCCCTTATCATGGCCACCTGCATCTCCTTGTAGTACTCATCCACACTCTTACTTCCTTGGGTAAGTCTTTGGAGTTTATTGTATAATTCTCTATGGTACCATGAAGGGACAAACCTCCTCCTCATCAAACTTTTCATCTCTTCCCAAGTATCTACAGGGTATTCCCTATTCCTTTCCCACTCTTTTTGTACTTGGTTCCACCAAATTAGGGCATAGTCAGAAAATTCTAGGGTAGCCACCTTCACCTTCCTTTCTTCATTGTAATAGTGATAGGAAAAGATTTGTTCTACCTTAATTTCCCATTCTAAGTAGGCTTCGGGGTCATTCTTTCTTTGGAAAAAAGGTACTTAGGTCTTTACTCCTCCTAGGTTTCCTCCTCTTTCATCACTCATATGCCTCATATTCCTCCTTTCATAACTCCTTTCACTCCTCTCATGCCTCCTTCTCCTATCATGGTTCCTCCTAGTCCTCCTTTCCCTACCTGAATCATAGGTATCTTCATCCTTATACGAGACTTCATGTTGAGAGTCTTTCTTCCTTTCATTATCGAGCCTTGTGTTTATTTCCACCCTAAACTTCTCTAGTTCTTTAGCTAAGGCTTGCATAGGGTTTGCAGCTCTAGGGGATGGGGGTGTATTTCCTTCACTTATCTTTGCACAAGTAATAAGAATAATTCAAGATTGAAAGGCCTTTACCACTTTTCTCGTGTGTATAAACTCTTAGATTGATTCCACTCGTGTTTCACACAATTAGGCTTTTATTTAATGAAAACACTCTTGCCTTTTACCACTCAAGTTCTCTTTGCAAGCAAGTTCTTAAATGAACCCTCTCGCGTTTCAATTATCAAAAGCTCTTACAAAAGTAGCGGTCCTCACAAGAGTAAGCACTCAGAAGTTGAAGAAAGGATGAAACTCTAGACAAAACTCAAAGGAATTTAAAAGACTAAAAAAAAAGGTAAAACTCAAAAGAAATAAGAAGAAAAAGAAATGCGCAAGGTATGCAGAATAGCACCACTTAATGAAATTCACAAGGCATTCAAACTTAATCTTGCTTAAGTATAAGGGTAGTCTCTTTCTTTTTTCGAATAGACTTTTTTTTCCTTTCTTTATATTATTTTTCACACCCTTATTCTCTTTTTGTACTTTAAAAAAAAATTAGTTCTTGCAATTTTAGTTCCAAATGTTATTATGCCCAATTGTGTATTTAGGAGCTTCTTTTCAAATTAAGGTGCTATAAAACATGTAACAACAATGGATATAGAGTGGATAAGATCAAAGCTTTAAATATTGCGCAGAAACTAAAGAACAGAAACTAAAGGCAGAAAATAAAAGGACTAGAATTTAAATAGCAAAAAGTAAAGAACGGAAAGTAAAGAATGTTGCCAATTCTTAGGAATGGCAGAGATCAATGATGATCAAGGTTCTGTACAATTATGACATTCAAGCAATGGTGCTTGATGTTTGGAAAGCAATAAGAACAAGTACAAAAAATACAAGAACTCTATCAACTCTAGGATCTGGGTTCTATATACCACATGATATGATCCAAGTTGGATGCATATTATTTTTACGGATCGTCCTTGAGTTGATTTCATATTTTAAAGAAATAAACGATGAAGGGTAAATAGTAACATGAACAGTGTAATGAACAGTTCCATAAACAGTATCATGAATAGTAAAAAAATAGAAAAGATGAAAAAATACAAGGAATGGAAGGAAGAAGATGCCATTGGAGAGTGATAAGTCAAGCGAAGATTCGCCACAAAGGTAAGGAAACCTTTGATAAGAACTAAGATGGTTCTTCCAAGAACCCCAAGAGAACTAAGCTCTCAAAACTCACAAAGGAGTGCAATAATATTCTCAAATTCAAAAAGTGTCAAATGCAGTTAACATAAGCCTATTTATAGGCATTAGGTATACGGTTAGGTCTAGCTAAAGGAGGCAGCAAGCTAGCGCATTTTTAATCATAACCCTAGAGCAAATGTGGCCCAGGCCCAATAAGAAGGCAACACCTATTCCTAGCTCTGCTATGCGCAAGTTAAGCCCAAATGATAGGCTCTTATTACAAAATTATCCCAAAAAGAAAATAAGAACCAAAATTCAAAAAATTAAAAGGTTCAAATACATAATTAAATAAAATTGACTAAGAAGAAATCATGCCCCCACATTGGGCCTTTCATCAACTTGGATCATTTGAACCATCTTGACTGCTCTTTCTCCTGTAATGGGCTTGAGTGAGAGAAATTGGTTGACTTCTTTGTCCAAATCCTCCTTAGCCTTCTTAGCTCTTGAGCTTGTCATTAGGCCTCCAAGTCCTCGCAGTGCATCTTTGGGCATTGGAACCGTTGGGCTGCCACTTGAGCTTTCTTGGTCTCCATCACCAATACTCAATCAACTTCTTCCATCACATCATTAATTTTCATAGCAATAAAATGTTCAAGCCACAAGATTGTACAAGAATCACAACTTAGGCCATTAAATCCCCTTAGAGGCCGTGAGCCTCTTGAAGTGTGAAATCCTAAAATTTTCTATTTCATTCTCTAATTCTTTAACACTTAATTACCTAAGTTCCATTACATACAAAACTCAAACTCAAACCCCTAAACTTATGGTCAAAACTGTTACCTCCCCCAAAAGGTAGGAAACCCTCAAATTTTCCATTCATCCAATCCAAGTAATCCAACATCATCAAGGCATTCAAAACAACCAACATTACCATATAAATTAAATAAGCACACAACATGAAAAATAAGCATACAAAGAGAGCAATCCTTTATGGATTCCTCCATCAACAACCGCACAAAAGTTCTCTCACCACCAATAATGATTGAAGTGAGTAAATCTCTTTCTTACCTAAGAGGAAAACAAGAAAAAAACCTCCTTGCTTGCTCCTTGGTGGTTCGGTTTTGGGCTTCCAAAAACCCTAGAAAATCAAGTTTAATAATCCACCATCAAGTCTTGAAAAAGAAGAACACCTTGGTGACCAAGAACCACGAAAATGAAGAGAAAAGGAGAAAAAGTTAGGAGCTTTACCTTCAAGCTCCAAGCTTGAATCTTGAAGGAAAATGGTAAAAATATGATCTTTATGGATGGATCTAAGAAGAATGATGTCTAGGATAAGTAGTAGCTTAAGAAAAGTGAAGACTTTAAATTTTTGCCATGGTAGAGGTGGATGGAGATGGTGGTGCCGTGGAGAGGGTGAAGGAGAAGAAGAGAGAAGTTGGAGAAAATGGAGAGGAAAATTGAAGAGAGAGAAAGTGATAGTGGAAATGAGTTTGAATTTTTGGGTGAGGAAGTAATAAGTGTGGGAAGCAAATATTTTGCCTCCCCTTAGACACCAATGTCATGGAAACAAGAGAGAGGGAGAGGGAGTGATTGGCTTCTCCAACAAGTTTTGGACATTTTAGTCATTTGTGGTCAAAGCTTCCATGAGAAGCTTGATTAAAATACATTATTGTTTAGTTAAAGGTGATTTGATTAGACATAAAGTGGATTACATTAGGATAACATAGGATTTCTACTACAAGCTATTATCCAATAGACAATTGTTACAATTGACAAAAGTCAGTGTTAATTGTCCAACAGATAATAAAATACACAGTAATTTTTATTTATCAAATAAAAATCTCGAAGAACATGAAACCTCGTAAAGTGTGTTCCAGCCTCGGGTTTAGTAAGATCCCAGATCGACATTTCCACAGATCAAGGTTCTCTGGAAAAATATCTCATTTCCCCGACTCTGCTCAATGTGCATGTAAATCAAGAAATAATATTAAAATATTTCGCGTTCTCATAAAAATTCACAAAAATTCACAAAAATCACAAATATTATAAAATGACTATTTATCATAAAATTATAAATTTTTGGGGTTTTACAAATTGTCCTCAAAGGAAAGAGGCTAAGTTAGAGGTTAGACCAGGAAGAGTCTACTGGTTGCAAGGCAATGAGACAACAAAGTCTCCTGGTTTAGAAAAAGGTGAGTTTGTTTGTGAAATTTTGTTTCTTTGGCATTTGGTTGCACCTGTTTTTACATGTGAGTTGCTTAGGACTTCTTACATTAGGTAAAGCAAATTTTGGGGCAAAATTTTAAAGAGGGGAGAAATGTAACACCCTGGAAAACATGTTAGACTTGTATATGGATATAGAGGTACCCAAATACTTGCTTAAGATGCCTATTAATTTTATGGCCTTCTGAGCACGTTTAACCACTTTGTTGTAGCACTGTGTGAAAAATAGTTTTTATTAGATCTGAAAATGTCTTAAACTGCTTACTTAATGGAAATAAATGTTGAAAATTTATTTCTAGGTCACAAATGTGTAGAAGAAGGTGTAGTTAAAATTTAAGGTTAATTGGAGTTAGTTTGGTATTTTTAAGCATACTGAGTGTGTGTTTTAATGCTGAATTCACTACCAACAGTTATGAAAAAATATGGTAATGGTGAAACAAGATTTTTTATGAATCTTGAGATTTATTTTAAACTTGTTAGAAGTTAGGAAACTTGATGTGGCGAAATCTAAGTGTTCTTAACAGATCAAGAATTAGGATAAGTCACTTAAGTGACAAAGTGATACACAGTTCCTCTTTTGTTTCTACTGTCCTGACTTATTTAAGTCTTAAATGAGATATTTCTCTCATTTCTCATCTTTTTCTCTTGGCTACAGCTAGAAAATTCAAAGGCAAAGGCAAGAAAAGAGCAAAAGGAGGAGAATCAACTAACCAAGAGAAGGAAGAAGGAAGGGAAGAAGATGAGCTTCTTTGTTCTTTCAATTTCTAAAGTTAGAGGTAGGGGGAACTTATTTTAACATCCTTTCTTCCATTCTCTTCATCTGGTTCATGAGGAAGCTTATGGGGGGAAGTGGGTCTTGAATGTCATTTTTGTGTTTTATACTTGAATCTTGTTGTAGAACTTGAGAAAGGTGTAACACCCCTTTTTCTTAATGTCGCGAAGAAGGGACGTCGCATCATAATGTAAAGAAACGAAATAAAAATTTTGTATTGCGGAAATAATAATTACTTTGATCAATTTAGACCCAGTTCATTTTTAACGCTAGAATAATTAGTTTGCGTTCTTGGTTGATAGAATAATCTTATATTGAAATATCGATACACATTTTTTTTTATACAACAGTGATGAATAATCACAACATATAAGTACAATAGAATCGATACAGAATTTAAAACTATACATACACAATATATATTATATGCATCAACCTGTTTAGTTACATTCCAAAATATACAAAAAACAAAAGATGTACCCACCCAAAGTGATACAAATATACCCCCATCATATACAGCAAAACGTCAGGCTTCCTAAAAAGATAGATGGTAAGCCATCAATAGCTACCAATAGTATCAGCCCCTAAGACTGACGAGAAGGGACAGTAGCCAGGTCCTCTTCGTCCGATGAAACATCCATCAGAGCGACAGAGCAAAGGGTAAGAGCCCGAGCAGTGGATAGGAAAGAGTTATCATGTGGGGTGTAGTACATGTCAGCCCACATATCCCTAACGGGCAGATAAAACTCTAACCAGACAAAAGCATGAAAATAAAAAATAAGGGCATCATAAAGACCCCATGCCAAGGACACCGTCAGCTCTCCATAATACACACAACGGTCCGTCTGCACATTAATGTGCCAGTAGTCGGGACCTTCGTGAAAAGTGATCTGTGTGTAGCCCAAAAATCCATAAGGGCGCGACGTCATCCTTGATAAACTTCAGTTGTAATATGGTCAGAAACCCGAAAATTCAAGAGCTTCCTCTTCCTTACGCTCGTCTTTTCAAAAGTAAACAGACAGACAAAATATGGAAACACAAAAAATACAGAAAGAGGTGAGACACCCAGCTTTCATTACCAATATGGCAGTTGACGAGCGCCGAACTCAGTCAAAATTATAACTGAATGTTATTACCTAAGCTTGTAGCACAGTGACAACACCGGATTGTCTCCTCAAGGATCGTAGATGCAATTTAATCAAATCAAGTGAAAGTTAGCAAAGGGGGGTTTGACAGTTTAAGATCGTACTTAACAAAATTAACGAAAGAAATGACAATTAAAGAGTAGTCAATTTAGAAACCTATCCAAGATTGGGTGGATTCAATCATAGACCCTTCATAAAACACTTGAAACGCAATTGAATTGTTAATTTGGATCTAACCGAGATATCAGCATCAAATCCAGAATTCATACTAGACGATCGTCTAGAATTCAATTAACAAGTGATAAACACAAATCCGCAATCGCACCATTCATGAAAATCTATGTTAATTTCAAGTACCGAATTCAATTAACTTAGGCATAAATCAGTAACCTAACCTCTTCAATTCTGTGATTAATTTAGATCAATCAGTTCTAAGTTTCATCACAAATCTCAATCTTAAACCAAGATCAAATCAGATCAACATAAATAGAATCACCATTCATGCATTCAAGATCAAGAAGAAGAAGAAAAAAGAAGAAAAGAGGAATTCAATTACAAATCAAATACAATGCATAACTAAGGTCTCAAGAATCCAAACCACAATCTCTTCAAGAGTTCTAAATTGACCCAAAGTAGCTTAGCCCTCCATTACCATGAAGGGGAGCATCAAAATATACAAAACTATGAGAAACTATGAAGAAGCAAGAAGAAACTTAGAGAGAAATGAAGGAGAATTCATGTTGTTCATGATAAATGGTGCCTTTTATAGAAGTCTAAGGTAACAAAATGACAAAGGGAAGTGGGTGGATGAGTGGATGAGTGAGTGGAGTGTTTGAGTGGATGGATTAGTGGGTTGGTTTAGTGGATTGGTTTAGTGGATGAGTGAGTGGAATGGTTGAGTGGTTGAATTAGTGAAAAATGCCAAAGGACTTTTGGTGAGTGGGAAATTATGGACATGAATGGGTGAGTGGATGGATTAGTGGATGAGTGGGTGGAGTGGTTAAGTGGTTGGATTAGTGTATGAGTGGATGAATGGGTGAGTTAGTGGATGAGTGGATGAGTGGATTAGTGGATGGATGAGTGGATTAGTGGATGGATGAGTGGGTGGTTGAGGACGAAAATTTCGTGTCTGACTTGGAAGCCAAAAACGACCCACTATACTTCAAAACCACGAAAAGTGTTCTTCATGAAAGTTGTAGATCCTTGTCTTGGCTATAAAATGGATAGCTGGTTCATCCAATTTGGATTCCTTAAGCCCAAGATATGTCCCAAATACTGTAGGTTGCTCAAACCCAACTTCATTACCTCTGTTCCGACTTGCAAGCTCAAAATGACCTACTAGACTTCTTTTTCTCAAAATGTGTTCTTCATGAAAGTTGTTTATTTGGATCTTGAATATCCACTGTCCAAATTTCATCCCATCTCCATTATTACATCTTGAGATATGATTTTATGAGTGCACACTGTTCGGATTCTAATGACAGAACCCGTATTCTGACTTCCATGTAAACTTAGGTCCCTTAGACATCTGAATCGGACTTCGAGCTCTTCATCAAAGTTGTAGGGCTTCCTCTTAGCTTTCCTAAAAGGTAAAATTCATGTTCATCAGATATTAGGAACTCAAGTTATGGCCAAAATACAGAAACAGTGTCAAATCTCAATAATGCTAGAAATATTCAATTAGGACCAATTTGAGCTCAAACTCACAAAATCATACCAAACTCAATCAATTAAGAATATGGAGAGTGTAAATGACTAAACATAAGGGTTTCTTAATAAATAAAATATGTGATTATCAGCAGTAAGAAAACAAAATGGCACTGGACGCCCACATATAACACAATATATATATTTAATCACAGCAATATTAAAATTAACAGTAAAAGCACAACAACAATAATTAATGTAATAATTGCGATAACAGGCAAACAACAGTTCAGATAACCAGACAATTATTGAAGTAATAAGAATAGTTATAAATGCTCATGCTCAATGGATTATGAGACTGACAATTCACAATGCACAAGGTACCAAAAATCCTACTCCATAGAGCTAGACATTAATATTTTCAGAGTGAATGATCAAGGAGTAATGCAGTATATCGTTAGCCTTAAAAACAGTGTGCTTCATCTCATAAAATAATTGCACAAATGGCTTATACATAGCACCTTAATAGTTGATTGCGACATAGGACAGCGTCTCAATCCGGATCATCGGTGTGTTTGCATCAGTCTATCCCACGGCCCCAATGGAGCTACCACTGTCTATTGTGAGACACCCGCACCCCGAAGCTCCCAGCGCCAACCACTATGACCCTACGCTTAGTCTATTCGCATCCGCATATAGGTGTTATTCAACTCCTAGGCATAGACCGCCTTACAAATAATGTCCAATGGACAACACATATGCATGACGACTCAATATACATCATGTATGTTTATCAATGATGCATTCATCATAAGTATACCACCATGGCATATATATTCATTTTTCAATATCAACATGTTATCATGATTCATCAATTAACACAAGTCCACATTATGGATCACATTTGCAAAGTCTTACACTTAAGTCAATTATGAAAATTTTAGGGTAAATGCCCCTTCAAAACCGTGGCTTTCTAACGTGTCATCATTTAATTTTTTAATTCTTCCACTTCATTAAGGATTATGCATGTCTCTTATTCTTAGTCTCAAGGTTTTCCCTCTAAAACCATAGCCTCACTAGGTTTCCAAGTTCCAAATTTTCTTCCATTTTATGCCTTAGTTCCTTGATTTCCAATCATTTAAATTTTAGTTCACTAAAATCAATCCAATCTCTTATGGTTTCAAGCCAAAACCATGGTCTCCATTTAGGGAATTAAACCCTTAAAACTTTCCATTCATTAACTTCAATGTTATCATTCAACATTTAATTACATAAGCTTTGTTTATTTATGTACAAAAATAATTTTACACCCCTAAATTCTAGTCAAAACCGTGGCACCATATTAGGGTAGGAAACTCTAAATTTTCCATTTAGCAACCCTAACATGATCAAGCATATTCAACATATCCAATATGTTCAAGATTACCAATCAAGCATCAATCCAATTCAAGAATATATAAACATGCAAAATCACTAAATAAAGTGAGCACACAAAGATGGATTTCTCCATCAATAAGCACACAAGGTTCCCTCACCACCAAAAATTGGTTGAAGTGAGTAATCTCCCTCTTACCTAGGGAAGAATCACGAAAATGGTCTCCTTCTAGCTCCTTGGTGATTTTGGTTTTGAGCCTTCAAAACCCTAGGATTTTCAAGACAATGAATCAACACCAATGGTTGAAAAAGAATAGATCCATGGTCATCAAAGAGACCATGGAGCACGAAAATGAAGAGAAAAGAGAAGAAAAATGAAAACTTTACCTCAAAGTTAGGAGCTTTACCTTGGAAGACAATGAAGGAAAGGTTGGATTTTGGAGAAACTTTCTAAATGAAAGATGTAGAGAAAGTGAAGGTGAGTGTAGAAATGAGCTTGGTGAAGAGAAAAGATGAAGAATGGTGGTCTCTAATGGGGCTACAATTTCATAGTGAAGGAGGAGGAGTAGAGAGAAGGTGGAGAGAAATTGAAGAAGAAAAGGTTAGAGAGAGAAAGTGTTGTAAAAGTGGAGATATTTTGAGTGGGTTAGGTTAAGTGGGGAGACAAAATTTTTGCCTACCTTGGAGGGCATTGCCGCGGCAACAAGGAGGTGAGAGGGGGAAGATTTTGGCTTCCTCAACAAGCCAAGGCTAAGGTTGTCATTTGGCCACAACTTCTCAAAGAAGCTTCTTAATTAAGGTACACTAATTTGAATTAAAGTGAGATTGATTAGACATAAAGTAGATTACCTTAGGATAATGTAATAGGGTTTTTGATACATGTTATTGTCTAATGGACAATTACTACAGTTGACAGAAGTCAGTATTAATTTATCTGATAGATGAAATTTACATAGTATTTTATTATTTTATTTGTCAAATTTTTTTAAAAAACGTGAAACCTCATAAACCGTGTCCAGTCTCGGGTTTAGTAAGATCCCCCATCGACATTTCCACATATCAAGGTTCTTGGAAAAAATATTTTATTTTCTTGGCTCCGCTCAATTTGCACGCAAAATGAGAAATAATATTAAAATATTTCACGTTCTCAGAAAAATCCAGAAAAACTCTCAAAAATCACAAATATTAGAAAATAAATATTTATCATAAAATAAATAAAATTTGGGGTGTTACAAAAGGCATGTTTTTAGTTTGTTTGATGCTTGATTATGAATTTTCATCCCTTAAAAATCTTTGTATTTTACTTGAGTTAAAAGTGGAGTTTTAGGTTTTTAAGGTTGATGATTGGTTCTTTGGTTCATGTAGGAGTGGTTTAAAATTTGTTTTTTTATTTTCAATGTGTTAATGGACCTTGTGGGGAGTTGGAAATCACTTAAGATGGAAGCTTGAGTGGCTGGAAGGCCATTTGTTCCCATTGGAACAGTGGCTGCCTTCTGCAAAATTCTACAGAAAATTTTGTTGCAGGATCACGCCTAGGCATGGGTGAGACAGAGAGCATGGTACCTAGGCATGACAGAGCAATGCCTAGGCATGGCTGCCTGGGAGAAACAAAGATTTTTACTTAATGCAATGGAACTTCTTGTTGGTGTAGATTCTTTGTGCCTGCTTCTTCATGAGTGTTGAGACTCTAAAATAGGTATTTAATGAAGTGTTTATGTGATGAGTGTAAAACAATTGGTATGTTAATTATTATAGTATTTAGTATCATTGTTGTTCATGCTTGAGATAAGATGGATGTAAACCAATTAGTATGCTAACTATTATGATATTTGACATCATTGTATTTCATGCTTGTAGTTATAAATTTAAACCAATTGGCATGTTAGTTATTGTAGTAATTGACATCATTTTTTTTATAACTATGTTGATGAGGTTGAGTCCTCATTGTTGATGATCAAATATGATTTTGAATGAGAAGGTAACTAACCCTTCCTATCATAATAATCATTGTTGAAGACTAATAACTCTAAGAAATATAGTTATTCATGCCTTATATCTATGTGCTATAGATAGCTTAGTCCTTGTTATTACGCATGTATGGAAGATTTTAGGCTTATATTCATTGAATTCAATTTTGATATCTTCCTATATGATCTTGAGAAAATCTAGCATATTCTTTAGGTGGTTAAGTGAAATTGCAACAGTTGTTAACTTGGTGATTTCTCTATTGCAGGAAGGGCTCCAAACAAGCAGATTTGTGGAAGACTTGGACCTACATTGTAAGATAAAGCCCAAGGTGAATTTCAGCATCTTACGCCACTATGTAGGAAGGTTCACGTTGTAACATCCCAAGAAACATGTTAAGCTTGTATATGGTCTAAGAGGTACTATTATACTTTCTTAATATGTTAGTTCAATTTTGTGATAAACTGAGTTAGTTTAGGCACTTTGTTACAACACAGAAATTAAAAGGTACCTTAAAATGACTCAAATAGTAGCATAAATTGCTAAGTTGAGGGAAACAAGTATGGATAACTTGTTTTTAGGTCACAAATGAGTTAAATAAAGTGTAGTTAAAATTTGAGAACAATCGGAGTTAGTTTGGTATTTTTAAGCATACTGGTTGTGCTTTTAATGCTGGATTAACCCCTAGCAAATATGGAAAAATAGAGAAGTAGCGAAACATGATTTTTAATGAATCTTAGGATTTATTTCAAGTTTGTTGGAAGTTAGAAAACTTGATTTAGTGAGATCTAAGTGTTCTTAACAGATCAAGAAGTTACAGCAAAATGCCAAAATGACAAGTTTGCTCTTTTTATTCTCATTTTCTCTCCTTCTCCACAGTTGAGAATCAGAAAACAGAAAAAAGAAAAAGAGAACTGAGAAAAGAGAGAAAAGGGGAAGAAAGAAAGAAGAGGAAGAGGAAGAGGAAGGCAGGATCAAGAGCAAGGCTTTAAGGATCAAGTGTCTACAAGAGGTAGAGGATTTCTATTCATTTTCTCTTTTTTATTCTCTTGAAAGGGTGCTAGGGTTTATGAATGAAGAGATGGATTTGGAGAGTCAAATCCAAGTTCTTATCTTGATTCTTAATTCCAAGAATTGAGTTAGGATAGTTTTAACTTAGTAAGACTAAGTTAGCCATTTATGGCTTAAGATAAATCTTTTGAGCTCATTGAAGGAGCTTGGAACAAGAGTTGGAATTAATGAGAATGTGGACCTAAATATATGCCTAAGTGAATCAATAGGTTATAAAAGAGTTATGACAAGTTTAGAGGCCTATATTGGTGTTAGAAATCATATAGAAACTAATCTTGAATGATCGAAAGTGAATAATTCTCAGATTCTGCAGATAGTAGAGATGGTTGCCTAACTTGAGCTATAGATATCGTATTGATCTGATTCTAGTGGCATTTGAAAGCTAAGACATAAGGATTCATGTGGTAAAAATTTTAGAATTTTAGAGCAAACCAATCAGTACCAGTTTATGTTTGAATCTGAGACAAATTCTACAGAAAAGGCATTGTGGTAGCCAGTAAACTAGATTGCATACTTTCTTGCTCTGATGTCGTATTGACATGAGACCAGTGGCATTTTGAAGTTAAGATGTAAGGCTTCTTGCCTGTAAAATTTCAGAATTTTACCACTTTTAGTTTGTTATCTGTTTCAGTTTAAAGTCAGGACAGAATCGGGTAAATTAGATAATGCCCTGTTTTGGCTTCTGCAAAATGTCGCATAACTTTGGCTACTCTTAGCCAAATGAAGCGAGGTTTATGCCATTTGAAAGATATTACAAAAATATATTTGCCCATAAAATTTCAGAATTTTAGAACTTATGATGCACATTTGGTGCAATCTTGAAAATCAGCCTTTTTAGGCAAGATTTGAGGTGTTTTGGGGATGGTTTGAGCCCTATGAACACTAGTAGCTCCTTTAATAGTTAAAGTTGAGCCAAATAAATAATTTTTTTAGAAAATACTTTATTCTCTCATTAAGTTAGGATTGAGTGGAGTGTTTAGCAAGAGCGGTTCCTTTGTTTATCGAAGTTGAACCTTAATAAAAGATAGTGGTTCACTTAAGGTTGAACCAAGTGGTTCCCTTAGGGATAGTGGTTCCCTTAGGGTTGGGTTGAACCTAGTAGTTCCCTTGGGGTTGAACCTAGTGGTTCCCTTTGGGTTGAACCTAGCGGTTCCCTTGGGGCGATTCCCTTAGGGTTGAACCTAGCAGTTCCCTTTGGGTTGAACCTAGCGGTTCCCTTGGGGCGATTCCCTTAGGGTTGAACCTAGCAGTTCCCTTAGGGTTGAACCTAGTGGTTCCCTTGGGGTTAAACCTAGCGATTCCCTTAGGGTTGAACCTAGCAGTTCCTTTAAGGTTGAACCCTAGTGAATTAGGTCCCTTATGCAATAAGGTTAAACCTAATGAATTGGCTCCCTTATACAATAAAGTTGAACCCTAGTAAATTGATTCCCTTACGGTTGAACCTAGAGATTGGTTCCCTTATGGTTGAACCACGATAAAAGTGGTTCTTCTTTTTATTAAAGTTGAACCAAAGTATACAAGTGAAAATGATATTTTACATTGTTGTAGTCAATTGTTTAATATCATTAGTAAGTTCATGAATTATAGTTTATAAATTTTCATTAGTGCCATGAGAAATATGTATATTACTGAGAATTTTTATGTTCTCACCCTTTTATGTTTCATGGTTAGCATGTCAAGGCCCTACAAGAGGGTAAGAAGATGAAGATAACAAAAGAAATAAATTAGTTTAGTTTTAATATATTTAGTTCAAAGCTTATGTAATTATTTATATTTGCGTTGAGGATGTAAAAAGTTGTATATATGTATGATTTTTTAAAAGATGAATTTTAAAATTTCATTTCGCGAAAATATAAACTTACCAAAAATTATAAGAAAAACAGAAATTAAATTGAATTGATTAATACACATATTATATATGCCACAAAAATATTCAACAACAATTTAAAACATAACATTTACAGACTCAGAGAAACAGTAGCAAACCCACTGACGGTTACTACTAATAGCACGGTAACAACACTAACGAAAACCCCAACCTACATGTTCCATTTCTTCATCAACTGCATCCTGTTGAAACTTGGAAGATTACACCTTGACGTCGTCACCATCTTCAGAACATAGCCTCCAGTAGGTCGAAGAAACTTCTTTCGTCTACTATACGAATTTAACAATATAAACACAACAAAATACAACATATAAACATATAATATCACAGATAAAAGATCACAGATAAAAGATCATAGATAAAGATCACAGATAAAGAAATAATAATGTACAACATATAAACATATGCAATAGGACTCAACCCTACTCCATGGAGCTAAACACATACAGATATAAGAGAGAATGACCCGCAAAATCTATTAGTACCACGACTGCCCAACCAAACTATTACGCTGTCTCACGTTGCGTCTATAGCCCCACGTCACATGGAACCCATTGTCCAAGGCGTGGTGTAGTTCACGGTCTCACGTTGTGGCACTACAGGCAATGTACTATTAGACTTTACAAGATCTCGATTAAAAATAGTGCGTGTCGAGTCCATTAGTGTGTTGCCAATTACCACGGCCCAGAGGAGCAACCCTACTGTCCACAAATGGAATTTTGCACACTAATGTCTCCAAGTTCATTCAAAATTGAACCACACTACGTTTATCGCACCGACAACACGATATTATTCACCTCGTCAATCAATCCATCAAAAATGGCATTAACTCAATACATGATAAAAAATAAGAAATTACCAAAATACCCTTAATGGTATAAAAATATACGTATTTACGCAAATGCCCTCATGGCAAAAATATACAGTAAGTCCCACCAGACAAATACTTTTTCAAAGCCTGTACGGGTTCACCTCATAGCCCGACATCGAAATATACAGTTTCGGTCAATCGCGTAGAAATTTTATCGACAATTCCGTCATTGTTACAAACGTTTTTAAATTGCGTAAATATATTTTACTGTTTTCAAAAATCGCGTAGAGTTTTTAATACGTTTTCTCAATCGCGTAAGATTTTTAGATCATTTTCTTGTCTGAATTCCTTAAAAATCACTATTTAAAATAAACAGAAATAATATTTAATACATTTAAACTACGTAGAATATTTTTCATACCGTATACTGTCTTTTGGACATCTTTTCTATCTTATTTGTCCGTTTTTAATATAAATTGACAGTATTATGTTTAGAAAATTTATAATAATGGTTTCCTAATTTTTCTGAAAAAAAAATACTGTTTACTTAATTTTTAACAATATAATTTCATCTTTTGAAAACCACTAACATGCTTCAAAATATAATATGAGCCATATGTTAGCAATTTACAAAAGTTAATGTATTTTCTTCTAACAGTAAGAATCATTAGTTTAAACTTCTTAAACTTAATCAATTCAGTTCTTCGAAACTCATTGTAATAAAATCCTTTTGGCATTTTTTACTTAACCTTAGTTGAAAACAATTCTATAAATCAAAACACATTTAAATTTGACATTTTGGCCGAAAATCATTCTATGCTTTATAATTCATTCCTAATTATTTCCATACATTTAATCTCTTATAAAACTCTTGATCTAATTTATTATTATTACATTATCTAGTCAATAGTTAGAAAATAAATTTGGATCAAAAGTATGTGGCATGTTGGCCAAATTTAACAAAGTCTTTGCATTTGATCTCTAAATTATTTTTCATCTTCTAAATCCATGTCAAATTTATTGTATTACCTAAATTCATTAAATCATTGTTTTAGAAAATGGTTTGGAAATGATTTTAGAAATCATAATTGCTTGGCTTTGGCATGTTGGCCAAAATACCTAATTTTATCCATTGATCCACAAATTCATTTTTCTTACTTTAAACAAATTGGTAACTTGTCAATTTTCCTAGGTTAATTAAATCACACTTTTAGAAAATTAATGAGAATATTTTGGTTCTCCTTTTTGCATTGAGGCCGTGAGCTTGGATTTGTGTTCTTTGGAACACTCATGCAAATCCTTGTATATTATTTACATGTTACAATAATCATCATGCATATATGTACATATACCATATATTTAAACAACCATAGAACACATACAAAATATTAAAGCTATTAGACATGCTTGCACACATAATCAATCACAATTAGAAAAAATAATAAACAATCAAGTGAATGAATCCTTATGGATTCTTCACCACAAACACAAACATTCCTCACCACCAACACATGGTTGATGAGGGTAATCTCCCTCTTACTTCATGTGGTGTCCTGGGGTTGATAAGGGCGGGGAGTGGACGCCGGTGTATGAGAGGCACATACAAGGAGCGGCTCTTGGCATGCTTCTAAGCGAAGGGTCCCATGAATGAACTGAATACGCACTGGAATGAGAGGGATTCAGAGATTGTGCAGGTATGAGACTGTATAGTTGAGGATGGCTTAAAGGAATTGATTAGGCGTAACCATATCAACAAGTTGTAACTTCTTTTCGAGAGCCTAGAACATAAGAACTCCATTGTTAAGCGTGCTTGACCTGGAGCAATTGTGGGATGGGTGACCTCCTGGGAAGTTTCCTAGGATGCGCGTGAGTGAGGACAAAGCACGCTGAAAAGACCCGTGTTGGTTTGTAGAGATACTCGTCAATCCTGCAGGCAGTCCCGGGGATGTTACAGATGGTATCAGAGACGGGACCTCTCCCAGTACGGTGTGGTTCGGGGACGAACCAGGCAGAAGCTGGTGGGCATGTGGTGTCCCGGGGTTGATGAGGGCGGGGAGTGGACGCCGGTGCATGAGAGGCACGTACAAGGAGCGGCTCCTGGCATGCTTCTAAGCGAAGGGTCCCATGAATGAACTGAATACGCACCGGAATGAGAGGGATTCAGAGACTGTGCAGGTATGGGACTGTATAGTTGAGGATGGCTTAAAGGAATTAATTAGGCGTAACCATATCAACAAGTTGCAATTTCTTTTCGGGAGCCTAGAACATAAGAACTCCATTGTTAAGTGTGCTTGACCTGGAGCAATTGTGGGATGGGTGACCTCCTGGGAAGTCTCCTAGGATGCGTGTGAGTGAGGACAAAGCACGCTGAAAAGACCCGTGTTGGTTTGTGGAAACACTCGTCAATCCTGCAGGCAGTCCCGGGGATGTTACACCAGGCGGACCCAGAAAAGTAAAAATTTTTCGGAGCTAGAAAATTTTGTACTGTTGAGACGGGGACGGGGATCTTACTAAACCCAAAACCGAAAATAGTTTTTGAGATTTTCTTATACTGTGTTATGTACTGTACTATTTATCAGGTAATAAAAATATAGTAAATATTATCCGTAGGGGAATAACAGCTAAAGAAATATTATACTGGTTTGTCAAAATTAGTAATTATGACAACTTTATGAAGGACCAATAGGAAACAAGCTTGGTGAGGAAGGCTTTGGATATCCACCATTGATTTAACCAATGGTGGAGATTGTAACATCCCGAAAATTAATAATTTTAGGATAAATAGTCATTTTCTAATATTTGTAATTTTTGAAAATTTTTTTGTGGATGTGAGATATTTTAATATTATTCCTCGTTTTGTGTGCATACTGAGCGGAGCCGAGAAAATGAAATATTTTTCCTGAGGACCTTGAACTGTAGAAACGTCGACGGGGGATCTTACTAAACCCGAGGCTAGATACAGTTTATGAGGTTTTACATTTTTTGAGAAATTCTATCTGACGGACTAATAAATCGCTGTGTAATTTTATCCGCTAGACAATTAATACTGACTTTTGTCAACTGTAACAATTGTCCATTTGATAATAACATGTATTAGAAACCCTATTACCTTATCCCAATGCAATCCACTTTATGTTAAATCAAATCCACTTTAATTTAAATTGGTGTACTTTATTCAAAGCTTCTTTGAGAAGCTTTGACCACCAAATGACCAAGCTACCCTTGGCTTGTTGAGAAAGCTAATTTCCCCCTCCTTCTCTCTTCTTCCTCTCTCTCAACCATGAAATTGCAGCCCCTTTACCTTCTATTTCTTTTCACTTTTCTCTTCATAAACACCATTTCTACACTCCTCTCAACCTCCTCTACACTTCCTATTTGAAGGGTTTTCTTAAAAAAAAAAAATTAACTTTTCCTCCATTGTCATCCAAGGAAAAGCTTCAAGCTTTAAGGTAAAGTTCTTATTTTTCTTCCTTCTTCTCTTCATTTTCGTGTTCTATGGTCTTATTGGAGACCAAAGATCCATCCTTTACCAAGCTTGATGTTGATTCTTTGTGTTGGAGATTTTGGGGTTCTTGGAGACCCCAAAACTAAAATCATCAAAGAGCAAATAGGAGCCCATTTTCATGTTCTTCCTTTAGGTAAGAGGGAGATTACTCACTTCAACTATTATTGGTGGTGAGGAGACTTTGGCGTGTTTATTAATGAAGAAATCCATCTTCGTATGCTTACTTTGTTTAGTGATTTTGCATGTTTGTGTATCCTTGATTGAAATCAATGCTTGAATAATGATTATAAATGTATTGGATGTGTCGAAAATACTTGATCATGTTAGGGTTGTTAAATGGAAAATTTGGAGTTTCCTACCCTAATGTGAAGCCACAGTTTTGATTGGAATTGTGGGATGTAAACTGATTTTTGTACACAAACAAAATGAAGCTTAGGTAATTAAATGTTGAATGATAATGATGGAATCAATGAATGAGAATTTTTTAGGGTTTCCTATACCAAAATGAGGTCACGGTTTTGGCTTGGATTTTTGAGGGATTGAATTAATTTTGGGTGAACTAAAATTTAAGTGTCTTGATATCAAGAGAACTAGTACATAGAAAGGAAATAAGTCGGAACTTTTAAGCCTTGAGGGGCCATGGTTTTGACCCAAAATAATAAAATCTTGGATTAAATTAGTGAGTAATAAAACTTATGTAAATGGGACATTAAGGAATTGATGATCATAATGGAATTGATTATGAAAGATTTAGGTTTTTCCTAACACCTATGGAGGTCACGGTTTTGATAAGAACTTAGGGATGTAAATTTGATTTGGAATAAAAATTAAGTGAAGCTTACATGGTTAAGTATTGAATGATAATGTTAGAAGAAATGAAAGGAAAAATTTAGGAGTTCACCGCACTAATAAGGGGCCATGGTTTTGGCCTTAGGTTTTAAGAGATTGGATTAACTTTGTGTGAAATGAGATTTGTGTAATTTGTTACTAAATGATTAATGCATAAAATGGAAGGAATTAATTGAGTAGTAACTCTTAAGAGAATTACAGATCTTAAGGGTTATTTAACCAAAGAATTTTCATAATTGATCAAGACATAAGACATTGGAAATGTTGGATTTCATAATATGAAATTGTGATAATTAATAGACCATAAACATATATTGATGTTGAGAAATGGTTAGACATTGTTGTAGGTCCCTATGTGGGGCTAAGTAGTTATTGATGGATTTCTTGATGAAATCATGGCATGTTGACATTGAGGATGATTATGTACCATTGTGGTATTGCTTCTGATAAATGTATCATTGATATGATTTATTGACATTGAGAATAAATATATATATGCCATTGCGGCATGCTTATAATGAATGCATCATTGATAAACATACATAATTGGACATTGCGTCGTCATGCACATGTGTTATCCATTGGACATTGTTGTAAAGGCGGTGTATGACTAGGAGTTGAATAACACCTATATGCGGGTGCGAATAGACTAAGCGTAGGGTCATAGTGGTTGGCCTTGGGGGCGTCGGGGTGCGGGTGCTTCACATGGACAGTTATGAGCTCTTTTGTGTCGTAGGGTAGACCGATGCAAAAACATCGATCCGGACTAAGATGCTATCCTATATCGCGATCAACTGTTGAGGTGCCATGTATAAGTTACTGTTGCGAAAATATTTTATGAGATGAAGCACACTATTTTTAAGGCTAACGATATACTAGTATTACTCCTTGATCATTCTCTCCGAAAATGTTGATGTCTAGCTCCATGGAGTAGGATTTTGATACCATAATGCACTGTTCATTGTCGGTCTCATAAATTATTGAGCATGAACACTTGTGACTGTGAGAATATCTTTTTTATTTCTGTAACAATTATTTGGATATTGTGTTGATCGCTTGGGATATTATTGCTTATAATTGTATTACCTTGCTATAAATTCTACTATTACTGTTAATGGATATGTGGACTGTGTTACTATGTGGGCGCTCTGCACCGTGTTGTCTTCTTACTGTTATGATGGTAATGAAAGTTGGGTGTCTCACCTCTTTACTGTATTACCTTGTTTTATGTTGTATTGAATAAAGACAGTGAAGGGCGCGAATTGAGTTCGATTAGTTAGGTTTTAAGGATCGACTCCTCTTTTCTTGTGATGGCATCTGCACAGCCTCCTCTATTATGCACGTGGATACAGTTTCATAGTGGCTTGGAAGCCTGGCATTTTGACTGCGAAGCAGAGCGTGTTACTTACATTGGGGATGTGACCCTAGTTCAGTGTTGTAATGAACCTAGAGCCGGTATGAACATATCTTATGTTCCTGTACGTGTGGAGTTTCCTATACCCATTAGGGAGATGTGGGATAACCATTGTATCTTCCCTAGAGAGGTTTCAGTTATAACGCATGTTCGTACTCCCGTCCATCTGGAAGTGTCGCAAGGGTGAGTATTACCTGTCAGGAATGCTGAAGAAGATCAGGTGCAGGACCATTCCATTCATGTGTTAGACTTCGGGGAAGGCCGAACTTTTATACGGTAGTTATGTTATGTTATGTAAAACCTATGCTTTATATTGTTGTACGTCAATTTATATAAGGATGATGGATATGTACTTTATATTAAGCTAATGTGATATTTTGTGTTGCGAGTTAATATAATTATATTTCATTTTACGGCTCATACTTTCTATTTATGCATCAAGACATAACTTATTATTTTTAAATTGTTGTAATTTGAAACTGTGACACGCCTGGACTTAGTGACTATGGTATAATGATGATTGTACTACGATGGCTAGATCTAGGTGCGTTACAGGGATTGGTCTCACAAAGTGGCAAAGACCATTTATGACCCTTGGATGGAAAGTATGAAGAGTAAATCTTGACCATCCATTTTGGAGATACATCTGATGGCTAGGATGTCATGAAGGAGAGATCCAATGGCTTAGATTTGATCATATCACTTGGAAGCTTCTACCAAATATCAACCATTGATTTAATCAATGGCTATTAATGCTCAAAATAGTGGCTAATGAATTTGGACACAACCCTAGAGATCAAAGGGGGGTTCGGTTTTGTGAAGGCTTAAGGCCATAGCAAAGTTTCAAGACACATTTCATTACTCATATTTATCTCTTCCAAAAAGCTAAGCTCACAAAAAACTTTTCTCTCCTTTTCTTCTTCTCTAGCTCACGGCCAAGACCACTAAATGCTACCATCACTCTTCAAAAATTTCAACTAACCTTACTTCTTGAATCTATACCTCAATCTAAGGCACTTTGTAGTTGAGCGCAAGTCCTAATTCATTCATCTTCAAGGACTTTCTTCAAGATCAAGTTCTAGGATTTTTAAGGTGAAGTTATGGAAACTTTACAACTTATCTCATTTTAATGTTCTAGACCATATTTTGATCCATGGTGTAACACCTACTGTAGGGTAACACATTTATGTTACTTAATTACCAAATTACCCCTTTAATTATAAAATATGATTTGTAATGTAAATATAAGTTGTAAAATTTCTTAATATCAATAAGATAAACTTAGCAGGAAATAAAGATATTAAACATCATCACAAATAATTTACATCATATACATTACAAAAGTACTTTCAAAATTATTTATATATAGATCAAGTTCTCAAAAGTATTTGACATTATTTAAAACTAGCATATTTGCCTAAGTATGACTAGACAGTAGAACTCTCAAACAGGTCCTCCTCAGATTCCTCAGCAGGTAGGAATCTAACTTGACGTGAAGTCCTATGGACAGGTGTCCGTGAAGACGACACTATACTGATCTCCGTTGAGATGTGAAACCTACCACCCTAATACTGCCTAATCGACAGCGAAAATTTGACATGTACATAAATAGTTATAGAAAAGAACAAATCTCCATGAAATATCCTGCTCATGTTCACCGTCAAATGTTCCTGATATATTAGTCCCTCCTCATTGGGACTAAACCTCCAAGCGCCAGCTCCACCATGGAACTGTAGTCTCACATACCCAAAGAAACTCGACCGGGATGCCATCCGATCAAAACTTAGCTTCCTCGGTAGGAATCTGTTTCTCTTCACCTTCTTGCTTGATACCTTGCTCAGTGTCTTTACCGAAATATAAATACAATACAAAATGATATACAAAGAGGTGAGATCACCTACGCCAATACCAACATGGTAGCATGGAGATAACACAAACAGCACACTATACAGATATATCATACCATAATTATGATTATGCCCTCAACATTATTCATCATTATAACAGATATAATACACAATACTTACAATCATGCCCTCAGCATTATCCAAATATTCAATAGTTAAATAATAAATGATAATTACGATCATGCCCTCAACATTATCCAATTATTCAACAGTTCAAATATCACACTGATATAAATTCTCAAATTATGAATGTGCACATAGACTCAATTTCCTACTCCATGGAGCAAAACTCAGGTCAGAGAAAGTGATCGAAAAGATCTGTCTGTACCAACATGTCTCAGACCACGTGCCACCATTCTCATAAGTATTTACACATCTAGCATATACACGACAGTCTTTATCAGATCTTGATTAAGAATAATGTCTCGGTCCGGATCATCAGTGCGTTGCATCGGTCTAACCCACAGTACAGAAGAGCTACCAACTGCCCATTGTAGGCAACCCGCACCCCGATGCCTCCAAGGTCAACGAGTGACTTACACTGCGCATATCACACCCACTCAAGAGGTGTATTCTCTCCTAGGCAATTAGCCTTATCCAGTCCATCAGACCTTTCCAATGCATGTATAATGTACCAAATGCCAATCATAGGCTAATCTCATAATTTTTCATACAGTGTCCATACACTAGTCCAACAGTAATCTTACTGTATATTCAATTGTGAAATCATATTATCGCGTTTTCTCAATCCCGCAACACTTCTGTCGCATTTTTCAATCGCGTAGCGATTTTTCATCATTTTCTCAATCGTATAAAAATATTCCATCGTTATTCAATCGCTAGTGATTTTTCAACATTTTTGAAATCGCGTAGCTTAAAACTCACATTTTTAAGTTATGTAAAGCATTTTTCACCATTTTTCCACTACGTAAAATATTTCTCAACCTTCTAAATTTCATTTTCAACCTTTCTCAAATTCATACCATTTCTTGCTTTACTTTTCCATATTTTCTCATTTAAAATTTCCTAATGCGCTCAAAAACCCAATGAGTGAGCTATACATTAGTAAATTTTAAATTACCAACATATACTTCATAATTCTAAATCAATTCTCTTCAAAATTAAGTTGAGCTTCAAACACTTTCAACCTCTCTTTTCCTTTCATAAACAAAATTTCCATTTTTCAAGTGACGAAACACTTTGTTTCCATCTCTAAAATCCTTATTCTCATCTTCTTTAAAATTAATTACTTTCCATTTCTAAATCATAATTTCAAACAAAATTTCCTCCTTTCAAACCTTTAAAACCGTGGACACTTGGTCTTTGAAACCAATACATCTTTTCTTTTTCCTTTCCTTTTTAAACATCCATTTTTATCATTTATGAAAATCTTAGTTTAGGAACACCTATTTTTAGGTGTTGAGGCCGTGAGCCTCTTGGTCCTTGGAACCAAAATTTATTTTCCTTTCTATCATCAAATCATGGCATACACATACATATTCATCATATCATATATATATCACAAGCATGCCATAAACAAAGAAATAAATCATGCAAATGATACAAAACATAAACAAATAAATCAAAAAACTTAAACACCCACAAATAAATTACACAACCATGGATATGAATCCTCACATGGATTCACCATCCATCAAATACAAATTAATCGCTCACCACCATACTTGGTTGGTGAGATAGATGTCCCTCTTACCTCTTGAAGAAACCTCCAAAATCTCTTGCTTCGCTTCTAGTAGAAGTCCTTCACCGCTAAGAGCTTAAAAACACAAAACAAACACAACTTTATTAATCTCTAAAGCTTGAACAAGAAAGACTATGGATCAAAATATAGTCTAGAACATGAAAATAAGATAAGTAGTGAAGTTTCCATAACTTTACCTTAAAAACCCTAGAACTTGATCTTGAAGAAAGTCCTTCAAGATGAATGAATTAGGACTTGGACCAAACTACAAAGTGTCTTAGATTGATGTATAGACTCAAGAAGTAAGGTTGATTGAAAATTTTGGAGAGTGATAGTATGAACTAGGGGTCTTGGCCATGAGCAAGGATGAAAGAAAATGAGAGAAAATTTTTGTGAGCTTTAGCTTTTAGGAAATGATAAAGATGAGTGATTGCAAAATGAAAAGCTTGCTATGGCTATTTAGCTCTTCAAAACCGAACCCCCCTTGTACACTCAAGGAATAACTAAATTCATTAGCCACCATTTTGGAGTTCTAGAGCCATTGATTAGATCAATAGTTAATGTTTGTGTAGCTTCTAAGTTATAGCTCCTAAATGATAAGACTAAATCTAAGCCATTGGATCTTTCCTCTTTGAAATCCTAGCCATTAGATGCATCTCCAAAATGAAGGGTCAAGATTTACTCTTCATACTTTCCATCCAATGGTCACAAATGGTCCTTGCCACTTTGTGAGACCAATCTCCACCATTGGTTAAATCAATGGTGGATATCCAAAGCCTTCCTCACCAAGCTTGCTTCCTATTGGTCCATCCATAAGTTGTCATAACCACTAATTTTGACTAACCAGTATAATATTTCTCTAGCTGCTATTACTCATACGGATAATATTTACTGTATTTTTATTACCCGATAAATAATACAGCACAAAACACAGTAAAAGAAAATTTCAAAAACTGTTTTCGATTTCGGGCTTAGTAAGATCCCTCGTCCCCATCTTAACAGTACAAAATTTTCTGGCCATAGAAAAATTTTCTTTTTTCCGGACCTGCCCTAGGCCCACATATAGCTCAAGAATAATATTAAAATAAACAAGAAAATATAAAATCTCACAAAAATCCACAAAAATCATAAATATTATGAAATTCATGGAAATCAAATCAGATTTGAAAAATTAAGTAAGAATCAACAGATATAAATAAAATACATAAGATTTTCCATGGCCCAAAAATGATTATGTTCCTGACACGGAGTAAATCACACAAAACAATCAAATGTATTCACAGAATACTCAATAATTTTACAGTACATAGAAATTACTAAATAGTAGAATTCTGTTATTACTGTCAAATATTTAGAAAATTTGGGGTGTTACACATGGTCTTTCTTGTTCAAGCTTTAGAGATTAATAAACTTGTGTTTGTTTTGTGTTTTTAACCTTCTGATGGTGAAGGACTTATACTAGAAGCAAAGCAAGAGGTTTTGGAGGTTTCTTCAAGAGGTAAAAGGGAGATCTATCTCATCAACCAAGTATGGTGGTAAGAGATGTATTTGTATTTGATGGATGGTGAATCCATATGAGGATTCATATCCATGGTTATGTAATTTATTTTTGGGTGTTTATGTGCTTTAAGATATTTATTTGTGCATGCATGCTTTATGTGATTTTTATTGTGTTATGGCATGCTTGATTATATGATATGATGAATATGTATGTGTATGCCATGATTTGATGATGGAAAGAAAAATAATTTTTGGTTCCAATGACCAAGAGGCTCATGGCCTCAACACCTCAAAATAGGTGATTCCAAGTTAAGATTTTCATGAATGATAAAATTGGATGTTTAGAAAGGAAAGGAAAAAGAAAAGATGCATTGGTTTCAAAGACCAAGTGCTCACAGTTTTGAAGGCTTGAATTGAGGAAATTTTGTCTGAAAATATGGTTTAGAAAAATGGAAAGTAATTAATTTTTTAAAAAAATGAGAAATGGATTTTAGAGATAGAAAAAAAAGTGCTTTGTCACTTGAAAAATGGAAATTTCGTTTATGAAAGGAAAAGAGAGGTTGAAAGTGTTTGAACCTCAACTTATTTTGAAGAGGATTGATTTTTAGAATTGATTTAGAATTATGAAGAATACGTTAGTGATTTAAAATTTACTAATGTATAGCTCACTCATTGGGTTTTGAGGGCGTTAGTAAATTTTAAAAGTAAGAAAATATGGAAAAGTAAAGTAAGAAGTGGTATGAATTTGAGAAAGGTCAAAATGAAATTTAGAAGGTTTAGAAATATTTTACGTAGTGGAAAAATGGTGAAGAACGCTTTTCATAACTTAAAAATGTGATTTTTAAGCTACACGATTTCAAAAACATCAAAAAATCGCTGCGTGATTGAAAGACGATGGAATATTTTTACGCGATTGAGAAAACGATGGAAAATTGCTACACGATTTGAAAATGCGACAAAAATGTTGCGCGATTGTGAAAATGTTACAAAAGTGTTGCGCGATTGAGAAAACGCGATAATATGATTACATGATTGAATATACAGTAGGATTACTATTGGATTAGTGTGTGGACACTGTATGAGAAAATAATGAATTTTGACCTGTGATTGGCTTTGGTGCATTATACATGCATTGGAAAGGTCTGATGGACTGGATAAGGCTAATTGCCTAAGAGAGAATACACCTCTTGAGCGGGTGCGATATGCGTAGTGTAAGTCATTATTGACTTTGGGGGCATCGAGGTGCGGGTTGCTCATAATGGGTAGTTGGTAGCTCTTCTATACCGTGGGTTAGACTAATACAATACAATCATGATTCAGACCTAGACACTATTCTTAATCAAGATCTAGTAAAGACTATCATGTATATGCTAGATGTGCAAACACTTATGAGAATTGTGGCACGTGGTCTGAGGCATGTTGGTACAGACAAATCTTTCGGATCAATTTCTCAAACCTGAGTTTAGCTCCATGGAGTAGGAATTGAGTCTATGTGCACATGCATAATCTGAGCATTTATATCGATGTGATATATGTACTGTTGATGATAAATAATATTGAGGGCATGATTATAATTATGGTATGATATATCTGTATGGTATGCTATTGTGTTATCTCCATGCTACCATGTTGGTATTAGCATAGATAATCTCACCTCTTCGTATATTATTTTCTATTGTATTTATATTATGATAAAGACGCTGAGCAAGGTACTGAACAAGAAGGTGAAGAGGAACAGGTTCCTACTGAGAAAGCTGAGTTTTGAGAGGATGGCGTCTAGATCGAGTTTCTTCGGATACGTGAGATTACAGTTCCATGGTGGAGCTGGCGCTTGGAGGATTAGTCCCAATGAGGAGGGACTAATTTATCAGGCACACTTGATGATCAATATGAGAAGGATATTTCATGGAGATTCATTCTTTTCTATAACTATTTATGTACATGTTGAATTTCCGCTATCGATTAGACAGTATTGGGGTAGTAGGTATCACATCCCAATGAAGATTAGTATAGTGTCGTATGCACGGACACCTGTTCGTAGGACTTCGTGTTAAGTTGGATTCCTTCCTGCTGAGGAATCTGAGGAGGACCTGTCTGACGATTCTTCTGTTTAGTATATTTGGGTAAATGTGTTAGTTTATATAATGTCAAATACTTTTGAGGACTATGTCTGTAAATGTTTAAGTATGACAGTACTAAGACTTATAAATATGATGTAAATTATTTGTGATATTGTTTAATAATTTTATTTTCTACTAAGTTTATCTTATTGATATTAAGAAATTTTACAACTCGTATTTACATTAACAAATAATATTTTATAACGTGATGGTAATTTGATAATTAAGTAACATAAATGTGATACCCTACGATGGGTGTTACATTAGCTGGTATCAGAGCCTAAGTTAGAGTCTTTTGGGTTTATGGTTAGGTCTGTCTTGTTTATGTTGTGTGAATTATCTGTGACTACTTTCCAAAAGGAAATATTATTGTTTGAAGATTGACCTTAACTCTTCTTTGTGTTGTCCAGTTTGATTTAAAGAGAAAATGTAATGGCTGGACGAGGAAGAGGACGCGTTAATACTAGAGCAGGAGTTAGAAATATTAGCGACGACAACCAGAACATGGCTACAGCGGTAGCAGCAATGCAACGGATGATTGATGTTGTTGTGCAACAAAACCAAAGAGCAAATGAGGATGCTCAAAGTTTGTCAGAATTCTGTAGGAATAATCAGTTTCATGGAGAATTTGACCCAGAGAAAGTTGATATGTGGATCAAAGAACTAGAAAAGATATTTAAAGGTATGGGTTGTACTGATGAATGGAAGCTTACTTTTGCAACCTTTGTGTTAGTGGGAGATGGAGAAGACTGATGGGCAGGAGCTTGAAGATTGATACAAGCTGAGGGAAGAGTTGTGGCGTGGCAACTCTTTAAGCAGAAATTTCTGGGGAAGTATTTCCCAGCTAGTGTTCGTCATGCTAAGGAGATGGAATTCCTTAGTTTGAGATAAGAAGTGAAGTCCATAAGCGAATATGCTGCAAAATTTGAAAGCTTATCTAAGTTTTTGAGGTATTTTCAGATGCACCCAGATGAGGAATGGAAGTGCAGAAAATTTGAAGAGGGGTTGAAACTTGATATTAAGAGGGCAGTGGCAACCTTGGAAATTGACCAGTTTCCAGCATTGTTGGACAAGTGTCGAAAGGTTGAAGAAATTGATCATCAACGCGAGGCGAGGAATAGGAACTTTAGACCTACACAGTTCCAAAGAGGAATGGGTAGCAGTGGCAACCGTTATCAACAGAAACTGTATGCCAGATCAGCAGGAGGTCAGACTCGACAACAATCTTTTGGGGGTAGTTCTGGGAGCAGCAAGACAGGTCAAGCTGGAACTTCTTTGCTTAAATGCTTTAAGTGTGGAAACGACCATCTAACTAAAGATTGTCAACACAAGGGAGTTATCTATTATAGATGTGGGAAGCCTAGGCATTTCTCCAGAGAATGTGATCAGTTGAAGGCTGAACCTTCTGTGGGGAACATCTGTACTGCAAGGCCACAGGTAGGTGGTCATGTGTATACCATGAGCGGGGAAGAAGCGAAGTCAGAGGACTTGATTATGAAGGAGTGTGCCATCGAAGGTAATCCTTTAACAATGTTATATGATGTGGGAGCAACGCATTCTTTCATTGCATGTGATTGTGTAGAGTGTTTGGGATTGATTGTGACTACATTGCCTTATGACTTGAGTGTTTCTACTCCTACTGATAAGCCTGTGATTACTCCAAAAGTATGTTTGAATTGCCCTATATGTGTTAGGGATAGAATCTTTTATGTGGACTTAATTTGTTTGCCTCTTTCCAAAATCAATGTAATCTTAGGAATGGATTGGTTGTCTTCTAACCATATCCTAATAGATTGTTCTAGTAAGACATTAGTTTTTCCTGAGGCTAAGGATTCTAGATTCCTAATGGCCACTCAAGTAGAAGCATGTTTGAAGGAAGGAGATTATGGGTATTTATTGATGTCTTCTTTGGAGGTTCCATGTGAAGATATCTTGAACGATATTTTCGTCGTTAATGAATTTCCTGAAGTATTTTTTGAAGATATACCTGGACTACCACCAGTAAGAGAAATCGAGTTTGCTATTGATTTAGTACCTGGAGCTGGACCTATATCTATGGCGCCTTATAGGATGTCACCAGTAGAGTTAGCAGAGCTTAAGAAACAGCTGGAGGATTTGTTGACGAAACAATTCATGAGACCTAGTGTGTCACTATGGGGAGCTCCAGTATTATTGGTAAAGAAGAAGGATGGGACTTCTCGTCTATGCGTAGACTATCGACAGTTGAACAAAATTACGATCAAGAATAAATATCCACTTCAAAGAATTGATGATTTAATGGATAAATTGCGATGAGCCGCAATATTTTTCAATATTGATTTACGTTCTGGTTATCACCAGATTGGTGTGAAAGCGGAAGATATTCCCAAGACTGCATTTCGGACATGTTATAGGCATTACGAATATCTAGTGATGCCATTTGGTGTGACAAATGCACCTGTCATATTCATGGATTTCATGAATATAATTTTCCGTTCGTACTTGGATAAGTTTATTGTTGTCTTTATTGACGACATTTTAATCTACTCTAGAAATCAGGAGGAACATGCTAAGCATCTAAGAGTGGTTCTCCAGATTTTGAAGGAGAACAAGTTGTATTCAAAGTTGTCCAAATGTGAATTTTGGCTAAGCAAAGTTCGATTTTTGGGACATGTGATATCGGAGGAAGGAATTGAAGTTGATGCTTCAAAGGTAGAGACGATTATTGAATGGGAAAGGCCGAAGACTGTATCAAAAATTAGTAATTTTATCGGGTTAGCTGGTTACTATCGTTAGTTTATTGAGGGGTTTTCTAAGATAGCAGGACCTCTTACCGAACTTACACAAAAAGAATCAACCGTTTGCATGGACTGATGCATGCCAAGAAAGTTTTCAGGAGTTGAAAAAATGACTGACTACTTCACCGGTATTGATTCTACTTGATCCGAACGAACCTTTTGAAGTATATTACGATGCTTCGTATCAAGGATTAGGTTGTGTACTTATGCAGAATCAGAAGGTTGTGGCTTATGCTTCAAGACAATTAAAGGTACATGAGAGGAATTATCTGACTCATGATTTAGAATTGGTAGCTGTGGTGGTTGCATTGAAAGTATGGAGACATTTTCTCTATGGGGCAACGTTCACTGTTTTTAGTGATCTTAAAAGCTTGAAGTATTTGTTCGACCAGAAAGAGTTGAACATGAGACAAAAACATTGGCTAGAGTTTTTGAAGGATTATAACTTCCAGTTACAGTATCATCCCAGAAAGGTAAATGTCGTAGCGGATGCTATAAGTAGGAAGATGCTTAGTGCTTCTGTTATGATGATTAAGGAGAGGGAACTGATAGAAGAGTTTCAGGGTATGCGGTTATCTGTGAAGTTGAAACCGGGAAAAATGTGTTTAAACATGATCACTATTTCAAATAGTTTGATGGATAAAATTCGAGAAGGGCAGAACGATGATAAGTATTTACAAGATGCTCGATGTTGGAATTTAGTGAAGGAGCTGATGGAATTTTGAAATTTAAGGGAAGAATTTGTGTGCCTAATAATCAAGGAATTAGGAGATTGATTTTGGATGAAGCTCACAGGAGTAAGTTGAGTATGCATCCAGGAGCCACAAAGTTGTACCAAGATTTGAAGCAGTTATATTGGTGGCAAGGAATGAAGAAAGACATCGCTGAATATGTATCATCCTGCTTAGTCTGTTAGAAGGCTAAGGTGGAACATCAAAGACCTTCGGGAATGTTGCAACCTTTGCCTATTCCTGAATGGAAATGGGGTGATATAGCAATGGATTTTGTGACGGGACTACCAAAGACTCAAAAAGGTCATGATTCTATTTGGGTAGTTATTGATCAGCTTACTAAGTCAGCGCACTTTTTACTGATTAATATTAAGTACTCAATGGAGAGATTGACCCAAGTGTACATCAGTGAGATCGTTAGACTTCATGGTGTACCATCCAGTATTATTTCAGATCGAGATCTGAGATTTATGTCGAGATTTTGGAATAGTTTGCAAGAAGTGATGGGAACAAAGCTACGTTTGAGTTCTGCTTACTATCCACAAACTGATGGTCAATCAGAAAGGACAATTCAATCATTAGAGGACTTGTTGAGAGCTTGTGTTCTAGAACAAACTGGAGGTTGGGATGAGTTCTTACCATTGATAGAATTCACCTACAACAACAGTTTTCATTCGAGCATAGGGATAGCATCCTATGAGGCATTGTATGGGAGACGATGTAGAACACCGTTATGTTGGTATCATGATAGTGAAAGTGCTATTTTAGGACCAGAATTTATACAATGGACTACTGAGAAAGTGAAGATGATTCAAGACAAGATGAGGACAACTCAGACTCGGCAAAAGAACTATGCTGATAAAAGGAGAAGACCGCTTGAGTTTGAAGAAGGTGACCACGTATTTTTGCGAGTGACACCTATGACTGGAGTTGGACGAGTGATTAAATCAAGAAAGCTTACTCCAAAGTTTATTGGGTCGTATCTGTGGTGTCCCGGGGTTGATGAGGACGGGGAGTGGACGCCGATGCATGAGAAGCACGTACAAGGACCGACTCCTGGCATGCTTCTAGGCGAAGGGTCCCATGAATGAACTGAATACGCACTGGAATGAGAGAGATTCAAAGACTGTGCAGATATGGGACTGCATAGTTAAGGATGGCTTAAAAGAATTGATTAGGCGTAACCATATCAACAAGTTACAATTTCTTTTCGGGAGCCTAGAACATAAGAACTCCATTGTTAAACGTGCTTGACCTGGAGCAATTGTGGGATGGGTGACCTCTTGGGAAGTTTCTTAGGATGCGTGTGAGTGAGGACAAAGCACGTTGAAAAGACCCGGTTGGTTTGTGGAGACACTCGTCAATCCTGCAGGCAGTCCTGGGGATGTTACAGATGGTATCAGAGACGGGACCTCTCCCAGTACGGTGTGGCTCGGGGATGAACCAGGCGGAAGCTGGTGGGCATGTGGTGTCTTGGGGTTGATGAGGGCAGGGAGTGGACGCCGGTACATGAGAAGCACGTACAAGGAGCGGCTCCTGGCATGCTTCTAGGCGAAGGGTCCCATGAATGAACTGAATACGCACCGGAATGAGAGGAATTCAAAGACTGTGCAGGTATGGGACTGCATAGTTAAGGATGGTATCAGAGACGGGACCTCTCCCAGTACGGTGTGGTTCGGGGACGAACCAGGCAGAAGCTGGTGGGCATATGGTGTCCCGGGGTTGATGAGGGCGGGGAGTGGACGCCAGTGCATGAGAAGCATGTACAAGGAGCGGCTCCTGGCATGCTTCTAGGCGAAGGGTCCCATGAATGAACTGAATACGCACCGGAATGAGAGGAATTCAAAGACTGTACTGGTATGGGACTGTATAGTTAAGGATGGCTTAAAGGAATTGATTAGGCGTAGCCATATCAACAAGTTGCAACTTCTTTTCGGGAGCCTAGAACATAAGAACTCCATCGTTAAGCGTGCTTGACCTGGAGCAATTGTGGGATGGTTGACCTCCTAGGAAGTTTCCTAGGATGCATGTGAGTGAGTACAAAGCACGCTGAAAAGGCCCGTGTTGGTTTATGGAGACACTCGTTAATCCTGCAGGCAATCCTGGGGATGTTACAATATCAGATACTCCATAGGGTAGGTCGGTAGCTTATTAGATTGCGTTACCACCTTTACTATCGAATCTTCACAATGTATTTCATGTCTCGCAATTGCGGAAGTACATTTTTTATCCTACTCATGTTATTGAACCAGACACAATACAACTAAAGAAGAACTTAACCTATGAAACGTTTCCAGTCAAGATTGAGGATCGAAGGACGAAGCAACTCCGAGGTAAGGAAATTTCATTGGTTAAAGTAGTTTGGAATGACGTAAGTGGTGAAGTGACATGGGAGTTGGAGGATAGAATAAAAGAACAATATTCGTATCTGTTTTGAGTATGTGTTTAAGTTTCGAGGACGAAACTTCTTTTTAGAGAGGGAGAGTTGTAACACCCCAAATTTTCTAACTATTTGACAGTAATAATAGAATTCTACTGTTTAGTGACTTCTGTATACTGTAAAATTATTTTAACTATTCCGTGAATGCATTTGATCGTTTTGTGTGATTTACTTCGTGTCAGGAAAATAATAATTTACGAGCTGGGGAAAATCTTACGTATTTTATTTATATCTGTTGATTCTTAATTGATTTGATTTCCATGAATTTTATAATTTTTATGATTTTGTGGATTATTTTGATATTTTATTTTTTAAAGATTATTCTTGGGCTATTTGTGGGCCCAGGGGGTTGTATGTGGGCCCAGGCGGATTAGGAAAAGTAAAAATTTTTTAAGCCAGAAAATTTTGTACTGTTTAGATGGGGATGAGGGATCTTACTATACCTGAAATCGAAAACCATTTTCGAGATTTTCTTATACTGTGTTATGTATTGTATTATTTATCGGGTAATAAAAATATAGTAAATATTGTCCGTAGAGAAATAGCAGCTAGAGAAATATTATACTGGTTAGTCAAAATTAGTGGTTATGACAACTTTATGACGGACCAATAGGAAGCAAGCTTAGTGAGGAAGGCTTTGGATATCTGTCATAGATTTAACCAATGGTGGAGATTGGTCTCACAAAGTGGCAAGGACCATTTATGACCCTTGGATGGAAAGTATGAAGAGTAAATCTTGACCATCCATTTTGGAGATACATCTAATGGCTAGGATGTCATTGGAGGAGAGATCCAATGGCTTAGATTTGATCATATCACTTGGAAGCTTCTACCAAATCTCAACCATTGATTTAATCAATGGCTATTAATGCCCAAAATGGTGGCTAATGAATTTGGACAAAATCTTAGAGATCAAGGGGGGTTCAGTTCTGTGAAGGCTTAAGGCCATAGCAAAGTTTCAAGACACATTTCATTACATATCTTTATCTCTTCCAAAAAGCTAAGCTCGCAAAAAACTTTTCTCACATTTTCTTCTTCTCTAACTCACGACCAAGACCACTAAATCCTACCATCACTCTTCAAAAATTTCAACTAACCTTACTTCTTGAATCTATACCTCAATCTAAGACACTTTGTAGTTGAGCCCAAGTCCAAATTCATTCATCTTCAAGGACTTTCTTCAAGATCAAGTTCAAGGGTTTTTAAGGTGAAGTTATGGAAATTTCACTACTTATCTCATTTTCATGTTCTAGACCATATTTTGATCCATGGTCTTTCTTGTTCAAGCTTTAGAGATTAATAAACTTGTGTTTGTTTTGTGTTTTTAAGCTCTTAGTGGTGAAGGACTTATACTAGAAGCAAAGCAAGAGGTTTTGGAGGTTTCTTCAAGAGGTAAGAGGGAGATATATCTCACCAACTAAGTATGGTGGTGAGAGATGTATTTGTATTTGAGGAATGGTGAATCCATATGAGGATTCATATCCATGGTTATGTAATTTATTTGTGAGTGTTTATATGCTTTAAATTATTTATTTGTGCTTGCATGCTTTATGTGATTTTTATTGCGTTATGGTATGCTTGGCTATATGATATGATGAATATGTATATGTATGCCATGATTTGATGATGGAAAGGAAAATAAATTTTTTATTCCAATGACCAAGAGGCTCACGGCCTCAACACCTCAAAATAGGTGATTCCAAGTTAAGATTTTCATGAATGATAAAGTTAGATGTTTAGAAAAGAAAGAAAAAAGAAAAGATGTGTTGGTTTCAAAGACCAAGTGCTCACAGTTTTGAAGGCTTGAAATGAGAAAATTTTGTATGAAAATATGGTTTAGAAAAATGGAAAGTAATTAATTTTAAAAAAATGAGAAAAGGAGTTTAGAGATAGAAACAAAGTGTTTTGTCACTTGAAAAATGGAAATTTTGTTTATGAAAGGAAAAGAGAAGTTGAAAGTGTTTGAACCTCAACTTATTTTGAAGAGGATTGATTTTTAGAATTGATTTAGAATTATGAAGAATACGTTGGTGATTTAAAATTTACTAACGTATAGCTCACTCATTGGGTTTTGAGCGCGATAGGAAATTTTTAAAGTAAGAAAATATGGAAAAGTAAAGTAAGAAGTGGTATGAATTTGAGAAAGGTCAAAATGAAATTTAGAAGGTTGAGAAATATTTTATGTAGTGAAAAAATGGTGAAGAATGCTTTTCATAACTTAAAAACGTGATTTTTAAGGTACACGATTGAGAAAACGATGGAAAATCGCTACGTGATTTGAAAACGCGACAGAAATGTTCTACGGTTGTAAAAACGAGACAAAAGTGTTGCGCGATTAAGAAAATACGATAATATGATTACACGATTGAATATACAGTAGGATTACTATTAGATCAGCGTGTGGACACTGTATGAGAAAATGATGAATTTTGACCTGTGATTGGCTTTGGTGCATTATACATGCATTGGAAAGGTCCGATGGACTAGATAAAGCTAATTGCCTAGGAAAGAATACACCTCTTGAGTGAGTGCGATATGCGTAGTGTAAGTCATTATTGATCTTGGGGGCATTAAGGTGCGGGTTGCTCACATTGGGCAGTTGGTAGCTCTTCTGTACCGTGGGTTAGACCGATGCAACACACTGATGATCCAGACCGAGACACTATTCTTAATCAAGATCTAGTAAAGACTGTCGTGTATATGCTAGATGTGAAAACACTTATGAGAATTACAGCACGTGATCTGAGGCATGTTGGTACAGATAGATCTTTCGGATCAATTTCTCTGACTTGAGTTTAGCTTCATGGAGTAGGAATTGAGTCTATGTGCACATGCATAATCTGAGCATTTATATTGGTGTGATATACGGACTGTTGATGAAAAATAATGTTGAGGGCATGATTGTAATTATGGTATAATATATCTGTATGGTGTGCTGTTGTGTTATCTCCATGCTACCATGTTGGTATTGGCGTAGATAATCTCACCTCTTCGTATATTATTTTGTATTGTATTTATATTATGATAAAGACGCTGAGCAAGGTACCGAACAAGAAGATGAAGAGGAACAGGTTCCTATTGAGGAAGCTGAGTTTTGAACGGATGGCGTCCAGATCGAGTTTCTTTGGATACGCGAGATTACAGTTCCATGGTGGAACTGGCGCTTGGAGGATTAGTCCCAATGAGGAGAGACTAATTTATGAAGAACACTTGACGATCAACATGAGCAGGATATTTCATGGAGATCTGTTCTTTTCTGTAACTATTTATGTACATGTCGAATTTTCGCTATCGATTAGGCAGTATTGGGGTGATAGGTACCACATCCCAACGGAGATTAGTATAGTGTCGTCTGCATGGACACCTGTTCGTAGGACTTCGCGTCAAGTTAGATTCCTTCCTGCTGAGGAATCTAAGGAGGACCCGTCTGAGGGTTCTGCTGTTTAGTATACTTGGGCAAGTGTGTTAGTTTATATAATGTCAAATACTTTTGAGGACTATGTTTGTAAATATTTAAGTATGACAGTACTAAGACTTGTGTATATAAGATGTGTTTAATAATTTTATTTTCTACGAAGTTTATCTTATTGATATTAAGAAATTTTACAACTCGTATTTACATTAACAAATAATATTTTATAACGTGCGGGTAATTTGGTAATTAAGTAATATAATTGTGATACCCTACGGTGGGTGTTATAAGGGACATGAGTGAACAGATCCTCTAAGAAACCTAAAAAGGATTTTGTTATGATTAAGAATGGAACGATGAACTTTAGAGACAAAATTTGTGTTCCAAGAGAGTCAAGGATCAAAGGAAGGGATTCTAGAGGAAGCTCATAAGAGAAAGTATACTATCTATCTAGAGGCTACTAAGATGTACCAAGATCTTCAAATAATGTTTAATAGCCTAGAAGGAAAAAGAACATAGCAGAATAGGTGTATAGGTGCCTTTTGCCAAAGGATAGTAAAGGTTGAAGTTGGCACCGAAGAAGCCTTTTTGGGAGTTAGAGTCCTATGTAAAGTAAGATTGCCTAGAGTTGTTGTAAGACAAAAGCAATTTTGAGGATAAAATTTTAAAAGGAGGGGGAAAATGTAACATCCCGAGAAACATGTTAGGCTTGTATATGGTCTGAGAGGTACTATTATACTTACTTAACATGTCTGTTCAGTTTTGTGACAAGCTGAGTCAGTTTAGGCACTTTGTTACAACACAGAAATTGAAAAGTAGCTTAAAATGACTTAAATAGTAGCACAAATTGCTAAGTTGAGGGAAACAAGTATGGATAACTTGTTTCTAGGTCACAAATGAGTTAAATAAGGTGCAATTAAAATTTGAGAACAACCGGAGTTAGTTTGGTATTTTTAAGCATATTGGTTGTGTTTTTTAATGCCGGATTGACCCCTAGCAGATATGAAAAAACAGACAAGTGGTGAAACATGATTTTTAATGAATCTTAGGATTTTTTTCAAGTCCGTTGGAAGTTAGAAAACTTGATTTGGTGAGATCTAAGTGTTCTTAACAGATCAAGAAGTTACAACAAAATGTCAAAATGACAAGTTTACCCTGTTTATTCTCATTTTCTCTCCTTCTCCACAGCTGAGAATCAGAAAACAAAAAAAATAAAGAGAGAACCGAGAAAATAGAGAAAGGGGGAAGAAAGAAAGAAGAGGAAGAGGAAGGCAAGATTGAGAACAAGACTTCAAGGATCAAGTGTCCACAAAAGGTAGGGGATTTCTATTCATTTTCCCTTTTTGATTCTTTTGAAAGAGGGTTAGAGTTTATGAATGAAGAGATGGATTTGGAGAGTAAAATCCAAGTTCTTAGCTTAATTCTTGATTCTAAGAATAGAGTTAGGATAGCTTTAACTTAGACTAAGTTATCCATTTATGGCTTAAGATAAATCTTTTGAGCTCATTGAAGGAGCTTGGAACATGAGTTGGAATTAATGAGATTTTGGACCTAAATATATGCCTAAGTGAATCAATAGGTTGTAAAAGAGTTACAACAAGTTTAGAGCCCTATATTAGTGTTAGAAATCACATAGAAACTTATCTTGAATGATAGGAAGTGAGAATTGTTCCAAACCAAAGGAATAATTCTCGGATTCTGCATAATTCTACAGAATCCAGTGGTAACCAGTAGAGATGGTTGCATAACTTGAGCTACAGATATCGTATTGACTTGATTCCAGTGGCATTTGAAAGCTAAGACATAAGGCTTCACGTGGTAAGAATTTCAGAATTTTGGAGCAAGCCAATCAGTACCAGTTTATGTTTGAATCCGAGGCAGATTTTGCAGAAAAAGGCATTCTGGCAGCCAGTAAACCAGATTGCATAATTTCTTGCTCTGATGTCATATTGACATGAGACTGGTGGCATTTTGAAGCTAAGATTTAAGGATTCGTGTATATAAAATTTCAGAATTTTACAACTTTTATTTTGTTCCCAATTTCAATTTAAAGTCAGGATAAAATTAGGTAAATTAGAGAATGCCATATTTTGGCTTCTGCAAAATGTTGCATGACTTTATGAGAAAGTTAGTAGGTTAGTAAGCATAAATAAATGACATAAATAAATAATTTAGTTAGTAAGTCAGTAAGTTAGAAAGTTAGTAGGTTAGTAAGTTAGAAAATTAAAGAGTTAGTAAAGAAACCGAAGGACCGACAAGCCAATCTTTTACTTCGGTGAGGGAGAAAAAAGAAAATATTTTATTAAAGAAAAAGAACCTCAATAAATTAAAACTTCAAATCAAGTCCCCAGCAAAGGTGCCAAAAATTTGATGCAGATAAAATGATGCAAACCCAAGTGCAAGTTATCTCAAGTAATAAATTTCTCGAGAGTCCGAGGTCGATCCACAAGGAATTGATGAAGACAAAATTCTGGGGTAAGGAAAGACTTTGTCACAACAATAAAGATAATAAAACTTGTTCACAATTAAATTAAAGAACTTGTTTGGGCTAGGAAATCCACTTTTAGTAATAATTTAAGGATAAGATTAATTCTTTTTATAACTCAATTGAAATCCACGCACAACGGAGGTTCCAATCTGAAAATAAAACATTCAAAGTCCATTTATAATTATATACGTAGTTATATTATGTTTCATTTAATTATTTACCAACACCAACACTTGTAAATGAGTTCAAGCATTCATTGTGTCAAACCACTTGTCTACAATGAATCAAGAACTCCATTTTACAAGGAGGAATTATTTACCAACACTAACACTTGTAAATGGGTTCAAGTATTGATTGTGCCAAACCATTTGTCTACAATGAATCAAAAACTCTACTTTACAAGGAGGGTTTCTAAATTGATTAGAAACAAAATACAACACATATGATGACTATTTGATAATATATCATTTAAGCACAAGAAAGAAATTAATCTAACCTTATTTTATTACCAAAAGCTTCACCCCTTCACCCAAGCAAGATGAAGATTAGTTACTCATGAACAATGAGAAAGAAAGAGAGAAGAAAAAAAAGATGAACATAACTTCAATTTAGAACAAAAAAAACTACAACAAGAGAAACAAATAACACAATAGCATAATCTAAGCTAAGATTTTCCAAATTGATCAGCCAAAGCTCCTTTATATAGAGCTTGAGGAGTACAAAATGACAATGGAGTTATTTATTGAGTAGGTAGATGATGGGAGGATGAGTGGAAAATCACAATGAAGTTATTTAATGAGTAGGTAGATGATGGGTGGATGAGTAGAAAATGACAATGGAGTTAATTAATGAGTGGGTGAATGATTAATGAGTAAGTGGCTGATTATTGAGTGAGTGGATAATTATTGAGTGGGAAGATGATTATTTAGTGGATGGATGATTAACGATGCTTGTCTCTCCACTCGTACCAACTAATTCAACTATCTTCACATGATTATAACTCTGTTAAAACGTCATTTTCTAGAAAAGTGGTCATAAAAGTTGAAGGGTTTTGTCTTAGCTTTCCAATGCCATCAATTTTAGCCCAAATGGAATTTTACAGCTCAAATTCCAGTCCAATCACTGCACACTATTCAAGCCTAGTAACAACTCATTTGTTTTGACTTCCAAGCCCAATATGACCTCAAAGACATCTGAACTGTCTCTTGTGTTCTTTATGAAAGTTGTAGATTTAGGTCTTAACTTTCAAATGGCATCAGTTTCAGCTCAATAACTCTCCTATAGTTGACGTTATGCCCTGATTAGTGCACACTGCTCGGGTTATAGTGACAAAATATGTTTTATGACTTCCAGGCCCAATTAGCTCTACTAGATGTCTGATTGAGACTTTGAGCTCTTCATCAAAGTTGTAAAGCTTTCTCTCAGCTTTCCTACAAGGAAAAATTAATAATTTTTAGATATCTAAAATTCAAAATATGGCTGAAATACAGAAACAGTGTAAAATCTCAACAATGCTGGAAAATATCAATTAAGCTTAATTTGAACTCAAACTTACAAAGCATGACCAAGCTCAATCAATTAAGTATATGGAGAGTGTAAATGATTAAAAATGAGAGTTTATTAATGTATAAAAAATATGATTATCAAATTCCCCTACACTTAACGTTTTGCACTCCTGGGTAAAACAGATAAAACCAAAGCTAGGAATCAAAGAAAAATGACACAGACTAAAAAACTAAAAACTCTAAAAGACTCAATGAATCAAGAAGAGCAACTAGAAATTCAAGGGATCAAAGCATTAATAAGGTAACATTTCTTCACATCTCAAACCAACAAGTAAGGAAACTTCAGTTGAAAAGAATGAATCAAGAATGACAGATCCTCACAAAATTCACTCTCAATCCTTCAAATGTTTAAAAGGTAAGTATTTCACTCCATTCAACCCTTGAAAAATTGCACTACCATAAGCTTGCTTATTTTCTACTTATCCACTACTCAGAATACATGCACACACAAATCATAAGGACTTTATTCAAAGTTATAATGGGGTCATGGTAAAGGAGAGGGGATAATATGGATATGACAAGATAAATACCAAAGAGAATAGAAGAGTATTATGGTACAATTAGAGTGGAGAAGATGTTTAAGAACATTCATCATAAAGGACAATGACCAATATTTGACTAATGTTTTGTTGAAGATCAATGCCAAATTGGTAGGTTGAATTCATTATTAGGCCTGAACCTTCTCCTTCTCTTCCTATTGTTTCTAAGCATCCACCTTCATTCTAGTTATGGATATGTCACTTAGTGTATCAGGAGATTTTGATAATCGTTTGATTATAGCGGTGGTCAGCTTTTTTTTTTCAACATTTTGCACACACACCCCCACACTTGTTCAAGAACAAAGCCAATGCTTTCTTATTCCCTAAGATTGGGTAAAAATATATATTTTTTTAGAAAGGCACATAATGAGCTAAAAACAAAGAATGGTCAAATAAGCTCAAAGGGGTTACACAAGGAAAAATATGCAAGGATGGCTATTTAGTCAAAGTAGCTATTTCAAAATGCCTCAATCATGTTTATGTATGTATGTGGAAATATAGCCTTAAAAAAGAATCAACATAAGTTCTAGAGTAACAAATTCCATGAGTAAAAAGAAATCACACAAGAAAGAAGAGAATGGTACATATATTCAATCCATTCATCAACAGACTCAAAATCTCACAAGGCATATATCTATCATTCTCAATCTATCAATTCAACATCTATAACCAAGCATGTGAAATTTAAGACAGAAGACAATTTATTCAACCATGCTATGATCCCTGAATTTCAATTGCTTTAAAGGATGTGAGAATTCATTCACTTGAATCATTCAAAGGAAATCAAACGATAAAACTTTGCTACTTACACAAATCATCACAGAAAAGTTACTTCCCTAATCTAGATGCGTCTTAGGAGTAATTTACTTGAAAAGTAAAATTACTCCTTACTCTGCCATCCCTAATTGGTTTTACTGTAGGTTTCTAACAGTCATATCATTAAACATACTTCCCAAAAAAAATTTTTTTTTGGTCAACTATCCTTCCCCCCAATCAGATCACAACATTGTCCTCAATGTTAAAATATAGATGAGTAAAGGATAAAAGATATTACATGTTGGAGAAATTTGACACAAATTTAAACAAAAACAAAGTACGATAAATAAAATCAAAGGTAAAGAAAAGTTATAGTCGAAGTGTTAGATCTAACTTTCTTTTCATGTTGCTTCCCTCACTACTTCCCACTGACCAATCTATCTGAGCTATTGCTAGATCAGGTTTATAAACAAAAACTTCTAATTTATCAATCAACTCATCAACAGTTGAAGCAGAGATAAGAAGTAGTCTTGAAAAATAATAAAAGATCAAAGAAATTATTAACATTCAACAAACTTATGGGTTTATGGTGAATGTTCAATTAGGCCCAAGAGACAATTTGAAAAACTTCTTCCAAAGTACCAAAACCACTTGGTAAGGCAATGAATGCATCAGAGTTGTCAAGCATTATTTTCATTCATTCATGCATAGATGATACCTTAAGTTCCTCCCCAATTGTCTTTCCAGTGATGTTTTATTGAGTGAAAGGTCCAAGAATGAAACCTAAAACCTGACTGCCTCCTATATATGTAGCAAGTGATACAACCCCCATTAACCCATGATAACTTCTCCCATATACAACATGAATATTCCTCGCAACAAGTGTTCGACCAAGAGTGGTTGCTGCATTTACAAACTCTAAACCCTTCCCATACTTAGATCCACAAAATACACAAATATTTTTAAGTTGACGAACAGAAACACCTTCTATTTCTATACTCACCTTCCCTTTGAATGATTCTAAGTTGGAGAAAAGTGAAGAATAAAGTGTTTAAATAGGAAAAATAATGGAAAGGATAATAATAGAACCTATAAGGGTAGGTTGGATGTTGTCAGAAAAGTTTGAAATTAAGAAACACATAATTATTTTTTTTTATTTTTTTGAACTTCAAGAAAACCATCAGGGTAAAGAAGTCTAGAAACCCCTAAAGGACCCTGCTCAAAGGATCATCTGTCCAAAACTAAAATACAACAAAATCATACAAAGATAAAAAAAATATAATCACAAATGATGACATACCTTTATGTACAATTTTTATGGCGTATCTTTATACTGCGCGTCAAGAGTGCAGTAGTGACATATCTTTGAGTTACGTGTCACCGGTGCAACGTATGAACTCCATAATGATTACCGAACCGACAATAACAACCTTTGAGTCCTTTCCATCCAGCTTGCAGATAGCAACCCTCTATCTTCCTGCAAACCTAATTAAAGGCATATATTCTAAGAAGATGGTACCTACCCGTAGCCAGTTAGAACTCGCCATAGAGGCTTACTAATAAAGTAAGTATACGGCTCAGTAACATTTTTCGTTCATTGTAAAGATGGGATATTTCTTTCTGTCCATCAATGCTACAGAGCCTTGGATCCAAGAACTGGGAATGTAGCACGTGGCTCTCTACAGAGCATGGCACACGAACCTTATTTACATACTAGTATGTGAAGATCTTCTCCTGAGTCTATGACAAGACGAGCATCTGCCCGAGGTTTCTAATCGAATTAAAGACCAAGTACAACAGAAGTTTTGCATTTTTTAAGAAGAACATGAAGAAGAAGAAGATAATATATACAGGTTGTTGTGGATATAGCTCACATCTGCCTCTGGTTTCACGTCCAGTAATGGCTTAATTGCCTTCTATGAGTCGAGGATAAGCTTCCCATCCAATTTTCTTATAAATTGGCAAACAGGGTCTTTTAGAGTTAGATTCCCAAGAATGTAATGTTTTTGTTCGTCTTTGAAGAGATTCCACAAATTTAGAAGTTTACGATGCATAAATCCACAAGAATGTGTCTCAAGAGTCAATAAGATACCATCTAATGACTCTTTACTCAGCCCATTCTTAATGAAAAATATTTTATCTTCTTTGTAACACTCTAATACCTATAACCTAGTATATCATAATATACCTAGATAAGCAGTATTAGTTATGCTACTTCTATTTAAACATACTAATCCATATCATTTAAGTAAATAATAATGGAGAAACTTGCGGAAAACTAAAAGTTATGCATATAACATTGCCACCAAAGGGCTCATTGTATACATAAACTTCATACAACTAAAAGCACGTAAAAAAATACAAGCTTTAAACTAGAAAGCATAAAAACTATCTTTGTCTTCATACTTCTTCTTCTTGCCTTTGGATGAACTTCCACCTGGATTTACATGGTAACAAACGGGGTGAGAAATCACATTTCTCAATATAAGTATACCAACACCAACAGCTTAAACATTCACAATGAATAAACCCAATTGAAACTATAAACAAACTAATACTTCTTGCATAAGAAATGATTACAACTCTCTTTTTATACAACGTTCTTTAGCAAACTATACTTTTGTTTTGATAATTGAAACCATGATGATATCAAACAACTGCCCAAACAATCATTTGAAATCATCAACTAGACAACTGCCCATATAGCTATCACCGAAGGCACCAAACAACACATAAACAACAATCACACAAATATATCCAATCCAAACAAAATTTTAAATAATGCAATGATGGAATGATGTATGTTTATGTTCAAAGAAAAGTGTATGTTAGTGTAGGTGCAATGTCATGAATACTTAACTATTCCCCCTAGGCGCAGAGGAATTCTGCCATGATAATGTGTGACCCCTTATAACCTACTTTTAGGAACGAAGTCTGTTACCACAACATATGATCTCCTACACCCGTAAATCACTAAGTAATCTACCTTAACTAGGTGGATATCACCACCATAACTGAGTGGATGCCTCCACTACCTGTTCTCTAGGGATAGCAAGCATATGTGAAGTGTGATATGTGTGTAAATGCGAAATTATGTCCTAACTCTAACATAACCACCACATGACCTCATACTAAGTCTATCTTACATTACTAACTCCACATGTTCTCTGTGGGACTACTTCATGCACTATGATATTTAACTAATGTCAACTAGACTTAGTACATTACTATCTTTGCATTACTAACTCTCTTTCACTCTTTGAGAGCTCTTCACGCACTATGACATTCACCCTTGCCAACTAGGATCTATGGCACTTAACTTTTGCCAACTTGACACCTTGGCCCTTAACTCTTGCCAATTAGGCACTATGGCACTCTACTATTGCCTGCTAGTTTCTTAATTCTCTCTTATCACCTCTCTTGTGATACATGAGTAATACTTTGTCACTTATGATCTAAACTTTGATTTATGATAATCCTTACTTAAGGAATTACACAACTTCTTCCTCTATATTCCCTTGTACGCAAGTCAATCTTTCTCATTAAGACTTACCCTTTTATAGAGTCTCAACCCACTCAAGAAGGCATAAATAAGAAACTTGAATCATTGGAATGGCTCAATTCCACATAAAAATTATATGTTCAACGCTGTTCTGGATGCCTACGCGTCCATTCTTCAGTGCCTAAGCGCTGACTGAGTGCCTGAGAACTCTTTGAGAAGCACTTGAGCGCTTAGTGCATTGATGCACTCAGCATTTTTTGGCCTTTGAGCGCCTGAGCACTCGTAACCCAGTGCCTGAGCACTCAATGCATAATAGCAATTCTGTAGAATTTTGTAGATTGCTCCTACTGTTCCATTAATTCTAACCTAACTTCTAATCATCTAAACTTGGTTCCTAGGTGATTTCTAGCTTCACCAATATCCTCTAAACATGTTGTAACACTTTTACAACTTATTAATTCGCTTAATTTGGATCAAACACCAAAAATCACCCCTTGGTTGTTCATGACCTAGGTTCAAACTCAAGAACCACTAGCTCCTATCTATGGATAAATCCATCTATCTTGTTCTCACCAAATCAGAGTAACCATTTCCAATCAATGTAAACAAGAAATCGAGCTAAAGAAACTTGTTTTCTCCCTTTGAAAACCTATCTTCTCCATCTAAAAACCTAAGTTCTAGTATAGAAAAGATGAAGAACAAGGATAAAAAACATCCCTAGCTCTTGCTTGGATGATGATCTTTGTAACGCTCCTTTTTCTAAATACCCGCGAAGAAGGAACGTCACACTATTACTATAATACTTTGAAACATAAAGCAAAATAAATTAAATTACAAAAAATAGTAATTGTTTTTTTTATTCATTGACCCGGTTCATTATATGGTTAGTTAAATTCCTTTACAAATGTCACTATATATTTTTTTTGTTTAAATTATTATAATAAATTATTGTCATTACCAAGTAGAGTCAAAAAGCTTATTTAAAAATTCATAACGTATAGAGATAATAATTAAAATGGTCGCAATAAACAAAATTTGACAACGTAAGATAAACCATATACATATATATATATATATATATATATATATATATGAATAAGTCTGTTTAGTTACATTCCAAAATGTACAAAAGGCAAAATATATACCCATCCAAAGTTATACAAATATACCCCAGCATGTACAGCAAAACGTCAGGCTTCCCAAAAAGATAGACGGTTAGCCATCAGTAGCTACCAATAGTATCAACTCCTAAGACTGACGAGAAGGGACCGTATAAAGGTCCTCCTCAAGGTCCTCTTCGTCCAATGAAACATCCATCGGAGCGATAGAGCAACGGGCAAGAGCCCGAGTAGTGGACAAAAAGGAGTCATCATGTGAGGTGTAGTACATGTTAGCCCGCATGTCCCTAACGGGCATGTAAAACTCCAGCCAAACAAAAGCATGAAAATCTAAAACAGGGGCGTCATAACGACCCCATGCTAAGGACACTGTCAGCTCCCCACGGTACATGCAACGATTCGTCTGCACATTAATGAGCCAGCAGTCAGGGCCTCCGAGAAAAATGATCTGTGTGTAGCCCAAAAATCCGCGAGGACGCATCGTCATCCTCGATAACTTCAATCGTAGTCTAGCCAGAAGCCTGGAAACTCAGGAGCTTCCTTGTCTTCCTCACGAACGTCTTCTCAGAAGTACACAATCCAACAAAATACAAAAAAATAAAGGAAATATAGAAAGAGGTAAGACACCTAGCTTTTAGTACCAAAATGGCAGCAAGAAAACAATACGGCGCTGGACGCCCATATACAATATAGTTCATACATCCAATCACAGTAATAATAGAAATTAACAGTAAGAGCAGAATAAACAATTAGTAACAGTAAGTATTCCTAACTACAGGCAGGTGGCATCAACATTTCCAATATTCAACTATGCAAGAAATCAAATAATTACTGCAGTTATAACAGTAAACGTATTCTACAATTATAAATGCTCATACTCAATAAATTATGTGAATGACAGTTCACAATGCAAGGGGTACTAAAATTCCTACTCCATGGAGCTAGACATAAATTTTTCAGAGTGAATGATCAAGGAGTTCTGCCAGTATATCGTTAGCCTTAAAAACAGTGTGCTTCATCTCATAAAATAGTTGCGCAAATGGCTTATACATGGCACCTCAACAATTAATCATGATATAGGACAGCGTCTCAGTTAGGATCGTCGGTGTGTCGCATCGGTCTATCCTACGGCCCCAGTGGAGCTACCATTATCTATTGTGAGACACCCGCACCCCGACGCCCCCAGGGCCAACCATTATGACCCTATGCTTAGTCTACTCGCACTCGCACATAGGTGTTATTCAAACTCCTAGGCAACTTGGCCTTTCCAACAATGTCCAACAGACAACACATATGCATGACGACACAATGTCCAATCATGTATGTTTATCAATGGTGCATTCATTATAAAGTATACCACCATGGCATATATTTCCATTTTCAATATTAACATGTCATAATTTCATCAAGAACTTGGTCCCACATAGGAACTCACAATTGCATCAACCTATTCTCAATATCAATACATACACATGTCCATCGTTCCACACATACCATAATTTTCCATGTTATGGATCTAAAATTCCATTTTCAAAATCATTTCTCCATTATTGGTATGGATACATAATCCTATCACATTTAAGTGAAATAAAATCCTTGAATCTAGGGTTTAAGATTTTTGTGTTTGAGTTACAAGAGATAAGGAACCATGTTTTCATCATTTCCAGCTCAAAATCTCATTTTAGGGTCCTGGTAATCGATTACCAGAATCGATTACCAGCTCGACAGAACCTCTGTAATCAATTATAGACTGACTATAATCGATTACATAGCTTCCCAGAAACACGATTCGTAACTCTAGGGACCTGGTAATCGATTACACAGCTCTGGTAATCGATTACTAGTTGGACAGAACCTTCGTAATCAATTACAAAAAGGATGTAATTGATTACGTGATTCCCAGAATCATGATTTTGTAACTCCTGAGGCTTGGTAATCGATTACAGGCACTGGGTAATCGATTACCACGCATAAACATGCAAAAAATGATCTTTAAGCCATCTAAACTCAAACCAAATCAATCCATAACATTTTCAACATCAAATTAACTCAAACATGCATCCAAAATCACATAAAGGCAGTCAATGACTCATACAAATCCAACCAAAAACACCATTGTGAAAAAGGAAGAAAAATAACATAACAAAGAGGGAAATCCACTCATGGATCCCTCAATCAACAATAACATGCAAGACATCTCCTTACTACCAAGATTGGTTGAAGAGGATCATCTCCCTTTTACCTAAATGAAGACAACACAAAGGTGCTACTCCTTTTTGCTCTTGATTTTCGTTTTCTTCCTTCAAGAAAACACTAGGGTGAGTAACTCTCAAGGTGTTCACTCAAACCATGGAAAAATGAGTTCTTGGTCACATAGGTGACCAAGAAAAATGAGAATGAGAAGAAAACGGAAGAAAGGTGAAGACTTTACCTCAAAGCTCAAGGCTTTAGCTCCAATGGTGGATAATGGGAGAAGAAAAACCAAAGGATGGTCACCAAAGAGAATAGTCTTGGAATGATGGAAGAAAACAAGAAATGTGATTGATCTAGTAAACTATGGAGATGGTCTTCAATAGATGGGTGTACGGTGGAGAAGGAAGAAGAAGAAAAGAAAGAAAGATGCTTGAAGAAAATGAGAAGAGAAAATGTGTTTTAGAAATGTGAGAGTGAAGTAATAAAAGTGAGAATGCGGGAGTGAATATTTAGCTCCCAAAATGGCCACTTCTGTGGGGAAGAGTAGGGAGGGAAGAGAGAGAAAATGTGTTATTAGGGAAATTTCTAGGAAGCTTCCCTTTAGTGAGCTCAAATTAAATTAATCTTTCTTTTGAAAATAAAGCTAATGGATGCAACACAAAGTAGATTTTGAATAATGTGATAAGGATTTTTAATACATACAATTATTCAATGAACAATTATTACAGTTAGAAAAAGTCAATATTAATTTATCTGACAGATAAAATTCACACAGCGTCATTATTTTATCTATTAAAATTTCTTGAAAAATGTAATATCTCGTAAACTGTGTCCAGCCTCGGGTTTAGTAAGATCTCCTGTCAACGTTTCCCACATATCAAGGTTCTCAGGAAAATATCTCATTTTCCCGGCTTCGTCCAGTTTGCACGTAAAATGAGAAATAATATTAAATATTTTGCATTCTCAGAAAAATCCAAAAAAATTCTCAAAAATTATAAATATTAGAAAATAAACATTTATCACAAAATTTATAAAATTTGTGGTGTTACAACTCTCCCCAACAAAAAAGAATTTCGTCCTCGAAATTTTTGTACCTTAAAACAACTTTGGGTATTGCTCCTTCATTTTGTCCTCTAGTTCCCAAGTCGCATCTCTGGTCGTCTCGTTCCAGATCACTTTCACCAATGAAATGTCTTTTCCCCTGAGTTGCTTCACTCTCCTATCCTCAATCCTTACAGGAGTTGTTTTATAAGTCAAGTTTTCCTTTAATTGTACCGAATCAGGTGCAATGACATGATCAGGACTTGGAATGTATTTTTAGAGTTGTGACACATGAAAGACGTTATGGAGATTTGAAAGGAAAGGGGGTAAGGCTATTTGATAAGCAATGAGACCTATCTGATGAAGGATTTGATAAGGTCGAAGGAATTTTGGAGTGAGATTTCTAGATTTGAGAACCCGACTGAACCTAGTCGTAGACGTCACTTTCAGAAATATATGCTCTCCTTCTTCAAATTCAAGAGGTTTTCCTTTCTTGTCCGCATAACTCTTTTGTCGACTCTAAGCTATTCTCATCTTCTCCTAAATCATTTTGACCTTCTCGGTTGTCTGTTGAATGAGATTAGGTCCAACTGTAAGTCACTCTACATCTTGATACCAACACAAGGGTGTTCGACACCTTCGTCCATATAGAGCTTCATAGGGTGCCATCCCTATACTTGAATGATAACTGTTGTTATAGGTGAATTCTACTAATGGTAAGATTTCATCCCAACATCCAGTCTGCTCTATAGCACAAGCTCTTAGTAAATCCTCCAATGATTGGATTGTTCTTTCTGATTGACCGTCCGTCTAAGGATGATATGCAGAACTCAACCATAGCTTTGTCTCCATTGCTTCTTGAAGACTCTGCCAAAACTTCAATGTAAATCGAGGATCTCTGTTAGAAATGATACTTGTGGGTACTCCATGTAGTCTGACAATTTCATCGATGTACAATTGAGTTAACTTCTCCAAAGGGTATTTTATGTTGATCAGCAAAAAGTATGCTAACTTTGTAAGTCTATCCACGATCACCCATATTGAATCATGACCTCTTTTCATTCTTGGCAATCCAACAACAAAGTCTATGGCAATGTTATCCCATTTCCATTCGGGAATAGTAAAGGGTTGTAAAAATCTTGATGGTCTTTGATGTTCAATGTTTGTCTTCTGACAAACCAAACAAGATGATACGCATCTAGCAATATCTCTTTTCATTCCATGCCACCAAAACAACTTCTTTAAATCTTGGTACATTTTGGTCATTCCAAGATGCATACTTAACTGACTCATATGAGCATGGTCAAGTATGTACTTCCTGAGTTCCTCATCTTTAGGCACACAGACTCTACCTTGGAATCTTAAAATTCTGTCACTTCTTTCCTCAAGTGTTGATACATCGCCCTGCTTTATCAGCTCTTTTTCCTCTCGCAAGAACTTATCATCTTTCTGCTTTTCTCGGATATCTTCCAGCAAGTTATTCGAAATAGTGACCATATTCATGTAGATTTTTCCTAGCATTAGCTCCACAAAAGACCATATGTCTCTGAACTGTTCTATCAAGTCTTTCTCTCTTATCATCATGGTGGAAACACTAATTGTCTTCCTACTTAAGGCATCAGCCACCACATTCGCCTTCCAGGGTGATACTGAAGTTAGAAGTCATAGTCTTTCAAGAATTCTAACCATCTTCGCTGTCTCATGTTCAACTCTTTCTGATCGTACAGATATTTCAAGCTCTTATGGTCACTGAAGACGTTGAACGTTGTCCCATACAGATAATGTCTCCATATCTTCAAGGCAAACACCACCGTAGCTAGCTCCAAGTCATGCGTTGGGTAGTTCTTCTCATGCACTCGCAGTTGTCTCGAGGCATAAGCCACCACCTTTCCACCTTACATAAGCACGTATCCCAAACCCTGATATGAAGCGTCACAATACACATCAAACGATTCACTTGGATCAGGCAGAACTAACATGAGTGAAGTGGTTAGTCGCCTTTTTTGTAACACCCCAAAAATTAATAATTTTATGATAAATAGTCGTTTTATAATATTTATGATTTTCTAGAATTTTTTTGAATTTTTCTGAGAACGCAGAATATTTTAATATTATTCCTCGTTCTGCATGCAAATTGAGCAGAGCCGGGAAAATAAAATATTTTTTCCAAGAACCTTGATCTGTGGAAACGTCGATGAGGGATCTTACTAAACCCAAGATTGGACACATTTTACGATGTTTCACGTTTTTTGAGAAATTTTATCTGATAAAATAATTAAACGCTGTATAAATCTTATCTGCTGGACAATTAATACTGATTTCTATCAACTGTCACAATTATCCATTGGATAATAACATGTGTTAAAAATCCTTACCACGCTATCCAAAAATCTACCTTGTGTCAAATCCATTAGCTTTATTTTCAAAATAAAGATTTAATTAATTCAAAACTCATTATGGGAGCCTTCCAAGAAATTTCCTCCAATCACACATTTCTCTCTCTTCCCTCTCCACTCTTCTCCACGACAGAGGCCATTTGGGGGCCCAATATTCACATTCTCATTTTATTTCTTCACTCTCACATTTCTAAACACTCTTTCTCTTCTCATTTTCTTCAAGCACCTTTATTCCATTCTTCTTCTTCTTCCTTCTCCACCGTACACCTACCCATTGGAGACCATCTCTATGATTTGCTAAATCAATCCCATTCCTAGCTTTCTTCCACTATTCCAAGTTCTCTTTTGTGGCCATCCTTTGGTTTTTCTTCTTCTTCTTCTTCTTCTTCTTCTTCCATTTTCCACCATTGAAGCTAAAGCTTAGAGCTTTAAGGTAAAGTCTTCAACTTTCTTCTAGTTTCTTGTCATTTTCATTTTTCTTGGTCACCTAGGTGACCAAGAACCCATTTTTCCATGGTTTGAGTGGACATTGTGGAAATCACTTACACTAGTGTTTTCTTGAAGGAGGAAAATGAAAATCAAGTGCAAAAAGGAGTAGCACCATTGTGTTGTCACCCAAACAGGTAAGAGGGAGATGATCCTCTTGAACCAATCTTGGTAGTAAGGAAATGTCTTGCGTATTGTTGTTGATGAGAGAATCCATGTTGGATTACTCTCTTTGTTATATTATGTTATTTCTATGATTTTGTAGTTGTTTAATTTGTATGAATATATGGATTTCCATTATGTGTTTTGATGATTATTAACCTATTGATTATTATTTTGTATCTTGATGAAATGAATCATATTTTGGATTGTTGGAAAATGACTGAAAAACTTTGATAATGGATGGGCCAAGGCTCTGCAGAAACGAATTCTACAGAACCCTTGCTAATGCACTAGCGCTCAGGCGCTGTGCATAGAGTGCATACACACTCTCTGCCCAGAAAATTTTCTTGTAACCCGGCTTGGTGAGCTCTCAGGCGCTTCGTGTTTAGCACCCAGGCGCTCAACCAGCGTTCAGGCACTTCAGATATGGCGCCTAGGCGCCCAGAGCAGAACCAGCTAGGTAACTGTGAAATGATGCTAAGACTTCAATATGAAGATATTATAACCAAAAATAAAGTAAAGGACTTGATTTATTAAGAGAATTCCTCTAGAAAGGGGGATTTTATAAGAATGAATAATCTAAAGTAAAATTCCATAATGAACCTTAAGAAGTGCTTTACCACTTGAGAACTTAATGCTATGTTATTTTGAGTCAATGAATGGGACTAGGGAATTATGGATGTCTAAGTTGTACGAATTGTGACATGTTACGAATGAGTATACTATTGATAAATACACATGACTATTGTTGGTGTTTCTCATGGACACAATGTGGTATGTTATGGATAAGTACATTATTGATGAATGCATATGATATGCAATATTTATGAGGAACATATCATTGATAAATATACATGATTGTGTATAGAGTCAACATGCATTAGACATTTGCTCAGTCGATGACTGTTAAAGGGCTGGATGAGCCTAGCATCATGCATTGAGTCAGCATATATGTAATAAATTACTCAGTCTCTGACTGTTAAAAGGTTGGATGAGCCTATGATTATGAATTGAGTTAACATATTGAACAATTTGCTTAGTCTATGACTGTTAAAAGGCTGGATGAGCCTATGATTATATTAAATTAGTATGCATTGAACAAATTGCTCAGTTGATGACTGTTAAAAGGTTATATGAGCCTATGATTGTGAACTGAATAATGTGGTCAATGATGGATCTATGGGGGGTGTAAGGTGCGGTATATACCGATTGCACGCATTATAGGCCTGACAAATCATTATTCTTTACGCAGTAAATTAATGAGAATTAAATGGTGAGGTCTGTGATGGATCTGTAGAGGGGCATAAGGCGCGGTGTATGCCGATTGCACCCATTACGAGCTTGATAAATCACTGTTCCTTTTATGGTAAATGAACGAGAATTGAATAGTGTGACCCCATGGGAAGGGTCTAGGGGGCATCGTGGTGTGGGTGCCCGGACGAATACTATTCTCTTCGTGGTCTCGTAGACTGTCTTTGAGGGGGGCAGATCTATCGGAACGTTTATATTTGAAATGGAATAGAAAATCTTGGTACCAAGTGCACATGCATTGTGAGTCGGCATATTGAGTCGGATATCATGAGACACTCATTTATATGATGATTATACTATTGTGTTATTGATGTCATGATTGTCTGAAACGTTTTTAATTGTTCATTATTTGAGATTCTGATGCTGTTTTCTTTTACCGCATGTGATTACTGTTGCTTAATTGTTATTGTTGACTCTTACCACTATGCGTTGTTGTCCTGCTCTTACTGTTCATTTCATTGTTACTGTTGATGAATATATGTGTTGTAATGCTATATGGGTGCTCTGCGCCGTTCCGTTTCTTTACTGCTATAATTGGTAATGTAAGTAAAATGTCTCACCTCTTTCTTGTATTCTTGTATTTCTGTTACATATATATATTTGATAAAAGATCGTGAGGAAGAAGATGAGGGGCCACACCTTTGCTAATTGGATTGGGACGAATCATTATTCTCGATCTGGTGTTTGGACGAGATTTCTTCGGTTACGTACGATTGCAACTTCGTGGGGGCATTGATGCCTATCGTGTCGACTGGGACACTGAGCATCACGTACATATGGGGTTGCGACTTTGTCTACTAGTAGTGCCTATCCCAAGGATTACTACTTTTTTCCTTTAGTGTTTTAGTTCCCGCTGTATTTTATTTGAATCTGTAAGTATTACATTTTGTGTTATCAGTGATTGGTATTAAAGATGACTAGAATATATATATGGAATATGTTTTTACTTCAGTAGTTGTGTTAAATAATGGGTGGGCACTATTATGCCTTCATGCGGGGCTCTTATTTTCTATTCATATATAATGGAAATATAAATTTTTGAAAAAAATAATGTATTGGAGACTATGACACGCCTAGATATAGTGACTGTGGTGTAATGACGATTGTGCTGTGGTTACTATATCAAGGTGCGTTACATCTTTAGCTCTTGGAAACTTTCCTCGCAAGCGTTCGTCCATTCAAAAGCTTGATTCTTCCTCGTGAGTTGAGTGAGAGGTTCGTCAATCTTAGAAAATCCTTCAATGAACCTCCGGTAATATCCGACTAATCTAACAAAGCTTCAGATTTCTGTTACCGTCTTTGGCCTTTCCCACTGTAGTACAGCTTCTACCTTTGATGGGTCAACAACAATTCCTTCCTTTGAAATGACATGGCCCAAGAATTTCACTTCATCTAACCAGAATTCGCACTTGGACAATTTAGCGTGCAACTCTGTCTCCTTCAAAATCTGAAGAACTATACTAAGATGCTCAGCATGATCCTCCTGATTTTATGAGTAGATTAAGATGTCGTTGATGAAGACAATGATGAATCTGTCCAAATAAAGATGAAAGATCCTATTCATATAGTCCATGAAGACAATAGGTGCATTAGTCACACCCAAAAGGCATTACCAAGTACTCATAGTGTCCATAACGAGTAGGAAAAGCTGTTTTAGGAATGTCCTCCACTTTTACTCTGATCTGGTGGTAGCCCGATCACAAATCGATCTTGGAAAATACTGTCGCTCCCTTCAACTGATCCATCAGGTCATCTATCCTCGGCAATGATACTTGTTTTTTATCATGACCTTATTCAATTGACAATAATCCACACACCATCTCGAGGTACCGTCCTTCTTCTTAACTAACAACACTGGTGCTCCCCAAGGTGATACACTGGGTCTCACGAATTGCTTGTCCAAAAGCTCTTCCAATTGCTTCTTGAGCTTAGCTAGCTCTGCCGGTGACATTCAGTAAGGTGCTATGGAAATAGGGCCAGCTCCAGGCACAAAATCAATAGTAAATTCAATCTCTCGCTCCGGTGGTAAGCCAGGTATATATTCAGGAAAAACTTCAGGAAACTCTCGAACCATGGAGATCGCGTCCATATCTACCTCATTCTCGACCTTCAAAGAAGACAACAACATGTATCCCCGAGCTCCTTCTTTTAAGAAAGCTTTCACTTGGTTGGCCATCACAAATCCAGAATTCTCATCCAAAGGGAAAACTATTGTTTTTCTAGAACAGTCTAACAGGACATGGTTAGCAGATAACCAATCTATCCCTAAAATCACATCTAATTGAGATAAGGGCAAACAGATCAAATCGACAGAAAAGATTCGACCTTCAACAATCAATGGGCAATTTAAACAGACTTTGGCAGTGACAACGGGTTTAGCAGTTAGAGTTGAAACAGTCAAATCAAAAGGCAAAGAAGACACAGGTAAACCAGGTCTTTTCACACAGTCATATGAGATGAAAGAATGAGTTTGCACCAGAATCATACAGTACAATTAAAAGATTACCTTCAACGAGACCTTCCCCTTGTATGAGATCTTTGGATTCAGAGGCTTTGGCACCACTCAGGATGTAAACCCGACCTCCAGCCTATGGTTTGGTGGTTCTGGCAGCATTGAAGGAAGGTTCCGCCTTGATCTAATTACAGTCACAGGAAACATGTCTTGGTTTCCCGCACCTAAAGCAAATGATTCCCTTGATAGTGCAGTCTCTTGTATAGTGCTCCTTCCAGTACTTGCTGCACCTCAGTAACTGTGACTGTGAAATGGCACCTAGGCGCCCAGAGCAGAACCAGCTAGGTAACTGTGAAATGATGCTAAGACTTCAATATGAAGATATTATAACCAAAAATAAAGTAAAGGACTTGATTTATTAAGAGAATTCCTCTAGAGAGGGGGATTTTATAAGAATGAATAATCTAAAGTAAAATTCCCTAACGAACCTTAAGAAGTGCTTTACCACTTGAAAACTTAATGCTATGTTATTTTGAGTCAATGAATGGGACTAGGGAATTATGGATGTCTAAGTTGTACAAATTGTGACATGTTACGAATGAGTATACTATTGATAAATACACATGACTATTACTGGTGTTTCTCATGGACACAATGTGGTATGTTATGGATAAGTACATTATTGATGAATGCATGATATGTAATATTTATAAGGAACATATCATTGATGAATATACATGATTGTGCATAGAGTCAACATGCATTAAACATTTGCTCAGTCGATGACTATTAAAGGGCTGGATGAGCCTAGGATCATGCATTGAGTCAGCATGTATTTAATAAATTACTCAGTCTCTGACTGTTAAAAGGCTGGATGAGCCTATGATTATGAATTGAGTTAATGTATTGAACAATTTGCTTAGTCTATGACTGTTAAAAGGCTGGATGAGCCTATAATTATATTAAATCAGTATGCATTGAATAAATTGCTCAGTCGATGACTGTTAAAAGGTTATATGAGCCTATGATTGTGAACCGAATAATGTGTCAATGATGGATCTATGGGGGGCGTAAGGCGCGGTATATACCGATTGCACACATTACGGGCCTGACAAATCATTATTCTTTACGCAGTAAATTAACGAGAATTAAATGGTGAGGTCTGTGATGGATCTGTAGAGGGGCGTAAGGCGCGGTGTATGCCGATTGCACCTATTACGAGCCTGACAAATCACTGTTCTTTTTATGGTAAATGAACGAGAATTGAATAGTGCGACCTCGTGGGAAGGGTCTAGGGGCCATCGTGGTGTGGTGATTCATTTTTATATATATACCCTTGTGATTTCTGGCCATGAAGAACGTTTGTAATGCTTTACGGGTGCCCGGACGAATACTATTCTCTTCGTGGTCCCGTAGACTGTCTTTGAGAGGGGCAGATCTATCAGAACGTTTATATTTGAAATGGAATAGAAAATCTTGGTACCAAGTGCACATGCATTGTGAGTCGGCATATTGAGTCGGATATCATGAGACACTCATTTATATGATGATTATACTATTGTGTTATTGATGTCATGATTGTCTGAAACGTTTTTAATTGTTCATTATCTGAGATTCTGATGCTGTTTTCTTTTACCGCATGTGATTACTGTTGCTTAATTGTTATTGTTGACTCTTACCACTATGTGTTGTTGTCCTGCTCTTACTGTTCATTTCATTGTTACTGTTGATGAATATATGTGTTGTAATGCTATATGGGCACTCTGCGCCGTTCTGTTTCTTTACTGCTATAATTGGTAATGTAAGTAAAATGTCTCACCTCTTTCTTGTATTCTTGTATTTCTGTTACATATATATATTTGATAAAAGATCGTGAGGAAGAAGATGAGGGGCCACACCTTTGCTAATTGGATTGGGACGAATCATTATTCTCGATCTAGTGTTTGGACGAGATTTCTTCGGTTACGTACGATTGCAACTTCGTGGGGGCATTGATGCCTATCGTGTCGACTGGGACACTGAGCATCACGTACATATGGGGTTGCGACTTTGTCTACTAGTAGTGCCTATCCCAAGGATTACTACTTTTTTCCTTTAGTGTTTTAGTTCCCACTGTATTTTATTTGAATTTGTAAGTATTAAATTTTGTGTTATCAGTGATTGGTATTAAAGATGACTAGAATATATATATGGAATATGGTTTTACTTCAGTAGTTGTGTTAAATAATGGGTGGGCACTATTATGCCTTCATGCGGGGCTCTTATTTTCTATTCATATATAATGGAAATATAAATTTTTGAAAAAAATAATGTATTGAAGACTATGACACGCCTAGATATAGTGACTGTGGTGTAATGACGATTGTGTTGTGGTTACTATATCAAGGTGCGTTACATCTTTAGCTCTTGGAAACTTTCCTCGCAAGCGTCCGTCCATTCAAAAGCTTGATTCTTCCTCGTGAGTTGAGGGAGAGGTCTGGCAATCTTAGAAAATCCTTCAATGAACCTCCGGTAATATCCGGCTAATCCAACAAAGCTTTAGATTTCTGTTACCGTCTTTGGCCTTTCTCACTGTAGTATAGCTTCTACCTTCGATTGGTCAACAACAATTCCTTACTTTGAAATGACATGGCCCAAGAATTTCACTTCATCCAACCAGAATTCGCACTTGGACAATTTAGCGTACAACTCTATCTCCTTCAAAATCTGAAGAACTATACTAAGATGCTCAGCATGATCCTCCTGATTTTGTGAATAGATTAAGATGTTGTCGATGAAGACAATGACGAATCTGTCCAAATAAAGATGAAAAATCCTATTCATATAGTCTATGAAGACAACAGGTGCATTAGTCATACCCAAAAGGCATTACCAAGTACTCGTAGTGTCCATAACGAGTACGAAAAGCCATTTTAGGAATGTCTTCCACTTTTACTCTGATCTGGTGGTATCCCGATCGCAAATCGATCTTGGAAAATATTGTCGTTCCCTTTAACTGATCCATCAGGTCATCTATCCTCGGCAATGGATACTTATTTTTTATCGTGACCTTGTTCAATTGATGATAATCCACAGACAATCTCGAGATACCGTTATTCTTCTTAACCAACAACACTGGTGCTCCCCAAGGTGATACATTGGGTCTCACGAATTGCTTCTCCAAAAGCTCTTCCAATTGTTTCTTGAGCTTAGCTAGCTTTGCCGGTGACAGTCGGTAAGGTGCTATGGAAATAGGGCCAGCTCCAGGCACAAGATCAATAGTTAATTCAATCTCTGTCTCCGGTGCTAAGCCTGATATATATTTTGGAAAAACTTCAGGAAAATCTCGAACCACGGAGATCGCGTCCACATCTACCTCATTCTCGACCTTCAAAGAAGAGAACAACATGTATTCCCGAGCTCCTTCTTTCAAGAAAGCTTTCGCTTGGTTGGCCGTCACAAATCCAGAATTCTAATCCAAAGGGAAAACTATCATTTTTCTAGAACAGTCTAACAGGACATGGTTAGCAGATAACCAATCTATCCCTAAGATCACATCTAATTGAGATAAGGACAAACAAATCAAATCGACAGAAAAGATTCGACCTTCAACAATCAATGGGCAATTTAAACAGACTTTGGCAGTGACAACGGGTTTAGCAGTTAGAGTTGAAACAGTCAAATCAAATGGCAAAGAAAACACAGGTAAACCAAGTCTTTTCACATAGTCATATGAGATGAAAGAATAAGTTGCACCAGAATCATACAGTACAATTAAAATATTACCTTCAACGAGACCTTCCCCTTATATAAGATCTTTGGATTCAGAGGCTTTGGCACCACTCAGGGTGTAAACCCGACCTCCAGCCTGTGGTTTGGTGGTTCTAGCAGCATTGACGGAAGGTTCTGCCTTGATCTGATTACAGTCACGGGAAACATGTCCTGGTTTCCCGCACCTAAAGCAAATGATTCCCTTGATAGTGCAGTCTCTTGTATAGTGCTCCTTCCCGTACTTCATGCACTTCAGCTTAGATGCCGCATTCTGACCTGTCCTTCCCGAGCTTCCATTAGGACTTCCACCCAGTGATCTTTGTGGTTGATTTCCAGATGGTCTAGAATAGGGCTTCTTCTAGTAATGACCAGCACCACTGCTTCCTCCTCTTTGAGATCGAATTGGCCCAAAGTTTCTGTTTCTTGCCTTACGCGCCTGGTCTAAACTTTCCACCTGGCAGCATGTATCAAGCAATTTAAAAAATTGAGTAATTTTCAAGGTTATGACAGTTCTCTTCATGTCATGCTTCAGGTCTTCTTCAAACTTTTGGCACTTCCAAGCTTCATTAGGTTGGTGTTGAAAGTAAGTTGAGAACCTCAACAAGCTCTCGAACTTAGCAGCATATTCGCCCACCGTCATATTTCCTTGCCGCAATCCCAGAAATTCCATTTCCTTCACGTGTTTGGCACTTTCGGGGAAATACTTATTCAAGAATCTCTCTTTGAACACTTCTTAAGTAATCGCCCGATTCTCAGCTTGCAACAACCTTTGCTCTCTTGTCTACCACTCCTCAGCGTCTCCAATTAGCATAAACGCCACATAGGTCACATTCTTATTATCGACACAGTTTCTGCCAGTAAATGTCTTTTCTAGCTTTTTGATCCATAGAGTAGCTTTCTTAGGATCAAACTCTCCTTTGAATTGTGGAGGGTTCATGCGATGAAATTTCGCCAATTTCTGGGCATCAGTTGTAGCCTCCAGTTGTTGTGCAGTCCTCACCTGTTGTTCAGCCGTTTGTTGATTCTGCTGCAGCATTGCTTCAGCCATCTTCTGTATTGCTTCTATAGCAGCAGCCATGTCTCCTCTGCGAGCCATACTTTCTCTCAAATCAAACTCACAAAACACAGAGAAAAGTCAGATGTATCCTTACGGAATATCAAACATAGAGAGTTCATACAGCACAAACAAGACAGACCAAAACCACATGACCCAAAAGAAAATCTAAACCGGGAGCTCTGATACCAAGACAGTGTAACACTCCTTTTTCTAAATACTCGCGAAGAAGGAACGTCACACTATTACTATAATACTTTGAAACATAAAGCAAAATAAATTAAATTACAAAAAATAGTAATTGTTTTTTTTATTCATTGACCCAGTTCATTATATGGTTAGTTAAATTGCTTTACAAATGTCACTATATATATATTTTTGTTTAAATTATTATAATAAATTATTGTCATTACCAAGTAGAGTCAAAAAGGCTTATTTAAAAATCCATAACGTATAGAGATAATAATTAAAATGGTCGCAATAAACAAAATTTGACAACGTAAGATAAACCATACACAATATATATATATATATATATATATATATATATATATATATATATATATATATATATATGAATAAGCCTGTTTAGTTACATTCCAAAATATAAAAAAAGCAAAATATGTACCCACCCAAAGTTATACAAATATACCCCAGCATGTACAGCAAAACGTCAGACTTCCCAAAAAGATAGACAGTTAGCCATCAGTAGCTACCAATAGTATCAGCTCCTAAGACTGACGAGAAGGGACCGTAGAAGGGTTCTCCTCGAGGTCCTTTTCATCTGATGAAACATCCATCGGAGCGACAGAGTAACGGGTAGGAGCCCAAGCATTGGACAAAAAGGAGTCATCACGTGGGGTGTAGTACATGTCAGCCCACATATCCCTAACGGGCATGTAAAACTCCAGGCAAACAAAAGCATGAAAATCTAAAACAGGGGCTTCATAACGACCCCATGCTAAGGACATCGTCAGCTCCCCATGGTACACGCAACAGTCCGTCTACACATTAATGTGCCAGCAGTCAAGGCCTCCGAGAAAAGTGATCCGTGTGTAGCCCAAAAATCCGCGGGGGTGCGTCATCATCCTCGATAACTTCAATCGTAGTTTGGGTAGAAGCCTGGAAACTCAAGAGCTTCCTTGTCTTCCTCACGAACGTCTTCTCAGAAGTACACAATCCAACAAAATACAAAAAAATAAAGGAAATACAGAAAGAGGTGAGACACCCAGCTTTCAGTACTAAAATGGCAGCAAGAAAATAATATGGCGCTGGACGCCCACATACAATACAGTTCATACATCCAATCACAGTAATAATAGAAATTAACAGTAAGAGCAGAATAAACAATTAGTAACAGTAAGTATTCCTAACTACAGGCAGGTAGAATCAACATTTCCAATATTCAACAGTCCAAGAAATCTAATAATTATTGCAGTTATAATAGTAAATGTATTCTACAATTATAAATGCTCATGCTCAATGAATTATGTGACTGCCAGTTCACAATGCAAGGGGTACCAAAATTCCTACTCCATGGAGCTAGACATAAACATTTTCGGAGTGAATGATCAAGGAGTTATACCAGTATATCGTTAGCCTTAAAAATAGTGTGCTTCATCTCATAAAATAGTTGTGCAAATGGCTTATACATGGCACCTCAATAGTTGATCGCGATCTAGGACAACGTCTCAGTCAGGATCGTCGGTGTGTCGCATCGGTCTATCCCACGGCCCCAGTGGAGCTACCACTGTCTATTGTGAGACACCCGCACCCCGATGCCCCCAGGGCCAACCACTATGACCCTACGCTTAGTCTACTCGCACCCGCACATAGATGTTATTCAAACTCCTAGGCAACTTGGCCTTTTCAACAATGTCCAACAGACAATATATATGCATGACGACACAATGTCCAATCATGTATGTTTATCAATGATGCATTCATCATAAAGTATACCACCATGGCATATATTTCCATTTTCAATATTAACATGTCATAATTTCATCAAGAACTTGGTCCCACATAGGAACTCACAATTGCATCAACCAATTCTCAATATCAATACATATACATGTCCATCTTTCCACACATACCACAATTTTCCATGTTATGGATCTAAAAATTCCATTTTCAAAATCATTTCTCCATTGTTGGTATGGATACATAATCCTATCACATTTAAGTGAAATAAAATCCTTGAATCTAGGGTTTAAGATTTTTGTGTTTGAGTTACAAGAGATAAGGAACCATGTTTTCATCATTTTCAGCTCAAAATCTCATTTTAGGGTCTTGGTAATCGATTACATGTCTCTGGTAATCGATTACATGTCTCTGGTAATCGATTACCAGCTCGACAGAATCTCTGTAATTGATTACAGACTGACTATAATTGATTACATAGCTTCCTAGAAACACGATTCATAACTCCAGGGTCCTGGTAATCGATTACCAGTTGGACAGAACCTCCATAATCGATTACAGAAAGGATGTAATCGATTACGTGATTCCCAGAATCATGATTTTGTAACTCCAGAGGCTTTGTAATCGATTACAGACATTGGGTAATCGATTACCATGCATAAACTTGCAGAAAAATGATCTTTAAGCCATCTAAACTCAAACCAAATCAATCTATAACATTTTCAACATCAAATTAACTCAAACATGCATCCAAAATCACATAAAGGCAGTCAATGACTCATACAAATCCAACCAAAAACACCATTGTGAAAAAGGAAGAAAAACAACATAACAAAGAGGGAAATCCACTCATGGATCCCTCAATCAACAATAACATGCAAGATATCTCCTTACTACCAAGATTGGTTGAAGAGAATCATCTCCCTCTTACCTAAATGAAGACAACACAAAGGTGCTACTCCTTTTTGCTCTTGATTTTTGTTTTCCTCCTTCAACAAAACACTAGGGTAAGTAACTCTCAAGGTGTTCACTCAAACCATGGAAAAATGAGTTCTTGGTCACATAGGTGACCAAGAAAAATGAGAATGAAAAGAAAATGGAAGAAAGGTGAAGACTTTACCTCAAAGCTCAAGGCTTTAGCTCCAATGGTGGATAATGGGAGAAGAAAAACCAAAGGATGGTCACCAAAGAGAATAGTCTTGGAATGATGGAAGAAAACAAGAAATGTGACTGATTTAGTAAACCATGGAGATGGTCTTCAATAGATGAGTGTATAGTGGAGAAGGAAGAAGAAGAAAAGAAAGAAAGATGCTTAAAGAAAATAAGAAGAGAAAATGTGTTTTAGAAATGTGGGAGTGAAGTAATAAAAATGAGAATGTGAGAGTGAATATTTGGCTCCCAAAATGGCCTCTGCTGTGGGGAAGAGTGGGGAGGGAAGAGAGAGAAAATGTGTTATTAGGAAAATTTCTAGGAAGCTTCCCTTTAGTGAGCTTAGATTAAATTAATCTTTCTTTTGAAAATAAAGCTATTGGATGGGACACAAAGTAGATTTTAAATAATGTGATAAGGATTTTTAATACATGCAATTATTCAATGGACAATTGTTACAGTTGGAAGGAGTTAATATTAATTTATCTGACAGATAAAATTCACACAGCGTCATTATTTTATTTGTTAAAATTTCTTGAAAAATGTGAAACCTCGTAAAATGTGTCCAGCCTCGAGTTTAGTAAGATCCCCCGTCGACGTTTTCACAAATCAAGGTTCTCGGGAAAATATCTCATTTTCTCTGCTCTGCCCAGTTTGCATGTAAAACGAGGAATAATATTAAAATATTTCGCATTCTCAGAAAATTCCAAAAAAATTCTCAAAAATCACAAATATTAGAAAATAAACATTTATCACAAAATAAATAAAATTTGGGGTGTTACAACCTTCAAGGCTTGAACTTGCTCTTTGATCTTTCTCTTTGATTTCCTTCTTTTTTCTTCCTTTGGTTTTTCCTTCCTTTCTCTCTTTTCTCTTTTCTTTCTCCTCTGTTTTTCTGCTCAGCCCTGAAATGAAGAAGGAGAAATTCTATTTGGCTTCTTATAACCTAACCACTAATGTGGTACTAATATTTCTGATCTGCTATGAACACTTACATTCCTCTGAATCTAGGGTTCTAACCTCCAGCAGACTCAAAATAAATCCTAGGATTCATTAAAAATCATGTTGTACTTTTTCTCTATTTTTTCATATCTGCTAGGGTCGATCCGACATTAAAATACACAACTAATATGTCTAAAAATACCAAATCCACTCCGATTGTCTTGAAATTTGAACTACACCTTACATACCTCATTTGTGACCTAGAAACAAATTATCTAAATATGTTTCCCTTAACCTAACAACTTATGCCACTTTCAGGGTCATTTTAGGCTACGTTCCATACTCTATGTTACAGCAACGTACCTAAACTAACTCAGTTTGTCACAAAACTTGACTGACATGCTAAACAAGTAATATATTACATTTGTTACTAATTACAAGCCTAACATGGTTTTCGGGATGTTACATTCTCAGTTTGCAAAACCCATTCCCAAAAAACAACATGGCTTGTCATAATTCTATCGTGCACATTTGTGACAAACTTGTAACCTTTTTGCTCTTCTCCTTTTAGAATACGAACTTCTACCAAGACCTGGCATGTATGAGTCAAATGAAATTGAAGACTCACCTGCTAGATGGACCTTTTCTTCAATTATCCAACGTACAACTTCTAGCATACCCTTGTGCATTAATAGTCTCAATCTTTCACATCTAGCTTTGTAGATTTTTTTCAGAGCATTTTGAGGGAGGGAAGGAAAATGTTTTCTTAAATTTGAGAAAATGACATCCATTTTAAAGGAGAAAGATTCAATTATTATGGGAAACTGAAAAATAAACTGACTCAAGAGCCATGGAGTACCGTTATCTGCCACTTAACTGGGAATACAAAGAACTGCAAAAAGAATGCAACAAAATTAGAATAAATTCTATTCATAACAAGGATTAGAAAGAGAGATGAATTCTACCTCATCAACTTGGTTTTCCAGAAATGATTTGAGTCTTTGTCCATTGACTTTAAATAGATTACCATTCCTAAGATTCTCAATGTTTATGGCCCCATGAGGATACACATGTTTAACAATAAAAGGACCACTCTACCTAGATCTCAATTTACCGGGGAATAGGTGCAGACGAGAATTATAAAGTAAAACTTTTTGACCAATTTCAAAAGATTTTCTCAAAATTGACTTGTCATGAAAAGCTTTTACTCTACCTTTATAAATCTTTGAGTTTTCATATGCATCATTTCTCAATTCCTTAAGTTCATTTAATTGCAATTTGCGTATCTTGCAAGTATCATCAAGGTTTAGGTTAAAAGCTTTAATGGCCTAAAATGTTTTATGTTCCAATTCTATAGGCAAGTGACAAGGTTTTCCATAGACTAATCGATAGCGTGATATACCCAATGATGTTTTGAAAGCAGTACGGTAAACCCAAAGTGCATTGTTTAGTCTTAAAGACTAATCTTTACGATTTGAGTTAATGATTTTTTTCAAAATTTGTTTAATCTCCCTATTTGCTAATTCAACTTGTCCATTTGTCTGAGGGTGATAAGGGGTGGCAATTTTGTGTGTAATACCATATTTCTTCATTAAAGATTCAAATGGTTTATTGCCAAAATGTTTCCCCCCATCACTGATGATATCTCAAGGGATTCCAAATCGACACAAGACATTTTTTTAAAAAAATTTGAGAACAGTTTTATGATCATTGTGTCGGCATGGAATCGCCTTAATCCATTTTGAGACATAATTAATTGCAACCAAAATATACACAAATCCAAATGAGGATGAAAATTGGCCCATGAAATCAATTCCCCAAGAATTAAAAAATTCAATGACAAGGACAGGGTTCAGAGGCATCATGTTTCTTTATGAAATGGAGCCCAAATTCTAATAGTTTTCACAACTTTTACAAAAAGTATAGCAAACCTTAAATAAAGTGGGCCAATAAAATCTGTACTATAAGATTTTTGCAGCAGTTTTCTTTGAAGAAAAGTGACCTCCATATGCTTCTGAGTGACAAAATTTAATGACACTACCTACCTCATTATCGGGCACACATCTCCGAAAGATTTGGTCAGGACAATATTTGAACAAGTATGGGTCATCTAATAAAAAAATTTCACCTCTGTGAAAAATTTCCTTCTATCTTGGTGTGTCCATTAAGGTGGCATCTTTCTTGTTACAAGAAAGTGGACTATGTTAGCAAACCAAGGCATGGAATTGACAAAAAATAAAAATTTATTGAGAAAAAAATCATTGATGGATATGTTATCAAAAGATGAGCCTATTGTAAGTCTGGACAAATAATTTGTGACAACATTTTCGGCTCTATAATTATCTTTTATTGTGATGTTGAATTTTGGAAACAACAAGATCCATCGTATCAATCTTGGTTTGGCATCCACTGGAAAGCTTTGCTCTTCTCTCAAAATGGTGTACTTTAACCTAACAGGTAATGGTTTTAGTTTCAGTGTGGGTACTGCTTCATGGGTATTATCATTCATGAGTTTTATCTCTTCAAATCTAGGTTTCCATCCTTTGTACTCCATTTCCTGTGTAAAATCAAACAAAGAGCATATTTCAGAAATATCATCATCTAATTGCTTGCCTAAATCAAATGAATTGACTAAACAAATTTCTAATGGGTCAAAAGAACTCCTTGTTTAAAGATGATCATCTACGATGGCTTCAATTCCTTTAACTTCCTCCTTTTCATCAAGGACTTCTTGTGGTTGCTTGCACATGTTAAAAACATTGAGCTCTAGTGTCATATTTCCAAATGTTAGCTTTACCACTCCATTTCTGCAATTTATCAAAGCATTAGATGTTGCTAAAAATGAACGGCCTAAAATAACAGAAATTGACTTACAACTATCAACCATAGGTTCAGTATCCAAGATAATAAAATTCATAAGATATATGAATTTATCAACTTATAATAACACATCTTCCACTATTCCTCTTAGAATTTTAATTAATCTATTGGCAAGTAGAAGAGTTATAGAAGTTAGTTTTAACTCACCTAAGTTAAGTTGCTGATAAACTGAATATGGAAGCAAATTGACACTAGCATCAAGATCAAGTAAAGCTTTTTCAATTTTATGTTCTCCAATAATGCATGAAACTATAGGACAACCGTGGTCTTTATATTAAACACATTATTGTTTTGAATGATGGGGTTTACCTGTTGATGCGTGCGGATGTAGTGATTAAAATTAAGATAAAAATCAGTTGTCAAGCCCACCAGAAAATAAAAACCTTACAACTAGTTGTAGTTAGTAAGGGTCGATCCACAGAGAACCAATTCAATTAACACTATTAAACAATTCCCAATTTAGACTCTGATTAACAATAAACAGTAAAAAGGGGGTTTTGGAGTTTTGATGAACAATGAACAACTTCAAAGATAACAATAAACAAACTGAAATCAACAATATAAGAAAATTGGTTAAGAGATTGAATCCACCACTAGATTTATATGATAATGTAAATCCACATATCCTTTTTATTCCAACATGCTCAATTATGTTTTTATGCAATTGTGAGAGTAAATCTCTGTTTTCCTTACGTGTTGGTCAATTTAGCAACCGTCAAATCAACTCCTAATCACTGATTTCATAAAGCAACCGCTCTTACAACTATCCAACAATTCATTAAGATTTAGAAAACCAATTACACTAAGGTCTAATCACACACTTTCGGGATTAAATTTTGAACATATATTTCTAGATCTAATAATGAATCACAAGCATAATAAACCCGGATCTACCACTTTTATAAGCGGCAAATAGCACAAAGATAATTATACCCACATGAACATCATACATCCCACTAGATCTACTACCGCAACCGCGCATAATAAACCTAGATCTACTACTTTGAAAGTAGGAACAAGTACAAAAACCTTCATACCAACAATAGATTAGAGAAATATATGAATAAAAACATAATCGTGTTGAAATAATCAAATATGCAAAGTTTACAACATTAATACTATTTCAACACCCCCTTAACCAAGGGAGGTTTAGTTACACATAGCTAGAAAGAAATCACAAGAAAAACTATGAAGAAACAAGAAGAAACTATGAAGAAACAAGAAACTAAGAGATAAAATGAAGGAGAGTTACATCTTGTTCATGATAAATGGTGCCTTTTATAGAAGTCTAAGGTAACAAAATGACAAAGGGAAGTGGGTGGATGAGTGGGTGAGTGAGTGGAGTGTTTGAGTGGATGGATTAGTGGGTTGGTTTAGTGGATTGGTTTTGGATGAGTGAGTGGAATGGTTGAGTGGTTGAATTAGTGAAAAATGCCAAAGGACTTTTGGTGAGTGGGAAATTATGGACATGAATGGGTGAGTGGATGGATTAGTGGATGAGTGGGTGGAGTGGTTAAGTGGTTGGATTAGTGTATGAGTGGATGAATGGGTGAGTTAGTGGATGAATGAGTGGATGAGTGGATTAGTGGATTGAGTGGATTAGTGGATGGATGAGTGGATGGTTGAGGACGAAAATTTCGTGTTCTGACTTGGAAGCCAAAAACGACCCACTATACTTCAGAATCACGAAAAGTGTTCTTCATGAAAGTTGTAGATCCTTGTCTTGGCTATAAAATGGATAGCTGGTTCGTCCAATTTAGCTTCCTTAAGCCTAAGATATGTTACCGTAGGTTGCTCAAACCCAACTTCAGCTCCTCTGTTCCGACTTGCAAGCTCAAAATGACCTACTAGACTTCTTTTTCTCAAAATTGTTCTTCATGAAAGTTGTTTATTTGGATCTTGAATTCCAATGTCCAAATTTCAGCCCATCTCCATTATTACATCTTGAGATATGATTTTTTTGAGTGCACACTGTTCGGACCTGACAGGTATTCTGACTTCCATGTCAACTTAGGTTTAGATATCTGAATCAGACTTCGAGCTCTTCATCAAAGTTGTTTCTCTTAGCTTTCCTACAAGATAAAATTCATGATTTTCAGATATCAGGAACTCAAGTTATGACCAAAATACAGAAACAGTGTAAAATCTCAATAATGCTGAAAATATTCAATTAGGACCAATTTGAGCTTCACAAAATCTGTCAAACTCAATCAATTAAGAATATGGAGAGTGTAAATGACTAAATATAAGGGTTTCTTAATGAATAAAATATGTGTTTATCAAGTCCTTCAAATATTTGGTATAACATGGAATCTATTTGATGGCATTCAACATAGGAATATTGACCTTCACTTGTTTTAAAATTTCAAAAATTTCAGTGTTATGGTTCAATTTTCTGGAATTGTTTAATGCTTGAAGAAATGGGGGTGCAAGCGAGGGTTTTTAGTCTCTTTTTAGTCAACTTCTTCATTTTCTTTGGGGATTGGTTCATCATCTGTCTCACAAGGTTCGGGAATTTGTTTTTCAACAACCTTTCCACTCCTAAGAGTTATCATTCACTTGACTTGATCTATTTGTTGGTTTTTTGAACTACCCTCATTTGGACTATACTGACCCTTGGGATTTGGTTGAGATTGAGAAAGAAATTTTCCTTTCTCGTGAATGGTGAGTGCAGAAAAAAGTTTAGCATGAGTTTCTTTTATGTTAATCATAGTTTGATTATTTTGTTTATTAATGGTCTCTTCCTTTTCTATGAATGCATGCAGTGTTTCTTCAAGGTTTTTCTTATATGGTGGGACATAAGGTGCATATCCTTGAGAATTTTAAGAGCTCTGTTGTGCTTGAGGATGTAGTGGTTGCACGAATTGTGATTGATTATTATTTCTCCAGCTGAAGTTCGGGTGATTTCTCCATTCTAGATTGTATGAATCTAAAAAAGAAGAAGTAAATGACTTTGTAAAATTATTTATTGCATTTACTTGCTCATGTACAACTTCTTTAAAAATAGGAATCTTAGGACATTCATGTGTTGAGTGTCCTAAGTCATCACAAATGCCACAAATTTCTTTATTTTGCACAAATATGATTCCTTTTACTTTTTCTAATTTCATGGCTTCAACCTTTCTAGCCAAACTGGAAAACCTAGCATTTAGATCTTCCTCTTGACTAAGCTGATATTTTCCTTTATTAGTACTTACAAGGTTAAATCTAATTGAATTTTCAGAAATATTAGTACCATGTCAAAATTGAGAATTTTCAGCCAACTGGTTCAAATAATCTAAAGCTTCATCAGGTTCTTTATCAAGAAACTCACCATTGCACATTCTTTCCACAAATTGTTTAGTTTCAAGTGTTAAACCTTCATAAAAGAAGTTTATAGTGCGCCATTTTCCAAAACCATGATATGGGCAAGAATTTAACAAATCTTTAAATCGTTCTCAACATTGAAAATATGCTTTATTTAAATTTTGGGAAAAAAATTGGATTTATTTTTTCATATCATTGGTTTTATGTGTGGAAAAAAATTTCTTTAAGAACTCACTTTACATTTCTTGTCATGTGCCAATTGATCTTGCTTTCAAAGTGTTAAGCCAAGTTTTTACTTTATCTTTTAAAGAAAAAGGAAATAATTTAAGTTTAACAATCTCTTCAGTGCAATTTTGGTCATTGAAAGCAATACATACTTTCTCAAATTCTTTTAGATTTAAATATGGGCTTTTAGATTCTAAATCATGAAAATTAGAAAGTAAAGAAATCATATATAGCTTAAATATAAAGTTATTGGCATTGAGTGAAAAGATAAAGTATGATGGACTAGAATTTCGAGGTGGTTGCAAATATTCACGCATAGTTCGCAACGATTGATTTTCATGTTCATCATGTACACTTATATTTTCAGTCATTATATCAATTATGTGTGATTGTGATTTAAACAAATCAATATATAAAGTACCAGGATTAATTTTAAGCAAACAACTAAAATTTGAATCATGATACCAATTAAGTATAAATAAATGGCTTAAAATAGAAAAAATAATGTACAAGTCGTGGTTTACACCAGCCATTAAAATATTAACAATAAATAAATAGCATAAATAAAAAAAATGTACAAGTTATTGAGTCAGAAAATAAAAATAAATGACATAAATAAACAAGTTAGTAAGTTAGTAAGTCAGAAAGTAAAAATAAATGACATAAATAAAAAAGTTAGTAAGCATAAATAAATGACATAAATAAATAAGTTAGTTAGTAAGTCAGTAAGTTAGTAGGTTAGTAAGTTAGAAAGTTAGAAAGCTAGAAAGTTAGTAAAGAAACTGAAAGACCGGCAAGCCGATCTTTTGCTCCAGTGAGGGAGAAGAGAGAAAAGATTTTATTAAAGAAAAAGAACCTCAATAAATTAAAACTTCAAATCAAGTCCCCGACAACGGCGCCAAAAACTTGATGTGGATTAAAAGATGCAAACTCAAGTACAGGTTGTCTCAAGTAATGAATTTCATGGGAGTCCGAGGTTGATCCACAGGGAATTGATGAAGAAAAAATTCTTTGAGGTAAGGAAAGACTTTGTCACAACAATAAAGATAATAAAACTTATTCATAACTAAATTAAAGAACTTGCTTGGGTTAGGAGATCTACTTTTGGAAATAATTTAAGGACATGATTAATTATTTTTATAACTCAATTGAAATCCATGCACAACAGAGGTTCCAATCGAAAAATAAAACATTCAAAGTCCATTTAGAATTATATATGTAGTTATATTATGTTTCTTTTAATTATTTACCAACACCAACACTTGTAAATGAATTCAAGCATTCATTGTGCCAAACCACTTATCTACAATGAATCAAGAACTCCACTTTACAAGGAGGAATTATTTACCAACACCAACACATGTAAATGGGTTCAAGCATTTATTGTGCTAAACCACTTGTCTACAATGAATCAAGAACTCCATTTTACAAGGAGGGTTTCTAAATTGATTGGAAACAAAATACAACACATATAATGACCACTTGATAATATATCATTTAAGCACAAGAAAGAAATTAATCTAACATTATTTTATTACCAAAACCTTCACCCTTTCACCCAAGCAAGATGAAGATTAGTTACTCATGAACAAGAAGAAAGAAAGAGAGAAGAAGAAAAAGATGAACATAACTTCAATTTAGAACAAAGAAAACTACAACAAGAGAAAGAAATAATATAATAGCATAATCTAAGCTAAGATTTTCCTAAATGATCAGCCAAGGCTCCTTTATATAGAGCTTAAGGAGTACAAAATGATAATGGAGTTATTTAATGAGTGGGTAGGTGATGGGTGGATGAGTGGAAAATGAAATATAGTTATTTAATGAGTAGGTAGATGATAGGTGGATGAGTAGAAAATGACAATGGAGTTAATTAATAAGTGGGTGGATGATTAATGAGTGGATGGATGATTATTTAGTGGGTAGATGATTATTGAGTGGGTAGATGATTATTTAGTGGGTGGATGATTAAGTGCATGTTTGGCTTCCCGTTTGCAGCAGCAAACGTAAGTTGAACTTTCTCGAACGACGAGAAATAATGTTTGGCAATTTTGTTTTTCAGTTTACATCAACGTTGTTTTCGTTCAAACGGACGTTGCGCAAAAGTAAGAAATTCTTGCTTTTGTGTTAAAATTGTTATTCCAACTCACTTTTGAAATAAAAATTTCCAAACATAAATTAGTTACTACAAACTCACTTTTAACCAAACTTAAGTTTGCAAACACACTTTCAACTAAACTTAAGTTTACCAACTGTAATCCAAACACACACTAATGAGTGGGTGGATGATTAATGATGCTTGTCTCTCCACTCGTACCAACTAATTCAACTATCTTCACACAATTATAACTCTATTAAAACGTCATTTTCTGGAAAATTGGACTTCATGAAAGTTGAAGGGTTTTGTCTTAGCTTTCCAATGCCACCAATTTCAGCCCAAACTAAATCCTACAACTCAATTCCAACCCAATCACTGCACACTGCTCAAGCCCAGTAACAACTCCTCTATTTTGACTTCCAAGCCCAACATGACCTTCAAGACATTCAAACTAACTCTTGTATTCTTCATGAAAGTTGTAGATTTGGGTCTTAACTTTCAAATGGCACTAGTTTTAGCTTAATAACTCTTATATAGCTCAAGTTATGCCCTGATTAGTGCACACTGCTTAGGTTCTAGTGATAGAACCTGTTTTCTGACTTCCAGGCCCAATTAGCTCCCCTAGATGTCTGATTGTGACTTCGAGCTCTTCATCAAAGTTATAGAGCTTTCTCTCAACTTTCCTATTAAATTCATAATTTCTAGACATCTAGAACTCAATATATGGTCGAAATACAGAAACAATGTAAAATCTCAACAATGCTAGAAAATATAAATTAAGCTTAATTTGAATCCAAACTTACAAAACATGACCAAGCTCAATCAATTAAGTACATGGAGAGTGTAAATGATTAAAAATAAGGGTTTATTAATATATAAAATATATGATTATCACTTTGGCTACACTTAGCCAAATAAAGAGAGGTTTATGACATTTGAAAGATATGAGAAAAATATATTTCCCACAAAATTTTAGAATTTTAGAACTTATGATGCATATTTGGTGCAATCTTGAAAATCAGCCTTTTAAGGCAAGATTTGAGGTGTTTTGGGGATAGTTTGAGCCCTATGAACACTAGTAGCTCCTTTAACAGTTAAAGTTGACTTAAATAAACATGTTTTCTAGCAAATACTTTATTCTCTCATTAATTTGGGATTGAGTGGAGTGTTTAGCAAGAGTGGTTCCTTTGTTTATTGAAGGTGAACCTTAATAAAAAATAGTGGTTCACTTAAGGTTGAACCTAGTGGTTCCCTTAGGGTTGAACATAGCGGTTCCCTTCGGGTTGAACCTAGTGGTTCCCTTCGGGTTGAACCTAGCAGTTCCCTTGGGGTTGAACCGAGTGATTCCGTTAGGGTTGAACCTAGCGGTTTCTTTAAGGTTGAACCCTGGTGAATTGACTCCCTTAGGCGATAAGGTTGAACCCTAGTGAATTGGCTCCTTTATGCAATAAGATTGAACCTAGTAAATTGGCTCCCTTAATCAATAAGGTTGAACCCTAGTGAATTGACTCCCTTATGCAATAAAGTTGAACCCTAGTAAATTGGTTCCCTTATAGTTAAACCTAGAGATTAGTTCCCTTATAGTTGAACCACAATAAAAGTGGTTCTTCTTTTTTATTAAAGTTGAACCATAGTATACAAGTGAAAATGATATTTTACATTAGTGTAGTGAATTGTTTAATATCATTAGTAAGTTCATGAGCTATAGTTTATAAATTTACATTAGTGCTATGAGATATATGTGTATTACTGAGATTTTTTATGTTCTCACCCATTTATGTTTCATGGTTAGCAGGTCAAGGCCCTACAAGAGGGTAAGAAGATGAAGATAACAAAAGAAATAAATTAGTTTAGTTTTAATATATTCAGTTCAAAGCTTATGTAATTATTTATATTTGCTTTGAGGAAGTAGAAAGTTGTATATATGTATGCTTTTAGTTTTGGCTCTCTATAATTATATATTTAAATGTTATGGATTAGTTTATGATTAAGTTAGACGTAGCATGACTGATACCTGATAATAACTTATTTTATACATTAATAAACTCTTATGTTTAGTAATTTACACTCTCCATGTTCTTAATTGATTGAGCTTGGTCATGTTTTGTGAGTTTGGGCTCAAAATTAGCCTAATTGATTTTTTCCAACATTAATGAGTTTTGACACTATTTTTGTATTTCGGTCATAACGTGAGTTCTAGATATTTAATAATTATGAATTTTACCTTGTATGAAAGCTAAGAGAAGGCTCTACAACTTTGATGAGAGCTCGAAGTCTCAATCGAATGTCTAGTGGACCTAATTTGGCCTAGAATTCAGAATACGAGTTTAGAAACCCATTGATATTATTTTATCTATAACTTGAGTTGTAGACCTCCAAATTGCATGGGGTTTGAGACCAATTGCTCATAACAAACCCAACTTTGTAATTAATGGGTTTTTAATTATGTGAAGCCAAAATAGGGAGTAGTTTTAGGGGTTAGAAGTTAGAAAGTGAGGCATCCTTCATTTGGACACTTTTCTTCCTTCTCTCTAGAACTCTCTTCCTCTCCCTTTTCTCTAATTTTCGTTTTCTTCTTCCTTTTTATTTTTCTAAGTTCTTCCCTTCTCATGGAGGGGTAGGGCCTTTAAATCAATCTAAGGGATTGAACATTCTTGATTGTTAATCTTGAGATTTTATTTTTATTGTTAACATTCATCCATTAATCAAGTTTTTCTTCTTCTTCTTCTTCTCTTTGTTAATTCTGGTTGAATGCTTAATTGGATTAGAATTTTTATATGTTAATTTCTTAATTATCATGTGCAAATAGATGAACTCAAAGATTAAACAAGGCATTAAAGGTGTTTGATGAAATGTTTAACTTGGTTGGATCTTGGTTTTCAAGTTAATTTGGGTTTAAGATGGATGCTTAATTTGTCTAACCTCAATTAATTAAATTCTAGAAGCATTTCTAGTTGAAGATGTATAATCTTTGAGAGGCGTGTTGATGTGATCTAAAACCAAGGATTTGATTGATAGTTGAATGGATCTTTAGTAATCAAGGATGGATTAAAATCTAGTTTGGACAATTTTCTTAGATTGGTTGCTTTCTTAATTCCGATTTATCCTTTATTTCGTATTTTGTTTCTGTTGTGCGTTTGTAATTCTGCTAACCCCCCCCCCAATATTGGCTTGATTTGATTAATTTGCAACTAAAATCCTTAAGAGATGATCCAGTGTTTTTTCCTATACTACAAGCTATAGGTATAACTCGGTTACAATTTTGATTGAGTTCGGCGCTCGGTCAAAATTTTGGCATCATTGCCAGGGATCTTTAGTTGTAATCTGATCATATTAAGTTCCATTACTAACTATTATTCTTACTAACAATTAACTTTTTCCTTGCTACATTCTGCATTCTGGTGCATTTTGCTGCATTTTTCTGGCTACTATTGCATTGGATTCTGCTATATTGCATTGTACTTTGTTACTGTGCATTGCATGATTTCCTTACGATTGCATTGCATAACATAACACCATTGATAATTTTGCTGCATTGCAATTCTGTTGCTTGGTTACTGTTCCATTGGTTTTTGCTGTTGTTAGCCATCATTTTGTTACCCTTATTGATAATTGCATTGCAAGATCTCCTTATAAGTGTCATCCAATCATTTTGGATGTATTGCCAACTTCCTAACACTATTTCATACCCTGCTAGCACTTTTTCACCATTTTCTGATTTTTTTTGGTGCAGGGGAGACTAGTGCAATTCTGGCTATAGAGTTTAGAGCAGTTGTTTTGGTATTTCAAAATGACCTAAATTTTTTCCAAAAAATAGAAAAAAAATCAATGATCAAGGCATAAAGTGCCTATGTATGCATATTTTAGCCAAATTCCATTGTTTAGACCACTTTTTCAATTTTTGAAATATTTTCTCTGCATGGTAATTTTCTAAAAAAGTGTAGTTTTCATCTTGTAGTGGTCCTATGATTTTTAAAATTCATTTGATATGTTTTTTTTTCTAGCCATTTATGTAGTGTAAATTTGTGTGTTCTTGAGTTTTTTGCATTCTAATACCTCTTTAGCCCTGATTGGTGCATGATTTGGTATGATTCTGATAATTTGTTTGATTTTGATCCTGAGATTGATAGGACTTTGCATGCATTTATAAGAGCTCGTAAGCTTAGACAAATTGCTTCTGAATTTAATTGTGACATTGAATCTATCATTGTATCCAAGAGCTTAGGTGATTTTGAAACCATGGCTAATAGCATGCATAATAGGACTTTTAAATAATTGGTTGCTCCTGATGTTACCTATCAATCATTATGCATTCCATATCCTGATCTTAATGCTGACTTTGAGCTAAAGTTTAGACTAATCCATTTGCTGCCTAAGTTTCATGGACTTGCAAGTGAGGATCCTCATAAGCATCTTAAGGAATTCTATGTTGTGTGCTCAACCATGAGACCTCAAGGCATCTATGAAGAACACATCAAGCTGAGAGCATTTCCTTTCTCCCTTGATGATGCAGCCAAGGACTAGCTTTATTATCTTTCACCAAGTTTAGTGAATTACTAGAATGATATGAAGAAATTATTTTTAGATAAGTTTTTCCATGCCTCTAGAGCTACTACAATTAGGAAGGACATATGTGGCATCAGACATATTTTCTAGTGAAACTTTGCATGAGTATTGGGAGAGATTCAATAAGTTGTGTTCAAGTTATCCACACCACTAAATCAGTGATCAGTTATTGATCCAATACTTTTATAAAGGATTGCTGCCAACAGAAAGAAGCATGATTGATGGTGCCAGTGGAGGAGCCTTAGTAGACAAGACCTCTACTGCAGCAAGAGATTTGATAGCAAACATGACAAACAACACCCAACAGTTTGGAACTCGAATGATCACTTCAACCAGAGGAGTTAATGAGCTTCATGTTTCCAATGCAGATCAACAAAGAATGAAACATAGATTAGTTGACTTATTTGGTGAGACAGTTAGTAGTGGGACAATAACCATCTATGCAAATGGCTGTAACTGTGTGTGAAATTTGCTCTTATCCTTTTCATCCTACAGAGGCTTGCCCCACACTTCAGGATGGTGGATCTATTTTTCCAGCTCAATTTGTTGCAGCAGCTAGTGTCTTTCCTAATAAACCTTAGTTCTAGCCAATACAAAAAAAATACATTTAACAGCAGTTATTTAGAGTTAGTTTATGAAACTGCCGTAAAGCATAATATTTTCTGGCGGTTCAAGCCCACCGCTTCCATTGTTTTACGATACACAGCAATTGGAAAAAACAAAATCACAACTCGTTCTCAAGCCTCACACATACACTCATTCTCAAACCTCTAAAACTTATTCTCATAATTTTCCCAAACCTCACCAGCTCTCGTTCCCAAACCTGAACCCTAGGTCCTCCAGCACATCTGCTCTGCCCAGTCATTGTTGTGGGTTTAGCACTTCTGCCACTTCTGTTTTTGCCCAGGTAAGTTCATGCTTTTATTCTTTCTTTACCCAACCAATTTCATGTACAAGGTCAATTTCGATGCCAAAAACAAATACGAGATGATTTAGAACTAAAGGTCCTTTAAGATGTCTTCAACAAACTCAAAATCACCAAGGTAACTTTTTTTCTCTCACATTTCTTTCTTTGTTGCTTTTCATTTTCCTTGCACTCATGTCTATGTTATACATTTATATTTATTTATACGTTTGAAATCGGATTATGCTCTTCAATTCCATATGTCTTTCTCAATTCTCAGCACATCGAGGTCAGTAAGCTAGTCAAAGGGTAGCCACTGGATAATCTGGAATTCATGCAGTGGATGAAAAAATACTGCAATTCTATCAACTCTAGAGTTCTCCACAAGTAATTAAATCCCTACTTTAATTTCCATGTTTATTTATGTTCAATAGTTCTTTTAGATTAAAATTTGGGTTTTGGTCGTTATGGGTTTCAATTTGGGTTCTGCCCAGCCACCGCTGTGGGTTTCGTCATCCATTTTCATTTTGATTCACATATATGCTGAAATAAAAGTGAATCAACTGTTAAAAGAAAGTGGCTGATGATGGCAATGCCAATAATGGTAATGCCATTATTACGTATTTAGTTTTTATTTTTTATTATTAATCTTTGAGACAAGATTGCAATTAGTGCAGATATGGTTCATATTTGTTGTAAGGATTTGACACCAAATCATATATTTACAAATGCTAGAGTGGTTTTCTAAGTTGGTGGAGCCCTAGAGGTGAGGAATATTAGTTAAAAAGAGGGGAAAAGTGCAAATGAAGTTGATGACTATCATAGAGGAGATGAGCATATAATATGGACTCTCTATTAGGTAATGGATCTTCTTTCATTTTGTAGCATTTGCCTCTAAGTTTGTGCTTACATTCCTCACACCGTGTTCATATAGGTAGTGGTTATTGGGTATTGATTTGGGTTGGCTTGTTCACAAGTTTATGTGGTGTGAGGTAGAGAGGGTGCAAGAGAATTTTTTTTTTTTAATGAAGGATGATTAGGAACTTTGATGTTGCTGGTGGTTTCTTGTGGTGTCATATTCGTCTTGGAATTTTGTGTACTAGTGTCATATAAACTTGTCTTGACTTGTAATAGATTGATGTTTTTAGAATCTGATACTTGTAAAATGTGAATAAGTGTGTGCCTATAATCTATTTGAGGTAAATCCTAGTTGAAGGAAGTGAATTGAAGCTTAAAGGTAATGATGCATGATGAATTTTTTTTTTAAACTCACTGTTGTGATACTACAAGTGCAGATAGTACAATATTTCATATGAAACTTATCCGAGAATTTTTCACCCTCATTTTTAAAGACACCAAGCTAGCCCTGAATGTGGAAAGAATGTCTGCCTTATTATTGTTTGAGTAGCAAGACTTATTTGATATTTTCATAAGACCCCTTAGCAACTCTCATATGCTATAGGTGCAATTAGTACCTGATTTTGTTAAGAACAAACAACCACGAAAGTTCAGGTTTGCAGAGTCTGATTGATTGTTTTTAAAAATTTGTTATTGACATCTGTAGTGTGCAATCTCTGCTAATTTATTATCACTGATAGTTAGCTGAAAAGAAAATAATGCCCTTAAGGCTTAAGTATCGTGGGAACTTGGAAAAACTTAATTTGAATATCTTAGTTTTTTTGCAAATGATATTGACTCTATGAGTATAGAGCAGGATGGACTTATGAGTCTATACCATCAGTTTTGGGTTTATTGAAAATCCTAGTTGAATAGTAAATTGATGGAACTTGCAAATAGTTACTCATAACAACTGTAAACTCATATCAATTTTAAATTTAACCAGAGAATTAGTAGTGTAACACCCCTTGATGTAGCAACCGGAGCGTAATCGTCATTACACCACAGTTACTAAATCCAAGTGTGTCACAATCATGATAACAGTAATTTAAATTCTCAAGAGTCTATATTTTTTTTTTGACAATTTGCATAAGTAGAAAATACAAGCCTCGAATGAAATATAAATATATTCAACCCATAATACAACCACTGAAATAAAATCATATTCCTTATATATATATTTTATAGTCAATTTACACAAATCACTAATGATATAGAATATAATAATTACAGAGTCCAATAAAATACAGCGGGAATAAAAACACTAAAGGGGGGGAAAGTAGTAACCCAGGGATGGGTACTACCAGCAGACAAAGCCACAACCCCATATATACATGACGCACGGCGTCCCAATTGACACGACAGGCATCAATGCCTCCACGCGGCTGCACTCTTACGTAGTTGAAGAAATCTTGTCCAGACGCTCAAGCCAATCAACCAAGGTGTGGTCCCTCTTTATCTTTCTCACGATCTTTTATCAAATATAAATATAAAACAGAAATGCACAAATATAGGAAAGAGGTAAGACATCCTACCATCATTACTAATTATAGCAGCCAGAAACAAAACGGCACAACGCGCCCAAATAGCAATTCAAAACAGCATTTCCAAATATTAAACGGTAAATCTGACAGCAAACAGATAAACAATTCCAGGCAGATGTTCATTACAGTAATGATCATACAATTCACAGTTACGGAAAGTAATGATTTACAATGACAGGTTATTTCATGATGCAAGTGCATACTTTTCCAAATTCCTACTCCATGGAGCTAGACTCAAACAGTCAGAGAGAAAGATTAGGAGACATGTCTGTAACTCGGCTGCCGCGGCCAAAGTGCTATTCATCAATAATTTTCACGTGCACATTAGGCATTGTACAGACAGTCCGCGCTCGATCACGATATAGGACAGTGTCAAGTCTGAATCGTCGGTACTTTTGCATCAGTTTGCCCCATGGGCAGAGGAGCTACCAACTGCCCATTGTGAAGGACCCGCACCCCGACGCCCCCAAGGTCATAACAAGACCCACACTAGTCTACTCGCACCTGCACAAAGGTGTGTTCAATCTCCTAGGCAACTTGGCCTTACAACAGTCCACAGGACATTCACAATGCATAAGACTCTGCATGAACATGTTTGATTCAAAATTTCATACAATTCCATAATATGCCACAATAGGCCAAAATAAGCATCAATATACAAATGGTCACTCACATGGACCCATAACATTGTAATATAAAAATCAAATCATTTGGTACATTCTTAGGTTCATTATGAATCCTAACTTAGAATTTGTTTCCCTTTTCAAGGTTCATGTCTAATCCAATTTGTACAATTAACTAAATCTCCCAAGGCAATTTAATTTCTTACAACTTGTAAATTATTTAAGTCCTTAGACCTCACACTCTCTTGTTCTTTACTCACTTGCCATTACCTCAAGTCTTATGACTATCTCACTCTTAGTCTTTTAAGATTTATGAAACCCTTGATTATATTAAATTTTTCCAATTTATTAATTCCCTATCTCATTACATAGGCTTTTAATTGCATAATTACTTATGCTTCCAAGTTACCAAGGTTACATATTTACACCTAAAAGGCCTTAGAGGCCGTGGCCTCACAAGTGTTTCCATTCCAAATTCATTTAAGTCATCACATTACATGACATTCTCTTAATTCATTTAATTGTCCACTTATTAAATTAGTTCACCAAGAACCCGAATTTCCTTGACTCAAAACCGTAGCCTCCCTAGGAATTCCCATTTCAAGTTTTTCTTCCATTGATTTCATTTTGTCACTCAATTAATTTAAGTCTTATGCTCATCAAAATTTGTTCACAAATTACCCCTTCTTCAAGCTCAAAACCGTAGCCCTCCAAGAGGGATTCTCAAATATTTTTCTTCCATTTTCAATCACATAATCCAATCCAATATACCATTATATACAACAAATCAATCCAATAGCATAAACAACATAAAATCAATACACAAACATTCTAATTACAAAATCAAAGAAAAACCCTCTTTAGGGTTTTTCCACAACCAACACAATCAAGGTTCCTAGATGCTAAGAGAGGTTGAGGAGGAGTGTCTTCCTCTTACCCAAATGAAGAAATCAAGAGAAATCCCAAGAAAGCTCCTTGAAATTTCGGATTGCTCCTCCAAGAAACCCTAGAAATTTCAACTTTGTTAAATCAACATCAATGCTTGAAAAAAAAGAACATGGATGGCCACCAAGGAGACCATGACCATGAAAATGAAGAGAAGAGAAGAGAAGAGAAGTTTTGAAACTTACCCAAAAAGCTCAAAGCTTAAAGCTTGGAGAAAGTGATGAAGATGGTGTATTTTCAAGAAACTCCAAGAAGGAAAGATGTTTAGAATGATGAGAGGATTAAGAAATGTGCTTGGTTAAAATTTTTGTGAAGATTGAGTGGGGAGAGGGAGGGGTTGCCATAGCTTAGGGTAGAGAGAAGGAAGAGAAAACCAAAATGAAGAAGAAGGAAGAAGGATGAGAGAGAAAGACTTTGGTGAATTTTTGGAAATTAGATGATAATATGAATAAATGAAACAAGCTAATTCCCCCCTTTGAGTGGGCTGCTGCCATGCTGGAGAGAGAGAAGAGAGGGAGAGTGTGTTGGCTTCACATGAAAGCTAAGGGCATTTGGGTCATTGTTTGGTCAAAGCTTCTCAAAGAAGCTTTGATTATTTAACATTAAGTTTGAATTAAAGTGGATTGATTAGACATAAAGTAGATTGCATTAGGATAATGTGATAAGATTTTTATTACATGCTATTATCTAATGGATAATAGTTACAATTGACAGAAGTCAGTATTTAATTAATCTGACAGATAAATTTTTCGCAGTATTATTTTATTTTATCTATTAGAATTTCTCCAAAAACGTGGAATCTCGTAAATTGTGTCCAACCTCGGGTTTAGTAAGATCCCCCATTGACATGTTCATAGTCCAAGGTTCCCAGAGAAAACATCGCATTTCTCCAGTTTCGCTCAGTGCGCATGCAAAACGAGGAATATACTAAAATATTCGACATTTTCAGAAAATTGCCAGAAAATTCTCAAAATTTACAAATATTATAAAACGACTATTCATCATATAATTTTTCAATTTTTGAAGCATTGCAGTCATTTTCTTGACTCTGCTAAATGTTTGCGTAAAACGAGAAATATATTAAAATATTTATCGTTTCCGAAAAATTCTAGAAAAATTCACATAAATCACAAATATTAGAAAATGACTATTTGTGGTGAAATAAATAATTTCTGAAACGTTACACTGACCTCATCAATTCTCAGCTCAGTGTACACGTAAAACGAGAAATATATTAAAATATTCGACATTTCTGAAAAATTCCAAAAAAATTCCTAAAAATCGAGAATATTATAAAATGATGATTTATAACTAAACAGATATTTTTCGGGGTGTTACAAGTAGCATGAGTGCTACAACTAGTGGGGATGGGGTTTAGCTATTTGTAATTTGTTTTGTTGAAGGTACTACTAGTATTTGACTATTTGTAATTTGTTTTGTTTTACATGTCTGTAGACTAAGATTGTTTGCGAAGAGGTGATATAAAGATTCCCTTATTGTCGTATAATGGTAACATTTCTTACTTTGCTTTTGATAATTTTGTTAATGCCATTCATGGAAGTTCTGTTTTTCTTACCTTTACTTTTTCTTTTCATGTATATTTATTTCATTAAAAAGTCCCCTTCCCAATTAAAACAACAAATTACTGATCATACTAAAACAAACCCACACTTCACACCTGTAATGCGCTACTATTCGATGACAGGTTCAACCTTTGTGTCCTTTTATTTTCTGTTCTATTGCCATTTATTTTATTATTAAGTTTATTATTTTGTGTAATTTTGTTTTATGTGAATTTTTAATTTTGATTTTTAATTTGAGTTTGGATTGACTAGGAAATTTTGTAACATCCCAAATTTCATTTTTTCTAAATATATATGAATTTTTGTTAATTTTTCTGAATTTTTTATTATTTTAATATTATTTCGGGCTGCATGTGGGCGAGGCGAGCCCAAAAAAATAAAATTTTTTCGGGGCTGAAAAATTTTGGGCTGTTGATCCGAGATTGAGAGAGCTTACTAAACCCGAAACCGGAAACAATTTTTAAAATTTTCTTTTACAGTGATTTTTGTGTTGTTTTATTATCGATTGGGTAAAACTATTATCCATTGGACAATAAACACTGGCTTTATAAGCAGTAACCATTATCCATTGGTTAATATCTACAGAAAAATATCTTGTTTGCACCAATAGGAAGAAAACTTCAAGGCTAAGCAAAATGGTGGTCAAACATGATGAATATGACAACTTTATGATGAGCCAATGAGATCTAGTCTCACTTAGTGGCTTTGACTCACCATTTACATCCAATAGAAACCAAGATGCTAGCCACCCAACCTATAGGAAACAAGCTTGTTTAGCAAGCTTGGTGAAAGTCTAACAAGATGACTTTGACTCCATGTAAAGAACCAATGGAAAGTTAGCTTCATAGCTAAGTTTGGAGGCTTTGAACTTGGACACCCTTGAAGACTAGGGGACTCCACGACCAAGGTTTGAAGGAGGGGGGTCCTAGGACTTCATTTCATTTCTATCATCATCTTCTCTTTCTATCAAAGAAGCTAAGCCAAAAACTCTCTTATTTTTCTGTCCACCCTAGCTCATGGCCAAGAGACCAAATACACACTTCCAAACTTCAATAATTCCAACCAACCTCACTTCTTGAATCCCTATACAATTCTAAGACACTATGTAGTTGTGATCAACATCTAGTTCCATCATTTTCTATCTTTTCTTCAAGCTTAAAGTTTGAAGGTTTTTAAGGTGAAGTATTTGATCTTCATTTTTAATATTGTTTCAAAGTTCTAACCATAATTTTGAGCCATGGTTATCTTAGTTTAAACCCTTGGATGATATTATTATATGTTTTTTTTGTTTTTAAGTTCAAGTTGGTGGTGAAAGCTTGGATCAAAAAGCCAACCAAGGAGCTTTGGACATCATCCAAGGTAAGAGGGAGACTTAACCTCATCAACCACTCATGGTGGTGAGGGACGAATTTGTGTGTGTGAATAATTCATGTGAGGGTTGTTCACTTGTTTTTATAAATTTAGTGCTGTGTGTTTATTTATTTTATTTGATTTTATAGCTTTGATATTATGCATGAACTTATTAGAATAGATTTATGATGATTGATGCATGTTATATGATGTGAATCATGTTAGAAAGGAATTGATTTTGGTCTCCAATGGACCATGAGGCTCATGGCCTGCATGCCCCAAAATGGGTATTCCAAATGAAAATATTTTATTAAGTATAGATTTAGAGGATTTAGGTGATAATAAATTGGATTAAGGATTTTACAAAGGAAATGGAAAAGGAAAAGAATAAAGATATTATGATTAACAACAAAATGGATTTCGGCCAAGATGAGGAAAAATAAATTGGAAAGTGAAATGGAACTTAAAGTATTTTTACTTAAGGGGATTTTAGCAAGAGTAATGAAAAAAGGTTTTATATAATAAATGTTTTGTGAAGAATGTTGGAAAACATTATTTTGAACGGTTGTTAGTAAAAGAAACGGAAATAAGTTACAAATTTTAAGGTATTTTATTTAAGTGGATATTTATTAAAATAAATGGAAAAGATTTTATTAAATTAAAGTAATACCAATTTTGAGAAAAACATAAGAAAATATCAATTAGATGTGTTTTATTGAGAAAAATAGGAATTTGAATTCCAAATTATATTTTAAACATAGAAAGTTTCAAAATTGAATTTAAAACGTCAAGAAATATTTTATACAGTGAAAAATAGTAGAAAAACCTTATGCATTTCAAAAATGTGGATTTTTGAGCTACGCGATTTAGAAAATATTTAAATATTTTTATGCGATTGAGAAAATGTTGAAAAATATTTACGCGACTTGAAAATGCAACAAAAATGTTGTGCGATTGTAAAAACGCGATAAAGAATACAATAGAATTACTGTCAGGCCAATGTATTGGACCCGAAAACATAAGTTGTGACTTTAGCCTGTAATTGGCTTGTTTATGCATTGAGCATGCATTGTGAAAGTCTAGTGGACTATATTAAGGCGGGTGGCCTAGGAGTTGAATTACACCTTAATGCAGGTGTGATAGGCATAATGTAGGTCACTTGTTGGCCTTGGGGGCGTCGGGGTGCAAGTTTTTCATAATGGATAGTTGGTAACCCCATTGTGCCATGGATCAGACCGATGCAATGCACTGACAATTCGGACCGAGACACTATTCTTAATTGTAACACCCCAAAAATTAATAATTTTATGATAAATAGTTGTTTTATAATATTCGTGATTTTTGTGAATTTTTTTGTATTTTTCTGTGAATGCAGAATATTTTAATATTATTTTTTGTTTTACGTGTGCACTGAGTGGAGCTGGGAAAATGAGATATTTTTCCCGAGAACCTTGAATTGTGGAAACGTCGACGGAGGATCTTACTAAACCTAAGGCCAGACATGATTTATGAGATTTCACGTTTTTTGAGATTTTTATCTGATAAATAAAAATCACAGAATAATTTTATTATTCGTTGGACAATAAATATAAGTTTTTGGTAACTATAATTTCTGTCCACTGATAATAAATCCGATACTGTGTTAGTCATATTTTAGAGAACGCTTTAATGACATCACTTTAACTTTTCAAAGGGAGGAAGCTTCCTAGCACCTTCCTTTTGGCTTGTTGGAGAAGCTTGGAGGAAGCTTCCTTGCACTTTCCTATTGGCTTCTTCAAGAAGCCACATTTCTTCTCTCCTCCTCTCCACCACACATTTTGAGGGCTCTTTGTGGCCACAGATTTTAATTCACACACTTACACAAAATACACCTAATTATATATTTCACTTCATTTCACTTTACTATCACTCTCTCTCTCTACACTTTTCTCTCAACCATTTTTCTCCTCCTTCTCTCTAACTCCACGGCAATACCCATTTTGAGAGCCAAAATTTGTGCTTCTCACTTTACCATCTTCATTCCAATTTCAAAGACACAAAAGCTAATACTTTCGCTCTCTATTTTCTCTCTTCATCTTTTTCTCTTCTTCTCTTCTTCTCTACCCTTTCCATTCTGACGGCCATGGAGGCTTGAAGGTGGCCAAACTCTTCACCTTACTTCATTCTACTACTCATTTGTTCATCTCATCATCCCTATTAAAGAGATCAAGCAAAAAGCTCTCACCTTTCTCCTTGGAGGCTCACGACCTCACCCATCAAATACACCCATCCATCTTCTTTAATTCCAACCAACCATTGATCTCGAATCTAGACACCATTCTAAGCAACTTTCATGTTGTGACCATAACCAAAATCTACCATTTTCGTTTTGCTCCATCAAGCTTCAAAGTTGGACACTTTAAGGTAAACTTCATAGCTTTTCCACCTTTTCTCCTCATTTTCGTGATCCTTGATCTCTTAGGCGATCAAGGGTCCCTTTTCTAAGCTTTGATGATGATTTTGGTAAGTTTTTGTTACCAAGTGGCTTCCAGTACTCAAGAGGGGGGGTGAATTGAGTAACAAAAAACTTTTGCAAAAGCTTTAAACAAATAAACTTTGCTCAATATAAATATTAAAGAACGTAGAAGAGATGAGAAGAATGAAGAACAATTAATAAATAAATTGCAGGAATCAATAAATAAAGTGCATAAAATAAAGAGAATAAGGGAAGGAAAACAGGCACAAAATTTATCCTGGTTCGACCACCAACCACTTGTGGCCTACGTCCAGTCCCCGAAACACAGTTCGAGATTTTTCACTATTCAAGACAAACTTAAACAACAGGTGCTTGCAACCTTTACAATACGGAGCACTTTTCACACACAGGGAAACTCTACCCTTGTGCTCAAGCCTCAATTAAACAAAAGGGATACCTCACCCTTATACAATCCTTGGGGATACCTCACCCTCAATATACGAGAAACAGATAAAGAGATGAAATGAAACTCTCACTAAGAGTAGATAAATACAAATTGAAGTGCTAAAGAGCTGTTTCTCAAATATCTCAAGAATTAAACAATTATAAGTTCAGAAAAAGAAAGAATAAAGCAGAGCACGTTTTCAAGCAAGCAAAAATGATCTCAATGTTCAGGGGGTTTTTCAGAGAAGTCCCAGGCCTCTATTTATAGAGCTCGTGGAAGAAAATGGCCGTTGGGAGCAATTAATAACGTTTAAAACTTCCTGATTCTCGTATGGAATTTGAAAACTCAACTCTGATTCTCGTGGGGTATTCGAATGCCGAAGGAGGTATTCGAATACCTCTGTCAAAAACTCTTTTAGAAAACCTGATTAAGTTGGGGTTATTCGAATACAGTCAAGGGTATTCGAATACCTCATTAAAACAAGGCATATTTCGAAAACATGGTATTCGAATACCATATGGGGTATTCGAATGCCTCATTTAAAAAGGTTCATTCTGAAATTAAGTTATTCGAATAGCATATGGGGTATTCGAATGCCTCTGTTTTGGCACAGCAGAAAATTTCAGTTACGAATCAGGTTATTCGCATACCATATTGAGGTATTCGAATACCTCAGTTAAAAACAGTTCAAAATCCTTTCCAAAAAGCTTCGAAATGCTTGTTTTTAACCTTTAAAACATTTGATCTTTTAAGAACTTCAGTTTAAGTTATTTTTAATCATTTGAGATATTTAATTGATGTGACTCCATACATGATAGATCCTAAGTCCTAAAGCTAATCTTTAAACACTTGGACTTGGTCTTCTCATCATCCTCATGTTTGTTATCATCAAAATACATCTTCATTGTTGCGTAGCAAACACATTCTCCCCTTTTGATGATGACAAACTATCATAGAGAAAAGCATCGATGAGAAATAATTAGAATTCACAAAGTAAGAGGCTTACATTTATATCTAATATGTGCGTGGCGTAGCTCCCCCTTAATGTTGGAATCCAATAATAGTTATTTTAAACCTGTCTTTTCTCATAGTTATATTTTTCTCCTCCTTTGGCATAATAAAAAAGATACAACAAAATATAATGTATAAAGGAGGCAATAAGCATAAAGAGAAACTGATTGTATTAATAATTTGCCAATATACATAATATAATGAAAGAGTAAACAGCTAATACAAAAAGGCATCCAAATAAGAACAAAGCCTAGAAAGAGGCATCTGGCGGAGGAGGAGGGGAATCAGAACCCCGTGAAGATAGCAAAGCACGCAAAGCAGCTTGCTCACGCTCAACACCATCAAGTCTGTCAAACGGGCGAGAAGGTGTGTTCCAAATAAGCTCGGTTATCCTCCATGTAAGCACGGTTGGCACAGTAAAGTGGCCATGACTTGATCCAGTGACCGAACCGGCGGCGGGAGCAGGGGGCGGCGGGGCCGGCGGTGTCGAGGCGGCGGGGGGCTCGGAGAGAGCGGCAACAACAGCGGGGGGGCGGCGAGGATCGGGGGTCGTCCTCATCATCGTCAACTTCAAGCGGGAATACCCAGCCTTCATCAGTCTTTATCATCTTTATTCGGTTCAGCGTATAAGAGCCAAACACATTGTGATGGGTCAGCTGAGTTTTTCGCTCAGTCTCCACAATTTGCGGATACTTGCCTAGGAAGGCAGTGATAATCACCCCATAAGGTAGCTCTGAGCGTTCTTTTCCCTTAGCTCTCATCATATGCTTCATAATGAATACGGGCCAGTTTATCTGGTATCCTTTCTTCAGGATCCACAGCATAAACACATCATCTTCACTCAGGTAGGCGTAGTTCCCACCTCTAGGAGCTAAGATGTGGGCATAAGCATAATGCAAGAGCCTGTCCGGCTCTTCATCATGCCCCCTTTGACTCCCTTTTGAGTCGGAGGTAATGCCAACCAGTGTCTAAGAACATCTTCAATGGCTCGAATCTTGTCGAACCGCTGGACAAACTCTTCACAGTCTTCATTGTTACGGACGAGATTCTAAACCGAAGAAGCGAACCCAGTCCTGAGGAGTGATCACAATGTGCTGATCACAGACGTCAGAGTGAAGTTCCAGTCCTTCAATCCTCAAGTTGCAGTAGAACATTTTGACCAGATCGGGATAGAGGACCGCCTTATAGGAGCAAAATCGTAGCACGCCCTGGATGTCCAGCTGGTGTAGGAAATCAAAGCCACCTTCTTTTTCAAAGAATGCCAAGTCTAGATACTTGGGCTGCACAAGGTTGCGTTCTCTGAAATGAGAAATGAAGCGTCCAAGCGTTTCTGGGTGAGAGGAGAGCCTTCGCAGATCCAATGGGTTGTTGCAAGGCGCGGTTTTTGTGCGAGCACGCTTGGAGGAGGAAGCCATGGATGAAGGTTGAAGATGAGAGGAGTGGGTTTGAAAAGAGAGGGAGTAACGGTTGGGTCAGACGAAGGAGAGGGTATTCGAATAGGAGAACGGGAGATGAAAGAACGGGAGAAAAGAAATGAGGGAGATGAGTGAACGGGTGTGCGAAGGAGTTTATATAAAACTTAGACCCAAGGTATTCGAATGCCTCAATTGGTATTCGAATACTGCTGTTTGGAAATGCAAAGGTCAGGGCTCTCTTGAAAGAAGGTATTCGAATACTTCGTAGGTATTCGAATAGACCGTCCAAAAATCCAAAAGGATTGGCCCAGATAGCGGGTATTCGAATACCGCTAGGGTATTCGAATACACCAGAGACAGGAACAAAAGCCTGATAGCAAGAGGCTTCAGGTTATTCGAATAACCACTAAGGTATTCGAATACACCTGGTTAATAAACTATGAAAGCATGCAAGAAAATGATGGTATTCGAATACCAGATGAAGGTATTCGAATAACTTAGATAGAAAAACATAAAACTTACGTCCAGAATGCAATTTTGAAGAAGAAAACTTACCCAATTAAATGAGTACCTGCAAAACAGAATGGAGGATATCTCCGACGCTCAAGTCAGTAACAATTTAAAGATCAATAAAACAATAAATGAGTATTAAATTAAATACACGATTGATCCAAAATGCCAAGTTCTCTTCTTAAATGAAAGAACGAATCTTTAGGTAAAGGTTTTGTGAAAATATCAGCAAGTTGATTATTGGTTTCAACAAATTCTAACACACAATCACCTTTTTGAACATGATCTCGTATAAAATGGTGCCTTATCTCAATGTGCTTAGTCCTAGAGTGCATAATGAGATTCTTTGTCAGATTGATTGCACTAGTATTATCACATCTTATAGGGATGTGATTAAGTGAAAGACCAAAGTCTAGAAGTTGTTGCTTCATCCATAGAATTTGAGCACAACAACTTGGGCTACGCCACATATTCAGCCTCGGCGGTGGATAAAGCCACGCTATTTTGTTTCTTGCTATGCCAAGAAACTAAGGAATTGCCAAGCGGTGACATGTTCCACTAGTGCTTTTCCGATCCAATTTGCATCCAAACAAAATCGAGTCGAATAACCAATAAGACTACAAGTGGCACCTTTGGGGTACCACAAGCCCACTTGTGTAGTGCCACCTAGATATTTCATAATTCGTTTTTGACACTTAAATGAGACTCTTTAGGATTAGCTTGATATCTAGCACACATGCATACGCTAAACATTATATCGGGCCTACTAGCGGTGAGATAGAGAAGAGATCCAATCATACCTCGATATTTAGTAATTTCTACGAGAATTACCTGCCGTCTTTATCCAAGTAACACGAAGTACTCATTGGTGTAGCCATGTGCTTTGAGTTGTCCATTCCAAACCTCTTGAGAAGTTCTTTGCAATACTTTGTTTGGCTAATGAACGTTCCACTCTTTGTTTGTTTGATTTGAAGTCCAAGGAAGAAATTGAGTTCTCCCATCATGGACATTTCGAATTCGCTTTGCATGATTTTGGCAAATTCCTTGCACAGATTTTCGTTAGTAGCACAAAAAATGATATCGTCTACATATACTTGTACAAGGAGTATATCATGGTTTTTATTTTTAATAAAAAGAGTCGTGTCAACCTTACCTCTTGTAAAATCGTGTTCTAAAAGGAACTTACTTAACCTTTCATACCAAGCTCGTGGAGCTTGTTTTAAGCCATACAAAGCCTTTTTCAATTTGAAAACATGGTTAGGTAGATCATAATTTTCAAAACCTGGAGGTTGGTCAACATATACTTCCTCTTGAATAAAACCATTTAAAAAAGCACTTTTAACATCCATTTGATATAATTTAAAATCCATGATGCGAGGCAAAAGCAAGTAACATCCTAATAGCTTCTAATCTAGCTACAGGTGCATAGGTTTCTTCATAGTCTATACCTTCTTCTTGATTATAACCTTTTGCTACAAGTCTAGCTTTATTTCTTGTTATTATGCCAGCTTCATCAAGTTTGTTTCTAAACACCCATTTAGTACCGATAATAGGATGATTATTAGGCCTAGGAACTAGTTCCCAAACTTGGTTTCGTTCAAATTGATTTAATTCTTCTTGCATAGCTAGAAACCAATGTTCATCATTAAAGGCTTCATTAATGTCTTTAGGTTCGATTTGAGAAACAAAGGCTAAGTGGTTACATGCATTTCTAATGGAGTTTCGAGTACTTACACCTTTGGATACATCACCTATTACTTGATCAAGCGGATGATATTTTGAGGTACGCCATTCTTTGGGAAGCTCCAAAGCTTGTGAATCCTCTTGTCTTTGTTTATCTTCTTGCTCCTTGATTTCTTTTTCCTTGCTATCCAAATGTGTTTCCGCTAAGGCTTCTGCAACATCATCAATAACAAGATCCTTTCTCGATCCATTTGGGTCAGTTTCATCAAATGCAACATGTATAGATTCTTCAATAGTCATAGTTCTTTTACTATATATACGAAAAGCCTTACTATGATTTGAATAACCAAGAAATATACCTTCATCAGACTTAGCATCAAACTTGCCTAAGTTATCTTTTCCATTATTTAAAACAAAACATTTGCATCCAAAAACATGAAAATGTGCGACATTTGGCTTTCTTCCCTTGTATAATTCATATGGGGTTTTCTTTAAAATAGGCCTTATAAGGGCCCTGTTCATAACATAACAAGCTGTATTTACAGCATCCGCCCAAAAATACTTAGGAAGAGCAGCCTCATTAAGCATAGTTCTCGCCATTTCTTCTAAAGAACGATTTTTCCTTTCTACAACTCCATTTTGTTGTGGAGTTCTAGGGGCAGAGAAATTATGATTAATGCCATGTTCATCACAATAATTTTCAAAAACATTGTTTTCAAATTCGCCACCATGATCACTTCTTATAGAAGAAATTTGAAAACCTTTTTCGTTTTGAATAACTTTGGCAAGTCTTTTAAATGCTAGAAATGCATCATTTTTATTTGCAAGAAATAAAGTCCATGTAAACCTAGAAAAATCATCCACAATCACTAAAGCATAGTAATTCCCACCAAAGCTCATAGTTCTAGAGGGTCCAAACAAATTCATGTGCAAAAGTTGTAAAGGTCTAGTAGTTGAAACTATATTTTTTGATTTAAAAGAGACCTTTATTTGTTTACCCTTTTGACATGCATCACATAATTTATCTTTAACAAAATTAAGCTTTGGTAGTCCAATTACTAACTCTTTAGAGACTAACTTCCTTAGGTGATCCATGTGAATGTGTGCAATTCTCCTATGCCATAACCATGAATCATCATTCTTACTTAAAAGGCATTTCGCATCATTTGAGGATATATCATCAAGACTAATCATATAAATATTATTTATTCTATGACCAATGAATTTAACATGTTTATCATTTTTATCTTCAATTATGCAACAATTTGAATCAAAAAATACCTTATTTCCTTTGTCACATAATTGGCTAATACTAAGAAGGTTATGTTTTAAGCCTTCAACAAGCAACACATTTTCAATAGAGGAATTTGGATTCTTGCCAACTTTTCCGATTCCAAGAATTTTTCCCTTGTTGTTGTCTCCATAAGTAACATGTCCATGATTCTTGGGAATAAGCATGGTGAATTTTGAGTCGTCTCCAGTCATGTGCTTGGAACAATTCTTTGTCAAGATACCAATTTGAGCTCCGGCTTTCAAGCACACCTACAACACAATTTTAATTTTTAACCTTTGGTACCCAAATTTTCTTGGGTCCTTGAGTGTCAGTTTTAGGCAATGTACCCTTTGGAACCCAAACCATTTTTGTCCCAATTTTTGTATTAACATTCTTTCTAGCATTGCATGTTGAAGCACTATGACCTTTCTTTCCACAGTAAAAACATTTAATAAATGGACTGCTGGAAGTACTTGAATAAACGAAAAAATTTTCTAAGATTTATGTTGATTTTTCGGGTTATAACCAATTCCAGCTTTTTCAAAAACAACCCTTTGTTTCCCTAATATTATATTTAGATTATCTCTCCCAGAAGTGAATTTGGCAAGGGTGTTCTTTAAGTCTTCAATTTCTTTCTCAAGTGTATGACATGAAGAACAAGAATATGAAGTAGAAGCATGTGAGGGATGAGATGAGCATGCATCAAGAATTCCCAAAGTTTCATTTTTAATTTTTAATTCTTCAATCTCTTTATTTAAAATAAGAATTTTATTTTCTAAAGAAGAGATTTTTTTCTTAGAAGAAGAAATTTGTTTTGTGAGTTTTAAAGATTCATCATGCAGTTCTTCAAAGGCATCTTGTAACTCATCATAAGAAGGTAGTAAAGTAGAGTTAGAACTTACCTCATTTTCGCTTTCTTCTTCTTCTTCTCCTTTGGCCATGAGACAAAGTTGAGCTTCTTCGCTATATGAGATTTGTCAGTTGAATCCATGTCGTTTTCATCCCATGCTATATAGGCTTTTCTTCCTTTTCTTTCTTTGAAGGGCTTCTTCTCAAGTCTCTCTTTCTTCTTTTGGTAACGGGCATTCCATTTTCATGTGACCAGGCTTGCCACATTCATAGCAAGTAGGAGTTGATGAAGCTCCTTCGCCTTTGTAATGAGTCTTCTTCGGAGGGAAGGAGGTCTTCTTTGCATTCCCTTTTTCTTGAGAAATTTACCAAATTTTTTAACTAATGAGACTAATATTTTCTTCGTTTACCTCAATGTTTTCTGAGCTTTCTTCATCTTCATCATCATTGTCAATTGTTGAGGAAGTGGCTTTGAGCGCTATCCCTTTTTTCTTTTTATCGTTTTCTTCGCTTTGACTTAATCTGCTCAATTCTAGTTCATGTTCATGAAGTTTTCCAAAAAGGGTAGCTAATGACATGGTTGTCAAGTCCCTTGATTCTGAAATTGCTGTCACCTTGGGCTGCCAAATCCTGCTTAAACATCTTAACACTTTATTAATCAAATCTTCGTTAGTAAAACTTTTTCCTAAAGATACAAGATGATTAACAATGTGGGTGAACCTCTTTTGCATTTCTTGAATGCTTTCTCCTTGGTTCATTCTAAACAGTTCATATTCACGAGTTAGAGAATTGATTCTCGACCTCTTAACTTCACTAGTACCTTCATGGGTAACTTGTAAAGTGTCCCACATTTCTTTAGCGGTTTTGCAATTAGAAATTCTAAAAAACTCATCATACCCCAAAGCAGTGGTAATGATGTTTTTAGCTTTTAAATTATATTGGACTTTTCTTTTATCCTCATCAGACCAATCACTTCTAGGTGTCTCGGTTTTTACACCATCGATAACGCGTGTAGGTATAAATGCTAGTTTTCGACAACATCCCACACATCTAGATCAATAGCTTCGATGAAGATTTTCATTCTTTTCTTCCAATATGCGTAACCATCCCTATTGAAAAAGGGTGGTCGGTTTATGGAAGATCCCTCTGAAAAACAATTTAAGGAAGCCATGTTCTCTTGAAGCGGCTAAGCTCTTTATACAAGAGTCTAGCTCTGATACCACTTGTTACCAAGTGGCTTCCAGTACTCAAGAGGGGGGTGAATTGAGTAACAAAAAACTTTTGCAAAAGCTTTAAACAAATAAACTTTGCTCAATATAAATATTAAAGAACGTGGAAGAGATGAGAAGAATGAAGAACAATTAATAAATAAATTGCAGGAATCAATAAATAAAGTGCATAAAATAAAGAGAATAAGGGAAGGAAAACAGGCACAGAATTTATCCTGGTTCGACCACCAACCACTTGTGGCCTACGTCCAGTCCCCGAAACACAGTTCGAGATTTTTCACTATTCAAGACAAGCTTAAACAACAGGTGCTTGCAACCTTTACAATACGGAGCACTTTTCACACACAGGGAAACTCTACCCTTGTGCTCAAGCCTCAATTAAACAAAAGGGATACCTCACCCTCAATATACAGAAACAGATAAAGAGATGAAATGAAACTCTCACTAAGAGTAGATAAATACAAATTGAAGTGCTAAAGAGCTGTTTCTCAAATATCTCAAGAATTAAACAATTATAAGTTCAGAAAAAGAGAGAATAAAGCAGAGCACGTTTTCAAGCAAGCAAAAATGATCTCAATGTTCAGGGGGTTTTTCAGAGAAGTCCCAGGCCTCTATTTATAGAGCTCGTGGAAGAAAATGGCCGTTGGGAGCAATTAATAACGTTTAAAACTTCCTGATTCTCGTATGGAATTTGAAAACTCAACTCTGATTCTCGTGGGGTATTCGAATGCCTGAAGGAGGTATTCGAATACCTCTGTCAAAAACTCTTTTAGAAAACTGATTAAGTTGGGGTTATTCGAATACCAGTCAAGGGTATTCGAATACCTCATTAAAACAAGGCATATTTCGAAAACATGGTATTCGAATACCATATGGGGTATTCGAATGCCTCATTTAAAAAAGTTCATTCTGAAATTAAGTTATTCGAATACCATATGGGGTATTCGAATGCCTCTGTTTTGGCACAGCAGAAAATTTCAGTTACGAATCAGGTTATTCGAATACCATATTGAGGTATTCGAATACCTCAGTTAAAAACAGTTCAAAATCCTTTTCCAAAAAGCTTCGAAATGCTTGTTTTTAACCTTTAAAACATTTGATCTTTTAAGAACTTAAAATTTAAGTTATTTTTAATCATTTGAGATATTTAATTGTGACTCCATACATGATAGATCCTAAGTCCTAAAGCTAATCTTTAAACACTTGGACTTGGTCTTCTCATCATCCTCATGTTTGTTATCATCAAAATACATCTTCATTGTTGCGTAGCAAACACAGTTTTGATGTCCTTAGGGTTTCCTTGAAGGTGTAGTATGAAAATATCTACAAGGGACCAAAAGGCTTGCTTTCTTGTGTTGTCTTCCTTAGGTAAGAGGTAGATAATCCTCTTCAACCTATCTTGGTAGTGAGGAAATGTTTTTGGTGTTGTTGATGAGGAATCCATGTGAGGATTGCTCTCTTTGTTGTGTTGTTTTTCATGATTGTGCATTTATTTGGACTTGTATGAGTTATTGGTTGTCTTTGCATGTCTTGATGGTTATGGATTGTATATATATCTTGTTTGGATTAATATATGGAAAATGTAGGGTTTCCTACCATTTTGGGGATCACGGCCTTAGGGCTAATTTTTAGGAATTCAAGTGTGATTTTGGAGACATTGGAACTTAGGTGATTAGGTGTTAAGGAATTAATAATTGTAATGGAAAAGATTTGAGACTTCTACCCAAGGGAGGCTCATGGCCTCTATGGGGGCTTAATGGTCCAAGTTGTGATTCTTGGTGCAACATTGGGATTTAAGTGATCAACATTATGGTGAAAGAAAAAGGGTTAGACTTTTATTATAATGAGGCTCAAGGCTTTTTGAGGGAAAATGTCACAAAATGTAGTGCTAAATGGGAGACTTAGATGACTGGGAAATTTTAGATTCCTTAGGAGTTCATAAAATGGAAATAATAAAGGAAAAGACTTTATCCTATGGATTAGAGTGATTTTTAACATAAGGGAAGAACAAGAGAATTTGTATACTCTTAGAGAAATTTTAAGTGAGCATAATTGATTAGATTAAGGAACTTAATCAATCTAAAGGAATGAAGATTTAATAAGGACTTCAAGAGAATCCCTCAAGATAAATAAATTCATAAGGGATGTTAATTAAGGTGAAACTTTATAATGACTTCATGAGAGATGTTAATCAAAGCAAAACTTTATGAAGGTTTTATAAGACTTGTTAAGTTAAAGTGAAACCCTGAAATAGACCTATAAAAGTGTGTTATCACTCTTGAGAAAATTAATACTATGCTATTGTGGGTTCGTGTTTGGACTAAAATTCTGTTGATGTTTAAATTGGCCAAATTGCTGCGTGTTATGGAAAATATATCATTATTGTTGGATATACATGATTGTGCATGGAGTCAACATGCATTGAACATTATACACCTTCGGTTATTGTGCCGATGTGCTAAACCTAGGTGGATCAGTGTTATTATGTAATTGTATGGGCTGTTACGTAATATCATTGATACTAGTGGTATTAGGCAATTGTATGGACGATTGTTTTAATATCATTGGGGACAGTACAATGATGGCTTGAGTTATGCATATTTGCATTGAACAATTTGCTTAGTCGATGACTGTTAAAAGGCTGGATGAGCCTATGATTATGCATTGAATCAGTATGCATTGAACAAATTGCTCAGTCGATGATTATTAAGAGGTTGTATGAGCCTATGAACGAGAATTGATTATAGTGCGATCCAGTGGAAGGATCTTAGGGTGCGTCAGGGCGCGGTGATCCCTCTAGTGACTTGTTTTGTGACATTATATACCCCTAGTCGGAAAGCAGATTGCAACGCACTGACGAGGAACCAATAAGCACTATTCACTTTGTGATCCCGTAGACTGTCATTGAGGAGGGGCAGATCTTCTGGAACGTTCATCTTTGAAATGGAATAGAAAATCTTGGTACCAAGTGCATATGCATTGTGAGTCGGCATATCATTTGGCACTCATTTATATGATAATTATACTATTGTGTTATTGATGTCATGATTATTTGAAATGTTTTAATTGTTCATTATCTGAGATTCTGTTGCTGTTTCCCTTATTGTATGTGATTACTACTGCTTAAATGTTATTGCTCTGCTATGTGGGCACTCTGCGCCATCCTGTTTCTTTACTACCATAATGGGTAATGTAAGTAGGAAGTCTTACCTCTTTCCGTATCTTTGTATTTCTGTTATATATATATATATATATTTGTTAAAAGATCGTGAGGAAGAAGACGAGGGACTACACCCTTACTGATTGGATTGGGCCGATTCACTATTTTCAATATGGCGTCGGGACGAGATTTCTTTGGTTACGCACGGGTGCAACTCCATGGGGGCATTGATGCCTGGCGGTCAACTGGGACACTGAGCATCGTATATATACATGGGGTTGTAGCTTTGTCTGCTAGTAGTACCTATCCCAAGGTTATTACTTTTCCCTTTTGTGCTTTTGTACCCTTCATCTCTTATTTGAATAAAATACTATGTTTCGTGTTATCAGTGCTTTGTGTTAAGGACTAATATATTACATGTGAAATATATTTTTCCTTTAGTAGTTGTATTTTAAATGGTTGAGTACTAAATATGTTTCATTCGGGTCTCATAGTTTCTATCTATGTATAAATGAAATAATTTTTTTGTAAATACTATTTTTGAGACTGTGACACACCTAGATTTAGTGACTATGGTGTAATGACGATTGTGTTGTGGTTATTAAATTAAGGGGTGTTACATTAGGTGGTATCAGAGCAGTTCATCCTGTTGAGTCGGGGTATGAACTTGCTATGTTTAGGCATGTTAGAGTTTTTGTATGTTGTGCACTTCCTTGTCTCTTGATTGAGATGATGGGAAAGGAATGCATGACTTGCCATAGGTTGAATGTTAGTAGCTACTATTATACAGTTGCATGATATTGAGGACTGGCCTACTCAATATGTAATGTTCTGTGTGTACAAGAAACTATGACTTCACCTAGGCGTACTGTACTAGGAGAATAGGAATTCTTTAGTAAGGAGTTCAAGAGGTTTTGGGAAAATCAATCTTTTGGAGAAAGGAATAACTGGTGTAAGTTTGATTTGAGAAGCTGTTTGGGGGTTGACGACTTGCAAGAGGTTATGCCGTAGGAGGCTAAATGAAGAAGCTCGAGTTGGAGACTGTTAGGATTTATGGATTTGACTTATCTTGTTTGGATTGTGTGATTCTTTGTGTTTGGTTTCCGAAAGGAGACAAAGTTGTTTGAAATAAATATGTTTGCTTTGTTGTGTCATGTTTTATCTGTCTTTGAAGAAAATCAATGGCTTGCGGTAGACATACAAGGGCAATGGCTCGTGGTAGATGTACGCATGTGAGCGCAGGAGGAGATAATGGAAGTATGACTGCGGCTGCAGAAGAAATGCAAAGGATAGCTGAGGTGACAACTTACTAAGATCAAAAGGCTACACAACAGCAAGAATTGGAAGTTGAGGTTCAGAATCTGTTGGAGGAAACTCGATTTTGGGGCAACCTTGGACTGTCTAGATTCTAAAGGAGGAATAATAGAAAGGTTAATCAGTTTAAGTAGAAACCGTATTCACAAATATCAGGAAAGCAATCGCAACATCCAACTCATGGAGAAAGTGCTAGTGGCAGTAGATCCAGTCAGACCTCGACATTTTTATCAAGATGTAAGAAATGTGGAAAGAACCACTTAGTGAGAGAGTGTAAGATCAAAGGGATAATCTGCTTCAAATGCGGAAAGCCGGACACGTTTCTAAACATTGTGCTTCAGCAAAAAAGAAGTCTTCTGTTGATAATGTGTGTGTGCTTCAAGATCCCCAACTGAAGGGAAAGATTACACCCTAGATAGAGCGAAGGTTTCCCAGACTGAAAATCTAAACAATGGAGATTGTGCCTCAAGCAACGATCCCGTAACTGTGTTGTACAATTCTGGGGGCAACCTATTTCTTTATAGCGTATGACCGTATGGATCATTTGGATTCATATGTGTCTTCAATTATCTTTGACTTAGTTATTTCTACTTCTGTTACTAAGATTTGTCGTTGACACTTAAGTTTGTTCAATATATCCTATTTCTACTAAAGATCGAATCTTTTGTTGATTTGACTTACTTACCTAAAATCACACATATTAGAGTTCATGATTTTAAGAATAGATTGGTTATTTTCCTAGCTATATCCTACTAGATCATTTCAACGAAGACCTTAGTGTTTCTTGAGACTAAGACTTTTGAATTCATAATGGCTAACAAAGTTAAAGCTTTGTGAGGGAAAGGAATCCCAGGATACATGTTATCTTTTGTGGAGGACAAAAGCAAGGGGAATATAAATGCCACTCTCGTAGTCAATGAGTTTCGCATAATGTGTAACGGCCCTTTTTCTCAATACCCGCAAAGAAGGAACGTCACACTATAATACCTTGAAACATAGTTCGAAACAAATTAAACCGCGGAAAATGGTAATTGCTTTTTTTAAAAAAACTCACAGACCCAGTTCATTTTATGGTTGTTCAAGATCCTTTACCATTGTCGCTATATATATATATTTTTGTTTAATTTAAATCATATCATTACCAAGTAGAGTCAAAAGAGTTAATTTAAGAATCCATTGCGCATAGAGATAATAATTAGAACAGTCGTAATAAAACCGACGTAAGGTAAACCATACACAAATATATATATATCATATCTATATGCATAAGTCTGTTAAGTTACATTCCAAAATATACAAAAAGAAGCAAAAGCTTTATCGACCCAAGGTAGTTACAAATTTACATCCATCAATCTAGCAAAACGTCAGGCTCCCCCAATTGTTGCAGTAGTAAGAACAATTACATTCACAGTTATAAATGTTCATGCTTAATGAATTATGAGACTGACAGTTCACAATGCACAAGGTACCAAAAATCCTACTCCATGGAGCTAGACATTAATGTAACACCCTAAATTTCCTATCTCTTAAACAATAATTTTAACAGTTAACAGAATTTTACTGTTTAGTAATTTCTGGATACTGTAAAATTATTTTAATTATTCCATCAGCGTATTTGATCGTTTTGAGTTATTTACTCTGTGTCAGGAAAATAATAATTTTCGGGCCGGGGAAAACTTTACGTAATTTAATTTTTACAATTAGGTAATTATTTTACGTAATCTAATTTGATATTTGTGTGTTTTCTAATATTTGTGATTTTTCTGAATGATTATGAAATTTTTTACTATCTGTGGGCCCAAGGGATGTATGTGGGCCCGTGTGTGGCATACACGTGGGCCCAAGTGGGTCCGATAAAGTGAAAATTTTTTACGCATAGAAAAATTTGTATTGTTTACGAAGACAGGGGATCTTACTAAACCTGAATCAGGAAACAGTTTTAGAAATTTTCTTGTACTGTGTTTTGTACTGTATTTAATTTATCGGATGATAAAAAAATACAGTAAATATAATTTTGTGGGGTTTTAGCATATAAAAATAGAAATTATATTGCTAAGTCAACATTAGTGATTGTGGAAATTTTTTTTTGGTGGACCAATAGGAAATAAATCTAAGATTTGAAGACTTTAATATCAACCACCGATTTAATCAACGGTAAAGACTTGATCTTGATTTAATCAACGGTGGAGATGGATCAATTATGACCATTGGATATGGATTTAATCAATGGTAGAGATTTGGTCTCAAAAAGTGTCAAAGACAATTTATGACCATTGGATGAAGAATTAATCAAGGGTGGAGATTTGGTATTGTAAAGTAACAAGGACCATTTATAACCATTGGATGTTAATTTAATCTATGGTAGAGATTTAGTCTTAAAAAGTGACAAAGACTAATTATGACCCTTGGATTAAAAGTAAGAAGGAGCAATCTTGACCCTTAATTTTTGAGACACATCTAATGGCTAGAATTTAAAGGAGAAAGATCCAATGGCCTATATTAAGTCTTCTACCTAAAGCTAGATCTAAAACCTACCTAAATCCTAACCATTGAATTAATCAATGGCTAGAAAGGCTTCAAATAATGGCTTGAAAAAGATGACAACTACATGAATGCATTAGGAAGAGGGGGGACGGTTTTGAGCTTCATTTTGGAGCTAAGGAAACCTTTATGTCATTCTTTGAGGTCTTGGTCAATTTATGCATCATTATTGACTATTATTGAGTACTTTGCACTCATAGGAGAATGCATGAAGGGGGGGCACGGTTTTGGTCTGAATTTAGGGGCTTTGAAGACCATTATTAGCTATCTTGGTCATTATTGATCATTCTTAATCATCTTTGTCTCCTCCAAAAGCAAAAACCTATCAAACTTTTCTCTCCACCTCTCCTCCAAGCAAGTTTCGGTCATGACCATCAAGAACACCTTCCATCACTTTTTAATTTCATCCAACTTGATTTTCTAAACCTAAACACCATTCTAAGAACATCTCTAGTTATGAGTTTTTCCAAAATCATTCATCTTGGGCTTCAAATCCAAGCTTCAAGTTGCTATCAAAAATCAAAATTCCATCTTTGTGCTTCAAGAGAAACCATTCGGTCAAGACACTCAAAACCACCATCCAATCTCTTTTAATTTCATCCAACCATAGATCTTGAATCTACATGATATTCTAAGCAACATTCATGTTGGAGACTTTCTCTAAATCATTCATTTTCAAGGAGTTTTTCTAAGAGCAAGTTCTAAGGTTTTTGAGGTGAAGTGTAAGGAAACTTCATTTTCTTCTCTCTTTTTCATGATCTAAACCATGTTTGATCCATGGTTCCTCTTAATCAAGCTTAGTATACTAATTTTTATGTATTTTGTCTTGTATTTGAGAAGCCCTTGGTGGTGAAGGACTTGGAAAAAGAAGCAAAACAAGGAGTTTTTGAGGATCTTCAAGAGGTAAGAGGGAGATCCATCTCACTAACTAAGTATGGTGGTGGGAGATGGTCTTATATTTGATGGATGGTGAATCCATGTGAGGATTCATATCCATGGTCATGTAATAATTTATATGTGTTTATGAGTTTTGATTAATTGCCTATGCTTAATATGCTTTGCATGAGTTTATGATTTTGATAGTATGCTTATACTATGCATGATGATAATATGGCATGCTTTTTGATATATATATATATATATATTGTATGTATGTGTATGCCATGATTTGATGATGGAAAGAAAATTAATTTTGGTCCCAATGGAAAAAGAAGAGATACGGTTTTGATGCCCTTGATTAGGGTTCATGTTGAAATTTTTCAAGAACAAGGGAATTAATTTTTGATCCCTAGAACATGGTGAATTTCGGTTAAGACACCTTAAGATAGGTATTCACAAAATTAATATTTTCTTGAATGATGAAAATGGATGTTTAGAAAAAGCAAGGAAAATAAATAAAGAGTTTATTTTTCAAAGAGTACATGAACACGGTTTTAGAAGGATTTTTATTGATTTATTTTGTGTAAAAAGTTTCTAAGTGTTTTACTAAACATAAGATTTAAATGAAAATAGCAATGATGATTTTAAGGATTTGCAAAGAAAGTGAAAAAGGATTTGTAAAGAAAGTGAAAATGGATTTGCAAAGAAAGTGAAAAATGGAAATGAACAAATGATTTGATTTTCAAAGACTATGAGTCTTACGTTTTTGTAAAGGATTTTTAATGATTTTGTTTGTGTAAAACCATATCAATTTAAAAAGAAAAATATTTGATGGTTTCAATAGTCATGTCCACGTTTTTTTTAAAGGCTTGTAATGTCTTGATTTTTATGAACAAAGTGATTTTCAAAGTGAAAACATAACTTGATTTAATACAAGGAATTTGGAAAGGGAATCAGAGTGTTTTTATCACTTGAGAGAATTTTGTAAACGAAATACAAAGAGAGGTTGAACATGTTTGAACTCTAATTTATTTTGAAGAATGATTTTGGAAGTGATTTGAGAAAAATGGAGAATATAATGGTGATTTGAAAAGTTACTAACGTATAACTTATTTTTTTGAAAGTACGTTAGAAAATGTTAAGTTTTGAAACGTTGATTTATATCAATGGAAAAGTGATTTTATGAATTATATTTTGGAAAAGGATTTCTTGAGTAAAGAAATGTGGAAAAAGATTTTCTTGAGTAAAAAAAATATATTACATGAAGTATAAAGTTATATTATTTTAAAAAAGTTGAAAAAGGAATATTTGAAGGTTGAGAAATATTTTACGTAATAAATTGTGGTGGAAAAATTATTTACGTATCTTAAAAACATAATTTTAAAGTATGTGGTTTGAAATACAATAAAATATTTCTAAGTGTTTGGAAATACAGTAAAATATTTCTACGCAATTTTAAATACGTTGAAATATTTCTACGCGATTTGAATTACATTTAAATATTTTACGTAATCTGAATTACTATTGAAAAATCACTACGTGATGAAAAAGTGATGAATTATTTTTACGTGATTGTGAAAATAGCGAAAAATCATTATGTGATTTGAAAAGTGTTTTAAATATTTTGAAAATGAAAGAAAATGATTTACGCGACTTAAAAGGATGATTTTTAAGTTACGCAATTTTGAAATAGTGGAAAAATATTATGGGATTTGAGAAACGTATATTTTTATGCGATTGAGAAAAACGTTAAAAAATTAGTACATGATTTAAAAGTACAACAAAAGAGTTGCGGCATTTTGTAAATGTAACAGTAGTGTTACGGTATTGTGAAAACGTAATAAAAATGTTTTGGAATTTTAAAAATGTAACAAAAGTGTTACGGTATTGTGAAAATGTAAAAGAAGTGTTATGGTATTGTGAAAATATAACAGAAACATTTTTGGATTGTGAAAACGTAACAGAAATGTTACGCGATTGTGAAAATACGGTAAAAGTGTTTTATAACTATGAAAACATGATAACATGATTTTATAGTATGATTACTGTAAAACCAATGTATGGACACTGTTTGTGAAAACAATGAGTTTTGCCTGTTATTGGCACGTGGTGCATTTTAGATGCATTGGAAAAAAAAATATGCGTTGAGGCATATGATTTAATTGAACAAACGAATTTGAGCAGAATGGCCCTTGTGGTTGGACTTGCACTAATATATTTGTGCATTGTATAAACTATATCTAAGAAATTATGAGATATACCTGTGATTGGTATTATACCTGTGATTGGTATTTGGTGCATTATACATGCATTGGAATGGTCCGATGAGGACTGGATATGGCTGATTGCCTAGGAGAAACACACCTCTTGAGTGGGTGCGATATGCGTAGTGTAAGTCACTTGTTGACCTTGGGGGCATCGGGGTGCAGATTGCTTACACGGGTGGTTGGTCGCGCTTCTTCCCGTAGGTTAGACCGATGCAACACACCGATGATCCTGACCAAGACACTATTCTTAATCAAGATCTGATAAAGACTGTCGTGTATATGCTAGATGTGCAAAATCAAAATGAGGATTATAGCATGTGGTCTGAGGCATGTGGTACCGACAGATCTTTTTAATCATTTCTCCGACCTGAGTTTAGCTCCATGGAGTAGGAAATCGAGTCTTGTGTACATGCATAATCTGAACATTTATATCTGTGTGATATATTAATTGAGGAATATTGGCTATGACAATTGTTTTGAATACTTGGATGATGATGATGATAATCATGTTGATGACATTATTGTGATTATTGTGTGATGATAATAATGTTAATGGTATGATGATGATAGTTGATTAATGTTGAGTGCATTATTGGAATTCTGGTATGATATATCTGTATGATATGTTGTTTGTGTTATCTCTGTGCTACCATGTTGGTATTGGTGTAGGTGATCTCACCTCTTTGTTATCTTGTTTTGCTGTGTCTGTACTGTTAAAATCAAATAATAGAAGGATCGAGTTGTCTTAGACATAACGGGCGATGGATACTCTGAGGTTGGTGACAACAATAAGGAGTGGACATTCAGGACTCGAAGGTGTGCAGTGTTGACATAGAACAAATGTCTGATGCATCCAAATGGATACAAGAAGGAATAAGTATGTTAAGTTTTAACGTTAGTGTTATACCGTGCTATTAAGTAGAACCTGTCAAAGGGTTACTACTGTTAAAAAAAAAGAGAGTCTGTAAGTTTTATATTTCTTTTTAAATTGTGAAATATTAATTAGTGTCAATATTGTATATGAATCTGTTTCAATATATATTTTTCAGTATTACATATAAATTTCAGTAAGTTTATATTTCAACAAGAAAGAAATTTTAAAACCCACTTTTTATAACTCAAACTTTGTGCAAATTTCTTTTCAGATTATGAGTCAGGAATCAGATATGTGATACCCTAGGGAGAGTGTTACAATTAACATTTTTCGAAATGAATGATCAAGGAGTAATGCCAGTATATCGTCAGCCTTAAAGATATAGTGTGCTTCATCTCATAAAAACATTTGCGCAATTGGCTTATACATGACACCTTGACAGTTGATCGCAATATAGGACAACGTCTTAGTCAGGATCGTCGGTGTGTCGCATCGGTCTATCCCACAACCCCAATAGAGCTACCACTGTCTATTGTGAGACACCCGCACCCCGACGCCCCCAGGGCCAACCACTATGACCCTACGCTTAGTCTACTCGCACCTGCACATAGGTGTTATTCAAACTCCTAGGCATACATCGCCTTTCTAATAGTGTCCAACAGATAACACATATGCATGAAGACTCAATTTCAATCATGCATGTCATCAATGATGCATTCATCATAAGCATACCACAATGGTATTTATATACATAAATACACATATATATTCGTTTCTCAACATCATCATATCATGATATTCTCAAGTACATAATCAACAAGTGCTTAACCCACATAGGGGTCCACAATAGTATAGAATCAATCTTCATGTCAATATATATTTCTAGTGTTCATCCACTATCACAATTCCACATTATGGATCCACATTTTCAAAGTCTCAAGCTTTGATTAATTATGATAATTTTAGGTTACTTAACCCTTCAAAACCGTGGCCTTCTAAGTGTTATTGTCCACTTTAATTCTTTCACTTCATTATGAATTATACATGTCCCTAAGTCTTAGATTTCCAAAGATGCACCAAGGCATCACTTAGCCTCAAGGTTTTCTCTCTAAAACCGTGGCCTTCAATGGTCTTCAAAGTCCAATTTTTCTTTCTATTTTATGTATTAGTTTCTTAATATCAATTTACTTAAATTTTTGTTCACCAAGAACAAACCAATCCCTTAGGGTTTCAAGCCAAAACCGTGGCATCAATTTGGGGTAATAAACCCTTAAAATTTTCCTTTCATAAATTTTAATGTTATCACTCAACATATAATTTCATAAGCTTTATGTATTTGTGTACAAAACAAATTCACAACCTAAAATTTCCATCCAAAACCATGGCCATCATGTTAGGGTAGGTGTAATGCACCTAGATCTAATAATCGTAGCACAATCGTCATCACACCACGGTCAGTAAATCCAAACACGTCACAGTTACAAGTACAGTAATTTCAAAAATAATTTATATCTCGATGCATAAATAGAAAGTACGAGCCACGATATGAAATGTAATTATATTGACTTACAATCCAAATAGAACATCAGTTTAATATAAAATACACATCCGGAATACATGCATAAATAAGCTTAAAACAATATTTAGACTTAGGTTCTACATAACATAAAATAACTACCATATAAAAGTTTGGCCTTCACCAAAGTCTAACACGTGAATGGAATGGTCTTGCACCTGATCTTCTTCAGCATCCCCGATAGGTAGCACCCACCCTTGCGACACTTCCAGATGGACGGGAGTACGAACATGCGTCATAACCGAAACCTCTCTAGGGAAGAGGCGGCGGTTACTCCACATCTCCCTAATGGGTATAAGGAACTCCACACGTACAAGAACATAAGATATGTTCATACCGGCTCCAGGTTCATTACTGCACTGAACTAGAGTCACTTCCCCAATGTAAGTAACGCGCCCTGCTTCACGGTCGAAGTGCCAGGCATCCGAACCTTCATGAAACTATATCCACGTGCAAATAAGAGGAGCTGGTCCAGACCCCATCACAATGAAACAGAAGTCGATTCTCCAACACTAACTAAGTAATTCCAACTTAGGCTCTTCACAGTCTTTAATCAATGCAACATAAGACAGAGTAATGAAATAAAGAGGTGAGACACCCAGCTTTCATTACCATTATAGCAGTAAGAAAACAACACGGCGCAGGGCACTCACATAGCAATACAGTTCATATATTCATTAACAGTAATAGTAGAATTTACAGCAAAGCAGTACAATTATAAGCAATAGTAAGAATCAATAACAATAGGCAGGCCGCAATAATATTTTAGGTAATCAGCACAATATCCAGATAATTATTACAGAAATAAGTCAAATATTCTCATGGTCACAAGTGTTCATGCTCAACAATTTGTGAGACCGATAATGTACAGTGCACAATGCATTATGATACCATAATTCCTACTCCATGGAGCTAGACATCAACATTTTCGGAGTGAATGATCAAGGAGTAATGCCAGTATATCATTAGCCTTTAAAAATAGTGTGCTTCATCTCATAAAAATATTTGCGCAACAATGGCTTATACATGGCACCTCAATAGTTGATCACGATATAGGACAGCGTCTCAGTCCGGATCACTAGTGTGTTTGCATCGGTCTACCCCACGGCACAGAGGAGCTCTTAACTGTCCATGATGAGGCACCTACACCCCGACGCCCTTAGGGCCAACCACTATGACCCTACGCTTAGTCTATTCGCACCCGCACATAGGTGTTATTCAAACTCCTAGGCATACATCGCCTTTACAACAATGTCCAACGGACAACACATATGCATGACGACATAATGTCCAATCATGCATGTTTATCAATGATGCATTCATCATAAACAATACCACAATGGTATATAATTCATTATCAATGTCAATGATACATTCATCATATTCAATACCACAACGGTAAATAGTCATTCTCAATGCTAATACATCATAATCTCATCAAGAAATCCATTAACAAATACTTAACCCCACATTGGGTCTTACAACAATATGGAACCACTTCTCAACCTCAATGCACGTTTATGGTCCATTAATTATCAATATTCCCCATTAAGGGTTCAACATTTCCCATAACTTAAGTCTTAATCAATTATGAAATTCCTTAGGTTAAATAACCCTTAAAACCGTGGCCTTACAAACCGTCAAGATTCTAAATTTTCTTCCATTTTATGCACTAGTCTCTTGATACCTAATTACTTAGCTTTTATTCCACATGGGGTCAATTCAATTCCTTGACAACATTAGAATAAAATTCTCAATATTAATATGTATTCACATATAGCTCATCAATTTCACAAGTTCATATCTTGGATTCATATTTTTAAAGTCTTAAGCTTTTGGTCAATTATGAAAATTCTAGGGTAAGTTACCCTTCAAAACCGTGGCCTTCTCAAGTCTTATTATTCAATTTAATTCTTTCACTTTTTTATGGATTATGCATGTCTGTAAGTCCCTAATCTCCCAAAGATGCTCCAAGGCATCATTTAACTCCTAATTTTTCTCTCTAAAACCATAGCCTTCTCTAGGTTTTCAAGTTCCAATTCCCTTCCATTTTATGTACTAGTTTCTTGATATCGCTTTAATTAAATTTTAGTTCACCAAAATCAATTCAATCCCTCATTTTTTCCAAGCCAAAACCGTGGCCTCACTCTTGGGTATTAAACCCTTAAAATTTTTCATTCGTTAATTCTAATCTTGTCATTAATTCATTAATTCACTTAATGCCTATTGCTGACAGAATTAAAAGTAAACTTTCCTCTTGGAAAGGATCCTTGCTGTCTTTTATGGGGAGAATTTTACTGGTTAAGTCAATTATTCAAGGTATGCTTTTTTACAGCTTCAGGATCTATGCTTGGCCTGCTAATCTCATTAAAATGATGGATGGTTGGATTCGAAACTTTGTTTGGTCAGGAGATATACATAATAGGAAATTGGTTACTATTGCTTGGAGCAAAGTTTGTAAACCTGTGTTGGAGGGTGGCCTTGGCATAAGGTCCATTAAATCTATCAATACTGCAGGTATGCTTAAGTTGGGCTGGGAATTCCTTTCTTCTAATGAACAATGGTCTACTCTTTTGTAAGCTAGAGCTTTCAGGAATAATAAATCAGTTACTTATCATATCTCATCTTCGATCTGGTCTGGTATTAAGTCATTTATTCATATCATTCAAGATCATTCCTTGTGGCAGCTTGGCAATGGGGCATCTATTAATTTTTGGACTAATCCCTGGTTATCTAGTCCAATTGTGGATATAATTGGAGTTCCTGCTGCTTTGCATAGCTCCCTGAAATCAAAAGTTAAGGATTTCATTAATAATGGCACATGATCAATTCCTATTGAACTAGTTTCCAAGTTTCCTGTTTTGAAGTCAGAAATCCAACAGGTTATAATTCCTTTCCAGTCTTGTCATGATTCTTTGATCTGGACTAAATCTGACTCTGGTAAATTGAGTTTCAAGGATGTTCACTCTTTTCAAAATCCATTACAAAACGTTGTTCCTTGGGCTAAGCACATATGGAGTAAATGCATTCCTCCATCTAGATCATTTCTGCTATGGCGTATTCTTCATGATAAAATGCCTACTGATGACAAACTTTGGTCTAAAGGATATACTGTCGTTTCTATTTGTTGTCTTTGTGGTCATGCAGCGGAAACCACTTATCATCTGTTTCTTGAGTGCAATTTTGCAAAGCATATTTGGAGCTGGTTTGGCAGCATTATTAATATGCATGTGGACTGTTCCAGCTTTCTTTCTGTTCTTTCATTATGCAACAGAGGTTGGAGTTCTCAGGCCCGAGATGTTGTCCTAGCTGCCATCATTTTCACTCTTTGGGCTATTTGGTACTGCAGAAACAAAGCTAGATTTCATAACAAAAATATTTCTGTGCAATCAGCCATTGGTTTGATCGTGGCTCATGTTTCTCTTTCTGGTAATTCTAGCGATGGCTGCTTGTCCTCATCAGAAACAGAACCAATGATTCTTCAAGCCTTTAAGGTTGCTCCTCATCAGAGGAAAATGCCTGTTATTAAGGAAGTTTCTTGGTCTCCTCCTTCCTGTTATGTGATAAAATGCAATGTCGATGGTGCTGCCAAAGGATGCCCTGGTCCAGCTGGCTGCGGTGGTATTTTTAGAGACAGTACAGCTGCTTCTCTTGGCTGTTTTGCTTCTAATTTGGGTATTAAAACTGCCCTTTTTGCTGAATTATCAGCAGCTATTCTAGCTATTGAAATAGCTTTCAAAAACCGTTGGCTCAACCTTTGGCTTGAATGTGACTCTCAATTGGTTGTTTCTGCTTTCAGCAATATAAATATTGTTCCTTGGCAATTACAAAACAGATGGAAGAATTGCTTATTCTTATCCAAGCAAATGAGATTCTCTTGCTCTCACATTTATAGAGAGGGTAATGCTTGTGCAGACAAACTTGCTTGTCATGGCTCTTCTATTTCTGGTTTAGTTTGGTGGAATTCAATTCCTTCATTAATTGTAGAAGATTTCTTTAAAAATAGGAACTATTTTTCTAGCTATAGATTTAAGAATATGTAACTCTTTCATAGGTACGGTTTCTTGTCCCCCCGTGTTTTCTTTTGTACTCTTTATTTTCCCTTTATTAATATATTTATGGTTTGCTGCAAATGATTGATATCGGCAGAGGTGCCAACATAGTTGGGATGTCTGCCTTTAGCGTGATGCTTTTGCAAACCATTCGCTTAAAAAAAAAAATCTTGTCATCCAACATTAAATCACATAAGCTTAATTTCTTTGTGTACAAAAATTAATTTTTATCCCAAAATTCCACTCAAAACCATGGCACCATGTTAGGGTAGGAAACTTCAAATTTTTCCTTTAACAACCCTAACATGATCAAGCATATTTAACACAACCAGTATATACAAAATCACCATTCAAGTATTTATCCAACATCAAGAACACAAAATCATGCAAAATCATTAAAGAAAGTGAACATTCAAAGATAGAATCCTCCATCAACAAGCACACAGAGGTTCCCTCACCACCATTAGTGGTTGAAGTGGATAATCTCCCTCTTACCTAAGGAAGAATCACGAAATGGTCTCCTTCTAGGTCCTTGGTGAATTTCGGTTTTGAGCCTTCAAAATCTTAGGATTTTCAATCATCAAGAACCAACATTAAACATGGTAAAGAATGAACCTTTGGTCTCCAATGAGACCCTAGAGTACGAAAATGAAGAGAAAGAAGAATAAAAATGGAAGCTTTACCTCAAAGTTGGAAACTTTGTCTTGGAAGACAATGGAGGAAAGGTTGGATTTTGGAGAAACTTTCTAAAGGAAAGATGTAGAAAAGGATGAGGTGAGTATGGAAATGGTCTTGTTGAAGGAAAAGATGAAGATTAATGGTCACTATGGGGCTGCATTTTCATAGCAATGGAGAAGGGTAGAGAGAACGAGGAGAAACTTTGGAGAGGATGAAGTTGGTATTTGAAGAAAATCCTTCAAATAGAAGTTGTAGAGGAGGTTGAGAGGAGTATAGAAATGGTGTTTGTGAAGAAAAAGTGAAGAGAAATGGTTGAGGGGAGGGGCTGAAATTTCGGATAGGAGAGGGAGGAAGAAGAGAGAAGGAGGAGAAAATGAAGAAGATGAAGTTAGAGAGAAAAGATGTGTGGGAAAGTGAAGATATTTTTGGGTGTAAGGCTTAAGTGTGGGAAGCAAAATTGCTTCCCCTTTGGGCCCAAAAGTCCACGGCAATGAGAGAAAAGAGAGGGGAAAAATTAGCTGCCCCAACAAGCCAAGGGTAGCTTGGTCATTTGGTAGTCAAAGCTTCTCAAAGAAGCTTTGAAGAAAGTACACCAAATTTGAATTAAAGTGGATTTGATGGGACATAAAGTGGATTGCATTAGGATAAGGTGAAAAGATTCCTAATGCATGCTATTACCCAATGGACAATTGTTACAGTTGACAGAAGTCAGTATTAATTATCCAGCGGATAAAAATTACACAGCGATTTATTGCTCTGTCAGATAAAATTTCTCAAAAAATATAAAATCTCGTAAATCGTGTCCATCCATGGGTTTAGTAAGATCCCCTGTCGACATTTCCACAGATCAAGGTTCTCGGAAAAAATATCTCATTTTTCTGGGCCCACTCTGTTTGCACGCAAAATGATGAATAATGTTAAAATATTCCATGTTCTCAGAAAAATCCAAAAAAATTCACAACAATCCCAAATATTATAAAATGATAATTTATCATGAAATTATTAATTTTTGGGATGTTACCCTGGCTCCGCTCAGCGTGCATGCAAAACAAAGAATATTATTAAAATATTTCACGTTCTCAAAAAATACAAAAAAATTCTCAAAAATCACAAATATTATAAAACAACTATTTATCCTAAAATTATCAATTTTCGGGATGTAACAGTAAGAAACTCCAAATTTTCCATTTAGCAACCCTAACATGATCAAGCACATTTAACACATCCAATATATACCAAATCACCATTCTAGTATTTATCCAACTCAAGAACACAAGAACATGCAAAATCATCAAATAAAATGAACATACAAAGATGAAATCCTCCATCAACAAGCACACAAAAGTTCCCTCACCACCATTAGTGGTTGAAGTGGGTAATCTCCCTCTTACCTAAGGAAGAATCACGAAAATGGTCTCCTTCAAGCTCCTTGAAGATTCGGTTTCAAGGCTCTAAGAACCCTAGGATTTTCAAGAAAATGAACCAACATAATGGTTGAAAAAGAATGGATCCATGGTCATTAAAGAGACCATGGAGCACAAAAATGAAGAGGAAAGGGAAGAAATATGAAAACTTTACCTCAAAGTTAGGTGCTTTGCCTTGGAAGACAATGGAGAAAGGTTTGATTTTTGGAGAAATTTTCAAAAGAGAAAGTGTAGAGGAGATGAAGGTGAGTGTAGAAATAAGCTTAGTGAAGAGAAAAATCAAAGAGATTGGTCACCAATGGAGGCTGAAATTTCGGATGGGAGAAGGAGAGGTAGAGAGAAGGAAGAGGAAATGAAGAAGAAGAAGTTTAGAGAGAGAAGTGAACAGATGCGTAATGAGTGAAATGGCTAAGTGTGTTAAGTCACATTTCCCTCCTTTGGGCATGGGTGAGCCACGGCAATAAGAGGGGAGAGAGGGGGGAAATTTTGGCTTCTCATGCAAGCCAAGGGTAAGGTTGTCTTTTGGACAAAGATTCTCAAAGAAGCTTCTTAATTAAGGTACAAAATTTTGAATTAAAGTGAACTTAATTAGACATAAAGTAGATTGCATTAGGATAAGGTGATAGAGTTTTTATTACATGCTATTATCCAATGGACAATTACTACAGTCGACAGAAGTCAGTATTAATTTATCTGACGAATGAAATATATGTAATGTTTTATTATTTTGTCTGTTAAATTTTTTCAAAAAACGTAAAATCTCATAAACCGTGTCCAGCCTTGGGTTTAGTAAGATCTCTCGTCGACGTTTCCACAGACCAAGGTTCTCGGGAAAAATATTTCATTTTCCCGACTCCGCTTAGTTTACATGTAAAACGAAAAATAATATTAAAATATTTCACGTTCTCAGAAAAATCCAAAAAATTCTAGAAAATCATAAATATTATAAAATGAATATTTATAATAAAAGAAATAAATTTTGGGGTGTTACAACTCTCCCCAACAAATAAGAATTTCGTCCTCGAAATTTTCATACCTTAAAATAACTCTGGGAGTTGCTCCTTTATTTTGTCCTCTAGTTCCCAAGTTGCATCTCCGGTCGTCTCGTTGCAGATCACTTTCACCAATGAGATGTCTTTCCCCCTTAGTTGCTTCATTCTCTTATCCTCAATCCTCACAGGAGTTATTTCATAAGTCAAGTTGTCCGTTAATTGTACTGAATCAAGTGCTATGACATGATCAGGACTTGGAATGTATTTTTGAAGTTGTGACACATGAAAAACATTATGGAGATTTGAAAGGAAAGGGGGTAAGGCTATTTGGTAAGCAACAGGACTTATCCGACGAAGGATTTGAAAAGGTCCAAGGAATTTAGGAGTGAGCTTTCTAGATTTGAGAACCCGACCGACCCAAGTCATAGGTGTGACTTCCAAGAAAACATGCTCTCCTTCTTCAAATTCAAGAGGCTTTCTTCTTTTGTCCGCATAACTCTTTTGTCGGCTTTGAGCTGTTCTCATCTTCTCCTGAATCATCTTGACCTTCTCAGTTATCTGCTCAATAAGATCAGGTCCGACTGTAAGCCGCTCTCCATCTTGATACCAACATAATGGTGTCCTACACCTTCTCCCATATAGAGCTTCATAGGGGGCCATCCCTATACTTGAGTGATAACTGTTGTTATAGGTGAATTCTACCAATGGTAAGGTTTCATCCTAACTTCCAGTTTGCTCTATAGCACAAGCTCTAAGCAGATCCTCCAACGACTGAATTATTCTCTCTGATTGACCATCAGTCTGCGGATGGTATGCAGAACTCAACCGTAACTTCGTTCTCATTGCTTCTTGAAGACTCTGCCAAAACTTCGATGTAAACCTTGGATCTCAGTTAGAAATAATACTTGTAGGAACACCATTAAGTCTGACAATTTTGCCAATATATAACTGAGTCAACTTCTCCAATGGATATCTTATATTGATCGGCAAGAAGTGTGCTGACTTTGTAAGTCTATCCACAATTTCCCATATTGAATCATGACCTCTTTCCAGCCTTGGTAATCCAACAACAAAGTCCATGGCAATGTCATCCCATTTCCATTCGGGAATAGTCAAGGGTTGCAAAAATCCTAATGGTCTTTGATGTTCAATCTTTGTCTTCTGACAAACCAAACAAGATGATACGCATCTAGCAATATCTTTTTTCATTCCATGCCACAAAAATAACTTCTTTAAATCTTGGTACATTTTGGTCATGCCAGGATGCATACTCAACTTGCTTGTATGAGCATGTTCACGAATGTACTTCCTCAGTTCTTGATCTTTTGGCACACATACTCTACCTTGGAATCTTAAAATTCCATCACTTCCTTCTTCTAATGTTGAAACACCGCTCTGCTTTATCAGTTCTCTTTCCTCGTGCAAGAACTTGTCAACCTTCTGCTTTTCTTTGATGTCATCCATTAATTCGCTCGAGATCGTGACCTTGTTCATGCAGATTTTACCCGACGTCAACTCCACAAAAGACCATATGTCTCGAAATTATCCTATTAAGTCTTTCTCTCTGATCATCATGGTGGAAACACTGAATGTTTTCCTGCTTAAGGCATCGGCCATAACATTCGCCTTCCCAGGGTGATACTGAAGTTGGAAGTCATAGTCTTTCAGCAATTCTAGCCATCTTCGCTGTCTCAAGTTCAACTCCTTCTGGTCATACAAGTATTTCAAGCTCTTGTGGTCACTGAAGACATTGAATGTTGCCCCATATAGATAATGTCTCCATATCTTCAAAGCAAATACCACGACAGCTAGCTCCAAATCATGCGTTGGGTAGTTCTTCTCATGCACTCGTAATTGTCTTCAGGCATAAGCCACCACTTTACCATCTTGTATAAGGATGTATCCCAATCCTTCCTATAAAGTGTCATAATACACTTCAAATGGTTCACTTGGATTAGGCAGAACTAACACTGGTGAAGTAGTTAGTCTTCTTTTCAACTCTTGGAAACTTCCTTCACAAGTATCTGTCCATTCAAAAGGCTGATTCTTTCTGGTGAGTTGAGTGAGTGGTCCGACAATCTTAGAAAATCCTTCAATGAACCTCAGGTAATATCCTGCTAATCCAACAAAGCTTCGAATTTCCGTTACTATCTTTGGCCTTTCCTATTATAGTACAGCTTCAACCTTCGAAGGATCCACAACAATTCCTTCCCTTGAAATCACATGGCCTAAAAAATTCACCTCATCCAACCAGAATTCGCACTTGGACAATTTAGTATACAACTTTTTCTCCTTCAAAATCTGAAGAACTATACTGAGATGTTCAGCATGATCCTCCTGATTTTGTGAATAGATCAAGATGTCGTCAAAGAAAACAACGAAGAATCTGTCCAAATAAGGACGAAAGATCCTATTGATATAGTCCATGAAGACAGCAGGTGCATTAGTCACGCTAAAAGGCATCACCAAGTACTCATAATGTCCATAACAAGTACAAAAAGCCATTTTGGGAATGTCTTCCACTTTCACTCTGATCTGATGGTAACTCGATCGCAAATTGATCTTGGAAAACACGGCCTCTCCCTTCAGTTAGTCCATCAGGTCATTTATCCTTGGTAATAGATACTTGTTCTTGATTATGACCTTATTCAATTGATGATAATCCACACATAACCTCGAAGTACCATCCTTATTCTTAACTAGCAACACTGGTGCTCCCCAAGGTGATACACTGGGTCTCACGAATTATTTCTTCAAAAGTTCTTCCAATTGCTTCTTGAGTTCCACAAGTTCTGCTGGCGACATTTGGTAAAGCATTATGGAAATAGGGCCAGCTCCAAGCACAAGGTCAATAGCAAACTCGATTTCCCGTTCCGATGGAAAAACAGGTACATCTTCAGGGAAAACTTTAGGAAACTCTCGAACCATGGAGATCGCGTCCATATCTACCTCATTCTCGACTTTCAAAGCAGACAACAACATATATCCCTAAGCTCCTTCTTTCAAGAAAGCTTTCGCTTAGTTGGTCGCCAAAAATCTAGAAATTTCATCCAAAGGAAAAACTATGATTTTTCTAGAACAATCTAATAGGGCATGGTTAACAGAAAACCAATCCATTCTTAAGATCACATCTAATTGAGATAAGGGCAAATAGATCAAATCGATAAAATAGATTCGACCTTCGACAATCAATGGACAATTTAAATAGACTTTAGTAGTGACAACGGGTTTAGCAGTTAGAGTTGAAACAAAGTCAAATCAAATGGCAAAGAAGACACAGGTAAACCAAGTCTTTTCACAAAATCATATGAAATGAAAGAATGGGTTGCACCAGAATCATACAGTACAATTAAAAGATTACCTTCGATGAGACCTTCCCCTTGTATAAGATCTTTGGATTCAGAGGCTTTAGTACCACACAGGGTGTAAACCCGACCTCCAACCTATGGTTTGGTGGTCCTAGCAGCATTGACGGAAGGTTCCGCCTTGGTTTGATTATAGTCACGGGAAATATGTCCAGGTTTCCCGCACCTAAAGCAAATGATCCCCTTGATAGTATAGTCTCTCGTATAGTGCTCCTTCCCGCACTTCATGCACCTCGGCGTAGATGCCGTAGTCGGACTTGTCCTTCCTGGGCTTCCACTAGGACTTCCACCCTGTGGTCTTTGTTGTTGATTTCCACGTGGTCTAGAATAGGGCTTCTTCCGGTAATGGCTTGCGTTACTGCTTCCTCCTCTTTGAGACCGAATTGGCCCATCATTTCTGTTTCTCGCCTCACGTGCTTGGTCCAAACCTTCCACCTGGCAGTATGTATCAAGCAACTCAGAAAATTGAGTAATTTTCAAGGTTTTGACAGCTCTCTTCACGTCATGTCTCAGACCTTCTTCAAACTTTCGACACTTCTATGATTCATTGGGTTAGTGGTGAAAGTAAGTTGAGAACCTTGACAAGCTCTCGAATTTAGCAGCGTACTCGCCCACGGTCATATTTCCTTGTCGCAATCCCAGAAACTCCATTTCCTTTGCATGCTTGACACTTTCAGGGAAATACTTATTCAAGAACCTCTCTCTGAACACTTCGCAAGTAATCGCCAGATTCTCAGCTTACAACAACCTTTGCTCTCCTGTCCACCAGTCCTCAGCGTCTCCAATTAGCATAAACGTCGCATAGGTCACCTTCTTGTTATCGGTGAGTTCATGCCAGTAAATATCTTTTCCAGCTCTTTGATCTAGAGAGTAGCTTTCTCAGGATCAAACTCTCCTTTGAATTATGGAGGGTTCGTACGACGAAATTTTGCCAAATTCTAGGCATCAGTTGTAGCCTCCAGTTGTTGTGCAACCCTCGCCTGCTGTTGAGCCGTTTGCTGATTATGCTGCAGTATTGCTTTAACCATCTTCTGTATCGCTTTAATTGCAGCAACCATGTCTCCTATGCAAGCCATACTTTCTTTCAAATCAAACTACACAAAACACAGAGAAAAGTCAGATGTATCCTTACGGAATACCAAACACAGAGAATTCACATAGCACAAACAAGATGGTCCAAAACCACATGACCCAAAAGAAAACTTAAACCGGAGCTCTGATACCAAGACAGCGTAACGCCCCTTTTTCTCAATACCCGCAAAGAAGGAACGTCACACTATAATACCTTGAAATATAGTTCGAAACAAATTAAACCACGAAAAATGATAATTTTTTTTTAAATTCACAGACCCAGTTCATTTTACAGTTGTTTAAGATCCTTTACCATTGTCACTATATATATATATATATATATATATATAAGGATGTATCCCAATCCTTCCTATAAAGTGTCACAATACACTTCAAATGGTTCACTTGGATTAGGAAGAACTAACATTGGTGAAGTAGTTAGTCTTCTTTTCAGCTCTTGGAAACTTCCTTTTCAAGCATTTGTCCATTCAAAAGGCTGATTCTTTCTGGTGAGTTGAGTGAGTGGTCCGGCAATCTTAGAAAATCCTTCAATGAACCTCAGGTAATATCCTGCTAATCCAACAAAGCTTCGAATTTCCGTTACTATCTTTGGCCTTTCCTATTATAGTACAGCTTCAACCTTCGAAGGATCCACAACAATTCCTTCCCTTGAAATCACATGGCCCAAAAATTTCATCTCATCCAACCAGAATTCGCACTTGGACAATTTAGTATACAACTTTTTCTCCTTCAAAATCTGAAGAACTATACTGAGATGTTCAGCATGATCCTCCTGATTTTGTGAATAGATCAAGATGTCGTCAAAGAAAACAACGAAGAATCTGTCCAAATAAGGACGAAAGATCCTATTCATATAGTCCATGAAGACAGTAGGTGCATTAGTCACGCTAAAAGGCATCACCAAGTACTCATAATGTCCATAACAAGTACAAAAAGCCATTTTGGGAATGTCTTCCACTTTCACTCTGATCTGATGGTAACTCGATCGCAAATTGATCTTGGAAAACACGACCTCTCCCTTCAGTTAGTCCATTAGGTCATTTATCCTTGGTAATGGATACTTGTTCTTGATTATGACCTTATTCAATTGATGATAATCCACACATAACCTCGAAGTACCATCCTTATTCTTAACTAGCAACACTGGTGCTCCCCAAGGTGATACACTGGGTCTCACGAATTATTTCTCCAAAAGTTCTTCCAATTGCTTCTTGAGTTCCACAAGTTCTGTTGGCGACATTTGGTAAAGCGTTATGGAAATAGGGCCAGCTCCAAGCACAAGGTCAATAGCAAACTCGATTTCCCGTTCCGATGGCAAAACAGGTACATCTTCAGGGAAAACTTTAGGAAACTCTCGAACCATGGAGATCGCGTCCATATCTACCTCATTCTCGACTTTCAAAGCAGACAACAACATATATCCCTAAGCTCCTTCTTTCAAGAAAGCTTTCGCTTAGTTGGTCGTCAAAAATCTAGAAATTTCATCCAAAGGAAAAACTATGATTTTTCTAGAACAATCTAATAGGGCATGGTTAACAGAAAACCAATCCATTCTTAAGATCACATCTAATTGAGATAAGGGCAAATAGATCAAATCGATAAAATAGATTCGACCTTCGACAATCAATGGACAATTTAAATAGACTTTAGTAGTGACAACGGGTTTAGCAGTTAGAGTTGAAACAGTCAAATCAAATGGCAAAGAAGACACAGGTAAACCAAGTCTTTTCACAAAATCATATGAAATGAAAGAATGGGTTGCACCAGAATCATACAGCACAATTAAAAGATTACCTTCGATGAGACCTTCCCCTTGTATAAGATCTTTGGATTCAGAGGCTTTAGTACCACACAGGATGTAAACCCGACCTCCAACCTATGGTTTGGTGGTCCTAGCAGCATTGACGGAAGGTTCCGCCTTGGTTTGATTATAGTCACGGGAAATATGTCCAGGTTTCCCGCACCTAAAGCAAATGATCCCCTTGATAGTATAGTCTCTCGTATAGTGCTCCTTCCCGCACTTCATGCACCTCGGCGTAGATGCCGTAGTCGGACTTGTCCTTCCTGGGCTTCCACTAGGACTTCCACCCTGTGGTCTTTGTTGTTGATTTCCACGTGGTCTAGAATAGGGCTTCTTCTGGTAATGGCTTGCGTTACTGCTTCCTCCTCTTTGAGACCGAATTGGCCCATCATTTCTGTTTCTCGCCTCACGTGCTTGGTCCAAACCTTCCACCTGGCAGTATGTATCAAGCAACTCAGAAAATTGAGTAATTTTCAAGGTTTTGACAGCTCTCTTCACGTCATGTCTCAGACCTTCTTCAAACTTTCGACACTTCTATGATTCATTGGGTTAGTGGTGAAAGTAAGTTGAGAACCTTGACAAGCTCTCGAATTTAGCAGCATACTCGCCCACGGTCATATTTCCTTGTCGCAATCCCAGAAACTCCATTTCCTTTGCATGCTTGACACTTTCAGGGAAATACTTATTCAAGAACCTCTCTCTGAACACTTCGCAAGTAATCGCCAGATTCTCAGCTTACAACAACCTTTGCTCTCCTGTCCACCAGTCCTCAGCGTCTCCAATTAGCATAAACGACGCATAGGTCACCTTCTTGTTATCGGTACAGTTCATGCCAGTAAATATCTTTTCCAGCTCTTTGATCTAGAGAGTAGCTTTCTCAGGATCAAACTCTCCTTTGAATTATGGAGGGTTCGTACGACGAAATTTTGCCAAATTCTAGGCATCAGTTGTAGCCTCCAGTTGTTGTGCAACCCTACTTTCTTTGTTGAGCCGTTTGCGATTATCTTTGCAAAGATTGCTTTAACCATCTTCTGTATCGCTTTAATTGCAGCAACCATGTCTCCTATGCAAGCCATACTTTCTTTCAAATCAAACTACACAAAACACAGAGAAAAGTCAGATGTATCCTTACGGAATACCAAACACAGAGAATTCACATAGCACAAACAAGATGGTCCAAAACCACATGACCCAAAAGAAAACTTAAACCGGGAGCTCTGATACCAAGACAGCGTAACGCCCCTTTTTCTCAATACCCGCAAAGAAGGAACGTCACACTATAATACCTTGAAATATAGTTCGAAACAAATTAAACCACGAAAAATGATAATTTTTTTTTAAATTCACAGACCCAGTTCATTTTACAGTTGTTTAAGATCCTTTACCATTGTCACTATATATATATATATATATATATAAGGATGTATCCCAATCCTTCCTATAAAGTGTCACAATACACTTCAAATGGTTCACTTGGATTAGGAAGAACTAACATTGGTGAAGTAGTTAGTCTTCTTTTCAGCTCTTGGAAACTTCCTTTTCAAGCATTTGTCCATTCAAAAGGCTGATTCTTTCTGGTGAGTTGAGTGAGTGGTCCGGCAATCTTAGAAAATCCTTCAATGAACCTCAGGTAATATCCTGCTAATCCAACAAAGCTTCGAATTTCCGTTACTATCTTTGGCCTTTCCTATTATAGTACAGCTTCAACCTTCGAAGGATCCACAACAATTCCTTCCCTTGAAATCACATGGCCCAAAAATTTCACCTCATCCAACCAGAATTCGCACTTGGACAATTTAGTATACAACTTTTTCTCCTTCAAAATCTGAAGAACTATACTGAGATGTTCAGCATGATCCTCCTGATTTTGTGAATAGATCAAGATGTCGTCAAAGAAAACAACGAAGAATCTGTCCAAATAAGGACGAAAGATCCTATTCATATAGTTCATGAAGACAGTAGGTGCATTAGTCACGCTAAAAGGCATCACCAAGTACTCATAATGTCCATAACAAGTACAAAAAGCCATTTTGGGAATGTCTTCCACTTTCACTCTGATCTGATGGTAACTCGATCGCAAATTGATCTTGGAAAACACGGCCTCTCCCTTCAGTTAGTCCATTAGGTCATTTATCCTTGGTAATGGATACTTGTTCTTGATTATGACCTTATTCAATTGATGATAATCCACACATAACCTCGAAGTACCATCCTTATTCTTAACTAGCAACACTGGTGCTCCCCAAGGTGATACACTAGGTCTCACGAATTATTTCTCCAAAAGTTCTTCCAATTGCTTCTTGAGTTCCACAAGTTCTGCTGGCGACATTTGGTAAAGCGTTATGGAAATAGGGCCAGCTCCAAGCACAAGGTCAATAGCAAACTCGATTTCCCGTTCCGATGGCAAAACAGGTACATCTTCAGGGAAAACTTTAGGAAACTCTCGAACCATGGAGATCGCGTCCATATCTACCTCATTCTCGACTTTCAAAGTAGACAACAACATATATCCCTAAGCTCCTTCTTTCAAGAAAGCTTTCGCTTAGTTGGTCGTCAAAAATCTAGAAATTTCATCCAATGGAAAAACTATGATTTTTCTAGAACAATCTAATAGGGCATGGTTAACAGAAAACCAATCCATTCTTAAGATCACATCTAATTGAGATAAGGGCAAATAGATCAAATCGATAAAATAGATTCGACCTTCGACAATCAATGGACAATTTAAATAGACTTTAGTAGTGACAACGGGTTTAGCAGTTAGAGTTGAAACAGTCAAATCAAATGGCAAAGAAGACACAGGTAAACCAAGTCTTTTCACAAAATCATATGAAATGAAAGAATGGGTTGCACCAGAATCATACAGTACAATTAAAAGATTACCTTCGATGAGACCCTCCCCTTGTATAAGATCTTTGGATTCAAAGGCTTTAGTACCACACAGGATGTAAACCCGACCTCCAACCTATGGTTTGGTGGTCCTAGCAGCATTGACGGAAGGTTCCGCCTTGGTTTGATTATAGTCACGGGAAATATGTCCAGGTTTCCCGCACCTAAAGCAAATGATCCCCTTGATAGTATAGTCTCTCGTATAGTGCTCCTTCCCGCACTTCATGCACCTCGGCGTAGATGCCGTAGTCGGACTTGTCCTTCCTGGGCTTCCACTAGGACTTCCACCCTGTGGTCTTTGTTGTTGATTTCCACGTGGTCTAGAATAGGGCTTCTTCTGGTAATGGCTTGCGTTACTGCTTCCTCCTCTTTGAGACCGAATTGGCCCATCATTTCTGTTTCTCGCCTCACGTGCTTGGTCCAAACCTTCCACCTGGCAGTATGTATCAAGCAACTCAGAAAATTGAGTAATTTTCAAGGTTTTGACAGCTCTCTTCACATCATGTCTCAGACCTTCTTCAAACTTTCGACACTTCTATGATTCATTGGGTTAGTGGTGAAAGTAAGTTGAGAACCTTGACAAGCTCTCGAATTTAGCAGCGTACTCGCCCACGGTCATATTTCCTTGTCGCAATCCCAGAAACTCCATTTCCTTTGCATGCTTGACACTTTCAGGGAAATACTTATTCAAGAACCTCTCTCTGAACACTTCGCAAGTAATCGCCAGATTCTCAGCTTACAACAACCTTTGCTCTCCTGTCCACCAGTCCTCAGCGTCTCCAATTAGCATAAACGTCGCATAGGTCACCTTCTTGTTATCGGTACAGTTCATGCCAGTAAATATCTTTTCCAGCTCTTTGATCTAGAGAGTAGCTTTCTCAGGATCAAACTCTCCTTTGAATTATGGAGGGTTCGTACGACGAAATTTTGCCAAATTCTAGGCATCAGTTGTAGCCTCCAGTTGTTGTGCAACCCTCGCCTGCTGTTGAGCCGTTTGCTGATTATGCTGCAGTATTGCTTTAACCATCTTCTGTATCGCTTTAATTGCAGCAACCATGTCTCCTATGCAAGCCATACTTTCTTTCAAATCAAACTACACAAAACACAGAGAAAAGTCAGATGTATCCTTACGGAATACCAAACACAGAGAATTCACATAGCACAAACAAGATGGTCCAAAACCACATGACCCAAAAGAAAACTTAAACCGGGAGCTCTGATACCAAGACAGCGTAACGCCCCTTTTTCTCAATACCCGCAAAGAAGGAACGTCACACTATAATACCTTGAAATATAGTTCGAAACAAATTAAACCACGAAAAATGATAATTTTTTTTTAAATTCACAGACCCAGTTCATTTTACAGTTGTTTAAGATCCTTTACCATTGTCACTATATATATATATATATATATATATAAGGATGTATCCCAATCCTTCCTATAAAGTGTCACAATACACTTCAAATGGTTCACTTGGATTAGGAAGAACTAACATTGGTGAAGTAGTTAGTCTTCTTTTCAGCTCTTGGAAACTTCCTTTTCAAGCATTTGTCCATTCAAAAGGCTGATTCTTTCTGGTGAGTTGAGTGAGTGGTCCCAAGAATCTTAGAAAATCCTTCAATGAACCTCAGGTAATATCCTGCTAATCCAACAAAGCTTCGAATTTCCGTTACTATCTTTGGCCTTTCCTAATATAGTACAGCTTCAACCTTCGAAGGATCCACAACAATTCCTTCCCTTGAAATCACATGGCCCAAAAATTTCACCTCATCCAACCAGAATTCGCACTTGGACAATTTAGTATACAACTTTTTCTCCTTCAAAATCTGAAGAACTATACTGAGATGTTCAGCATGATCCTCCTGATTTTGTGAATAGATCAAGATGTCGTCAAAGAAAACAACGAAGAATCTGTCCAAATAAGGACGAAAGATCCTATTGATATAGTCCATGAAGACAGCAGGTGCATTAGTCACGCTAAAAGGCATCACCAAGTACTCATAATGTCCATAACAAGTACAAAAAGCCATTTTGGGAATGTCTTCCACTTTCACTCTGATCTGATGGTAACTCGATCGCAAATTGATCTTGGAAAACACGGCCTCTCCCTTCAGTTAGTCCATTAGGTCATTTATCCTTGGAAATGGATACTTGTTCTTGATTATGACCTTATTCAATTGATGATAATCCACACATAACCTCGAAGTACCATCCTTATTCTTAACTAGCAACACTGGTGCTCCCCAAGGTGATACACTGGGTCTCACGAATTATTTCTCCAAAAGTTCTTCCAATTGCTTCTTGAGTTCCACAAGTTCTGCTGGCGACATTTGGTAAAGCGTTATGGAAATAGGGCCAGCTCCAAGCACAAGGTCAATAGCAAACTCGATTTCCTGTTCCGATGGCAACACAGGTACATCTTCAGGGAAAACTTTAGGAAACTCTCGAACCATGGAGATCGCGTCCATATCTACCTCATTCTCGACTCTCAAAGCAGACAACAACATATATCCCTAAGCTCCTTCTTTCAAGAAAGCTTTCGCTTAGTTGGTCGTCAAAAATCTAGAAATTTCATCCAAAGGAAAAACTATGATTTTTCTAGAACAATCTAATAGGGCATGGTTAACAGAAAACCAATCCATTCTTAAGATCACATCTAATTGAGATAAGGGCAAATAGATCAAATCGATAAAATAGATTCGACCTTCGACAATCAATGGACAATTTAAATAGACTTTAGTAGTGACAACATGTTTAGCAGTTAGAGTTGAAAGAGTCAAATCAAATGGCAAAGAAGACACAGGCAAACCAAGTCTTTTCACAAAATCATATGAAATGAAAGAATGGGTTGCACCAGAATCATACAGTACAATTAAAAGATTACCTTCGATGAGACCTTCCCCTTGTATAAGATCTTTGGATTCAGAGGCTTTAGTACCACACAGGGTGTAAACCCGACCTCCAACCTACGGTTTGGTGGTCCTAGCAGCATTGACGGAAGGTTCCGCCTTGGTTTGATTATAGTCACGGGAAATATGTCCAGGTTTCCCGCACCTAAAGCAAATGATCCCCTTGATAGTATAGTCTCTCGTATAGTGCTCCTTCCCGCACTTCATGCACCTCGGCGTAGATGCCGTAGTCGGACTTGTCCTTCCTGGGCTTCCACTAGGACTTCCACCCTGTGGTCTTTGTTATTGATTTCCACGTGGTCTAGAATAGGGCTTCTTCTGGTAATGGCTTGCGTTACTGCTTCCTCCTCTTTGAGACCGAATTGGCCCATCATTTCTGTTTCTCGCCTCACGTGCTTGGTCCAAACCTTCCACCTGGCAGTATGTATCAAGCAACTCAGAAAATTAAGTAATTTTCAAGGTTTTGACAGCTCTCTTCACGTCATGTCTCAGACCTTCTTCAAACTTTCGACACTTCTATGATTCATTGGGTTGGTGGTGAAAGTAAGTTGAGAACCTTGACAAGCTCTCGAATTTAGCAGCGTACTCGCCCACGGTCATATTTCCTTGTCGCAATCCTAGAAACTCCATTTCCTTTGCATGCTTGACACTTTCAGGGAAATACTTATTCAAGAACCTCTCTCTGAACACTTCCCAAGTAATCGCCCGATTCTCAGCTTGCAACAACCTTTGCTCTCCTGTCCACCAGTCCTCAGCGTCTCCAATTAGCATAAACGTCGCATAGGTCACCTTCTTGTTATCGGTACAGTTCATGCCAGTAAATATCTTTTCCAGCTCTTTGATCTAGAGAGTAGCTTTCTCAGGATCAAACTCTCCTTTGAATTATGGAGGGTTCGTACGACGAAATTTTGCCAAATTCTAGGCATCAGTTGTAGCCTCCAGTTGTTGTGCAACCCTCGCCTGCTGTTGAGCCGTTTGCTGATTATGCTGCAGTATTGCTTTAACCATCTTCTGTATCGCTTTAATTGCAGCAGCCATGTCTCCTATGCAAGCCATACTTTCTTTCAAATCAAACTACACAAAACACAGAGAAAAGTCAGATGTATCCTTACGGAATACCAAACACAGAGAATTCACATAGCACAAACAAGATGGTCCAAAACCACATGACCCAAAAGAAAACTTAAATCGGGAGCTCTGATACCAAGACAGCGTAACGCCCCTTTTTCTCAATACCCGCAAAGAAGGAACGTCACACTATAATACCTTGAAATATAGTTCGAAACAAATTAAACCACGAAAAATGATAATTGTTTTTTTTTTAAATTCACAGACCCAGTTCATTTTACAATTGTTTAAGATCCTTTACCATTGTCACTATATATATATATATATATATATATATATATATATATATATATATATATATATATATTCATATCTATATGCATAAGCCTTCGTTTAGTTACATTCCCAAATTAGTCTCTAAGATAACGCGAAGAGAAGGGACTGTAGAAGGGTCCTCTTTAGGGTCCTCTTCATCCGATAAAACATCCATCGGAGCGATAGAGCAACGGGCAGGAGCCCGAGCAGTAGAAAGAAAGGAGTCATCACGTGGGGTGTAATACATGTCAGCCCATATATCCCTAACGAGCATATAAAACTCTAGCCAAATAAAAGCATGAAAATCCAAAATAGAGGCGTCATAATGACCCCATGCCAAGGACACAATCAGCTCCCCATGGTACACGCAACGGTCCATCTGCACATTAATGTTCCAGCAGTCAAGGCCTCCGTGAAAAGTGATCCGTGTGTAGCCTAAAAATCCACGAGGGCGCGACATCATCCTCGATAAGCTTCAGTCGTAATTTGGCCAGAAGCCTGGGAACTCAGGGGTTTTCTCTTCCTTACGCTCATCTTCTCAAAAGTAAACAAACTGACAAAAATACAAAGAATACAGAAAGAGGTGAGACACCCAGCTTTCAGTACCAAAATGGCAGTATGAAAACAGAACGACGTTGGACACCCACATACAACACAATTTGAATATTTGATCACAGTAATAATAAGATTGACAGTAAAAGTGGAATAACAACAGACAATAATAAAGTTTTCAACAACAGGTAAACAACAGTGATACTACCAGCAGTCAACAGTTCAGATAATCAGACAATTGTTGCAGTAATAAGAACAGTTACATTCACAGTTATAAATGTTCATGTTCAATGAATTATGAGACTAACAGTTCATAATGCACAAGGTACCAAAAATCCTTCTCCATGGAGCTAGACATTAACATTTTTCGGAGTGAATGATCAAGGAGTAATGCCAGTATATCGTCAGCCTTAACAATATAGTGTGCTTCATCTCATAAAAACGTTTGCGCAATTGGCTTGTACATGGCACCTCGACAGTTGATCGCGATATAGGATAGCGTCTCAATCAGGATCGTCGGTGTGTTGCATCGGTCTTTCTCACGGGCCCAGTGGAACTACCACTGTCTATTGTGAGACACCTGTACCTCGACGCCCCCAGAGCTAGCCACTATGACCCTACGCTTAGTCTACTCGCACCCGCACATAGGTGTTATTGAAACTCCTAGGCATACATCGCCTTTCTAACAGTGTCCAACAGACAACACATATGCGTGACGACTCAATTTCAATCATGCATGTCATCAATGATGCATTCATCATAAGTATACCACAATGGTATTTATATACATATATACACATACATATTCATTTCTCAACATCATCACATCATATGATATTCTCAAGTACATAATCAACAAGTGTTTAACCCACATAGGGGTCCACAATAGCATAGAATCAATCTTCATGTCAATATATATTTCTAGTGTTCATCCACTATCACAAGTCCACATTATGGATCCACATTTTTAAAGTTTCAAGCTTTGATTAATTATGATAATTTTAGGTTACTTAACCCTTCAAACCCGTGGCCTTCTAAGTGTTATTGTCCACTTTAATTCTTTCTCTTCATTATGAATTATACATGTCCCTAAGTCTTAGACTTCCAAAGATGCAACAAGGCATCACTTAGCCTCAAGGTTTTCTCTCTAAAACCGTGGCCTTCAATGGTCTTCAAAATCCAATTTTTTTTTCCATTTTATGTATTAGTTTCTTAATATCAATTTACTTAAATTTTTGTTCACCAAGAACAACCCAATCCCTTAGGGTTTCAAGCCAAAACCGTGGCATCAATTTGGGGTAATAAACCCTTAAAATTTTCCTTTCATAAATTTTAATGTTATTACTCAACATCTAATTTCGTAAGCTTTATGTATTTGTGTACAAAACAAATTCATAACCCAAAATTTCCATCCAAAACCGTGGCCATCATGTTAGGGTAGGAAACTCCAAATTTTTCATTTAGCAACCCTAACATGATCAAGCACATTTAACACATCCAATATATACCAAATCACCATTCAAGTATTTATCCAACTTAAGAACACAAGAACATGCAAAATCATCAAATAAAATGAACATACAAAGATGGAATCCTCCATCAACAAGCACACAAAAGTTTCCTCACCACTGTTAGTGGTTGAAGTGGGTAATCTCCCTCTTACCTAAGAAAGAATCACGAAAATGGTCTCTTTCAAGCTCCTTGAATATTCGTTTTCAAGGCTCCAAGAACCCTAGGATTTTGAAGAAAATGAACCAACATCAATGGTTGAAAAAGAATGGATCCATGGTCATCAAAGAGACCATGGAGCACAAAAATGAAGAGAAAAGGGAAGAAAGATGAAAACTTTACCTCAAAGTTAGGAGCTTTTCCTTGGAAGACAATGGAGAAAGGTTGGTTTTTTGGAGAAATTTTCAAAAGAGAAAGTGTAGAGGAGATGAAGGTGAGTGTAGAAATGAGCTTGGTGAAGAGAAAAATCAAAGAAATTGGTCTCCAATGGAGGCTAAAATTTCGGATGGGAGAAGGAGAGGTAGAGAGAAGGAAGAGGAAATAAAGAAGAAGAAGTTTAGAGAGAGAAGTGAATAGAAGCATAATGAGTGAAATGGCTAAGTGTGTTAAGTCACATTTCCCTCCTTTGGGCATGGGTGAGCCACGACAATGAGAGGGGAGAGAGAGGGAAAATTTTGGCTTCTCATGCAAGCCAAGGGTAAGGTTGTCTTTTGGACAAAGCTTCTCAAAGAAGCTTCTTAATTAAGGTATAAAATTTTGAATTAAAGTGAACTTGATTAGACATAAAGTAGATTGCATTAGGATAAGGTGATAGGGTTTTTATTACATGCTATTATCCAATGGACAATTACTACAGTCGACAGAAGTCAGTATTAATTTATCTGACCGATGAAATTTACATAGCGTTTTATTATTTTGTCTGTTAAATTTTCTCGAAAAATGTAAAACCTCGTAAACCGTGTCTAACCTTGGGTTTTGTAAGATCTCTAGTTGACGTTTTCACAGATCAAGGTTCTCGGGAAAAATATTTGATTTTTCTGACTCCGCTCAGTTTGCACACAAAACGAAAAATAATATTAAAATATTCTGCATTCTCAGAAAAATCCAGAAAATTTTTAGAAAATCACAAATATTATAAAATGAATATTTATAATAAAAGAAATAAATTTTGGAGTGTTACAACTCTCCCCAACAAATAAAAATTTCGTCATCGAAATTTTCATACCTTAAAATAACTCTGGGTGTTGCTCCTTTATTTTGTCCTCTAGTTCCCAAGTCGCATCTCCAGTCGTCTCGTTCCAGATCACTTTCACCAATGAGATATCTTTCCCCCTAAGTTGCTTCATTCTCCTATCCTCAATCCTCATAGGAGTTGTTTCATAAGTCAAGTTCTCCTTTAATTGTACCGAATCAGGTGCTATGACATGATCAGGACTTGGAATGTATTTTTGAAGTTGTGACACATGAAAGACATTATGGAGATATGAAAGGAAAGGGGGTAAGGTTGTTTGGTAAGCAACAGGACCTATCCGATGAAGGATTTGATAAGGTCCAAGGAATTTAGGAGTGAGCTTTCTAGATTTGAGAACCTGACCGACCCTAGTCGTAGGTGTGACTTTCAGGAACACATGCTCTCCTTCTTCAAATTCAAGAGGCTTTCTTCTTTTGTCCGCATAACTCTTTTTTCAGCTCTGAGCTGTTCTCATCTTCTCCTGAATCATCTTGACGTTCTCAGTTGTCTGCTCAATAAGATCAGGTCCGACTATAAGCCGCTCTCTATCTTGATACCAACATAATGGTGTCCTACACCTTTTCCCATATAGAGCTTCATAGGGGGCCATCCCTATACTTGAGTGATAACTGTTGTTATAGGTGAATTCTACCAATGGTAAGATTTCATCCTAACTTCCAGTTTGCTCGATAGCACAAGCTCTAAGCAGATCCTCTAATAACTGAATTGTTCTCTCTGATTGACCATCAGTCTGCAGATGGTACGCAGAACTCAATCGTAACTTCATTCCCATTGCTTCTTGAAGACTCTGCCAAAACTTCAATGTAAACCTCGGATCTCGGTCAGAAATAATACTTGTAGGCACACCATGAAGTCTGACAATTTCACTAATATATAACTGAGTCAACTTCTCTAATGGATATCTTATGTTGATCGGCAAGAAGTGTGCTGACTTCGCAAGTCTATTCACGATTACCCATATTGAATCATGACCTCTTTTTGTTCTTGGCAATCCAACAACAAAGTCCATGGCAATGTTATCCTATTTCCATTCGAGAATAGTCAAAGGTTGCAAAAATCCTGACGGTCTTTGATGTTCAATCTTTGTCTTCTGACAAACCAAACAAGATGATGCGCATCTAGCAATATCTCTTTTCATTCCATGCCACAAAAATAACTTCTTTAAATCTTGGTACATTTTGGTCATGCCAGGATGTATACTCAAGTTGCTTGTATGAGCATGTTCACGAATGTACTTCCTCAGTTCTTGATCTTTTGGCACACATACTCTACCTTGGAATCTTAAAATTCCATCACTTCCTTCTTCTAATGTTGAAACACCGCCCTGCTTTATCAGTTCTCTTTCCTCGTGCAAGAACTTGTCAACCTTCTGCTTTTCTTGGATGTTATCCATTAATTCGCTCGAGATCGTGACCTTGTTCATGCAGATTTTACCCGACGTCAACTCCACAAAAGACCATATGTCTCGAAATTGTCCTATTAAGTCTTTCTCTCTGATCATCATGGTGGAAACACTGAATGTTTTCCTGCTTAAGGCATCGGCCATAACATTCGCCTTCCCAGGGTGATACTGAAGTTGGAAGTCATAGTCTTTCAGCAATTCTAGCCATCTTCGCTGTCTCAAGTTCAACTCCTTCTGGTCATACAAGTATTTCAAGCTCTTGTGGTCACTGAAGACATTGAATGTTGCCCCATATAGATAATGTCTCCATATCTTCAAAGCAAATACCACGACAGCTAACTTCAAATCATGCGTTGGGTAGTTCTTCTCATGCACTCGTAATTGTCTTGAGGCATAAGCCACCACTTTACCATCTTGTATAAGAATGCATCCCAATGCTTGGCATGAAGCGTCATAATACACTTCAAATGGTTCACTTGGATTAAGCAGAACTAACACTGGTGAAGTAGTTAGTCTTCTTTTCAACTCTTGGAAACTTCCTTCACAAGTATCTGTCCATTGAAAAGCCTGATTCTTTCTAGTGAGTTGAGTGAGTGGTCCGGCAATCTTAGAAAATCCTTAAATGAACCTCCGGTAATATCCTACTAATCCAACAAAGCTTCAAATTTCTGTTACCGTCTTTGGCCTTTCCCATTGCAGTATAGCTTCAACCTTCGAAGGATCCACAACAATTCCTTCCCTTGAAATTACTTGGCCTAAAAATTTCACCTCATCCAACTAGAATTCGCACTTGGACAATTTAGCATACAACTTTTTCTCCTTCAAAATTTGAAGAACTATACTGAGATGTTCAGCATGATCTTCCTAATTTTGTGAATAGATTAAGATGTCATCGATGAAAACAACGACGAATCTGTCCAAATAAGGACGAAAGATCCTATTCATATAGTCCATGAAGAGAGCAGGTGCATTAGTCACGCCAAAAGGCATCACCAAGTACTCGTAATGTCCATAACGAGTACGAAAAGCCGTTTTGGGAATGTCTTCCACTTTCACTCCGATCTAATGGTAACCCTATCGCAAATCGATCTTAGAAAACACAGTTGCTCCCTTCAGGTAGTCCATTAGGTCATTTATCCTTGGCAATGGATACTTGTTCTTGATTGTGACCTTATTCAATTGATGATAATCCACACATAACCTCGAAGTATTGTCCTTCTTCTTCGCTAGCAACACTGGTGCTCCCCAAGGTGATATATTGGGTCTCACGAATTATTTCTCCAAACATTCTTCCAATTGCTTCTTGAGTTCCACAAGTTCTGCTGGCGACATACGGTAAGGCACTATGGAAATAGGGCCAGCTCCAGGCACAAGGTCAATAGCAAACTCGATTTCCCGTTCTAGTGGCAAAGCAGGTACATCTTCAGGGAAAACTTCAGGAAACTCTCGAACCACGGAGATCGCGTCCATATCTACCTCATTCTCGACTTTCAAAGAAGATAACAGCATGTATCCCCGAGCTCCTTCTTTCAAGAAAGCTTTCGCTTAGTTGGCCGTCAAATTTCATCCAAAGGAAAAACTATGGTTTTTCTAGAACAATCTAATAGGACATGGTTAGCAGATAACCAATCCATTCCTAAGATCACATCTAATTGAGATAAGGGCAAACAGATCAAATCGACAGAAAAGATTCGACCTTCGACAATCAATGGACAATTTAAATAGACTTTAGTAGTGACAACGGGCTTAGCAGTTAGAGTTGAAACAGTCAAATCAAATGGCAAAGAAGACACAGGTAAACCAAGTCTTTTCACATGATCATATGAAATGAAAGAATGAGTTACACCAAAATCATACAGTACAATTAAAAGATTACCTTCGATGAGACCTTCCCCTTGTATAAGATCTTTGGATTCAGAGGCTTCAGTACCACTCAAGGAGTAAACCCGACCTCCAGCCTGTGGTTTGGTGGTCCTAGCAGCATTGACGAAAGGTTCCGCCTTGGTCTATTGCAGTTATAGGAAACATGTCCAGGTTTCCTGCACCTAAAGCAAATGATCCCCTTGATAGTACAGTCTCTTGTATAGTGCTCCTTCCTGCACTTCATGCACCTCGGCGTAGATGCCGCAGTCAGACTTGTCCTTCCTGGGCTTCCACTAGGACTTCCACCCTGTGGTCTTTGTTGTTGATTTCCACGTGGTCTGGAATAGGGCTTCTTCCGGTAATAGCTTACGTTACTGCTTCCTCCTCTTTGAGACCGAATTAGCCCATAGTTTCTGTTTCTCGCCTCACGTGCCTAGTCCAAACCTTCCACCTGGCAGCATGTATCAAGCAACTCAGAAAATTGAGTAATTTTCAAGGTTATGACGGCTCTCTTCACGTCATGTCTCAGACCTTCTTCAAACTTTTGACACTTCTATGCTTTATTGGGTTAGTGTTGAAAGTAAGTTGAGAACCTTGACAAGCTTTCGAACTTAGTAGCGTACTCGCCCATAGTCATATTTCCTCATCGCAATCCCAGAAATTCTATTTCCTTCGTATGCCTGGCACTTTCAGGGAAATACTTATTCAAGAACCTCTCTCTGAACACTTCCCAAGTAATCACCCAATTCTCAGCTTGCAACAACCTTTGCTCTCCTGTTCACCAGTCCTCAGCGCTCCAATTAGCATAAACGCCGCATAGGTCACCTTCTTGTTATCGGCACAGTTCATGCTAGTAAATATCTTTTCCAGCTCTTTAATCCAGAGAGTAGCTTTCTTAGGATCAAACTCTCCTTTGAGTTGTGGAGGGTTCGTACGACGAAATTCCGCCAAATTCTGGGCATCAGTTGTAGCCTCCGGTTGTTGTGCAGCCCTCGCCTGCTGTTGAGCCGTTTGCTGATTTTGCTGCAGCATTGCTTCAACCATCTTCTGTATCGTTTCAATTGCAGCAACCATGTCTCCTCTGCAAGCCATACTTTCTTTCAAATCAAGCTACACAAAACACAGAGAAATGTTAGATGTATCCTTACGGAATACCAAACACAGAGAATTCACATAGCACAAACAAGATGGTCCAAAGCCACATGACCCCAAAAAAAACTTAAACCGGGAGCTCTGATACTAAGACAGTGTAACGCCCCTTTTTTCTCAATACCCGCGAAGAAGGAACGTCACACTATAATACCTTGAAACATAGTTCGAAACAAATTAAACCACAGAAAATGGTAATTGTTTTTTTTTAACTCACGGACCCGATTCATTTTACGGTTGTTTAATATCCTTTACCATTGTCACTATATATATATTGTTTAATTTAAATCATATCATTACCAAGTAGAGTCAAAAGATTTAATTTAAGAATCCATTACGCATAGAGATAATAATTAGAACAGTCGCAATAAAACCGACATAAGGTAAACCATACACATATATATATATATATATATATATATATATATATATATATATATATATATATGCATAAGCCTATTTAATTACATTCCAAAATATACAAAAAGAAGCAAAAACTTTACCCACCCAAGATAGTTACAAATTTACATCCATCAATCTAGCAAAACGACAGGCTCCCCCAAAAAGATAACGGATAGCCATCAGTAGCCACCGACAAAATCAGTCCCTAAGACTGACGAGAAGGGACCATAGAAGGGTCCTCCTTAGGGTCCTCTTCATCCGATGAAACATCCATCGGAGCGACAGAGCAACGGGAAGGAGCCCGAGCAGTAGAATGAAAGGAGTCATCACGTGGGGTGTAATACATGTCAGCCCACATATCCCTAACGGGCATATAAAACTTTAGCCAAATAAAAGCATGAAAATCCAAAATAGGGGCGTCATAACGACCCCATACCAAGGACACAGTCAGCTCCCCATGGTACACGCAACGGTCCATCTGCACTTTAATGTGCCAGCAGTCAGGGCCTCCGTGAAAAGTGATCCATGTGTAGCCCAAAAATCCACAAGGGCGTGACATCATCCTCGATAAGCTTCAGTCGTAATCTGGCCAGAAGCTTGGGAACTTTGGGGTTTCCTCTTCCTTAAGCTCGTCTTCTCAAAAGTAAACAGACCGACAAAAATACAGAGAATACAGAAAGAGGTGAGGCACCTAGCTTTCAGTACCAAAATGATAGTAAGAACACAGAATGATGTTGGACGCCCACATACAACACAATTTGAATATTTGATCATAGTAATAATAAGATTGACAGTAAAAGCAGAATAACAACAGACAGTAATAAAGTCTTCAACAACAGGTAAACAACAGTGATACTACCAGCAATCAATAGTTCAGAAAATCAGACAATTATTGCAGTAATAAGAACAGTTACATTCATAGTTATAAATGTTCATGCTCAATGAATTATGAGACTGACAGTTCACAATGCACAAGGTACCAAAAATCCTACTCCATGGAGCTAGACATTAACATTTTTCAGAGTGAATGATCAAGGAGTAATGTCAGTATATAGTCAGCCTTAAAAATATAGTGTGCTTCATCTCATAAAAACATTTGCACAATTGGCTTATACATGGCACCTCGACAGTTGATGGCGATATAGGACAACGTCTCAATCAGGATCATCGGTGTGTCGCATCGGTCTATCTCATTGCCCCAGTGGAGCTACCACTGTCTATTGTGAGACACCCGCACCCCGACGTACCCAGAGCCAGCCACTATGACCCTACACTTAGTCTACTCGCACCCGCACATAGGTGTTATTCAAACTCCTAGGCATACATCACCTTTCCAACAGTGTCCAACGGACAACACATATGCATGATGACTAAATTTCAGTCATGCATGCCATCAATGATGCATTCATCATAAGCGTACCACAATGGTATTTATATACATATATATACATACATATTCATTTCTCAGCATCATCACATCATGATATTCTTAAGTACATAATCAACAAGTGCTTAACCCACATAGGGGTCCACAATAGCATAGAATCTATCTTCATGTCAATATATATTTCTAGTGTACATCCACTATCACAAGTCCACATTATGGATCCACATTTTCAAAGTCTTAAGCTTTGATTAATTATGACAATTTTAGGTTACTCGACCCTTCAAAACCGTGGCCTTCTAAGTGTTATTGTCCACTTTAATTCTTTCACTTCATTATGAATTATACATGTCCCTAAGTCTTAGATTTCCAAAGATGCACCAAGGCATCACTTAGCCTCAAGGTTTTCTCTCTAAAACCGTGGCCTTCAATGGTCTTCAAAGTCCAATTTTTCTTTTCATTTTATGTATTAGTTTCTTAATATCAATTTACTTAAATTTTTGTTCACTAAGAACAACCCAATCCCTTCGGGTTTCAAGCCAAAACTATGGCATCAATTTAGGGTAATAAACCCTTAAAATTTTCCTTTCATAAATTTTAATGTTATCACTCAACATCTAATTTCATAAGCTTTATGTATTTGTGTACAAAACAAATTCACAACCCAAAATTTCCATCCAAAACCGTGGCCATCATGTTAGGGTAGGAAACTCCAAATTTTCCATTTAGCAACCCTAACATGATCAAGCACATTTAACACATCCAATATATACTAAATCACCATTCAAGTATTTATCCAACTCAAGAACACAAGAACATGCAAAATCATCAAATAAAATGAACATACAAAGATGAAATCCTCCATCAACAAGCACACAAAAGTTCCCTCACCACCATTAGTGGTTGAAGTGGGTAATCTCCCTCTTACGTAAGGAAGAATCATGAAAATGGTCTCCTTCAAGCTCCTTGAAGATTCAGTTTCAAGGCTCCAAGAACCCTAGGATTTTGAAGAAAATGAACCAACATCAATGGTTGAAAAAGAATGGATCCATGGTCATCAAAGAGACCCTAGAGCACGGAAATGAAGAGAAAAGGGAAGAAAGATGAAAACTTTACCTCAAAGTTAGGAGCTTTGCCTTGGAAGACAATGGAGAAAGGTTGGATTTTTGGAGAAATTTTCAAAAGAGAAAGTGTAGAGGAGATGAAGGTGAGTGTAGAAATGAGCTTGGTGAAGAGAAAAATCAAAGAGATTGGTCACCAATGGAGGCTGAAATTTCAGATGGGAGAAGGAGAGGTAGAGAAAAGGAAGAGGAAATAAAGAAGAAGAAGTTTAGAGAGAGAAGTGAATAGATGCATAATGAGTGAAATGGCTAAGTGTGTTAAGTCACATTTCCCTCCTTTGGGCATGGGTGAGCCACGACAATGAGAGAGAAGAGAGAAGGAAAATTTTGGCTTCTCATGCCAGCCAAGGGTAAGGTTGTCTTTTGGACAAAGCTTTTCAAAGAAGCTTCTTAATTAAGGTACAAAATTTTGAATTAAAGTGAACTTGATTAGACATAAAGTAGATTGTATTAGGATAAGGTGATAGGGTTTTTATTGCATGCTATTATCAAATGGACAATTACTACAGTCGATAGAAGTCAGTATTAATTTATTTGACAGATGAAATTTACACAATATTTTATTATTTTATCTGATAAATTTTCTCAAAAATGTAAAACCTCATAAATCGTGTCTAACCTTAGGTTTAGTAAGATCTCCAGTCGACGTTTGCACAGATCAAGGTTCTCGGGAAAAATATTTTATTTTTCTGACTCTGCTCAGTTTGCACACAAATGAGGAATAATATTAAAATACTCTGCGTTCTCGGAAAAATCCAGAAAAATTTCAGAAAATCAGAAATATTATAAAATGAATATTTATAATAAAAGAAATAAATTTTGGGGTGTTACATGATGAACTACAATGCTGTCAGTTAAGGAGAAGAATGGAACTTCTCGGTGAGATGAGGACTGTCGCCAGTTGAACAAAATTACGATCGAGGATGAGAATTCTTAAAAGAATATAAATGATTCGATGGACCGGCGAGAACGGAGTCGTTGTTTTCTCCAAGATAGATGTATGTTCTGGTCATCATTAAATTCGTGGGAAATTGAGGATGTTCCCAAAATGATTTTTCGAACACACTATGGACATTTTGGGTATCTCGTGATGCATTCGGAATGACAAGCGCTCTTGTCGTATTCATGGATAACATGAATTGGATCTTCCATCCTTACCTATGACAGAATTGTCATTGTCATTAATGATGACATTCTGATCTACTCTCGAAGATATGGAGGGATACGTTGGACATCTCGATATAGTTTTCCAGACCTTAAAGGAAAAGAAGTGTACGCCAAACTGTCAAAGTACAAATGCTAGTTGAGGAGGTTAAACTTTGGGTCATGAAATTACGAATGAAGGGAATTGTTGTGAGTTCGTCAAAAGGTCGAAGCAGTTTTACAATCGAAACGATTGGAGACCATAATACCCTAGTAACTTGCAAGGTTAGTGGGTTTTATCAAAGGAGCGTCGATGGATTCTCAAAGATAGTAGAACGTCTTACTCAGCTTACAAGAAGAGAATCAATCTTTTCCATGGACTAACACATATGAAGAAGTTTTCAAAGGTCGAGGAGATATTCGACTACTCCACCAGTTTTAGTTCTACCTGATCCCAAGGAACCACTTGAAGTGTTACGTGATACTTCACATCAAGGTCTAGGATATGTGTTCATGCAAAGTTGAAAAGTTGTGACTTACGCCTCGAGGTAGTTGAGGGTGCATGAGGAGAATTACCCAACTTACGGCTTTGTGTTAGCCGCAGTTGTATTTGCTCTGAGAACATGGAGACACTTTCTATATGAAGCAATGTTCAATGCCTTTTGCAATCACAAGGGCTTGAAGTATCCATTCGATAAAAAGGGGTTGAACATGAGACAGAGAAAGTGACTAGAAATTTTGAAGGAGTATGATGTCTAGCTTCAGTGTCAACTTATCTGAGTTACCAACAAACTCACTCCTAAATTCTTTGAACTATATCAAATTCCTCTTCGGATTGTTCTAGTAGCCTATCGACTGATTTTGTCATCCTTTCTTTCTAATTTTTATAATGTCTTCTATATGCCATAATTACGAAAGTATATCCCTGATGCAGCCCATGTCATCAAACTAGGCACTGTACAATTAAAAAAGAATTTGATCTATGGAATGCTTTCTGTGAAGGTCAAGATTAGGAGAGCGAAGCAACACAGAGGCAAAGAGATTACATTGGTAAGAATGATCTGAATTGACGTGACTAGAGATGCAACGTGAAAGTTAGAAGATAAGATGAAGAAACAACATCAATGTTTATTCTAAGGAATGAAAATTTCGAGGACGAAATTTCTATTTGAAGGGGAGAGTTGTAACACCCCAAAAATTAATAATTTTATGATAAATAGTTGTTTTATAATATTCGTGATTTTTGTGAATTTTTCTGTGAACGCGGAATATTTTAATATTATTCATCGTTTTGCATGCGCCCTGAGCGGAGCTGAAAAAATGAGATATTTTTCCTGAGAACCTTGAACTATGAAAACATTGACGGGGAACTTACTAAACCCGAGGCCAGATACGATTTACGAGATTTCATATTTTACGAGATTTTTATCTGATAAATAAAAATTACAGAATAATTTTATTATCCGTTGGACAATAAATATCAGTTTTTGTTAACTGTAATTTCTGTCCACTGATAATAAATCTGATACAGTGTTAGTCACATTTTAGAGAACGCTTTAATGGCATTACTTTGACTTTTCAAAAGGAGAAAGCTTCCTAGCACCTTTCTTTTGGCTTGTTGGAGAAGCTTGGAGGAAGCTTCCTTGCACTTTCCTATTGGCTTCTTCAAGAAGCCACATTTCTTCTCTCCTCCTCTCCACCACACATTTTGAGGGCTCTTTTTGGCTACACATTTTAATTCATACACTTACACAAAATACACCTAATTACACATTTCACTTCATTTCATTTTACTATCACTCTCTCTCTCTACACTTTTCTCTCAACCATTTTTCTCCTCCTTCTCTCTAACTCCATGGCAATACCCATTTTGAGAGCCAAAATTTGTGCTTCTCACTTTACCATCTTCATTCCAATTTCAAAGACACAAAAGCTACTACTTTCTCTCTCTATTTTCCCTCTTCATCTTTTTCTCTTCTTCTCTTCTTCTCTTCCCTTTCCATTCCAATGGCCATGGAGGCTTGAAGGTGGCCAAACTATTCACCTCACTTCATTCTACTACTCATTTGTTTATCTCATCATTTTTATCAAAGAGATCAAGTAAAAAGCTCTCACCTTTCTCCTTGGAGGCTCACGACCTCACCCATCAAATACACTCATCCATCTTCTTTAATTCCTACCAACCCTTGATCTTGAATCTAGACACCATTCTAAGCAACTTTCATGTTGTGACCATCACCAAAATCTACCATTTTCGTTTTGCTCCATCAAGCTTCAAAGTTGGAGACTTTAAGGTAAAGTTCATAGCTTTTCCACCTTTTCTCCTCGTTTTCGTGATCCTTGATCTCTTGGGTGATCAAGGGTCCTTTTTCTAAGCTTTGATAATGATTTTGGTAAGTTTTGATGTCCTTAGGGTTTCCTTGAAGGTGTAGTACGAAAATCTCTACAAGGGACCAAAAGGCTTGCTTTCTTGTGTTGTCTTCCATAGGTAAGAGGGAGATAATCCTCTTCAACCTATCTTGGTAGTGAGGAAATGTTTTTGGTGTTGTTGATGAGGAATCCATGTGTGAATTGCTCTCTTTGTTGTGTTGTTTTTCATGATTGTGCATATATTTGGACTTGTATGAGTTATTAGTTGTCTTTGCATGTCTTGATGGTTATGGATTATATATATATCTTGTTTGGATTAATATATGGAAAATGTAGGGTTTCCTACCATTTTAGGGATCACGGCCTTAGGGCCAATTTTTAGGAATTCAAGTGTGATTTTGGAGATATTGGAACTTAGGTGATTAGGAGTTAAGGAATTAATAATTGTAATGGAAAAGATTTGAGACTTCTACACTAGGGAGGCTCACGGCCTCTAGGGGGATTAATGGTCCAAGTTATGATTCTTGGTGTAACATTGGGATTTAAGTAATCAACATTGTGGTGAAAGAAAAAGGGTTAGACTTTTATTATAATGAGGCTCAAGGCTTTTTGAGGAAAAATGTCACAAAATGTTGTGCTAAAAGGGAGACTTAGATGATTGGGAAATTTTAGATTCCTTAGGAGTTCATAAAATGGAAAGAATAAAGGAAAAGACTTTATCCTATGGATTAGAGTGATTTTGAACATAAGGGAAGAACAAGAGAATTTGTATACTCTTAGAGTAATTTTAAGTGAGCATAATTGATTAGATTAAGGAACTTGATCAATCTAAAGGAATGAAGATTTAATAAGGACTTCAAGAGAATCCCTCAAGATAAATAAATTCATAAGGGATGTTAATTAAAGTGAAACTTTATAATGACTTCATAAGAGATGTTAATCAAAGCAAAACTTTGTGAAGGTTTTATAAGAAATGTTAAGTTAAAGTGAAACCCTGAAATAGACCTATAAAAGTGTGTTATCACTCTTGAGAAAATTAATACTATGCTATTGTGGGTCCGTGTTTGGACTAAAATTCTGTTGATGTTTAAATTGGCTAAATTGCAGCGTGCTATGGAAAATATATCATTATTGTTGGATATACATGATTGTGCATGGAGTCAACATGCATTGAACATTATACACCTTCGGTTATTGTGCTGATGTGCTGAACCCGGCTAGATAAGTGTTATTATGTAATTGTATGGGCGGTTAAGTAATATCATTGATACTAGTGGTATTAGGCAATTGTATGGACGATTGTTTTAATATCATTGGGGACAATACAATGATAGCTTAAGTTATGCATATTTGCATTAAACAATTTACTTAGTCGATGACTGTTAAAAGGCTGGATGAACCTATGATTATGCATTGAATCAGTATGCATTGAACAAATTGCTCAGTTGATTATTATTAAGAGGCTATATGAGCCTATAAACGAAAATTGATTATAGTGCGATCCAGTGGAAAGATCTCAGGGTGCGTCAGGGCGCGGTGATCCCTCTAGTGACCTATTTTGTCACATTATATACCCCTGGCTGGAAAACCGATTGCAATGCACTGACGAGGAACCAACAAGTGTAACACCCTTGTGGGAGTGCCACATTTATGATGCAATAAAATAAAATCTACCCAAGTTGTAAAACATTTGTTACATAAATAGTATGGGTTGCAAAATTTTTCTTCTTTTATATAGAATATTACTAAATAAAATAACCCGAAACATAATATAAAGCAAATTGTCATCACACATAATATACATATAATTTTGTTTTAAGTTATACAAATAATATACAACTACAAAATATTTAAACAAAACGATAAAGGGTTAATATAACACATAACATCAAAAAGTGCCCAAGTGCACATCACAGATCCCTAACTCTCTGAAGGATCACTCTCAGATGAAACTTCAGGAGATAGGTATCCAGGATGTCTCGAAGCTCTACAGACACGAGTCCGTGTTGTTGATACACTGCTAATCTCACTAGGCGCATGGAATATCCCTCCTCAATAATGCCTAATAGTCAGTGGCAACTCTAAATGCAAATACAAAGTAGTAGTAAAAACATGTTCCTCATCAAACTCTGTTCGTAAGGACACAGTCAACTGTCCCACGTAGACAACTGAATCTCTGTCCTCTCGTAGACGCTAGGCCTCTGAACCCAGTGAAACTCAAGTCTCACGAAACCAAGAAACCTCGGCAGTGTCATACTTGCCAAATCAGTCCAATGGATATGGATGATCAGAAGGTTCGCAGTCGTCGAACTGATCCCCTGTCTGCTGCTCCTCCTCTTCTTCAGGATACACACTCTCAAGAGGCTGATCCTCTTCCTCAAACTCTTTACAACATAATTTAATAATACAGAAAACAATACATGTACAAAGGTGAGATAATCATACATCAATACCAGCATGGCAAATAAGAAAACGCCAAATACAACAGATATAACAGTTTATACAATAAAGCATACTATAGCATCATAAATAATACAATTTAATACAGCATATACAACAGTATCAAATAATATCACAGATAAAAATGTTATGATGCATGACACAAATGCAAATGCAATACGACTCGTTCCTACTCCATGGAGCTAGACACAGATATCAGAGAGAATGACCCATAAAGAACTATAAGTACCTCAGGCTGCCCAACCAAACTATTGCACTACTGTCTTACGTTGTGTCTATAGCCCACTGTCCAATCATCATGTAGTAGCACATAGTCCAAACATTGTGTAACTACAGGCATTGTACTAAAATAATCTTTACAAGATCTTGATTAAGTATAGTACGTGTCAAGATCACTAGTGTGTTGCCAGTTACCACGGCCCAGAGGAGCGACCAACTGTCCACATATGGAATACTCCGCACACTAATGCCTCTAAGTCCATACAAAGAAATGAACCACACTACGCTTATCACACCGACAACACAGTGTAATTCGCATCGTCAATCAAATCACCAATAATCAACCATATTGGCACAACTCAATGCATGAATAAAAATAGTAATTACCAAATTACCCTTAGTCTCAAAAATATTCTCATATTTACGCAAATGCCCTCAATGGCAAAAATCTCAAATACAGTACGTTCCCACTTGACGTACCATATTTCCATATGTCCAAAATACAGTATGTTCCCACTTGACGCACTATATTTTCACATGTTCGGGTCCACCACTTTGGCCCGATAGTAAAACTCGTTGTTCCAATTAATTGCGGAGAAATTTTATCGCATTTTCACAATTTCATCATTTTTACAAACGTTTTTAAATCGCGTAAATATATTTTGCTGTTTTTAAAATCGCGTAAGATTTTTAAATCGTTTTCTTGATCGAAAAGCTTTAAAATCTCTGTTTTAAAACTACGTAAGCTATTTTCACTACTTTAAAACTACGTAAAGATAATTTTCCTTACGTTATAAATATAATATAAAATATTCTTTTTTATTTGCCTGTTTTTAATAAATTTTGACAACATTTTGTCTATAAAATCTATTAAAATTGTACTTTCTACGTTTTTCCTCTAAAAATTCGTTTACTTAGTTTATTATTACTAAATCTATTTTAGTAATTATCATTATACTTTAAAATTCAAAAGTAAGTATTTTTCAAGGGTTTCCTTCATTTTTCTTCTACATCACATTTCTAATAAAAATTGGTTTACTTCTTTCAATCTTGGAAATTCATTATAAATATATTCTTTTTAGGTAAAACATCAACTCTACACTTAGAAAAATAAATTTTTAATTGATCACTCATTTATATGGCATGTTGGCTGAAATTGCTAAATTCTTGGCATTTGATCTTTGGATCATTTTTCTTCTTCTAAAATCATTTTGAAATTCATTCATTTACCTAATTCCATTAAATCCTTTCTTTAGAAAATGGATGAGAACATTTTGGTTCTCTTTTCTTGATTGGGGCCTCTATTTTGTATTCTTTGGAACACTCATGCAACCCTCACATGTTATTCACATCCTAAGTAATATTCATGCATAATCACACATACAATATATTTTAAAGCTTGTAGACATGCATACAAACAATATCATACACAAGTAAGAAAGCATTTAAACAATCAAACACAAGTGAATCCTTATGGATTTTTCACACATATACAAGTCCATTTTCTCATCACCACACATGGTTGATGAGATTAAATCTCCCTTTTACCTTAAAGGAAGACAAAATCTCCTACTCTCCTTCCTATGGATTTCGTGATCTCCTTCAAGAACCTAAAAGATCTTAAACAAAAATTGAAAGAGTTATAACTATAAGAGAAAATCATAAACCATGGATAAATCATGGCTTAGAACCTTGAAAAAGAAGTTAGAAATGGAAAATAAGGATTTTCACCTTCTAGGGAAAATCTCCAAAGTGATTTTCCAAGCTCAAGATGATAGATTTTAGAAGAACTCTCAACTAGAGATGTTCTTAGAATAGTGTTTAGGTTTAGAAAAGTAGGTTGAATAAAATTTTAGATGGATGCATGGTAGTTTAGGGTTCTTGGCCGAATTGCTTGGAGAAAAACAACAATGGTGGTTTATATTTTTGGAAGAGAGAATGTGTAGTAAAGTGTTAGAGAATGAAGTGAAATTTGCTCTCCAAAGTGGTGCATGGCCGTGTAACTCCATAGAGAGAAAGGTGGCCACTTTGTTTGACCTTCCAAGACTCCATCCTAGCCTTAGATGTGATCAAAGGTTGAGATCAAAACTTGATCACCAAGCTTGTCTTCCATTGGCTAATCCATGCCTTGTCATAAGCCTAGTCACTTGTTCTTGAATGTTCTTCCTTAATGATGATCACTAATTAAGCTACTAATCTCATTAAGTTTTTATGCACACTTAATCTAGTTTAATTAAGATAATTAGTTATATTACTAATTAGCTAATATTCTTATTATCCAAATTTCAAGAGCCATTGATCATATCAATGGTTGATATTAGGTAGTGATATGATCAAATCTAAGCCATTAGATCTTATCTCTATGAAATTCTAGCCATTAGATTCATCTTTAAAGATAAAGGGTCAAGATCTCCTCTACATTCTTCTCATCCTATGATCACAAATGTTTCTAACCATATTTGTGTGACCAATCTCCACCGTCTATTTAATCAATGGTGGATATCCAAGCCTTCCTCACCAAGCTCATTCTTTACAACCATAGATTAGATCAACGGTTGATATTCAAAACTCAACCTTTTCATCCAACGGTGTAAATCAAGTCAAGCCCTCTTTGTTGACTTAATTCCTATTGGTTCAAAATAAATCAAGTCACTAACATTGACTATTTTCTCTAAATGTGGGTCCCGCAAAGTAATTGTGGGTCCTACAAACCAAAAGTGGGTCCCACAGACCTTTTCGGGTCCATTACCATTTTATTTGTACTAACTAATAAAATAATATTATAATAATATAAAATTATTTTGTTGCACAGTTAAATCCTAAAAATTAAAAGATTGATACACGTATCATTCAGAATTGGGTTTAGTAAGATCCCCCAGTTCCAATAATTAAAATAAGATTTTCCTGGCCCGAAAATTATTATTTTCCTGACCCGGAGCAAATCACACAAAACACTCAAATATAAACTCGAAACAGTCAAATAAATTTTATAACATACAGAAAAACATAAAACAGTACAATCAAGACATAACGGTCATTTATCTTAAAGTTGGGGTGTTACAACTCTCCTCTACAAACAGAAATTTCGTCCCCAAAATTTGTCGTACATCAAAACAACTGAGGGTATTGCTCCCTCATTTTATTTTCTAACTCCCAGGTAGCATCACCTGTTACGTCATTCCATATCACCTTCACCAGCTCAATCATCTTCCCTCGAAGCTGCTTCACTTTTCTGTCTTCAATCCTAATAGGAAGTGTTTCATACGTCAAGTTGTCCTTTAGTTGCACTTCGTCAGGCTGTATAACATGCGTCGGATCGGGAATATACTTCCTTAATTGAGACACATGGAATACATCATGCAAATTGGATAGAAAAGGCGGTAAAGTAATCTGATAAGCTACAGGACCTATCCGTCGAATAATCTGATAAGGCCCAATAAACTTAGGAGTAAGCTTTTTGGATTTGATAACCCTTCCGACACCAGTCGTAGGAATTACTCGCAAAAATACATGCTCACCCTCCTCAAATTCTAAAGATCGCCTTCGCTTATCAGCATAGCTCTTTTGTCTGCTTTGGGTCGTCTTTATCTTTTCTTGTATCATCTTTACCTTTTCCGTAGTCTGCTGCACAAGATCTGGCCCAACAGTTATACTCTCCCCATCTTGATACCAACACAAAGGTGTTCGGCATTGTCTTCCATACAGCGCTTCATAAGGTGCCATCCCTATACTTGCGTGAAAACTATTGTTGTAGGTGAATTCTATCAAAGATAAAAATTCATCCCAACTTTCTCGTTGTTCCAGTACACAAGCACGCAACAAGTCCTTCAAAGATTGTATCATCCTCTCAGTCTGACCATCAGTCTGCGGGTGATAAGCAGAACTCAATCGTAGCTTAGTCCCCATGGCTTCCTGCAAACTTCGCCAGAACCTCGATGTAAACCTTGGATCTCTATCAGAAACTATGCATGTAGGTACACCATGTAGCCTAACAATCTCGCTGATGTATATCTGGGTTAGTCTTTCCAATGAATACTTAATATTGATCGGCAAGAAGTGTGCTGACTTCAAAAGCCTATCAACTATAACCCATATCGAATCATGTCCCTTCCTTGTTCTCGGCAATCCGGTAACAAAATCCATCGAGATACTATCCCACTTCCACTCTGGAATAGCTAACGGTTATAACATACCGGTTGGCCTCTGATGTTCCACCTTTGCCTTCTGACAAACCAAACAAGATGCCACACATTTCGCTACATCTCTTTTCATCCTTGGCCACCAAAACAACCTTTTCAAGTCTTGGTACATCTTGGTCATTCCCGGATGCATACTCAAATCACTAGTATGGGCTTCATCCATAATCGCTTTCTTAAGTTCAGGGTCATCAGGTATACAAATCCTTCCCTTGAATCTTAAGATTCCATCTGATCCTTCCTCCACTGTTGCTTTATGACCTTGCTCTATGAATTCCCTTTCGTTTTGCAAAAACGCATCCTCCTCCTGTTTATCTCGAATTATATCAAGTACTTCATTCAAGATCATAACCCTACCTAAGCGAATCTTTCCAGGCTCCAATTCCACTAACATCCAAGAATCTCTAAACTTGTTAATTAATTCTTCTTCCTTTATCATCATTGTAGAAACACTAATCACCTTTCTACTCAGAGCATCAGCTACCACATTAGCTTTTCCTGGATGGTATTGGAGTTGAAAATCATAGCTTCATACAGAAAATAGCTCTTGTGATCACTAGAGACATTGAACATAGCTCTATATAGAAAATGCCTCCACACCTTCAATGCAAAAACCACAACGGCTAATTCCAAATCATGTGTTGGATAGTTCCTCTCATGAACCTTTAACTGTCTAGAAGCATAAGCCACCACATTCTGATTTTGCATCAACACTGTAACATCCCAAATTTCCAATCTCTTAAACAGTAATTTTGACAGTTAACAGAATTTTACTGTTTAGTAATTTCTGTGCACTGTAAAATTATTTTGTTTATTCCGTCAGCTTATTTGATCATTTTGAGTGATTTACTCCGTGTCAGGAAAATAAAAATTTTCTAAGTAGGGGAAAACGTTACGTAATTTAATTTTTACCGTTAGGTAATTAATTTACGTAATCTGATTTGATATTTGTGCATTTTATAATTTTTGTGATTTTATGGATGATTTTAAAATTTTTTCTGTCTGTGGGCTCCGCAAGGGGTATGTGGGCCCAGGTTGCCATACGTGGGCCCAGGTGGGTCCCGCAAAGCAAAAATTTTTCTACGCATAGAAAAATTTGTACTGTTTAGACGGAGACAGGGGATCTTACTAAACCTGAATCCGGAAACAATTTTAGAAAATTTCTTGTCTTGTATTTTATATTGTATTTAATTATTGGATGATAAAAATACAAGTAAAAATATTATTTGTAGGATACAAGACTAAATATTATCTGCGTAGTCAACAAAGAGAGCTTGACTTGATTTATACCCTTGGATGAGAATACTTAGTTTGAATATTAACCATTGATTTAATCAAAGGTTAAGAAACAAACTTAATAAAAAAGCTTGGATAATAACCATTGATTTAATCAATGGTGTGAGAATAAGCTTGGTTAGGAAGACTTTGATATCAACCATAGATGTAATCAAAGGTGTAGAATTGGTCTTGAAAAGTGACAAAGACCATTTATAACCATTGGATTTAGATTAAATCAAGGGTGGAGATTTAATCTTAAAAAGTAACAAAGACCATTTATGACCATTGGATGAAGAATTAATCAATGGTGGAAATTTGGTCTTCTAAAGTAGCAAAGACTAATTAGAACCCTTGGATTAAAAGTTTGAAGGAGTAATCTTAACCATTAATTTTGGAGACACATCTAATGGTTAGAATTTAAAGGAGAAAAATCCAATGGCCTAGATTAAGTCTTCTAACCTACCTAAATCTACCTAAATCCTAACCATTGAATTAATCAATGGTTAGAAATGCTTCAAATGGTGGCAAATAATGAAGACAACTTTATTGAATGCATTATGAAGAGAAGGTGATGGTTTTGGAGTGTTTAGAAGACAAAGAGACAAGCTTTATGTCATTTTTGCATGTCTTGGTCAAGTTAGACATCATAATGGCTTACTTTTGATTTTTGCACTCCAAGGAGAATGCTTGAAGGGGGGGCACGGTTTTGGAGCTGCATGAAGGAGTTTGGAAGACCATAATTGCATGCTTTAGTCATTATTGTCTTCCTTGGTCTTCATTGATTCATTTTCAAGAAGGAAACTTAGAAAATTTTCTCTCCATCTCCTTTCTTCTTCATGTTTTGGCCAAGCACTCCAAGAACACCTTCCATCACTTTTTAATTTCATCCAACTTGATTTTCTAAACCTAAACATCATTCTAAGAACATCTCTAGTTATGAGTTTTTCCAAAATCATTCATCTTGATCTTCAAATCCAAGCTTCAAGTTTCTAGCAAAAATGAAAAATTTCATCTTTGTGCTTCAAGAGAAACCATTCGGTCAAGACACTCAAAACCACCATCCAAGCTCTTTTAATTTCATCCAACCTTAGATCTTGAATCTCCATGATATTCTAAGCAACTTTCATGTTGGAGATTTCCTCTAAATCATTCATCTTCATGGACTTTCTTCAAGATCAAAGTTATTGGGTTTTGAGGTGAAGTATAAGGAAACTTCATTTCTTCTCTTATTTTTCATGATCTAAGCCATGTTTGATCCATGGTTCCTCTTAATCAAGCTTGATATGTTAATTAACTTGTGTTTTGTTTTGTATTTGAGAAGCCCTTGGTGGTGAAGGACTTGGAAAAAGAAACAAATCAAGAAGCTTTGGAGGATCTTCAAGAGGTAAGAGGGAGATCCATCTCACCAACCAAGCATGGTGGTGAGAGATGGTATTTTATTTGATGGATGTGGAATCCATGTGAGGATTCATATCCATGGTCATGTAATTAATTTGTGGGTGTTTATGAGCTTTGATTAATTTTCTATGCTTGATATGCTTTGCATGATTTTATAGCTTTGATGATATGCTTGACATGCTATACATGCTTTTATGGCCTTGATGGTATGCTTATATTATTTATGATGAAATATATATGTATATGCCATGACTTGATGGTGGAAAGGAAATTGATTTTTGGCTCCAATAGCCAAGGAAGAGCTACGGTTTTGATGCCCTTGATTAGGGTTCATGTTGAAAATTTTCAAGAACAAAAGAATTGATTTTTGAGTACTTAGAACATGGTGAATTTCGAACAAGACACCTCAAAATAGGTGTTCACAAATTAATATTTTCATGAAAGATGAAATTGGATTAATTTGAAGAGTATGGAAAATAAACAAAGGGTTTGTTTTTCAAGAGAACAAGAATACGGTTTTTGAGGAATTTTTATTGATTTATTTTGTGTAGAAAGATCCTAAGTATTTTTCTAAACATGAGTTTTGAAATGAAACAAATATTTTTCTAAACATGAGTTTTGAAATGAAACGGACGAACGTTGATTTAAAGGATTTGCAAAGAAAGTGAAAAAGAATTTGCAAAGAAAGTAGAAACGAATTTGAATAAATGGGTTTGGTTTTATGACCATCGGTATTTTGCTTTTGAAAACAAGAATTTTTAATGGTTTTGTTTGTGTAAAATCCTATCAACTTAGAAAGAAAGAATGTTTTCATAGTCATGCCCACGTTTTTGAAGACTTGAAATGTCTTGATTTTATGAACAAGTTTCCAAAATGAAACTCACTTTGTTTTCAAAGAGATTTGATTTTAATACAAGAAGTTTGGAAAGCGTTAGAAATTTTAAAGTTAAAAACATTGATTAAAATCAATGGAATTGTGAATTTGTGAAATAAATTATGAAAAAGGATTTTCTTGAATAAGCAAATATATTAAATGAAGTAGAGAGTTAAATTATTTTGAGAAAGATGGATTTTGGAAATGATTTAGGGAAAATGGAGAATATAACGGTATTTTGAAAATTTACTAACGTATAATTTATTTTCAAGTTTGAAATACGTTAGAAAATATTAAGTTTTAAAAACATTGATTTATATCAGTGGAAAAGTGATTTTATGAATTATATTTTGAAAAAAAGATTTTCTTGAGTAAGAAAAAGTATTAAAGTTATATGATTTTGAGAGAGGATGAAAAGGAATTTTTGAAGGTTAAGAAATATTTTCCGAAATGAAATTATGGTGAAAAATTATTTACGTAGCTTAAAACGATTTAAAATGTAGAAAAATATTTTTACATAATTTGAAAAGTGTGTTGAAACTGATATTGATTTATTTAAGTCCAAAATAATGTTTGGAATATTGAGGAATATTTTACGTGATTGTAAAATGTTGAAAAATAAATTACGTATCTTAAAAATGATTTGAAAAACGTTAAAAAAATCTCTACGTGATTTGGAAAGCGTTTAAATATTTTACACTATTGAAAATATTATTGAGAAATCACTATGCGATTAAATATTTTACGTGATTTTGAAACAATGGAAATATACTATGCGATTTGAGAAATGTATATTTTTACGCGATTGAGATAAACGTTAAAAAAAAAATTAATATGTGATTTAAAAATACAACAGCAGAGTCGTAGTATTTTGAAAACGTAACAGAAATGTTACGAAATTTTGTAAACGTAACATAGTGTTACGATATTGTGAAAACATAATTAGAAACGTTTTGGAATTGTGAAAACGTAACAGAAACGTTTTGAATTTTGAAAATGAGATGGAAATGTTGCGCAATTTTTTGAAAAACACGACGAACGTGTTTTATAACTATGAAAATGTGATAACATGATTTCGCTGTTGAAAAATACAGTATGATTATTGTTGAAGCCTGTGATTAGTATTATACCTGTGATTGGTATTTGGTGCATTATACATGCATTGGAATGGTCCGATGAGGACTGGATATGGCTGATTGCCTAGGAGAAACACACCTCTTGAGTGGGTGCGATATGCGTAGTGTAGGTCACTGGTTGACCTTGGGGGCATCGGGGTGCGGGTTGCCTACAATGGGCAGTGAGTCGCTCTACTGTAACCGTGGGTTAGACCGACGCGACACACCGATGATCCTGACCGAGACACTATTCTTAATCAAGATCTGATAAAGACTGTCGTGTATATGCTAGATGTGCAAAAATCAAAATGAGGATTATAGCACGTGGTCTGAGGCATGTGGTACCGACAGATTCTTTTCGATCATTTCTCCGACCTGTGTTTAGCTCCATGGAGTAGGAAATCGAGTCTTGTGTACATGCATAATCTAAAAATTTTATCTCGTGTGATATATTAATTGAGGAATATTGGCTATGACAATTGTTTTGAATACTTGGATGATGATGATGATAATTAGGACATTATCGTAATTGTTGTTTATGATAATTGAATTGATAAATGATTTGATGATGATAGTTGATTAATATTGAATATATTATTGGAAGTTTGATATGATATCCCTGTATGATATTGCTGCTTGTGTTATCTCTGTGCTGCCATGTTGGTATTGGCGTAGGTGATCTCACCTCTTTGTTATGTTGTTTTTGCTATGTCTGTATTATTAAAATTATACAGTAGAAGGAACGAGTTGTCTTAGACATAGCGGGTGACAAATACCTCTACGTTTGGAGACAACATCAGAGAATGACCTTGCAGACAGTGTTGAAATGGAAAAGATGTTTGAGGACAGGGAACAGACATAGAACAAATGTCTGATGCTTCAAGATGGACATTCCGATGGACACTCTGAGATTGGGGACAACAATAAGGAGTGGACATTCATGACTCGTTGGGGAGCAGTGTTGACAAGGAGTAGAGTTCTGATGCAACAAGCTGGATATAAGATAAGGAATGAGTATGTTAAGTTTTATCGTTAGTGTTATACCGTGCTATTTAGTAGGACCCGTCATGGGGTTTGCTACTGTTAAAAAAAAAAAAAGAGTCTTTTGTTTTATTTTTTTTCTCCAATTGTTAAAAATTAATTTGTTTTAAAGATTGTATATGAATTAGTTTTAAAAAAAGGCTTTTTCAAGATTACATATAAATTTCAGTAAGTTTATATTTCAACAAGAAAGAAATTTTTAAACCCACGTTTTTAACTCAAACCTTTTATGAAAACATTTTCAGATTATGAGTTGGGAGTCGAAAATGTGATGCCCTAGGGAGGGTGTTACAAACACGCACCCTAACCCCTGGTAAGAAGCGTCACAATACACTTCAAAGGACTTGTTAGGATTCGGTAAAATTAGCACTGGTGCAGTTGTCAGCCTTTTCTTCAATTCTTGGAAACTCACCTCACGTTCTTCTGTCCAATCAAAAGCTTGACTTTTCCTTGTGAGCTGCGTAAGTGGTCCAGCTATCTTGGAAAAACCTTCTATAAACCTCTGGTAATATCCAGCCATTCCAACAAAACTTCGAACTTCCGTTACTGTCTTAGGCCTTTCCCATTGCAAAATAGTCTCCACCTTAGATGGATCTACCGCAATACCTTCTTTGGAAATCAAATGACCTAAAACCTGAACTTCCTCCAGCCAAAATTCACACTTTGCCAATTTTGCATACAGCTTCTTTTCCTTCAAAATCTGAAGAACTATACCAAGATGTTCAGTATGCTCTTCCTTAGATTAAGAATAGATCAGAATGTCATCAATAAAGACAACGACAAATCTGTCTAAATACGGACAAAAAATCCTATTCATATAGTCCATGAATATTGTAGGAGCATTCGTCACTCCGAATGGCATAACCTGATACTCATAATGTCCATAACAAGTTCGAAAAGCTGTTTTAGGCACATCATCAACCTTGACACGAATCTGATGATAACCTGATCTCAGATCTATCTTAGAGAATACCACTGCTCCCTTCAACTGATCCATCAAATCATCAATCCTCAGAAGTGGATATTTATTCTGTATAGTCACCTTGTTCAGCTGGCGATAATCTACACAAAGTCGAGAAGTTCCACCTTCTTCTTAACTAAAAGCACTGGTGCTCCCCACGGTGAAACACTAGGTCCCACAAACTGTTTCTCCAACAGCTCCTCCAATTGCTTCTTTAATTCCACCTACTCCGCTGGTGACATCCGATATGGTGCAATTGAGATAAGACCTGCTCCTGGTACCAAATCGATAGAAAACTCGATTTCCCTCTCAGGTGGCAAACTAGGTACATCATCAGAAAAAACCTCTGAAAATTCATTGACGACAGGAATAACATTCACATCCTTCTCACTCTTCACTTCTAGAGAAGATAATAACATATATCCATGTGCTCCATCTCTTAACAATGATTTGACTGTAACAACAGTCAAAAATCCAGAACTTTCTTCCTTAGGAAAAACTATGGTTTTGTTTGCACAATCTATAAGGACATGGTTAGAAGATAACCAATCCATTCCTAATATTACATCTATCTCAACAAGAGGCAAACAAATCAAATTAACCGAAAACATACGATCCTTTATAACAACAGGACAATTCAGGCATATCTTGGATGTAACTACAGGTTTAGCAGTTGGTGTAGACACAACCAATTGAAAACTCAGAGAAGTCACAGGCAGTTTCAATCTTTCCACACAATCATATGCAATAAACGAATGTGTTGCACCTGAAAAATATAACACAGTAAGAAGATCACTAATTAAGCTACTAATCTCATTAAGTTTCTATGCACACTTAATCTAGTTTAATTAAGATAATTAGTTACATTACTAATTAGCTAATATTCTTATTATCCAAATTTCAAGAGCTATTGATCATATCAATGGTTGATATTAGGTAGTGATATGATCAAATCTAAGCCATTAGATCTTATCTCCATGAAATTCTAGCCATTAGATTCATCTTTAAAGATAAAAGGTCAAGATCTCCTCTACATTCTTCTCATCCTATGGTCACAAATGTTTCTAACCATATTTGTGTGACCAATCTCCACCGTCTATTTAATCAATGGTGGATATCCAAGCCTTCCTCACCAAGCTCATTCTTTACAACCATAGATTAGATCAACGGTTGATATTCAAAACTCAATCTTTTCATCCAACGGTGTAAATCAAGTCAAGCCCTCTTTGTTGACTTAATTCCTATTGGTTCAAAATAAATCAAGCCACTAACGTTGACTATTTTCTCTAAACGTGGGTCCCGCAAAGCAATTGTGGGTCCTACAAACCAAAAGTGGGTCTCACAAACCTTTTCGGGTCCATTACCGTTTTATTTGTACTGACTAATAAAATAATATTATAATAATATAAAATTATTTTATTGCACAGTTAAATCCTAAAAATTAAAAGATTGATACACGTATTATTCAGAATTGGGTTTAGTAAGATCCCCCAGCTTCGAATAATTAAAATAAGATTTCCCCAGCTCGAAAATTATTATTTTTCTGACCCAGATCAAATCACACAAAAAACTCAAATATGAACTCGAAACAGTCAAATAAATTTTATAACATACAGAAAAACATAAAACAGTATAATCAGGACATAACGGTTATTTATCCTAAAGTTGGGGTGTTACAATAAGCACTATTCACTTCGTGATCTCGTAGACCGTCATTGAGGGGGTAGATCTTCTGGAACATTCATCTTTGAAATGGAATAAAAAAATCTTGGTACCAAGTGCATATGCATTGTGAGTTGGCATATCATTTGACACTCATTTATATGATGATTATACTATTATGTTATTGATGTCATGGTTATCTGAAATGTTTTAATTGTTCATTCTCTAAGATTCTGTTGTTGTTTTCTCTTATCATATATGATTACTGATGCTTAAATGTTATTGCTCTGCTATGTGGGCGCTCTGCGCCATCCTGTTTCTTTACTGCCATAATGGGTAATGTAAGTAGCATGTCTCACCTCTTTCCTATATCCTTGTATATATTATATATATATATATATATATATATATATATATATATATATATATATATATATATATATATATATATATATTTGTTAAAAGATCGTGAGGAAGAAGACGAGGGACTACACCCTTACTGGTTGGATTGGGCCGATTCACTATTTTCAATATGGCGTCGAGGCGAGATTTCTTCGGTTACACACGGGTGCAACTCCATAGGGGCATTGATGCCTGGCGTGTCGACTGGGACACCAAGCATCATATATATATATGGGGTTACGGCTTTGTCTGGTAGTAGTACCTATTCCAAGGTTACTACTTTTCCCTTTTGTGCTTTTGTACCCTTCATCTCTTATTTGAATAATGTAAGTACTATGTTTCATGTTATCAGTGCTTTGTGTTAAGGATGAATATATTACATATAAAATATATTTTTCCTTCAATAGTTGTATTTTATATGGTTGAGTACTAAATATGTTTCATTTGGGGCTCATATTTTTTGTCTATGTATAAATGAAATATTTTTTTTTTGTAAATACTATTTTTGAGACTGTGACACGCCTTGATTTAGTGACTGTAGTGTAATGACGATTGTGCTGTGGTTATTAAATCAAGGGGTGTTACATTAATCACGATCTAGCGTGAACTATCTTGTATAATGCCTAATGTGTATGTTAATAAAATTATAGCACTTGGCTTGAGGCAGCTGAGATACAAACAGATCTTTTATATCATTCTCTCCAATTTGTGTTTAGCTCCATGGAGTACGGAACTGTTTCATTGTGCATGTGCGTAGTTTGTCTGCATATCATTGAGATATTTCATATCTATTAGAATTGATTGATACTTGATGCCTTGACTGTATTTATTGTTTAATTATATCTGTATGACATTACTGTCACTTCTGTTCTTATACTACCATGTTGGTAATGATGTAGGTGATCTCACCTCTTTATATGTTTTTGTGTGTTATATTTATGTTTGGTAAAGACGGTGAGGAAGGTGAAGAAGAGCAGCATCCATATTATTTGTGTTGATTTCTGAGTCTTTGTATAACATCGTGCGTGAACTGATTGGTTTTGTAAGAGTACAATTTCATGATGGCATTAATGTGTGGAACTTCAATTGGGACGCAGAGCATATGACATACCGAGGAACGTGCCTATATTTGTTAGTAGGACCCGGCAAGAGGTCGCTATTTTTACTTTTAGTGTTAGGATATGTTTAGAGTTTAACATGCCTATTAGAGATCTTTGAGGTGATATACATTATACCCAAAGGGAGGACTCTAAGGTCTCATCTAACTGGACTCCCGTTCGTCCAGTCTTACCCCGTTTGAGGGATTTGACTGGTGAGGAATCTGAGGAGGAAGAGGATCCATTTGAGGACCCAACTCCCTAGGCATGGACTTGGGTCAGTTTATAGTTATAGTAGTTATATTTATTTCTTGTGAGTACTTCGACGATATGTATTAAATATTGTCTCTAATCTGTATGATGTGCATAATGTATATTATTCCATGATACTGCCTGGTGTTTTCATATTTGGATAAGTTTACATTATAAGTAAAAAGAAATTTTATAACTCATGTTATTATATCAATAATAAATGATTTATATCTTGGGTATGATTTAATAATAATTAGTCAAAAACGTGATATCCTACGGTGGGTGTTATAAGTTTAGGTTTGTATGGGGTCTTAATCTAATTCAAGTTTTTGTTTAGGGAAGTTTTATTTAGGCTTAATCTTCTCTTTCTTTTTTTTTTCTTTGGTCAGCACTTGAGTTTCTCATTTGGTTTAGGAAAGTCATGATAATGTATTAGAATTAATGGGCTGAACTTATTATGCTTGTTAGGCTAGTGCTTTTGGTACATCACTTGTATAATTAGTTTAGGAAAATTGAATAACTAAAAAAAAGATAAAATTTAGAGAGTTATCTTGACTCTAGTCATAAATAATTCAACTGCAAACATACCAACTCCTTCAAGAGAGTTAACAACCTTACAAGCAACTTCAGTGGCACACTCCGTAATCTTCCCTTTCACATTAGCTGGAGCCTTAACTATGTAGCATATGTTGTCCCTAGAACAAAACATAAAGCCTTAAACAAATATATTAGGAAGCTGAAATGGTACATTACTACATTATTTTATTATCCACCATAAGCTAGATTTTGAATTTGATCTATGGTAAATCTTGCATTTAAGATTTTTCACATTATTAGCATGTACTTGTTCTGCATGTTACTTGTGAATAGTTTCAACAACAGGATAGCATGAAATAGAATTGTTTCTTCCTCTCGCCACAATGATAGTTAGCTCTTACCAATTTATATAGATCTGTGATGTACAGCTGAGTCAATCTAATAACAACTACAATTAGGATTGAGAAAGGTCTTTTCGAATGGTTTCCCCAAATTCTAGAAATACATAGTCAAAATTCTAGTTCTTCCTAGTTGTTGTTTAATGACACTGACACTAAAATATTTTATGGTAACATAATGATTAAATCTTACTTGATAGTGTTAGTCTAGAACTTTAGGTTTTACAAGTAGGAAGTAAAGTTAAGAAAACAAAGGCATCAATCAAAAGCAAATCATAGAATAAAAAAGCCTAGTATATTTTAGAAACAATAATACCGACAGAATACATTTTGAATTTTGTTTACTTTGCTATTATGGAATCATATCACATGGAGGTTGTTTCCATCATCTTTCATATACTAATCAGAAATATTGATTGTAACTTTCTTGGCAGGCGGACTCTGGAGTACATATACATTGGAAAGGAGCTGCAGAGATAGTTATAGGAACATGTACTCAATATCTTGATTCAAATGGTCACTTGCAATCTATTGAAGAAGAGAAGGTTAAGAACAACAACTTCAAGTCCTAGAAAGTTTGCTGAGGGAATTATAATCCTTGAATTGAACAATTGGAGATAAGAAAAACATTTTCTTTTGGTTGTAAGCTAATAGGGTTGTAAGCTAATAGAAATTAGTATATATATATAGAGAGAGAGAAAAAGAGAGATGTTTCAAGTTACTCGAATGTCAACTTATGCAATTATATATTGGATAATGAGAAATGATATTTACACATCATTTTTTGCTTGTTTGAAATGTATTAAAATTAGCATGGCAACAAAGTTAGGAAAATAAAATTAATTTAAAATAAAAAATGGAAACCGTGTAAAAAAAAAAAGACGTAAGCTATTTTTTCAGTTTAGCAGCGGTTTCAAAAGTGCCACTATAATTAAATAACAATGAAATACAAAATTTTAGCATCGGTTAAAAACCACTACAAAAAAAATGCTAGCTATTTTTTTAACTTAGCGACGGTTTCCAAATCGTCGCTATAAATAAATAATAATAAAATACAAATTTTTAGTAGCAGTTAAAAACCGCTGCTAAAATTGACAAAACCGCCGCTAAAATACCGTCACAAAAACCACCGCAAAAAAATAATAGCAGCGGTTATTCCATCGGTTGTCTAAAATCGCCGCGAAATGGTTTAAGGACCCATGTATCAGCGAAAACTGCCGCTATTTTTTTTTAACCGACGCTAAACATAATGTTTTTTGTAGCGAGTAGCAGCAACAGAGATATGATCCATTCTTCAACGCATACAACCCTGGCTGGAGAGACCATCTGAATCTGAGATTTGGCAATGCAGTAACCAAGTTTAGCCACCACAAAATTTGAGCCTTCCTTTGAAGACTTGATGAAACAGATGGCCACAAACAACATTCACTTCCAACAGAATGTCAATACCACCATTCAAAATCTACAGACTTAAATTGGGTAGTTGGCAACCACTGTGAGTGAGCTGAAAAGTCAAGGGTTGAGCCAACTTCCTTCCCAAACAACTCCCAATTCGAATGTAAGTGCCATTATGCTAAAGTTTGGCAAGTCTGTACAAGCACCAACTGAGCCTCAACCTGCAAGCAAGCAACAATTGCCAGAGAAATCAGTTTTTGAGGGTAAAAAGAAATCAGTAGTTGTTGATGAGTCGTTGTAGCCTGTCATAGCTCTTCCCTTCCCACAGAGAGCCATTCAAACCAGAAAGATAGATGAGGCTAAGAATGATAGAGAGCTTCTTGAGACCTTCAGAAAAGTGGAAGTCAATATTCCATTGCTGGATGCAATCAAGCAAATCCCAAAATATGCCAAGTTTTTTAAAGAATTATGCACCTAGAGGAGTAGGCTGAAAGGTAATGAGAAAATCAATATAAGCCAAAATGTTTCAACCCTCATTCAGCCTATACCTCAGAAATGTAAGGATCCAGGGACTTTTACAATTCCAAGTTTTATAGGCAATTACAAATTTGAGCATGCCATGTTAGATTTAGGTGCTTCTATTAATGTAATGCCTATGTCTGTTTTTAATTCTCTTAGACTTGGCCCTTTGCATTCTATATGTGTTGTGATTCAATTGGCTAATAGAAGTACTGTGCATCCAGCCTGGTTGATTGAAAATGTGTTGGTAAAGTTTGATGAATTGATTTTTCTTGCAGATTTTCATATTTTGGAGATGGAAGGGGAGTCACCATCCAACAAAGCCCCAATCATTTTAGGGAGGCCATTCCTCAAAACAGCAAGGACCAAAATAAATGTGCATGCAGGAACTCTATCTATAGAGTTTGGAGACTCTATTGTTCAATTTAACTTTTTTGATGCTATGAAGCATCCTATGGAGGGGTATTCTATTTTTCATATTGATATACTTGTTGATTTAGTTGAGTTTGAGGAAACTTCTGATGAATTATATGATGAATTTCCTGATTTTATTGGCTTTAATAATTTTATCTATTGCCACTCATGTACTGATTATGATGGTGATATGATATGTGCTATTTGTGCTAAAATTTCTGCATTCCTGCGAGCTGATGATTTTGTTTACGTAGGGACTAATCATAATAATTCTATTAGCAATGTTCTTGATGCAGTTGTAGACTCTGAAACACAAGGGGAGATGGCGTTAAAAACTATTGAAGAATTTTCAGAGAAGGGAAAAGAGCACCAGATGGCAATCACTACTGCAGTGGATTTTGTTTTTGGGCCATAGTTCAACATAAACAAGGAAAATGAAGTTGATGAAGTAAACACATTGCATTCTAGTGGTGAAGCCAAGAAAATTAAAGAGGGTCAATGGGACCCCAGTGGATGCTCTCATGATACTTCAAGCATAAGTTGGTCATTCCACTTCAAGCAATGGGACCCTGGTGGAAGCCTCCCTACTTGATAAGGATGTTTTTTCCCCCTCTTTTTTATTTTGCTTGTCTTATATTTGTTGATGCTATTGATGCTTTGCTAATGATTTTTGAGCTTTACATTGAGGGCAATGCAAAAGTTAAGTGTGGAGGAGAGATTTTAGCATGATGATGTTTCTGCTGTTTTTGCATAATTTGTTGTATTTCTATTGTTTTCTATTTTGCTAGATAATTTGCTATTTTTCATTTTGTTTTCCTAATTTTATTTTTAATTTTTTTTTCATTACGGTTTTCTCGCTAGAAAATTTTTGTTGTTTTCTGTTTTTTATTTTTTATTTTTTATTTTCTATTTTTGCTGTTTTTAAATTTATTTTCTGTTTAAAAAAATGTGTTTCTATTTTTAATTATTTTTCCAATGATGTTTTGAAGTTTGTGAAGTTTAAGAGTTTGAGACAATTAAAATTCAAGGTTCCATAGCATGATTGAATGAATTTTATTTCTTCTTGAATTTGACATGCTTGGTGGTGGATGTTTGAATTGGTGGATTGAGTTTGATGGATGCATACATTGTGAGATTTTGAGCCTATTGGTGGATTTAACATTGCTCCTTTCTCTTCTTTCTTGTGTGATTTTCACTCATGATAATTTATCACTCTAGAACTTGCTTTGATTCTTTTTGAGGTTACATTTCACTTGCATGCATGAACATGATTGAGGCATTCTTTCTTGAATTAGCTACCTTGGCCAAATAGCCAACCTTGCATCATTTCCCTTTGATTAACCCCCTTGAGCCTATTTGCCTATTCTTTGTCTTACCTCATTATATGCCTTTGTGAAAAACCATGTTTTTACCTTACTTTAGGGAATGGGAGAGCATTGGTTCATTTTCAATTGAGGAGCTCTTTTGCTTATGGGCAATTAATAGTTTAAGTGTGGAGGTTGTGTAATTTGATGTGTAATATGCAAATGTGATTGTGAAAAAATGAAAATAAAAAAATGAAAAGAAAAAGAATAAATGCAATAAAGGTTGTGAAAAAAAGGAATATATAAGAAAATGTGCATAATATGGAATTGGGGATAAAAATTTCATGCTTATTACTTGTCATTTGAGTTCCTCCCCATTTCTCTTTTATTCTCTTAGGTGTTTAACTTATTATATCCACATTATTTCTTTCCCTTACCTTAGCCCCATTAAAACATTGAGTAAAGTCCTCTTAATTTTTGTGTGCATATGTTTGGTAGTAGAGAGTTAGAAGATAAGCAAGCTTATGGTAGTGCAATTTTCATGGGTTGAATTGAGTGAAATATTTACCTTGTAAACAATTGAGGGATTGAGAGTGCATCTTGTGAGGATCTATCATTCTTGATTCATGCTTTTCAATTTGAAGCTACCCTGCTTGTTGATTTGAGATGTGAAGAAATGTTAACTCATGAATGTTATGTTCCCTTGAACCTTTTCTTGTTCTTCTTGCTTGTAAACTTTTGCATTCTTGAATGTCATTGGAATTTGAGTATTTTTGTTGATCCCTTATGCCCTTGTTTTCGCCTTTTGTGTTTTGCCCAGGAGTACAAAAAGCTAAGTGTGGAAAAATTTGATAATCACATATTTTATACATTAATAAACCCTCATGTTTTGTCATTTACACTCTCAATGATCTTAATTGATTGAGCTTAGTCATGTTTTGTTAGTTTTGGCTCAAAATTGGGCCTAATTGATTTTTTCCAGCATTAATGAGTTTTGATACTATTTCTATATTTCGGTAATAACTTGAGTTCTAGATATCTGATAATTATGAATTTTACCTTGTAGGAAAGCTAAGATGAAGCACTACAACTTTGATTAAGAGCTCAAAGTCTCAATCAGATGTCTAGTGGACCTAATTGGGCCTAGAAGTTAGAATACGAGTTTAGAGACCCTTTGATGTTGTTTTGCATATAACTTGAGTTGTAGACCTCCAAATTGCACGGGGTTTAGGTCCAATTGCTCATAACAGACCCAACTTTGTAAGTGATGGGTTTTTAATTATGTGAAGCCAAAATAAAGAGTAGTTTTAGGGGTTCGAAGTCAAAAACCGAGGCATCCTTCATTTGGACACTTTTCTTCCTTCTCTCTAGAACTCTCTTCCTCTCCCTTCTCTCTAATTTTCATTTTCTTCTTCCTTTTTATTTTTCTGAGTTCTCCCCTTCTCATGGAGGGGTAGGACCTTTAAACCAATTGAAGGGATTGAACATTCTTGATTGTTAATCTTGAGATTTCATTTTTATTGTTACCATTCATCTATTAATCAAGTTTCTCTTCTTCTTCTTCTTGTTAATTTTGGTTGAATGCTTAATTGGATTAGAATTTTCATATGTTAATTGCTTAATTATCATGTGCAAAAAGATGAACTCAGAGATTACACATGGCATTGAAGGTGTTTGATGAAATGTTTAACTTGGTTGGATCATAGTTTTCAAGTTAATTTGGATTTAAGATAGATGCTTAATTTGTCTAACCTCAATTAATTAAATTCTGGAAGCGTTTCTAGTTGAAGATCCGTGATCATTGAGAGGCGTCTTGATGTGATCTAAAACCAAGGATTTGATTGATTGTTGAATGGATCTTTAGTAATCAATGATGAATTAAAATCAAGTTTGGACAATTTTCTTGGATTGGTTGCTTTCTTAATTCGGATTTATCCTTTATTTCGTATTTTGTCTCTGTTGTGCGTTTGTAGTTTTTCCAAACCCCCCAATCTCGGCTTGATTTGATTAAATTGCAACTAAAATCCTTAAGAGATGATCCAGTATTGTTTCCTATACTACAAGCAATAGGTATAACTCGGTTACAATTTTGATTGAGTTCGGTGCTCGGTCAATATTGCTTATCTAGGTATATGTTGGATATACTAGGGTACCGATATTAGGCTGTTACACATGTTGCAGCATGGTACACTCAGCCTGCTGCATACTGAAACTCGAGGCTAACACGCCACGACACAAAGCAGTGTATGCTGCGGCGTGTTAACCTAAATTAAATGAACTCCGCAGCATAAGATTGTTCATGTCACGACGTGAAACTGAAAATTGAAGCTATAAATACTGATTTTAGGTAATTCAGTAAAGAGCTTTTTGGAACTTAGAACACAGCTGCTATATTTGACATTTGAGGTTGAAAGGAAGCTAAAGGAAGCAAAGTTGGAGGTCATCTTCTTCCAGAAGGAAGATTCAAGCATCAAATAGCACATCTATTGAGCTTCCCTCTCTTATTCCTTTTACTTCTTCTTTTCCATTGCCATGAACATGATTATTTGTGATAATTTTTCATGTGTCATGAGTAGCTAAGCTGTATATAAGGATTTCTTTGGATCCTTCTATGAATATTGATGATTTTGTAACCCTTTGAGTTAATATAGATGATTTGGGTTTGTTTAACCATATTTCTCTTAATGCTCTTGAGTGTTTGGCTAATATTTAATGTGTTTTGATTAAATCTATTGAACAAAACATAGGGATTTAGATTTGAGATCATGGATATGATTAATGCATGTTTAATTTCATTTAATTGGTAGGATAAGTTAATTAGCTAATGGGGTTAATTAGCTAATGGGATAGACATATACCTATTGGTCATACATAGTTATTGTTGAGAATCATTTTTAATGAGTGAAGTTTGCACTAGCTCTCATGGAGACATAGTGAACTAGGTAAATGAAGCATGGTTAAATGATCTAGACATAGGCTTTTAACTAAGTTAGTTTCTCAAGCTAACAAATCTCTTTTCATTTATGTTGCTTAAGAGGATTGCATATTACTAATTGAAGTAGAGGGTGAAGAAGGATTCCCTAATTTCTAATCATTATCTTTTATTCCCGATTTACAACAATTAAGTCTTTTAGTTCATAGTTACTTATGTAAACCTTTTCCAATTTGAATGTTCTTGAATAGTATTACTTAAGCTATTAGTTAACAATCAGCATTAGAATTGACCATATTCTTGTGGGAACGATATTCTATTTATCACTTTATTACTTGCGTTGTTACCCAAGTGGCTTTAGTACTCAAGAGGGGGTGAATTAAGTAATTAAAACTTTTTTGCAGACTCTTATAAAAGCAAATTTCTTTGAAGCTATATGTTAAAAATGATATGAAAATGAAGAAAATAATTGAAAGCCTTAAGCATAGCAATTTAACAGATAGGTAATGATAAATAAACTACAGAAACATAAAGAGATAAAGATGAGAAGAGCAGACACGATATTTATCCTGGTTCGACCACCAACCACTTATGGCCTACGTCCAGTCCTTGAAACACAGTTTGAGATTTTTTACTATTCAATACAAGCTTAAAACAGGTGCTTGCAACCTTTACACAATAGGGATACCTCACCCTATTCACTAGAGGGATACCTCACCCCTTTTGAAGGATACCTCACCTTCTTTACAATAAGGGATACCTCACCCCCTTTAAAGGATACCTCACCTTCTTTACAACAAGGTATACCTCACCCTTTTTTCAGAAGCAAAAAATAGATGAAGAAAAACTCTCACAAAGAGTAAATATTACAAATTGAACCATTAGGAAGCTCTCTTAGGATATCTCAGTTTTGGTGAAAAGAGCACAGGAAATAGTAAAAATTATGAAATACGAATCAAAACATGAAAGAATTATTTTAGATAGTTGAGTGTGTATAAAAGATGACCCAAAAACATGTATTTATAGTGTTCTTGAGAAAATAGTTGTTTGGTATCATTTAATATCACATTAAAGGCATATAAAACTAGCCGTTGTGTGTTTTTGGCCGTGTTTATTCGAATAACACATTTGGTATTCGAATAGATCCTCAAAAACATGTTTGGAATGTTTTTTGGGTTGTGGTATTTGAATAACCCTTTAGGTATTTGAATTGATCTTTAAAAACATGTTTTGGAACGTTTTCTAGAGTGTGGTATTCGAATAACTATGTGGTTATTCGAATACACCACTCTAATTTTGAAAGCTAACTTTAAATGGTCATAACTTCTTCATTTCTTATTTGTTTAAAGCAAATAACTAGTCATTGGAAAGATATTTGAGTCTATTTTCAAATGAAATAAGTTTCAAAACAAAAAATAAATTATTTTGAAAGTTATGATCAAAAGAGTAACCAAAGGTCAGTTTTTCAAAACTCAAACTTGGCTATTTTTCATAAATTTGAACTACCACCATAATCAGCCTTTCAAAACTTGTTTGTTGGGTATTTTAGCATGTGAAAACCATTTTTAAATATTTGAAAACATATTTGAGATATCTAGAAGACTACTTACAAAAAGACCCTAAGTCCTATAAGTTATACCATTTAATTTTCCTTTGGACTTGGTCTTTGACATGATTGTTGTTATCAAAACCTTCATGAGATAAGCATGTACCTTCTCCTTGAGTTGAGCATAATTAAGATCTTTGCTTTCTTGTTGCAATGCTCACTCTTGGTACTTGGACTATCCATCATCTTCATCATGTTTGTTATCATCAAAATTATTTTTCATGTCAGCTAGCCAATTACATGTGCAACCGGTACACTTATAGTACACAAAAAAGACAGATAAAGACCGTGTAGTTAATGAGTTCACTACCCTGAGAGAAGACTGCTAGAACTAGGTTCCAATTCTTGTTCAAGGCTCATGGAACCAGGTTCTTTTGCTTTGTTTAGGAATCATGCATATCATTACATTACCATGTAAATGGTGTCATACATTATTCATTACATCCTTAGGCTATTGCATAGGCATGAACATAAGGCATAATTTGGCATAGCATGACAATTGTATGAGCAATTGCTAATCATAACATATTCATGCATTGCAATGGTATGGGCAATTACATAACTCTGAGATGGAGATGATGATTTTGTGAGTATGATAACTACTTGAAGACTGTTTGTGGAAATTAGGTTTTTCTATACAAACCTATAAAATGAAAACCTATTTCAAGAAGAGAAATGGCATGGTTTTGGCTTTTGCCACCTTTCTAGTTTTTAAATATATGAGACTTGAGTTTAGAATTGTGCTATGATTGTGATGTCATGTTTTATGGATTTAACTAGTGAGGATATTTTATTCTCATCCCATATGTGTGTTTCCATAATGATTCTGGGAAGAAGACTTATGGAAAGTGAAGACAAAGCAAGAACTGAAGACTTAGAATAATGTTGTTTTAAGTTCTTTTATGAAAGACTTGTATCTTTTGTGCCTTGAGAGGCCTACTTTACCAGCTTTATACATAGTTTGTATTTATGAGGAATATTGACATTATGTATATTATCTTTTGTTTGTGGCTCATATTTTCTTATATAATATTGTTATGTTATATTATAAATGTTTTAGTAGTTAGTAGCATGTCTGAATCTAATTACTGTGGTATAATACAGATTATACTATTGTTATTAAATTTAGGATGTTACAAAGGGCATGTCTCTTCCTCAAACTACCCAACATCTAACATTAACCCTGGGTACGAGGATCATTTCCAATATCAACCACTGGCCAAATTAATCAATAGGCTACCCTTCATAAGGAAAGAACATCTAAGGATCACCTCCTATATGAGGATCATGTCCAATATCTTTTAAGCTTTGAGCACTTTATATTTCATATCAATTTCTAGCTCAACTTTATCATTCTAAAGGAACAAATCATTTTCTAGTACATCTTATAAACATAACAAGTGTACATCATAATTTATCTCATCGTCATAACAAATGCACATCATATTTCGTTTTATATGTATACCAAGTGCACTTCACAATTCATCACAAAGATATATCAAATGCACATCATCTTAATCTCATAAGTAACAAGTGCACATTCATAGACTAAGTCACCTTACTTAGTGAACTTAATCAAATTTCATCACATCAAATAGTATAGATGTATCCATTTGAGTTTTTATGTAGTAGAGAACTATGTTTGCTCAAAATCGTGGACTAATAATCAATTATCATGGCTGGTAATTGATTATCACACATGTTTAATTTTATTTTGTAACTTGATAATTGATTATCATATCCTGATAATCGATTATCGCTATCTAGCGGTAGTATTCTGTAAGTTGATAATCAATTATCACTATTTAATAATCGATTATCACATACCAGCATTAGCATTTTATAAGATGATAATCGATTATCACCACTTGATAATTGATTATCATATGCCAACATTAGCATACTGTAAGTTGATAATCGATTATCATATTTGATAATCGATTATCACCCTCAAGTATTAGCATTGTATAAGTTGATAATCGATTATCATATCTAATAATCGATTATCATATGCATTTTCATAACCAGAATAGCCTCTCAAATATGGTAACCTCAAAAGAATGCATTTCATTTAATTTTCAATCAAGACAACATCATGCCTATATATATATTCTCAAGCTGAAAATTCACAAGGTTTAACAATAATGATTAAACCAATAAAATTCCTTATATCATCTACCTTAAATCCTTAAAGATTTATAGATATCCTCAAGTTCAACAATCATATATATATGTATGTATGTATGTATGAATGTATATATGTATGTATGTATGAATATATATGTATGTATGTATGTATATGCCATCAATTCAACATAAAACTCACAAGAACAATTCTCAAACCAATCCACTAATACAAGATTTGAGAAGCATGAAAAGAAAAAAGTAAGGTAGAGATGCACAACCCCGTACCTAAGCTCCTTTGATGATAGTGTTTATTATAACATCCTAACCCTTATACAGTAGTATATTCATGATATACCAAAGTAAATAGAGTTAAGTATGTCACTACCACTTTAACAATACGATAAAGAAATCCATAATAATCATACAGGCTATTACAGAGAGCCAAGAGGGAAGAAAAGTTAAAGGTATACATCTTTGGCCACATATGGCACATTGTTATATACAAACTTTACACAAACTCAAAGTGATATAAATAAATACATGCTTTGTACCAAAAAAAAAACAAAATAAAACTACTCTAAGCCTTTGTTTCTTCTTTTTCCTCATGGAAGATTCTTGACCTGGATTTATCACGAAAACAAGTAAACGAGGTAAGAATTCACAATCCTTAACTATCAGTTTAAAACATGTCATCACGATAAGTGTAGCTGCTTTGGGGAAAATCAAGTTATACACAAATAACTAGAAAGGTGCCATAAGCCAAAAATAGTCATTTCTCTTCCCGAGATAGTAAATTCATTCATTTACAAAATAAGGTTTCATCATCACATAATTAACCAAATTGTATGAATCGAGCCAACAACAATAACAAATTATGTTTACAATGGATAAATGAGACTCCACTCATCACTATAAGAATATATACATACTCGTTATGTAATACTCATAAAACAAACATAACCTTATCACACTTCAATACCAATAAGAGACAGCTGCCCATATAATTGTCAAATAATGCAATGTACAATATGTAGTATTATTATGCTTAAGAAATGTCCTAAAAGTATGTTTGTGCAATGTTTGTGCATATTTTTGTTTTAAAAATCATGATACTTACTCATTCCTAAGAACCGCGTTCCCTTGTAATTGTCTGGGTAGAATAAGGAAAAGAGCCTTTACACTACCTGGTCATTGGTGGATTCCTTCCCCTCACAAAAGTAAGAGTACTACTACCACCCCATGTACTAGTAACCTTGACCATAATAGCTCTCTAGCTACGAGAATTTAGGACTAGTCCTTATTCTCTAGCCTAATGGTTGTGCACACTATATAAGGTCACAATGCATAGGAATAACAAGTTTAAAAAAAAACACATGCAAAGATATTTTCAAATCATATTTGAAACATCGCAAGGTTTGCAACAACTAAGTGAAAAAGTAATGCTAGTAACTTAATACTTTAGCCTATCTCATCACATAAGATAACAAGATCTATGTCACTAGCACTCTCGTATCTAGTACCTCACATCATTACTTCTCAAGTGATTTTAAAAGTAACCTCATATGCTCAAGGTTCTAGACACTACCTTATAGCTCAACCTTAATCAACAAGAGAGCAAAACATGGTCCACATACCAATCAAGCTCAACTTTACATCAAAAGGGAGCAACTAGTTCAACTTTAACACAAAGAAGAAAATAGAACTTCTGGGGCTCTTAACTTCCATAGACTAAATCAATTGGATCATTGAAAACCAATACATAGCCTAACTCATGTTAATCTTAGCCCAAAGAGTACTAAACTTTATTTTTCAAAGGTTACTAACCAGTTATCCTCTTGATTAATTGGTTAGGACACTTCCCTTGTATATTCTAGTTGCTGGGATAATCAGTTAGCATGTCTAGCTAACTGGTTATTGCATTGCACAACTCTTTGCCTTGAGCCAATAACTTGTTAGGCTTATTGCCTAACTGGTATTGCTTGGCCTGAGTGTCTACCAAGGCCGAATAATTAGTTATGGCACAGCCATAACCGATTATCTACTACATTTTTTGCATAAAACAGAGTTTTTCCACGTGAGAACTCAACCCAGCACATCCCCAAACTCAAAAACAACACTCCTTAACCTAAGCGCTATCAAAACAAGTTTAAAGGGGTTTCATATGTAACACCCACTGTAGGGTATCCCATTTTTATATAAATCATTACCACAATACCCCAAGTTATAAAATAATATATATTATAATATAAATACGAGTTATAAAATTTCTTGATGATGATAATATAACTTACCAGAATATAAAAATACTAAACAGTTCACTAAATAATTTACAACATATACATAACATAGGTACTGACAAACTTGAAAATATACAAACGAAGTTCTCAAAAGAAATAACCATTACTATAACCATTACAACTGGTCCAAGTATACACGCCTATGGAGCAAAACCCTCAGATGGATCTTCCTCAGGATCTTCCTCTGTCTCCTCGGAAGATAATGTGAATGCATGTGTGTTGAAGCATGTCAAATGGTTTTTGATGATAACAAAGACAAAGATGAAGATCAAAGAGTGAAAGAGCAAACCAAGATCAAAGGAAGAAATCAAGAGGTTTAGATATAGGCATTATAGCACATCAATGTTAAATGCTCCCAAGATATCTCAAATGGTTTTTCAAAAATGATTTGAATCAATATGGTTTTCAAAGATCATTTCCTAAAAGAGAACTTCTTTTACCTTGGATCATACCAAATAATGTTCTATACTTGTTTAATCCATGTTTTCTAAAGTTAGGAATGATATAAATCTGTTTTAAGGCTTGAAAAATGTGTTTAAAGTTTAGTGTAATCGATTACCAAGGTTTAGTAATCGATTACAAGCCAAACAGAAGCCCTGTAATCGATTACATCAATATTGTAATCGATTACCATAATGTCAGAGAACGTGTAATCGATTACACCAAGTCATGTAATCGATTACCATGTTCCCAGAAAGCCAAGAACACGACCAAAAGGGCCATGTAATCGATTACATCAATACTGTAATTGATTACCATAAAGTCAGAGAACGTGTAATCGATTACACCAAGTCATGTAATCGATTACCATGTTCCCAGAAAGCCAAGAACATGACCAAAAGGGCCATGTAATCGATTACATCAATATTGTAATCAATTACCATGAAGTCAGAGGGCGTGTAATCGATTACACAGGTCATGTAATCGATTACCACAAGCCCAGAAAGCCAAGAACACGTTCTATTTTCCATGTAATTGATTACCAAAGGCTTGTAATCGATTACCAAGGTTCTGACATGCCCAACGGCTATATTGAATGCATTTACTGCTTGGCTTTAACTACCCCCAACGGCTCTTTTAATGAATGGGCTTTAAATACAATTGCTGGGGCATCATTAAGGGTTGTTCTTGAACCTAAAAACATCATAGCAACACATCATACGAGAATCAAACTCTAAAATCATTCTTGCTCTGTTTTTGTCCAATCTCTGAGATATCTTTGTGAGCATTATTAGAGCTTCAATTTGTATCATCTACTCTAGTGAGAGCTTCTCAAATTCAATCTCAATTGCTGTATAAGATAGAGGGTGAGGCATCCCTCAATTTGTAAAGGGTGAGGCATCCCTTTGTTTGAAGAGACTCAAGCTCAAGGGTGAGGCATCCCAAGGAGTTGAGGGCTCAAGTTTGTAAAGGTAGTCAAGCACCTATTGAAGCTTGAAGATATAGTGGAAAATCTCAAGTGGTTGCTTGAGGACTAGACATAGGTCACAAGTGGATTGGTGGTCGAACCAGGATAAATCATTGTGTTTGATTCTCTAAACTCTTCTCTTTATATTTCTGCATTGCTTATACTTTTGCTTGATTACTTCTCTCTTGGTTGGTTATTAAGCAATACACATTGTTCTTATCAATTCATTCATTTCAATTAGTCAATAGCTTCAACGAAAATCAATAGTCAAGTGTTTTGCGAAAGAATTACGAACTTGTTTTACAAACTTAATTCACCCCCCTCTTGAGTATAGAAGCCACTTGGTAACAAGTGGTATCAGAGCTAGACTCTTGTATAAAGAGCTTAGCCGCTTCAAGAGTAAAGATGGCTTCAAATGGTTTTTCTAATGAAAGTTCTTCTATAAATAGGCCTCCCTTTTTCAATGGGGACGGTTATGCATATTGGAAAGAAAGAATGAAGATTTTTATTGAAGCTATTGATATTGATGTGTGGGATGCTATTGAAAATGGTCCTTTTATCCCCACACGTCTAGTTGATGGTGTTAGAACAAATACACCAAGAAATGAATGGACCGATGATGACAAGAAAAAGGTTCAATACAACTTGAGAGCCAAGAATATCATTACTACCTCTTTAGGATATGATGAGTTCTTTAGGGTGTCAAATTGTAAGACCGCTCAAGAAATGTGGGATACATTGCAAGTAACTCATGAAGGTACAAGTGAGGTAAAAAGATCAAGAATTAACACACTCACTCACGAATATGAATTGTTTAGAATGAACCAAGGGGAAAGCATTCAAGAAATGCAAAAACGTTTTACTCATATAATTAATCATCTTGCTTCATTGGGAAAAACTTTTGCCAATGAAGATCTTATTAACAAAGTTTTGAGATGTTTGAGCAGAAATTGGCAACCCAAGGTGACGGCAATATCGGAATCAAGAAATCTTGCCGCAATGACTTTGGCCACTCTCTTTGGAAAGCTTCAAGAGCATGAGTTGGAACTAAACCGATTAAGTCAAAATGAGGAGCAAGATAAGAAGAAAAAGGGAATTGCACTCAAAGCCACCTCTTCCATACTTGAAGATGATGATGAAGATGGTGACGAGGTTGTTGAAAATATTGAACTACATTCGTAGCATCTTAGTCTCCTTGTGAGAAAATTTGGAAGATTCCTAAAGAAAAAGGGACTTCAAAGAAGACCACCCTTTCCTCAAAAGAAAGCATATCACAAAGGAGAAGGATCCTCTACTCCTCCAAAATGCTACGAATGCGGAAAACCGGGGCATATGAAAATGGAGTGTCCTACATATCTCAAGAAGACGGAGAAGTTTGAGAAAAGACCCTCCAAGGAAAAGAAAGGAAAAAGAGCATACATAGCTTGGGAGGACAATGACTTAAGTTCTTCCGATCAATTTTTAGAAATCTCATAATTACCTATAAAGCATTTGAATTCTAAATAATGTCAAAGGTATTATCTTATCTAAATTAAGATTTTGCCCGATTCCGAAAATGAAGAAGCCCATCTTGGCCTCATGGCTCAAGGAGAAGAAAATGGAGAAAGCGACACCGAGGTAACCTCTTCTAACTTAGAACCTCCACCTACTTATGATGAATTGCAAGATGCCTTTCAAGAATTGCATGATGAATCTTTGAGACTCACTAAAATGATTTTGTCTTCAAATAAAACAATCTCCCTATTGACAAACAAGGTTTCTACTTTAACTAAGGAGATAAATGAACTTAAAATTGAAAATGAGACCTTAGGACTCATAGATGCTAATTCATCATGCATGACTTGTTCCTCACATGATAATGCATCCATATCATTACCTTGTTTATCATGTAAAGCTTTTGAAAAAGAAATTGAAGACTTGAACAACACTCTTGCGAAATTCACCCTTGGAAGAGACAACTTGAATGTGTTGTTAGGGAGACAAAAATGTGTTTTTCAAAAAGCCAGTTTAGGATTTAATCCAAATAACCATCAAAAATCTTATAAGAACTTCTTTGTTTCCTCAAAAACTTCAAGTAGCCCCTTTATCAAATGTTTTCATTGTGGTAGGAAAGGGCATAGTGCATCCACTTGCAATGTTAGAAAGAATATAAATACTAAAGTTGGAATAAAAAGGGTTTGGGTTCCTAAAGGCACCATGCCTAACTCTAACACACAAGGACCCAAGACAATTTGGGTACCAAAAGTTAAAACTTGAATGTGTGTTGTAGGTGTGCTTGAAGACCAAGAGCTCAAATTGGTATCTTGATAGTGGTTGCTCCAAGCACATGACCGGTGATGGGTCCAAGTTCTCCTCCCTTACTCTCAAGAAACATGGTCATGTCACATATGGTGATAACAACAAAGGGAAGATTCTTGGAATTGGCAAAGTTGGTAAGATTCCTTCATCGTCTATTGATAATGTTTTGCTTGTTGAAGGACTTAAACATAATTTGCTTAGTATTAGTCAATTATGTGATAAAGGCAATAGAGTTATATTTGATTCAAATTGTTGCATAATTGAGAGTAAGGATGATAAACATGTTAGGTTTGTTGGTCATAGGGTCAATAACATATATATGATTAGCCTTGATGACATTTCCTCAAATGATGCTAATTGCTTTATGACTAGAGAAAATGATTCATGGTTATGGCATAGAAGAATTGCTCACATTCACATGGATCACTTAAACAAATTAGTTTCTAAAGAACTAGTAATTGGTCTTCCAAAGCTCAAATTTGAAAAAGACAAACTTTGTGATGCATGTCAAAAGGGAAAACAAGTAAAGGTCTCTTTTAAAGCTAAAAATGTGGTTTCAACTTCTAGACCTCTACAACTTTTGCACATGGATCTTTTTGGTCCCTCTAGAACTATGAGCTTTGGTGGGAATTACTATGCCTTAGTGATTGTGGACGATTTCTCTAGGTTTACATGGACATTGTTTTTATCTCACAAAAATGATGCTTGTCAATTATTCAAAAAGCTTGCTAAAGTTATCCAAAACGAAAAAGGTTTTTGTATTGCATCCATAAGAAGTGATCATAGTGGTGAATTTGAAAACCATGAATTTGAAACGTTTTGTGATGAACATGGCATTGAGCATAATTTTTCAGCCCCTAGAACACCACAACAAAATGGTGTTGTAGAAAGAAAAAATCGATCTTTAGAAGAAATGGCAAGAACTATGCTCAATGAGGCCAACCTTCCTAAGTATTTTTGGGCGGATGCGGTTAACACCGCTTGTTATGTTATGAATAGGGCTCTAATAAGGCCAATTTTAAAGAAAACCCCTATGAATTATACAAAGGAAGGAAACCAAATGTCTCACATTTTCATGTTTTTGGATGTAAATGTTTTGTTCTAAATAATGGAAAGGACAACTTGGGGAAGTTTGATGCAAAATCTGATGAGGGAATCTTTCTTGGTTATTCTATGCATAGTAAGGCCTTTAGGGTTTATAACAAACGATCTATGACCATAGAAGAGTCCATACATGTTGCATTTGATGAGACTAACCCAAACGAGCCAAGAAAGGAGCTTGTTGATGATGTTACAGAAATCCTTGCAAGAACTCACCTTGGTAATCAAGAAGAAGAAGTCAAGAAGCAAGAAGAAAGCCCATATGATTACCCAAGACAAGAGGACTCTCAAATCATGGATCTTCCCAAGGAATGGAAAACATCAAGATATCATCCTCTTGACAAAGTGATAGGTGATGTATCAAAAGGGGTAATCACTCGTAACTCTCTTAGAGATGCATGTAATCATATGGCTTTTGTTTCTCAAGTTGAACCTAAAAACATAAATGAGGCCATTAATGATGAACATTGGATCTTGGCCATGCAAGATGAATTAAATCAATTTGAAAGGAATCAAGTTTGGGAATTAGTCCCAAGGCCCAATGATCATCCAATAATTGGCACCAAATGGGTTTTTAGGAACAAACTTGATGAAACGGGCTTAATAATAAGAAACAAGGCTAGGCTTGTAGCTAAGGGTTATAATCAAGAAGAAGGTATAGATTATGAAGAAACGTATGCTCCCGTAGCTAGACTAGAAGCCATTAGAATGTTACTTGCATATGCTAGCATCATGGATTTCAAACTCTTTCAAATGGATGTCAAAAGTGCCTTTTTAAATGGTTTCATACAAGAAGAAGTATATGTTGATCAACCTCCCGATTTTGAAAACTTTGAGTTGCCCAACCATGTTTTTAAACTTAGAAAGGCCTTGTATGGCTTAAAACAAGCTCCTAGAGCTTGGTATGAAAGGTTGAGCAAGTTTCTTTTGGAAAATGGTTTCTCTAGGGGAAAGGTTGACACAACTCTTTTCATCAAACATAAAAAGCATGACATTTTACTTGTTCAAATATATGTTGATGATATTATATTTGGTGCTACTAATGACTCTCTTTGTAAAGAATTTGCCAATATCATGCAAAGTGAGTTTGAGATGTCCATGATGGGTGAGCTCAACTTCTTCCTTGGACTTCAAATCAAGCAAACAAGAAATGGGACTTTCATAAGTCAATCAAAATACTGCAAGGAGTTGCTCAAGAAGTTTGGAATGGAAGGAGCAAAGCAAATGGCTACACCAATGGGAACTTCCTGTTACTTGGACAAGGATGAAGGAGGTAAATCGGTAGAAATCACTAAGTATAGAGGTATAATTGGCTCACTCCTTTATCTTACCGCAAGTAGACCGGATATCATGTTCAGTGTATGCATGTGTGCTAGATTTCAAGCAAATCCTAAAGAATCACACCTAAGTCTTTGTAAAACGTATTATGAAATATCTAATAGGCACTTCACAAATGGGATTATGGTACCCTAAGGGTGCTTCATGTTGTTTGGTTGGTTATTCCGATTCTGATTTTCTGGGTGCAAAATGGATAGGAAGAGTACTAGTAGGACATGCCACTTGCTTGGAAGCTCACTAGTTTCTTGGCATAGCAAGAAGCAAAATAGTGTGGCATTGTCAACAGCTGAAGCTGAATATGTTGCAGCTGGGAGTTGTTGTGCTCAAATCCTTTGGATGAAGCAACAACTTCTAGACTATGGTCTTGAGCTGGATCACATCCCCATAAGATGTGATAACACTAGTGCAATCAATCTATCTAAGAATCCCATTTTACACTCAAGAACAAAGCACATTGAAATAAGGCATCATTTCATAAGAGATCATGTTCAAAAGGGTGATTGCATGCTTGAATTTGTGGAAACCACTAAGCAACTAGCAGACATTTTCACTAAACCTTTAGCAAAAGAAGCCTTCTATTATATAAGAAATGAACTTGGCATATTAGATCAATCATGTATAAGCTAAATTGCTGCATAATCCATCTTTTTGCTGCATAAAGAAACTTTCTCTGCATAATCAAGCCCTTTTCTGCATAATCATGGTTATCTGTTGCATAAATATTATTTTTCGATTCCATATTGACTTGAGCGTCGGAGATTTCCCCAAAGTTGTTTTGCAGGTGCTCCTTCATGTCAATTATCCCCAAGAAACTCAAAAGCATCACAAATCCATCCAAATGGGGTAATTCTTGGTAAAAGTAGCAATCTTGTATGATTAAGTGTTTTGGATCAAAATCTGTGTGAATTACTTGCCTAAATGATGTTTGAAATTGATTTAAGATGCTTTGCAATCAACTTGAATGGTTTAAAATTGATCCCTAACTGTTTAATATGCAAAAACTGTGTTTTAGTAGTCTGGTAATCGATTATAAGACCTTTGTAATCGATTACAAAGGTTCTGTCAAGCCAGTAATCGATTACACAAAATTGGTAATCGATTACATTGAATCCAGAACTCAGGTAATCGATTACACATATACTGTAATCGATTACAAGGTTTCAGAAATTTGGTAATCGATTACATTTAAATTGTAATCGATTACAAGGACACATAGAAAGTTGGTAATCGATTACACAACCCATGTAATCGATTACAGAGGGGTTTAAAAGGCTTCGACGCGCGAAAGGTCACTCATTCTAAACTTTTCAACTCTCACGAAGCTCTTCTCTCACGAAGCTCTCCCTCTCAACTCTCTCCTTTTCACTCAAACCTCCACCAAATCCTCCAAAATCACCTTCATCTCACTCGAAATCCCTCTCCTCACACATCCCCATCATCAAATTCCATCACAATCCACTCGAAATCTCTCACCCACCACCTTCGTTCTTCTCCTCTTCATTCCCCACGAACTTCACACCCCCAATCACACATCCATGGCTGACCCATCCCAACGTGCTAAACGTGCAAGAACAGGGACCACGGTTGGTGAGTCCTCCAGTGCTCCTCCACGAAACATCTCTGGCTTGGACCTCACGAGACACTTCTCCACCACTAAGAAGGTTGAACTCTTCAGGAAGAACTTCCAGCTGAGGAAGCTCATCTCCCCGAGGTATCTCACTCAATCCTTCTGCACCAGTGAACCCCTAGAGTGTTTCCAACTAATTGAGAGGCTGGGCTTGCTTGGGTTCTTCAGCATTCAGAAAGCCATTTATCCCAACCTGGTTCGTGTGTTCTATGCCAACCTGAGGTATGAAGACCATTGCTTGATCTCCGAAGTGAAGAAAACTCAAATTAAGATCACTCGGGAAGAATGGTGTAGGTTGACCAAGCTAACCTATGCTGGGACCAGCTTCTATGGTAACGAAAATGCCTGGGGTGACGAGTTTGAGTATAAGAGTGCTTTGATGTCCCTGATTCGCTTCGGCTACGTGCTTCCCAGAACAACAAGAGAGTTATGGCGACTGGCCTAACAATGGAGAAAGGGTACTCCATTATTTGGTGGTTAGAGGCTTGATTCCCGAGAGGCGGGAATTATTCTCAGGTTTTGCGGGATGATGTTGTGGTCTTGTGGGCCATGACCACTTTGGTAGGCCAATCAACTGGGCCAACTACATCATTCAACACATCTTTGGATGTGAAGAAGAAGAAGAACTCTGCCCTGCCCTACGCCATGTTGGTGACTGCTATCCTGGAGCACTGTCGCATCTCCTTGGCTGAAGAATCCAAGGATACCAGCTCCAAGGGACCCCAATCCATTGGCCTGCACACCTTGAAGAAGCTCCAGCTGCGCAAGGTCGATGAACGCTGGTACTATTTGGCACATGGTAGTTATGGGCACATTCCTCATGGTCCTGAGAGTGATGATGAGGATGAGGACGTGCAGCCTGCACCAGCTCCACCAGCTTCAGCCACATTGGAGCTTCTGCTGCAAGAGTTGCGGAGTTTGGCTACCACTGTTGATGCCCGGATGGACCGCATTGAGCAGAAGGTGGATCACCTCGAGCTTAGGATGGATTACTCCGATCAGGAGCTCGCTGCCATTCGTTCGCATCTGGAGGGCCCCGGACACGCCTGCACCATCCACCTCCCTCGCTCTGCTCCTCCCGCCGCTCCTCTATCATTCGTTGATCCCTCTGCCACTCGGTGGAGTTCTGCCGAGAATGAGGAGCTCCTTGGTTCGAAGACGACCTTGATACTGGCGACGATGACGTGGACCTTGGAGATGTTGCTGCTGATGTAGAGAGCGATAGCGAGGCCACTGATAGTGATCATGGACCTCTGCCATGATAGTTTCTTTGTTTTCTGATATTTGATTGTATATGGAATTTGAAAATACATTTATATATATATAAATCAGTTGGTTCTTTTGATGTTTATTGCTTTTCTGAACCATCTTGATATATTGTTGATTATATACACATGAATGATTGATTATAACCTGCCTGTCTGAGTCACTTTATTCTCTGTTAACTGTTGTTGTTGGGAAATCATGAAAAACAGAGGAAATGCTGTCAAAATTTTCACTTAATGTTAATATGTTTTTGATAATGCCAACGGGGGAGAGATTAGTAACTTGCATTAGTACGGGGGAGTTCAATTTAACGCTCTTACATAAATATTTCACTAACCCTATATTGTGCATACATTACGGGGGAGAGTTGCGCTTAAATCTCTGATATACATATATATATATATGCAATTGTTTCTCTTCCTTTAAATGTTTAGATTATCATCATCAAAAAGGGGGAGAATGTGAATGCATGTGTGTTGAAGCATGTCAAATGGTTTTTGATGATAACAAAGACAAAGATGAAGATCAAAGAGCGAAAGAGCAAACTAAGATCAAAGGAAGAAATCAAGAGGTTTAGATATAGGCATTATAGCACATCAATGTTAAATGCTCCCAAGATATCTCAAATGATTTTTCAAAAATGATTTGAATCAATATGGTTTTCAAAGATCATTTCCTAAAAGAGAACTTCTTTTACCTTGGATCATACCAAATAATGTTCTATACTTGTTTAATCTATGTTTTCTAAAGTTAGGAATGATATAAATCTGTTTTAAGGCTTGAAAAATGTGTTTAAAGTTTAGTGTAATCGATTACCAAGGTTTAGTAATCGATTACAAGCCAAACAGAAGCCCTGTAATCGATTACATCAATATTGTAATCGATTACCATAATGTCAGAGAACGTGTAATCGATTACACCAAGTCATGTAATCGATTACCATGTTCCCAGAAAGCCAAGAACACGACCAAAGGGCCATGTAATCGATTACATCAATATCGTATGTCGATTACATAAAGTCGAGAACGTGTAATCGATTACACCAAGTCATGTAATCGATTACCATGTTCCAGAAACCAAGAACACGACCAAAAGGGCCATGTAATCGATTACATCAATATTGTAATCGATTACCATGAAGTCAGAGGGCGTGTAATCGATTCACAGGTCATGTAATCGATTACCACAAGCCCAGAAAGCCAAGAACACGTTCTATTTTCCATGTAATCGATTACCAAAGGCTTGTAATCGATTACCAAGGTTCTGACATGCCCAACGGCTATATTGAATGCATTTAATGCTTGGCTTTAACCACCCCCAACGGCGCTTTTAATGAATGGGCTTTAAATACAATTGCTGGGGCATCATTAAGGGTTGTTCTTGAACCTAAAAACATCATAGCAACACATCATACGAGAATCAAACTCTAAAATCATTCTTGCTCTGTTTTTGTCCAATCTCTGAGATATCTTTGTGAGCATTATTAGAGCTTCAATTTGTATCATCTACTCTAGTGAGAGCTTCTCAAATTCAATCTCAATTGCTGTATAAGATAGAGGGTGAGGCATCCCTCAATTTGTAAAGGGTGAGGCATCCCTTTGTTTGAAGAGACTCAAGCTCAAGGGTGAGGCATCCCAAGGAGTTGAGGGCTCAAGTTTGTAAAGGTAGTCAAGCACCTATTGAAGCTTGAAGATATAGTGGAAAATCTCAAGTGGTTGCTTGAGAATTGGACGTAGGTCACAAGTGGATTGGTGGTCGAACCAGGATAAATCATTGTGTTTGATTCTCTAAACTCTTCTCTTTATATTTCTGCATTGCTTATACTTTTGCTTGATTACTTCTCTCTTGGTTGGTTATTAAGCAATACACATTGTTCTTATCAATTCATTCATTTCAATTAGTCAATAGCTTAAACGAAAATCAATAGTCAAGTGTTTTGCGAAAGAATTGCGAACTTGTTTTACAAACTCAATTCACCCCCCCTCTTGAGTATAGAAGCCACTTGGTAACAGATAAAAATCTTGGGTGAAAGGTATTCCTACAGACAGGAGTCCAGGCAGACGACACTACACTAACTTCCCTAGGGGTGCAGTAACGACCACCCCAAAACTGTATGATGGACAAAGGAAACTCTAGGTGTACATACACATCAACAGAAAAGAAAGGAACTCTGTGATAGATCCTACTTAGAGATACTGTCAACTCTCTAACATAAATAAGACCCTCCTCATCAGGGCTGAGACGTCAGGCTTCAGCGCCATTACGAAACAGCGGCCTCACATAACCAGAGAAACTAGGTCTCGATGCCATCAACTCAGAAATCAACGCAAACAAAAGGAATCTGCTCTTCATCGCCTTCCTCACCGTCTTTACCGAATATAAATACAACGCAAAAATAACATATAGAGAGGTGAGGTCACCTACACCAGTACCATTATAGTAGTAAAGAGACATGAATGACAGTAATGTCATACAGATATAGTAAACAATGAATATAGTCATGGTATTAAGCATTAATCAATATTAACAAATTAAATATCACAAAGATATATATATATACAGACTATTCACATGCGTACTGACCCAATTTCCTACTCTATGGAGCTAAACACAAATCGGAGAGAATGATCTAAAAGATCTGTTTGTATGTCGGTTGCCTCAGACCAAGTGCTATAATTTTCATCATTAGTGCACATAAGACATTATACATGACAGTCTACGCCAGATCTTGATTAAGAATAGTGTCTCTGTCTGAATAGTCGGTGCATTGCATCGGTCTGATCCACGGTATAGTGGGGCTACCAACTGCCTATTGTGGAAAACTCACACCCTGACGCCCCCAAGGTCAACAAGTGACCTACACTTCCTATCACACCTGCACAAAGGTGTAACTCAAGTCCTAGGCCATCGACCTTAACGCAGTCCACCGGACTTTCACAATGCATGATTGATGCACACAAGCCAATTACAGGCCAAAGTCACAACTTACAATTCCGGGTCCACTATATTGGCCTAACCGTAATCCTACTGTATTTTCAATCGCGTAGTCATTTCATCACGTTTTCACAATCGCGCAACATTTTTGTCACATTTTAAAATCGCATAAATAATTTTCAACATTTTCTCAGTTGTATAAAAATATTTTGACGTTTTCTAAATCGCATAGCTCAAAAATCTATGTTTTTGAAATGTGTAAGGTTTCTCTACTGTTTTTCACTGTATAAAATATTTCTTCACGTTTTAAATTCAATTTTTAAAACTTTCCAAGTTTAAAAACATAATTTGGACTTCAAACCCTCATTTTTTTCAATAAAACACATTTAAATAATATTTTTTGTCGTTTTTCTCAAAATCTGTGTTAGTTTAATTTAATAAACTATATCCTATTTATTTTACTAACAATCATGTTTAACTAAATACTTCAAATTACTATTTCACTTTAAATCTCTAATTTCTATCTTTATTGCCGAAAATCAACATTTATGAAATAATAAAACTTATTTATTTCTTGTTTCCATTTATAAAATCCTTAATTAATTCCTTATAATCTAAATCATCCATGTGTGATTACCATGCGACAATGAAGATGAGTTTTGATGATAACAAACATGAAGATGATGAGAAGACCAAGTCCAAGATCTTCAAGATTAGCTTTAGGACTTAGGATCTCTCTTGTATAGAGCTTTCATAGGATATCTCATTATTTGTCTTAAAAGATCCAAAAATCAGTTTCTTACAAACCAAATTAAATTTTTAATATGGCTTTGAACAATCAAAAGGTTTGTGGCAATTCAGAAATCACCATATCTGTTTTCGAAGTTTTTCAAATGGCTTTTCAAACAGAGGTATTCGAATAACCTGCCCCTTTTTATTACGTTTTTATAAGAGGTATTCGAATAACCCATGTGGTATTTGAATATACCTGAATACAGAATACTGCTTTTAAACAGAGGTATTCGAATACCCTTGTAGGTATTCGAATAACACCCTTCTAAATAGTTTTTTAAAAAAGTATTCTAAATAGAGGTATTCGAATACACCCCTGTGGTATTCGAATAACTTGCTTCTGAACTATTTTTTAAAAAGAAATGAAAATAGTGGTATTCGAATACTTCATGTTGGTATTCGAATAACCCACGAGAATTTGATTTAAAATTTGAATTCATACGTAAACGTTTCAGCTTTAATTATCATATTAAATGCTTCCAACGGACGTTTGTGCTCAGAGGCTCTATAAATAGAGACCTTAGGTCACTTCTGCAAGTCTCGGACATTCTGAAATTATTTTCCTTGTGCTAAAACATGGTTTACAAATTCCTCTCTTATTCTCTGTGTTCTTTTGGCAAAAATCTGAGATATCCTTAGAGAACTCTATAGTGCTTCAACTTGTGATATTTACTCTTTGTGAGAGTTTATTTTTCATCTATTTTTTGTTGTATTTTTGAGAGGGTGAGGTATCCCTCAAAGGCTTTGTAACAAGGGTGAGGTATCCCTTGAAGGTTTATGTAAGGATGAGGTATCCCTGACTGTTTGAGGCTTTAGCACAAGGGTAGAGTTTCCCTATGTGTGAAAAGTGCTCTAGATTGTAAAGGTCGCAAGCACTTGCTTTAAGCTTGTCTTGAATAGTGAAAAATCTCAACTGTGTTTCGGGGACTGGACGTAGGCCACAAGTGGTTGGTGGTCGAACCAGGATAAATATTGTGCATACTTCTCTTATCCTTAATCTTTTTATTTATCTGCATTTATTTTATTATCTCTTGCAATTTACTTATTGGCTATTCTTCTTCTCTTCTTTTATTTTCACGACATTTTAACATTTTTATTCTAAGTATATTTAATTTGTTTATGCTTTTGCGAAAATTTTTAACACTCAATTCACCCCCCTCTTGAGTACTGGAAACCACTTAGTAACAAGTGGTATCAGAGCTAGACTCTTATATAAAGAGCTTAGCCGCTTCAAGAGAACATGGCTTCCTCAAATGGCTTTTCAGAGGGATCTTCCATAAACCGACCACCCTTTTTCAATGGGGATGGTTATGCATATTGGAAGGAAAGAATAAAAATTTTCATCGAAGCTATTGATCTAGATGTATGGGATGCTATTGAAAATGGCGCATTTATACCTACAAAAACAATCGATGGTGTAAAGACTGAAACTCCAAGGAATGAATGGTCTGATTATGATAAAAGGAAAGTTCAACATAATTTAAAAGCCAAAAACATCATTACCACTGCCCTGGGGTATGATGAATTTTTCTAGATTTCAAACTGTAAAATCGCAAAAAAGATGTGGGACACTTTACAAGTCACCCATGAGGGTACTAGTGAAGTTAAGAGGTCAAGAATTAATTATCTTACTCGTGAATACGAATTGTTTAAAATGAACTAAGGAGAAAGCATTCAAGAAATGCAAAAGAGGTTCACCCACATTGTAAATCATCTTGCATCTTTAGGAAAGAATTTTTCTAACGAAGATTTAATTAACAAAGTGCTAAGATGTTTGAGCAAGATTTGGCAACCGAAGGTTACAGCCATATCAGAATCAAGGGACTTGTCGACTATGACATTAGCTACTCTTTTTGAAAAACTCCATGAACATGAACTGGAGCTGAATAGACTAAGCCAAAGTGAAGAAAGTGATAAGAAGAAGAAAGCCATAGCTCTCAAAGCCACTGCCTCAGCAATTGATGAAGATGATGATGAGGATGGAGAAAGCACCGAAAATATTGAACTAAATGAAGAAAACCTTAGCCTTATGGTTAAGAAATTCGGTAAGTTTCTCAGAAAGAAAGGAAACCAAAGAAGACCACCTTTTCCACCAAAGAAAACTCATCATAAAGGAGAAAGAACAACTTCAACTCTAACTTGCTACGAGTGTGGAAAATCTGGACACATGAAAATGGAGTGTCCAATTTACCAAAAGAAGATGGAAACATTTGAAAAGAAACCTTTCAAGGAAAGAAAGGGAAGAAGAGCCTACATAGCATGGGATGACAACGACATGGACTCAACTAATAGTTCAGATAGCGAAGAAGCCCATCTATGTCTTATGGCCAAAGGAGAAGAAGAAGAATAAAGCGACAATGAGGCAAATTCTGATTTGTTGCCTTCTTATAATGAATTACAAGATGCCTTTGAAGAACTACATGATGAATCACTAAGGCTTACTAAATCAATCTCTTCTTCTAAGAAAACAATTTCTTCTCTAGAAAACTGAAATCTTATTTTAAATAAAGAAATTGAAGAATTAAAAATTGAAAATGAAACCTTGGGAATTATTGATGCATGCACATCTCATTCTTTGCATGCTTCCACTTCTTCCTCTTGTTCTTCATGTCATATACTCAAAAAAGAAATTGAAGATTTAAAGAACACCCTTGCAAAATTTACCTTTGGAAGAGATAATTTTTAATATTATATCAGGAAAACAAAGGGTTATTTTTGAAAAAGCTGAAATTGGTTATAACCCAAAAAATTAGCATAAATCTTATAAAAATTTCTTTGTTTATTCAAGAACTTCTAGTAGCCCATTTATTAAATGTTTCTATTGTGGGAAGAAGGGTCATAGTGCATCAACTTATAATGTAAGGAAAATTATTAATACAAAGGTTGGAACAAAAATGGTTTGGGTTCCTAAGGGAACAATACCCACAACTAACGTTCAAGGACCTAAGAAAATTTAGGTACCAAAGGTTAAAAATTAAATTTGTGTTGTAGGTGTGCTTGAAGGCAAATAGCTCAAATTGGTACCTCGATAGTGGATGCTTCAAGCACATGACCGGAGACAACTCAAAATTCTCTTTCCTTGTTCCCAAAACTCATGGACATGTAACATATGGATATAACAATAAAGGAAAGATTCTTAGAGTCAGCAAAGTCGGTAAGAATCCTAACTCCTCTATTGATAATGTATTGCTTAGCGAAGGTTTGAAACATAACTTGCTTAGTATTAGTCAATTATGTGATAAAAGAAATAAAGTTATTTTTAATTCAAATTATTGCATAATTGAAGATAAAAATGATAAGCATGTTAGGTTTATTGGTCATAGAGTTAATAACATTTATATGATTAGTCTTGATGATATATCTTCAAATGATGCGAAATGCTTTTTAAGTAAGGAAGATGAGTCTTGGTTATATCATAGGATAATTACTCACATTCACATGGACCACTTAAAAAAGGTAGTTTCTAAAGAACTAGTAATTGGACTACCCAAGCTCAATTTTGAAAAAGATAAATTATGTGATGCATGTCAAAAGGAAAAACAAGTAAAGGTCTTTTTTAAAGCCAAAACCATTGTTTCAACTACTAGACCTTTGCAACTTTTGCACATGGATCTTTTGGACCATCTAGAACTATGAGCTTTAGTGGGAATTACTATGCGTTAGTGATTGTGGACGATTTTTCTAGATTCACATGGACCTTATTTCTTTCTCACAAAAATGAAGCATTTATAGCTTTTAAGAAACTTGCCAAAGTTATCCAAAATGAAAAAAGGTTTTTCTATTACATCCATAAGAATTAACCATGGTGGTAAATTTGAAAATCATGTTTTTGAAACTTTTTGTGATGAACATGGCATTGAGCATAATTTTTCTGCCCCTAGAACTCCACAACAAAATGGAGTTATAGAAAGGAAAAATCGATCTTTGGAAGAAATGGCAAGAACTATGCTCAATGAGGCTTCTCTTCCTAAGTATTTTTGGGCGGATACGGTAAATACTGTGTTATGTAATGAATAGAGCCATTTTAAGGCCGATTTTAAAGAAAACCCCATATGAGTTATACAAGGGAAGAAAGCCAAATGTCTCACACTTTCACATTTTTGGATGTAAATGTTTTGTTTTGAATAATGGAAAGGATAACTTAGGAAAGTTTGATGCTAGGTTTGATGAAAGTATATTTCTAGGCTATTCTATTCATAGCAAAGCTTTTAGAATTTATAATAAAAGAACTATGACAATTGAAGAATCCATTCATGTTGCATTTGATGAAACTAATCCAAATGGATCGAGAAAGGAGTTTGTTGTTAATGATGTTACAGAAGCCTTGGCGAAATCACATTTGGACAACCAAGAAGAAAGGAAACAAGAAGGGGAATCTCCCAAATAAGAAGAATCACAAGTCATGGACCTTCCTAAAGAATGGAAGACATCAAGACACCACCCTCTTGACTCCGTGATAGGTGATATCTCAAAAGGGGTAATTACTAGAAACTATCTTAGAAATACATATAATCACTTAGCCTTTGTTTCTCAAATTGAACTTAAGGATCTAATTGAAGCTTTTGATGATGAACATTGGATCTTAGCTATGCAAGAAGAATTAAATCAATTTGAAAGAAACAAAGTCTGGGAATTAGTTCCTAGGCCTAATAATCATCCTATAATTGGTACTAAATGGGTTTTTAGAAACAAACTTGATGAAAATGGCTTGATAACAAGAAATAAAGCTAGATTAGTTGCAGAAGGTTATAATCAAGAAGAAGGAATAGACTATGAAGAAACCTATGCACCTGTAGCTAGATTAGGAGCCATTAGAATGTTACTTGCATATGCTTGCATCATAGATTTCAAGTTATATCAAATGGATGTTAAAAGTGCTTTTCTAAATGGTTTTATCCAAGAGGAGGTATATGTTGAACAACCTCTGGGCTTTGAAAATCATGAACTACCCAACCATGTTTTTAAACTCAAAAAGGCCTTGTATGGCTTAAAACAAGCTCCTAGAGCTTGGTATGAAAGGTTGAGTAAGTTCCTTTTAGAAAATGATTTTTCAAGAGGAAAAGTCGATACTACACTTTTTATAAAAAAACAAAAAGCATGATATTCTCCTTGTACAAATATATGTGGATGACATCATCTTTGGTGCTACTAATGAATCCCTTCGCAAAGATTTTGCTAAGTCAATGCAGAATGAGTTCGAAATGTCAATGATGGGAGAACTTAATTTCTTCCTTGGACTTCAAATTAAACAAACAAAAGAAGGGACATTTATAAGTCAAACTAAATACTGCAAGAAACTGCTCAAAAGGTTCGAAATGGATAATGCTAAGCACATAGCTACACCAATGGGCCCTTCTTGCTATTTGGATAAAGATGAAGGAGGTAAATCCGTAGAAATAACGAAATACATAGGTATGATTAGAACTCTTCTTTATCTTACTGCTAGTAGGCCAGATATTATGTTTAGTGTTTGCATGTGTGTTAGATATCAGGCTAATCCTAAGGAATCTCATTTAAGTGTTGTTAAAAGAATAATGAAATACCTAGTAGGCACTTCACAAATGGGTTTGTGGTACCCTAAGGGTGCCTCATATAGCCTAATAAGATATTCTGATTCTGATTTTGCAGGATGCAAAATAGATAGGAAGAGTACTAGTGGGACATGCCACTTGCTTGGTAGCTCTTTAGTTTCTTGCTATAGCAAGAAACAAAATAGTGTGGCTTTGTCTACTACTGAAGCTAAATATATTGCAGCCGGGAGTTGTGCTCAGATTCTATGGATGAAGCAACAACTTCTAGACTATGGTCTTCAGCTTGATCACATCCCGATAAGATGTGATAACACTAGTGCAATAAACCTCTCTAAGAATCCCATTTTGCATTCTAGAACAAAGCATATAGAGATAAGACATCATTTTATTAGAGATCATGTACAAAAAAGGGACTGCATTCTTGAATTTGTTGAAACATCTAAGCAACTTGCAGATATTTTCACTAAACCCCTAGCAAAAGAAGCATTCTTTTATATCAGAGGAGAATTGGGCATAATTGATCAATCTAACATATAATTGCTTGTAATTAGTTGCTTAATTATGATTTTATCTTCTTGAATTGTTACTGACTTGAACGTCGGAGATATCCTGAAATCCTTTTTTGCAGGTACTCCATCAAAAGGTAAGCTTTCATATCTCAAATATACCTTTCTGGACGTAAAATATGTGTTTTTATGTTTAGTTATTCGAATACCTTCCTATAGTATCTGAATACCATTGCTTTGTACGTTTAAAATCTGTTCTTCTTTGATAGGTCTATTCGAATGCCATCATAAGGTATTCAAATATCATATATCAGTACAGCAATATTATAAGTTGGTGTATTCGAATAACTCAACAAGTATTCGAATAACCAGAGACACATATTTATCAGTTTTGTTCACATGCTCGCTTGAGTATTCGAATAGCCTTCAAGGTATTCGAATACTTGCTCTTCCTTGTTCATAATTCCATGATGGGTATTCGAATACAGTAAGAAGTATTCGAATAACCCATGGCTGGCAACCAAGCCAAATTGGCCAGGGTATTCGAATAACTGGGTAGGTATTCGAATACCTTCTATCAGAAGGGTGCGTCCTTTGTTCTTTCCCAACTGTCCTATTCGAATACCTCACACGGTATTTAAATAACTCTGGGGATTCTTTATATACCCCCTTTCGTATCCGTTCGTTTATTCGAATACCTTTCTATCTTTTCTCTCCATTTCAAACTCTTCTAGTTTCCCTGTTATCTCCATACCCTCCCTTCTCTCTCGTATCCCACCTTCGTTCCATCCTTACTGTTCGTTAGCATCTCTTCCATCAATGGCTTCTTCCTCTTCTCTCCCTAAATGCCCTCGCACGAAGACGACTCCATGCAACAACCCTCTGGACCTTCGAAGGCTCTCCTCCAACGAGCAAGAGCTTGGTCACTTTATTACACACTTTCTGGAGCACAACCTCATGCAACCGAAGTACCTCGACTTGGGGTTCTTCCAAAGAGAATGTGGTTTTGACTTCTTGAACCAGCTAAATCATCAAGGGGTTCTTCGGTTTTGTTCTTACAAAACCGTTCTATATCCCGACCTGGTCAAAATGTTCTATTGCAACCTGAAAATTGAAGGTCAGGAGCTACACTTGGATGTCTGCAATTAACACATTGTGATCACATCCGACGATTGGGTTCAGATGTTTGGGTTGCAGTCCACTGGCCGTAACATTGAAGAAGATGAAGAAACACTCCTCCAGGACTTCAACAAGAATAGAGCGATTGAAGATGTCCTAAGGCCTGGGCTGGCATTACCTGCGACTCAAAAGGGAGTCAAAGGAGGCATGATGAAAAGCCAGGACAAGCTCTTACATTATGCCTATGCCCACATCCTAGCTCCTAAAGGTGGGAACTACGCCTACCTGAGCGAAGATGATGTGTTCATGTTGTGGATCCTGAAGAGAGGATACTAGCTTAACTGGCCCGTCTTCATCATGAAGCATATGATGAGGGCAAAACGAAAAGAGAAATCTGAGCTGCCCTATGGTCTGATAATCACTGCCTTCCTAGGCAATTACCCTCAGATTCTCAAAATCGAGCGAGCAACTGAGCTGACCCATCATCATGTGTTTGGGCCTTTCACTCTGAATAAAATGAAGATGATCAAGACCGATGAAGGTTGGGTGTTCCCAGTTGAAGTTGAAGATGATGAGGATGACCCAGCTGATCCTACTGGCTCTATTGCCCCTGCTGCTGCTGCTGATATTCCTGCTCCCGCTTCTGTCATAAATGAGCAAATCCTGGCTTCTTTCTTAGACAATCGAGCTTACATGGAGAACACCTTCACCATTTTGTTTGACAGAATAGCTGGTGTTGAGCGTGAACAGGCTGCACTTCGAGCTCTACTGTCTGGAAACGAACCTGCCTCTCCTCCTCTGCCACTAGATCCCTATTTCTAGGATTCACTTTGAATAGGTTGCTTAGTTCTAGTTTGTTTGGCTGTTTATTGTATTGGCTGTTCTTTTTTATGGATTGTATATGTACGTGACCAAATTATATTTAATGCAAAAATTACTTTGATCAATCTGTTGCATTTTAAATTGTTTATTGTTTATTACATGCAAAATTGTATATGTGCATCCTTTTTTGTCATGCCAAAAAGGGAAGAAAATTAACCAATATTATTTGAGAAAAGACAGGTTAAAAACTAGATTAACACTGTCTATTGGATTCCAAAAGAAAGGGGGAGAATGTGCTTGACTTTGATATTAAATTACCTCTTTTAAAAAAGAGGGGAGTAAGTCTCTTAACCTATCTTTTTTCCAATTTATATGAACTAATGTTTTTCTCAATGATAGTTTGTCATCATCAAAAAGGGGGAGAATGTGATTACCATGCGACAATGAAGATGAGTTTTAATGATAACAAACATAAAGATGATGAGAAGACCAAGTCCAAGATCTTCAAGATTAGCTTTAGGACTTAGGATCTCTCTTGTACAGAGCTTTCATAGGATATCTCATTATTTGTATTAAAAGATCCAAAAATCAGTTTCTTACAAACCAAATTAAAGTTAATATGGCTTTGAACAATCAAAAGGTTTGTGGCAATTCAGAAATCACTATATCTATTTTCCAAGTTTTTCAAATGGCTTTTCAAACAGAGGTATTCGAATAACCTCTTAAGGTATTCGAATAACCTGCCCATTTTTATTACGTTTTTATAAGAGGTATTCGAATAACCCATGTGGTATTCGAATATATCTGAATACAGAATACTGCTTTTAAACAGAGGTATTCGAATACCTTTGTAGGTATTCAAATAATGTAACACCCTGAATTTCTGTATCTCTTAAACAATAATTTTGATAGTTAACAGAATTTTACTGTTTAGTAATTTCTGTGCACTGTAAAATTATTTTGTTTATTCCGTCAGCGTATTTGATCGTTTTGAGTGATTTACTCCGTGTCAGGAAAATAATAATTTTTCGGGTCGGAGAAAATATTTAAATATTTATTTCTCTTGACTGTTAATTATTTTTAATAATCTGACTTCATTTTTATATGTTTTCTAATATTTGTAATTTTTGTGGATGATTATGAATTTTTTTGACTGCATGTGGGCCCAGGTGGTCCTATGTGGGCCCAAGTGGTCCTATGTGGGCCCAGGTGGCCATACGTGGGCCCAAGTGGGTCCTGCAAAGTAAAAATTTTTCTACGCATAGAAAAATTTGTACTGTTTAGAGGGAGACAGGGGATCTTACTAAACCTGAATCCGAAAACAATTTTAGAATTTTTCTTGTACTGTGTTTTGTACTGTATTTAATTATCGGACGATAAAAATACAGTAAAAATATTATTAGTAGGGTTATAACAGATATAAAAATAAATATTATACTGCCTAGTCAACATTAATGGCTTGGACATCCATTATTGATTTAATCAACGGTTAAGAAATAAACTTAATGAAGAAGCATTAGATATTAACCATTGATCTAATCAATGGTAGAGATTTAATCTAGACAAGCTTAATAAGGAAGGCTTCAATATCAACCGTAGATTTAATCAATGGTGTAGAATTGGTCTCAAAAAGTGATAAAGACCATTTATGACCATTGGATGAAGAAATAATCAAGGGTGGAGATTTGGTCTTGTAAAGTAACAAGGACCATTTATGACCATTGGATGTAAATTTAATCAATGATGGAGAATTAGTCTTAAAAAGTAGCAAAGACTAATTATGACCCTTGGATTAAAAGTAAGAAGGAGTAATCTTGATCCTTCATTTTGGAGACACATCTAATGGTTAGAATTTAAAGGAGAAAGATCCAATGGCCTAGATTAAGTCTTCTAAATCAAAAGTCTACCTAAATCCTAACCATTGAATTAATCAATGGCTAGAAATGCTCTAGATGGTGGCTAATAATGATGACAACTTCATGAATACATTAGGAAGAGGGGGGACGGTTTTGTGAAGCATTTTGGAGCTAAAGGTGATTTTGATGACCATTATTACTTGTCATGGTCAATATTACATCATTCTTGACCATTATTGCTTTGTTTGCTTCCTTAGGAGAATGCTTGGAGGGGGGCATGGTTTTGAGAGGCCTTAAGGCCATAGAAAAAGTTTGAAGACCATTATTGCCATCCTTGGTCATCATTAAACATTTTGAAGAAGCTAAGTTACCAAGTTTTCTCTCCATTTCTCTTCTCCAAGCAAGTTTCGGTCAAGCACCTTAGAACCATCATCCAAATTTCTATCATTTCATCCAACTTGATTTTCAAAACCTAAACACTATTCTAAGAACATCTCTAGTTATGAGTTTTCTCTAAACCATTCATCTTGATCTTCAAATCCAAGCTTCAAGATTCTACCAAAAATGGTAAATTTCATATTTCTTCTTCTAATCTTCTAGTTTTGATTTTCTAAGCCATGATTGAATCATGGTTTACCTATTTCTACACTTGTTATTGATTGTAACATTTGTTTATGATTTTTAGGAATTTTCCCAAGGAGCTTCACAAAATTTGTGGAAGGAAAAACTAAGTGTTTTCACTTCATCTTTTGTCTTAACCAAGCCTAAGAAGCTTTTCTCTTACAAAAATAAAAAATTCCATCTTTGTTCTTCCAGAGGAATTTCGGCCATACCATCCAAAATCACCATCCAATCCTTTTTAATTTCATCCAACCATAGATCTTGAATCTACATGATATTCTAAGCAATTTTCATGTTGGAGATTTTCACTAAATCAACTATCTTTAACCTTGTTCTTCAAGCTAAAGATTGAAGCTTTAATGGTGAAGTTTGTTACTCTTCACTTTTCTTTTGATTTTCAAGGTTCTAACCATGATGCACATCCATGGTTTTCTTATTCAAGCTTAAGATACTAATAAATATATGTGTTGTTTTGTGTTTAAGAAACCCTTGGTGGTGAAGGACTTGGAAAGAGAAGCAAATCAATAAGCTTTTGAGGATCTTCAAGAGGTAAGAGGGAGATCCACCTCACCAACCAAGTATGGTGGTGAGAGATGGTCTTATATTTGATGGATGGTGAATCCATGTGAGGATTCATATCCATGGTCTTGTAATTTATTTGTGGGTGTTTATGTGCTTTAATTATTTGTCTATGCTTGGTATGCTTTGCATGATTTTATGGCTTTGATGGTATGCTTATACTATGCATGATGAGAATATGATATGTTTGTGATATATATATATATATATATATATATATATATATATATATATATATATATATATATATATATATATATATATATATGATGTGTATATGATTAGATGATGATAGTTGATTAATATTGAATATATTATTAGAAATGCGGTATGATATCCTGCATGATATTCTTTGTTTGTGTTTATCTATCTCTTGCCGTATTGGTATTGGTGTAGGTGATCTCACCTCTTTATTATGTTATTTTGCTGTGTCTGTACTGTTAAAATCAAATAATAGAAGAATCGAGTCGTCTTAGACATAACAGGCGATGAATAATCTGAGATTGGTGACAACAATAAGGAGTAGACATTCAGAACTCGAAGGTGTGTAGTGTTGACAAAAGAACAGATGTCTAATGCATCAAGATGGATAGAAAAAGGAATATGTTAAAGTTTTTCGTTAGTGTTGTACCGTGCTATTAAGTAGGACCCGTCATGGGGTTTGCTACTGTTAAAAAAAAAAGAGTCTGTTAATTTTATATTTCTCTTTAAATTGTTAAATATTAAGTGGTGTCAATATTGTATATTAATCAGTAAATATATTTTCAGTAATACCTATCAAATTCAGTAAGTTTATGTTTCTGTAATAAGAAGAAATTTTGAAACCCGCCTTTTATAACTCAAACCTTTTATGAACTTCTTTTCAGATTTTGAGTCGTGAGTCAGACATGTGATACCCTAGGGAGGGTGTATTATTAGTTGGTATCATAGCACGGTTTGAGTCTTTTGGGGTTTGTGGTTAAGTCTGTTTTGCTTGTGTTGTGTTCTCTGCTTTGATTTCCGAAAGGAAACAATATTATTTATAATGGATATCAGATCCATTGTATTTCGATCTGCACGCCTAGAGAAGGAAAAAAAAAGAAATGGCTCGAGATAGTTGTACTTGCGTGGAAGCGGAACATGTCACCAGTAATGCAGTTGCAACTATGGGAGCAATGCGAAAGATAACTGACATGATAGTACAACAGGAACGGAGAATTGCTGAATAGCAAGAACTAAAAATTGAGGTTCAGGATCTGATGAAAGAGAATCAGTCTTGGAATATAAGATTTCATAATTTTTGGAACCTAGTATTTCTTGTAACACCCTTGTGGGGATGTCACATATATAAAAAGAAATAAATAAAATCTACCCAAGTTGTAAAACATTTATTACGTATTAATATGGGTTGTAAAATAATTCCTGTTAAACAGAATATTATTAAATAAAATAATACAAAAATATAAAATAAACAAAACAACATCACTCATAATATACATATGGTCCAAGTTATAAGTTATACAAATAATTTACAACTACAACTACAAATACTTAAACGAAACAAGTAAAGAAAAACAAGTAAAGAGTCAATATATACATACGCGAGACGCGCCCTAAAAATACATCATAAATATTTAATCCTCGATGGATCACTCTCAGGAAACTCATCAGAAGATAAATATCCAGGATGCCTCGACACTCGGCGGACATGAGACCGCGCAGTCGATACGAGTGTCATCTCACTAGGCTCAGTGGATACACCACCCCAATGACGCCTAATGGATAAAGGTAACTCTAGGTGCAGAAACACAGTCGTCGTCATCACTGGCTCGTCATCAAACCTATGACGTAGGGACACAGTCAGCCGTCCCGCATACGTCACGGAGTCTCTGTCTCCTCGCATATGCCAAGCTAACGATCCACCGTGAAACTCGAGTGTCACAAACCCCAAAAATCCTGGCACCGCCATACCCAAACTAATCAGTCCAATGGATATGGATGATTAGATGGTTCTTGATCGTCGAACTGGTCTTCGGCTTGCTGATCTTCCTCCTCCTCGGGATACAAATCTCAAGAGGATGTTCCTCTTCCTCAAACTCTTTACCGCGTAAAATAAATATACAAAAAACACATACAATAAAGAAAGAGGTAAGACAATCTAAAATCATCACAAACATGGCAAATAAGAAAACGACAAACAACAGATATACAGTTCATGCAATATGAAAAGCTATAACATAAATTTAATAACAGTATAGTATAAAGATCTAATTATCATAACAACACATGATTTCACAGATAAGTCAATAACACATACAATATAACATCATAGATAAAATAATTTCAAAAACAGACAATTTCTCAGAATCAATAACTAAATAAATAAACAGATAAAATAAATAATGTTCAAGATATAATTAAATGCAACATGACACGATCCTACTCCATGGAGCTAAACACAAATAGATATCAGAGAGAGAATGACTCGCAAAATCTATTACTACCACGGCTGCCCAACCAAACTATTCTTGTTGTCACACTTTGCGTCTATAGCCCCAAGTCATATGGAATCCATCATCCAAAGCATGGTGTAGTTCACGGTCTCACATTGTGGCACTACAGGCAATGTACTATTAGACTTTACAAAATCTCGATTAAATATAGTGCGTGTCGAGTCCATTAGTGTGCTATCGGTTACCACGGCCTAGCGGAGCGACCATTTGTCCATATATGGAATTCCGTACACTAACGTCTCCAAGTTCATAAAGACAATGAACCACACTACGTTTATCGCATCGACAACACGATGTGATTCCCCTCAAATCAACCAATCCACCAAAAGCGGTATAACCCGGATAAAAAGATACTGATAAGTCCCACCGGACAAATCTTGTTCCAAAGCCTGTACGGGTTCACCTCATAGCCCGACAGCAGAAAAATACAGAAAATCCAGAAAGAATATGGAAAATACCGTTTCGGTCAATCGCATAGAAATTTTATCGCGTTTTCACAATCTCGTCATTTTTACAAACGTTTTTAAATCGCATAAATTTATTTTTCTGTTTTCAAAATCGTGTAGAGTTTTTAATACATTTTCTCAATCGCGTAAGATTTTTAAATCATTTTCTTGTCCAAACTCCTTAAAACTACTGTTTAAAATTTATGTTTAAATAACCAGAAATAATATTTAGTACATTTAAACTACGTAAAATATTTTCTATACCGTATACTGTCTTTTGGACATCTTTTCTATCTTATTTGTCCATTTTTACTAAAAATTGACAGATTTTGTTTAGAAAATTTATATAAATGATTTCCTAATTTTTTTAGTAAAAATTCTGTTTATTTAATTTTTAAACCATATAATTAATCCTTTTGAAAACTACTAACATGCTTCAAAATACAGCATGAGCCATATGTTAGAAATTCTCAAAAGTTACTGTATTTCCTTTCTAACAATAAAATCAATAGTTTTAATTCAAGATACTTAATTCTAATCAATTAATTTCTTTAAAACTCCTCTTAAAAAAATTCCTTTTTAATAAATATTGCATTATTTTGATTGAAAATGTAACACCCTCCCTAGGGTATCACATGTCTGACTTCCGACTCATAATCTGAAAATGTTTTCATAAAAGGTTTGAGTTAAAAAAAAGATGGGTTTTAAAATTTCTTCTTTACTGAAACGTAAATTTACTGAAAATATTAGGTAATATTGAAAATCATATTTCAACTATTCATTATGCAATATTGACACCAATTAATATTTAACAACTTAAAGAGAAATATAAAACTAACAGACTCCTTTTTTTTTAACAGTAGCAAACCCCATGACGGGTCCTACTTAATAGCACGGTACAACACTAACGTTAAAACTTAACATACTTATTCTGTTGTGTATCCATATTGTTGCATCAGACATCTGTTCTACATCTGTTCTTTGTCAACTTTTGTACACCTTGAGTCTGAATGTCCACTCCTTATTGTTGTCACCAATCTCGGAGTATCCATCGCTAGTTATGTCTAAGACAACTCGATCTTTCTATTATTTGATTTTAACAGTCTGAGACATACACAAAGAAAACAACATAACAAAGAGGTGAGATCACCTACGCCAATACCAACATGGCAAAGACGAGAGATAACACAAGCAACAATATCATACAGGATATCATATCAAACTTCCAATAATATATTCAATATTAATCAACTATCATCATCAAATCATTTATCAATTCAATTATCATAAACAACAATTACGATAATGTCCTAATTATCATCATCATCCAAGTATTCAAAACAATTGTCATAGCCAATATTCCTCAATTAATATATCAAACAGATATAAAATGTTCAGATTATGCATGTACACAAGACTCGATTTCCTACTCCATGGAGCTAAAACTCAGGTCGGAGAAAATGATCGAAAAGACCTGCCGGTACCACGTGCCTCAGACCACGTGCTTTAATTCTCAATTTAATTTTTGCACATCTAGCACATACACGACAGTCTTTATCAGATCTTGATTAAGAATAGTGTCTCGGTCCGGATCATCGGTGTGTTGCATCGGTCTAACCTACGGGAAGAAGCGCGACCAACCACCCGTGTAGGCAACCCGCACCCCGATGCCCCCAAGGTCAACAAGTGACCTACACTACGCATATCGCACCCACTCAAAGAGGTGTGTTTCCTAGGCAATCAGCCATATCCAGTCCTCATCGGACCATTCCAATGCATGTATAATGCACCAAATCCAATCATAGACAAATATGTCATTTTCTCACAAACAGTGTATGGACACTGGTTCAACAGTAATCATATTATCACGTTTTCATAGTTGTAAAACACTTTTACCGTATTTTCACAATCGCGTAACATTTATATTACGTTTTCACAATCCAAAACGTTTACGGTTATGTTTTCACAATACCATAACACTTCTTTTATATTTTCACAATATCGTAACACTTTTGTTACGTTTTTTTTTTTAAATTCCAAAACGTTTTTATTACGTTTTTACAATACCGTAACATAACACTCTTTATTACGTTTACAAAATTTTGTAACATTTCTGTTACGTTTTCAAAATGTTGCAACTCTTCTGTTGCACTTTTAAACCACGTACAAATTTTTTAACGTTTTTCTCAATCGCGTAAAAACATACGTTTCTCAAATCGTATAGTATTTTTCCACTGTTTCAAATTGCGTAACTTAAAAATCATTCTTTTATGTCACGTAAATCATTTTCTATCATTCCCAAAATATTTAAAATACTTTCCAAATCTCATAACAATTTTCTACCATTTTCACAATCACGTAAAAATATTCTGTCACTATTCAAATCACGTAGTGATTTTTCAACAATATTTCAGTCGCATAAAATAGTTATACGCTTTCCAAATCGTGTAAAAATATTTAAACATTTTTCAAATCGCGTAGAAATATTTTACTGTATTTCAAATTGTTTTTAACATACGTAAAATATTTTTCTAACATTTTTCAATCACATAAAATATTCCTCAATATTCCAAATATTATTTTGGACTTAAATAAATCAATATCATTTTTAACACATTGTTCAAAATTGCGAAAGCTTAAAAATCACGTTTTTAAGATCGTAAAACATTTTTCATCACAATTTCATTACGAAAATACTTCTTAACCTTCAAAAATTCCTCTTCAACTTTTCTCAAAATAATATAACTTTATATTTCATTTAATATATTTTCTTACTCAAGAAAATATTTTTCCTGATTCTTTACTCAAGAAATTCTTTTTCAAAATATACTTCACAAAAATCAATTTTCCATTGATGTAAATCAACGTTTCAAAACTTAACATTTTTCTAACGTATTTCAAAACTTGAAAATAAGTTATACGTTAGTAAATTTTCAAAACACCATTATATTCTCCATTTTTCCCAAATCATTTCCAAACACAACCTTCTTCAAAAATAAATTGAAGTTTGAAAACATTTTCGTTTACAAAAACTTGATTTTCTCAAGTGATAAATATTTACGATTCCCTTTCCAAAATCCTTGTATTAAATCCAGTTACGTTTCCACTTTGAAATTCACTTTGTTCATAAAAATCAAGGCATTACAAGCCTTAAAAAAACGTGGACATGACTATTGAAACCATCAAATATTTTTCCTTTTAAATTGATATGATTTTACACAAACAAAACCATTAAAAATCATTTACAAAAACGTAAGACTCATAGTCTTTGAAAATCAAATCATTTGTTCATTTTCAATTTTTCACTTTCTTTGCAAATCCATTTTCACTTTCTTTACAAATCCTTTTTCACTTTCTTTGCAAATCCTTAAAATCATCATTGCTATTTTCATTTAAATCTCATGTTTAGTTAAACACTTAGAAACCTTTTACACAAAATAAACTAATAAAAATCCTTCTAAAAACCGTGTTCTTATTCTCTTAAAAAAACAAACCCTTTGTTTATTTTCCAAATTCTTCAAATCATCCATTTTCATCATTCATGAAAATCTTAAGTTATAAACACCTATGTTGAGGTGTCTTGTTCGAAATCCACCATGTTCTAAGTACTCAAAAATCAATTCTTTTGTTCTTGAAAATTTTCAACATGAACCCTAATCAAGGGCATCAAAACCATAGCTCTTCCTTGGCTATTGGAGCCAAAAATCAATTTCCTTTCCACCATCAAGTCATGGCATATACATATATATTTCATCATAAATAATATAAGCATACCATCAAAGCCATAAAAGCATGTATAGCATATCAAGCATATCATCAAAGCTATAAAATCATGCAAAGCATATCAAGCATAGAAAATTAATCAAAGCTCATAAACACCCACAAATTAATTACATGACCATGGATATGAATCCTCACATGGATTCCACATCCATCAAATAAAATACCATCTCTCACCACCATGCTTGGTTGGTGAGATGGATCTCCTCTTACCTCTTGAAGATCCTCAAAAGCTTCTTGATTTGCTTCTTTTTCCAAGTCCTTCATCACCAAGAGCTTCTCAAATACAAAACAAAATACATAGAAATTAGTATACTAAGCTTGATTAAGAGGAACCATGGATCAAACATGGCTTAGATCATGAAAAAAGAGAAGAAAATGAAGTTTCCTTACACTTCACCATAAATACCCCATAACTTTGATCTTGAAGAAACTCCTTGAAGATGAATGATTTAGAAGAAATCTTCAACATGAAAGTTGCTTAGAACATCATGGAGATTCAAGATCCAAGTTTGGATGAAATTAAAAGAGCTTGGATGGTGATTTTAGGGTAGATAACCGAATGGTTTCTCTTGAAGCACAAAGATGAAATTTTTGATTTTTGATAGAAACTTGAAGCTTGGATTTGAAGCTCAAGATGAATGATTTTGGAAAAACTCATAACTAGAGATGTTCTTAGAATGGTGTTTAGGTTTAGAAAATCAAGTTGGATGAAATTTTTGAGTGATGAAAGGTGCTCTTGGAGGGCTTGGCCAAAATCTAGAGAAGAAAGGAGATGGAGAGAAAATTTTCTAAGTTTCCTTCTTGAAAATGAATCAATGAAGACCAAGGAAGACAATAATGACTAAAGCATGCAATTATGGTCTTCCAAACTCCTTCATGCAGCACCAAATTCGTAGTCCCCCCTTCTTGCATTCTTCTTGAGTGCAAAAAATCAAAAGTAAGCCATTATGATGTCTAACTTGACCAAGACATGCAAAAATGACATAAAGCTTGTCTCTTTGTCTTCTAAACACTCCAAAACCATCACCTTCTCTTCATAATGCATTCAATAAAGTTGTCTTCATTATTTGCCACCATTTGAAGCATTTCTAGCCATTGATTAATTCAATGGTTAGGATTTAGGTAAATTTTTAATTTTAGAAGACTAAATCTAGGCCATTGGATTTTTCTCCTTTAAATTCTAGCCCTTAGATGTGTCTCCAAAATTAAGGGTCAAGATTGCTCCTTCAAACTTTTAATCCAAGGGTCATAATTAGTCTTTGTCACTTTTTAAGACTAAATCTTCACCATCAATTAAATTTACATCCAATGGTCATAAATGGTCTTTATTACTTTACAAGACCAAATCTCCACCCTTGATTAATTCTTCATCCAATGGTTATAAATGGTCTTTGTCACTTTTTCAAGACCAATTCTACACCTTTGATTACATCTATGGTTGATATCAAAGCCTTCCTAACTAAGCTTATTCTCACACCATTGATTAAATCAATGGTTATTATCCAAGGCTTCTTTATTAAGTTTGTTTCTTAACCTTTGATTAAATCAATGGTTAATATTCAAACTAAGTATTCTCATCCAAGGGTATAAATCAAGTCAAGTTCTCTTTGTTGACTACGCATATAATATTTATTCTTGTATCCTACAAATAATATTTTCTTGTATTTTTATCAAAGATAATTAAATACAAGTATAAAATACAAGATCAAGAAATTTTCTAAAAAGCTGTTTCGGATTCAGGTTTAGTAAGATCCTGTCTCGTCTAAACAAGTACAAATTTTTCTATGCGTAGAAAATTTTTTCACTTTTGTGGGACCCCACTGGGCCCACGTATGGCCACAAGGCCCACATACCCCTTGCTGGGCCCACAAACAGGAAAAATTTCAAAATCATCCACAAAAATCACAAAAATTATAAAATGCACAAATATCAAATCAGATTACGTAAAATAATTACCTAACGGTAAAAATTAAATTACGTAAGGTTTTCCCCGGCCCGAAAATTTTTATTTTCCTGACACGGAGTAAATCACTCAAAACGATCAAATACGCTGACGGAATAAACAAAATAATTTTACAGTGCACAGAAATTACTAAACGGTAAAAAATTAGCGTTAATCAAAAATTGTTTAAGAGATACGGAAATTTGGGCTGTTACAGAAAAAGGTTTGGAATTGATCTTAGAAATCATATATAAGTGGTTTGGCATGTTGGCCTAAACATAAAATTATGTCATTTGATTTCTAAATTCATTTTCCTTAATCTAAACAATGTGATACCTTGTTAATGTTCCTAGATTAATTAAATCTCATTTTAGGAAAATTAAGAGAACATTTTGGTTCTCCATTTTGGTCATGGCCGTAAGCCTCAAGGTTTGTGTTCTTTGGAACACTCATGCAATCCTTGACATATTATTCACATCCTATAAATTATCCTACCTTTCTAACACATGCAATATATTTCTAACACATATAACCTAGATTAAAGCTTGTAGACATGCAATCAAAGTTATAGACATGCAAATTATTACAAACATCAAATAGGAAAGCTACTAACAAATACACAAACACATAAACAAGCTACTAACAATCACACAAATGAATCCTTATGGATTCTACAATCACAAAAATCACACTCCATCTTCTTACCACCATCCATAGATGATAAGATTAGTCTTCCTCTTACCTTAAATGAAGACTAAAACTCTTTCACACCTTTCTTTATGTTTCGGTTTTCTCCTTCAAAATCACCTAACAAGCTTAAACAAAACTACAAGTTACTAACCACAGAAAGAGAGCATAAACCATGGAGAAATCATGGCTTAGAACTTTGAAAAAGAGTTTAGAAAAGAAAAACTAGGAATTTCACCTTCTTAGTTAAATCTTCCAAGTAGGTTTTCAAGCTTCAAATAAAGGATTTTGCAAGAACTCTCAACTAGAGATGTTCTTAGGATTGTGTTTAGGTTTAGAAAACTTGGTTGGATGAAATTTAGGGTGATTGGATAGTATGGATATGTGTTTGGCCGAATGGAGCTTCAAGAAAACATCAATGGTGTTTAGGGTTTTTGGAAGAGAGAGAAGAGAGAAAATACTTGAAGACAAAGTGATTTTTGGTCTTCCAAAGGTGGCTTGGCCGTAGCCTTCATTACCATGCAAGGTGTCATGGATTTGGCTTCATCCAAGCCTTAGAATGCATCAAAGGCCAAGATCAAAACTTGGTTAGCAAGCTTGGCTCCCATTGGTTCATCCTTGCCTTGTCATTAGCCTTAGTCACCATGCTTAGTCACTAATTAACCTAGTCATCTAGCTTAGTCACTTGTTCTAGAGAATTCCTTCACTAATGATGCTTAATTAAGCGACTAAGTTAACTGTATTAGCTAAACGTGGGTCCCGCAAAATATTTCTGAGTCCACTGTCATCTAATTATACTGACTAATAAAATAATATACAAAATTATTTTATTGGACAGTTAAATCCTAAAAATTAAAAGATTAATTATTGTCTCATTCAGAATTGGGTTTAGAAAGATCCCCCAGTCTGAATAATTAAAACAAGATTTCCCCGGCCCGGAAAAATATTATTTTCCTGTCCCGAAGCAAATCGCACAAAAAGTCCAAATAAAATCACAGACAGTAATATTAAGCACTATAACATATAGAAAAATTAAAAACAGTACAATCAGGACATAACGGTCATTTTTCCATTTTTCCCCACGACGAAACAAATCATCCAAAACGTTCAAATAAAATTACAAACAGTATTAATTGTCTGTATATCACCCAGAAAAATTAAAATAGTAGCTCGAGAAAATTTTTATTTTACCGTCTCAAAGCAAAATACGTAAAACGATCAAATAAAATTTTAGCCTGTAAAACATATTTGTATTTCATACAGAAAAACAAGAAACAGTAAAATAGGGACATAACAGTCATTTACACAAAAGCTTGAAAAACAGCAAACAGAACATTCGGGACATTTTCTAAAAATTGAGGTGTTACAACTCTCCCTAACAAATAAAAAATTTCGTCCTCGAAATTCACTGCACATCAAAACAAATGAGGATACTGATTCCTCATTTTATCTTTCAGCTCCCAGGTAGCATCACCCGTCACATCATTCCATATAACCTTCACTAACTCGATCATCTTCCCTCGAAGCTGCTTTACCTTTCTATCCTCGATTCTAATAGGTAAAGTCTCGTAAGTCAAATTCTCCTTCAACTGTACTTCATCTGGTTGTATAACATGCGTCGAATCTGGTATATACTTCCTGAGCTGAGATACATGAAATACATCATGCAGATTGGATAGAAAGGCGGCAAAGCAATCTGATACGCCACAGGACCTATACGTCGGATAATCTGATACGGTCCAATGAACTTAGGAGTAAGCTTCTTAGACTTAATAACCCTTCCGACACCGGTCGTAGGAGTAACTCTTAGAAACACATGCTCACCCTCCTCAAACTCAAGAGGTCGTCTTCGTTTATCCGCATAACTCTTACATGCGCTTTGCGTCGTTCTCATCTTCTCTTGTATCATCTTTACCTTCTCCGTAGTTTGTTGTACAAGATCTGGTCCAACAGTCATACTTTCCCCATCCTGATACCAACATAACGGGGTTCGACATCGTCTTCCGTACAATGCCTCATAGGGTGCCATCCCTATACTTGAGTGAAAACTATTGTTGTAGGTGAATTCTATCAAAGATAAAAATTCATCCCAACTTCCTCGTTGCTCCAAAACACAAGCACGCAACAGATCCTCCAAAGATTGTATAGTTCTCTCTGTCTGACCATCAGTCTGCGGATGATACGCCGAACTCAGTCGCAACTTAGTTCCCATAGCTTCTTGCAGACTTCGCCAAAACCTTGACGTAAACCTCGGATCTCGATCAGAAACTATACATGTAGGTACACCATGTAATCTAACAATCTCACTGATGTACAACTGGGTTAATCTTTCCAACGAATACTTGATATTAATTGGTAAGAAATGAGCCGATTTAGTAAGCCTATCGACTATAACCCATATTGAATCATGACCTTTCCTCGTCTTCGGCAAACCAGTAATGAAATCCATAGAGATACTATCTCATTTCCACTCTGGAATAGATAACGGTTGCAACATTCCAGCTGGTCTTTGATGTTCCACTTTTGCTTTCTGACAAACTAGACAAGACTCCACATATTCTGCTACGCCTCTTTTCATCCTTGGCCACCAAAACAACCTCTTCAAGTCTTGATACATCTTGGTCATCCCTGGATGTAAACTAAGATCACTAGTATGAGCTTCATCTAGAATCGACTTCTTCAATTCAGAATCATCAGGCATACAAATTCTTCCCTTAAACCTTAAGATTCCATCTTCTCCTTCTTCTACCGTCGCTTTATGACCTTGCTTTAGCAATTCTCTTTCATTTTGCAAAAACACATCTTCCTTTTGTTTATCTCGGACGACATCAAGAAATTCGTTTATGATCACAACCTTAAACAAACGAACTTTTTCAGGTAGAAACTCCACAGACAATCATAGATCTCGAAACTTATTGATCAACTCTTCCTCTTTGATCATCATTGTCGAAACACTAAGCACCTTTCTGCTTAAGGCATCAGCTACCACATTAGCTTTTCCCGGGTGGTATTGAAGTTGAAAATCATAATCCTTTAAGAATTCCAACCATCGCCTTTGCCTCATATTCAATTCTTTCTAATCAAACAAGTACTTCAGACTCTTGTGATCACTAAAGACATTGAATAGCGCTCCATACAGAAAATGCCTCCACACTTTCAGAGCAAAGACCACTACAGCCAATTCCAAATCGTGCGTTGGATAGTTCCTCTCATGAACCTTCAACTGACGAGAAGCATGCGCTACAACATTCCGGTTCTGCATCAAAACGCAACCTAATCCTTGATAAGAAGCATCACAATACACGTCAAAAGTTCCCTTAGAATCTGGCAAGATCAACACAGGTGCAGTTGTTAACCTCTTCTTTAACTCTTGAAAGCTGGCTTCACGTTCTTCAATCCACTCAAAAGCTTGACTTTTCCTCGTAAGTTGTGTAAGCAGTCTAGCAATCTTCGAAAAACCTTCAATAAACCTCCGGTAATAACCAGCAAGTCCAACAAAACTTCGAACTTCTGTTACCGTCTTAGGTCTTTCCCACTGCAAAACAGTCTCCACTTTTGATGGGTCTACTGCAATACCTTCTTTAGAAATCACATGACCTAAAAACTGAACTTTTTCCAACCAGAACTCACATTTAGCCAATTTCGCATACAGCTGCTTTTCTCTCAAAATCTGAAGAACAATACCAAGATGTTCAACATGCTCTTCCTTAGATTGAGAATAGATCAGAATGTCATCGATGAAGACAACGACAAATCTGTCTAGATACGGACGAAAAATCCTGTTCATATAATCCATAAATATGGCAGGAGCATTCGTCACCCCGAATGGCATTACCTGATACTCATAATGTCCATAACGAGCTCGAAAAGCGATTTTCAGTACATCTTCCCCTTTAACACGAATCTGATGATACCCCGATCTCAGATCTATCTTGGAAAATACCACAGCTCCTCTTAACTGATCCATCAAATCATCAATCCTTGGAAGCGGATATTTATTCTTGATAGTCACTTTGTTCAGCTGACGATAATCCACACAAAACCGAGAAGTTCCGTCCTTCTTCTTGACCAAAAGCACTGGCGCACCCCATGGTGAAACACTTGGTCGCACAAACTGCTTCTCCAACAACTCCACCAATTGCGTCTTCAGCTCCTCCAACTCTGCTGGCGACATACGGTATGGTGCAATTGAGATAGGACCTGCTCCTGGTACTAAATCAATTGAAAACTCGATCTCCCTCTCAGGTGGCAAACCAGGTACGTCATCAGGAAAAACCTCGAGAAACTCGTTGACTACAAGAATAGTATTCACATCCTTCTCATTCTTAACCTCTAGAGAAGACAATACCACATATCCCTGTGCTCCCTCTCTTAACAAAGACTTGACCTTAACAACAGTTAAGAATCCAGACTTTTCTTCCTTAGGAAAAACTATGGTTTTGCTGGCACAATCTATAAGGATATGGTTAGAAGATAACCAGTCCATCCCTAAGATTACATCTATCTCAACAAGAGGTAAACAAATCAAGTTGACCAAAAACTTATGATCCTTCACAACAACAGGACAATCCAAACATATCTTTGATGCAATCACAGGTTTAGCAGTTGGAGTAGAAACACTCAATTTAACATTCAAAGAAGACACAGGCAACTTCAATCTTTCCACACAATCATATGCAATAAACGAGTGTGTAGCACCAGAGTCATATAACACAGTCAAATGGTTACCTCCAATGTCACCTTCTCCTTGTATAAGATCATCAGATTGAGAAATCTCTGTTCCCGTCATAGTATATACTCGCCCTCCAGATCTCGGTTGAGTATTCCCTGACTTCTGTTGATTAGCACGAACATATCAAACAGCAGGTTTCCTTTCCAGCTGAGGACAATCCTTCGCTATATGTCCAGGTTGCTTACAGTTAAAACAAACTGTTCCCTGAACCGTGCACTCTGGAGAGATATGACCTTTCTTTCCGCACTTAAAACATGTTGGCGTGAACGTCACTTTCTGTCCAGCTCCACTACCACTTGCACTTCCCCTAACTGGTGGTCGTTGAGATTGACTCCCTGATGGTCTGGAATACGGCTTGCGCTGAAACCGATTCGTATTACTTCCTCCACCTCTCTGAAACCTTGTCGGCCCAAAGCTACGATTCCTCTGATCTCTTGACGGCTCTAATTCCTCAAGTTGCGCACATGCATCAACCAAAGCATGAAACTGATTTATCCTCAAGGATATCACCCCTCGCTTCAGTTCCACTCTCAAGCCCGATTCAAACTTCCGACATCTCCATGAATCATCCGGTCGAGTTTGAGCATAATCCGAGAATTGAGACAAATTCTCAAATTTTGTCGCATACTCATTCACCGTCATATTTCCCTGTCGCAAACCAAGAAATTCCATTTCCTTGGCATGCCTAGCACTTGCAGGAAAATACTTTCCCAGAAAAGCATCAGAAAACACTTCCCACGTAATCTCAGTCCCTTCAGCTTGTAAAACTTGGCGAGTTCCTCTCCACCAATGTTCTCCATCTCCTCTTAACATAAAGACAGCATAAGTTACCTTCTTATCATCTGTGCATCTCATTCCTTCAAAAATCCTTTCCAAGTCTTGTATCCATTGACTTGCCTTCTCCGGATCAACCTCGCCTCTAAATTGTGGCGGATTGTGGCGCCTAAATTCATATAAATTTAGGGCATCAGCAGTAACATCTTCTTTGTTGATTTGCTCTCAAGTCCGTGCATCATTACTTCAGCCATCCGCTGCATAGCTTCAGCAGCCGCAATCATAAGGTCCACATCACGATTCACGTTCGCACGTCCTCTGCCTCGTCCAGACATCTTCTTTCTTCAAACAGAACAAAACAAAATTAGATACATCCTTTCAGAAGTAAATCACAGAGAATCACAGAGAATCACACAGCACAAACAAAAACAGACCCAACCACAACCCCAAAAGACTCTAACTTGGGCTCTGATACCAACTAATGTAACACCCTTGTGGGGATGTCACATATATAAAAAGAAATAAATAAAATCTACCCAAGTTGTAAAACATTTATTACGTATTAATATGGGTTGTAAAATAATTCTGTTAAAAGAATATTATTAAATAAAATAATGCAAAAATATAAAATAAACAAAACAACATCACTCATAATATACATATGGTCCAAGTTATAAGTTATACAAATAATTTACAACTACAACTACAAATACTTAAAAAAACAAGAAAGAAAAACAATAAAGAGTCAATATATACATACGCGACGCGCGCCCAAAAATACATCATAAATATTTAATCCTCTAATGGATCACTCTCAGGAAACTCATCAGAAGATAAATATCCAGGATGCCTCGACACTCGGCGGACATGAGACCGCGCAGTCGACACGAGTGTCATCTCACTAGGCTCAGTGGATACACCACCCCAATGACGCCTAATGGAAAAAGGTAACTCTAGGTGCAGAAACACAGTCGTCGTCATCACTGGCTTGTCATCAAACCTATGACGTAGGGACACAGTCACCGTCCCGCATACGTCACGAGTCTCTGTCTCCTCGCATATGCCAAGCTAACGATCCACCGTGAAACTCGAGTGTCACAAACCCCAAAAATCCACGGCACCGCCATACCCAAACTAATCGGTCCAATGGATATGGATGATTAGATGGTTCTTGATCGTCGGCGGTCTTCGGCTTGGCGATCTTCCTCCTCCTCGGGATACTGAGAATCTCAAGAGGTTGTTCCTCTTCCTCAAACTCTTTACCGCGTAAAATAAATATACGAGAAAACACATACAATAAAGAAAGAGGTAAGACAATCTAAAATCATCACAAACATGGCAAATAAGAAAACGACAAACAACGGATATACGGTTCATGCAATATGAAAAGCTATAACATAAATTTAATAACAAGTATAGTATAAAGATCTAATTATCATAACAACACATGATTTCACGGATAAGTCAATAACACATAGAATATAACATCACGGATAAAATAATTTCGAGAAAGCAGACAATTTCTCGAATCAATAACTAAATAAATAAATAAATAAACAGATAAAATAAATAATGTTCAAGATATAATTAAATGCAACATGACACGATCCTACTCCATGGAGCTAAACACAAATAGATATCAGAGAGAGAATGACTCGCAAAATCTATTAGTACCACGGCTGCCCAACCAAACTATTGCGCTGTCATACTTTGTGTCTATAGCCCCAAGTCATATGGAATCCATCATCCAAAGCATGGTGTAGTTCACGGTCTCACATTGTGGCACTACAGGCAATGTACTATTAGACTTTACAAAATCTCGATTAAAAATAGTGCGTGTCGAGTCCATTAGTGTGCTATCGGTTACCACGGCCCAGCGGAGCGACCGACTGTCCATATATGGAATCCCGTACACTAATGTCTCCAAGTTCATAAGAACAATGAACTACGCTACGTTTATCGCATCGACAACACGATGTGATTCCCCTCGTCAACCAATCCACCAAAAACTGGCATAACCCAGATAAAAAGATACAGTAAGTCCCACCGGACAAATACTGTTCCAAAGCCTGTACGGGTTCACCTCATAGCCCGACAGCAGAAAAATACAGAAAATCCAGAAAGAATATGGAAAATACCGTTTTGGTCAATCGCGTAGAAATTTTATCGCGTTTTCACAATCTCGTCGTTTTTACAAACATTTTTAAATCGCGTAAATTTATTTTTCTGTTTTCAAAATCGCGTAGAGTTTTTAATACATTTTCTCAATCGCGTAAGATTTTTAAATCATTTTCTTGTCCAAACTCCTTAAAATTACTGTTTAAAATTTCTGTTTAAATAACCAGAAATAATATTTAGTACATTTAAACTACGTAAAATATTTTCTATACCGTATACTGTCTTTTGGACATCTTTTCTATCTTATTTGTCCATTTTTACTAAAAATTGACAGTATTTTGTTTAGAAAATTTATATAAATGATTTCCTAATTTTTCCGTAAAAATTCTGTTTATTTAATTTTTAAACCATATAATTAATCCTTTTGAAAACTACTAACATGCTTCAAAATACAGCATGAGCCATATGTTAGAAATTCTCAAAAGTTACTGTATTTCCTTTCTAACAATAAAATCAATAGTTTTAATTCAAGATACTTAATTCTAATCAATTAATTTCTTTAAAACTCCTCTTAAAAAAATTCCTTTTTAATAAATATTGCATTATTTTGATTGAAAAAGGTTTGGAATTGATCTTAGAAATCATATATAAGTGGTTTGGCATGTTGGCCTAAACATAAAATTATGTCATTTGATTTCTAAATTCATTTTCCTTAATCTAAACAATGTGATACCTTGTTAATGTTCCTAGGTTAATTAAATCTCATTTTAGGAAAATTAAGAGAACATTTTGGTTCTCCATTTTGGTCATGGCCGTAAGCCTCAAGGTTTGTGTTCTTTGGAACACTCATGCAATCCTTGACATATTATTCACATCCTATAAATTATCCTACCTTTCTAACACATGCAATATATTTCTAACACATATAACCTAGATTAAAGCTTGTAGACATGCAATCAAAGCTTATAGACATGCAAATTATTACAAACATCAAATAGGAAAGCTACTAACAAATACACAAACACATAAACAAGCTACTAACAATCACACAAATGAATCCTTATGGATTCTACAATCACAAAAATCACACTCCATCTTCTTACCACCATCCATAGATGATAAGATTAGTCTTCCTCTTACCTTAAATGAAGACTAAAACTCTTTCACACCTTTCTTTATGTTTCGGTTTTCTCCTTCAAAATCACCTAACAAGCTTAAACAAAACTACAAGTTACTAACCACAGAAAGAGAGCATAAACCATGGAGAAATCATGGCTTAGAACTTTGAAAAAGAGTTTAGAAAAGAAAAACTAGGAATTTCACCTTCTTGGTTAAATCTTCCAAGTAGGTTTTCAAGCTTCAAATGAAGGATTTTGCAAGAACTCAACTAGAGATGTTCTTAGGATTGTGTTTAGGTTTAGAAAACTTGGTTGGATGAAATTTAGGGTGATTGGATAGTATGGATATGTGTTTGGCCGAATGGAGCTTCAAGAAAACATCAATGGTGTTTAGGGTTTTTGGAAGAGAGAGAAGAGAGAAAATACTTGAAGACAAAGTGATTTTTGGTCTTCCAAAGGTGGCTTGGCCGTAGCCTTCATTACCATGCAAGGTGTCATGGATTTGGCTTCATCCAAGCCTTAGAATGCATCAAAGGCCAAGATCAAAACTTGGTTAGCAAGCTTGGCTCCCATTGGTTCATCCTTGCCTTGTCATTAGCCTTAGTCACCATGCTTAGTCACTAATTAACCTAGTCATCTAGCTTAGTCACTTGTTCTAGAGAATTCCTTCACTAATGATGCTTAATTAAGCTACTAAGTTAACTGTATTAGCTAAACGTGGGTCTCGCAAAACATTTCTGGGTCCACTGTCATCTAATTATACTGACTAATAAAATAATATACAAAATTATTTTATTGGACAGTTAAATCCTAAAAATTAAAAGATTAATTATTGTCTCATTCAGAATTGGGTTTAGTAAGATCCCCCAGTCTGAATAATTAAAACAAGATTTCCCCGGCCCGAAAAAATATTATTTTCCTGTCTCGGAGCAAATCGCACAAAAAGTCCAAATAAAATCACAGACAGTAATATTAAGCACTGTAACATATAGAAAAATTAAAAACAATACAATCGGGACATAACGGTCATTTTTTCATTTTTCCCCACGACGAAACAAATCATCCAAAACGTTCAAATAAAATTACATACAGTATTAATTGTCTGTATATCACCCAGAAAAATTAAAACAGTAGCTCGAGAAAATTTTTATTTTACCGTCTCAAAGCAAAATACGTAAAACGATCAAATAAAATTTTAGCCTATAAAACATATTTGTATTTCATACAGAAAAATAAGAAACAGTAAAATAGGGACATAACAGTCATTTACACAAAAGCTCGAAAAACAGCAAACAAAACATTCGGGACATTTTCTAAAAATTGGAATGTTACATTTCTTCTTAGGGATATTATGAAAGTGATTGATTTCAACAGAAAATGTATTTACAACCATTGAGGTAACCAGAAGCAGTAAGTGATGTGAAAGAAGGTACTTGATGAAGGAATGTACGTCAAGGAAACAATTTGTGGAAAAGTTGGACACATTTTCCCAGAGATTATGCTCTTTGAAAACAGAGTTTTCTGTTAGTAAAATTTTAGATAGTAAGGGAAGTTGTTACTCTGAATGGAGCGGGAGTGTTCTGAGCATAAGATTTAAACAATGGAGATTGCGTCATTGGAGCTAATCCTATAAACCATACTGAATATTTCTGTGAGCAACTTATTCTGTGTAGCATATGATTGAGTAGATCAATTATATGTTAAAGTTATTCGTTATCCTCTGATTTGTTTCTTTCTATTTCTATTCTTAGCCGATCGAGCTACTTGTGTTATTCAATTTATTGTTATAGATCAAATCTTTGTGTTAGTTTGATCTGTCGTTCAAAATTTTTGTGTTAGTTTGATCTATTTTATAAGTAGACGTGATCTTTGAAAAACGGATTGATTATTTTTCAACCATATCCTATGAGATTGTCTCAATAAGGTGTTAATAATTCAGAAAAAAATTCATTCCTGAAAATCAGGCAAAATAAAAAATCTTGTTGAATATGTTTGGTAACATATTAGATCATTTTGCTACTTTTTCTTCCTAAACCTCTATAATGTTCTTTCCTATATTGCATTTGCAAGAAAGAATATTTTGCAAGAAAGGATATTCCTATTTATATCCATGTCATAGTATCGGAGTGGCGCAACGTGAGCATGGTGGATCCTTCAAAGTTTGAAAACAGTTTTTCAGTGGGAAAGTCAAAAAGACAGTAATGGAAATCCTGGAAAATTTTTGGATCATAGGACTTTTCACCTAGCTTATCAGAAAGGATTAAGCGTTCATATAGACTGATGCATATAAGAAAAAATTTTAGGAATTGAAATATGTTTGAAATACTTCTCTAGTATTAGTTTTATCTAATCCTAATGAACCATTAGAGGTGAACAATGACGTATTATATTAGAGCTTAAGATATGTGCTTATGCAGAATAGAAGAGTTGTAGGGTATGATTTTAGGAAATTGAAGTCATTTGAAGAAAAATTATTCTAGGCATGAATGAAGTTGGTAGCCGCTGTATTAGTATCAGAGATATGGAGATACTTTCTTTCTGGAGTAACATTCAATATCTTCAGTAACTAAGAGTTTGAGATATCTGTTTGATCAGGAGGAGTTGAATGAGAAACAAAGAGATTTCATTGGTTAAAATCGTTTGGAATGACGTAAGAGGTGAAATTACGAGGGAACTGGAAGGAAAGATGAAAGAGTAATATTCATATTTAACATCGTTTTGAATATTACTCTTTTGTCTTTCTATTAAATCTCTACCATTTAATCACCTACACCAATACCAACATGGCAGCATAGAGATAACACAAGCAGTATATCATACAGATGGATCATATCATAATTATGACCATGCCATCAATATTAATTAACTATCATCATCCAATCATTTATCAGTTCAATTATTATAAGCAACAATTACGATAATGCCCTCAACATTGTCTAATTATCATCATCATCATCCAAGTATTCAAATCAATTGTCATAGCCAATATTCCTCAATTAATATATCACACAGATATAAATGTTAGATTATGCATGTGCACAAAGACTCAGTTTTTCAAAAATAACTCCATGGAGGTTTTCACAATTTCGAGAAGAATGCTTTGGTTAATTGTCAGCCTTAGCCCAAAGACAATCTCCCAGTCGTAGAAAAGAATCGTGTTCTTGTTGGGTATCGTCAATGCGTTGCAACGGACTGCATCACCAAGTGGCACAGGGTACTCGCCAGCTGTCCACTGGTCGACCGCCATGCTTCGATGCCCCCAAGATCCATCATAGACCTCACTATCAATTCTCATTCCCTCTTCAACCACAAGGGCCATATACAATGCACGAATATATCAGTGCAAGTCTAACCCCAAAGGGCCAAATCTTTTCAATTTCATTAGTTCAATGTATCATATGCCTCAACGCATGTTTTTCCAATGCATGTATAATGCACTAAATCCAATCACAGGCATCTCTTTCCAATGCATATAAATTGTACCAAATTATATTGTATTTTCAACAGCAAAATCATGTTGTCACATTTTCATAGTTATAAAATACTTTCGTTTACAAAATTCTCTCAAGTGATAAAAACACTCTGATTCCCTTTCCAAAATTCCTTGTATTAAATCAAGTTACGTTTTCACTTTGAAAATCACTTTGTTCATAAAAATCAAGACATTACAAGCCTTTAAAAAAACGTGGACATGACTATTGAAATCATCAAATATTTTTCCTTTTAAATTGATATGGTTTTACACAAACAAAACCATTAAAAATCCTTTACAAAAACGTAAGACTCATAGTCTTTGAAAATCAAATCATTTGTTCATTTCCATTTTTCACTTTCTTTGCAAATCCTTAAAATCATCATTGCTATTTTCATTTAAATCTCATGTTTAGTAAAACACTTAGAAACTTTTTACACAAAATAAATCAATAAAAATCCTTCTAAAACCGTGTTCATGTACTCTTTGAAAAATAAACTCTTTATTTATTTTCCTTGCTTTTTCTAAACATCCATTTTCATCATTCAAGAAAATATTAATTTTGTGAACACCTATCTTGAGGTGTCTTAACCGAAATTCATCATGTTCTAGGGATCAAAAATTAATTCCCTTGTTCTTGAAAAATTTCAACATGAACCCTAATCAAGGGCATCAAAACCATAGCTCTTCCTTAGCCATTGGGACCAAAATTAATTTTCTTTCCATCATCAAATCATGGCATACACATACATACACAATATATATATATATCAAAAGCATGCCATATTATCATCATGCATAGTATAAGCATACCATCAAAATCATAAACTCATGCAAAGCATATTAAGCATAGGCAATTAATTAAAACACACAAATACACACAAATTATTACATGACCATGGATATGAATCCTCACATGGATTCACCATCCATCAAATATAAGACCATCTCCCACCACCATACTTGGTTGGTGAGATTGTTCTCCCTCTTACCTCTTGAAGATCCTCAAAAGCTCTTTGTTTTGCTTCTTTTTCCAAGTCCTTCATCACCAAGGGCTTCTCAAATACAAAACAAAATACATAAAAATTAGTATACTAAGTTTGATTAAGAGGAACCATGGATCAAACATGGTTTAGATCATGAAAAAGAAGAGAAGAAATGAAGTTTCCTTACACTTCACCTCAAAAACCTTAGAACTTGCTCTTGGAAAAGCTCCTTGAAAATGAATGATTTAGAGAAAGTCTCCAACATGAAAGTTGCTTAGAATATCATGTAGATTCAAGATCTATGGTTGGATGAAATTAAAAGAGATTGGATGGTGGGTTTGAGTGTCTTAACCGAATGGTTTCTCTTGAAGCACAAAGATGGAGTTTTTTATTTTTGATAGAAACTTGAAGCTTGGATTTGAAGCTCAAGATGAATGGTTTTGGAAAACCTCATAACTAGAGATGTTCTTAAAATGGTGTTTAGGTTTAGAAAATCAAGTTGGATGAAATGATAGAAATTTGGATGATGGTTCTAAGGTGCTTGACCAAAACTTGCTTGGAGAAGAGAAAAGAAGCGAATTTCTTGTATTGGTTCTTGGTTCTTTGAATAGAATGATGAGCAATTGAATAAGTGAAATCAATAAATGAGTATTGTCTCCTACTTTTGAGTGTATGACCGTGGGATATCAAGAAGAGAGAAAGTGAGAATTATTTGATAGCTTTAATAGATATTGAGTAGGATGATGACTATAGGGTACATGTGCAAAGTCACTAAAATTGACTAAGCTTTGCATTAAAAGATGATAGCTTCCTTTTGTCACAAAGTGAAGACAATGAAATGAAATGTCTTCTTTCTCAAGTGTATGGCCGTGGAGTGTGATGAAAAGTGAAGGTGATAATGCATGAAATAAATTTTGGCCTCCCTCCAAGAAATTTCCTAAGGATGCAAACAAAGAAATCATATTCAAGGATGATGTAATATTGACCATGACATGTAATAATGGTCATAAAGCTTTTTTCTTTGTCTTCTAAACAATCCAAAACCGTCCCCTTCCTCCATTTTGCATGCAATAATTTGTCATCTTTTTCAAGTCACCATTTAAAGCATTTTAGACCATTGATTAATTCAATGGTTAGGATTTATGTAGACTTTAGGTGTAGCTTTAGATTAGAAGACTTAATCTAGGCCATTGGATCTTTCTCCTTTAAATTCTAGCCATTAGATGTGTCTCCAAAATGAAGGGTCAAGATTACTCCTTCTTACTTTTAATCCAAGGGTCATAATTAGTCTTTGCTACTTTTTAAGACTAATTCTCCACCATTGATTAAATTTACATCCAATGGTCATAAATGGTCCTTGTTACTTTACAAGACCAAATCTCCACCCTTGATTAATTCTTCATCCAATGGTCATAAATGGTCTTTGTCACTTTTTGAGATCAAATCTCTACCATTGATTAAATCCAAATCCAATGGTTATAAATGGTCATAGCCATTTTATTAAACTTATCCTACACCGTTGATTAAATCAAGATCAAGTCTTTACCGTTGATTAAATCAACGGTTGATATTAAAGTCTTCAATTTTGAACTTGTTTCCTATTGGTCCATTAAAAATTGTCACAATCACTAATATTGACTTAATAGTATAATTTCTATTTTTATCTGCTAAAACCCCACAAAAGAATATATTTACTGTATTTTTATCGCCCGATAAATAAATACAGTACAAAACACAGTACAATAAAATTTTAGAAACTGTTTCCAGATTCAGGTTTAGTAAGATCCCCTGTCTCCGTCTAAACAGTACAAATTTTTTTATGCGTAGAAAAATTTTTACTTTGCGGGACCCACCTGCGCCCACGTAAGGTCACATTGGCCCACATATGACCAACTAGGCCCACATACAGTTAAAAAAATCATAATCATCCACAAAAATCACAAATATTAGAAAATGTATGAAAATCAAGTCAGATTATTAAAAATAATTAACAGTCAAGAGAAATAAATATTTAAAGATTTTCTCCGGCCCGAAAACTATTATTTTTCTGACACGGAGTAAATCACTCAAAACGATCAAATACACTGACGAAATATTCAAAATAATTTTACAATATCCAGAAATTGCTAAACAGTAAAATTCTGTTAACTGTCAAAATTATTGTTTAAAAGATACGGAAATTTTGGGGTGTTACAATACTCCCCCTCTTTACAGAAATTACATCCTCGAAATTTTGGTAGTCATGATTTCATATCCTCAGAATAAATATAACTATTCCTCTTCCATCTTTTCTTCCAGTTCCCTTGTAATTTCACCTCTTACGTCATTCCAAATGATTTTAACTAATGAAATCTCTTTGTTTCTCATTCAACTCCTCCTGATCAAACAGATATCTCAAACTCCTAGTTACTGAAGATATTGAATGTTACTCCAGAAAGAAAGTATCTCCATATCTCTGATACCAATACAGCGGCTACCAACCTTCATTCATGCCTAGAATAGTTTTTCTCAAATGACTTCAATTTCCTAAAATCATACCCTACAACTCTTCTATTCTGCATAAGCACATATCTTAAGCTCCGATGTAATACGTCATTGTTCACCTCTAATGGTTCACTAGGATTAGATAAAACTAATACTAGAGAAGTACTTCAAACATATTTCAATTCCTAAAAATTTTTCTTATATGCATCAGTCTATACGAACGCTTAATCCTTTCTGATAAGCTGGGTGAGAAGTCCTATGATCCAAAAATTTTCTAGGATTTCCATTACTGTCTTTTTGACTTTCCCATAGAAAAACTGTTTTCAAACTTTGAAGGATCCACCCCGCTCACGCTACGCCACTCCGATACTATGACATGGATATAAATAGGAATATCCTTTCTTGCAAAATATTCTTTCTTGCAAATGCAATATATGAAAGAACATTATAGAGGTTTATGAAGAAAAGGTAGCAAAATGACCTGATATGTTACCAAACATATTCAACAAGAATTTGATTTTGCCTGATTTTCAGGAATGAATTTTTTTTTTCTGAATTATTAACACTTTATTGAGACAATCTTATAGGATATGGTTGAAAAATAACCAATCCGTTTTTCAAAGATCACGTCTATTTATGGAAGAAATAAACAAATTAAACCAATACAAACATTTAATCCATAACAATAATTTGAATAACATGTGTAGTTCGATAGGCTAAGAATAGAAACAGAAGCAAACAAATCAGAGGATTACGGATAGCTCTAACATATAATTGATCTACTCAATCATATGCCACAAAAAAAAATAAGTTGCTCACAGAAATATTTAGTATGGTTTATAGGATTAGCTCCAATGACGCAATCTCCATTGTTTAAGTCTTCTGCTCAGAACACTCCCATTCTATTCAGAGTAACGACTTTCCCTACTACCCAAGATTTTACTAACAGAAAACTCTATTTTCAAAGAGCATAATCTCTGGGAAAATGTGTCCAACTTTTCCGCAAATTGTTTCCTTGACGTACATTCCTTCATTAAGTATCTTCTTTCACATCACTTACTGCTTTTGGTTTCCTCAATGGTTGTAAATATATCTTCCGTCGAAATCAATCACTTTCATAATATCCCTAAAAAGAAATACCAGGTTCCAAAAATTACAAAATCTTATATTGCAAGACTGATTCTCTTTCATCAGATCCTGAACTTCAACTTCCAGTTTCTGCTGTTCAGCGATCCTCTGTTCATGCAATCGTCTTTCCACATTGTTCCTGTAGCTCCTGTAGCTGCAACTGCATTACTAGTAACATGTTCCGCTTTCACACAAGTACAACTATCCCGACTTATAATCTAAAAATCAATTCGTAAAAGTTTTGAGTTATGAAAATATGAGTTTCAAAATTTCTTCTTTACTGAAACGTAAATTTACTGAAAATATTAGGTAATATTGAAAATCATATTTCAACTATTCATTATGCAATATTGACTCCAATTAATATTTCACAATTTAAAGAGAAATATAAAATTAACAGACTCTTTTTTTTAACAGTAGCAAACCCTATGACGGGTCCTACTTAATAGCATGGTACAACACTAACGAGAAAATTTAACATACTTATTTCTTTTTCTGTCCATCTTGATGCATCAGATATCTGCTCCTTTGTCAACACTGCATACCTTCGAGTCCTGAATGTCCACTCCTTATTATTGTCACCAATCTCAGAGTATACATCGCCCGTTATGTCTAAGACAACTCATTCTTTCTACTGTTTAATTTTAATAATACACATACAGTAAGACAACATAATAAAGAGGTGAGATCACCTACACCAATACCAATATAGCAGCACAGAGATAACATAAGCAGCATATCATACAGATAGATCATACCACAATTATGATCATATCATCAACATTAATCCACTATCATCATCCAATCATTTATCAGTTCAATTATCATAAATAATAATTACGATAATGCCCTCAGCATTATCATCATCATTACTCAAGTATTCAAAACAATTGTCATAGCCAATATTCCTCAATTAATATATCACACAGATATAAATGTACTCATATAATGCATGTGCATATAGACTTAATGTTCTTACTCCATGGAGCTAAACTCAGGTCAGAGAAATGATCGAAAAGATCTGTCAGTACCACATGCCTCAGACCACATGCTATAATCCTCATTTTGATTTTGCACATTTAGCATATACACGACAGTCTTTATCAGATCTTGAATAAGAATAGTGTCTCGGTCAGGATCATCGATGTGTTGTATCGGTCTAACCTTCGGGAAGAAGCGCGACCAACCACCCGTGTAAGCAACCCGCACCCCGATGCCCCCAAGGTCAACAAGTGACTTACACTACGCATATCGCACCCACTCAAGAGGTGTGTTTCTCCTAGGCAATCAACCATATCCAGTCCTCATCGGACTATTCCAATGCATGTATAATGCACCAAATACCAATCACAGGTATAATACCAATCACAGGTATATCTCATAATTTCTCAGATATAGTTTATACAATGCACGAATATATCAGTGCAAGTCCAACCACAAGGGCCATTCTGTTCAAATTCGTTTGTTCAATTAAATCATATGCCTCAACGCATATTTTTTTTCTAATGCATCTAAAATGCACCATGTGCCAATAACAGGCAAAACTCGTTGTTTTCACAAATAGTGTCCATACATTGGTTTTACAGTAATCATACTATATTTTTCAATAACAAAATCATGTTATCATGTTTTCATAGTTACAAAACACTTTTACCGTATTTTCACAATCGCGTAACATTTCTATTACGTTTTCACAATCCAAAAACGTTTCTGTTATATTTTCACAATACCATAACACTTCTTTTACATTTTCACAATGTCGTAACACTTTTGTTATGTTTTTAAAATTCCAAAACATTTTTATTACGTTTTCACAATACTGTAACACTACTGTTATGTTTACAAAATTTCGTAATATTTCTTGAATCCTTACCTTATTCTAAGAACATCTCTAGTTATGAGTTTTCTCTAAATCATTCATCTTGATCTTCAAATCCAAGCTTCAAGATTCTACCAAAAATGGTAAATTTCATATTTCTTCTTCTAATCTTCTAGTTTTGATTTTCTAAGCCATGATTGAACCATGGTTTACCTATTTCTACACTTGTTATTGATTGTAATATTTGTTTATGATTTTTAGGAATTTTCCCAAGGAGCATCTCAAAATTTGTGGAAGCAAAAACTAAGTGTTTTCACTTCATCTTTTGTCTTAACCAAGCCTAAGAAGCTTTTCTCTTACAAAAATCAAAAATTCCATCTTTGTTCTTCAAGAGGAATTTCGGCCATACCATCCAAAATCACCATCCAATCCTTTTTAATTTCATCCAACCATAGATCTTGAATCTACATGATATTCTAAGCAATTTTTATGTTGGAGATTTTCTCTAAATCAACTCTCTTCAACTTTGTTCTTCAAGCTAAAGATTGAAGCTTTAATGGTGAAGTTTGTTACTCTTCACTTTTCTTTTGATTTTCAAGGTTCTAACCATGATGCACATCCATGGTTTTCTTATTCAAGCTTAAGATACTAATAAATATATGTGTTGTTTTGTGTTTAAGAAACCCTTGGTGGTGAAGGACTTGGAAAGAGAAGCAAATCAATAAGCTTTTGAGGATCTTCAAGAGGTAAGAGGGAGATCCATCTCACCAACCAAGCATGGTGGTGAGAGATGGTCTTATATTTGATGGATAGTGAATCCATGTGAGGATTCATATCCATGGTCATATAAATTATTTATGTGTGTTTATGAACTTTGATTATTTGCCTATGCTTGATATGCTTTGCATGATTTTATGACTTATATGGTATGCTTATAATATGCATGATGATAATATGGTATGCTTATAATATGCATGATGAGAATATGTTGAAATTATGTATATTTATGCCATGATGTGATGATGGAAAGAAAATCAATTTTTGGCTTCAATGGCCAAAGGAAAGGAAATACGGTTTTGATACCCATGAAGAGGGTTTATGTTGAAAATTTTTAAGAACAAGGGAATTAATTTTTTGGGTCCCTAGAACATTGAGAATTTCGGCCAAGACACCTCAACATAGGTCTTTATAACTTAATATTTTCATGGAAGAATAAAATTGGATTGATTTGAAAAGCATGGAAAATGAACAAAGGATATGTTTTTCAAGAGAACAAGAACATGATTTTGAAGGATTTTTATTAATTTATTTTGTGTAAAAAGATCCTAAGTGTTTTTCTAAACATGAGTTTTGAATGAAACGGGCAAACGTTGATTTTAAGGAATTGCAAAGAAAGTGAAAAAGGATTTGCAAAGTGAAAATGAATTTGAACAAATGGGTTTGGTTTTTATGACCATAAGTCTTATGGTTTTGAAAGTAAAATTTTAATGGTTTTGTTTGTATAAAACCATATTGACTTAGAAGAAAAAATGTTTTGATAATTTTCAATAGTCATGTCCACGTTTTCGAAGGCTTGTAATGCCTTGATTTTGATGAAACAAAGTGATTTTCCAAGTGGAAATATAATTGATTTAATACAAGAATTTGGAAAGGGAATTAGAGCATTTTATCACTTGAGAGAGAATAGAAATTTTCGTAACGGAAAACAAAGAGAGGTTGAAAACGTTTGAATTTCAATTTATTTTGAAGAAGATTGATTTTGGAGATGATTTAGGAAAAATGGAGAATATAATGGTATTTTGAAAATTTACTAACGCATAACTGATTTTCAAGTTTTGAAATACGTTAGAAAATGTTAAGTTTTGAAATGTTGATTTATATCAATGGAAAAGTGATTTTTGTGGATTATATTTTGAAAAGAATTTCTTGAGTAAAGAACTGAGGAAAATGATTTTCTTAAGTAAGAAAATATATTAAATGAAGTATAAAGTTATATTATTTTGAGAAAAGTTGAAAAGGAATTTTTGAAGGTTAAGAAATATTTTCTGTAATGAAATTGTGGTGAAAAATTATTTGCGTAGCTTAAAAACGATTTGAAATGCAGTAAAATATTTTTACGCAATTTGAAAAATGTGTTGAAAATGATATTGATTTATTTAAGTCCAAAATAATGTTTAGAATATTGAGAAATATTTTAAGTGATTATAAAATGTTGAAAAATATTTTACGTATCTTAAAAATGATTTGGAATACAGTAAAATATTTCTACGCGATTTAGAATGTGTTAAAATATTTCTACGCGATTTGAATTACATTTAAATATTTTACGTAATTTGAACTACTGTTGAAAAATCAATATGTGATTTAAAAGTGATAGAATATTTTTACGTGATTGTGAAAATGACGGAAAATCGTTATGTGATTTGGAAAGTGTTTTAAATATTTTGAGAATGATGGAAAATGATTTACGTGACTTAAAAGAATGATTTTTAAGTTACGCAATTTTGAAACAGTGGAAAAATGATATCCAATTTGAGAAATGTATATTTTTACACGATTGAGAAAAACATTGAAAAATTAGTACGTGATTTAAAAGTGCAACAGAAGAGTTACGACATTTTGAAAATGTAACAAAAATGTTACGATATTGTGAAAACGTAACAAAAATATTTTGGAATTGTAAAAACGTAACAAAAGTGTTACGGTATTTTGAAAATGCAACAGAAGTGTTGTGGAATTATGAAAACATATGGGAATGTTGCGCAATTTTGTGAAAACACGACGAAAGTGTTTTATAACTATGAAAATGTGATAACATGATTTTTACTGTTGAAAGTACAGTATGATTACTGTTGAACCAGTGTCCATACACTGTTTGTGAAAATGACAAGTTTTGCCTGTGATTGGCATTTGGTGCATTTTACATGCATTGAGAAAATATGCATTGAGGCATATGATTATATTGAACAAATGAAATTGAAAAGATTTGGCCCTTTGGGGTTGGACTTGCACCGATATATTCATGCATTGTATAAAATATAGCTAACAACTATTATGGCCCTTGTGGTTGAAGAGGGAATGAGAATTGATAGTGAGGTTTATGATGGATCTTGGGGGTGTGTAGCGGCGGTCGACAGTGGGGCCGATTAGCGAGTACCCTGTGCCACTTGGCGATGCAGTCCGTTGCAACACATTGACGATACCCGACAAGAACACGATTCTTTTTGCAAAGAAAGTGAAAATGAATTTGAACAAATGAGTTTGGTTTTTATGACCATAAGTCTTACGGTTTTGAAAGCAGAATTTTAATGATTTTGTTTGTGTAAAACCATATTGACTTAGAAGAAAAAATGTTTTGATAATTTTCAATAGTCATGTTTACGTTTTCGAAGGCTTGTAATGCCTTAATTTTGATGAAACAAAGTGATTTTCCAAGTGGAAATATAATTGATTTAATACAAGAATTTGGAAAGGGAATTAGAGCATTTTATCACTTGAGAGAATAGAAACTTTCGTAACGGAAAAGACAGAGAGGTTAAAAACGTTTGAGTTTCAATTTATTTTGAGGAAGGTTAATTTTGGAAATGATTTGGAAAAATAGAGAATATAATGGTATTTTGAAAATTTACTAACGTATAACTGATTTTCGAGTTTTGAAGTACGTTAGGAAATTCTTAAAGTTTGAAACATTGATTTAAATTAATTGAAAAGTGATTTTGTGAGTTATATTTGAAAAAGAAATGGCTCGAGATAGTTGTACTTGCGTGGAAGCGGAACATGTCACCAGTGTGTTTACTACACAACAATGAAGATGTATTTTGATGATAACAAACATGAAGATGATAAGAAGATCAAGTCCATGTGTTTCAAGATTAGTCTTAGGACTTAGGATCTATCATGTATGGAGCTGTCAATTAAATATCTCAAATGATTAAGGATAACCTGAACTAAAATTTTAAAGTTGTTTTTAAAAGATCAAATGTTTTAGAGGATTAAAAACAAGCATTTGAAAATTTGTTTAGAAAGGTTTTACAACTATTTTTAACTGAGGTATTCGAATACCTCAATATGGTATTCGAATAACTGTTTAAATGAATCGATATTTTTTCATTTGTGCCAAAGCAGAGGCATTCGAATACCCCATATGGTATTCGAATACCCTAGTTTCAGAATGAACCTTTTTAAATGAGGCATTCGAATACCCCGTATGGTATTCGAATACCTTGTTTTCGAAACATGCCTTCTTTTAGTGAGGTATTCGAATACCCTTGACTGGTATTCGAATAACCCCAACTTAATCAGTTTTCTAAAAGAGTTTTTGACAGAGGTATTCGAATACTTCCTTCAGGCATTCGAATACCCCACGAGAATCAGAGTTAAGTTTTCAAATTCCATACGAGAATCAGAAAGTTTTAAACGTAATTAATTGCTCCCAACGGCCATTTTCTTCTACGAGCTCTATAAATAGAGGCCTGGGACTTCTCTGATAACCCCCTGAACATTGAGATCAATTTTTGCTTGCTTGAAAACGTGCTCTGCTTTATTCCCCTTTTTTCTGAACTTATAATTGTTTAACTCTTGAGATATTTGAGAAACAGCTCTTTAGTACTTCAATTTGTATTTATCTACTCTTAGTGAGAGTTTCATTTCATCTCTTTATCTGTTTCTGTATATTGAGGGTGAGGTATCCCCAAGGATTGTATAAGGGTGAGGTATCCCTTTTGTTTGATTGAGGCTTGAGCACAAGGGTAGAGTTTCCCTGTGTGTGAAAAGTGCTCCGTATTGTAAAGGTTGCAAGCACCTGTTGTTTAAGCTTGTCTTGAATAGTGAAAAATCTCGAAGCTGTGTTTCGGGGACTGGACGTAGGCCACAAGTGGTTGGTGGTCGAACCAGGATAAATACTGTACTGTTTTCCTTCCCTTATTCTCTTTATTTTATGCACTTTATTTATTGATTCCTGCATTTTAATTATTAAATTGTTCTTTCTTTTCTCATCTCTTCCACGTTCTTTAATATTTATATTCAGCAAAGTTTATTAGTTTAAGGTTTTTGCAAAAGTTTTTGTTACTCAATTCACCCCCCTCTTGAGTACTGGAAGCCACTTGGTAACAAGTGGTATCGACTAGACTCTTGTATAAAGAGCTTAGCCGCTTCAAGAGAACATGGCTTCCTTAAATGGTTTTTCGAGAGGATCTTCCATAAACCGACCACCCTTTTTCAATGGGGATGGTTACGCATATTGGAAGGAAAGAATAAAATCTTCATCGAAGCTATTGATCTAGATGTGTGGGATGCTATCGAAAAGCGGCGCATTTATACCTACACGCGTTGTCGATGGTGTAAAACCGAGACACCTAGAAGTGATTGGTCGATGAGGATAAAAGAAAAGTTCAATATAATTTAAAAGCCAAAAACATCATTACCCTTTGCTTTGGGGTATGATGAGTTTTTAAATTTCTAATTGCAAAACCGCTAAAGAAATGTGGGACACTTTACAAGTTACCCATGAGGGTACTAGTGAAGTTAAGAGGTCGAGAATCAATTCTCTAACTCGCGAATATGAAGCTATTTAGAATGAACCAAGGAGAAAGCATTCAAGAAATGCAAAGAGGTTCACCCACATTGTTAATCATCTTGCATCTTTAGGAAAAAGTTTTACCAACGAAGATTTGATTAATAAAGTGTTAAGGTGTTTAGGCGAGATTTGGCAGCCCAAGGTGTGACAATTTGAGAATCAAGGGACTTGACAACCATGTCATTAGCTACCCTTTTTGGAAAACTTCATGAGCAAGAACTAGAGCGAGCGAGATTAAGTCAAAGCGAAGAAAACGATAAAAAGAAAAAGGGGATAGCGCTCAAAGCCACTTCCTCAACAATTGACAATGATGATGAAGAAGATGAAGAAAGCTCAGAAAACATTGAGGTAAACGAAGAAAATCTTAGTCTGTTAGTTAAAAAATTTGGTAAATTTCTCAAGAAAAAGGGAATGCAAAGAAGACGTCCCTTCCCTCCAAAGAAGACTCATTACAAAGGCGAAGGAGCTTCATCAACTCCTACTTGCTATGAATGTGGCAAGCCTGGTCACATGAAAATGGAATGCCCAGTTTACCAAAAGAAGAAAGAGAGACTTGAGAAGAAGACCTTCAAAGAAAGAAAAGGAATAAAAGTCTATATAGCATGGGATGAAAACGACATGGATTCAACTGACAGCTCAGATAGCGAAGAAGCTCAACTTTGTCTCATGGCCAAAGGAGAAGAAGAAGAAAGCGAAAATGAGGTAAGTTCTAACTCTACTTTTTCTTGCCTTCTTATGATGAGTTACAAGATGCCTTTGAAGAACTGCATGATGAATCTTTAAAACTCACAAAACAAATTTCTTCTTCTAAGAAAAAAATCTCTTCTTTAGAAAATAAAATTCTTATTTTAAATAAAGAGATTGAAGAATTAAAAATTGAAAATGAAACTTTGGGAATTATTGATGCATGCTCATCTCATCCCTCACATGCTTCTTGTAACACCCTAATACAGATATCCAGATATATCCTAGACAGACAAAGATATATAAAGATAACCAGTACTAGAGACGTCACTTCTATACTACATACTAACATATATCTATAATCACAACTGAGTAATTATAGAAAGCCTTGAGAGATTGCGGAAAAACTTAAACTCATACATATACATATACAAACTTAGCCACCTGAGGGCTTATTGTAATACATATAAAATAAAACTTACAGAACAAATATAAACTTATTACATAAGTTCTGTCTACTTAAAGCAATAAAAACTATTCTAGTCTTCATACTTTATCTTCTCATCCTTAGCGGGGTTTGTACCTCTGTACTATGCCTTTTGCTTGCTTTGCATACGTACACTGCATACGAGCACATCTCGGATTTACATGGAATAGCAAGCGGGGTGAGAATTAACATTCTCAGTAAAAGCAATTCCAATACCAGTTCTCTATAACATTGTATATAACAAATACATAACAAATGCTATAATTCTAACTTAGGAGCTTCCTCCTCTATTCTCATAACTTAGGAGTTTCCTAATAGAGTGATAACAATTAAGAGTCAACACACTGTTAATATATACAGCGCCCATACATCTGTACATACCAACAGTGACGGACAATGCCCATTTTGTCAGTAAATGCAATGATAATGATATGTAATGAATATGCCTAAGGAATCCTAAGAGCATGTGAATGAAATGCAAATGCGAGTTTTGTTTGAAGCGAAGGAGTTTGCTAGGAACTAGTCAAGTATATCATCCGGTGGTAAATAGAGGAAAACCTTATCCTCACCTTACACGTATCTGACCGGCACATTGAGAAGTTCGGGCTTCATCCTTGCTCAAAGAGCGTCTCTGGATTTCCCCCTTATCTCCTTTGGCCTTGGCACATCGAGACATCAGGGTTATGTCATTCTCAAAAGTCCTTCGGACACCCATCTATCCCCTTTTGCCCTCATGATTAACATCAAAGGATACTCACCAGATCGATCCTACTTGACTAATTCATAGACTTTCGTACATACTTATATACTTAGTTCCTCTAAGAGCTAAGCATATTCTACTCTTCTTATGTTTACCCTTTGTAATGAGGAGAATCTATAATCTCATACTACATGTAACCTTAGCACTTGGTTTGGAATACTTGTTCCCTTAGGAACTTCTCTGATTCCTTACCTTCTGGCTAAATGACCTCACATCATATAACGTTACATTCTCAGGTAAACATCACTAAACTATGTCTCTTATGTAACGCCCCAATTTTTAGAAAATATTCTGAATGTACTGTTTTCTGTTTTTCATGCTTTTGTATGAATGACCGTTATGTCCCTATTTTTCTGTTCTCGATTTATGTATGAAAACAATTACGATAATACTGAGGTTCAAATTTTATTTGATCGTTTTACGTAATTTGTTTCGAGACGAGTAAAATAAAAATTTTTCGAACTCTTGTATTAATTTTTTGAAAGATATCTGACTAAATAATCTTCTTGGATATTTTATTTGAACGTTTTGGACGATTACCTACGTTGTGGGAAAAAATGGGAAAATGACCGTTACGTCCGAATGTCTTGTTTTTTCGCTATTTTTGTCTGTTTTTAATTGTTTTCTTCTTGATTTAATGCCGAGAAAATACCGCATGCTGTGATTTTATATGAACTTTTTGTGTGATTTGCTCAAGGCGGGAAAATAATATTTTAGGGTGGGGAAAATCTTATTTGATTATTTAGAATTGGGGATCTTACTTAACCCGATTCTGAATGAGACTAAAAATAATCTTTTAATTTTTAGGATTTAACTGTCAAATAAAATAATTTTATATTATTATAATATTATTTTATTAGTCAGTATGTTTTAGTGACAGTGGACCCAGAAATATTTTGCGGGACCCACAATTAGCCGAACGGTTAGATCGGTAGCTTAATTAATCACCGTAAGCTGTAGAACTTTCCAGAACAGGCTGACTCAGCTAGCTGACTCAGCAGAGCATTTATTACGCAGTGTGACTAAGCCATGTGAGTCACTAGGGAACCAACCAATGAGAGTTAGGCTTGCTCACCAAGGCTTGATCTTGGCCTTTGATTCATCCAATGGCTTGGATGAAGCCAAGCAAGGTGCCCACCTTGCACCCCACTTGAAGTCCACGGCCAAGAGGCCTTTGGTGACCTAAAATCACTTCCATCTTCATCACTTTTCTCTCTTCTCTCTCATCAAGAACCCTAGCCACCATTTGTCCATTTTCTCCACCATATTCGGCCAAGCTTGTTTCCTAACACTCCAACCATCCAAAAATTTTTCTAATCAAGTTTCCTTAACCTAAACACCATTCTAAGAACCTTTGTAGTTGGGAGTTTCTTCAAATTCTTCCATCTAAGGCTTGGAAACCAACCTTGGAAGTTTTACCTAGAAGGTGAAATTTCATAATTTTCTTTTCTCTCTTCTTTTTCAAAGTTCTAAGCCATGATTTTTCCATGGTTTAGCTTCTTTTTCATGGTTAGTAACATGTAGGTTTTGTTTGAGATTTTTAGGTGTTTGGTGGAGTGAAAACCGTGACCTAAGGAGGTGAGAAAGCAAGTTTTTTGTCTTCATTTAAGGTAAGAGGAAGACAATTCTTATCATCCCTTGATGGTGGTAAGAAGATGGGTTGTTTGTAGAATCCATAAGGATTCGGTTGTGGTGTGTTTATTGATGTGTATTTGTTAATTTTTGTGGTTGCTAGTAGCTTAAGTGTTATGTGTTAGTAGTTTTCTTATTTAGTAATTGTAATAATCTTGCATGTCTAATAGCTTTTGATTGTATGTCTATAAGCTTTAAATTAGGTTTATGTGTTAGAAATATTTTGCATGTGTTAGAAATATTTTGCATGTGTTAGAGATATAAATGCATGTGTTAGGATTGTATGATAAGGTTTAGGATGTGAATAACATGTGTAAATTTGCATGAGTGTTCCAAAGAGCACATCCAATAGCTCACGGCAATGACAAGTTTGGAGGACCAAAATGTTCTCTTGATTTTTCCTAAAGTGTAGCTTAATTAACCTAGGAGAATCAAGAAAGTTTCTAATTGATTTGATCAAAGAAAAAAATGCATTTAGAAATCAAATGGTACAAACTTAGTATTTTGGGCCAACATGCCTAAAGGATTAAATTGACTATAGATAACTATTTTCTAAAATGATTTAATGAACTTAGACTATAGAATACATTTGATATGATTTAAAAGGTGAAAGACATTTTGGAAATCAAATGCAAAAGTTTTATAAAATTCGGCCAACATGCCACTATAGGAATTCATGATTTTTAAAAACTTGTTTCTAAACCTTTTTCAATTAAAAAGAAACAATACAAGTTAAGAAGAAATTTTCTATAATGATTTTTGAAAGAACCAATTGATTAGAAGTAAGTCTAAAGAGTTAAAATTCATAATTTTATCATTAGGAAGGAAATACAGTAATGTTAAGAAATTTTCTAACATATAGCTCACTTTTGGTTTTGAAGCATGTTAGAGATTTCAAAAAGAATTTAATGAAATGGTTAAAAATTAGGTAAACAGAAATTTTATGGAAAATTTAGAAAACCATTATTATAAGTTTCTAAACAAAATACTGTCAATTTTTAGTAAAAATGAACCTATAAGATAGTAAAAATATCCTAATGACAGTATACGGTATGAAAAATTATTCTACGTAGTTTAAATTTACTAAATATTATTTCTATCTGTTTAAATGGTAATTTTAAAGGCATTCGAATAAGAAAATGATTTAAAAATCCTACGCGATTGAGAAAACGTATTAAAAATGCTACGCGATTTTAAAAACAGAAAAATAATCTTTACCCGATTTTTAAACGTTTGTAAAAACGACGAGATTTCAAAACGCGATAAAATTTCTACGCGATTGGAGTTACTAGTATTTATTTTTTTATTTGTCGGGAAAATGTGAACCCGTACTGAGGTTTTGAGGTTATTTACATTTGTCGGGAAAAAGTGACCCGTCTGTGCTTTTACGCCATTGAGGGCATATATTTTTATCTTAAGGGCATTTTCATAATTTCATACATTTGGAATTATGTTTTGTCTTTATACCGATTTTTGGTGTTTTGGGTTGTGACGAGGACGAATCACATCGTGTTGTCGATGCGATAAGTGTAGTGTAGTTTATTGTTCTAATAAACTTGGAGACTTTAGTGTACGGGATCCCACATGTGTGGATGAGTTGGTAGCTCCGTTGGGCCGTGGTAAACCGATAGCACACTAATGTACTCGACATTCACTATATTTAATCGAGGTTTGTAAAGTCTAGTAGTACATTGCCTATAGTGCCACAACGGGAGACTGTGAACTATACTACGCCTGGATGGTGGATTCCCAGTGTCGTAGGCTATTGACGCAACGTGTGATCGCGTAATAGTTGGTTGGGCAGCCGTGGTACTAATAGATTTTGCAAGTCATTCTCTCTGATATCTGTTTGGGTTTAGCTCCATGGAGTAGGGTTGTGTTTTGGTGTATTTGAGTATATCTTGGATAATATTCCATTTTTCTCTATTTATCTTTATCTGGTAACATCTTGGATGTTTTTACATTTTCTCTATTTGTATTTATCTGATAATTTTTATGTTAGTTGTCTATTTCTTATCTTAGTTTATCGTGAAATTGATTTATCGTGTGAATTTCTTTATTTGTGTTATATACGTGATGTTCGAAACACTAGGATATTTAATATGTATTCTTGTTATATAATTTCTTCGTATTGTATAAAGCGTGTAGTGTAGTAGTTAATTGTCGTCTTCTTATTTGCCATGTTGTGATGATTTTATGTTGTCTTACCTCTTTATTGTATGTGTCTATTGTCTATTTATTTTATGCGGTAAAGAGTTTGAAGAGGAAGAAGAGGAACAACCTCTTGAGATCGTGTACCACGAGGAAGAGGAAGGTCGGCAAGCCGACGATCGGTTTCGAGCAAGAACCATCCGATCATCCATACCCTCTGGATTGATTGTGTGGGGGATGGCGACGCCTTTGCATTTTGGGATTCATAGAGCTGATATTCCATGGAGGTGATCGGCTTGGCATTTACGAGGAGATCGTGCTTACGTTACCTATCTTTGGACGTATGAGTTGTGATTCTACGTCATCGGTTTGATGGAGATCCGATTGCGACAACGACATTATTTACGCACTTAGAGTTACCCTTATCCATTAGGCGTTATTGGGGTCTTGAAAACCACGAGCCTAGTGAGATAAGCATCGTATCGGCTAACGCGATCCCGTTATCGCCGTGTGTCGAGACATCAGGGATATCTATCTCCCGATGATCATTTTCGGACCGAGAGTGATCCATCGAGGATTAGATAACCATGATGTTTTTTTTTGGGCGCGTCATATGTCTCGTATATATTAACTCTTTTATTGCTTCCTTCTTGTTTTCGTTCAAATAGTAGTAGTCTTAGTTGTAAATTATTTGTACAGTTTATAACTTAACCATATGTATATTATTAGTGATGATGTTTTTTTTTTATTTCGTATTTTCCGTATTAACTTTTTATTACATATTTCTGTCTATCAGGAATTATTTTTACAACCCGTAATAATTTTAATAAATATTCCGCAACTTGGGTAGATTTTATTTCTATTTATTTTATTTTCTTTTATGTGTGACATCCTCCAAAGGGGTGTTACATCTTACTTGTACCTAAACTCCACCTCATCACTCCTTTCTCTTAAGCGATTTCTAATGCAACCTTAGGTTGCTGAGGTGTTAGGTACTTACCTTTGGCAAACCACTAATCTTGGTTGCCCTAAGGTCCTTTCTCTTCATCTTCACACTAGCTTAACTCTCTAGTGTGTGAAAAGCTTATTGTTATGTTTATCTCTTACATAAACATCATCTTCCTCTTTTCTATAGACTCAACTCATCCTAGTGAAAGAGTCTATCTTAACTAATGCCTCATCTAACCTTGCTTAAAAGCTGAGGGCATTTCTCTAAAACTTTGCATAATTAACTCAACTTTATCTAAAGAGAGTAATTCATGCATCTAACTTTCCTTTTCTATCACACTTCTGGTAGTAGCGTATACTACACTTGTGTGCTAACATGCTTATTCTAAACTCAACTTCCATGCTTTGCTCGTATCTAAGGAAGTAACTTCTCTTTATCTTGTACTTCTAACTCATCTTAGCTTATACTTGAGTTATTGTACATTTCTGTTCTACTTTCTGCTTATGACATCTTCTTAGTCACAATTCCTCTTATTGTGTATTTAGCAATGTACTAAGTCTCACTTAACTTGAGACTAAGTACCTAAATGTTCCCTTTGTGGAACTAATACACAATCTTGTCTCCACTCATGTAATCTAACTCAAGAGTGGTTCTTACTTGCAACTCTTTGTTGCCTAAGCTTCTAGGTACCTTCCTAAGGTAATCCACTATTCTTGGATTTCCTAAGGTTCATACCTTTCTCATTATTCTCTACTAGAGTGAATACTATTATTCATCTCTATTGCACTATCTCATCACATTTTAAGTGATATCAATTGCAACATTAAGTTGCCTAAAGTGCAATGTCATTACTTAAAGCAAACCTTTCCTTTAGGATGCTTAAAAGCCTATGCTTTCTCATACTTGATGGCTAGATATTTTCCACTTGAAAATATCCCAACTTGTGCCTTAACACACTTAGGAAACATGTCTCAAAGATTCCATTAACTATAGCACCTCAGAACATCCCAAAAACATCATTTTGGAGCTTCAGGGTCTCACGCCGCGGCACAGCATTTGCCGCGCGGCGTCCTTCTCTCGAGGGCTACTGCTGGGCTAATTTTTAGCCTCACGCCGCGGCATGCATCCTTTACGCCGCGGCATTCCCGGCGAAAAACTCTCACGCTGCGGCGTGACTATCTCCACGCCGCGGCGCCATCGTGAGAACCACGGTTCTGCAGTGAAGCCTACGGGTTTACTGTTCTATTGGTCATTTCTGCTGATTCCAAGCCATTTCAATCCAAATTCTAAGTAATTCTAAGTCCCTAATCAGTTCTTTAACATTTAGGAACATCAATTACTCTCTTAAATCTCTTAATATGGATTATGGCTAAAATTCTTCATTCTTTAACTTAAGGCTCACTTTGTGATTCAAGGGTCTTCTTACTTAAACTGATGCTATAGACAAGTCATAAATGACCCAAGAAACACTTCTATGCAAGCCAAACTCATCTAACATCTCTAAAACTCAAATTAGTATATTATGTATCTATATGCATACATAGAGAAAAGAGATGAATAAAAGCTCTAAACCCTACCTCTTGAAGACTTGAAGCCTTGAACCTTGAACCTTGATCTTCCTCTTCCTCTCCTTCTTCCCTTCTTCCCCTTTCTCCTTCTTCTTCTCCCCTTTTCTTTCTTTTCTTTTCTTTCCTCTGGTTTTCGGCTCTCTGCCGAGGAGAAGGATATATAAGGGGTGGGACGTGGAGGTAATTACGGGAAAAGATTAACTTAAGTTTCTACTTGAAACTTATATCGCTATGGACACCGAATTGTACTAATTCGAGTTTCCCTGCTTCTAACAACTTTAGAATAAATCATAAGATTCATCTAAATTATTGTTTCGCAATTCTCATCATTTTCTATATCTGCTAGGAATCAATCAGGCATTAAAAGCACAACTTGTATGCCTAAAAATACCAAACTGACTCGATTCTCTTGAAACTTCTACCACATCTTACTTGACTTATTGGTGACCTAGAAATAAACTCTCTATGTTTATTATCTGAGTTATTTTAAGCCACTTTACAACTTCTATGTTGCAACTAAGTGCCTAAATGAACTCAGATTGTCACAAAACTTTACTGACATGCTAAACAAGTCAAATGCTACCTTCGGTAACCATTTACCAGTCTAACATGTACTTAAGAGTATTACACTTCTACTTCGTATTCTTGTTCTTCATGTCATACACTTGAGAAAGAAATTGAAGACTTAAAGAACACCCTTGCCAAATTCACTTCTGGGAGAGATAATCTAAACATTATATTAGGGAAACAAAGGATTATTTTTGAAAAAGCTGGAATTGGTTATAACCCAAAAAATCAACATAAATCTTATAAAAATTTCTTCGTTTATTCAAGTACTTCCAGCAGTCCATTTATTAAATGTTTTTACTGTGGAAAGAAAGGTCATAGTGCTTCAACATGCAATGCTAGAAAGAATGTTAACACAAAAATTGGGACAAAAATGGTTTGGGTTCCAAAGGGTACATTGCCTAAAACTGACACTCAAGGACCCAAGAAAATTTGGGTACGAAAGGTTAAAAATTAAAATTGTGTTGTAGGTGTGCTTGAAAGCCAGGAGCTCAAATTGGTATCTCGACAAGTATTGTTCCAAGCACATGACTGGAGACGACTCAAAATTCACCATGTTTATTCCCAAGAATCATGGACATGTTACTTATGGAGACAACAACAAGGGAAAAATTCTTGGAATCGGAAAAGTTGGCAAGAATCCAAATTCCTCTATTGAAAATGTGTTGCTTGTTGAAGGCTTAAAACATAACCTTCTTAGTATTAGCCAATTATGTGACAAAGGAAATAAGGTAATTTTTGATTCAAATTGTTGCATAATTGAAGATAAAAATGATAAACATGTTAAATTCATTGGTCATAGAATAAATAACATTTATATGATTAGTCTTGATGATATATCTTCAAATGATGCGAAATGCCTTTTAAGTAAGAATGATGATTCATGGTTATGGCATAGGAGAATTGCACACATTCACATGGATCACCTAAGGAAGTTGGTCTCTAAAGAGCTAGTAATTGGACTACCAAAGCTTAATTTTGTTAAAGACAAATTATGTGATGCATGTCAAAAGGGTAAACAAATAAAGGTCTCTTTTAAATCAAAAAATATAGTTTCAACTACTAGACCTTTACAACTTTTGCACATGGATTTATTTGGACCCTCTAGAACTATGAGCTTTGGTGGGAATTACTATGCTTTAGTGATTGTGGATGATTTTTCTAGGTTTACATGGACTTTATTTCTTGCAAATAAAAATGATGCATTTCTAGCATTTAAAAGACTTGCCAAAGTTATTCAAAACGAAAAAGGTTTTCAAATTTCTTCTATAAGAAGTGATCATGGTGGCGAATTTGAAAACAATGTTTTTGAAAATTATTGTGATGAACATGGCATTAATCATAATTTCTCTGCCCCTAGAACTCCACAACAAAATGGAGTTGTAGAAAGGAAAAATCGTTCTTTAGAAGAAATGGCGAGAACTATGCTTAATGAGGCTGCTTCTTCCTAAGTATTTTTGGGCGGATGCTGTAAATACAGCTTGTTATGTTATGAACAGGGCCCTTATAAGGCCTATTTTAAAGAAAACCCCATATGAATTATACAAGGGAAGAAAGCCAAATGTCGCACATTTTCATGTTTTTGGATGCAAATGTTTTGTTTTAAATAATGGAAAAGATAACTTAGGCAAGTTTGATGCTAAGTCTGATGAAGGTATATTTCTTGGTTATTCAAATCATAGTAAGGCTTTTCGTATATATAATAAAAGAACTATGACTATTGAAGAATCTATACATGTTGCATTTGATGAAACTGACCCAAATGGATCGAGAAAGGATCTTGTTATTGATGATGTTGCAGAAGCCTTAGCAGAAACTCATTTGGATGGCAAGGAAAAAGAAATCAAGGAGCAAGAAGATAAACAAAGACAAGAGGATTCACAAGCTTTGGAACTTCCCAAAGAATGGCGTACCTCAAAATATCATCCGCTTGATCAAGTAATAGGTGATGTATCCAAAGGTGTAAGTACTCAAAACTCCATTAGAAATGCATGTAACCACTTAGCCTTTGTTTCTCAAATCGAACCTAAAGACATCAATGAAGCCTTTAATGATGAACATTGGTTTCTAGCTATGCAAGAAGAATTAAATCAATTTGAACGAAACCAAGTTTGGGAACTAGTTCCTAGACCTAATAATCATCCTATTATCGGTACTAAATGGGTGTTTAGAAACAAACTTGATGAAGTGGCATAATAACAAGAAATAAAGCTAGACTTGTAGCAAAAGGATATAATCAAGAAGAAGGTATAGACTATGAAGAAACCTATGCACCGTAGCTAGATTAGAAGCTATTAGGATGTTACTTGCTTTTGCTTGCATCATGGATTTTAAATTATATCAAATGGATGTTAAAAGTGCTTTTTTAAATGGCTTTATTCAAGAGGAAGTATATGTTGACCAACCTCCAGGTTTTGAAAATTATGATCTACCTAACCATGTTTTCAAATTGAAAAAGGCTTTGTATGGCTTAAAACAAGCTCCACGAGCTTGGTATGAAAGGTTAAGTAAGTTCCTTTTAGAACACGATTTTACAAGAGGTAAGGTTGACACGACTCTTTTTATTAAAAATAAAAACCATGATATACTCCTTGTACAAGTATATGTAGACGATATCATATTTGGTGCTACTAACAAAAATCTGTGCAAGGAATTTGCCAAAATCATGCAAAGCGAATTCGAAATGTCCATGATGGGAGAACTCAATTTCTTCCTTGGACTTCAAATCAAACAAACAAAGAATGGAACGTTCATTAGCCAAACAAAGTATTGCAAAGAACTTCTCAAGAGGTTTGGAATGGACAACTCAAAGCACATGGCTACACCAATGAGTACTTCGTGTTACTTGGATAAAGACGAAGCAGGTAATTCTGTAGAAATTACTAAATATCGAGGTATGATTGGATCTCTTCTCTATCTCACTGCTAGTAGGCCTGATATAATGTTTAGCGTATGCATGTGTGCTAGATATCAAGCTAATCCTAAAGAGTCGCATTTAAGTCTTTGTAAAACGAATTATGAAATATCTAGGTGGCACTACACAAGTGGGCTTGTGGTACCCCAAAGGTACCACTTGTAGTCTTATTGGTTATTCGACTCGATTTTGCTTTGGATGCAAATTGGATCGGAAAAGCACTAGTGGAACATGTCACACCTTGGCAATTCCTTAGTTTCTTGGCATAGCAAGAAACAAAATAGCGTGGCTTTATCCACCGCTGAGGTGAATATGTTGCAGTAGGAAGTTGTTGTGCTCAAATTCTATGGATGAAGCAACAACTTCTAGACTTTGGTCTTCAGCTTAATCACATCCCTATAAGATGTGATAATACTAGTGCAATCAATCTGACAAAGAATCCCATTATGCACTCTAGGACTAAGCACATTGAAATAAGGCACCATTTTATACGAGATCATGTTCAAAAAGGTGATTGTGTGTTAGAATTTGTTGAAACCAATAATCAACTTGCTGATATTTTCACAAAACCTTTACCTAAAGATTCGTTCTTTCATTTAAGAAGAGAACTTGGCATTTTGGATCAATCGTGTATTTAATCTGTTAAATTTAACACTCATTTATTGTTTTATTGATCTTTAATTATTACTGACTTGAGCGTCGGAGATATCCTCCATTCTGTTTTGCAGGTACTCATTTAATTGGGTAAGTCCTTCTTCTTCAAAATTGCATTCTGGACGTAATTTTTATGTTTTTCTATCTAAGTTATTCGAATACCTTCATCTGGTATTCGAATACCATCATTTCCTCGCATGCTTTCATGGTTTATTAACCAGGTGTATTCGAATACCTTAGTGGTTATTCGAATAACCTGAAGCCTCTTGCTATCAGGCTTTTATCTCTGTCTCTGAAGTATTCGAATACCCTAAGCAGTATTCGAATACCTGCTTAACTGGGCCAATGCTTTTTGGACAGTCTATTCGAATACCTACATCAGTATTCGAATACCCTCTTTCAAGACAGCCCTGACCTTTGCGTTTCCAAACAGCAGTATTCGAATACCAATTGAGGCATTCGAATACCTTGGGTCTGAGTTTTATATAAACCCCTTCGTACACCCGTTCACTCATCTCATCTCCCTCATTTCTTCTCCCCCGTTTTTTCATCTCCTCCTATTCGAATACCACTCCTTCGTCTGACCCAACCGTTACTTCCTCTCTTTTCAAACCCATTCCTCTCATCATCAACCTTCATCCATGGCTTCCTCCTTCAAGCGTGCTCGCACAAAAACCACGCCTTGCAACAACCTATTGGATCTGCGAAGGCTCTCCTCTCACCCAGAAACCCTTGGACGCTTCATTTCTCATTTCAGAGAACGAAACCTTGTGCAGCCCAAGTATCTGGACTTGGCATTCTTTGAAAAAGAAGGTGGCTTTGATTTCCTACACCGGTGGACATCCAGGGCGTGCTTCGTTTTTGCTCCTATAAGGCGGTCCTCTATCCCGATCTGGTCAAAATGTTCTACTGCAACTTGAGGATTGAAGGTCTGGAGCTCCACTCTGACGTCAGTGATCAGCACATTGTGATCACTCCTCAGGACTGGGTTCGCTTCTTCGGATTAGAATCTGCTGGCCGTAACAATGAAGACTGTGAAGAGTTTGTCCAGCGGTTCGACAAGATTCGAGCCATTGAAGATGTTCTTAGACCTGGGTTGGCATTACCTCCGACTCAAAAGGGAGTCAAAGGGGGCATGATGAAGAGCCAGACATGTGCTCTTACATTATGCTTATGCCCACATCTTAGCTCCTAGAGGTGGGAACTACGCCTACCGAGTGAAGATGATGTGTTTATCTTTGTGGATCTGAAGAAAGGATACCATATAAACCGGCCCGTCTTCATTATGAAGCATATGATGAGAGCTAAGGGAAAAGAACGCTCGAGCTACCTTTAATGGGGTGATCATCACGCCTTTCTAGGCAAGTATCCGCAGATTGTGGAGACCGAGTGAAAAACTCGGTGACCCACCATAATGTGTTTGGCTCTTATACGCCTGAACCGAATGAAGATGATAAAGGCGATGAAGGTGGGTATTCCCAGTTGAAGTTGACGATGATGAGGACGACCCGGTGATCTGCCCTGCCCCCTGCCGCGCTCCTAGCCCCCCGCCGCCTCGACACCGCCCCGCCGCCCCTGCCCCGCTCGCCGCTGGTTCGGTCCACTGGATCAAGTCATGGCCACCTTACAGGCCAACCGTGCTTACATGGAAGATAACCAAGCTTATTTGGAACACACCTTCTCTGTTCTGTTTGACAGACTTGATGGTGTTGAGCGTGAGCAAGTTGCTTTGCGTGCTTTGCTATCTTCACGGGGTTCTGATTCCCCTCCTCCTCCGCCAGATGCCTATTTCTAGGCTTTGTTCTTGTTTGGATGCCTTTTTGTATTAGCTGTTTACTCTTTCATTATATTATGTATATTGGCTAAATTATTAATACAATCAGTTTCTCTTTATCCTTATTGCCTCCTTTATGCATTATATATTGTTGTATCTTTTGATTATGCCAAAGGGGAGAAAAATATAACTATGAGAAAAAACAGGTTTAAAATAACTATTATTGGATTCCAACATTAAGGGGAGCTACGCCACGCACATATTAGATATGAATGTAAGCCTCTTACTTTGTGAATTCCAATTATTTCTGTACTGATGCTTTTCTCTATGATAGTTTGTCATCATCAAAAAGGGGAGAATGTGTTTACTACGCAACAATGAAGATGTATTTTGATGATAACAAACATGAAGATGATAAGAAGATCAAGTCCATGTGTTTCAAGATTAGTCTTAGGACTTAGGATCTATCATGTATGGAGCTGTCAATTAAATATCTCAAATGATTAAGGATAACCTAAACTAAAATTTTAAAGTTATTTTTAAAAGATCAAATGTTTTAGAGGATTAAAAACAAGCATTTCGAAGCTTTTTAGAAAGGTTTTACAATCTGTTTTTAACTGAGGTATTCGAATACCTCAATATGGTATTCGAATAACTGTTTCAGAATCGATATTTTTCTTTGTGTTAAAACAGAGGCATTCGAATACCCCATATGGTATTCGAATACCCTAGTTTCAGAATGAACCTTTTTAAATGAGGCATTCGAATACCCCATATGGTATTCGAATACCCATTTTCGAAACATGCCTTCTTTTAGTGAGGTATTCGAATACCCTTGACCGGTATTCGAATAACCCCAACTTAATCGTTTTCTAAAAGAGTTTTTGATGAGGTATTCGAATACTTCCTTCAGGCATTCGAATACCCCACGAGAATCAGAGTTAAGTTTTCAAATTCCATACGAGAATCAGAAAGTTTTAAACGTAATTAATTGCTCCCAACGGCCATTTTCTTCTACGAGCTCTATAAATAGAGGCCTGGGACTTCTCTCGATAACCCCCGAACATTGAGATCAATTTTGCTTGCTTGCTTAAAAACGTGCTCGCTTTATTCCCTTTTTTCGAACTTATAATTGTTTAACTCTTGAGATATTTGAGAAATGACTCTTTAGTACTTCAATTTGTATTTATCTACTCTTAGTGAGAGTTTCATTTCATCTCTTTATCTATTTTACGTATATTGAGGGTGAGGTATCCCCAAGGATTGTATAAGGGTGAGGTATCCCTTTTGTTTGATTGAGGCTTGAGCACAAGGGTAGAGTTTCCCTGTGTGTGAAAAGTGCTCCGTATTGTAAAGGTTGCAAGCACCGTTGTTTAAGCTTGTCTTGAATAGTGAAAAATCTCGAACCGTGTTTTCGGGGGACTGGACGTAGGCCACAAGTGGTTGGTGGTCGAACCAGGATAAATACTGTGCCTATTTTCCTTCCCTTATTCTCTTTATTTTATGCACTTTATTTATTGATTCCTGCAATTTAATTATTAAATTGTTCTTTCTTTTCTCATCTCTTCCACGTTCTTTAATATTTATATTTAGCAAAGTTTATTAGTTTAAGGTTTTTGCAAAAGTTTTTGTTACTCAATTCACCCCCCCTCTTGAGTTCTGGAAGCCACTTGGTAACAACCAGCAATGCAGTTACAACTATGGGAGCAATGCGAAAGATGACTGACGTGATAGTACAATAGGAACGGAGAATTGTTGAATAGCAAGAACTAAAAATTGAGGTTCAGAATCTGATGAAAGAGAATCAGTCTTGGAATATAAGATTTCATAATTTTTGGAACCTGGTATTTCTTCTTAGGGATATTATGAAAGTGATTGATTTCAACGGAAAATGTATTTACAACCATTGAGGAAACCAGAAGCAGTAAGTGATGTGAAAGAAGGTACTTAATGAAGGAATGTACGTCAAGGAAACAATTTGTGGAAAAGTTGGACACATTTTCCCAGAGATTATGCTCTTTGAAAACAGAGTTTTCTGTTAGTAAAATTTTAGATAGTAAGGGAAGTTGTTACTCTGAATGGAATGGGAGTGTTCTGAGCGTAAGATTTAAACAATGGAGATTGCGTCATTGGAGAATCCTATAAACCATATTGAATATTTCTGTGAGCAACTTATTCTGTGTAGCATATGATTGAGTAGATCAATTATATGTTAGAGTTATTTGTTATCCTCTGATTTGTTTCTTTCTGTTTCTATTCTTAGCCGATCGAGCTACTTGTGTTATTCAATTTATTGTTATAGATCAAATCTTTGTGTTAGTTTGATCTGTTTTATAAGTAGACGTGATCTTTGAAAAACGGATTGGTTATTTTTCAACCATATCCTATGAGATTCTCTCAATAAGGTATTAATAATTCAGAAAAAAATTCATTCCTGAAAATCAGGCAAAATCAAAATTCTTGTTGAATATGTTTGGAAACATATTAGATCATTTCGCTACTTTTTCTTCCTAAACCTTTATAATGTTCTTTCATATATTGCATTTGCAAGAAAGAATATTTTGCAAGAAAGGATATTCCTATTTATATCCATGTCATAGTATCGGAGTGGCGCAGCGTGAGCGTGGTGGATCCTTCAAAGTTTGAAAATAGTTTTTCAGTGGGAAAGTCAAAAAGACAGTAATGGAAATCCAGAAAAAATTTTGGATCATAGGACTTCTCACCCAGCTTATCAAAAAGAATTAAGCATTCGTATAGATTGATGCATATAAGAAAAAATTTTAGGAATTGAAATATGTTTGAAGTACTTCTCTAGTATTAGTTTTATCTAATCCTAGTGAACCATTAGAGGTGAACAGTGACGTATTACATCAGAGCTTAAGATATGTGCTTATGCAGAATAGAAGAGTTGTAGGATATGATTTTAGGAAATTGAAGTCATTTGAAGAAAAACTATTCTAGGCATGAATGAAGGTTGGTAGCCACTGTATTAGTATCAGAGATATGGAGATACTTTCTTTCTGGAGTAACATTCAATATCTTCAGTAACTAGGAGTTTGAGATATCTGTTTGATCAGGAGGAGTTGAATGAGAAACAAAGAGATTTCATTGGTTAAAATCGTTTGGAATGATGTAAGAGGTGAAATTACGAGGGAACTGGAAGGAAAGTTGAAAGAGTAATATTCATATTTATTCTGAGGGTGTGAAATCATGTTTGTCAAATTTTGAGGATGAAATTTATTTTTAGAGGGGGAGTATTGTAACACCCTGAATTTCTGTATCTCTTAAACAATAATTTTGACAGTTAATAGAATTTTACTATTGAGTAATTTCTGTGCACTGTAAAATTATTTTGCTTATTCCGTTAGCGTATGTGATCGTTTTGAGTGATTTACTTCGTGTCAGGAAAATAATAATTTTTCGGGCTGGAGAAAATCTTTAAATATTTATTTCTCTTGACTGTTAATTATTTTTAATAATCTGACTTGATTTTCATATGTTTTCTAATATTTGTAATTTTTATGGATGATTATGAATTTTTTTGACTGCATGTGGGCCTAGGTGGTCCTATTTGGGCCCAGGTGGCCATACGTGGGCCCAAGTGGGTCCCGCAAAGTAAAAATTTTTCTACGCATAGAAAAATTTGTACTGTTTAGACGGAGACAGGGGATCTTACTAAACCTGAATCTGGAAACAATTTTAGAAATTTTCTTGTGCTGTATTTTGTACTGTATTTAATTATCAGACGATAAAAATACAATAAAAATATTATTAGTAGGGTTATAACAGATATAAAAATAAATATTATACTGCCTAGTCAACATTAATGGCTTGGACATCCATTATTGATTTAATCAACTGTTAAGAAATAAACTTAATGAAGAAGCATTGGATATTAACCATTGATCTAATCAATGGTAGATATTTAATCTAGACAAGCTTAATAAGGAAGGCTTCAATATCAACCGTAGATTTAATCAATGGTGTAGAATTGGTCTCAAAAAGTGACAAAGACCATTTATGACCATTGGATGAAGAATTAATCAAGGGTGGAGATTTGGTCTTGTAAAGTAACAAGGACCATTTATGACCATTGGATGTAAATTTAATCAATGGTGGAGAATTAGTCTTAAAAAGTAGCAAAGACTAATTATGACCCTTGGATTAAAAGTAAGAAGGAGTAATCTTGATCCTTCATTTTGGAGACACATCTAATGGTTAGAATTTAAAAGAGAAAGATCCAATGGCCTAGATTAAGTCTTCTAAATCAAAAGTCTACCTAAATCCTAACCATTGAATTAATCAATGGCTAGAAATGCTCTAGATGGTGGCTAATAATGATGACAACTTCATGAATGCATTAGGAAGAGGGGGGACGGTTTTGTGAAGCATTTTGGAGCTAAAGGTGATTTTGATGACCATTATTACTTGTCATGGTCAATATTACATCATTCTTGACCATTATTGTTTTGTTTGCTTCCTTAGGAGAATGCTTGGAGGGGGGCACGGTTTTGAGAGGCCTTAAGGCCATAGAAAAAGTTTGAAGACCATTATTGCCATCCTTGGTCATCATTAAACATTTTCAAGAAGCTATGTTACCAAGTTTTCTCTCCATTTCTCTTCTCCAAGCAAGTTTCGGTCAAGCACCTTAGAACCATCATCCAAATTTCTATCATTTCATCCAACTTGATTTTCAAAACCTAAACACCATTCTAAGAACATCTCTAGTTATGAGTTTTCTCTAAATCATTCATCTTGATCTTCAAATCCAAGCTTCAAGATTCTACCAAAAATGGTAAATTTCATATTTCTTCTTCTAATCTTCTAGTTTTGATTTTCTAAGCCATGATTGAACCATGGTTTACCTATTTCTACACTTATTATTGATTGTAACATTTGTTTATGATTTTTAGGAATTTTCCCAAGGAGCTTCACAAAATTTGTGGAAGGAAAAACTAAGTATTTTCACTTCATCTTTTGTCTTAACCAAGCCTAAGAAGCTTTTCTCTTACAAAAATAAAAAATTCCATCTTTGTTCTTCAAGAGGAATTTCGGCCATACCATCCAAAATCACCATCCAATCCTTTTTAATTTCATCCAACCATAGATCTTGAATCTATATGATATTCTAAGCAATTTTCATGTTGGAGATTTTCTCTAAATCATCTCTCTTCAACTTTGTTCTTCAAGCTAAAGATTGAAGCTTTAATGGTGAAGTTTGTTACTCTTCACTTTTCTTTTGATTTTCAAGGTTCTAACCATGATGCACATCCATGGTTTTCTTATTCAAGCTTAAGATACTAATAAATATATGTGTTGTTTTGTGTTTAAGAAACCCTTGGTGGTGAAGGACTTGGAAAGAGAAGCAAATCAATAAGCTTTTGAGGATCTTCAAGAGGTAAGAGGGAGATCTACCTCACCAACCAAGCATGGTGGTGAGAGATGGTCTTATATTTGATAGATAGTGAATCCATGTGAGGATTCATATCCATGGTCATATAAATTATTTGTGTGTGTTTATGAACTTTGATTATTTGCCTATGCTTGATATGCTTTGCATGATTTTATGACTTATATGGTATGCTTATACTATGCATGATGAGAATATGGTATGTTTGTGATATATATATATATATATATATATATATATATGATGTGTATATGATTAGATGATGATAGTTGATTAATATTGAATATATTATTAGAAATGTAGTATGATATCCCTGTATGATATTCTTGTTTGTGTTATCTCTGTGCTGCTATGTTGGTATTGGTGTAGGTGATCTCACCTCTTTGTTATGTTGTTTTGCTGTGTCTGTACTGTTAAAATCAAATAATAGAAGAATCGAGTCGTCTTAGACATAACGGGCAATGGATACTCTGAGATTGGTGACAACAATAAGGAGTGGACATTCAGGACTCGAAGGTGTGCAGTGTTGACAAAGGAACAGATGTCTGATGCATCAAGATGGACAGAAAAAGGAATAAGTATGTTAAAGTTTTTCGTTAGTGTTGTACCATGCTATTAAGTAGGACCCGTCATGGGGTTTGCTACTGTTAAAAAAAAAAGAGTCTGTTAGTTTTATATTTCTCTTTAAATTGTTAAATATTAAGTGGTGTCAATATTGTATATTAATTAGTAAATATATTTTCAGTAATACCTATCAAATTTAGTAAGTTTATGTTTTTGTAATAAGAAGAAATTTTGAAACCCACCTTTTATAACTCAAACCTTTTATGAACTTTTTTTCAAATTTTGAGTCGGGAGTCAGACATGTGATACCCTAAGGAGGGTGTTACAAATAACACCCTTCTAAACAGTTTTTTAAAAAAGTGTTTTAAATAGAGGTATTCGAATACACCCTTGTGGTATTCGAATAACCTGCTTCTGAACTATTTTTTTAAAAGAAATGAAAATAGTGGTATTTGAATACCTCATGTTGGTATTCGAATAACCCACGAGAATCTGATTTAAAATTTGAATTCATACATAAATGTTTCAGCTTTAATTATCATATTAAATGCTTCCAACAGACATTTGTGCTCAGAGGCTCTATCAATAGAGACCTTGGGTCACTTCTGCAAGTCCCGAACATTCTGAAATTATTTTACTTGTGCTAAAACGTGGTTTACAAATTCCTCTCTTATTCTCTATGTTCTTTTGGTAAAAATCTGAGATATCCTTAGAGAACTCTATAGTGCTTCAACTTGTGATATTTACTCTTTGTGAGAGTTTATTTTTTATTTATTTTCTGCCGTATTTCTGAGAGGGTGAGGTATCCCTCAAAGGCTTTGTAACAAGGGTGAGATATCCCTTGAAAGTTTGTGTAAGGGTGAGGTATCCCTGACTGTTTGAGGCTTTAGCACAAGGGAAGAGTTTCCCTGTGTGTGAAAAGTGCTCTAGATTGTAAAGGTCGCAAGCACCTGCTTTAAGCTTGTCTTGAATAGTGAAAAATCTCGAATTGTGTTTCAGGGACTGGACATAGGCCACAAGTGGTTAGTGGTCGAATCAGGATAAATATTATGCCTGTTTCTCGTATCCTTAATCTTTTTATTTATCTGCATTTATTATATTATCTCTTGCAATTTACTTATTGGCTATTCTTCTTTTCTTCTTTTATTTTCACGACATGTTAACATTTTATTCTAAACATATTTAATTTGTTTACGCTTTTGCAAAAAATTTTAACACTCAATTCACCCCCCTCTTGAGTACTAGAAGCCACTTGGTAACACTAAGTTTATCCTTAATAATTCATTTTTGTGTGAAATCACCTTATTTGAACTTCATGGCCGTGAGCCATGTGGTCTTTGGGACCAAAATTTATTAATCCATTTCTTTACTTCTTAATCATCTAATTTTACTAATCATAAAATATTTTCAACTTAGAACACCCATTTTGGAGTGTAGAGGCCGTGAGCCTCATGGTCCTTTGGAGACCAAAAATTGTTTTCCTTTTGCCACATGAATCATATCATATAATATCTATAATCATCATGATTCATAATATCACAAATTCATGCATAATATCAAAGCTACAAAATCACATGCCATAAAACATGCATAAATCATAAAAGCTTATAACCAAGACAACCACAAATAATTAATTTACACAATAAGGTGAACAAATCCTCACATGAATTCATCACCCACAAATCACACAATTCATCCCTCACCACCATGAATGGTTAGTGAGGTTAAATCTCCCTCTTACCTTTTTGTGATGCTTCCTAAGCTCGTTGCTTGTCCTCTTGAATCAATCCTTCACTACCAAGAGGTTCTTGAAAACAAAAACAAATACAAATATATTAACATTTATGGCTTGAATAAGAAGACCATGGATCAAAATATGGCCTAGAGCGTGATGATGAAGCAAATAGTGAAGTTTCTATGAACTTCACCTTAAAACCTTAGAACTTGAGCTTTGAAAGAACTCCTTGAAGATGGATGATTTTGATCAAGACTTCAACTACAAAGTGTCTTGGAATTATGCAAGGATGCTAGAAGTAAGGTTGGTTAGAATTATTGAGGTTTGGAAGTGTGTTCTTGGCCTCTTGGCCGTGGGGTGTGTTGGAGAGAAAATGAGAGAGAAATTTTGAGTAGCTTTCTTGTTTGCTTTGGAGTGAATGAGTGAATGATAAGAATGAATTAAAACACAAACTTTAACCCCTAAATGGAGTGCTTAGCCGTGGAAGTGCATAAAGCAAGGAGTCTCCATTTTGGCTTCTAAGCCACCATGCTTAACAAGGAAGCTAGCTTCTCATTGGATCATTTTTGGGCTAGCCACTTTGTGAGACTTTCAAATAATTAGACTTGATTCTAATTGGTTGATCATAAAGCTAAGCAATGATGCTTCATGATTACTCTTAGATATTTAGGTTATAAATATCTACCCATCTAGATATTTTGTGGTAATTATTACCCAGTGGATGGAAGCTACTGCACATTACCCAGTAGTTATTGTCCAATAGACAATAGCTTTACCCAATGGATAACAAATAGATCAGAAATTATTGTAAAAGAAAATTTTGAAAACTATTCCCGATTTCGGGTTTAGTAAGATCCCCCGGCCCCGTGTCAACAGTACAAAATTTTCAGACTCTGAAAAAATTTTACTTTTCCAGGCCCACATATAGCCAAAAATAATATTAAAATAATAAAAAAATTATAAAAATTATAAAAGTCATGTATATTCAGAAAAAATGAAATTCTGGGCATTATAACTCTCCCCTTCTAAAAAGAATTTCATCCTCGAAATTTATCCTACCTAAAACAAATACGAATACTATTCCTTCATCTTATCTTCCAGCTCTCATGTTGCATCTCCACTGATGTCATTCCAGATTACTTTAACTACTGAAATTTCCTTGCCTCTAAGTTGCTTTATCCTACGATCCTCGATCTTGATAGGAAGTGTGTCATAAGTTAAATTTTCTTTTAGTTGTACTGCATCCGGTTCTATAACATGAGTAGGATCATGAATGTACTTCTGCAATTGCGATACATGAAATACACTGTGCAGATTTGAAAGAAAAAGTGGTAACGCGATTTGATAAGCTACCGGAACTATCCGATGAAGAATCTAATATGGCCCGATAAATTTTGGAGTGAGCTTTCTAGATTTAACCACTCGTCCGACTCCGGTCGTGGATGTCACTCGCAAAAACACATGGTCACCTTCTTCAAACTCAAGCGGTCTCCTCATTTTGTCAGAATAGCTCTTTTGTCGAGTTTGAGTTATTCTCATATTGTCTTGAATCATCTTCACTTTTTCTATGGTTTGTTGCACAAGCTTCGGTCCTAAAGCAACACTTTCACCATCTTGATACCAACACATCGATGTTCTACATCGTCGCCCGTACAATGCCTCATAGGGTGCCATCCCTATGCTTGAATGAAAACTATTGTTGTAAGTGAATTATATCAGAGGTAAGAATTCATCCCAACTTCCCGATTGTTCTAGTACACAAGCCATCAACAAATCTTCCAATGACTAAATCTTTCTTTCTGACTGACTATCTGTTTGTGGATGGTAAGTAGAACTTAGACGAAGCTTCATTCCAATCGTTCATTGTAAACTTTTCCAAAATCTTGATATGAATCTCGGGTCTCGATCCAAAATTATACTAGAGGGCACACCATGAAGTCTAACGATTTCACCGATGTACACCTAGGTCAACCTCTCCATTGAGTACTTAATGTTAATTGGTAAGAAGTGCACCGACTTTGTAAGTCGATCGACAATTACCCAAATAGAATCATAACCCCTTCTTGTCTTTGGCAGTCCTATAACGAAATCCATCGCGATGTCATCCTGTTTCTATTCGGGAATAGCCTAAGGTTGCAACATTCCAGAAGGTCGTTGATGTTCAACCTTAGCTTTCTGACAAATCAAATAGGATGATACATACGTAGCAACATCTCTCTTCATCCCTTGCCACCAATACAACCTTTTTAAATCTTGATATATTTTGGTTGCTCCGGGATGCATACTCAACTTGCTCCTATGAGCTTCATCGAGAATCAATTTTCTGAGTTCCAAGTCACTAGGTACACAAATCCTTCCTTTGAACCGTAGAATCCCATCTGTTCCTTTCTCGAATTCTGACATTGCACCTTACTTCTTTAATTCCCTCTTGTCTTGCAGATATTGGTCACATTCCTACTTCTCTCGAATTTCATCCATCAAACTATTCGAGATAGTAACCATATTAAAGCAAATCTTTTCCAGCGTCAATCTCACAGACAACCTCATATCCCTGAATTGTTCTATCAATTCACTCTCCTCAACCATCATAGAAGAAACACTAAGTATCTTTCTACTCAAGGCATTTGCTATAACATTCGCCTTTCCCGGATGATACTGAAGTTGAAAGTCATATCCTTCAAAAATTCTAATCATCGCCTCTGCCTCATATTCAACTCTTTCTGGTCAAATAAGTACTTCAGGCTCTTATGATCGTTGTAGACATTGAAAGTTGCTCCATAAAGAAAATGTCTCCAGACTTTCAATGCAAACACCACAACTGCCAACTCTAAATCATGAATGGGATAATTCCTCTCATGCACTTTTAATTGCCTCGAAGCATAAGCCACAACTCTCTGGTCTTGCATGAGCACATAACCTAATCCTTGATACGAAGCATCATAATACACTTCAAAAGGTTCATTAGGATCAAGTAGAATCAACACTGGTGAAGTAGTCAATTGTCTTTTCAACTCTTGAAAGCTTTTCTAGCATGCATCAGTCTATGCGAAAGTTTGAATCTTTTGTGTAAGCTGTGTGAGAGGTCCTGCTATCTCGGAAAACCCCTCAATAAATTGTTGATAGTAATCGGCTAATCTGATGAAACTACAGATCTCCGATGCAGTCTTCGACTTTTCCTTCTAAAGAATGGTCTCCATTTTTTATGCATCTACCTCCATTCCTTCCTCCAAAATCACGTGCCCCAAAAACTGAACCTTGCTTAATCAGAATTCACATTTGGACAACTTCACGTACAACCTATTCTCCTTCAAAATCTGGAGAACCACTCTGAGATATTCTATATGTTCCTCCGGGCTTTGTGAATAGATCAAGATGTCATCTATTGTTACACCCCAAAAATTTATAATTTTATGATAAATAGTCATTTTCTAATATTTTTGATTTTTGTGAATTTTTTTAGATTTTTCTGAGAACACAGAATATTATAATATTATTTCATGTTTTACGTATAAACTAAGCGAAGCCTAGGAAATGAGATATTTTTTTCGAGAACCTTGATCTATGGAAACACGGGGGATCTTACTAAACCCGAGACTGGACACGATTTACGAGGTTTTATATTTTTCAAGAATTTTAACAGATAAAATAATAAATGTTATATATTTTATTATCCGCCGAATAATTAATACTGACTTTTGACAACTGTAACCATTGTCCATTGGATAATAGCATGTGTTAGGAATCCTATCACATTATTTTAATGTAATCTACTTTATGTCTAATCAAATCCACTTTAATTCAAAAAAAATAATATATTATAATCAAGCTTCTCATGGAAGCTTTGATCCCAAATGACTAAACTACCCTAAGCTTGTAGGAGAAGCCATTCTCTTCCTCTCTCTCCCTTCATTGCCGAGGCACTTGGTGCCCTTGGGGAAGCAAATTTTGCTTCCCACACTTATTACCCTTTGTAATTGGCTAGCTATCATGAGCAATAGTTTTGATGATAACAAACGTGAAGACAAACATGAAGATGATGAGAAGACCAAGTCCAAGATCTTCAAGAATAAGTTTTAGGACTTAGGATCCTTGTAAAAGCCTCATTGGATATCTCATTATTTGGCATTGCAAAGAAATGTTTTCAAAATGATTTTTCCAAAATTAAACAACCATTTTCTGGTCATTTGAAAGCATTTAAAACTGGTTTTATAACTGAGGTATTCGAATACCCTGTTAGGTATTCGAATAGAATGGGTTTCAAGCTTATACGTTTTCTATTTTTCAAAGAGGTATTCGAATACCCCTCCAAGTATTCGAATAACTTGCTTTTGTAGAAACCCTGTTTTATTAAAGGTATTCGAATACACCATATGGTATTCGAATAACCATGTTTTAAAGTTTGTACGTTTTCTATTTTTCAAAGTGGTATTCGAATAACCACACTTGGTATTCGAATAACCTGTGTCTGAACTGTTTCTCTAAATCACTTTAAATCAGTGGTATTCGAATAACCTATTAAGGTATTCGAATAACCCTCTTCAAATCTGGTTTTCACGGAGCTTTTCAAAGTGAGGCATTCGAATACCTCATAAGGCATTCGAATACCGTTCTCCAGAATTGGTTTTCACGAAACGTTCAAAAAATGGCAGCAACGGCCATATTTGCATTTAATATTATTTTTAATGCTCCCAACGGCCATTTTCTTCTACGAGCTCTATAAATAGAGGCCTGGGACACTTCTGAAAACTCCCGAACATTTTGATCAATTTTTTGCTTGGATTAAAACGAGTTTTACATTATTTTTCTCTTTCTTTGTGCTCTTAATACCAAACCTTGAGATATCCTTTAGAGAGCTTATTAGCACTTCAATTTGTAATATCTACTCTAAGTGAGAGTTTATTTTTCATCTATTCTCTACTTCTGTAAAAGGGTGAGGTATCCCTTAGTGAATTTGTGAGGGTGAGGTATCCCTCTAGTAAAAGGGTGAGGTATCCCTTGGTGTAAAAGGGTGAGGTATCCCTTAGTGAATTTGTGAGGGTGAGGTATCCCTCTAGTAAAAGGGTGAGGTATCCCTTGGTGTAAAGAAGGTGAGGTATCCTTCAAAGGGGGTGAGGTATCCCTCTAGTAAATAGGGTGAGGTATCCCTGTTATGTAAAGGTTGCAAGCACCTGCTTTAAGCTTGTGTTGAATAGTGAAAAATCTCGAACTGTGTTTCGGGGACTGGACGTAGGCCACAAGTGGTTGGTGGTCGAACCAGGATAAATATCGTGCCTGCTTTTCTACCCTTAATCTTTTATCTTTATGCACTTTATTTATTCTTGCAATTTAATTTCTAGTTGTTCTTCTTATCTTCATCTTATTCACGCCTTTTATTATTTAAATTCAGCATAGTTTATTTGTTTAAGGCTTTTGCGAAAAGTTTTTTAAATACTCAATTCACCCCCCTCTTAGATCTTGAAGCCACTTGGGTAACAAGTGGTATCAGAGCTAGACTCTTGTATAAAGAGCTTAGCCGCTTCAAGAGTACATGGCTTCATCAAATGTTTTATCAGAAGCAACTTCCATAAATCGACCACCCTTTTTCAATGGGGATGGTTATGCATATTGGAAGGAAAGAATGAAAATCTTTATAGAGGCTATTGATCTAGATGTGTGAGATGCTGTCGAAAATGGCACATTTATACCTACACGCGTTGTCAATGGTGTAAAAATCGAGACACCTAGAAGTGATTGGTCTCGATATGGATAAAAGAAAAGTTCAATATAATTTAAAAGCCAAAAATATTATTACTCTTTGCTTTGGGGTATGATGAATTTTTTAGAAGTTTCAAATTGCAAAACCGCTAAAGAAATGTGGGACACTTTACAAGTTACCCATGAGGGTACTAGTGAGGTAAAGAGGTCGAGAATCAATTCTCTAACTCGCGAATATGAATTGTTTAGAATGAACCAAGGAGAAAGCATTCAAGAAATGCAAAAGAGGTTCACCCACATTGTTAATCATCTTGCATCATTAGGAAAGAATTTTACTAACAAAGATTTGATTAACAAAGTGTTGAGATGTCTTAGCAGAATTTGGCAACCCAAAGTAACGGCTATAGCGGAATCAAGAGACTTATCAACAATGTCTCTAGCCACCCTATTCGGAAAGCTTCAAGAACATGAGCTGGAACTAAATAGGCTCAATCAAAGTGAAGAGCATGATAAAAAGAAGAAGGAAATTGCACTCAAAGCCACCTCTTCCATACTTGAAGATGATGATGAAGGTAAAGAGGATGCTGAAAATTTTGAACTAAGTGAGGAGAATCTTAGTCTCCTTGTGAGAAAATTCGGAAGATTCCTAAAGAAAAAGAAATTTCAAAGAAGACCACCCCTTCCTCAAAAGAAGGCATATCACAAAGGAGAAGGATCCTCCACTCCTCCAAAATGCTACGAATGTGGAGAATTGGGACACATAAAGATGGAGTGCCCAACCTATCAAAGGAAAGTGGAGAAGTATGAGAAAAGGCACTCAAGGGAAAAGAAAGAAAGAAGAGCCTACATAGCATGGGATGACAACGACATGGACTCCACTGATAGCTCAGATAGCGAAGAAGCTCAACTTTGTCTCATGGCCAAAGGAGAAGAAGAAGAAAGCGAAAATGAGGTAAGTTCTAACTCTACTCTACTCCCTTCTTATGATGAGTTACAAGATGCCTTTGAAGAATTGCATGACGAAACTTTAAAACTCACAAAACAAATTTCTTCTTCTAAGAAAAAAATCTCTTCTCTAGAAAATCAAATTCTTATTTTAAATAAAGAGATTGAAGAACTAAAAATTGAAAATGAAACTTTGGGAATTATTGATGCATGCTCATCTCACCCCTCACATGCTTCTACTTTGTATTCTTGTTCTTCATGTCATTTGCTTGAAAATGAAATTGAAGATTTAAAGAACACCCTTGCCAAATTCACATGTGGACGAGATAATTTAAATATTTTATTAGGAAAACAAAGGGTTGTGTTTCAAAAGGCTGGAATAGGATATAACCCGAATAATCAACACAAATCCTATAAAAATTTCTTTGTTAATTCTAGCATTTCATGTAGTCCTTTTATCAAATGTTTTTACTGTGGAAAGAAGGGTCACAGTGCTTCAACATGCATTGCAAGAAAGAATGGGACAAAAATGGTTTGGGTTCCAAAGGGTACATTGCCCAAAACTGACACTCAAGGACCCAAGAAAATTTGGGTACCAAAAATCAAAAATTAAATTGTGTTACAGGTGTGCTTGAAAGCCAAGAGCTAACTTCGGCATTTTTGAAAGTGGCTACTGCGAGCACAAGACCGGAAATAACTTCAAGCTCTCTTCCTTCTTTTCATGAAGCTCGAAGTTGCAACTATGAAATAAGCTCTTAATCATTGGAACAGATAAGAAAATAATGGCAAATAATAAGGCAAGCTCTCTTACGGTATTTTCTTTGTATTTCCATCAAAAGGTAAGTTTTCATATCTCAAATATACCTTCTGGACGTAAATTATATGTTTTTGTGTTTGAGTTATTCGAATACCTCCCTGTGGTATTCGAATACCATTGCTTTGTATGTGAAAAATCCATGTTTTTTCGATAGGTTTATTCGAATACCCTCCCATGGTATTCGAATACCATACATCAAGATCTGAGTTCTTGTGGTTTTATTAGTGAGGCATTCGAATACCCAAATGTGTATTCGAATAAACTGGGATATCTTTATCAAGATTACTTATTACATGCTATCTGGAGTATTCGAATACCTTCCTAGGCATTCGAATACTTGCTCCTTCGGAGTTTATAAAATGTGATGGGTATTCGAATACGACAAGAGGTATTCGAATACCACAAGGCTGAAAGCAAGTTGTTCATCGTGATCTCTGTTTCGTTTTCTCTTTTTTTTTTCTTGCATAGGCAATACAAATAACATGCTTTTAATCTTATTTCATCAAGCCTTCATTTATGCCTTATATGAAAATCACATGATGTTCTTAAATGCATATTTCTTGGCTTGTTCATGCCCTTTTATTTTTTTTTTTCTAAAATATGCTCAATGTAATTGGCTATTGTTTTGATATACGAACAAGTGCAATAAGTGGTATATGAAATATTTAATATCTATGTTTTTATTGACATATGTCAGATTTATAAGAATTTGTTAACAAGTGGTAAATGCTTAGAACATCTTGACAAGTGATATCAAACAAGTGGTAAATGCTTTACATTTTGACAACAAGTGATATCAAAGTGGTATGAACATAATAACAAGTAATAACAAATGATAACAAATGATATCAAACAAGTGATTTCTTGGCCAAATTAATCGATAAATATATTTTTGCCCTTGAGAATCATTTACTGCTTTTGCCTCATTGTTTTAAATGCTTATTGGCTTATGAGTTTGACTAACCCCTATGGATCCAACATTAATGGATACCAATGAAAGCACTCTGAATTTTGTTGTAGGGAGAACACTACCTCAAGCATAAATTTAAATGGACAAAATTCATTCAACTTGAGGACATGCATATATTGTTTAATATGATAAAATAGGGGAGAAAAATACTTGCCCCATCTTTTTGATCATGACAAAAGGGGGAGAATGGTATCAAATGTACAAAAGGGGGAGAACAAGTTTAAATGTCTTTGTTTGAGAAAAGTCAGGGAGTAAAAGTCAAAACAAAAATAGAAATTGGATTCCAAAAGTAAGGGGAGTCTGTGCACATCTCTGATATAAATCACCTCTTATGAAAAAGAGGGGGAGTAAGTATCTCTAAATAAACTTTGTGAATCCCAATTTATATGAACTAATGCTTTTCTCAAATGTTAGTTTGTCATCATCAAAAAGGGGGAGAATGTAATTGGCTAGCTATCATGAGCAATAGTTTTGATGATAACAAACGTGAAGACAAACATGAAAATGATGAGAAGACCAAGTCCAAGATCTTCAAGAATAAGTTTTAGGACTTAGGATCCTTGTAAAAGCCTCATTGGATATCTCATTATTTGGCATTGCAAAGAAATGTTTTCAAAATGTTTTTTCCAAAATTAAACAACCATTTTCTGGTCATTTGAAAGCATTTAAAACTGGTTTTATAACCGAGGTATTCGAATACCCTGTTAGGTATTCGAATAGAATGGGTTTCAAGCTTATACGTTTTCTATTTTTCAAAGAGGTATTCGAATACCCCTCCAAGTATTCGAATAACTTGCTTTTGTAGAAACCCTGTTTTATTAAAGGTATTCGAATACACCATATGGTATTCGAATAACCATGTTTTAAAGTTTGTACGTTTTCTATTTTTCAAAGTGGTATTCGAATAACCACACTTGGTATTCGAATAACCTGTGTCTGAACTGTTTCTCTAAATCACTTTAAATCAGTGGTATTCGAATAACCTATTAAGGTATTTGAATAACCCTCTTCAGAACTGGTTTTCATGGAGCTTTTCAAAGTGAGGCATTCGAATACCTCATAAAGCATTCGAATACCGTTCTCCAGAGTTGATTTTCACGAAACGTTCGAAAAATGGCAGCAACGGCCATATTTGCATTTAATATTGTTTTTAATGCTCGCAACGGCCATTTTCTTCTACGAGCTCTATAAATAGAGGCCTGGGACACTTCTGAAAACTCCCGAACATTTTGATCAATTTTTTGCTTGGCTCAAAACGAGTTTTACATTATTTTCTCTCTTTCTTTGTGCTCTTAATACCAAACCTTGAGATATCCTTTAGAGAGCTTATTAGCACTTCAATTTGTAATATCTACTCTAAGTGAGAGTTTATTTTTCATCTATTCTCTGCTTCTGTAAAAGGGTGAGGTATCCCTTAGTGAATTTGTGAGGGTGAGGTATCCCTCTAGTAAAAGGGTGAGGTATCCCTTGGTGTAAAAGGGTGAGGTATCCCTTAGTGAATTTGTGAGGGTGAGGTATCCCTCTAGTAAAAGGGTGAGGTATCCCTTAGTGTAAAGAAGGTGAGGTATCCTTCAAAGGGGGTGAGGTATCCCTCTAGTAAATAGGGTGAAGTATCCTTGTTATGTAAAGGTTGCAAGCACCTGCTTTAAGCTTGTGTTGAATAGCAAAAAATCTCGAACTGTGTTTCGGGGACTGGACGTAGGCCACAAGTGGTTGGTGGTCGAACCAGGATAAATATCGTGCCTGCTTTTCTACCCTTAATCTTTTATCTTTATGCACTTTATTTATTCTTGCAATTTAATTTCTAGTTGTTCTTCTTATCTTCATCTTATTCACGCCTTTTATTATTTAAATTCAACATAGTTTATTTGTTTAAGGCTTTTGCGAAAAGTTTTTTAAATACTCAATTCACCCCCCCTCTTGAGTACTGAAGCCACTTGGGTAACACCCTTCACCAAAATTTCACACATTTTCTACTATCACTTTTCTCTCTCCAATTTTCTTTTCCATTTTCTCCAACTTCTGTTTTCTTCTCCTTCACCCTCTCCATGGTTTTGCAGCCCACGTTGGTAACCATTTTTCATTTTCTTACTTCACTATCACCATTTCTACACACTCCTTCTCATTCTCAACATTCCCTCTTTGAAGATTTTCTCTCAAATCCATCATCTTCACCATTTTCTTCTAAGAACAAAGCTTGAAGCTTTAAGGTAAAGCTTCCATTTTTCTTTCTTCTTCTCTTCATTTTCATGTTCCTTGGCCACTTTAGTGACCAAGGATTCATGTTTTTCAAGACTTGGTTGTTGATTTCACAAGTTTGATTTCTAAGGTTTTAGGGAGCCCCAAGACCGAACCGCCAAGAGCAAGCAAGGAGGTGATTTTCGTGTTCTTCCTTTAAGTAAGAGGGAGATTTACTCATTTTAACCATTATTGGTGGTGAGAAGACTTTTGTGTGGTTGTTGATGGAGAAATCCATATTAGATTGCTTACTTTATTTGATTGTTTTTCATGTTTATGTGTTCTTGATTGAGATTAATAATGATTGGTTGTTTTGAATGCATTAAGGCTATTGGAATGCTTTGAAAATGTTGGATTTGATAAATGGCAAATTTGAGGGTTTACTACCCTATTGAGAACCACGATTTTGGTTATGAATTTTAAGGGTTTGATTTGATTATGTGTGGAATGAAACTTATGTAATTAGGTATTAAAAGATTGAGGCATGAAATGGAAAAAAAATATTGGAATCTTGATACCATAGGGAGGCCATTGTCATAAAAGGATTTTTGAGTCCAAGTGATGCTTTTGTGCATCTTTGGGAATTAAGAATTTAGAGATATGTAATTCATAATGAGATGGAAGAAATTGGTTGAGTGATGAACATTAAGAGGGGCCACGGCTTTTAAAGGTTCTTTTACCTAAACTTTGTGAAACAAATCAAGACTTAGGAAATTAGGAATGTAGGATCCATAATATGGAAATTGTGGTATGTGTTGAACCATATATATAAAATATTGATATTGAGGATGGATTGCATGATATTGTGAGTCCTTGTGTGGGACTAAGTGCTTGTTGATGATTAATTGATGAAATTGTGGCATGATATTGTTGAGAATTAACTATATGTCGTTATACTATGTTACATGAGGAATACCTTATTGATGAATATGTATGATATGCATTGTTTTATGATGAACATATCATTGGTGAACATGCATGATGTAAATTGAGCCATCATGCATTGTGGTGTCCGTTGGACTTTGTTGAGAAGGTGATGTATGCCTAGGAGATTGAATTACACCTTAGTGCATGTGCGAGTAGACTAAGCATGGGTTATAGTGGTTGACCTTGGGGGCGTCGAGGTGCGGGTGTCTCATAATAGACAATTGTAGCTCCACTAGGGCCGTGGGATAGACCGATGCAAACACACCGACGATCCGGACCGAGACATTGTCCTATATTGCGATCAATTGTTGAGGTGCCATGTATAAGCCAAGTTGCGCAAAATACTATTTTTCTGATAAAGCACTTTATTTTAAGGCTAACGAGATACAGACATAACTCCTTGATCATCTCTCCGAATGTTGATGTCTAGCTCCATGGAGTAGGATTTTGGTACCGTATGCATTGTGTATCATCAGTCTCATAATTCATCTTGCATGAGTACTTAAACTATTAAATTGTCTTCTTCACTGTTGTAATAATGATTTGATTGTTGAGCTGTTGACTGCTTAGAATATCAATATTGTTTATCTTTTATTGCTCATTTATTTCACTATTACTTATTGTTATTCTTCTCTTACTGCTTATTTTATTTATTATGATTGATGAATATGTGTGTTGTGATGCTATGTGGGTGCCCAGTGCCATTCTGTTTTCTCATTGCCGTATTGGTAATGAATGTTGGGTGTCTCACCTCTTTCTTGTATATCTGTATTTCTATTTCATTTAAATTACTTCTGAGAAGACGTTCATGAAGAAGAGGAAGCACCTGAGTTTCCTAGTTTCTGGCCCGACTACGAGTAGAGCTTGCTTGAGGATGTCATCACACCCACGCCGATTTTTGGGACATGCGAGGATGACCTTTCATGGTGGTCTAGATTGTTGGTATATAAACTTGAGCACAGATCATTGCATTTACCATGGGTAGCTGACGGTGTCTTTAGCTTGGGGTCGTTATGACCCGCTGTTTTTTATTTCACTGCTTTTGTCCATTTGGAGTTTTACTTACCTGTTAGGGATTTGTGGGATGACCTTTATTACACCCCATGAGATGATTCATTCCTCTCCACTGCTCGAGCTTCTACTCAAAATTCGGTTGCTCCGATGGTGATTTCATTGGATGAGGAGGACCCTGAGGAAGAACCCACTATGATTCCTTCTCGTCAATCTTAGGGGCTGATACTGTCGGTGGCTACTGATGGCTATCCGTATATATTTTTGGGAAGCCTGACGTTTTGCTAATTTGATGGGATGTAAATTTGTAAACACTCTTGGGATGGGTAAAGCCTTTTCTTTTTGTATATTTTGATTATGTAACTAAACAGGCTTGACGCATATATATACATATATATTGTGAATGTAAGGTTTTATCTCATGTCGACTTTTATTGTATCTATATTTATTATTATCTCTTCAAAAAATAAATAAATAAATAAATATTCACACGTATCTTTAATACCTGACTACTATAAAAATTAAGATGGAAATCGTTTATTCCTATATTAAGAATGAACCGGGTCTTAATCTATAATGTAATTATTTTTCGCATTTTATTTCGCTTTACTATGGTGTGACGTTTCTTCTTCTCCTAGAAAAAAAAAGTGTTACACTGTCTTGGTATCAGAGCCCCGATTTGAGTATTCTTTTAGGTCTTATGATTTTGGACTGTCTTGTTTGTGCTGTGTGATTTTCTGTGTTTTGTATTCCGAAAGGATGCATCTGACTTTTCCTTATGTTTTGTGTAACACCCCTTTGGAGGATGTCACACATAAAAGAAAATAAAAGAAAGAGAAATAAAATCTACCCAAGTTGTAAAACATTTGTTAAATAATATTATATATTGTAAGATAATTCCTGATAAACAGAATATTTGTTAAATAAAATATGCGGAAATAACAAATAAACAAAACAACATTACTTATAATATACAGATGATTTAAGTTATAAGTTGTACAAATAATCTACAACTAAAACTACAAATATTTAAATGAAAACAAGAAAGAAAGACAAGTAAAAGAGTCAATATATACATACATACATACTTGACGCGCCAAAAAAAAACATCATTCATATTTAATCCTCGAAGGATCACTCTCAACATGAAAATGATCATCGGGAGACAAATATCCCGGATGTCTCGACACTCGGCGATAACGAGATCGCGCAGTCGATACGATACTATTCTCACTAGGCTCCGTGGTCATACCACCAAAATGACGCCTAAGAGATAAAGGTAACTCTAAATGTAAAAATACAGTAGTAGTCATAACCGGCTCTCCCTCAAACTATTGACGTAAGGTCACAGTCAGTCGTCCTACATACGTCACAGAGTCTCGATCTCCTCGCAGATGCCAAGCTAACGATCCTACATGAAACTCCAGCTGTACAAACCCTAGAAATCCAGGTATCGCCATACCCAATCAAATCAATCCAATGGATATGGATGATCAGATGGTTCTTGATCGTCAAACTGATCTTCCTCTTGCTGTTCTTCTTCTTCCTCAGTATACAGAATAGGCTGTTCCTCTTCCTCAAAGTCTTTACTGCGTAAAATAAATATACAGAAAATATATACAATGAAGAGGTAAGACAATCTAAAATCACCATAACATGGCCAATAAGAAGACGACAAACAACAAATATACAGTTCATGCAATACGAAAAGCTATAACAGTAATAATAACAGAATAGAGTAAGATTTAGATATCCTAACAATATATAACATCACAGATAAAATATAACAGATAAAAACACAGATAAGACAATATCACAGATAGAATAAAGTAAGAAATAGACAACCATCATAATAATTACCAGATAAAGATAGATAGAGAAAATAAAATATTATCCAAGATATAATCATATATATACTAAGACACGATCCTACTCCATGGAGCTAAACACATAAAGATATCAGAGAGAATGACTCGCAAAAATCTATTAGTACCACTGCTGCCCAACCAACTATTGCGCGGTCACACGTTGCGTCTATAGCCCCACATCATAAGAATCCATCATCCAGGCGTGGTGTAGTTCACTGTCTCACGTTGTGTCACTACAGGCAAATGTACTACTAGACTTTACAAATCTCGATTAAATATAGTGCGTGTCGAGTCTATTAGTATGCTATCGGTTTACCACGGCCCAGCGGAGCTACCAACTGTCCACATATGGGATACCGTACACTAACGTCTCCAAGTTCATTAGAACAATGAACCACACTACGTTTATCGCATCGACAACACGATGTGATTCGTCTCGTCAACCAATCCACCAAAAATTTGGCATAAACTCAACACATAATTCCAAAAATATGAAATTACGAAGATACCCTCAAGATAATAATATGCCCTCAATGGCAGAAAAATAGAAAGCCTGTACGGGTTCACATTTTCCCGACAGCGAAAAATCCTCAAAAGCCTGTACGGGTTCACATTTTCCCGACAGCGAAAAATCCTCAAAAGCCTGTACGGGTTCACATTTTCCCGACAGCACAAAATAAATACAGCAATGGTCAATCGCGTAGAAATTTTATCGCATTTTCCTAATTCTGTCATTTTTACAAACGTTTATAAATCGCGTAAATATATTTTTTTGTTTTTTTTTAAATCGCGTAGAATTTTTAATACGTTTTCTCAATCGCGTAGGATTTTTAAATCATTTTCTTGTCCAAATCCCTTAAAAATCACTGTTTAAATAAACAGAAATAATAATAATTAGTACGTTTAAACTACGTGTAATATTTTCCATACCGTATACTGTCTTTTGGACATCTTTTCTATCTTATTTGTCCGTTTTTACTAAAAATTGACAGTATTTTGTTTAGAATTTTATTAATAATGGTTTCCTAATTTTTCGTAAAAACTTTGTTTATTTAAATAAACCGGATAATTTAATCTTTTAAAAACTCCTAACATGCTTCAAAATATAGCATGAGCCATATGTTAGAAATTCTTAAAGATTACTGTATTTCCTTTATAACAATAAAATTATTGATTTTAGTTCCTTAAATTAATTATAATCAATTGATTTCTTCAAAACTTATTTTAGAAAAATTCTTTTTAACATATATTGCAACTTTATAAATGAAAATGGTTTGGAATTGATTTTAGAAATCAAGACTACCTAATTTTGGCATGTTGGCCGAATTTCATAAACCCTTTTGTATTTGATTTCTAAATTATTTTTCATCTTATAAATACATGTCAAACTTATTGTATTGTCTAAATTCATTTAGCCATCATTTTTAGAAAATGGTTTTTGAAATCAATACATTCATTTTAGGCATGTTGGCCCAAAATACTAATTCTTACCATTTGATTTCTAAATTCATTTTTCATGATCTAAACAACTTAATATCTTGCTAATTCTCCTAGGTTAATTAAGTTACCTTTTAGGAAAATTAAGAGAACATTTTGGTTCCCCATTTGGTTACAAACCGTGGGCATTATGGAGTGTTCTTTGGAACACACATGCATTTCCTTGACATGTTATTCACATCCTATACATTATCATGCCATTCTATACTTTATCATGCAATTCTAACACATGCAATATTATCAAAGCTTATAGACATGCAACTTAAAGCTTGTAGACATGCAATTTATTACAAACAACAAATAGGAAAGCTACTAACAAATACACAACCACATCAAATAAGCTACTAACAAGCACACACATGAATCCTTATGGATTCTACAATCACAAAATCAACTCCATCTTCTTACCACCATCCATAGGTGATAAGATTTGTCTTCCTCTTACCTTAAATGAAGACAAATGGATTCTTTCACTCCTCCTAGGGTCACGGTTTTCCTCCTTCAAGAACGTAACAAACTTAAACAAAAACTACAAGTTACTAACCATTGAAAAAGAACCTAAACCATGGATAAATCATGGCTTAGAACTTTGAAAAAGAATTTAGAAAAGAAAAACAAGAGATTTCACCTCCTTGGTACAAACTTCCAAGTAGGTTTTCAAGCTTCAAATGTAAGATTTTGAAAGAACTCTCAACTAGAGATGTTCTTAGGATTGTGTTTAGGTTTAGAAAACTTGGTTAGAAGAAATTTTGGGTGATTGAATGGTGTAGTATCAAGCTTGGCCGAATAGGTGAGAAAGGAAGTAACAATGGTGTTTAGGGTTCTTGGATGAGAGAGAAGAGAGAATTTGCATGAAAGAGAAGAGATTTTTGGTCCTCCTAAAGCCATATGGCCGTAGACTTCAAGCCATGCATGGTGGACATTTGCTTGGCTTCATCCAAGCCCTTGGATGCATCAAAGGTCAAGATTAAGCCTTGATTAGCAAGCTTGTTTCCTATTGGTTGCTCCTAACCTAGTCATTAGCCTTAGTCACCATGCTTAGTCACTAATAACCTAGTCATCAAGCCTTATCATCATGTTCAAGAATATTCCTCCACTAATCATGTTTAATTAAGCTACTAAGTTAATTGGTTTAGCTAAACGTGGGTCCCGCAAAACATTTCGGGTCCACTTTGTCATTAAATTATCTTGACTAATAAAATAATATTATAATAATACAAAATTATTTTATTTGTGATTAAATCCTAAAAATTAAAAGATTAATTTTAGCCTCATTCAGAATTGGGTTTAGTAAGATCCCCCGCCTTTGAATAATTAAAAACAGATTTGACCGGTCCGAAAAAATATTATTTTCCTGCCCCATAGCAAATCATACAAAAAGTCCATATAAAATCACAGACAGTAATATTGGACACTAAATCAAGTAGAAAACAATTAAAAACAGCAAAAATAGTACAAACAGCACATTCGGGACGTAATGGTCATTTTCCTATTTTTTCCCACAACGTAGCTAATCATCCAAAAAGTTCAAATAAAATTACAGACAGTATTAATTGTTTGTATATCTTCCAGAAAAATTAAAACAGTAGCTCAGAAAAACTTTTATTTTACCGTCTCGAAACAAATTACGTAAAAAGACCAAATAAAATTTGAGCATATATAAACGTATTTGTATTTCATGCAGAAATCGAGAAACAGTAAAATAGGGACACAACGGTCATTCATACGAAAGCTTGAAAAACAGCAAACAGTACATTCGGTACATTTTCTAAAAATTGGGGTGTTACATTTTGTATACTTTGACTTGAAAAAGAGATATAGCTCGTAGAGGGGATATGACTGCAACGATTGAGGCAATTCAGAAGATGGCTGACGTGATACTGTAACAGAACCAGCAGACTGCTCAACAGCAAGAGAGAACCACATAATAGTTAGAAGCTACTATTAATGCTCAAAACTTGGCTGAATTTCGTCGCACTAACCCTCCACAATTTAAGGGAGAATTTGATCTTGAGAAGGCTAGTCTTTGGATCAAGGAGCTGGAGAAGATATTCATAGGTATGAACTATGCTAATGACAGAAGGTGACTTATGTTGCATTTATGTTGGTTGGAGACGCAAAAGATTGGTGGACTGGGGAACAAAGATTACTGGAAACTGAGGGTCGAACAATTACTTAGGAGGTATTCAAGGAGAAATTCTTGGATAAATATTTCCTGAAAAGTGCCAGACATGCAAAGAAGATGGAGTTTCTCAGTCTGACACAGGGAAACATGATTGTTAGTGAGTACGCAACAAAGTTTGAAAGCTTGTCCAAATTCTCAAACTATTTCCAACACTAACCGAACGAAGCATGGAAATGTCAAAAATTCGAGGAAGGTTTGAGGCATGATGTGATGAGAGCTGTTATAACATTGAAGATCAACCAATTCTCAGAGTTGTTTGATACGTGTCACAGAGTGGAAGACTTAGACCAAGCGCAGGATACAAGAAACTGTAATTTTGGACCTTTTCGGTCTCAGAGAGGAGGAAATGGCAATGCTAATCGCTATTAGAGGAATCCTTACTCGAGACCACCTAGAAATCAGCAACAACAACCACAAGGTAGAAGTCCTAGTGGAACTCCTGGTAGAACTGGTCAGACTTCGACATCCACGCCAAGATGTATGAAGTACGGGTAGGAGCATTAGATGAGGGATTGCACAATCAAAGGAATCATTTGCTTCAGATACGGGAAGCTTGGACATGTTTCTCGTGACTGCAATCAGGCTAAGGCAGAGCTTTCGATTAATGCAGTAAGAACTGCGAAACTGCAGGCAGGAGGTAGAGTTTACACCCTGAGTGGTGCTGAAGCCTCAAAATCCAAAGATCTTATACAAGGAGAAGGTCTCATAGAGGGTAATCTTTTAACTGTATTGTATGACTCTGAGGCAACCCATTCTTTTATTTCCTATGACTGTGTGAAAAGACTTGGTTTATCTGTGTCTTCTTTGCCTTTTGACTTGATTGTTTCAACCCCTACTGATAAACCTATTGTTACCACCAAAGTATGTTTAGGTTATCCATTGATTGTTGAAGGTCGAATCTTTTCTATTGTTTTGATCTGTTTACCTCTTTCCCAGTTAGACATAATCTTAGGAATGGATTGGTTATCTTCTAACCATGTTCTGTTAGATTGTTCTAGAAAAACCATAGTTTTCCCTTTGGATAAGAGTTCTAGATTTTTGACAGCTAACCAAGTAAAAGCTTTCTTAAAAGAAGGAGCTCAGGGATACATGTTATTGTCTTCTTTAAAAGTCGAGAATAAGGCAGATGTGAACGCAATTCCAGTGGTTAGAGATTTTCCCGAAGTTTTTCCTGAAGATGTACCTGGTTTACCACCGGAGCGGGAGATCGAGTTTACCATTGATCTTGTACCTGGAGCTGGTCCTATTTCCATGGCGCCCTACTGAATGTCACCAGCAGAGCTAGCTAAACTCAAGAACTAATTAGAGGAGCTTTTGAGAAGAAATTTGTTAGACCTAGTGTATCGCCTTGGGGAGTACCAGTATTGTTAGTCTAGAAGAAGGATGGTACTTCGCGATTGTGTGTGGACTATCGCTAGTTGAACAAAGTCACAATTAAGAATAAGTATCAACTTCCAAGGATAGATGACTTGATGGATCAACTGAAGAGAGCAACAGTGTTTTCTAAGATCGATCTGCGATCGAGCTATCATCAAATTAGAGTAAAGGTGGAAAACATTCCCAAAATAGCTTTTTGTACTCGTTATGGACACTACGAGTATCTGGTGATGCTGTTTGGTGTGACGAATGCACTTGCTATATTCATGGATTATATGAATAGAATCTTTTGTCCTTATTTGGATAGGTTCATCGTTGTCTTCATCGACAATATCCTGATCTACTCTCAAAATCAGAAGAATTATGCTGAACACCTCGGTATAGTTCTCTAAATCTTGAAGGAGAAGGAGTTGTACGCCAAATTGTCAAAGTGTGAATTCTGGCTAAATGAAGTTAAATTTTTAGGCCATGTGATCTCGAAGGAAGGAATTGCAGTAGACCCATCAAAAATGGAAGTTGTTCTACAATGGGAAAAGTCGAAAACAGTGACAGAGATTCGAAGCTTTGTGGGATTAGTTGGATATTACCATAGATTCATTGAAGGATTCTCTAAGATAGTTGGACCTCTCACTCAACTCACAAGGAAGAAACAAGCCTTTGAGTGGATGGATGTTTGCGAAGAAAGTTTTTAAGAGTTGAAAAGGAGACTAACTACTTCACCAGTGTTAGTTCTGCCTAATCCAAGTGAACCATTCGAAGTATACTATGACGCTTCATACCAAGGATTAGGGTGTGTGCTTATGCAAGGCGAAAAAGTGGTGGCTTATGCTTCGAGACAATTATGTGTACATGAGAAGAACTACCTAACTCATGACTTGGAATTAGCTACTGTTGTATTTGCTTTGAAGATATGGAGACATTATCTTTATGGAGAAATGTTCAACATCTTCAGCGACCACAAGAGCTTAAAGTATTTGTATAATCAGAAAGAGTTGAATATAAGACAATGAAGGTGGTTAGAATTCCTAAAAGATTATGATTTCCAACTTCAGTATCACCCTGGGAAGGCAAATGTTGTGGCTGATGCCTTAAGTAGGAAAACGATTAGCATTTCTGCTATGATGATCATAGAGAAGGATTTGATAGAACAATTCAGAGATATATAGTCCTTTGTGGAATTGACACCAGGAAAGATTTGTATGAACATAGTCACAATCTCAAATGACTTAATGGAAGATATTCGAGAGAAACAGAAAGTTGATAAGTTTTTACAGGAAGAAAGGGAGCAGATAAAGCAAGGTGGTGCAACAACCTTAGAGGAAGGAAACAATGGAATTTTAAGATTCAGAGGCAGAGCCTATGTGCCTAAGGATCAAGAACTCAAGAAGTATATACTCGAATGTGCTCACACAAGTCAGTTGAGTATGCACCCAGGAATAACCAAGATGTACCAAGATTTAAAGAAGTTATTTTGGTGGCATGGAGTGAAAAGAGATATTTCTAGATGTGTGTCTTCCTATTTAGTTTTCCAGAAAATGAAGATTAAACATCAAAGACCATCAGGAATGTTACAACCCTTAGCTATTCTCGAATAGAAGTGGATAGTATTGTGATGGACTTAGTGGTTGGATTGCCAAAGACCAGAAAAGGTTATGATTCGATATGGGTAATCGTGGGTCGACTCACAAAGTCAGCACATTTCTTGTCGATCAACATAAGGTATTCATTGGAGAAGTTGACTCAGTTGTATGTCGATGAAATTGTCAGACCTCATGGTATACCTACCAATATTATCTCTAATAGAGATCCAAGATTCACCTCAAAGTTTTGGAGAAGTCTTCAAGAAGCAATGGGAACAAAATTACATTTGAGTTCTGCTTATCATCCCCAAATCGATGGTCAATCACAGAGGACAATTCAATCATTGGAAGATTTACTTAGAGCTTGTGCTTTAGAGCAAACTGGAAGTTGGGATGAAGTTTTACCATTGGTAGAGTTCACCTACAACAACAGTTATCATTCGAGTATAGGGATGGCACCCTATGAGGCTCTGTATGGGCGAAGGTGTAGAACACCTTTGTGTTGGTATCAGGATAGAGAGCGACTCACTATTGGACTTGATCTCATACAACAAATGACTGAGAAAGTCAAGATGATTCAGAAGAAAATGCGAATGGCTCAAAGTCAACAAAAGAGCTATACAGACAAAAGGAGGAAACCTCTTGAATTTAAAGAAGGAAAGCATGTGTTTCTGAAAGTCACGCCTATGATTAGGGTCGGCCGAGTTCTTAAGTCTAGAAAGCTTACTCCAAAATTCCTGGGACCCTACCAAATTCTTCGTTGGGTAGGTCTAGTTGCTTATCAAATAGCTTTACCACCATTTCTTTCAAATCTGCACAATGTCTTTCATGTATCACAGCTTCAAAATTATATTCCAAACCCTGATCATGTCATAGCACCTGACACAGTACAAGTAAAAGAGAACTTGACTTATGAGACATCACCTATAAGGATTGAGGATTGGAAGGTGAAGCAACTCAGAGGGAAAGACATCCCATTAGTAAAGGTGATCTGGAATGAAACAACTAGAGATGCAACTTGGGAGCTTGAAGACAAGATAAAGGAGCAATATCCATAATTATTCTAAGGTATGAAAATTTTGAGGACGAAATTTCTATTTGAAGGGGAGAGTTGTAACACCCCAAAAATTTATACTTTTATGATAAATAGTCATTTTTTAATATTTGTGATTTTTTTGAATTTTTTTAGATTTTTCTGAGAATGTGAAATATTTTAATATTATTTCTCGTTTTGCGTACAAACTGAGCAGAGCCTGGGAAATGAGATATTTTTTTCAAGAACCTTGATATGTGGAAACGTCGACGGGGGATCTTACTAAACCCGAGATTGGACATGATTTACGAGGTTTTAATTTTAACAGATAAAATAATAATCTTTGTGTATTTTATTATCCGCTAATAATTAATACTGACTTCTATCAACTATAACCATTGTCCATTGGATAATAGCATGTGTTAGGAATCCTATCACATTATCCTAATGTAATTCACTTTATGTCTAATCAAATCCACTTTAATTAAAAAAAATAATGTATTACAATCAAGCTTCTCATGGAAGCTTTGATCCCAAATGACTAAACTACCATAAGCTTGTAGGAGAAGCCATTCTCTCCCTCTCTCTCCCTTCATTGCCGCGGCACTTGGTGCCCTAGGAGAAGCAAATTTTTCTTCCCACACTTATTACTCTTCACCAAAATTTCACTCATTTTCTACTATCACTTTCTCTTTCTCTAATTTTCCTTTCAATTTTCTCCAACTTCTCTCTTCTTCTCCTTCACCCACTCCACGGTTTTGCAGCCCACTTTGGTAACCATTTTTCATTTTCTTACTTCACCATCACCATTTCTACACACTCCTTCTCATTCTCAACATTCCCTCTTTGAAGATTTTCTCTCAAATCTATCATCTTCACCATTTTCTTCCAAGAACAAAGCTTGAAGCTTTAAGGTAAAGCTTCCATTTTTCTTTCTTCTTCTTTTCATTTTTGTGTTCGTTAGCTACTTTAGTGACCAAGGATTCATGTTTTTCAATACTTTGTTGTTGATTTCATAAGTTTGATTTATAGGGTTTTTGGGAGTCCCAAAACCGAACCACCAAGAGCAAGCAAGGAGGTGATTTTCGTGTTCTTCCTTTAGGTAAGAGGGAAATTTACTCACTTCAACCATTATTGGTGGTGAGAAGACTTTTGTGTGGTTGTTGATGGAGAAATCCATATTGGATTGCTTACTTTATTTGATTGTTTTTCATGCTTGTGTGTTCTTGATTAAGATTAATAATGATTAGTTGTTTTGAATGCATTAAGGATGTTGGAATGCTTTGAAAATGTTGGATTTGATAAATGGAAAATTTGAGGGTTTACTACCCTATTGAGAGGCCACGATTTTGGTCATGAATTTTAAGGGTTTGAATTGATTATGTGTGAAATGAAACTTATGTAATTAGGTATTAAAAGATTGAGGCATGAAATGGAAAAAAAAAATGGAATCTTGATACCATAGGGAGGCCATAATCATAAAGGGATTTTTGAGTCCAAGTGATGTTTTTGTGCTTCTTTGGGAATTAAGGATTTAGAGATATGTAATTCATAATGAGATGGAAGAAATTGATTAAGTGACGAACATTAAGAGGGGCCACAGTTTTTAAGCGTTCTTTGACCCAAACTTTGTGAAACAAATCAAGACTTAGGAAATTAGGAATATAGGATCCATAATATGGAAATTGTGGTATGTGTTGAACCATATTTATAAAATGTTGATATTGAGAATGGATTGCATGATATTGTGAGTCCTTGTGTGGGACTAAGTGCTTGTTGATGATTAATTGATGAAATTGTGGCATGATGTTGTTGAGAATTAACTATATGTCGTTATACTATGTTCCATGAGGAATACCTTGTTGATGAATATGTATGATATGCATTGTTTTATGATGAACATATCATTGGTGAACATGCATGATGTAAATTGAGTCATCACACATTATGGTGTCCGTTGGACTTTGTTGAGAAGGCAATGTATGCCTAGGAGCTTGAATTACACCTTAGTGCGGGTGTGAGTAGACTAAGCGTGGGTCATAGTGGTTGACCTTGGGGGCGTCGGGGTGCCGGTGTCTCACAATAGACAGTGGTACCTCAACTGGGGCCGTGGGATAGACCGAAGCAAACACACCAATGATCCGGACTGATACGCTGTCCTATATCGCGATCAATTGTTAAGGTGCCATGTATAAGCCATGTTGCGCAAAATACTATTTTTCTGATGAAGCACTTTATTTTAAGGCTAACTAGATACTGGCATAATTCCTTGATCATTCTCTCTGAATGTTGATGGCATGATTCCTTGATCATTCTCTGGAATATCAATATTGAATGTTGATGTTTAGCTCCATGGAGTAGGATGAATTTTGGTACCATATGTATTTCTATTTCATTGTTCATGAAGAAGAGGAAGCATCGAGTTTCTAGTTTACGGCCCGACTCATAATTCATCTTGCATGAGTACATGGTGGTTAAACTATTAAATTGTCATTGCATTTCATGGGTAGTGACGGTGTCTTTAGCTATAATAATGATTTGATTGTTGTCCATTTGGAGTGTTAGGGATTTGTGGGATGACCTTTATTGCTTGGAATATCAATATTGTTTATCTTTTATTGCTCATTTATTTCAAACTATTACTTATTGTTATTCTTCTCTTCAATTTGCTTATTTTATTTATTATGATTGATGAATATGTGTGTTGTGATGCTATGTGGGTGCCAAGTGATAAACACATTGCGCACCATTCATGAAAAATGTTTTCTCATTGCCGTATTGGTAATGAATGTTCAAGTGTCTCACCTCTTTCTTGTATATTTAGTATTTCTATTTCATTTAAACTTCTTCAACGAGAAGACGTTCATGAAGAAGGAAGCACCAAAATTCATACTAGACGATCGAGTTTCCTAGCACCATTCATGAAAATCTATGTTAATTTCAAGAGAATTCAATTGCTTGAGGACAAATCAATCACACCTCTTCAATTCCGTGATTAATTGGGATCAATGTTCTAAGGATCACAAATCTCAATCTTCATTTATGTGATTAGTTTAGATCAATTAGTTCTAAGTTTTCACAAATCTCAATCTTAAACTAAGATCAAATTAGATCAACATAAATAGAATCACCATTCATGCATTCAAGATCAAGAAGAAGAAGAAAGAAGAAAAAGAAGAAGAAAAGAGGAATTCAATTACAAATCAAATACAATGCATCATCTCAAGAATCCAAACCACAATCTCTTCAAGAGTTCTAAATTGACCCAAAGTAGCTTAGCCCTCCATTACCATGAAAGGGAGCATCAAAATATACAAAACTATGAGAAACTTGAAGAAGCAAGAAGAAACTTAGAGAGAAATGAAGGAGAATTACATCTTGTTCATGATAAATGGTGCCTTTTATAGAAGTCTAAGCTAACAAAATGACAAAGGGAAGTGGGTGGATGAGTGGGTGAGTGAGTGCAGTGTTTGAGTGGATGGATTAGTGGGTTGGTTTAGTGGATTGGTTTAGTGGATGAGTGAGTGGAATGGTTGAGTGGTTGAATTAGTGAAAAATGCCAAAGGACTTTTGGTGAGTGGGAAATTATGGACATGAATGGGTGAGTGGATGGATTAGTGGATGAGTGGGTGGAGTGGTTAAGTGGTTGGATTAGTGTATGAGTGGATGAGTGGGTGAGTTAGTGGATGAGTGGATGAGTGGATTAGTGGATGGATGAGTGGATTAGTGGATGAGTGGATGGTTGAGGACGAAAATTTCGTGTCTGACTTGGAAGCCAAAAACGACCCACTATACTTCAGAATCACGAAAAGTGTTCTTCATGAAAGTTGTAGATCCTTGTCTTGGCTATAAAATGGATAGCTTGTTCGTCCAATTTGACTTCCTTAAGCCCAAGATATGTCCCAAATACCGTAGGTTACTCAAACCCAACTTCAGCACCTCTGTTCCGACTTGCAAGCTCAAAATGACCTACTAGACTTCTTTTTCTCAAAATGTGTTCTTCATGAAAGTTGTTTATTTGGATCTTGACTATCCACTATCCAAATTTCAGCCCATCTCCATTATTACATCTTGAGATATGATTTTATGAGTGATGTTCGGATTCTACTGACAGAACCCGTATTCTGACTTCCATGTAAACTTAGGTCCCTTAGACATCTGAATCAGACTTCGAGCTCCCATCAAAGTTGTAGAGCTTCCTCTTAGCTTTCCTACAAGGTAAAATTCATGTTCATCAGATATTAGGAACTCAAGTGATGGCCAAAATCGAAATGAGGTCAAATCTCAATAATGCTGGAAATATTCAATTAGGACCAAGAGCTCAAACTCACAAAATCATACCAAACTCAATCAATTAAGAATATGGAGAGTGTAAATGACTAAACATAAGGGTTTCTTAATGAATAAAATATGTGATTATCAAGCTTCTACTCAAAATTCGGTCGCTCCGATAGTGATTTCATCGGATGAGGAGGACCCTGAGGAGGATCCCACTACAGTTCCTTCTCGTCAGTCTTAAGGGCTGATACTGTCGGTGGCTACTGATGGCTATCTGTATATCTTTTTGGGAAGCTTGACGTTTTGCTAATTTGATACGATGTAAATTTGTAAACACTTTTGGGGTGGGTAAAGCCTTTTCTTTTTGTATATTTTGATGATGTAACTAAACAGGCTTGATGTATATATATACATATATATTGTGAATGTAAGGTTTTATCTCATGTCGACTTTTATTGTATCTATATTTATCATTATCTCTTCAATAAATAAATAAATAAATATTCACTCGTATCTTTAATTCCCGACTACTATAAAAATTAAGATGCAAATCGTTTATTCCTATATTAAGAATGAACCAGGTCTTAATCTATAATGTAACTATTTTCCGCATTTCATTTCGCTTTACTACGGTGTGACGTTCCTTCTTCTCCTAGAAAAAGGGGTGTTACATCTGTAAAGACTAGGACAAACTTGTCAAAACAAGAACGAAAGATCCTATTAATGAAATCCATGAATATGGCAAGACCATTCGTTACTTCGAATGGCATCACTTGATACTCGTAATGTATATCACGTTTGAAATGTTGTATTGGGAATATCTTCCATCTTCACACGAATCTAGTGATAACAGATCGAAGGACAATTTTGAAAAACACCACCGCTCCTCGTAGTTGATCCATCAAATCATCTGTCCTTAGAAGAGGATACTTATTCTTGATCGTGATCTTGTTCAACTATTGATAATCCACGCATAGGCGAGAAGTCCCATCATTTTTCTTGACCAACAGTACTGGGGCTCCCCATGGTGACACGTTAGGTCTCACGAATTGCTTCTCCAATAATTCCTCCAATTGTTTCTTGAGTTCTGCCAACTCTGATGGCGATATCCGATAAGGCACCATTGATATAGTACCAGCTCCTGGTACCAGATCAATGGTAAACTCGATTTCTCTTGCTGGTGGTAATCCTGGAATATCGTCAGGAAAGAATTCAGGAAACTCGTTGACTACTATAATATCTTTCACATTCTCTTCACTTTTGACCTCTAAGGAAGACAACAATATATATCTTAGGGCTCCTTCCTTCAAGCAAGCTTCGACTTGATTGGCCATTAGAAATCCAAAATTCTAAGTCTCAGGAAAAACTAAGGTCTTATTAGAACAATTTAACATGATATGGTTAGAAGATAACCAATTCATTCCTAAGATTACATTAATCTTTGAAAGAGACAAACATATCAAATCCACAAAAAAGATTTGATCCCTAACACAAATAGAGCAATTTAGGCACACTTTTGTAGTAATTACAGACTTATCAATAAGGATAGAAACACTTAAATCCTATGGCAATATAGACACAGATAATCTCAAATGATCCACACAATCACAAGCAATGAATGAATGGGTCGTTCCCGAATCATATAATACAGTTAAAGGATTACCTTCAATAGCACACTCCTCTATAATCAGATCCTCAGACTTGGAGGCTTCATCCCCGCTCATAGTACATACTTGCCCCCCTGTGCAACACCCACCGTAGGGTATCACATTTAAGACTAATCCTAATATAACTTACCTAAGTTGTAAAAGAATTAATCTTGTAAAAACACTAATTTTAAAATTTTTTTTGCTGAATAACAGATAATAAATAAAAACTTTAAACATAAAATGAAATTAAAACTAACACACCTTATATTACATTTTACAAACCTTGTTCACAAATAATTTACATAATTACACCCCCAAAAGTTATATATACAATTCACACCAAAAAAACTACTAAACTAGAACTCCATCAACTAAAGGTTCAAACTCTCATTGGGATCCTCCTCCTCCTCCTCCTCCTCAGTGTTGTCATCAAAGAAACCTGGCGGATACAACACACGCCTGGTTGGTGTCCTGGCAATTGACATCATGGATTCCTCGTGTGGAGTATAAGTATTATTATTCCTACTCCAAATCTCACGTATAGGCATATAAAACTCTAAACACACAGACACGTGTTGTGTCATGACAGGAGTACCATTCCTAGTACCTCTTAAAGTCAGAGTCAGATCCTTGGTATACACAAATCTTTCCATATCTAAGTTAACTCGCCAAGCATCAATTCCACCGTGGAATTGAACTGTGACAAACCCTAAAACATGACGCCTCGCCGCCATACTAAGCAAATACAGAAAACCAGCTACTGATAGTAAAATGATTTATCAACCTCCTCGCCTCCTCGGTCTTCATCAAATACATACAATACACAAATTCAATATAATAAAGAGGTGAGATCCTCTTTCATCATTACCAATGAGGCAGTATAGAAAATGATAGTAAAAGATACAGATACAAAATTTCTCATACAGTCATATCATATCGTATCATAGAAAACAGATAAAATAGGCATAGTTATCACACCAATATGTTGACTCGTTATGCATGTGTACAACGACCCAATTCCTACTCCGTGGAGCTAATCACAATTTTGGAGAGAATGATAGGGAGTACATGTCTGTATACAGTTAGCCTTAAATCATGTGTCATTTATCATATCATGGTGCGCAACATGGCTAATACAAGACACTCTCAACCATATCACGAAAAGAGTAGTAACTCTGTCAAGACCGTCAGTGTGTTTGCAAAGGATACCACGACGTAGTGGTGCTACCAACTGGCCACATATGACATTCCACACCCCGACGTCTCCGAGATCACTGAAGATCATAACTACGCAATTCTCACCTGCACAAAGGTGTAATTTCCATCTCCTAGGCCAATTGCCTTACTTGACATGCTTTTTCACGCATGATGTATGATTCAAAAATACATACAACCATTATTTTACGGTATTTCACAAATACGCGTCATTTCTTGACAGTATCACTTTTCAACATAACGGGCCCCACCACGATAGCCCGACAGTCAACTGCTGTAATTTCCAATCGCGTGAACATTTTATCGCATTTTTGAAACAGTGTGACGTTTTTCTTACGTTTTCAAATTACACAATATTTTTCAACATTTTCGCAAACGCATAATTAATTTCCAACATTTTTAAATTACATAAATATTTTTAAACGTTTTCTAAATCACATAAATATTTTCAAACGTTTTTAAATCACGTAGAGGTTTTTAAACGTTTTTTCAATTGCGTAATAATTTAAAATCATTTCTCAATCACGTAACATAAAAATCAATTACGTAGCTTAAAAATAGTAATTTCTAAATTGCGTAATGGTTTTCTAGCATTTTTCACTTACATAAAATATTTTTTTAAACTTTCTAAATTTATTTTATAAAATTCTTGTATATATATATATATATATATATATTTTGGCCTTCCTGAAAATATTTTCATTCTAAAAATCCTTAACGTATTATTTTCTATGATTCTTTTCAAAAATTTGATTTCTTTGATTTAATTAAATAATATAGCTTACTTACTAATTTAATTCCTACCATTAAATCCATTTTCCTTTTTCTACTAAAAATTCCTTAACTCTAATTCTTGTAACTAATTATCAAAATCCACACTAGGTAAAATAATTTAGGGCTTAAAATAACACACTTTGGTGTGTTGGCCAAAAATTAAGTTTAGGTTCCATATTCAAACTTAATCATTTTTCACCACCAAAATCCTTTACAAAACCATTTTTCATCATCAAAATCCTTTAATCCAATTTTTATCCTTAAAATCATTAATCCATAACTTAGGAATTAATTTAAATCATCTTGTTTCCTTTGTAGTAGTCAAAACCATGAGCCTCCCCTAGGTTCTTTGGAACTTTCATACAATTTTCCTCATCATACAACTCATATTTTACTTTTAACAATAATCATCATGCTACCATAAGCATATAAACAAGCATATAATCAAGTAAACAAGCATGTAATCTAATAAACAAGCATATAATCAAAGCTTAAAAATAAACTAACCATAAATAAAGCAAGCTTAAACCATACAAGTGAATAAATCCTTATGGATTTTTCACCACAAACAAGGTCATCTCCTCACCACCAACATATGGTTGATGAGGCTAATCTCCCTCTTATCTTAAGGAAGACAAAACTCCTTCTTGCTTGATCTTCTATGGATTTCGTGTGGCTCCAAAGGAAAACCCTAACAAACTTAAACCAACCAAAGTCACAAACAAAGCTTGAAGAAGAGAAACCATGGAACAATCATGGTTTAGAAACTCAAAAACCAACTTAGAAACAAAGAAGAAGAACTTTTACCTTGAAATCTCAAGAACACTAACTTGTAGAAAAGGTAGTAGATGAAGGATTTTGCTTAAGTCTTCAATATAGAAGTGTCTTAGAATGATGTTTAGGTGTAGGAAATAAGGTTGGATGAAATTTTAGAAGCTTGGATGGTGGTCATGAGTGCTTGGCCGAATGGTGTCCTTGGAGGAGAGAAATGAAGTTTTTTTTTTGCTAAGTTAGAAAATGAAAAGATGAAGAGAATAGCTTAGGAGACAAAGGTGATATAATTGTGATGGATAGTCTATCCTAGAGCTTGTTGCATGGAGTTCCTAACATGCAGGGAATTAATTGCATGGTCAATCAAGGTGCAAAATCAAACACATGTCATCAAGTCATGCTTTGGTCAACATTTGATGACTCACTAACTTTTTGAATGTCCTAGAACTCCTTCATTGCCGTGGAAGTCCACGCAAATTACTATCCAATAATTGTTTTAATTTGTGACTATTTAAGCTTAGGTTAGCTTACTAATTCATCTAGCTTAGTAACTAATTTAAACAAGTCATTTTTGTTGACTTATTACCATTGGTTAATTTTTATGACTAGCCACCAAATTTGACTTCTACTATCTAGTGACACATGGCCATCACATGACTAGTACCTAGCTAAAGCTATAAAAATTTATTACTGATAGAATAAAATTACGGCTCACAAACCGATAATTATTATACAGTGAATAATAAATTCACAGTATAAGAAAAAATTAGTAACTGTATCCAATTTCGGATTTAGTAAGATCCCCCGGCCCCGCATCAACAGTACAAAATTTTCTGACCAATAAAATTTTTTAGTGTTTCCGGGCCCACCGTGGGTCTCACAGACGGCCTAAAATATTACTAAAATATTTTTATTCTCAGAAAAATCTAGAAAAATTCTCAAAAATCACAAAAATTAGAAAATTAATATTTATGTAGAAAAAATGAAAATCTGGATGTTACACCCTGCCTAAGGTCTTGCAGTACGGACATTGCCCATAAAGGGTTCCGTCTTCAGTTGATTGCAGTCCCTTGAAAGATGTCCAGGCTTTCTACATTTAAAGCATATAATTCCCTTAATTGTGCAATCTTTAGTCAAGTGGTCCTTTCCACACTTAAAACATTTAGATAAAGATGTCCCGGCTTGACCAAACTTATTGCCACCAGAACCACCCCCATAAGATTGTTACTGAATCTGATTTCCTAATGGTCTAGCATATGACTTTTGTTGATAACGATTGCCACCGCTACTCTTTCCCCTTTAGAACCGAGCAGGTCCAAAGTTCCAGTTTCTCGTATCACGGTGTTGACCTATGTAATGCCCCTTTTTGGAGAGGGAACATCACACCAAACCACGAAACAGAAACAAAATATAAACTAAGACCCAGTTCATTATACATACATAATAGCCTATTCATTTGTAAACGTATAATAATTTGGTGAATTCTTTTTTTTTTGTAAGGAAATGATAAAACATAATTATAGCAGAAATTAACATGAGAAGTAAACCATACATTTATACATCATACATATATATATACTTATATCATACTTGTTTAGATATATCAACAGTTATACAAAAGAAGCAGAAGCTTTACATGCCCCAAAATGATTACACATACACAGCCAACCAAAAAGACAAAACATCAAGCCCCCAAAAGATTTTCAAATAGCCATCAGCGGCTAAAAACAATATCAACCCCTAAAGCAGATGAGAAAGAACCGTGGTTGGATCCTCCTCAAGGTCTTCCTCGTCAGAGGAAATCCTCATCGGAGCAGCCAAATTATGAGCTGGGGCTCGTGCAGAGGATAAGAACAAATCCTCTTGTGGAGTGTAGTAATGATCACCCCACATATCACGTATGGGTAAGTAAAACTCTAAATATAAGTGTGCATTAAAAGAAAAGACAGGCGAATCATGACGACCCCATGCCAGAGACACAATCACGTCTCCGTGGTAGATGCAATGATTCGTACTCAAGTTAATGAGCCAACAGCCTGGACCTCCATGAAAAGACAATATCACATAACCCAAAAAGTCACGCGGATGGGACACCATGTCCAAATAGGTAACTAATCAAAGTTAGGCCAAAAGCCAGGGAATTCGTGCACTTCCCTTTCCTCACTAATGTATTCAGAGAAACACATAAATAAACAGAATAGTAGAAATACAGAAAAGAGATTAGACATCCTACATTCAATACCAATTATGGCAGTAAGAAACAAAACAATGCAAGACACCCACATAGCATAGCAGAAATAATAATCAGCATCAAGATTCAAATAGTAGACAACTTAACAAATCCAGGCAATTATAACATCAATAAAACAACAGTTCCACTCATCATATAAATAAATGCCAAATAATATGTGGACTTGCTATACACGTGCACATGGCACCAAAATCCTACTCCATGGAGCTAGACACAAACATTGAAGAGAATAATCAAGGAGACATGCCAGTATCTCGTCAGCCTAAAATCAAGTGCTTTCCAAAAAATCAATAATTTGCGCGACAAGGCTTTATACACGACATTCTTCATAAGATTGTGATATAGGACAATGTCTCGGTCTGGATCGTCGGTGCATTTGCATCAGTCTATCCCACGGCCTAGAGGAGCCACCAACTATCCATTTGTGAGATACCCCCAAGGTCAACAAATATGACCTACACTAGTCTATTCGCACCTGCACTAAGGTGTGATTCAACTCCTAGGCACAAAGTGTAACACCCTCCTCAGGGTATCACATTTCCGACTCCCAACTCATAATCTGTAAAGAAGTTCATAAAAGGTTTGAGTTATAAAAGATGAGTTTTAAAATTTCTTATTACAGAAACATAAACTTACTGAAATCCATAAGTATTACTGAAAATATATTTAAACTAATTAATATACAATATTGACACCAATTAATATTTAACAATTTAAAGAGAAATATAAAACTAATAGACTCTCTTTTAACAGTAGCAAACCTCATCACGAGTCTTACTTAATAGCACGGTACAACACTAACGGTAAAACTTAACATACTTATTCCTTCTTGTATCCATCTTGATGCATCAGACATCTGTTCCTTGTTCCCACTGCACACTATCGAATCCTGAATGGCTACTCCTCAATATTGTCACCAATCTCAGAGTATTTACCACCCGTCATGTCTAAGACAACTCGTTCCATCTATTATATAATTTTTACAACACAAGCCCAACTAAACAATATAACAAAGAGGTGAGATCACCTATGCCAATACCAACATGGTAGCACAGAGTAATACAAACAGCATACCAAACAGATATATCATATCGTAATTCCAATCAACATTATTTATTGCAATAAATACAATAACTAATAATTACCATCATGCCATTAACATTATTATCATCACACAATAATTACCACAATGCCATCACATTATTATCATCATCATCATCCAAGTATTTCAACAGTTCAATTATCATAACCAATGGTCAATAATAATACATATGTTATGCATGTGCACATAGACTCAATGTTCATACTCCATGAAGCTAATACTTAGTTCAGAGAAGTTGATCGAAAAGATCTGTCGATACCACATGCCTCAGACCACGTAATATAATCCTCATTTTGATTTTGCACATCTAGCATATACACGATAGTCTTTATCAGATCTTGATTAAGAATAGTGTCTCGGTTAGGATCATCGATGTGTCGCATCGATCTAACCCACAGTATAGAAAAGCTGCCAACTGCCCATGTAGGTGACCCGCACCCCGATGCCCCCAAGTTCAACAAGTGACTTACATTACGCATATCGCACCCACTCAAGAGGTGTACGTCTCTCCTAGGCAAATAGTCATATCCAGTCCATCGGACCTTTTCAATGCATGTTTAATGCACCAATGTCAATCATAGGCAAAATTTAATATTTTCCCATAGAGTGTTCATACACTAATTCTTGCATATAAAATGCACCATTCTCAGTTCAAATTTCATAATCTCATGATCAGGGTCCACACATTGGCCCAACAGTAATCATACTATATTTTTAACAGCAAAATCATATTATCGCATTTTTATAGTCACAAAACACTTTCGTCGTGTTTTCACAATTGCGCAATATTTCTGTTATGTTTTCACAATTTCGCAACAATTCTGTTGCATTTTCCAATTACGTATTGATTTTTCAACGTTTTCTCAATCACGTAAAAATATTCACATGTTACTGAAATCGCATAGCGATTTTCCACCATTTTCACAATCGCATAACTTAAAAATCATTCTTTTAAGTCGCGTAAACCATTTTCCATCATTTTCAAAATATTTAAACGATTTCCAAATCGCATAGAAATATGTCAACATTTTTCAAATCGCGTAGCTTAAAAATCACGTTTTTAAGATACGTAAAACATTTTTCACCATTTTACAGTCACGTAAAATATTTCTCAATATTCCAAACATTATTTTGGACTTTCAAACAAATCAATATCATTTCCAACATCATTTTTCACATTTCTCCTTTAAGAAAATCTTTACTCAAAATAATATGACTTTTCACATTATTTTCCATATTTTCTTATTCAAGAAAATCCTTTTCACAATATATTCCACAAATTCACAATTCCATTGAATTAAATCAATGTTTCTAACTTTAAAAATTACTAACGCCCTCCAAAACCCAAAGGATGAGTTACACGTTAGAAAATACCAAATCACTATTATATTCTCCATTTTTCTCAAATAAATTCAAAAATCAATTCTTTTCAAAATAAATTGAGGTTTAAACGCTTTCAACCTCTCTTTTCCATTCATATACGAAAATCTCATTTTCTCAAGTGATAAAACACTCTGATTCCCTTTCCAAATTCCTTATACTAAATCAATTATATTTCCATTTGAAAAATCACTTTGTTTCATCAAAATCAAGGCATTACAAGCCTTCCAAAACTGTGGTACATGGTTATTGAAACCATCAAATATTTTTCCTTCTAAGTCAATATGGTTTTACACAAACAGGACCATTAAAAATTCTTCATAAAAACCGTGAGCACTTGGTCTTTGAAATCAAATCATTTGTTCATTTTTCATTTTCACTTTCTTTGCAAATCTATTTTCACATTCTTTGCAAATCCATTTTCACTTTCTTTGCAAATCCTTAAAATCATCAACTCATTGCTCTTTTCATTTAAAACTCATGATACTTAAAATATTTTTATTCAAAAATGTCCTTGAGTTCCATTAAATTCCATTCTTGTTTTTACACAAAAAAATAAATAAAAATTCTTCTCAAAACCGTGAACACTACTTCTTGAAAACAAACCCTTTGTTTATTTTCCATGCTTCTCTAATCATCCAATTTTATCATTCATGAAAATATTAATTTGTGAACACCTATTTTGAGGTGTCTTGGCCGAAATTCCTCTTGGTCTTTGGAACCAAAAATTGTTTTCTTTTTCATCATCAAATCATGACATACATATACATATTTCATCATAAATACCACAAGCATGCCATAATCAAAAGCAATAAATCATGCAAATCATACTAAGCATGAACAAAAAAATCAAACACATAAACACCCACAAATAATTACATGACCATGGATATGAATCCTCACATGGATTCACCATCCATCAAATATAAGACCATCTCTCACCACCATACTTGGTTGGTGAGATGGATCTCCCTCTTACCTCTTGAAGAACCTCAAAAGCTCCTTGTTTTGCTTCTTTTTCCAAGTCCTTCACCACCAAGGACTTTTCAAATACAAAACAAAACACACATAATTAATATATATATAGGACTTGAATAAGAAAACCATGGATTAAAATCATGGTTAGAACCTTGAAAATAAAAAAAAAGTGAAGATTAATAAACTTCACCAATAAAGCTTCAATCTTTAGCTTGAAAAACAAGGTTGAAGATGGACGATCTAGAGAAAGTCTCCAACATGAAAGTTGCTTAGAATATCATGTAGATTCAAGATCTATGGTTGGATGAAATTAAAAGAGATTGGATGGTGATTTTGGGTGGTATGGCCGAATGGTTCCTCTTGAAGAACAAGGTTGGAGTTTTTGATTTTTGTGAAAGAAAGGCTTCTTAGACTTGGTTAAGATAAAGAATGAAGTGAAAACACTTAGTTTTCCTTCCTACCAATTTCGTAGAGCTCCATGGAAAAATCCCTAAAAATCATAAACAAATGTTAAAATCAATAACAAGTGTAGAAATAGGTAAACCATGGTTCAAGCATGGCTTAGAAAATTAAAACTTGAAGTTTGGGTGAAGAGATAAGAACTTTACCCTTTATGATAGAAACTTTAAGCTTGGATTTGAAGCTCAAGATGAATGATTTTGTGAAAACTCATAACTAGAGATGTTCTTAGAATAAGGTAAGGATTCAAGAAACTAGATTGGATAAAATTTTTGAGTGATGGAGGGTATATTTGATGATCATGGCCATGTGCTAGCTTGAAGGAGAAGGAGAGAAATTTTTCTAAGAGCTTTAGGCTTTTGGAAATGATCAATAATGATCAAGAATGGCAATAATGGTAATGAAACACTTTTCTATGGTCTTAAGCCACCAAAAACTGTCCCCCCTCCATGCTTTCTCTTAAGAGTGCAAAATGATCAATAATGATCCATATTGACTAAAACAACTAATAATGATATTCAAACTTTTCCTTTAGCTTCAAAACAACACAAAAATTGTCCCCCCTCCATGCATTATGCATTCATAAAGTTGTCATCTTTTCTAGCCACCATTTAGAGCAATTTAAGCCATTGATTAGATCAATGGTTAGGATTAAGGTAGACTTTTGATTAGAAGACTTAATCTAGGTCATTAGATCTTTCCTCCTTGAAATCCTAGCCATTAGATGCATCTCCAAAATGAAGGGTCAAGATTACTCCTTCTTACTTTCAATCCAAGGGTCATAATTAGTCATAGCCAATTTAGAATACCAAATCTCCACCATTGATTAAATCCAAATCTAATGGTTATAAATGATCCATCTCCACCGTTGATTAAATCCAAATCCAACGGTCACAAATGGTCCTAGCCACTTTGTAAGACCAAATCTCCACCCTTGATTAATTCTTCATCCAATGGTTATAAATGTTCATAGCCATTTTACTAGATCTATTCTACACCGTTGATAAATCGACAGTTGATATTCAAAGCTTCAAAAATTAAACTTGCTTCCTATTGGTCCGTCAAAAGTTGTCATAACCATTAATGTTGACTTAGCAGTACAATATTTATTTTTATCTGCTATAACCCCACGAAAGAATATATTTACTGTATTTTTATCGCCCGATAATTAAATACAGTACAAAACACAGTAAAAGAAATTTTCTAAAACTGTTTTCAGATTCAGGTTTAGTAAGATCCCCTGTCTCCGTCTCAACAGTACAAATTTTTCTATGCGTAGAAAAATTTTTACTTTGTGGGACCCACCTGGGCCCACCTAAAGCCACCTGGGCCCACAAACAACCCAAAAACAATCAGAGAAATATAAAAATTTATAATCATCCACAAAAATCACAAATATTAGAAAACATATGAAAATCAAGTCAGATTGTTAAAAATAATTAACAATCAAGAAAAATAAATACATAAAGATTTCCTCCGGCCCGAAAATTATTATTTTCTTGACACGGAGTAAATCACTCAAAACGATCAAATACGCTGACGGAATACTCAAAATAATTTTATAGTACATAGAAATTACTAAACAGTAGAATTCTGTTCACTGTCAAAATTACTATCTAGTAGATAGGAAATTTGGGGTGTTACACAAAGCCTTACTTCGACAATGCATGATGACTCAATGCATATTCATGTATATTTAGCAATGATATACTTTCCCATAACATGTCACAATTTGGCCAAGTTAAACATCTACAGATTTTTGGTCCTACTCATGGACCCATAACAACGCATTATCAAGTTCTCAAATGTGATAATACACTTTTCAGGTTTATTATGAAATTTCAATTTAATTCAACATTTCTTATGAAATCTTTCTCTAGAGGAATTCTCTTGCAATTCTCATTCAATCTTTATTTCTCTTGATTTGCTAAGTTCTTTACTTAAATTTAATCATATTCACTTAATAAATTATTCTAAGGTTCTCTAAGTCTCACAAACACTCTTGTTCTTTTCTTAAGTCTAAAATCACCCTAGGTCATCAAATAAATTTATTTCCTTCATTCCTTCCATCTTATGAATCCATAATAACTTTATAAATCACCTAATCACCTAAGCCTTAGCTTGATGCATAAATTTTAGCCAATATGAACCTTGAGGCTATGACCACCCAAAGACAAGAGTCCAACCAATTTTTTCATCACATTGTTAGTTACTTAATACTTAATTACTTAAGTTTCAAAGTTACACAAAAATTAAATCTTGAACCATAAAAGGCCCTAGAGGCTGTAAGCCTCCCAAGGGGTGAGAACCCAAAATTTTCCATATATCAATCCAAGCAATCTCATATAAAATCCATAGCCATCAAGACATACAATAAAATCAATAGATCTATACAAGTCAAAATAAATATAAAATCATGAAGAACAACATAATAGAAAGAGCAATCCCACATGGATTCCTCATCAACAACACCGAAAACGTTTCCTCACCATGAAGATAGGTTGAAGAGGATCATCTCTCTCTTACCTATAGAAGACAATATAAGGAAGCAAGCTTCTTGATCCCTTTGTTGAAATTTTCGTCCTACACCTTCAAGAAAACCCTAAGGTGAGCAAACTTTTAAAATCTTCACTCAAACCATGAAAAGAGGAGTCCTTGGTGACATAGGTGACCAAGAAAAACGAAAAAGAGAATAAAAGAAAAAAAATTCAAGAACTTTACCTTAGAGCTTCAAGTTAAGGCTTCAATGGTGGAAGATGGAAAAGAAAAAACTAGGGGATGATTACTAAGGAGAAAAGTCTTAGGATGATGAGAGGAAGCAAGAAATGGAATTAGTTTAGCAAGCTAATAAAGATAGCCCCCAAATGGTGTTGGTGCCGCGGAGAAGAGAGGAAGAGAGGAAGAGAGAAAAGTTTAAGAGAAAAGATGAAGAAAGAAGAAAGGTGATAGCTTTTGGTGATTTCAAAGTTAGAAATGAAAAGTGAAAAAGTGAAAAGCTAATTTTTGGCTCCAAAATGGGCCTCATTGTCGTGGACCCAAGGGAAAGAGGTGAGGGAAAATTGCTTTTAGAAACTTAGTAAAATTGGCTTCCTTGAGAAACTTTGTACAAAGTTTCTTTGAGAAGCTTTGTTAACTTTTAGCAAAAGTCAACATGATGTGACATAAAGTTGACACTCTTAAAAATATGACAAGCATTTTAATATAAGTTATTATCCAATAGACAAATGTTGCAGTTAAATAGAAATCAGTATTTATTATCCAACAGATAATAAATTGTACAATAATTTTTATTTATCAGATAAAAATCTCAAAAAACGTAAACCTCAAAACTGTACCTAACCTCGGGTTTAGTAAGATCCCCTATCGATGTTTCCACAGTTCAAGGTTTACTAGCCTCGAGGAAAATATTTTATTTTCCAGGCTTTGCTTAGTGCGCATGCAAAACGAGGAATATATTAAAATATTCAATGTTTCCGAAAAAATCCACAAAAATTTAAAAAAATCACAAATATTATAAAATGACTATTTATCATGAAACAAACAATTTTTTAGGGTGTTATAATCTAGCTCCTCAATTTTACGACATTTATTTAATAGTGTTAGGAACTGATCGATTCCCAATGGTAATACTACCCTCTTTAAGTCATGCCTCAGACCTTCCTCAAATTTTTGACATTTCCATTGTTCATCAAGCTGCAATTGGAAGTCTCTCAATAATTTTGATAAGCTCTCGAACCTTGCAGCATACCCACTCACAGACAGTACTCCCTGCCTCAAGCCAAGGAATTCCATCTTCTTAACATGTTTAACACTAGCTGGGAAATACTTTCCCATAAATCTTTCCTTGAAGAGTTCCCATGTTACAACTCTCCCTTCAACTTTTAACTGTAACACCCTAAACTTTCCAAAATATTTGATAATAATTTTGACAGTTAACAGAATTCTACTGTTTAGTGATTTCTGTGTACTGTAAAATTATTTTCAGTATTCCATCAGTACATTTGATTATTTTGTGTGATTTACTCCATGTCAAGAAAATAATAATTTTCAGGCCGGGGAAAATCTTATGTAATTTAATTATTACTGTTAAGTCTTAATTATTTACGTAATCTGATTTGATATTTGTACATTTTCTAATTTTTATGATTTTGTGGATGATTATAAAATTTTTATATTACTCTGATTATTTTAGTGTTATCCGTGGGCCGTCTGTGGGCCTAAGGGGGGTGTACGTGAGCCCAGGTGGGTCCCGAAAATTGAAAATTTTTCTACAGCTCAAAAAATTCTACTGTTGAGACGGAGACGGGGGATCTTACTAAACCTGAATCCAAAAACAGTTTTTAAAATTTTCTTTTACTGTGTTTTGCACTGTATTTAATTATCAGGTGATAAAAATACAGTAAAAATATTATTCGTAGGGTTATAGCAGATAAAAAAATAAATATTGTACTGCGTAGTCAACATTAGTGGTTTGGATATCCACCATTGATTTAATCAACGGTGGAGATTTGGTCTTGATTTAATCAACGATGGAGATTTAGTCTTATAAAATGGCTAGGACCATTTATGACCCTTGGATGTAAAGTTTGAAGGAGTAATCTTGACCCTTCATTTTGGAGACACATATAATGGCTAGGATTTCAAGGAGGAAAGATCCAATGGCCTAGATTAAGTCTTTTATCTAAAGGCGACCTAGAACCTACATTAATCCTAACCATTGATCTAATCAATGGTTAAGGATGCTTAAAATGGTGGCTAATTATGATGGTCACTTATTGAATGCATAAGGAGAGTGCATGAGGGGGGGATAGTTTTGAAGAAGCTAATAGCTATAGGAAGGTTATCATTCATGCAATTATTCATTCTTGTCTCCAAAATTATCAAGAACCAAAACATAAAAATTTCCTCTCCATTTCTCTCTAAGCTTAGTTTCAGCCAAGCACTCTAAGTTTACCTTCCACCATTCTTTAATTTCAAACAACCATATTTCTTGAATTTATACCTCATTCTAAGACACTTTGTAGTTTACACCAAGTTCTAAATCTTCCATCTTCAAGGACTTTTCTAACAGCAAGTTCTAGGGTTTTTGAGGTGAAGTGTAAGGAAACTTCATTTCTTATCTCTTTTTCATGATCTAAGCCATGTTTGATCCATGGTTCCCCTAGTTCAAGCTTAATATACTAACATACTAGTGTTTTGTTTTGTATTTGAGAAGCTTTTGGTGGTGAAGGACTTGGAAAAAGAAACAAAACAAGGAGTCTTTGAGATTCTTCAAGAGGTAAGAGGGAGATCCATCTCACCAACCAAGTATGGTGGTGAGAGATGGTTTTATATTTGATGGATGGTGAATCCATATGAGGATTCATATCCATGATCATGTAATTATTTGTGGGTGTTTATGTGTTTTGATTATTTGCTTATGCTTGATGTGCTTTGCATGATTTATTTATGCTTGCATGTTTAGTATGATTTTTATTGCTTTTATGGTATGCTTGAAAAATAATATGTTTGATTATGGGTGATGTATGCCAAAAAATTGTTGGAAAAGAAAATAATTTTTGGTTCCAAAGACCATGAGGATTTCGGCCTCTACACCTCAAAATAGGTGTTCACAAATTAATATTTTTATGAATAGTAAAATTTGATGTTTAGAAAAATAAGGAAAATAAACAAATGGTTTGTTTTCAAGAAATAAGTGCTCACGGTTTTGGTGAGAAATTTTAATGGTTTTGTTTATGTAAAACCATGAATGGAACTTAGATGATTTAGAAGGAAAAATATTTTGATGGTTTCAATCGCCATGTCCACGGTTTTGAAGGCTTGTAAATGCCTTGATTTTATGAAACCAAGTGATTTTCAAAGTGGAAATATAATTGATTTAGTACAAGAATTTTGGAAAGGGAATCAAAGTGTTTTATCACTTGAGAAAATGGAATTTTCGTATATGAATAGAAAAGAGAGGTTGAAAGTGTTTGAACCTCAATTTATTTTAAAGAGGATTGATTTTTAGAATTTATTTGGAATCATAAAGAATACGTTGGTGATTTGGGATTTTCTAACGTGTAACTCATCCTTTGGGTTTTGGAGAGCGTTAGTAAATTTTAAATTAGAAACATTGATTTAATTTAATGAAATGGTGAAATTATGAAATATATTGCGAAAAGGATTTTCTTGAGTAAGAAAATGTGGAAAATAATGTGAGAAGTCATATTATTTTGAGAAAGGTTGAAATGGAATTTTTGAAGCTTCAGAAATATTTTACGAAGTTGAAAAATGGTGAAAAATGATTTACGTAACTTAAAAACATGATTTTTAAGCTATACGATTTGAAAAACGTTTAAATATTTCCACGCGATTTGAAAAACGTTAAAATATTTCTACGCAATTTAGAAAGCATTTAAATATTTTTACACGTTTGAGATATTGTTGAAAAATCACTACATGTTTTAAAAATGGTGGAATATTTTTACGAGATTGATGAAAACATTGAAAAATGGTGGAATATTTTTACATGATTTAGAAAATGATGAAAAATCACTACGCAATTCGAAAGCGCGACAAAAGTGTTTCACGACTATAAAAATACGATAATATGATTTCACGATTGAATATACAGTATGATTACTGTTGGGCCAGTGTGTGGACCCTGATTATGAGAATATGAAATTGTGAATTTGAACTGGCATTGGTGCATTTTATATGCATGAACTAGTGTATGGATACTGTATTTGAATTTTGGCTATGATTGGCATTGATGCATTGAACATGCATTGGAAAGGTCCGATGGACTGTATGAGGCTATTTTCCTAGGAGAGACGTACACCTCTTGAGTGGGTGCGATATACGTAGTGTAAGTCACTTGTTGACCTTGGGGGCAGCGGGGTGCGGGTTGCTTACATGGGCGGTTAGTAGCTCTTCTTACCGTAAGTTAGATCGATGCAACGCACCGATGATCCTGACCAAGACTTTACTCTTAATCAAGATTTAGTAAAGACTGTCGTGTATATGCTAGATGTGCAAATACAAATGAGAATTGTAGCACATGGTCTGAGACATGTTGGTATAGACAGATCTTTCGGATCAACTTCTCCGAACTGAGTATTAGCTCTATGGAGTAGGAAATTGAGTCTATGTGCACATACATAAATCTGAACATTTATATCTGTATGATATAATAATTGAAGAATATTGGCTATGACAATTGTTTTGTTGAGGAATATTGGATGATGATGATGATAATAATGTCATGGCATTATTGTAATTATTATTATTTTATACATTATGATGGTGACATAATTGTAATTATGGTATGATATATCCGTATGGTATGCTATTTGTATTATCTCTGTGCTACCATGTTGGCATTGGTGTAGGTGATCTCACCTCTTTGTATATTATTTTGTACTGTATTTATATTTGGTAAAGACGTTGAGCAAGGCATAGAACAAGAGGGTGAAGAAGAGCAGGTTCCTATGGAAGAAGCGGAGTTTTGAGAGGATGACATCATGACCTAGTTTCTTCGATTACGTGAGACTACAATTCCACGGTGGAGCTGGAGCATGGAGGACTATTCCCAATGAGAGGGGACTTATATATCAAGTAAATCTAACGGTCAACATGAGCCAGGAATTTCATGGAGATCTGTTCGTTTCCGTAACTATATATGTACATGTCAAATTTTCGCTGTCAATCAGGCACTATTGGGATACTAGGTATTACGTCCCAACGGAAATTAGTATTGTGTCATATGCTCGGATACCTATCCATAGAACTTCGCATCAAGTCGGATTCCTACCTGCTGAGGAGTCTGAGAAGGACCCGACTGAGGGTTCTGCTGTTTAGTTAGACTTGGGCAAGTCGTTTAAATATTTAAGTATGTCAACTACTTTTGAGACTTGGTCTGTATATAAAAAATGTCGACAGTACTTCTGTAATGTATGTGATGTAAATTATGTGTGATGTTGTATAATATTTCTATTTTTCGCTAAGTTTATTTATCGATATTAAAGAGCAAAAAATTTTACAACTCGTATTTTTATCACAACATCATATTTTATGAACTTAGGGATAATTTGGTAATTAAGTAACATAAATGTGGCATCCTATGGTAGGTTTTACACTAACAGTCTTCAGGCTCCTGCCCACCAATCTTCACCATCTCCTACCAACATAAAGGTTGCATAAGTGACCTTCATTTCGTCAGTACAACTCATACCTCTTAATATTTTCTCCAACTCTTTGATCCAAAGATTGGCCTTCTCTAAATCAAATTCTTCGTTGAACTGTGGCAGATTATTTTGGTGAAACTCTGACAAATTCTGAGTTTTCGCAGTTGCTTCCTGTTGTTGAGCAGCTCTTTGATTTTATTGCACGATGACGTCTGCCATCCTTTGCATTGCCTCTGCAGTCGCAGCCATACTTTCATTCTTATGTGCCGCATTCATACATCCACCTCGACCTCCAGCCATTGTTTTCTCCGAAATCAAACTAAACAATACAAAATAAAAGTCAAGAACAAACATTTCAAACAACATTGTTTCCTTTCGGAAACCAAACATAGAGAATCACACAACACAAACTAGACAGACCTAACCACAAACCCAAAAGACTCTAACATGGGCTCTGATACCAACTAATGTAACACCCTCCATAGGGTATCACATTTTTATATTAATCATTACCACATTACCCTAAGTTATAAAATAATATATATTATAATATAAATACGAGTTATAAAATTTCTTAATGTTGATAATATAACTTACCAGAATATAAAAATACCAAATAGTATCACTAAATAATTTACATCATATACATAACATAGGTACTAATAAACTTGAATATATACAAATGAAGTTCTCAAAAAAAAATAATAACCATTACTATAACCACTACAACTAGCCCAAGTATACACACCTATGGAGAAAAACCCTCAAATGGATCTTCCTCAGGATCTTCCTCTGTCTCCTCAAAAGATAAAAACCCGGGGTGATAGGTAGTACCACGGACAAGAGTCCGGGCGGATGACACTACACTGACTTCCCTAGGGGGTAACGACCACCCCAAAATTGTTTGATGGACAAAGGAAACTCTAGGTCTACATACACATCAACAAAAAAGAAAGGAACTCCGTGATAGATCCTACTTAGAGATACTGTCAACTCTTCAACATAAATAAGACCCTCCTCATTAGGGCTGAGACGCCAGGCTTTAGCACTATTACTAAACAGCAGCCTCACATAACCAAAGAAATTAGGTCTCGACGCCATTAACTCAGAAATCAGTGCAAACAAAAGGAATCTGATCTTCACCACCTTCCTCACCATCTTTACCGAATATAAATACAATGTAGAAATAACATATAGAGAGGTGAGATCACCTACACCAGTACCATCATAGCAGTAGAGAGACAGGAATGACAGTAATATCATACAAATATAGCAAACAATGAATATAGTAATGACATCAAGCATTAATCAAAATTAACAAATAAAATATCACAAATATATATATATACAGACTATGCACATGCGTACTGACCCAATTTCCTACTTCATGCAGCTAAACACAAATTGGAGAGGATGATCTAGAAGATCTGTCTGCATCTCGGCTGCCTTAGACCAAGTGCTATAATTTTCATCATTAGTGCACATTAGGCATTATACGTGACACTCTACGTCCAAATCTTGATTAAGAATAGTGTCTCGGTCCAGATCGCGGTATGTTGCATCGGTCTGATCCACGGTACAGTGGGGCTACCAACTGTCCATTATGGAAAACCCGCACCCCGTGCCCCCAAGGTCAACAAATGACCTACATTATGCCTATCACACCCGCACAAAGGTGAAATTCAACTCCTAGGCCATTGGCCTTAACACAGTCCACTGGACTTTCACAATACATGATTGATGCACACAAGCTAATTACAGGCCAAAGTCACAACTTACAATTCTAGGTCCACTATATTGGCCCAACAGTAATCCTACTGTATTTTTAATCACGTAGTCATTTTATCGCATTTTCAAATCGCATAAATATTTTTCAACGTTTTCTCAATCACATAAAAATATTTTGACATTTTCTAAATCACATAGCTCAAAAATCTACATTTTTAAAATGCGTAAGGTTTTTCTACTATTTTTCACTGTATAAAATATTTCTTGACATTTTAAATTCAATTTTGAAACTTTCCAAGTTTAAAACATAATTTGGACTTCAAACCCTCATTTTTTTCAATAAAACGCATTTAAATAATATTTTTTGTCATTTTTCTCAAAATATGTGTTATTTTAATTTAATAAAATCTTTCCTATTTATTTTACTAACAATCCTTTTTAACTAAATACTTCAAATTACTATTTCACTTTAAATCTCTAATTTCTATCTTTATTGCCGAAAATCAACATTAGTGAAATAATAAAACTTATTTATTTCTTGTTTCCATTTATAAAATCCTCAATCAATTCCTTATCATCTAAATCATCTAAGTTTATCCTTAATAATTCATTTTTGTGTGAAATCACCTTATTTGAACTTCATGGTCGTGAGCCATGTGGTCTTTGGGACCAAAATTTATAAATCCATTTCTTTACTTCTTAATCATCTAATTTTACTAATCATAAAATATTTTCAACTTAGAACACACATTTTGGAGTGTAGAGGTCGTGAGCCTCCTGGTCCCTTGGACACCAAAAATTGTTTTCCTTTTTCCACATGAATCATATCACATAATATCTATAATCATCATGATTCATAATATCACAAATTCATGCATAATATCAAAGCTACAAAATCATATACCATGAAACATGCATAAATCATAAAAGCTTATAACCAAGACAACCACAAACAATTAATTTACACAATAAGGTGAACAAAGCCTCACATGGATTTATCACCCACAAATCACACAATTCGTCCCTCACCACCATGAATGGTTGGTGAGTTTAAATCTCCCTCTTACTTTTTTGTGATGCTTTCTAAGCTCCTTGTTTGTCCTCTTGAATCAATCCTTCACCACCAAGAAGTTCTTGAAAACAAAAACAAAAACAAATATATTAACATTTAAGGCTTGAATAAAAAAACCATAGATCAAAATATGGCCTAGAGCATGATGATGAAGCAAATAGTGAAGTTTCCATGAACTTCACCTTAAAACCTTAGAACTTGAGCTTTGAAAGAACTCCTTGAAGATGGATGATTTTGATCAAGACTTCAACTACAAAGTGTCTTGGAATTATGCAAGGATGCTAGAAGTAAGGTTGGTTAAAATTATTGAGGTTTGGAAGTGTGTTCTTGGCCTCTTGGCCGTGGGGTGTGTTGGAGAGAAAATGAGAGAGAAATTTTGAGTAGCTTCCTTGTTTGCTTTTGAGTGAATGAGTGAATGATAAGAATGAATTAAAACACAAACAATAACCCCTAAATGGAGTGCTTGGCCGTGGAAGTGCATGGAGCAAGGAGTCTCCATTTTGGCTTCTAAGCCACCATGCTTAACAAGGAAGCTAGCTTCTTATTGGATCATTTTTTGGGCTAGCCACTTTGTAAGACTTTCAACTAATTAGACTTGATTCTAATTGGTTGATCATAAAGCTAAGTAATGATGCTTCATGATTACTTTTAGATATTTAGGTTATAAATATCTACCCATATAGATATTTTGCGTTAATTATTACCCAATAGACGAAAGCTAGTGTGCATTACCCAGTAGTTATTGTCCAATGGATAATAGTTTTACCCAATGGATAATAAACAGATCAGAAATTACTGTAAAAAAAATTTGAAAATTATTTTTGGTTTCAGGTTTAGCAAGATCCCCTAGCCCTGTGTCAACAGTACAAAATTTTCTAACTCCGAAAAATTTTTACTTTTCTATGGCTGATAGAGCCCACATACAGCCCCTTGGGCCCACATACAACCTAAAATAATATTAAAATAATAAAAAAATCCATAAAAATCCAAAAAAAATCACAAAAATCATAAAAATTATAAAATTATGTATATTAAAAAAAAATGAAATTCGGGGCATTACACCATGAACACAACCAAATCACCAAAACTCTTGGATCTTGTCCATCTAACTCAAACCATTGAGAAAACTCTCAAAAACCCATTTCCAACAAATCATGCATACCCCTTGTTTCAAAAGTTTGAAAGAAAAAAATGAAGTTTAATAAACAAACACCCCTACCTCTTGTAGCAAGTACGGTGATCAAACTTATGATTTCTCTTAGGTCTTCTTCTTCCTTACCTCTTCTTCCTTTCCTCTTCTTCCTTTCTTTTCCTTTTCTCAGCTTTCCTTTCTCTCTTTGCTGCCTCTAATTGCAGAACGTGAGAGTGGGTGAGAAATTGATATCTCCACTATGTGTAGTTATTTATGCCCTATAATTTGTACTCTTTTGATAGCCTAGTCCTTGATTACTATGCATATTTGGAGGGTTTTAGGCTTATATTTGTCATATTCTATTTGGATATCTTCCTCGAAGGTTTTGTGATAATATTTCTAATTCTTTGTCAGATTAAGTGGATTTACACTTGTATTTCATTTGGTGACTTTTCTAATGTAGGATAGGCTCAAAAGAGATGAATTCAAGCAAGCTAAGGCCCAACATTAGAAGAGAAAGCCCAAGGTGCGTTCCAGCAGAGCATGCTGCGGCGCAAGGAAAAGCATGTTGCGATGCTGAGATCTCAGCCTTGCTGCTCAGTTTGGTACCTGAGGCTGGTACGCTGCGGGGCAGGAGGATTGAACGTCGTGGCATTGTGCCCTAATTTCAACATGCGTCGCGGTGCCACTTGTGTAATGTCGCGGCGTGATGTGCGGAGCTGAGCCTATAAATACATTTTCATTAGTTTTCTTATGGAGCTTTTTTCTTAGTTTAGGTTTTCTGTCGTCTTACGGTTAGAGAGACACGGCTGGGTTTTCATTTGGAGGTGGAGAGGAGGCTTGGGGAGCCAAAGATGGAGGCCATCTTTCACGTAGAGGAAGATTCAAGCTTCAAAGACCAAATCCATGAGCTTTCTCCTTCTCCCTTTGCTTTTCTCTCCTCCCTTTATCTTGAGCATGTATTTTGTATGATATTTTTATGTTCAATGTTTAGCCAAAATTGTATTTAGGGAACTCTTTGAATTATTTTATGATATTAATGATTTTGCCTCTTCTTTGAGTTTATATGTATGCTTGGTTTTGTTCAATCATATTGCACTTAATGCTCTTGAGCTGATCAACATTTAAGTGATTTGTTAAAATCTGATGAGCCTAGACATAAGGATTTGGATTTGAGATCATAAGTATGGTTGATGCATGTTCGACTTCATTCTTATGGTGGGGATAAGTTGATTCGCTAATGGGATAGAAATATACCTCTTAGCCATGCATAGCATGTGTTTGAGAATAGATTGTTCATTAGTGAATTTCACTCTGGTTCTCATGGACACATAGTAAGCTAGGTGAAGGAAGCCAGGGTTAACTGACCTAGACATAGGCTTTTAACTAAAGTAGATTCTCAAGCTAACCTAATCAGTGCTTTCATGTAGATGACGAAGATTACATATCATTAATTGAAGTAGGAGGAGAAAAAGGATTCCCTAGACTCTAGCCATTATCTTTATTGCTTTCCTAGTCTTTAGTTTATATCCCTTTTCCCTATTTTATGTTCTTGAATAAAATTACTTAAGCTATTGGTTGATGTTTAGCATTGGAAATAACTTATCCTCGTGGGAACGATACTTTTCTCTTCACTTTATTACTTGTTCGGCTCGTGCACTTGCGGCCTTAAAAAAGGGACAAACAAAAATGAGGGAAAAGTCAATGAAACAAGAAAAAGAAGGTTGTAGAACATAAGAAAACCTATTGTTATCTTAAGATATTTTATTGAAACTTCATATCTATTAAAAACACTTAAATTTCTCCAAATTTAGTTTCTTAACTTCTATAGGAATTAAAATAAATCCTAAGATTTGTCTCAATCTTAATTTCACCATTTTCAAAAGTTTCCATAAATATGATTCATCAATCTAGTACTTAAACAATCACTCAGTGTACTTAAAAATACCAAACTAACTCAATTAACTCTCTAAAATTAACCACATGATATTTCACAAATTTGTGACCTAGAAACAAATCCTCCATATTTATCTCCATTAACTAAATAGTTTAAGTCATTTCCTAACCTAATAACAACTATTTTTCATATATAGTGTTACAATAAAGTGACTAAACTAACTCAGAAAATCATAAAATTAAACAGGCATGTTAAGCAAGTATTTTGCTACCTCTATAATACAAGTCTAACATACTTAAGAGGATGTTACATTTATCTTTTCTTTCCTTTGCTACTTTGTATTTTGTTACTGATGGTTCTTCTTTTTTTTCTTTCCTTTTTCCTCTTCTTTCTGCTACTTTTGCCATGTGAGAGTGAAAAGAAAAGTGAGAAAATGTGCTTATGAGGGAGGCGGTGGAGAGGTGGAAAGATAAGCATGAAATTAAAAGAATATGAGTTTTCATTATTGAGTGTAAGAGATGTATTTCTTAGGGATACTTTGATCTTTTATTGCTAAGTTTTCTAACTTCTATAGTTGTTATAGAAAATTTTAGGACTTCATTCAGTTCCTATACTCATTATTTAACAATTATCTATACACACCAATGATAATTATTAAGCTTTGTTACTCTTTCTTAAGTTAAAATAAACTTAAAGAGTTAAACTAACATACTTACAAGCTTGTGCCTTAACCTGTAATCATTTCCAGAATGATCTTCATCCTCTTGTTAACAACTCCACAAAGTTTCATAATTTTCTAAGCTACTCTCCTATTTAATTTGGCCTTTAAACACTCATTCTATTTATTAAAAATGCCAAACTTATTCATTTAATTTCCCAAAATTTATCATAACTCATTCTAATTATTTATGAGATAGAAACAAATTTTTCATATTTATTTCCATCATCTAAGCAATTTATGCCAAGTTCTGGGCTAGTATAAGTTATTTTTCACGCCCTGTATTATAGCATTATGCCCAAACTAACTCAAAAAATCATCATAATTAACAGATAACTCACGCAAGTGTTAATAAGCTACTATAATAATCATTAAGGCTAATAGGTTAGGAAGGATGTTACAATTTTTCCCTGATTTTAAAGATTTTGCCCTCAAAATTTAGTTACCTGATATGAAAAGTTCCGGATAGTCTTGCATCATACTGGACTCTAACTCCCTAGTAACTTCCTTTGAGTTAATATCATCCCATACCACCTTCACCAATGGAATTTTCTTTCCTCTAAGTTCTTTGACTCCTCTATCCACAATCCCTACAGGTTTTATTATGTAAGTTAAATCATCTCTTAATTGTATTGATTCATTTTCCAAGATGTTTGAAGGATCAAGATTATATTTTATGAGCTAAAAGACATGGAAGACATTATAAAGATGACAAACTGGGTGAAAGGGCTATTTGATAAGCAACGAGTCCAATCCTTTTCAGAATTTGGAAAGGACCAAGAAATCGAGAGTTTAACTTTCTAATTTTCATGACTCTGCCAAGCCTAATAGTAGGAGTGACTCTTAGAAATACATGTTCTCCTTCCTCAAACTCCAAAGGTCTCTTTCTTTTATATGCATAGCTTTTCTACCTACTTTGAGCAATTGCTAATCTATCTCTGATCATCTTAATCTACTCTGCGATTTTTTGCACCAGTTCTGGCCCTAGGATAGTTTTCTCACCTATTTCTTACCAACATAGAGACGATCTACATTTCTAGCCATACAATGCCTCATAGGGTGCCATTTGTAACACCCTTAATAACATGTTAGGCTTGTATATGGTTACAGAGGTAGCTTAATATTTGCTTAACATGCTTCAGTAGCTTTGTGACAAACTGAGTTAATTTAGGCACTTTGCTACAACACCGAATGTGGAAAGTAACTTAAAATGACTCAGATAATAGCTTTCAAGGCTAAGTTAAGGGAGACAAATATGCATAATTTATTTCTAGATTACAAATGAGCTAAGTATATTGTAGTTAAATTTTGATGATAATCAGAATTAGTTTAGTATTTTTAAGCATACTAGTTGTGTGTTTTAATGTTGGATTGACTACCAGCAGATATGAAACAATATGAAAATGGTGAAGCAAGATTTTTTATGAATCTTAGGATTTATTTTAAACTTGTTGGAAGTTAGGAAATTTGACATAGTGAAATCTAAGTGTTCTTAAAAGATCAGAAGTTTTAGTACCACATTAGTGGTTATCCTTATGAAGTCATGTTTGACTTCTCTTCCTTCCATTCTCATGGATGGAAGTAGGAAATAGAGGAGAAAGAAGAGAAAAATAAAGTGGAGAAAGAAAAAAGGAAAAGGCAAAGACCAAGCTTGAAGATCATCATCCATACAAGAGGTAGGGGTGTTTCTTCCTTCAATTTTTCTACTCTTTCTTCATATATGGCTCATGTATGATAAGATAGAAAAATGGGTTTGAGATGTTTCCAATGAGTTTTGAGTTGGTAGAACTTGTTAGGAAAATAAGTTAGGACTTGTAATGAGTTGAGACAGGCTAGTTAATGTTGTAGAACATGTGAGCGTTCGAGGAAATCCCTGATTTTGATTTGGTGAAATATGGGTTTTTATGATAAAGGGTTAACATACTTGTGTTTTGATCATGAAGTTGAGTCATTAGAAAACTTGTATGAAGGTTTAAGGGTGATTAGAGATCATGTTTATGGTTAGAAACCTTGTAGAAAGTGAATTTGGAAGAGTGGTTTTGGTTTAAAAATCAATAATAGAACAGTACCCAAATTTTGCAGAATTCTCTGTAACAGGCTTGCTCTATGATATGACATAAATCACATTGAGGCATGAGTGAGGCCGAGAGTAGCACGCTATGGCATGACATGAACTGCACTGAAGTGTGAGTGACGAGAGAGCTTGGTGTCGCAGCTTGATAGGGCTGCGCCAGGGCGTGGGTTCCAAGAACTCTCAAAAATGTTATTTTTGATGAGTTGCATTTTCCTATTTGTTAGAACCCTTTGTTTAAGCCTTTTTAAGAGTGTTAAGTCATTAATAGGGGTAATTCTTAGAGAGAAAGACCAAGTTGCATACAAGGGAAAGAAAGGAGATTTTTTTGTGTATCCATTAGTTATGGGTTACCATAGTATGTGTCTAGTTCTTAGAGCAACATAAAGTTGAGAGATCACTTGAAGAGTGATGATGAGGTAGAATACTAGATACAAATATACTAAGTTTCTTTGGCAATAGTAGAGTGCCATAGTGCATGAAATACTCTCATAGAGTTGAGGAAGAGTTAGTAATATAGGGATGGACTTAGTATAGAGTTAATGTGGTGTTTATGTAAGAGTTAGGCATCACTCCACATTTCACACACACTTGTTATTCCTAATAGTTTCAGGTAGTGGAAAAGTCCACTCAATATATGTAACACCTTCCCCAGGGTATCACATTGATGACTAAAACTTGTAAATTTAATAAAATGTGCAAAAGGTTTAATATGATGAAATATAGATTTTAAATTTTCTTTCTCGAAAACATAAATTTAAATATACCACAAAAAAAAAACACAGGACATAATACTAAATAATTACACATCAAAATATACAAAAGATGGCATGGATCACAGTCCACCCAAAATACATAAAGTTGTACTCAAAAGACATATACAAATTGTTTAACAAAAACACCAACTAGCCCGAGTCCATAAACCTATGGAATGGGGTCCTCCATGGGGTCCTTCTCCTTGGATTCCCCATCGGACAAAACCTTGAGTCGGGGAGAGATCTCATAGGCAGGTGTCCTAGAAGATGACACCTCAGGGTCCGGATCCTCCCTTGAGGTGTAATGCAAATCACCCCACAACTCCTTAATCAACATAACAAACTTTAATTGTACTGTGACGTCAAGAGTAAAGAAAAGATCCCCATCGCGGGTACTACGTACAGACAGAGTTACATCTCTTACATATCTAACACGTTCAGTAGCCCAGTCGATACGCCAAGCACTCGTACCACCATTGAACTGAACTCTAACAAAACTAACAAAATCTCTTCTAGCCGCCATCACAGAAAACAAAATAGCAAAAAGATGCGATCTTCTTCATCTACCTCTTAGTCTTTATCAACTATAAACACATAAAACAGAATAACATAACAAAGTGATGAGATTTCCTACATCAATACCAACATGGCAACACAGAAACAATAAAGAGTTGTAATATCATTCATATACAAGGAACACAAATTTCAGTTATAACATCAAATATTAGATAATTTAATAGATATAAAATAACACAATGATATGTTGACAGACTATGCATGCGCACAATGAACCAACTTTCTACTCTATGGAGCTAAACACAATTGCGGAGAAAATGATAAAAAAGACATTATCTGTATCTCGTCAGCCGCTAGTCAAATGTTGTAATTTCTCAATTGCGCATTATGGCTTTATATAAGACAGTCTACACTAAATCATGATAAAGAATAGTGTCTAGGTTCGAATCGTCGGTGCGTTGCATCGGTCTGATTCATGACACAATGGAGCTACTAACTGACCATTGTGGAAAACCTGCACCCCGACGCCCACAAGGTCAATAAGTGACCTGCACTACGCCCATCGCATCCGCACTAAGGTGTAATTCAACTCCAAGGTAAAAGCATCAATCGACACTACCGGTATAATGCATGATCAATGACTCAAAGCATACACATATATCAATATCATGATTTTCCATAAGCATAAGTTACTCTTGAGCCAAAATAGTCATTAACATCTCCAAGTCCCGTTTAAGAGCCCGATAGCACACAATTGTTATTTCTGATTGTAAGGCATCTTTATCGTGTAATTCATAAAATCATCATTCTTCAATCACGTAAAACTTTTATCGTGCTTTTAAGCTCAATTTTGAAGCTTTCAAAGGTTAATATAGAAATTAACTTTAATTCCAATATTCTTCTAACTAGGCTCCTCTAGGTAGTACTTCCTAATATTTTTTACAAAGAACACCAAAGGAATCCATATTATAATAATTTAATAAATTCTTTTCCTTTGTTTTTTATAAACATACCTTAAGTATTCAATTTCCCTTTCAAGCTTATTTTTCCACTCAATAGCCTAAATCCCTCTCTTATTGAATGACCAAATTTTATTCTATCTCTCTTTCATTATTAGAAATTCTTAATCCAATTCTTTTTCACCTAAACACCTAAGTTCCAAGTCAACACAAAAAGTTTGTCTTAGATACCCTATTTATGGCCACTTGGCCGTGAGCCCTAAGGTCCTTAGAAAATTTTCATCTTTATCAACAAGATTCCAAGCATACAACATACTTCAATCACCAAAATTTCTACTCAACCCAAAATTATACATAATATTAAACCATAAAATCATATAAGGCAAAAACCACAAAACCACCAAAAAGCACATACAACCAAAATCATCAAAAATACATACAACTAAGTGAATAATCCATATATGGATTCTTTACTACAACATGCAAATTTCGTTCCTCACCACAATGATAGGTTGATGAGAGCAATCTCCCACTTACCTTGGATGATGACCAAAACTCCTTGGGTGCTTTCTTGAATCAACTTCCTCCTCCAAGATGCTCTTGAAAAACGAAAACAACATACAAAAAGAATCAACATCCAAGGCTTGGAAAACAGAATGACCAAGGATCAAAATCTTGCTCTTAGAAATTGAAAATGAAAAGAGAAGATGAAGATGGAGGAATTTCACCTTAAAAGCTTTCAAAAACCTAACTTGAAGAAGTACTTGAAGATGGAGGAATTAGATCAAGAGCACAACATCAAAGTATCTTCAAATGAGGTTTGGATTCAAGAAATGTAGATGGTTGAAATTAAAGAAGATTGGAGAGTAGGTTTTGGTGGTGAGGCCATGAGCTTGGTGGAGAGAAAATGAGAGGAAAATGTGAGAGAGAAAGTGTGTAGCTTTTTGGTTGAAAGGTGAAAATGAAAAGTAAAGATGAAAGATAGAAAACTTACTCTAGAAGTCTCTTGGAGCTCCTTGGCCGTGGGCTTCCTAAAGAGAGAGGGAGATAAGCTTCTCCAACAAGCTTCCTCCAAACTTACTTAGGAAGCTTGCTTCCTATTGGTCCAAAGAGGGAGGTGGGCTGGGGTGATGTCATAAAGGTATGGTCACATGGGTGATGTCATAAAGGTATGGTCACATGGGTGATGTCATCAAGAGAACCCTCTAGAAAAAGCTGACTAAACTTATATCTAGAACCATCCACTAGATCTTTTACTAAAAGATATTATTATCCAATGGACAAAAATTATAGTTAACAAAATCAATATTTATTGTCCAATGGATAATAGAATGTACCCCAATTTTATTTGTCAAATAAAATCTCAGATAATGAAAACTTCGAAACTATCTCCAGTCTCGGGTTTAGTAAGCTCCCCCGACCCCGATTCAACAGTCCAAAATTTTTCAAAAATAATATTAAAATAATCAAAATAAGTCAAATAATTCACAAAAAAATCACAAAAATCTCAAAAATCACAGATAATCGAAAAACAAGAAAAAAAGAAAAGAATTGGGATGTTACAGTATAAGGTAGGTTAAGGCGATAACATATTTTCTCCCTACCTAGTAGGATAACGAGGTAACATTCCTTCCTTCCCCAGAGGAATAGTTAAGTCTTATGACATTTCATGACATTGCACATACACTATCATACACCTTTCTTTTAGGATAAGCATACATAACATAATCATTGCATCTTGTGGCATTTGTTTTTATTTATGATTTATATTTCTGTTGTGCATGTGTTGTGTTTGTCTTCGGTGACAGCTGTATGGGCAGTTGTCTTGCTTGATGATATCTTACGATTGTATAGGCAATTGTTTGATATCATTGTTTGTTACAAATGTTAGATCAGGAGTATAGCTCGCTTGAGAACATTACACAATAAGAGAGATTGTGATTGTTCTTTAAGTAATGAGTAGAAGTATGTTTGCTAGTTATAGATTTGTTTATAATGTTTATGGGTTGTTTATTCTTGTGAATATTACAACTACTAGTATTGGAATGCTTATACTGAGAATTATGAATTCTCACCCCATGTGTTGCCATGTAAATTTAGGTGGAAGCACTTCCAAACAAAAGTAGAAGAAGTATGAAGACTAGAGTAGTTTTTATGCTTAGTAGTTTAAGCTTGCATTTATTTACTCTACTTTGGGTTTATACAGAAAGTTTATGTTTTACAATGTGCCCTTTTAAGGCAATGATGTTTATATATAACTTTTGAGTACACATCCACTTTGGTCCTTGAAAATGTATGCACCGGTCATATTCGCCCCTGAAATATGGAAAACTCTACTTTAGTCCCTGAAACATCAATCTGTATGGTCAGTTTGGTCCTTAAAACCCTATCACATTAGTCCCGAATAAGGACCGAACTAACTGTATAGATTGATGTTTCATGGACTAAAGTGAAGTTTTTCATATTTCAAGGACGAATGTGATTGGTGCATACAATTTCATGGACCAAAATGGAAGTTTACTCTATAACTTTTAGTTTCCTCAAGGCTATCCATTATTATTGTTTAAATGATATGGATTAGTTTGATGTTTAGGTTAGAAGTAGCATAGCTAATACTGCTTATCCAGGTATATGCCAAGTATATTAGGTTATCACTATTAGGATGTTACACCATTCCTAATCTAGTGTGATAGCTATTATTATAGGCAAACTCTACTAAAGGTAGAAACTTGTCAACAAGATTTGTTCACTTATTTCTTTTAAAGTTTCATCTTTTTCTTGAGCTTCTCTAATTTGAGTGTTCAAATCACTAGTTATTTCTATTTTACTCGTGCAGAGATTATGTGGTGAAACAGTCACCACCAAACTCAAATTGCTAAAACTTTCCTAAAGCTTCATCTATTGAATCATCTGGGACACATGTAAAAATTTACTACTAAGTGCATCAACCACTATATTGGCTTTACCTGGATGATATTTTCATTCAAAATCATAATCTTTTAGAAATTTTATTTATATTCTTTGCCTCATATTTATTTCATTTTAATCAAACAAATACTTTAAGCTCTTGTGGTCATTAAACACCTTAAACTTAACCCAATACAAATAATGCCTCCAAATTTTCAAGGCAAACACAACCGCTGCTAACTCCAAATCATGGGTAGGATAATTCTCCTCTTGAGGTTTCAACTGCCTAGAAGCATAGGCAACTGCCCCTCTATTTTGCATTAGAACAGAACATAATCCTTTCTTTGAAGCATTACAATATACTTCAAAATTCTCCTCAGGGTTTGCAATTACTAGCACAAGTGTTGTGGTCAACTTATGTTTTAACTCTTGGAAACTATAACACCCTAAATTTTATTTATTTTGTGATAAACATTCATTTTTCAATATTTGTGTTTTTTTAAGAATTTTTCTGAATTTTTCTGAGAACGAGAATATTTTAATATTATTTCTCATTTTGTGTGCAAACTGAGCGGAGCCTAGAAAACGAGATATTTTTTCTGAGAACCTTGATCTGTGGAAACATTGACGGAGAATCTTACTAAACCTGAGACTGGACACAATTTATGAAATTTTACGTTTTTTGAGAAATTTTATCAAATAAAATAATAATCACTGTGTAAATTTTATCTGTCAGATAAATTAATATTAACTTCTGTCAATTGTGATAATTATCTATTAAATAATAACATTTATTAAAAATCTTATCACATTATCTTAATGTCATCTACTTTAAGTCAAATCAAACTCATTTTAATTCAAATTTATTGTATTTTAATCAAAGCTTCTTTGAGAAGCTTTGACCACTAAAGGACAAGAATGCCCTTGGCTTGTTGGGGAAGCCAAAAATCTCCCCCTCTCTTCTCTCCATTGCCGCGACAATGCCACTCTAATGGAGGCAAAATTTTGCCTCCATACTTAATCATTTCACTCAAAAATATTACATTTTCCTATAACACTTTCTCTCGCTAGCTTCTTCTTCTTTATTTTTCTTTCCCCCTTCTCTCTTCTTCTCCTCTCTCTATACGAAATTGCAGCCCCCATTAGCAACCATTTCTCTTCACTTTTCTCTTCATAAACATCATTTCTATACTCACCTCAACCTCCTCTACATTTCCTATTTAGAAAATTTCTCCAAAATCCATCTTCACCTCCATTGCCTTCCAAGACAAAGCTTCTAACTTTAAAGTAAAGTTTTCATTTTCTTCTTCTTTTCTCTTCATTTTCATGCTCTATGGTCTTATTGGAGACCAAAGATCCATATTTTAACAAGCTTGATGTTGATTCTTTGTGATTGAAATTCTAGGGTTCTTGGAGAACTAAAAACCGAACCTTCAAGGGGCAAGTAGGAGATCATTTTTGTGTTCTTCCTTTAGGTAATAGGGAGATTTACTCACTTCTACCATTATTGGTGGTGAGGAGACTTTGTGTGTTTGTTGATGGAGAAATCCATATTTCTATGCTTACTTTGTTTGATGATTTTACATGTGTATATGTTCTAAATTGATGTTGATGATTGAGTAATGATTTTGATTGTATTGGTGTTGTTGGAATACTTAAAAATGTTAGAATTAATGAATGAAAAAATTTGAGGGTTTCCTACACTAAAGTGAGGCCACGGTTTTGGCTTGGAATTTGAGGGATTGGATTGATTTTGTGTGAACTAAAATTTAAGTGATTAGGTGTCAAGAGACTAGTGCATAAAATGGAAAGAAAGTAGAACTTTGATTACCTATGGAGACCATGGTTTTTAGAGAAAGATTAGGGTTCAAATGATGCCTTTGTGTATCTTTGGAAATTAAGATTTTAGAGCCATGTAAAATCCATAATAAAGTGGAAGAATTAAATTGAACAATAACAGTTGAGAGGGCCATAGTTTTGAAGGGTTACTTAACCTAAAAATTTTCATAATTGACCAAAGTTTAAGACTTTGAAAATGTGGATCCATGATATGGACTTGTAATAATTGATGGGCCATGTATAAATACACATTGATGTTGAAAATTGATTCTATGTTATTGTGTGACCTTATGTAGGCTAAGTACTTGTTGACTGTGTACTTGAGGAATTTATGACATACTGATATTGTGACAAGTTGACATTGAGCCATGTATATATATGCCATTGTGGTATATTTTGTGATAAATGTATCATTACTGAACATACATGATGTACATTGCGTCGTCATGCATATGTGTTGTCCATTGGACATTGTTGGAAAGGTGATGTATGCCTAGGAGTTTGAATAACACCTATATGCGGGTGCAAATAGACTAAGCGTAGGGTCATAGTGGTTGGCCCTGGTGGCGTCGAGGTGCGGGTATCTCACAATGCATAATGATAGCTCCACTGGGGCCGTGGGATAGACCGATGCAAACGCACCGACGATCTGGACCGAGACGTTATCCTATATCGTGATCAACTGTTGAGGTGCCATGTATGAGCCTTTTTGCGCAAATATTTTTATGAGATGGGCACACTATTAAGACTAACGAGATACTGGCATTACTCCTTGATCATTCACTCCGAAAATGTTTATGTCTAGCTCCATGGAGTAAGAATTTAGGTACCATTTGCATTGTGAACTGTCAGTCTCATAATTCATTGGGCATGAGCATTTATAATTGTTGAAAAATATATGTTATTATTATTGTAATAATTATTTGATTGCTTGAACTGCTGATTATTGGAAATATTGATGTTGTATGTCTGTTGCTGATAATCTTTACTGCTATTTATTGTTGTTATGCTTTTACTGTGAATTTTAATTATTACTGTGATTGGATATACAAACTGTGTTAATATGTGGGCGTCCAGCGCTGTTTTGTTTTTTTACTGCCATTTTGGTACTAGAAGTTGGGTGTCTCACCTCTTTCCGTATTTTCTGTATTTCTGTTTATTTGTATACTTCTGAGAAGATGTTCTTGCGGAAGAAAAGGAAACACCTAAGTTTCTGGACTTCTGACCATACTACGATTAGAGTCTACTGAGGATGTCATCACGCCCTCGCTGATTTTTGGGGTACGTTAAGTTGACCTTCCAAGGAGGACCAGATTGCTGGCATATACATGTGCAGACGGATCGATACGTGTATCACGGGGAGCTGATGGTGTCATTAGCTTGGGGCTGCTACGACACTTCTGTTTTTGAATTTTTTGCTTTTGTCGTTTTGGAATTTTACCTACCCGTGAGGGATATGTGGACTAATATGTTCTACACCCCTCAAGAGGATTTTTTCCTCTCCACTGCTTGGGCTTCTGCCCGAAATTTGGTCGCTCCATTGGCAATCTCATTGGATGAAGTGGACCATGAGGAGGACCCAGCTACGATCCCTTCTTGTCAGTCATAGGGGTTGATACTATAAGTGGTTACTGATGGCTAACCGTTATCTTTTTGGGGAAGCCTAATGTTTTGCCATTCTAGATGGGAGTATATTTGTATCTCTGGGTGGGTACATCTTTTGCTTTTTGTATAATTTGTAATGTAATTAAATAGGCTGATGCATATAATATATATAAATATATTATGAATGTATGATTTTCAATACTACGTCGATTTTATTGCATCTGTAATAACTACCATCTCTTTATTGTTAACAAAAAAATGGAGAAAAAATTATGTACACACATTTCAATACTCGACAATTTTATCATCCAAGAATGTAAATTATTTAATTATGTGTTAATAATGAATCGGGTCTTAAGTAATCAACGCACCTATTATTTTATTATTTTTCACAATTTATTTCGTTTCTCTATATTATGGTGTGACGTTCCTTCTTCGCAAGATAAGAAAAATGGGGTGTTACACTATCTTAGTATCAGAGCCCCGGTTTAAGTTTTCTTTTGGGTCATGTGGTTTTGGACTATCTTGTTTATGTTGTGTGATTCTTTATGTTTGGTATTCTACAAGGATACATCTGACTTTTCTCTATGTTTTGTATAGCTTGATCTGAGAAGAATTATGGCTCGTCGAGGAGACATGATTGCTGCAATAGAAGCAATTCAGAAGATGGTTGAAGCTATACTGTAACAAAACTAGCAAACGGCTCAACAGCAAGCGAGGATTGCACAACAATTGGAGGCTACTGGTGATGCCCAGAATCTGGAAGAATTTCGTCGCACTAACCCCCCACAATTTAAGAGAGAGTATGATCCTGAGAAAGCTACTCTGTGGATCAAGGAATTGGAAAAGATCTTCACGAGCATGAACTGTGTCGACAATAAGAAGGTGACGTATGATGCGTTCATGCTGATTGGGGACGCAGAAGATTAGTGGACTGGAGAGCAGAGGTTATTGGAGGCTGAAAATCGAGCAATTAATTGGGAGGTGTTCAAGGAGAGATTCTTGAATAAATATTTCCCAGAAAGTGCTAGGCATGCTAAGGAAATGGAATTTCTTAGCTTGAGGCAGGACAATATGACTATGAGTGAATATGTTGCCAAATTTGAGAGTTTGTGCAAATTCTCAACCTACTTTCAACATCAACCAAATGAAGCATGGAAGTGTCGGAAGTTCGAGGAAGGTCTGAGATATGACGTGAAGAGGACCGTCATAACTTTGAAGATTACTCAGTTTTCGAAACTACTTGATACATGTCGCCGAGTGGAAGACTTAGGCTAGGCACGTGATGCAAGAAACAGAAACTTTGGACCTTTTTAGTCCCAAAGAGGAGGAAACAGTAATGGTAACTGTTACCAGAAGAAGCCTTATTCCAGACCACCTGAAAATCAACAACAGAAGCCGCAAGGAGGAAGTCCGGGCAGAACTAGTCAAACAGCGTCATCTCCATCGAGATGCATGAAGTGCGAGAAGGATCACAACATGAGGGACTGCACTATTAAAGGAATGATCTGCTACAGATGCAGGAAACCCAGACACATTTCTCGTGATTGTAATCAACCTAAGGCGGAACCTTCCGATAATGCTGCTAGAACTGCTAAACCGTAGGCTAGAGGTCGGGTTTATACTCTGAGTGGTGCTGAAGCCTCTCAATTCGAAGATCTTAACAAGGGGAAGGACTCATAGAAGGTAATCTTTTAATTATGTTGTATGACTCAAGTGCAACCTATTCTTTTATCTTCTATGACTGTGTGAAAAGACTTAGTTTGTCTATGTCTTCTTTGCCATTTGATCTGACTATTTCAACCCCAACTGCTAAACCTGTTGTCATTGCCAAAGTTTGTTTAGATTGTCCATTGATTGTTGTAGGTCAAATCTTTTTTGTTGATTTGATCTGTTTGCCACTATCTCAATTAGATGTGATCTTAGGAATGGATTGGTTATCTTCTAACCATGTCCTATTAGATGGTTCTAGAGAAACCATAGTTTTTCCTTTGGATGAGAATTCTAGATTTTTGACTGTCAACCAAGTTCAAGCTTTCTTGAAAGAATGAGCTCGGGGATACATGTTGTTGTCTTCTTTGAAAGTCGAGAATGAGGTAGATGTGGACGCAATCTCTGTGGTTCAAGAATTTCCTGAAGTTTTTCCTGAAGATGTACTTGGTTTACCACCGGAGCGAGAAATCAAATTTGCTATTAATCTTATACCTGGAGCTAGCCCTATTTCCATAGCGCCTTACCGAATGTCGCCTGCCGAACTAGTTGAGCTCAAGAAGCAACTGGAGGAGCTTTTGGAGAAGCAATTCATTAGACCTAGTGTATCACCTTGGGGAGCGCCAGTGTTGCTCATTAAGAAGAAATACGGTACTTCAAGATTGTGTGTGGATTATCGTGAATTGAACAAAGTCACAATCAAGAACAAGTATCCATTGCCAAGGATAGATGACCTGACGGATCAGCTGAAGGGAGCAGCTGTGTTTTCTAAGATCAATTTGCGATTAGGCTACCATCAGATCAGAGTTAAGGTGGAAGACATTCCTAAAATGGCTTTTCATACTCGTTATGGACACTACGAGTACCTGGTGATGCCTTTTGGTGTGACTAATGTGCCTGTTATTTTCATGGATTATATGAATAGAATCTTCCATCCTTATTTGGACAGATTCATCGTTGTCTTTATCGACGATATCTTGATCTATTTGAAAAATCAGGAGGATCATGCTAAGCATCTCAATATAGTTGTTCAGACTTTGAAGGAGAAAGAGTTGTATGTCAAGTTGTCGAAGTGTGAGTTTTGCTTGGACGAAGTTAAATTTTTTGGCCATGTGATTTCAAAGGAAGGAATTGTTGTAGACCCATCAAAGGTTGAAGCTGTGCTACAATGGGAAAGGCCAAAGACGGTGACAGAAATCCAAAGCTTTGTTGGATTAGCTGGATATTATAGGAGGTTTATCAAAGGATTCTCTAAGATTACTGGACCTCTTACTAAACTCACGAGGAAGAATCAAGCTTTCGAGTGGACGGATGCTTATGAAGAGAGTTTTCAAGAATTGAAAAGGAGACTAACTACTTCACCAGTTTTAGTCCTACTTGAGTTGAGTGAACCAAGCATTTGAGGTATACTGTGATGCTTCATATCAAGGATTGGGTTGTGTCCTTATGCAAGGTGAAAAAGTGGTGGCTTATGCCTCAAGATAATTACGAGTGCACGAGAAGGACTACCCAACGCATGACTTAGAGTTAGCTACTGTGGTATTTGCTTTGAAGATATGGAGACATTATCTTTATGGAGTAACATTCAATGTCTTTAGTGATCATAAGAGCTTGAAGTATTTGTATGATCAAAAAGAGTTAAACATGAGACAACAAAGATGGTTAGAATTCCTGAAAGACTACGATTTTCAACTTCAGTATCACCCTAGGAAGGCCAATGTTGTATCCGATGCCTTAAGTAGGAAAACGATTAGTGTTTCTGCCATGATGATCAAAGAGAAAGATTTAATAGAACAATTCAGAGACGTATGGTCTTTTGTGGAATTAATGCCAGGAAAAATCTGTATGAATATGGTCACTATTTCGAATGATTTAGTGGATGACAGTTGAGAGAAGCAAAAGATTGACAAGTTCTTGCAAGAGGAAAAAGAACTGATAAAGTAGGACAATGTATCAACATTAGAGGAAGGAAACGATGGAATTTTAAGATTCCAAGGTAGAGTCTATGTGCCTAAAGATGAAGAACTCAGGAAGTATATACTTGAACATGCTTATTCGAGTCAACTGAGTATGCATCCTGGAATGGCCAAAATGTACCAAGATTTGAAAAAGTTATTTTGGTGACATGGAATGAAAAGAGATATTGCTAGATGCATATCTTCTTGTCTGGTTTGTCAGAAAATGAAGATTGAACATCAAAGACCATGAGGATTGTTACAACCCTTGACTATTCCTGAATGGAAATGGGATAGTATTGCCATAGACTTTGTTGTTGGATTGCCAAAGATCAGAAGAGGATATGATTCAATATGGGTAATTGTGGATCGACTTACAAAGTCAACATACTTCTTGCTAATCAACATAAAATATCCATTGGAAAAGTTGACTTAGTTGTACATCGGTGAAATTGTCAGACTACATGGTATACCTATTAGTATTATTTCTGACAGAGATCCCAGATTTATATCGAAATTTTGGCAAAGTCTTCAAGAAGCAATGGGGACAAAGCTATGTTTGAGTTTTGCTTACCATCCGCAAATGGACGGTCAATCAGAAAGAATAATTCAATCATTGGAAGATTTGCTGAGAGCCTGTGCCATAGAGCAAACTGGAAGTTGGGATGAGATTTTACCGTTGGTAGAATTTACCTACAATAACAGTTACCATTCAAGTATAGGGATGGCACCCTATGAGGCTCTGTATGGACGAAGATGTCGAACACCTTTATATTGGTATCAAGATGGAGAGCGACTTATAGTCAGACCTGATCTTATTCAGTAGACAACTGAGAAGGTCAAAATGATTCAAGAGAAGATGAGAATGGCTCAAAGTCGACAAAAGAGTGATGCAGACAAAAGAAGGAAACCTCTTGAATTTGAGGAAGGAGAGCATGTGTTCTTGAAAGTCACGCCTACGACTAGGGTCGGTCGAGTTCTTAAATCTAGAAAGCTCACTCCAAAATTCCTTGGACTTTATCAAATTCTTCATCGGATAGGTCCCGTTGCTTACCAAATAGCTTTACCACCTTTTCTTTCAAATCTCCACAATGTCTTTCATGTATCACCACTTCGAAAATATATCTCAAGTATTGATCATGTCATAACACCTGATTCAGTACAATTAAAAGAAAACTTGACTTATGAAACAACTCCTGTAAGGATTGAGGATAGGAGAATGAAGCAACTCAGAGGGAAAGACATTTCATTAGTGAAAGTGATCAGGAACGAAGCAACTAGAGATGCGACATGGGAGCTAGAGGACAAGATGAAGGAGCAATACCTAGAACTGTTCAAAGGTATGAAAATTTTGAGGATGAAATTCTTATTTGTTAGGGAGAGTTGTAACACCCCAAATTTTATTTATTTTGTGATAAATATTCATTTTCTAATATTTGTGATTTTTGAGTGTTGGTGTATGCCCTAGTGGCCAATACATTTTGTTTGTATTTACATACATTATATTATGTTATTTTATATGAGGCATTTCATTTATTGTGTTCTTTTTGGTAGACATAATAAAGTCCTTAGAATAGTAAGTTTGATACCATAGGACATCAAGTGGATGACTTGATCGTGAGATCCTATTGGATAAAATACTATTCTTAAACGTCCCTAGTCAAGTATTATTGTTAATTAGGACAACAATAATACATTGAGGCTAGTATGTGCGTAGACTGATGACTACATCTCACGGGTCATGGATATGAGATATCAAGTCTACACATGGATACATATTAGAGTAATGATGTATTGGACAGACCCGTCATGACAACGCTACGTGGATCGTTACGTGAGTGTCATAAGCGATTCTCATAGTGATAATGGTGTATGTGGTCCTTTGACTTGAAATCACTACGATTCCTACATGAGGAGTTGTGTGCTTTAATGCCATCAAACGTCATCTGTAACAAGATGATTATAACGTTGGTTATTAGACATGCCGCAATACATGTGGAGGAATGTGAGTGACCTAGATGGGATTTGTCCCTCCTACATAATAGGAGCGATATCTTTGGGCCCCCTGATTGAGTGAGACTACGAAATGCATGGCCATGCTCAAATGAGTCAATATGAGATATTGATCTTATTTGTTATTACTATGTCTACTCGGGAATCAGAAGTGAAGATTGAACTAAACAAGGGTGACACATTTCATGCCTTGTGTTCGATCTGGATATCTGGACAAAGGGACTAAACTACACGGAAACATTGGTCACAGATAGGTTATGTCAAATCACTGACATTCTCATTACTTGGGTAGCAGTGATGTGTTGCTAGATACCGCTCACTGTTTGTAATATTAAAATGAGATTTTAATATTACTACCAACGTCATGAGAACCTGCAGGGTCACACACTTAGAACAGACTAAATTGGAGTAATTAGAATCCAAGTTGGACTCGGATTCAACTGTGGGCCTAACTCATGACAGATGGGTTTAGGGTTGCACCACTTACCTTGCTACTGCTCACACTCACTTAAGGCAGCCTTTGTTATAAATAATACTGCTAAGGGGGCTGCTACGAGGTTACATCACAACCCTACTGCTCACCACTTACCTCAGCGGGACCCCCATCGGGGCGCTGCCCCGAACCCCGTTTCGTGGTGTGTGATATTTGAAAGTGCAATATTCAAAACTGTTTTTATAATTCGCAAAATAATAATGTGTTATAGCTTTGTGTTTATGTATTCTTAGAGATGCATGGTGCATGGTTATGGCCTTAGTCTTTATTTTATGCTTTTTGGTTATTTTAAATACGACCTACGTGTCGTGCCTTTCTCTCTACATTCGATTGTACATTCTCTTCTCATCTAACTCCCTCGAATGTAAAAGAGGTTTCTATAATGTAATCTTCATGTGGAGACAAGGAGACGACATCAAGTGAGGACGTTGGTGGGAGACGCTTGGTGAAGCCGGCATTAATTAATGCTACTCTCTTAGAGGCCATAACCATGTCACATTTATTATATGCTTTATATGTATGAGATGCATGGATAATGTTTATGGTATGTTAAACAAGTTTAATAAATGGTGAGATCTAATAATAAAATTCCCTCAAAGAAAATATTAAGTCATTATGTGATGCCTTCCAATGCGTGACACTCGTCAAGACTAATATCGATCAAGTGTAGGTCGCCAAAGCGGGGTGCCTTTATCTATATTAGTAACGATGCGATAGGATAATAGTAATATCCAATTGTCAACCATTGGGTTTGACTTAACTAGGCCATTTCAATAGGATTGAAGGCTTAGAGGCATGAAGTTGGGCTTTAGTCCATTAGATGGATTAGAATAAGTGTTATTCACCCAACTATCCAAGAGTTGTATGTGATGTAATTGGAAAGAGTTTCCTACCTAAATAACTGAATTTTGGGCGATCAGCCAAAGCTGACTCAAAACTAGGTGAAATATGGATCTTGGCCCACTAGAAAATCTTCCAATGGGATTTTCCAAGTCAATGCTGAGGGTCATTGATTTGAATAAAATAGTGGGAGACGTATTTAATTAAAAGACCTTGTTGAATATGTTTATAGCATAATACTTATATTTTACATATTTTTGTTGATAGATTACCATGGCAACAAACACATCAAGTAACTTATCATTGCGATCGGTCCTTGAGAAGGACAAGTTGTGCTGGGACAAATTTCCTAGGCTGAGTACGGGAACTTGAGGATTGTCCTCAAGCAAGAAAAAAAGCTGTATGTTTTAGAACAACCTATTCCGAACCACCATTGCTAATGCCCCTAGAGTTGAAAGAGATGCTTATAAGAAGCATCAAGATGATGCCTTGGACATTGGATGTCTAATGCTAGCCACCATGAACTCTGAGCTCCAAAAGCAACACGAGAACATGGAAGCATACGATATGATCGTACACCTCAAAAAGCTTTATCAAGAGCAGGCTAGACATGAGAGATATGAGGTCTCCAAAGCACTCTTTCAGTGTAAGCTGGTAGAGGAAGCCCTGTTGGTGCTCATGTACTCAAGATGATTGGGTACATTGAAAACCTTGAGAGACTCGGTTTTCCTATGGGCCAAGAGTTGGCCACTGACTTAGTCCTGCAATCGTTGCCGGATAGTTTTAGTCAATTTGTCATGAACTACAACATGAATGAAATTGACAAACCACTACCAGAGCTGCTAAGCATGTTGAGAACTGCTGAGCAGAACATAAACAAAGGCAAAGGAAAGGCCATAATGATGGTCCATAAGAATAAGGGCAAGAAACAACAGAAAAAGCCCCAGGACAAGTGGAAGGGTAAGGGCAAGGAAAAGTCCAAGCCTAGCACTTCTAGCTTGAAACCAGTGGGTGGAGTGGCTAAGGAAGGTACATGCTTCCTGCGGTCGACCAGGACATTGGAAGAGGAACTATGCCAAGTACCTAGAGGAGCTCAAGAAGAAGAAGGGAAGTGAGACTTCCACTTCAGGTATTTTTGTTATAGAAGTCAATTTATCTACTTCTGCATCATGGGTATTAGATCTTGGATGTGGATCTCACATTTGTGTAAATGTGCAGGATCTAAAGAGCAGTAGACCATTGACTAAGGGCAAAGTCGACCTACGAGTAGGAAATGGAGCAAAGGTTGTTGCACTAGCCGTAGGGACTTATTTATTAGCTTTGCCAACCTGGGCTTGTAATTGAATTGGATAATTGTTTTTTTTTGCCTCGCTATTAGCAGAATATCATTTCTGTTTCTTGTTTGGACAAGAAGGGTTTTACTTTTATAATTAAGAACAAAAGTTGTTCTCTTTATTTGAATGATATTTTCTATGGTAGTGCACATTTGAGTAATGGACTTTATGTCCTTGATCTCGAAACGCCCATTTATAACGTAAATACAAAGAGGTTCAAGTCAAATGATATGAACCCGACTTATCTCGGCATTGTCGTTTGGGCCATATAAATGAGAAACGCATTTCCAAACTCCATAAAGATGGATTCTTGGACTCGTTTGATTACGAATCATATGAGACATGTGAATCTTGTTTATTGGGAAAGATGACTAAGGCCCCATTCACTGGACAAGGTGAAAGGGCTAGTGATCTTTTGGGCCTCATACATAGTGATGTATGTGGGCCACTAAACACACTAGCTAGAGGCGGTTTTCAAGTACTTCATTACATTTACTGATGATTTCAGTAGATATGGATTTGTATATCTTATGAAGCACAAATCAGAATCCTTTGAAAAGTTCAAAGAGTTCAAGAATGAAGTACAAAACCAACTTGGCAAGAGTATTAAAATCCTTCGATCAGATCGAGGAGGTGAATACTTAAGCCAACAGTTTGATGATCATCTGAAAGAGTGTGGGATAATATCTCAACTCACTCCTCCTGGAACACCACAATGGAATGGTGTTTCTGAAAGGAGGAATCGGACCTTGTTGGACATGGTCCGATCCATGATGAGTCATGCAGACCTTCCAGGCTCCTTCTGGGGACATGCTCTGTTAACAGCAGCTTTCACACTTAACCGTGTTCCATCTAAGACGGTTCAACAGACACCATATGAGATGTGGACTGGGAGAAGACCCAGTATGTCTTTTATGAAGATTTGGGGTTGCGAGGCTTATGTGAAACGTCAAGTTTCTGATAAGCTTGGCCCAAAATCAGATAAATGCTTCTTTGTGGGGTATCCTAAGGAAACCAAGGGATACTATTTCTATAATCCTACCGAGGGCAAAGTGTTTGTCGCACGGACTCTGCGTATTCTAGAAAAGGAGTTTATCTCCAAAGGAATCAGTGGGAGGAAAGTAGAACTTGAAGAAATTCAAAGTTCACAAAGTAGCAGCGAACCAATGGTGGAAATAGAGCAGCCTCCACAAGTCGTTGTGGAACCACAATCTACTCTAGTAGCACAAGACCCGCGTAGGTCTAACAGGATACGTCGTCAACCAGAGAGATATGGATTTCTCATGACTCAACAAGGTGACGTATTACTCATGGATCAAGATGAGCCTGTGACTTACCAGGAAGCCATTATTGGCCCGAGAAGACCGAAAAATGGCTTGAGGCCATGAGATCCGAAATGGAATCCATGTATACCAACCAGGTATGGACCTTGGTTGACCCACTGAAGGGATAAAACCCATTGGGTGCAAGTGGGTTTTTAAGAAGAAAACCGACATGGATGGCAATGTGCATACCTTTAAGGCGCGATTGGTGGATAAAGGTTTCAAGCAAATTCATGGTGTAGACTATGATGAGACTTTTCCCCGGTTGCGATGCTTAAATCATTCGGATCTTGCTTGCTATTGCAAAGCATACCATGATTATGAAATCGGCAAATGGATGTCAAAAGCGCTTTCCTTAATGGAAATCTTCTCGAGGATGTGTACATGACACAACCCGAGGGTTTTGCCACTCCACAGATGCTACAAAGGTATGCAAGTTGCAACGATCTATTTATGGATTGAAGCAAGCTTCCAGAGAAAATTTGGAATCTTCATTTTTGATACAATCAAACAGTTTGGTTTTATCAAAAATGAAGAAGAATCTTGTGTCTACAAGAAGATTAGTGGGAGCACACGTTGTCTTTCTAGTATTGTATGTAGATGACATACTACTAATTGGAAATGACATCCCTACCCTACGGTCAGTAAAGACTTGGTTAGGGAAGTGCTTTTCTATGAAGGACTTAGGCGAAGCCACCTATGTATTAGGTATCAGGATCTATAGAGATAGGTCGCAGAGATTGCTTGGCCTAAGTCAGAGTACATACATAGACAAAGTGTTAAGACATTTTAACATGCATGAATCCAAGAAAGGACTCTTGCCTATGTCGCATGGTATAAGCCTATCTAAGGCTCAATCCCCTTCCACCCAGGATGAGAGGGATCGCATGAGTAAGATTCCATATGCATCTGCAATTGGATCTATCATGTATGCCATGTTATGTACTCGACCGGATATCTCGTATGCTTTGAGCATGACGAGCGTGTACCGATCGATCCCGGTGAGAGTCTGAGTCTTTGTCAAGAACATCCTTAAGTACTTGAGAAGAACTAAGGATTCGTTTTTGGTATATGGAGCCGAAGAGGAACTAGTAGTAAAGGGTTACACTGATGCTAGCTTCCAAACCGATAAGGACGACTCCAGATCGCAATCGGGTTTTGTTTATTGCCTGAATGGTGGGGCTGTGAGCTGGAAGAGTTCAAAGCAGGAGATAGTCGCTGATTCTACCACAGAGGCTGAGTATATTGCTGCCTCCAATGCAGCAAAGGAGGCCGTTTGGATTAGAAAGTTCATTATTGAGCTTGGTGTAGTTCCTAGCATTGTGGACCCAGTGGACCTCTATTGTGATAATAATGGAGCCATTGCACAAGCTAAGGAGCCCAGATCTCACCAACGATCCAAACATATACTTAGGCGCTTCCATCTCATTCGAGAAATCATCGATAGAGGAGATGTGAAGATATGCAGAGTACCAACAGATGATAACATTGCTGATCCACTGACGAAGCCTCTTGCACAACAGAAGCATGAGGGTCACACTAGGTCTTTAGGCATTAGAAATATGCTTGATTGGCTCTAGTGCAAGTGGGAGATTGTTGGTGTATGCCCTAGTGGCCAATACATTTTGTTTGTATTTACATACATTATATTATGTTATTTTATATGAGGCATTTCATTTATTGTGTTCTTTTTGGTAGACATAATAAAGTCCTTAGAATAGTAAGTTTGATACCATAGGACATCAAGTGGATGACTTGATCGTGAGATCCTATTGGATAAAACACTATTCTTAAATGTCCCTAGTCAAGTATTATTGTTAATTAGGACAACAATAATACATTGAGGCTAGTATGTGCGTAGACTGATGACCACATCTCACGGGTCATGGATATGAGATATCAAGTCTACACATGGATACATATTAGAGTAATGATGTATTGGACAGACCCGCCATGAGAACGCTACGTGGATCGTTACGTGAGTGTCATAGCGATTCTCATAGTGATAATGGTGTATGTGGTCCTTTGACTGAAATCACTACGATTCCTACATGAGGAGTTGTGTGTTTTAATGCCATCAAACGTCATCGTAACAAGATGATTATAACGTTGGTTATTAGACATGCCGCAATACATGTGGAGGAATGTGAGTGACCTAGATGGGATTTGTCCCTCCTACATAACAGGAGCGATATCTTCGGGCCCCCTGATTGAGTGAGACTACGAAATGCATGGCCATGCTCAAATGAGTCAATATGAGATATTGATCTTATTTGTTATTACTATGTCTACTCGGGAATCAGGAAACTGAAGATTGAACTAAACAAGGGTGACATATTCCATGCCTTGTGTTCAATCTGGATATCTGGACAAAGGGACTAAACTACACGGAAACATTGGTCACAGATAGGTTATGTCAAATCACTGACATTCTCATTACTTGGGTAGCAGTGATGTGTTGCTAGATACCGCTCACTGTTTGTAATATTAAAATGAGATTTTAATATTACTACCAACGCATGAGAACCCCGCAGGTCACACACTTAGAACAGACTAAATTGGAGTAATCGAGAATCCAAGTTGGACTCGGATTCAGCTGTGGGCCTAACTCATGATAGATGGGTTTAGGGTTGCACCACTTACCTTGCTACGCTCACACTCACTTAAGGCAGCCTTTGTTATAAATAATACTGCTAAGGGGGCTGCTACCAGGTTACATCACAACCCTAGCCGCACCTATAGAAAGTGAGTGAGAGATAGTGAGGTCTTCTTCTCCTCTCTTCGCAGCTAGCACTACGAAAACAGAGGCGTGACTCCTTTTGCAAGTCTGTTCGTGTGGATACCGCAGAAACATCGTCGCTATTACAGTGTTGGTGATTCACTTCGCTTGTGTCTATCACGCTTCAAGAGGTAAAAAAAAAAATTAAAAACTCGGATTATGGATTTTTCGCATGGATCCTGTGAGGGAATTCTGTTATTCCGCTGCGAGACTTTGATCCGCAAATTCCCAACATTGAGAATTTTTCTGGATTTTTCTGAGAACACGAAATATTTTAATATTATTTCTTATTTTACGTACAAACTAAGCGGAGCCAGGAAAACGAGATATTTTTCCTGAGAATCTTGATCTGTGGAAACATCGACGGGAGATCTTACTAAACCCGAGATTTGACACAATTTACAAAGTTTCACGTTCTTCAAGAAATTTTATTAGATAAAATAATAATCGCTGTGAAAATTTTATCTATCAGATAAATTAATACTGACTTCTATCAACTGTGACCATTGTCCATTAAATAATAACATGTATTAAAAACCCTATCACATTATCTTAATGTAATCTACTTTAAGTCTAATCAAACTCACTTTAATTCAAATTTATTGTATTTTAATCAAAGCTTCTTTGAGAAGCTTTGACCACCAAAGGACAAGAATACCCTTGGCTTGTTGGGGAAGCCAAAAATCTCCCCCTCTCTTTTCTCCATTGCTGCAGCAATGCCACTCCAAGGGAGGAAAAATTTTACCTCCACACTTAATCATTTCACTCAAAAATATTACATTTTCCTGTAACACCATTTTCTCTCTCTAACTTCTTATTCTTCTTCATTTTTCTCTCCACCTTCTCTCTTCTTCTCCCTCTCCATACGAAATTGCACCCCCCATTAGCAACTATTTCTCTTCACTTTTCTCTTCATAAACACCATTTCTACACTCACCTCAACCTCCTCTACATTTCCTATTTAGAAAATTTCTCCAAAATCCATCTTCACCTCCATTGTCTTCCAAGACAAAGCTTCTAACTTTAAGGTAAAGGTTCCATTTTCTTCTTCTTTTCTCCTCATTTTCGTGCTCTATGGTCTCATTGGAGACCAAAGATCCATCTTTTAACAAGCTTGATGTTGATTCTTTGTAATTGAAATTCTAGGGTTCTTGGAGCTCTAAAAACCGAACCTTCAAGGGGCAAGTAGGAGATCATTTTTGTGTTCTTCCTTTAGGTAAGAGGGAGATTTACTCACTTCTACTATTATTGGTAGTGAGGAGACTTTATGTGTTTGTTGATGGAGAAATCCATATTTCTATGCTTACTTTGTTTAATGATTTTACATGTGTATATGTTCTAAAATGATGTTGATGATTGAATAATGATTTTGATTGTATTGGTGTTGTTGGAATACTTGAGAATGTTAGAATTAATGAATTGAAAAATTTGAGCGTTTTCTACACAAAAAATTGAATAATGTTTCTGGGCTTCTTGTCGCACTACGACTAGAGTCTGCTGAGGATGTCGTCGCGCTCTCCCCGATTTTTGGGGTATGTCAAGTTGACCCTCGACGGAGGACCAGATTGTTGGCACATACATGTACAGATGGACCGATGCGTGTATCGTGGGCAGCTGACGGTGTCATTAGCATGGGGTCACTACGACACTCCTGTTTTGAATTTTTTGCTTTTGTTATTTTGCAATTTTACCTACTCGTGAGGGATATGTGGACTGATATGTTCTACACCGCTCAAAAGGATTCTTTCCTCTCCACTGCTCGGGCTTCTGCCCAAAATTCGATTGCTCCGATGGCAATCTCATCGGATGAAGAGGATCCTGAAGAGGACCTGGCTACGGTCCCTTCTCGTCAGTCGTAGGGGCTGAATATGTGTTGTCTGTTGGACATTGTTGGAAAGGTGATGTATGCCTAGGAGTTTGAATAACAACTATGTGTGGGTGCGAATAGACAAAGTGTAGGGTTATAGTGGTTGGCCCTGGGGGTGTCAGGGTGCGAGTGTCTCACAATGGACAGTGGTAGCTCCACTAGGGCTGTGGGATAGACCGATGTAAACGCACCGACGATTCGAACTGAGACGTTATCCTATATCGTGATCAATTATTGAGGTGCCATGTATGAGCCATTTTGCGCAAATATTTTTATGAGATGGACACACTATTTTTAAGGCTAACGAGATACTGACATTACTCCTTGATCATTCACTCTAAAAATGTTTATGTCTAGCTCTATGGAGTAGGAATTTTAGTACCATTTGTATTGTGAACTGTCAGTCTCATAATTCATTGGGCATGAGCATTTATAATTGTTGAAAAATATCTGTTATTATTATTGTAATAATTATTTGATTGCTTGAACTGCTGACTGTTGGAAATATTGATGTTGCATGTCTGTTGCTGATAATCTTTACTGCTATTTACTGTTGTTATGCTTTTACTGTGAATTTTAATTATTATTGTGATTGGGTATACGAACTGTGTAAATATGTGGGCGTCTAGTGCCGTTTTGTTTTCTTGCTGCCATTTTGGTACTAGAAGCTGGGTGGCTCACCTCTTTTCATATTTTCTGTATTTCTATTTATTTGTATACTTCTGAGAAGACGTTCGTGAGGATGAAAAGGAAACACCTGAGTTTTCGGGCTTCTTGTCATACTACGACTAGAGTCTGCTGAGGATGTCGTCGCGCCCTCCTCGATTGTTGGGTTATGTCAAGTTAACCTTCGACGGAGGACCAGATTGTTGGCACATACATGTGCAGATGGACCGATGAGTGTATCGCGGGCAGCTGACGGTGCCATTAGCTTGGGGCCGCTACGACACTCCTGTTTTTGAATTTTTTGCTTCTGTCATTTTGGAATTTTACCTACTTGTGAGGGATATGTGGACTGATATGTTCTACACCGCTGAAAAGGATTCTTTCCTCTCCATTGCTCGGGCTTCTGCCCGAAATTCGATTGCTCTGATGGCAATCTCCTCGGATAAAGAGGACCCTAAAGAGGACCTGGCTACGGTCCCTTCTCGTCAGTCGTAGGGGCTGATACTGTCAGTGGCTACTGATGGCTAACCGTTATCTTTTTGGGGAAGCCTGATGTTTTGCCATTCTAGATGGGTGTATATTTGTATCTCTGGGTGGGTATATCTTTTGCTTTTTGTATAATTTGTAATGTAATTAAACAAGCTGATGCATATAATATATATAGATATATTGTGAATGTATGATTTTCAATACTGCGTCAATTTTATTGTGTCTGTAATTACTACCATCTCTTTATTGTTAACAAAAAAAAATGGAGAAAAAATTATGTACACACATTTCAATACTCGACTATTTTATCATCCAAGAATATAAATTATTTAATTACGTGTTAATAATGAACCGGGTCTTACGTAATCAATGCACCTATTATTTTATTATTTTCTGTAATTTATTTCGTTTCTCTATATTATGGTGTGACATTCCTTCTTCGCGAGATAAGAAAAAGGGGTGTTACAAAAACTATTTTCACATTGTGGTGTCCAACCAAATGAGTACCTTTCCTAGTCAATCTAGTCAAAGGTAAGACTATTCTTGAGAGGATCCTTTTATAAACCTCCTATAATATCCTTCCAATCTTAAGAATCTCCTAATCTCTATCACAATAGTGGGCCTTTATGTGTTTGTTGATGGAGAAATCCATATTTCTATGCTTACTTTGTTTGATGATTTTACATGTGTATATGTTCTAAATTGATGTTGATGATTGAATAATGATTTTGATTGTATTGGTGTTGTTGGAATACTTGAAAATGTTAGAATTAATGAATTGAAAAATTTGAGGGTTTTCTACGCTAAAGTGAGGCCACGGTTTTGGCTTGGATTTTGAGGGATTGGATTGATTTTTTGTGAACTAAAATTTAAGTGATTAGGTGTCAAGAGACTAATGCATAAAATGGAAAGAAAGTAGAACTTTGATTACCTGTGGAGACCATGGTTTTTAGAGAAAGATTAGGATTCAAATGATGGCTTTGTGTATCTTTCAAAATTAAGAGTTTAGAACCATGCAAAATCCATAATGAAGTGGAAGAACTAAATTGAACAATAACACTTGAGGGGGCCATGGTTTTGAAGGGTTACTTAACCTAAAAATTTTCATAATTGACCAAAGTTTAAGACTTTGAAAATGTGGATCCATGATATGGACTTGTAATAATTGATGGGCCATGTATAAACACACATTGATGTGTAAAATTGATTCTATATTATTGTGAGACCTTATATAGGCTAAGTACTTGTTGAGTGTGTACTTGAGGAATTTATGACATATTGATATTATGACATGTTGACATTGAGCCATGTATATATATACCATTGTGGTATATTTAAATATATCATTAATGAACATACATGATGCACATTGCATCGTCACGATTATGTGTTGTCTGTTGGACATTGTTGGAAAGGCGATGTATGCCTAGGAGTTTGAATAACAACTATGTGTGGGTGCGAATAGACAAAGTGTAGGGTTATAGTGGTTGGCCCTGGGGGTGTCAGGGTGTGAGTGTCTCACAATGGACAGTGGTAGCTCCACTGGGGCTGTGGGATAGACCGATGCAAACGCACCGACGATCCGAACCGAGACGCTATCCTATATCGCGATCAATTATTGAGGTGCCATGTATGAGCCATTTTGCGCAAATATTTTTATGAGATGGACACACTATTTTTAAGGCTAACGAGATACTGGCATTACTCCTTGATCATTCACTCTGAAAATGTTTATGTCTAGCTCCATGGAGTAAGAATTTTAGTACCATTTGTATTGTGAACTGTCAGTCTCATAATTCATTGGGCATGAGCATTTATAATTGTTGAAAAATATCTGTTATTATTATTGTAATAATTATTTGATTGCTTGAACTGCTAACTGTTGGAAATATTGATGTTGCATGTCTGTTGCTGATAATCTTTACTGCTATTTACTGTTGTTATGCTTTTACTGTGAATTTTAATTATTATTGTGATTGGGTATACGAACTGTGTAAATATGTGGGCGTCCAGTGCCGTTTTGTTTTCTTGCTGCCATTTTGGTACTAGAAGCTGGGTGGCTCACCTCTTTTCATATTTTCTGTATTTCTATTTATTTGTATACTTCTGAGAAGACGTTCGTGAGGATGAAAAGGAAACACCTGAGTTTTCGGGCTTCTTGTCGTACTACGACTAGAGTCTGCTGAGGATGTCGTCGCGCCCTCCCCGATTTTTGGGGTATGTCAAGTTGACCTTCGACGGAGGACCAGATTGTTGGCACATACATGTGCAGATGGACCGATGAGTGTATCGCGGGCAGCTGACGGTGTCATTAGCTTGGGGCCGCTACGACACTCCTGTTTTTGAATTTTTTGCTTCTGTCATTTTGGAATTTTACCTACTCGTGAGGGATATGTGGACTGATATGTTCTACACCGCTCAAAAGGATTCTTTCCTCTCCACTGCTCGGGCTTCTGCCCGAAATTCGATTGCTCCGATGGCAATCTCATCTGATGAAGAGGACCCTGAAGAGGACCTGGCTACGGTCCCTTCTCGTCAGTCGTAGGGGCTGATACTGTCAGTGGCTACTGATGGCTAACCGTTATCTTTTTGGGGAAGCCTGATGTTTTGCCATTCTAGATGGGTGTATATTTGTATCTCTGGGTGGGTATATCTTTTGCTTTTTGTATAATTTGTAATGTAATTAAACAGGCTGATGCATATAATATATATAGATATATTTTGAATGTATGATTTTCAATACTGCGTCAATTTTATTGTGTCTGTAATTACTACCATCTCTTTATTGTTAACAAAAAAAAATGGAGAAAAAATTATGTACACACATTTCAATACTCGACTATTTTATCATCCAAGAATATAAATTATTTAATTACGTGTTAATAATGAACCGGGTCTTAAGTAATCAATGCCCCTATTATTTTATTATTTTCTGTAATTTATTTCGTTTCTCTATATTATGGTGTGACATTCCTTCTTCGCGAGATAAGAAAAAGGGGCGTTACAAAAACTACTTTCACATTGTGGTGTCCAATCAAATGAGTACCTTTCCTAGTCAATCTAGTCAAAGGTAAGACTATTCTTGAGAGGATCCTTTTATAAACCTCCTATAATATCCTACCAGTCTTAAGAATCTCCTAATCTCTATCACAATAGTAGGCCTTTCCCATCGTACTACTACTTCCACCTTGCTAGGATCCACTGATATCCCTCCTTGGGATACCACACGACCCAATAATGCTACTTCTTTCATCCAAAACTCACACTTTGCGAATTTGGCAAACAATTGCTTCTCCTTTAGGATTTCCAAAACTATCCTACGGTGTTGCTCATGTTCTTCCACTGTCTTTGAATAGATAAGAATGTCATCTAAAAAAATAACTACAGCCTATCCAGGTAAGGTCTAAAGATTCTGTCCATCTAATCTGTAACACCCTCCTCAAGGTATCACATTTCCGACTCCCAAACTCATAATTTGTAAAGAAGTTCATAAAAGGTTTGAGTTATAAAAGGTGAGTTTTATAATTTCTTATTACAGAAACATAAACTTACTGAAATTCATAAGTATTATTGAAAATATAATTAAACCGATTAATATACAATATTGACACTAATTAATATTTAATAATTTAAAGAGAAATATAAAACTAACAGACTCAATTAAAACAGTAGCAAACCCCATAACGGGTCCTTCTCAATAGCACGGTAAAACACCAACGGTAAAAACTCAACATAGTTATTTCTTCTTGTGTCCATCTTGATGTACCATATATTTGTTCCTCGTTCACACTGCACACCGTCGAATCCTGAATAACCACTCCTCAATGTTGTCACTAATCTCAAAATATCTGCCACCCGTTATGTCTAAGACAACTTGTTCCTTCTACTATATAATATTTTTACAACACAAACACAGCAAAATAATATAACAAAGAGGTGAGATCACCTATGCCAATACCAACAAGGTAGAATAGAGATAACACAAACAACATACCATACAGGTATATCATACCATAATTCTAATAATGCACTCAACATTAATCAACTATCATCATCCAATCATTTATCAGTTCAAATATCATTCAATATTCACGATGATGTCCTCAATTATTATCCAAGTATTCAACAGTTCAATTATAATAACCAAATACTCAATTATGATGCATATGTTATGCATGTAGACTCAATGTCCTACTCCATGGAGGTTTTCACAATTTCGAGAAGAATGCTATGTTAATTGTTAGCCTTAGCCCAAAGACAATCTTCTAGATTAGCCCACAGACAATGCCCAGCCTTAGCCCACAGACAATTGTCCAGCTTTCGAAAAGAATCGTGTTCTTGTCGGGTATCGTCAATGCGTTGCAACGGACTACATCGCCAAGTGGCATATGGTCCAGCCTTAGCCCACAAACAGATATCCACTAGTCGACCGCTGTGCCTTGACGCACCCTAAGATCCATCACAGACCTCACTATCAATTCACATTCTCTCTTCAACCACAAGGGTCCCAATAGCATCAGCTATCAATTTTTGTTCAATTCAAAATCATCATATGCCTCAATGCATATCTTTCCAATGCATGTTCAACGCACCAATGCCAATCACAGGCAAAATTCCTCATTTTCAATACATGTTCAATGCACTAATGCCAATCATAGGCAAAATTCATACTTTCATATTCAGGGTCCACACATTGGCCCATTCTCAGTTTTAATTTCATTATCTCATAATCAGGGTCCACACACTAACCCAATAGTAATCATACTGTATATTTAATCGCAAAATCATGTTATCGCGTTTTCATAGTCACAAAATACTTTTGTCGTGTTTTTCACAATTGCGCAACATTCTTGTTATGTTTTCACAATTCCACAACACTTCTGTTGCATTTTCAAATCACGTATTGAATTTTCAACGTTTTCTCAATCGCGTAAAAATATTTACATGTATTTCAAATTGCATAGCGATTTTTCACCTTTTTCACAATCACGTAAAAATATTTCATCACTTTTCAATCACGTAGTGATTTTTCAACAATATTTCAATCGCGTAAAATATTTAAACATTTTTTTCAAATCGCGTAGAAATATTTTAATGTTTTTCAAATTGCGTAACTTAAAAATTACGTTTTTAAGTTACGTAAAACATTTTTCACCATAATTCCATTACGAAAAATATTTCTCAACCTTCAAAAATTTCATATCAACCTTTCTCAAAATAATATGACTACTCACATTATTTTTCATATTTTCTTACTCAAGAAAATCTTTTTCACAATATATTCCACAAATTCACAATTCCATTGAATTAAATCAATGTTTCTAACTTTAAAAATTACTAACGCTCTCCAAAACCCAAAGAATGAGTTACATGTTAGTAAATTTTAAATCACTATTATATTCTCCATTTTTCTCAAATCAATTCCAAAATCAAGTCGCTTCAAAATAAATTGAGGTTCAAACACTTTCAACCTCTTTTTTTGTCTTTCATAAATGAAATTTCTATTTTTCAAGTGATAAAACACTCTGATTCCCTTTCCAAAATCCTTGTACTAAATCAAATTACATTTCCACTTGGAAAACCACTTTGTTTCATAAAACCAAAGCATTTACAAACCTTCAAAACCGTGGTACATGGTTATTTAAACCATCAAATATTTTTCCTTCTAAGTCAATATGGTTTTACACAAACAAAACCATTAAAAATTCCTTAACAAAACCGTGAGACTCATGGTCTTTAAAATCAAATCATTTGTTCATTTTCATTTTTCACTTTCTTTGCAAATCCTTAAAATCATCAACTCATTGCTCTTTTCATTTAAAACTCATGATTTGTAAAATACTTAAAATATTCTTATTCAAAAATGTCCTTGAGTTCCATTAAATTCCATTCACAAAATAAATCAATAAAAATTCTTCTCAAAACCATGAACACCACTTCTTGAAAAACAAACCCTTTGTTTATTTTCCTTGTTTTTCTAATCATCCAATTTTATCATTCATGAAAATATTAATTTGTGAACACCTATTTTGAGGTGTCTTAGCCAAAATTCCTCTTGGTCTTTGGAACCAAAAAATCAATTTCCTTTCCATCATCAAATCATGGCATACAAATACATATTGAACATATATATCACAAGCATGCCATAATCAAAGCAAATAAATCATGCAAATCATATCAAGCACAGGCAAATAATCAAAGCACATAAACACCCACAAATTATTACATGACCATGGATATGAATCCTCACATGGATTCATCATCCATCAAATACACAACCATCTCTCACCACCATACTTGGTTGATGAGATGAATCTCCCTCTTACCTCTTGAAGATCCTTAAAAGCTCCTTGTTTTGCTTCTTTTTCCAAGTCCTTCACCACCAAGGGCTTCTCAAATACAAAACAAAACACACATAATTAATATATATATAGGACTTGAATAAGAAAACCATGGATTAGAATTATGGTTAGAACCTTGAAAATCAAAAGAAAAGTGAAGATTAACAAACTTCACCAATAAAGCTTTAATCTTTAGCTTGAAGAACAAGGTTGAATATGGAAGATTTAGAGAAAGTCTCCAACATGAAAGTTGCTTAGAATATCATATAGATTCAAGATCTATGGTTGAATGAAATTGAAAGAGATTGGATGGTGATTTTGGGTGAATGGCCGAATGGTTCCTCTTGAAGAACAAGGTTGGAGTTTTTTATTTTTGTGAAAGAAAGGCTTTTTAGACTTGGTTAAGATAAAGAATGAAGTGAAAACACTTAGTTTTCCTTCCTACCAATTTCGTAGATCTCCATGGAAAAATCCCTAAAAATCATAAACAAATGTCAAAATCAATAACAAGTGTAGAAATAGGTAAACCACGGTTCAAGCATGGCTTAGAAAATTAAAACTTGAAGTTTGAGTGAAGAGATAAGAACTTTACCCTTTATGATAAAAACGTGAAGCTTGGATTTGAAACTCAAGATGAATGATTTTGTGAAAACTCATAACTAGAGATGTTCTTATAATAAGGTAAGGATTCAAGAAACTAGGTTGGATAAGTGATGGAGGGTATATTTGGTGATCATGGCCGAACCATGCTTGAAGGAGAAGGAGAGAAAATTTTCTAAGAGCTTTAGGTTTTTGGAAATGATCAATAATGATCAAGAATGAGTAATAATGGTCATGAAACACTTTCCTATGGCCTTAAGCCTCCAAAAACCGTCGCCCCTTCATGCATTCTCCTAAGAGTGCTGTAACATCCCGAAAATTAATAATTTCAGAATAAATGATCATTTTACAATATTTGGGATTTTCTAGAATTTTTCTGGATTTTTCTGAGAACGCAGAATATTTTAATATATTCCTCGTTTTACGTGTGCACTGAGCTGAGAATTGCTGAGGTCGTGTAACGCTCCGGAAACTAATTATTTTGCCGCCAATAGTCATTTTCTAATATTTGTGATTTATGTGAATTTTTCTGGAATTTTTTCGGAAACGACGAATATTTTAATATATTCCTCATTTTTTTTGCGTGAAACTCGAGCGAGCAGTCGTGAAAACGATCTGTAGTGCTTCAAAAATTGGAAAATTATTTGACGAATAGTCGTTTTATAATATTTGCAATTTTTGGGAATTTTCTGGGAATTTTCCGGAATCCGTCGAATATTTTAATATATTCTCATTTTTTGCGTCTTGATGCGAAGCGAACCAGAGAAACGCGATGTTTTCTCGAGAACCTTGGACTATGGACATGTCGACGGGGATCTTACTAAACCCGAGACTTGACACAGTTTACGAGGTTTCATAATTTTCGAGAAATTCTAACAGATAAAAATAAATCAATACAAATGAAAAATTCATCCGTCGGATTAATTAAATATTGACTTCATTCATCAATGTAACTATTATCCATTGGATAATAGCATGCATTAGAAATCCTATCACATTATCCCAATGCAATCCACTTTATGTCAAATCAATCTCACTTTAATTCAAATTTTTGTGTAAATTTTTTCAAAGCTTCTTTGAGAAGCTTTGACCACCAAATGACCCAATTACCCTTGGCTTGCATGAGAAGCCAATTTTTTTTCTCCTCACTCTCTCCTCTATTCAGCAGCCCACTCATGCCAAGGAGGGCAAAAATGTAACTCATCCACACTTAACCTAAAACCACCAAACCCTAATTCACTTTACCTATCACTTTCTCTCTCTTCACTTCATCTTCTTCATCTTTTCTCCTCCTTCTCTCTACCTCCACCATGAGCACGAAATTGCAGCCCCTCCTTCCTCCATTTTTGTTCATCTTTTCTCCTCTCCAAGCCCATTTCTACACTTGCCTTCACCTCCTCTACCTTCTTTGTGTAGAAAGTTTCTCCATTTTCCATTTCTATCTCCATTTTCTCTCCACCTCTTCTCTTCTTCCTCCTCTTAGATCCGAAAATTAGCCACCATTAGAGAGTCTCTTCTTCACTTTTCTCTCCATAAACACCATTTCTAGACTTCTCTTAACCTCCTCTACACTTTCTCTTTAGAAAATCTCTTCAAAAATCCAACTTTTCTACCCCTCCTTCTTCAAATCCGAAAATCACTCCTCCATGGATGGCCAAGCTTTTTAATTTTTCTCTCCACTAAATACATTTATACACTCATCTTCATCTTCTCTACAAATTTCGTTTGGAAGGTTTGCTCAAAAATCCAACCATGTCTCCATTGTCTTCCAAGGTAAAGATTCTTGATTTCTCCCCATTTTCTTCTCATTTTCGTTTTCCTTGGTTACCTATGTGACCAAGGATCATTCTTTTCAAGCTTTAAATTTGTAAATATGAGAATTTGACCACTTTATGGTTCTCTTGAAGGTGGAATCCGAAAATTACAAATCAAGGAACCAAGGAGTTGTTTTCTTGCATTGTCTCCTCTAGGTAAGAGGAGACTACTCACTTCAACCACTTATGGTGGTGAGGAGACTTGTATGTGTGTTGATGGAGGAATCCATCCTTGTATGCTCTTTGTATGCTTGCTTGAATTATAAATTTTGTATGATTTAGTATTCTTGAATTTGATTGATACTTGATTATGCTATTGAATATGTTTGATATATTAATTGTGCTTGATCATGTTGGGGTTGTTAAATGGAAAATTTGGAGTTTCCTACCTCAACATGGTGCCACGGTTTTGATTAGAAATTAGGGGTGAATATTGATTTTGTATACAAGTGAAATAAGACTTATCTAATCAAAGATTGAATGATAGTATTAACACTAACGAATGGAAGACTTTGAGGGTTTAATATCCAAGAGGGTGCCACGGTTTTGGTCTTGGTAAAGAGACAAATGGATTGATTTTGATGATCTAAATTTAAGTGAATTAAGAGTGTAACATATAATGTGATAATTGTGACCTTAGATTGATTTGTTGTATATAATGGTATGTTGGATTGGATTATGTGATTGGAAAATGGAAGAAAAATATTTGGGAATCTCTCTTGGAGGGCTACGGTTTTTAGGGTGAAAATTGGATAAATTATGGTTAATGTGTAACAAGCATTAGACTAGAATTAATCAAGTGACAAAATAGAATTTAATGAAGAAAAGTTTGAGATTGAAGCCTAAATGATGGCTACGGTTTTGAGGCATAAAGATTAGGGTTCTTGGTGAGCCTAATTTGACAAGTGAACACTTAAATGAATTAAGGGAATGACATGTAGTATGATGACTTGAGAGAATTTGGGATTGTAACCATTGTGAGGCCACGGCCTCTAGGGCAAGTTTTAGGTAAGTATGTGGTTTGGATAATTTGGAAGCATAAGTGATTAGGTAATTAGAAACCTATGTAATAAATGGACAACTAATAAATTGGAAGAATTTAGTATAGTCAAGACTTCATAAATTTTAGAAGACTAAGAGTGAGACCATTGTAAAACTTAAGGTGATTCTAAGTGAGTGAAGAACAAGAGAGTGTGAGGCTTAATAGCTTAATTAATTTACAAGTTATAGGAAATCGAGTTGCCTTGGAATATTAAGCTAGTTGCAAGAATTGGATTTGGTCATGAACCTTGAAAAGAGGAATAAATTCTAATTTAGGATTCATAATGAACCTAATGATGCATTGATTCACTTGATATTGATATTATGTTGTTATGGGTCCATGTGAGTGACCATGTATACATTGATGCTTATATTGGCCTAAATGTGGCATATTATGAGATTGTATGAAATTGTGGATCATACATGTGCATGCATAGTATCTTATGCATTGTGATTGTCCTTGTGGACTGTTGTAAGGCCTAGTTGCCTAGGAGATTGAACACACCTTAGTGCGGGTGCGAATAGACAAGTGTGGGTCGTGTTATGACCTCGGGGCGTCGGGGTGCGGGTCCTCCACATGGACAGTTTAGAGCTCCTCTGCACCGTGGGGCAAACCGATGCAAACACACCGACGATCCGGACTTGACACTCTATATCGTGATCTAGTGTAGAATGTCCGTACAATGCCATGATTTGCGCACGAGAAAATTTATTGATAGCACCGGCCTCGGCAGTGAGTTACGTACATGTCTCCCGATCTTTCTCTCCGCTTGATTGAGTCTAGCTCCATGGAGTAGGAATTGGGAAAGCATGCATTGTGCATCATTCATTACTAGTCTTATAAACCGTTGCGATTTGCATGAATACCGTAAATGATTATTTGATTGTTGTGTTGATTTGGAATTACTATTGTGATCTACCTGCTATTGCCTGTTGTTGTTCTACTTTACTATAAATATCGTTGTTATTTTTAATTCTTATTATTACTTACAATTGCATTGCTTTTGTTATAAATTCCGCTATTGCCGTTGATAAATATATGAAGTGTATGCTTTTTTATGGGCGCTCTGCGCCGTGTCGTTTTCTTACTGCCATAATGGTAATGAAGGATGGGTGTCTCACCTCTTTCCTATATCCTTGTATGTCTGTTTTATACTTATATTGATAAAAGATCGTGAGGAAGATAAGGAGGGACCACACTTTGGTTGATTGGATTGGGCGTTTGGACAAGGTTTCTTCGGCTACGTACGAGTGCAGTTGCGTGGAGGCATTGATGCCTGACTTGTTGACTGGGACTCCGGGCGTCGTACGTGTATATGGGGTTGCGGCTTTGTCTGCTAGTAGTACCTATCCCTGGGTCACTACTTTTCCCCCTTTTAGTGTTTTATTCCCGCTGTATCTTATTGGACTCTGTAATTATTATATTCTATGTCATCAGTGATTTGTGTAAATTGACTATATATATATATATATGTATAAGAGATATGATATTATTTCAGTGGTTGTATCATGGCTTGAATACATTTATATTTCATTCGAGGCTCATATTTTCTACCTATGCAAATTGTCAAAAAAAAAATATATAGACTCTTGAGAATTTAAGTTACTGTTATCATGACTGTGACACACTTGGATTTAGGAACTGTGGTGTAATGACGATTATGCTTCGGTTGCTACATCAAGGGGTGTTACATTAGGTGGTATCAGAGCAGTTCATCCTGTTGAGCCGGGGTATGGACTTGCTATGTTTAGGCATATTAGAATTTGGTCTGTTGTGCACTTCCTTGTCTCTTGATTGAGATGATGGGAAAGGAATGCATGACTTGCTGTAGGTTGAATGTTGATAGCTACTGTTATGCAGTTACATGATGTTGAGGACTGGCCTACTCAATATGTAATGTTCTGTGTGTACAGGAAACTATGACTTCTCCTAGGCGTACTGTGTTAGGAAAATAGGAATTCTTTTGTGAGGAGATCAAAGGATTTTGGAAAATCGATCTTCTGGAGAAAGAAATAGCTGGTGTAAGTTAGGTTCGTGAAGCAGTTTGGAAGCGGACAACTTACGAGAGATTACACTGTGGAGGCAGAATGAAGAAGTTCGGGCTGGAAGCTGTTAAGATTCATAAATTAGCTTGTCTTGCTTGAATGGTGTGCATTGTGTGACTCTTTGTGTTTGGCTTCCGAAGGGAGGCAATATTGTTTGAAATAATTACGTTTGTTTTATTGTGTTATGTTTGGTCTGTCTTCGGAGAAAGACACCGGCTCGTGGTAGACGTACACATATGGCGTAGGATAAGGCCATCTAAGTATGGTTGCGATCGTAGGAGAAATATGAAGGATAGCTGATGTGACAATTCACCAAGATCAGAGGACTGCACAGTAATGAGAATTAGGAGTTGTGGTTTAAAATCTATTGAAGGAAAGTTAAACTTGGGATAACCATGGACTGCCTAGATTCCAAAGGAGGAATAATGGAAAAGCTAACAAGTTAAACGAGAACTACGTTCACGAGTACTAAGAAAGTAACAACAACGCCCAACCCGTAGGGAGAGTGCTAGTAGTAGTAGATCCAATCAGACCTCAACATTTGGAGATCTAAACAAGGGAAGTTACGCCTCAAATGATGACCCGATAATCGTGCTGTATAATTCAGGGGGTAACCCTTTCCTTTACAATTTGTAACTGTATGGATCATTTGGATTCATCTCGTATCTTTCTTATCTTTGACGTAGTTGTTTCCATTTCTGTTACTAAGACTTATCATTGACACTTAAGTTTGTTTAATCTATCCTATTTCTGCTAAAGATTGAACCTTTTGTTGATCTATCTTGCTTACCAAGAATCATACCTATTAGATTTCATGATTTCATAGATTGATCAGTTATTTTCTGGTCATTATCTGCTAGAGCGTTCCAATAAGAACCTTAGTGATTCTCGAAACTAAGGCTTTTGAGTTCGTAACAGCCAACAAAGTTGAAGCGTTGTGAGGAAAAAGAAATCCAAGGGTACGTGTTACCTTTTGCAGAGGACAAAAGAAAAGGGAATATGACTGTCACCATTGTAGTCAGTAAGTTTCTCGTGATGAACTACAGTGCTGTCAGTTAAGGAGAAGAATGGAACATCTCAGTGGGATGAACACCATCGTCAAACGAACGAGATTATGATCAAGGGTGAGTATCCTCGGAGAAAGATGTACGTCCTGGTCATCATTAAATTCGCGGGAGATTGAGAATGTCCCCGAAATGATTTCGAATGCGCTATGGGCATTATGGGTGTCTCGTGATGCCGTTCGGAATAACAAATCCTCTTGTCATATTCATGAGTGACATGAATTGTATCTTTTGTCCTTACCTAGAACAGAATTGTCATTGTCATTAATGATGATATTCTGATCTATTCTCGAAAGTATAGAGATACACGTTGGACATCTCGGCATAGTTTTCCTGACTTTAAAGGGGAGAGAGCAAATGCCAAAGTATCAGAGTACGGATTCTTAATTGAGAAGGTTCAGTTTTGGATCACGAAATTCCAAACGGAGGGATTGTTGTGGATTCCCAAGAGATTGAAGCAGTTCTTCAAAAGGAAAGATCGGAGACCGTAAAAGAGACGCATAATTGGTGGAACTAGTTAGTTTTATCGAAGAAGACACAAAGATTGAAGGAGTATCAATGGATCCTCCAAGATAGCCGGATATTTTGCTCAGTTTGCAAGAAGAGAATAAAAACTTCTATGGACTAACGCGTGTGAAGAAAGGTTTTAAAGGTCGAGGAGACATTCGAATGCTTGTCAGATTTGGTTCTACCTAATCCCAGGAAACTGTTCGGAGAATTTTATGCTTCACATTAAAATCTAGGATATGTGTTCATGCAAGGTTAGGAAGGTTGTGACTTACACCTCAAGGTAGTTGAGGACACATTGGGAATTGCCTAACTCACGGTTTGGTGCTAGCCGTAGTTAAAATTTCTCTGAGAATATGGAGACGCTTGCTACGATCAACGCCTTTAGCAATCACAAGGACCTGAAGTATCCATTCGATAAAAAGGGGCTGAACATGAGACAGGAAAGGTGATTAGAGTTTTTGAAGGAGTATGACGTCTAGTTTCAGTGTCGTCCTGTCTGGGTCACTAATAAACCCATTCCAAAATTCTTTGGACTATATCAAATTTCGTTTCGGGTTTGGTTCAATAGCTTGTCAACAAATTCTGTCATCCTTTCTTTCTAAATCTCCATGATATCTTCCATATGTCACGATCGCGAAAGTATGTCACCGATCCAGCCACGTCATCAAACTAAACTCGGTGTAATTCAGAGAGAGTCTGATTTATGAGAAACTTCTCGTGAAGATTGAGAATAGAAGAATAAAGCAACACAAAGACATAGAGATCGCGTTGGTAAGGGTGATCTAAATTGACGTAACTAGAGACACGATCTGAAGGTAAGAAAATAAGATGAGGAAACACGTTAATGTTTGATCTAAGGGATGAAAATTTCGAGGACGAAATTCTTTTTAGTTGGGGAGTGTTGTAACATCCCGAAAATTAATAATTTCAGAATAAATGATCATTTTACAATATTTGGGATTTTTTAGAATTTTTCTGAGAACGCAGAATATTTTAATATATTCCTCGTTTTACGTGTGCACTGAGCTGAGAATTGCTGAGGTCAGTGTAACGCTCCGGAAACTAATTATTTTGCCGCCAATAGTCATTTTCTAATATTTGTGATTTATGTGAATTTTTCTGGAATTTTTCGGAAACGACGAATATTTTAATATATTCCTCATTTTGCGTGAAACTCGAGCAGAGTCGTGAAAACGACTGTAGTGCTTCAAAAATTGGAAAATTATATGACGAATAGTCGTTTTATAATATTTGCAATTTTTGGGAATTTTCTGGGAATTTTCCGGAACCGTCGAATATTTTAATATATTCCTCATTTTGCGTGCGCACTGAGCAGAACCAGAGAAACGCGATGTTTTCTCTGAGAACCTTGGACTATGGACATGTCGACGGGGGATCTTACTAAACCCGAGACTTGACACAGTTTACGAGGTTTCATAATTTTCGAGAAATTCTAACAGATAAAAATAAATCAATACAGCGAAAAATTCATCTGTCAGATTAATTAAATACTGACTTCTGTCAACTGTAACTATTATCCATTGGATAATAGCATGCATTAGAAACCCTATCACATTATCCCAATGCAATCCACTTTATGTCAAATCAATCTCACTTTAATTCAAATTTGTGTACTTTTTCAAAGCTTCTTTGAGAAGCTTTGACCACCAAATGACCCAATTACCCTTGGCTTGCATGAGAAGCCAATTTTTTTCTCCTCACTCTCTCCTCTATTCAGCAGCCCACTCATGCCAAGGAGGGCAAAAATGTAACTCATCCACACTTAACCTAAAACCACCAAACCCTAATTCACTTTACCTATCACTTTCTCTCTCTTCACTTCATCTTCTTCATCTTTTCTCCTCCTTCTCTCTACCTCCACCATGAGCACGAAATTGCAGCCCCTCCTTCCTCCATTTTTGTTCATCTTTTCTCCTCTCCAAGCCCATTTCTACACTTGCCTTCACCTCCTCTACCTTCTTTGTGTAGAAAGTTTCTCCATTTTCCATTTCTATCTCCATTTTCTCTCCACCTCTTCTCTTCTTCCTCCTCTTAGATCCGAAAATTCCAGCCACCATTAGAGAGTCTCTTCTTCACTTTTCTCTCCATAAACACCATTTCTAGACTTCTCTTAACCTCCTCTACACTTTCTCTTTAGAAAATCTCTTCAAAAATCCAACTTTTCTACCCCTCCTTCTTCAAATCCGAAAATCACTCCTCCATGGATGGCCAAGCTTTTTAATTTTTCTCTCCACTAAATACATTTATACACTCATCTTCATCTTCTCTACAAATTTCGTTTGGAAGGTTTGCTCAAAATCCAACCATGTCTCCATTGTCTTCCAAGGTAAAGATTCTTGATTTCTCCCCATTTTCTTCTCATTTTCGTTTTCCTTGGTTACCTATGTGACCAAGGATCATTCTTTTCAAGCTTTAAATTTGTAAATATGAGAATTTGACCACTTTATGGTTCTCTTGAAGGTGGAATCCGAAAATTACAAATCAAGGAACCAAGGAGTTGTTTTCTTGCATTGTCTCCTCTAGGTAAGAGGGAGACTACTCACTTCAACCACTTATGGTGGTGAGGAGACTTGTATGTGTGTTGATGGAGGAATCCATCCTTGTATGCTCTTTGTATGCTTGCTTGAATTATAAATTTTGTATGATTTAGTATTCTTGAATTTGATTGATACTTGATTATGCTATTGAATATGTTTGATATATTAATTGTGCTTGATCATGTTGGGGTTGTTAAATGGAAAATTTGGAGTTTCCTACCTCAACATGGTGCCACGGTTTTGATTAGAAATTAGGGGTGAATATTGATTTTGTATACAAGTGAAATAAGACTTATCTAATCAAAGATTGAATGATAGTATTAACACTAACGAATGGAAGACTTTGAGGGTTTAATATCCAAGAGGGGTGCCACGGTTTTGGTCTTGGTAAAGAGACAAATGGATTGATTTTGATGATCTAAATTTAAGTGAATTAAGAGTGTAACATATAATGTGATAATTGTGACCTTAGATTGATTTGTTGTATATAATGGTATGTTGGATTGGATTATGTGATTGGAAATGGAAGAAAAATATTTGGGAATCTCTCTTGGAGGGCTACGGTTTTTAGGGTGAAAATTGGATAAATTATGGTTAATGTGTAACAAGCATTAGACTAGAATTAATCAAGTGACAAAATAGAATTTAATGAAGAAAAGTTTGAGATTGAAGCCTAAATGATGGCTACGGTTTTGAGGCATAAAGATTAGGGTTCTTGGTGAGCTAATTTGACAAGTGAACACTTAAATGAATTAAGGGAATGACATGTAGTATGATGACTTGAGAGAATTTGGGATTGTAACCATTGTGAGGCCACGGCCTCTAGGGCAAGTTTTAGGTAAGTATGTGGTTTGGATAATTTGGAAGCATAAGTGATTAGGTAATTAGAAACCTATGTAATAAATGGACAACTAATAAATTGGAAGAATTTAGTATAGTCAAGACTTCATAAATTTTAGAAGACTAAGAGTGAGACCATTGTAAAACTTAAGGTGATTCTAAGTGAGTGAAGAACAAGAGAGTGTGAGGCTTAATAGCTTAATTAATTTACAAGTTATAGGAAATCGAGTTGCCTTGGAATATTAAGCTAGTTGCAAGAATTGGATTTGGTCATGAACCTTGAAAAGAGGAATAAATTCTAATTTAGGATTCATAATGAACCTAATGATGCATTGATTCACTTGATATTGATATTATGTTGTTATGGGTCCATGTGAGTGACCATGTATACATTGATGCTTATATTGGCCTAAATGTGGCATATTATGAGATTGTATGAAATTGTGGATCATACATGTGCATGCATAGTATCTTATGCATTGTGATTGTCCTTGTGGACTGTTGTAAGGCCTAGTTGCCTAGGAGATTGAACACACCTTAGTGCGGGTGCGAATAGACAAGTGTGGGTCGTGTTATGACCTCGGGGGCGTCGGGGTGCGGGTCCTCCACATGGACAGTTTAGAGCTCCTCTGTACCGTGGGGCAAACCGATGCAAACACACCGACGATCCGGACTTGACACTGTCCTATATCGTGATCTAGTGTAGAATGTCTGTACAATGCCATGATTTGCGCATGAGAAAATTTATTGATAGCACTGGCCTCGGCAGCCGAGTTACAGACATGTCTCCTGATCTTTCTCTCCGCTTGATTGAGTCTAGCTCCATGGAGTAGGAATTGGGAAAGCATGCATTGTGCATCATTCATTACTGGTCTTATAAACTGTTGAGCATGAATACCTGTAAATGATTATTTGATTGTTGTGCTGATTTCTGGAATTACTATTGTGATCTACCTGCTATTGCCTGTTGTTGTTCTACTTTACTATAAATATCGTTGTTATTTTTAATTCTTATTATTACTTACAATTGCATTGCTTTTGTTATAAATTCCGCTGTTGCCGTTGATAAATATATGAACTGTATTGCTTTATGGGCGCTCTGCGCCGTGTCGTTTTTTCTCCGCCGCCATAATGGTAATGAAGGATGGGTGTCTCACCTCTTTCCTATATCCTTGTATGTCTGTTTTATACTTATATTGATAAAAGATCGTGAGGAAGATAAGGAGGGACCACACTTTGGTTGATTGGATTGGGCGTTTGGACAAGGTTTCTTCGGCTACGTACGAGTGCAGTTGCGTGGAGGCATTGATGCCTGACTTGTTGACCGGGACTCGGGCGTCGTACGTGTATATGGGGTTGCGGTTTTGTCTCGCTAGTAGTACCTATCCCGGGTCACTACTTTTCCCCCTTTTAGTGTTTTATTCCCGTGTATCTTATTGGACTCTGTAATTATTATATTCTATGTCATCAGTGATTTGTGTAAATTGACTATATATATATATATATGTATAAGAGATATGATATTATTTCAAAGTGGTTGTATCATGGCTTGAATACATTTATATTTCATTCGAGGCTCATATTTTCTACCTATGCAAATTGTCAAAAAAAAAAAAATATATAGACTCTTGAGAATTTAAGTTTCTTGTTATCATGTTGTGACACACTTGGATTTAGGAACTGTGGTGTAATGACGATTATGCTTCGGTTGCTACATCAAGGGGTGTTACATTAGGTGGTATCAGAGCAGTTCATCCTGTTGAGCCGGGGTATGGACTTGCTATGTTTAGGCATATTAGAATTTGGTCTGTTGTGCACTTCCTTGTCTCTTGATTGAGATGATGGGAAAGGAATGCATGACTTGCTGTAGGTTGAATGTTGATAGCTACTGTTATGCAGTTACATGATGTTGAGGACTGGCCTACTCAATATGTAATGTTCTGTGTGTACAGGAAACTATGACTTCTCCTAGGCGTACTGTGTTAGGAAAATAGGAATTCTTTTGTGAGGAGATCAAAGGATTTTGGAAAATCGATCTTTGGAGAAAGAAATAGCTGGTGTAAGTTAGGTTCGTGAAGCAGTTTGGAAGCGGACAACTTACGAGAGATTACACTGTGGAGGCAGAATGAAGAAGTTCGGGCTGGAAGCTGTTAAGATTCATAAATTAGCTTGTCTTGCTTGAATGGTGTGCATTGTGTGACTCTTTGTGTTTGGCTTCCAAAGGGAGGCAAGATTGTTTGAAATAATTACGTTTGTTTTATTGTGTTATGTTTGGTCTGTCTTCGGAGAAAGACACCGGCTCGTGGTAGACGTACATATATGGCGTAGGATAAGGCCATCTAAGTATGGTTGCGATCGCAGGAGAAATATGAAGGATAGCTGATGTGACAATTCACCAAGATCAGAGGACCGCACAGTAATGAGAATTAGGAGCTGTGGTTTAAAATCTATTGAAGGAAAGTCAAACTTGGGATAACCATGGACTACCTAGATTCCAAAGGAGGAATAATGGAAAAGCTAACAAGTTAAACGAGAACTACGTTCACGGGTACTAAGAAAGTAACAACAACGCCCAACCCGTAGGGAGAGTGCTAGTAGTAGTAGATCCAATCAGACCTCAACATTTGGAGATCTAAACAAGGGAAGTTACGCCTCAAATGATGACCCGATAATCGTGCTGTATAATTCAGGGGGTAACCCTTTCCTTTACAATTTGTGACTGTATGGATCATTTGGATTCATCTGTATCTTTCTTATCTTTGACGTAGTTGTTTCCATTTCTGTTACTAAGACTTATCATTGACACTTAAGTTTGTTTAATCTATCCTATTTCTGCTAAAGATTGAACCTTTTGTTGATCTATCTTGCTTACCAAGAATCATACCTATTAGATTTCATGATTTCATAGATTGATCAGTTATTTTCTGGTCATTATCTGCTAGAGCGTTCCAATAAGAACCTTAGTGATTCTCGAAACTAAGGCTTTTGAGTTCGTAACAGCCAACAAAGTTGAAGCGTTGTGAGGAAAAAGAAATCCAAGGGTACGTGTTACCTTTTGCAGAGGACAAAAGAAAAGGGAATATGACTGTCACCATTGTAGTCAGTAAGTTTCTCGTGATGAACTACAGTGCTGTCAGTTAAGGAGAAGAATGGAACATCTCAGTGGGATGAACACCATCGTCAAACGAACGAGATTATGATCAAGGGTGAGTATCCTCGGAGAAAGATGTACGTCCTGGTCATCATTAAATTCGCGGGAGATTGAGAATGTCCCCGAAATGATTTCGAATGCGCTATGGGCATTATGGGTGTCTCGTGATGCCGTTCGGAATAACAAATCCTCTTGTCATATTCATGAGTGACATGAATTGTATCTTTTGTCCTTACCTAGAACAGAATTGTCATTGTCATTAATGATGATATTCGATCTATTCTCGAAATATAGAGATACACGTTGGACATCTCGGCATAGTTTTCCGACTTTAAAGGGGAGAGAGCAAATGCCAAAGTATCAGAGTACGGATTCTTAATTGAGAAGGTTCAGTTTTGGATCACGAAATTCCAAACGGAGGGATTGTTGTGGATTCCCAAGAGATTGAAGCAGTTCTTCAAAAGGAAAGATCGGAGACCGTAAAAGAGACGCATAATTGGTGGAACTAGTTAGTTTTATCGAAGAAGACACAAAGATTGAAGGAGTATCAATGGATCCTCCAAGATAGCTAGGATATTTTGCTCGGTTGCAAGAAGAGAATAAAAACTTCTATGGACTAACGCGTGTGAAGAAAGGTTTTAAAGGTCGAGGAGACATTCGAATGCTTGTCGATTTGGTTCTACCTAATCCCGGGGAAACTGTTTTTCGGAGAATTTTATGCTTCACATTAAAATCTAGGATATGTGTTCATGCAAGGTTAGGAAGGTTGTGACTTACACCTCAAGGTAGTTGAGGACACATTGGGAATTGCCTAACTCACGGTTTGGTGCTAGCCGTAGTTAAAAATTTCTCTGAGAATATAGAGACGCTTGCTACGATCAACGCCTTTAGCAATCACAAGGACCTGAAGTATCCATTCGATAAAAAGGGGCTGAACATGAGACAGAAAGGTGATTAGAGTTTTTGAAGGAGTATGACGTCTAGTTTCAGTGTCGTCTGTCGGGTCACTAATAAACCCATTCCAAAATTCTTTGGACTATATCAAATTTCGTTTCGGGTTTGGTTCAATAGCTTGTCAACAAATTCTGTCATCCTTTCTTTCTAAATCTCCATGATATCTTCCATATGTCACGATCGCGAAAGTATGTCACCGATCCAGCCACGTCATCAAACTAAACTCGGTGTAATTCAGAGAGAGTCTGATTTATGAGAAACTTCTCGTGAAGATTGAGAATAGAAGAATAAAGCAACACAAAGACATAGAGATCGCGTTGGTAAGGGTGATCTAAATTGACGTAACTAGAGACACGATCTGAAGGTAAGAAAATAAGATGAGGAAACACGTTAATGTTTGATCTAAGGGATGAAAATTTCGAGGACGAAATTCCTTTTAGTTGGGGAGTGTTGTAACATCCCGAAAATTAATAATTTCAGAATAAATGATCATTTTACAATATTTGGGATTTTCTAGAATTTTTCTGAGAACGCAGAATATTTTAATATATTCCTCGTTTTACGTGTGCACCGAGCTGAGAATTGCTTTGAGGTCGTGTAACGCTCCAGGAAACTAATTATTTTGCCGCCAATAGTCATTTTCTAATATTTGTGATTTATGTGAATTTTTTCTGGAATTTTTCTAAACGACGAATATTTTAATATATTCCTCATTTTGCGTGAAACTCGAGCGAGTCGTGAAAACGATGTAGTGCTTCAAAAATTGGAAAATTATATGACGAATAGTCGTTTTATAATATTTGCAATTTTTGGGAATTTTCTCGGGAATTTTAGGGAACCGTCGAATATTTTAATATATTCCTCATTTTGCGTGCACTTGATTTGAGCGAGAACGGAGAAACGCGATGTGTTTTCTCCGAGAACCTTGGACTATGGACATGTCGACGGGGGATCTTACTAAACCCGAGACTTGACACGATTACGAGGTTTCATAATTTTCGAGAAATTCTAACAGATAAAAATAAATCAATACAGCGAAAAATTCATCTGTCAGATTAATTAAATACTGACTTCTGTCAACTGTAACTATTATCCATTGGATAATAGCATGCATTAGAAATCCTATCACATTATCCCAATGCAATCCACTTTATGTCAAATCAATCTCACTTTAATTCAAATTTGTGTACTTTTTCAAAGCTTCTTTGAGAAGCTTTGACCACCAAATGACCCAATTACCCTTGGCTTGCATGAGAAGCCAATTTTTTTTCTCCTCACTCTCTCCTCTATTCAGCAGCCCACTCATGCCAAGGAGGGCAAAAATGTAACTCATCCACACTTAACCTAAAACCACCAAACCCTAATTCACTTTACCTATCACTTTCTCTCTCTTCACTTCATCTTCTTCATCTTTTCTCCTCCTTCTCTCTACCTCCACCATGAGCACGAAATTGCAGCCCCTCCTTCCTCCATTTTTGTTCATCTTTTCTCCTCTCCAAGCCCATTTCTACACTTGCCTTCACCTCCTCTACCTTCTTTGTGTAGAAAGTTTCTCCATTTTCCATTTCTATCTCCATTTTCTCTCCACCTCTTCTCTTCTTCCTCCTCTTAGATCCGAAAATTCCAGCCACCATTAGAGAGTCTCTTCTTCACTTTTCTCTCCATAAACACCATTTCTAGACTTCTCTTAACCTCCTCTACACTTTCTCTTTAGAAAATCTCTTCAAAAATCCAACTTTTCTACCCCTCCTTCTTCAAATCCGAAAATCACTCCTCCATGGATGGCCAAGCTTTTTAATTTTTCTCTCCACTAAATACATTTATACACTCATCTTCATCTTCTCTACAAATTTCGTTTGGAAGGTTTGCTCAAAATCCAACCATGTCTCCATTGTCTTCCAAGGTAAAGATTCTTGATTTCTCCCCATTTTCTTCTCATTTTCGTTTTCCTTGGTTACCTATGTGACCAAGGATCATTCTTTTCAAGCTTTAAATTTGTAAATATGAGAATTTGACCACTTTATGGTTCTCTTGAAGGTGGAATCCGAAAATTACAAATCAAGGAACCAAGGAGTTGTTTTCTTGCATTGTCTCCTCTAGGTAAGAGGAGACTACTCACTTCAACCACTTATGGTGGTGAGGAGACTTGTATGTGTGTTGATGGAGGAATCCATCCTTGTATGCTCTTTGTATGCTTGCTTGAATTATAAATTTTGTATGATTTAGTATTCTTGAATTTGATTGATACTTGATTATGCTATTGAATATGTTTGATATATTAATTGTGCTTGATCATGTTGGGGTTGTTAAATGGAAAATTTGGAGTTTCCTACCTCAACATGGTGCCACGGTTTTGATTAGAAATTAGGGGTGAATATTGATTTTGTATACAAGTGAAATAAGACTTATCTAATCAAAGATTGAATGATAGTATTAACACTAACGAATGGAAGACTTTGAGGGTTTAATATCCAAGAGGGGTGCCACGGTTTTGGTCTTGGTAAAGAGACAAATGGATTGATTTTGATGATCTAAATTTAAGTGAATTAAGAGTGTAACATATAATGTGATAATTGTGACCTTAGATTGATTTGTTGTATATAATGGTATGTTGGATTGGATTATGTGATTGGAAATGGAAGAAAAATATTTGGGAATCTCTCTTGGAGGGCTACGGTTTTTAGGGTGAAAATTGGATAAATTATGGTTAATGTGTAACAAGCATTAGACTAGAATTAATCAAGTGACAAAATAGAATTTAATGAAGAAAAGTTTGAGATTGAAGCCTAAATGATGGCTACGGTTTTGAGGCATAAAGATTAGGGTTCTTGGTGAGCCAATTTGACAAGTGAACACTTAAATGAATTAAGGGAATGACATGTAGTATGATGACTTGAGAGAATTTGGGATTGTAACCATTGTGAGGCCACGGCCTCTAGGGCAAGTTTTAGGTAAGTATGTGGTTTGGATAATTTGGAAGCATAAGTGATTAGGTAATTAGAAACCTATGTAATAAATGGACAACTAATAAATTGGAAGAATTTAGTATAGTCAAGACTTCATAAATTTTAGAAGACTAAGAGTGAGACCATTGTAAAACTTAAGGTGATTCTAAGTGAGTGAAGAACAAGAGAGTGTGAGGCTTAATAGCTTAATTAATTTACAAGTTATAGGAAATCGAGTTGCCTTGGAATATTAAGCTAGTTGCAAGAATTGGATTTGGTCATGAACCTTGAAAAGAGGAATAAATTCTAATTTAGGATTCATAATGAACCTAATGATGCATTGATTCACTTGATATTGATATTATGTTGTTATGGGTCCATGTGAGTGACCATGTATACATTGATGCTTATATTGGCCTAAATGTGGCATATTATGAGATTGTATGAAATTGTGGATCATACATGTGCATGCATAGTATCTTATGCATTGTGATTGTCCTTGTGGATCTGTTGTAAGGCCTAGTTGCCTAGGAGATTGAACACACCTTAGTGCGGGTGCGAATAGACAAGTGTGGGTCGTGTTATGACCTCGGGGGCGTCGGGGTGCGGGTCCTCCACATGGGCAGTTTAGAGCTCCTCTGCACCGTGGGGCAAACCGATGCAAACACACTGACGATCCGGACTTGACACTGTCCTATATCGTGATCTAGTGTAGAATGTCTGTACAATGCCATGATTTGCGCATGAGAAAATTTATTGATAGCATCGGCCTAACCGTGGGAGTTACGTACATGTCTCCTGATCTTTCTCTCCGCTTGATTGAGTCTAGCTCCATGGAGTAGGAATTGGGAAAGCATGCATTGTGCATCATTCATTACTGGTCTTATAAACTGTTGAGCATGAATACCTGTAAATGATTATTTGATTGTTGTGCTGATTTCTGGAATTACTATTGTGATCTACCTGCTATTGCCTGTTGTTGTTCTACTTTACTATAAATATCGTTGTTATTTTTAATTCTTATTATTACTTACAATTGCATTGCTTTTGTTATAAATTCCGCTATTGCCGTTGATAAATATATGAACTGTATTGCTTTATGGGCGCTCTGCGCCGTGTCGTTTTCTTACTGCCATAATGGTAATGAAGGATGGGTGTCTCACCTCTTTCCTATATCCTTGTATGTCTGTTTTATACTTATATTGATAAAAGATCGTGAGGAAGATAAGGAGGGACCACACTTTGGTTGATTGGATTGGGCGTTTGGACAAGGTTTCTTCGGCTACGTACGAGTGCAGTTGCGTGGAGGCATTGATGCCTGACTTGTTGACTGGGACTCCGGGCGTACGTGTATATGGGGTTGCGGCTTTGTCTGCTAGTAGTACCTATCCCTGGGTCACTACTTTTCCCCCTTTTAGTGTTTTATTCCTGCTGTATCTTATTGGACTCTGTAATTATTATATTCTATGTCATCAGTGATTTGTGTAAATTGACTATATATATATATATATGTATAAGAGATATGATATTATTTCAGTGGTTGTATCATGGCTTGAATACATTTATATTTCATTCGAGGCTCATATTTTCTACCTATGCAAATTGTCAAAAAAAAAAAATATATAGACTCTTGAGAATTTAAGTTACTGTTATCATGACTGTGACACACTTGGATTTAGGAACTGTGGTGTAATGACGATCATGCTTCGGTTGCTACATCAAGGGGTGTTACAAGTGCAAAATGAATCAATAATGATTCATAATGACTAAGACCTCTAATAATGGTCTTCAAACTTTCCTTTAACTCCTAAAAGAAGCACAAAACTGTCCCCCCCTCCATCCATGCATTCCATAAGGTTGTCATCTTTTCTAGCCACCATTTAGAGCCATTTAAGCCATTGATTAGATCAATGGTTAAGATTAAGGTAGACTTTTGTTAGAAAACTTAATCTAGGCCATTAGATCTTTCCTCCTTGAAATTCTAGCCATTAGATCCATATCCAAAATGAAGGATCAAGATTACTCTTTCTAACTTTTAATCCAAGGGTCATAATTAGTCATAGCCATTTTAGAAGACCAAATCTCCACCATTGATTAAATCCAAATCCAACGGTTATAAATAATCCATCTCCACCGTTGATTAAATCCAAATCCAACGGTCACAAATGGCCGTAGCCACTTTATAAGATCATATCTCCACCCTTGATTAATTCTTCATCCAATGGCTATAAATGTTCATAGCCATTTTATTAGACCGATTCTACACCATTGATTAAATTGACGGTTGATATCAAAGTCTTAAAAAATTAAACTTGCTTCCTATTGGTCCGTCAAAAGTTGTCATAATCACTAATAATCACTTATTAGACCGAATCACTAAAATTGCTCCCACGAAAGAATATATTTACTATATTTTTAATGCCCAATAATTAAATACAGTACAAAACACAGTACAAGAAATTTTCTAAAACTGTTTCCGGATTCAGGTTTAGTAAGATGCCCTGTCTCCATCTAAATAGTACAAATTTTTCTATACGTAGAAAAATTTTCACTTTGGGGGACCCACCTGGAGCCATGTAAGGCCACCTGGAGCCATGTAAGGCCACCTGAGCCCACAAACAGCCCAAAAAAGAGAAATATAAAAATTTATAATCATCCACAAAAATCACAATTATTAGAAAACGTATGAAAATCAAGTCAGATTGTTAAAAATAATTAACAATCAAGAAAAATAAATACATAAAGATTTTTCCCGGTCCAAAAATTATAATTTTCCTGACACGGAGTAAATCACTCAAAATGATCAAATACGCTGACGGAATACTCAAAATAATTTTACAGTACACAGAAATCACTAAACAGTAGAATTCTATTAACTGTCAAAATTACTGTCTAATAGATAGGAAATTTTGGGGTGTTACATAATCCATGAACATTGCAGGTGCATTGGTCAAACCAAAGGATATCACAAGATATTCGTAATGTCCATACTTGGTCCTAAAAGCAGTCTTAGGGATATCCTCTTCCCTAACTCTAATATGATGATACCCATATCTTAGTTCAATTTTTAACAAAATTGTAGCTCCTCTTAATTGATCCATCAAATCATCTATCCTATTGATAACTGTTGAGACTATCAAATTAAATCAATTTATAAACTGATTTACCAAAAACTTGTAGTATGAAATGTAACCAAGTCGAGCCCTTAGATCACTATAATTAATCAATTATATTAGCGGTTAATAGGGGGTTTGGTTTGCAAGAGTAATTAAAAGAAACTAATTAAAAACTATAAGCATAATTAAGTAAATAATCAATCTAAGGAAATCAACTATTCTTGAGTTTAATTCATCCCTGATCACTAAGAATCCATTCAATTGTAAACTAAGTTCTAGGCTTAGGTCACATCAAAAAGTCTTAAGATGATCAATGAATTATCTACTAGATAAGCATCTAGAATTTAATTAATCAAGGTTAAATGAATCAAGCGCCCGTCTAATCCTAAATTAACTTAAAATTCATAATTCAACTAAGCTAAATAATCCATCAAACACCTTTGATGCATTGTTTTGTCTCTTCTATTCAATTGTTAATTAGATTCTTGGTCTTGGATTATATCAAGAAGCCTTAAGATAATCCATGAATTCTCTACTAGATAAGCACCCAAAATTTAATTAATCAAGGTTAAATGAATTAAGCGCCCATCTAATCCTAAATTAATTTAAAACCCAGAATTCAATTAAGCTTAACAAACAACAACTAAGAAGCCTTTGATGCATTGTTTAGTCTATAAAAACACATGATAGTTGAGAAACCATCGCATGAACACCCAAATTGAGTTATGAACTCAATGAAGATGCAGCAAAATCATGAGAATCAGGGGTGAAATTTTGATTGGCAATAAGAATGTAAACATTAATAGCAAGATCTCAAAATTAAGCATTAAGAATGTTTCAATCCCTAGGATTGATTAAAAGGTTCTTCCCTCTCACCTATGAGGATGAGAGAGAAGAGAAACATAAAAGAAATAGATCTAGAGAGAAGGGAAAAAAAGAAAGATGAAGAGAAAAAGTGCAAGCAAGAGCGGCTAGAAGAAAATTCGGTCCTTCTTTTGTGGTGGTTGTTGCTTCTTAAATAATTATTTTGTGGTAGCTGTTGCTGCTACTTCTACAGCTTAGGGTTAATCCCCTTCCTCTTAACTTTAATTAGATACATAATTTGCATAATTTGGGCTTAAGATGAGAGAGTTATGCCCAAAACATTCTTAACTACTCTCTGAGCCCATTAATCAACTTCAAAGGGTGAAAACACCATAAAAACATCGCATCTTATATAAGTGGTCTTCATACAGAGTATCTATGTCTTAGCTTTCAAATGACATTAGTTTTAGTTGCAAATGACAACTACAGCTCGAATTATGGTCAATCTTTGCACATCATCCAGGTTCCAACAATAGCATCTCTATTTTGACTTTGTGCCCCAATCTGACCTACTACACATTCGATTAAGCCTTTGACGTCTCACCAAAGTTGTAGAGTTTTCTCTCAGCTTTCCTACAAGGTAAAATTCATAATTTTTAGATGTCTAGAACTCAAGTTATGCCTAAAATACAGGAATAATGTAAAATTCTCAATAATGCTAAAAATATAATTAAGCCTACTTTGAACCCAAACTTATAAAATACAGCAAAAACCAATCAATTAAGCATATAAGAAGTCTAAGAGACTAAATGTGAGGGATTGCTAATATATAAAAATGACGTTTATCAAATTCCCCTATACTTAGCCTTGTGCACTCCCGAGCAAAAGTAGCAATCTACCACTAAAGAACAAAGAGAAAATAACACAAACTCACTTTCCAATGATGTTTAAGAATGCAAAAGGAAAGCAACCAAATATTCAAGGAATTAAAACATTCATGAAGTAACATTTCTTTACATCTCAAACAAACAAACATAGTAACTTCAATTGAAAAGCATAGATCAAGAATGATAGAACCTTAGAAGATTTACTCTCAATATCTCAAGTGTTTGGAAAGTAAGTGTTTCACTCAATTCAACCCATGAAAATATGCATTACCCATAAGCTTGCTTATCTTCTACTTCTCTATTACTCAAAACACATGCACACACAAATCAAGAGGACTTTATTAAAGGTTGTAATAAGGCCAAGGTAATTGAGGGAAGTAATATGGAAATGACAAGTTAAAAGAGAATAAAAGAACATTAGGATTGAGTTCAAGTAACAAATATGAAAGTTTATTTCAACTCTATGTAATGCAAATTCTCTTTACATATTCTTTCCCCTTGCCTACTTTTCTTTACATTTTTTTTAATTTTTCTCCTTTTTTTCTTTTTTTTTTTAAATTTCAATTGGTCACTTTTTCCTTTTTCATCAACCATTTTGCACACTAATTAGCACACCCCCACACTTGTTCAAGAACTCATCCAATAACCATGTCAATGCTCTCTTATTCCCTAAGGTTGGTAAGAACATAATTTTTTCATTTAAGACATGTAATGAGTTAAAAATAAGGAATGGTCAATAAGCTCAAAGGGGTTAATCAAGGAAAAATATTCAAGGTTGGCTATTTGGCTAAAGTGGCTAATTCAAGAAAAATGTCTTAGTCATATTCATGTATACATGTAAAAGTGTAGCCTAAAAAAGAATCAAAGCAAGTTTTAGAGTAACAATTCCATGAGTGAAAATCACAAAAGAAAGAAGAGAATAGCACAAATACTCAATACATTCATTAAAAGGCTCAAAGTCTCACAAAGTGTGTTTCTATTAAACTTTAACCTACCAATTTAATTTCCATTGCCAAACTAGTTGATCTCAACATGAAAGATATTTTATTCACTTGTGTTATAAACCTTTAACTTCAATTGATGCATGCTCACAACTTTAAAAAATCTCAAAATTCCATTGGAAAACAATTAAAAGCACAATTTCTTATATATATTTTTATTTTATTTCTATTTATTTTCAAATTAGAAAAATAGAATTTTAAAAATATAAAATATAAACAAAATTTGAAAAAAAAATACAGAAACAAAAAAATAGCAACAAAAAAATAAAAATAAAACAAAAACAGTAAAATTAAAAATAAAAATAGTAACATTAAATCAAAATAGTAAAATAGAAAAAAAGGAAAACAATTAAAAACAAAAATAGTAAATAGAATGTAAATTCCTCCCCACACTTAAATTCTATATTGTCCTCAATGTAAAGTTTAAAAATCATCAAATCATCAATATCCCATAAATATCATCAACAAATCTAGGACAAGTAAAATAAAGGAGAGAAGGAAAAAACAACCTTATCAAGTGATGCAAATGGCCGCTTGTTCTTGCACTTGAAGACCACAATTGAAAACTACCTAAAACAAGGAAAATAAGGGTTAATGAAGGGTTAGTAGTTAATTATACTCCTAATATGATTGATTAAACTTAGAGTGATCCCAAACAACAGTGCCAAAATTTGATAGCCGTTGAGACTATCAAATTAAATCAATTTATAAACTGATTCCTCTAAAACTTGTAGTATGTGGTGTAACCAAGTAGAACCCTTAGATCACTCTAATTAATCAATTATATTAAGAGGTTAACAGGGGGTTTGGTTTGCAAGAGTAATTAAAAGAAACTAATTAAAAACTATAAATATAATTAAGTAAATAATCAATCTAAGGAAATTAACTATTCTTGAGTTTAATCCATCCTTGATCACTAAGAGTTCATTCAATCATTAACCAAGTTCTTGGTGTAGATCACATCAAGAAGCCTTAAGATGATCAATGAATTATCTACTAGATAAGAATCTAGAATTTAATTAATCAAGGCTAAACAAATCAAGCACCTATCTAATCCTAAATTAACTTAAAATCCATAATTCAATCAAGCTAAACAATATGTCAAACACCTTTGATGCATTGTTTAGTCTCTTCTATTCAATTGTTAATTATATTCTTGGTCTTGGATCAAATCAAGAAGTGTTAAGATAATCCAAGAATTCTCTATTATATAAGCACCCAAAATTTAATTAATCAAGGTTAAATGAATCAAGCACCAATCTAATCCTAAATTAATCTAAAACCCAGAATTCAACCAAGCTTAATGGACAACATCAAAGAAGCCTTTGATGCATTGTTTAGTTTCTGCAAACACATGATAGTTGAGCAACCATTGCATGAATACCCAAACTGAGTTAAGCACTGAATGAAGATGCAACAAAATCAAGAGAAGGAGGAGATACATTTGATTAATGATAAGAATATAAAGATTAATAGCAAGATCTTAAAATCAAACATCAAGAATGGAGAAAGTGCAAGCAAGAGCGACTAGGAGAAAATTCAATCCTTCTTTCGTAGTGGTTGTTGCTTCTTAAATAACTATTTCATGGTGGTTGTTGTAACACCCTGAATTTTGTTTTTTCTGAATATATATGAGTTTTATAACTTTTATGATTTTTATGAATTTTTTTGGATTTTTTATTATTTTAATATTATTTTGGGTTGTATATGAGCCTAGGGGGTTGTATGTGGGCCCGGGCGGTCCCGTAAAAGTAAAAAAAATTTAGAACCGGAAAATTTTGTACTATTGACCCAAGGCCAGGGGATCTTACTAAACCTGAAATCGGAAACAATTTTCAAAATTTTCTTTTACAGTAATTATTATCTATTGGATAATAAGTACTGATTTTCTATAAGCAGTTATTTTTGTCCATTGGGTAATAGCTAGTAGAAAAATATCTTACTAGCTAGTCAAAATTTATGGCTATAACACCTTTAAAGTAAGCCAATAAGAATGCTAGTCAACAAAGATGATTATGACAACTTTAATGTTAAAGTAATAAGGATCGAAGCTTAATGGTGAAGCTTGGTAGAGTCAACAAAAATGACAAAGACTATGTAGGTTAAACCAATGGATGGCAAGCATTGAAAGAGAAGCTATTGACCCTCCATTTTAAGGAGTGTCTCATGGCCATGGAGTGCCCAAAGGCCAATGATAAAGCCAAATAAAATTAAACTACTCATCTTTCTTTAAAATATCAGATAGTTTTTAGGAAGGAAAATATCTAAGCCATCACAAAGATCTTTTCTTCTCTCTCCATAGGAAGTTACGACCAAGTAACTTAGAGGGCAAAGGAGGAGTTTGTTTCATTATTTCAAAGTTATCATCTTTCCTAAAAGCTATTACAAACAAAAACTCTCAAACTCTCTCTCATTTTTCCTCTCTTAAACTCCACGGCTATACCCCCAAACTATACCTCCACTGTTCAATAATTCCAAACAACCTTATTTCTAGCATCATTGCATAATTCCAAGACACTTTGTGGTTGAAGTCTTGATCAAAATCATCCATCTTCAAGGAGTTCATTCAAAACTCAAGTTCTAAGGTTTTAAGGTGAAGTTCATGGAAACTTCACTATTTGCTTCATCATCATGCTCTAGGCCATATTTTGATACATGGTCTTCTTATTCAAGCCTTAAATGTTAATGTGTTTCTATTTGTTTTTGTTTTCAAGAACCTCTTGGTGGTGAAGGATTGATTCAAAAGGACAAGTAAGGAGCTTAGGAAGCATCACAAAAAGATAAGGGGGAGATTTAACCTTATCAACCACTCATGGTGGTGAGGGACGAATTGTGTGTGTGAATAATCCATGTGAGGGTTGTTCACTTGTTTGTATAAGCTTAGTGCTTTGTGTTTATTTATTTTAATTGATTTTATTGCTTCGATATTTTGCATGAACTTGTTAGAATAGATTATTGATATTTGATGTATATGATAGGATGTGAATCATGTTGGAAAGGAAACAAATTTTTGGTCTCCAATGGACCATGAGGCTCATGGCCTCTATACTCCAAAATGGGTGTTCCAAGTTGAAAATATTTTATGATTAGTAAAATTAGATGAATAAGAAGTAAAAAAATGGATTAATAAATTTTGGTCCCAAAGACCACATGGCTCACGGCCATGAAGTGCAAAATAAGGTGATTTTGTACAAAAATAAATTATTAAGGATAAACTTAGATGATTTTGATGATAAGGAATTAATTAAGGATTTCATAAAAATGGAAATGATATCAAATAAATTTTTGTTATTCCACAAATGATGATTTTCAACTATGATATAGAGGATTAGGGTTTTAAAAGTGATTTGGGAACTTCAAATGTTTTAATTAAGAGGATTTGTAGTAATATAAATGAAAAGCATCTTATTAAATTAAAATAATGCAGAATTTGAGAAAAACGTCAGAAAATATTATTTAGAGGGGTATTTATGAGAAAATGGGAATTTAAAGTCCAATTTGTGTTTTAAACTTGAAAAGTTTAAAAATTAAATTTAAAATGTCAAGAAATATTTTATATAGTGAAAAACGGTAAAAAAATCTTACGAGATTCAAAAATGTGGATTTTTGAGCTACGTAGTTTAGAAAATGTCAAAATATTTTTATGCGATTAGAAAATGCGATAGAAATGTTGCGCGATTGTGAAAATGCTATAAAATGACTACACGATTGAAAATACAGTAGATAAAAATTTATGGTGTAGAGTGTCTTGTATAATGCTTGATGTGCACGTTGATAAAAATTTATAGCACTTGGTCTGAGGCAACCGTGATACAGAGAGATCTTCTAGATCATTATTTCTGACTTGTGTTTAGCTCCATGTAGTACGAATATATATATATATATATATATCTTTGTGACATTTTATTTGTTAATATTGATTAATGCTTGGTGTTATGACTATATTCATTGTTTGCTATATCTGTATGACATTATTGTCATTCCTGTCTCTCTACTGCTATGTTGGTATTGGTGTTGGTAGTCTCACCTCTTTGTATGTTACTCATATGTTGTATTTGTATTTGGTAAAGATGGTGAGGAAGGCGGTGAAGAGGCATCAGAACGAGAGCATATGGGTTGTGTTACTGTGCATTTCCATGAGACCATGGACGCATGGCACATCGATTGGAGTACAGAGCATGTAGTGTATAATGGGGAGGTTACTGTGTCTGGTAGTAGGACTATGCAGGGAGTCACTATTTTTACTTTTAGTACTCATATACTGGTAGAATTTAACATGCCTATTAGGGAATTCTGGGCTGATTTCCATTACACTCCGATGGACGACTCAGTGGTGTCCTCTGCTTAGACTCCAACCCATAGGGATGTATCCCGATTGGGGACTTTGTCAGAGGAGGAGGAGGATCCATCTGAGGGTCTTGCTCTATAGGCATGTATACTTGGGCCAATTGTAGTGGTTGTAGTAATATTTATTTCTTTTGAGAACTTCGTTTGTATATATTCAAGTTTGTTAGTACCTACGTTATATATATAATGTAAATTATTTAGTGAAACTGTTTGATATTTTTTATTCTGGTAAGTTTATAATATCAGCATCAAGAAATTTTATAATTCGCAATTTATATAATAATATATTATTTTATAACTTGGGATAATTTGGTAATAATTAATATAAAATGTGATACCCTACGGTGGGTGTTACAGCTATTGTTGCTACTACAACTTAGGGTTAATCCTCTTCTTCTTAGCTTTAATTGGATACCTAATTTGCATAATTTAGGCTCAAGATGATAGAGTTATGCTTAAAACATTCTTAACTGCTCTCTGAGCTCGTCAACCAACTTCAAAGGCTGAAAACACCATCTAAACATCATAGTTTTGATAAGTTGTCTTATATAAATTGAATATCTATGTCTTATCTTTCAGATGGCACTGGTTTCAGCTCCAAATGACACCTATAGCCTGAATTATGACCCAATCTTTATACATCGTTCAGGTTTGAGTGACAGCATCTATGTTCTAACTTTGTGATCCAATATGACTCACTAGAAATCTGATTCAACGTTTGAGCTCTGCATAAAAGTTGTATAGATTTCTCTCAACTTTCCTACAAGGTAAAATTCATAATTTTTACATATATAGAACTCAAGTTATGCCCAAAATATAGAAACAGTGTAAAATTCTCAATAATGCTAAAAAATGCAATTAAGCTCAATTTGAATCCAAACCTATAAAATGTGGCCAAAACTAATCAATTAAGCATATAAGAGGTCTAAAAGGCTAAATATGAGGGATTGCTAATATATAAAAATGGTGTTTATCACCTATGCAAAGAATACTTATTCTTAATGATTACTTTATTTAGCTGCCTATAGTCCAGACACAACCTTATACTACCATCTTTCTTCTTCACCATGAGCACCGGTGTAAAACCCATGAAAACATGATAGACTTGTATTTAGTTATGGAGGTAGCCTAATAGTTGTTTATCATGTCTGTTAAGTTTTGTGACTTTCTGAGCACGTTTAGGCACTTTGGTGTAATACTATGTGTAGAAAATACATATTATTAGCTCTAGAAGTGGCTTAAACTGCCTAGTTAATGGAAATAAATGTAGAGAATTTGTTTCTAGATCACAAATGTGTGAACTGTGCTACAGTTAAAATTTGAGATTAATTGGAGCTAGTTTGGTATTTTTTAGTATATTGGTTGTGTGGTTTAATGCTGGATTGACTATCAACAGATATGGAAAAATGTGAAAATGGTGAAAACAAATTTTTAATGAATCATAGGATTTATTTTAAGTCTATTGGAGGTTAGAGAACTGGATTTGGTGAAATCTGAGTGTTCTTAACATATCGAGGTTTTAGTACTTATCAAAAAGAAGCCAAATTTGACTTCCCTTTATAAGTATCTCACGGTAGAGAGAATGGGAAGATAAAAAAGAAGAAAGAAAAGAGAAAAGAAAGATTGAGGAGAAATAAGAAGAAAAAGAGAGAGGAAAGAAGACCAAAGAGGAGGAACAACCACCAAGGAAGAATCAAGGCAAACCAAGAGGAAAGCTTGAATCTCCAAAGCATATTTTCATCTTCAAGACCTTGAGGTAGGGGAAACTTTGTTTTGTTCATCTTCCTATTCTCTTCATCTTGTTCATGAGTATGGCTTGATGTGGTGATTTAGGTTTTGAGTTGTTTTTGGTTGTTTGGCTTGAATCTTGTTGGGAAACTTGAAGATGGCTTGTATATGAGTTGTTGGGTGCATGGAAATGGATTTCCAGCCCTTGTATACCTTGATTTCCATTTGAGATGAGAATTTGGGGTTTTAGGTTTTGAATAATCAAGTATGACTGATTTAGTGTTTTGATCCTTTTTTGGTGAAATCAATTGGTGTTTTATATTTCCTTCATGTTTATGAACTTGTTTGGGACTTAAAATCATTAAGAAACGAATTTGAGGTAATCAAATCTTGTATTTTGGCTAATGGAACAGTGGCTCAGTTTTACTAAATTTTATGCAGTATGTTTGGCCAAGAAACACGGCCCGTGTCTTAAGACAATGGGGGTTGTGTCCCTCTCTGCCTGTTCAATCTCATGAAACTATGCTAACAGAACAAGACACGGGGGGGACATGGCCCGTGTTTTAAGACAAAGGGGGCTCATGTCCCTCTCTGCCTCTTCAAAAATGTGTTTTTGATAACCTAGAAAGTTCCTAAGTGTTGAGACCTTTCATGTATGCCTTTATAAGTGTGATGAGACCTTAATAAGGGTATTTAATGAAGTGAATTGTGGAATGCAAGTAAATCAATTGTGGTACTAATTATTATAGGTAATTAGTAATTATTTTGCATGATGTGTTTACAAAGAATTTGTTGTGTGATACAATGAAGCCTTTTGAAGGTATAGTTTCTTCTTTTATGCTTCTTAATTAGTGATGAGACTCTAGTAGGAGTATTTAACGAAGAGTGAATGTTATGAATCAAATGGATTTGTAATGCTAATTATGTGAAGTAATTAGACATGTTTATACATTTATGTATGTGATTATTGAATGATGTGATCCTTGCATTTATAGATAAACCATTGATAGTGTGAGGATTACAACTCCCTCCTTATTGGTTATCCTAAATGGGTAGTAGTTGATATAACGCCTCTTTTTGAGGAGGGAACGTCACACCAAAACCACGAAACGGAAACAAAATGTATAAACTAAGACCCGATTCATTATAATATAGAAAAACCTATTCATTTATAAACATATAATTAATTTCCCGAATTCTTTTTTTTTTTTTTGTAAGAAAATGATGAAACATAATTATAGAAAAAGTTAACACAAGAAGTAAACCATACATTCATACATCATATGTATATATAAACTTATATCGCAATTGTTTAAATACATTGTAACACCCCAACTTTTGGTTAAATTACGATATTGTCCTAAATGTACTATTTTATATTTTCTGTGAGTTATAAAATTAATTTGACTATTTCGTGATTGTATTTAATTGTTGTGTGTGATTTACTCCGAGTCAAGAAAATAATAATTTTCGGGCCAGGAAAATCTTAATTTGATTATTCGGAGCTGGGGGATCTTACTAAACCCAATTCCGAGTGATACGTGTATCAATCTTTTAAATTTTAGAATTTAACTGTGCAATAAAAATATTTTATATTTTTATAATATTATTTTATTGGACAGTACCTACTGTCTTAAAAACAGTAGCTTCTACCCCAAAACTGACCATAGACCCAGAAAAGTCTGTGAGACCCACGCTTGGTAAATCAATCAACGTTTCTGGCTTGAATTATTTCTAAGCCAATAGGATGTAGTCAACATAAATGGCTTGAAAACTTCTAAGCCAATAGGATGTTAGTCCACAAAAGTGGTTAGACTAGTTAGTAAGTAACTAGAAAAACCTAACTAAGTTAACTTAAACTTAACTAAGTTAATCTAATGTATCTAAGTAGTAACTAAATGGAATAAACCTAGTTAGCTACTCCTTAGAGTTCTAGTTAGAGAATGTTCTAGTAATGTCAAGAATATGGCTAGTTGTCTTAAGTAACTAGATAGTCAGACAAGTAACTAAGAAACTTAACCAAATGCACCTAAGTCTAACTAGATTGCCTAAGTGAACTCAAACTTAGTTTGCTCTCCCTTGAAGCATTTTGTAACACCCCAATTTTTAGAAAAAATGTCCCGAATGTTCTGTTTGTTGTTTTTAAAGCTTTTGTGTAAATGACTGTTATGTTCTTATTTTACTGTTTCTTGTTTTTCTGTATGAAATACAAATATGTTTTACAGGCTAAAATTTTATTTGATCGTTTTACGTAATTTGCTTCGAGATGGTAAAATAAAAATTTTCTCAAGCTACTGTTTTAATTTTTTTGGGAGATATACAGACAATTAATACTGTCTGTAATTTTATTTGAACGTTTTGGATGATTTGCTTCGTCGTGGGGAAAAATGGAAAAATAACCGTTACGTTCCGATTGTACTATTTTTAATTTTTCTATATGTTACAGTGCTTAATATTACTGTCTGTGATTTTATTTGGACTTTTTGTGTGATTTGCTCCGGGACAGGAAAATAATATTTTTCTGAGCTGGGGAAATCTTGTTTTAATTATTCAGACTGGGGGATCTTACTAAACCCAATTCTGAATGAGACGATAATTAATCTTTTAATTTTTAGGATTTAACTGTCCAATAAAATAATTTTGTATATTATTTTATTAGTCAGTATAATTAGATGACAGTGGACCTAGAAATGTTTTGCGGGACCCACGTTTAGTTAAAACAGTTAACTTAGTAGCTTAATTAAGCATCATTAGTGAAGGAATTCTCTAGAACATGATGACTAAGTGTGGTGACTAGGTTAATTAGTGACTAAGCATGTGACTAGGTTAGATGACTATGCTAAAATCAACTAATGAGAGACAAGCTTGCTAACCAAGTTTTAATCTTGACCTTTGATTCATTCTAAGGCTTGGATGAAGCCAAACCCATGACACCTTGCATGGCTTTGAAGTTCACGGCCATTTGGCCTTTGGAAGACAAAAATCATTTCATCCTTCAAGCATTTTCTCTTTTCTCTCTCTTCGAAAAACCCTAAACACCATTGAAGCTCTCTTGAAGCTCCATTCGGACAAACACAAAACCATACCATCCAACCACCCAAAATTTTATCCAACCAAGTTTTCTAAACCTAAACACAATCCTAAGAACATCTCTAGTTGAGAGTTCTTGCAAAATCTTCCATTTGAAGCTTGGAAACCTATTTGGAAAATTTTACCTAGAAGGTGAAATTTCTTGTTTTCCATTTCTAAACTCTTTTTCAAAGTTCCAAGCCATGATTTCTCCATGGTTTAAGCTCTCTTTTTATGGTTAGTAACTTGTAGATTTTTGTTTAAGTTTGTTAGGTTTTGAAGGAGGAAAATCGAAACCTAGAAGAGGTGTGAAAGAATATTTTTGTCTTCATTTAAGGTAAGAGGAAGACAAATCTTATCATCCATGTGTGGTGGTAAGAAGATGGAGTTTTATTTGTGGTGATTGTAGAATCCATAAGGATTCCTTGTTTGTGTTTGTTTAATAGATTGTTTGTGTGGTTGTTAGTAGCTTTCCTATTTGATGTTTGTAATAATTGTATGATGTATGATGTTGCATGTCTACAAGCTTTGATAATTTGTATGTGTTAGAAATGCATGATAATGTATAGGATGTGAATAACATGATAAGGATTTTGCATGAGTGTTCCAAAGAACACAACACCAAGGCTCACGGCCATTGACCCAAAAGGAGAACCAAAATGTTCTCATTATTTTCCTAAAAGTGTAATTTAATTAACCTAGGAAAATTAACAAGAGATAGAATTGTTTAGATCAAGGAAAATGAATTTAGAAATCAAATGACCCAAATGTATATTTCGGCCAACATGCCAAACCAAGAATTCATGATTTCTAAAATCAATTCCAAACCATTTTCAAGTATAAAGATGCAATATATGTTAAAAAGAATTTTTCTAAAATGAGTTTTGAATAAATAAATTGAATTGAATTAAGTTTAATTGACTAAAACTATTGATTTTATTGTTAGAAAAGAAATACAGTAACTTTCGAAAATTTCTAACATATAGCTTATACTGTATTTTGAAGCATGTTAGTGGTTTTCAAAAGGTTTAAATTATACGGTTAAAAATTAAGTAAATAGAATTTTTATGAAAAAATTAGGAAACCATTCATATAATTTTTAAGCAAAATATCGTCAATTTTTAGTAAAAACGGGCAAATAAGAGAGAAAAGATGTCCAAAAGACAGTATACGGTATAGAAATTATTTTATGTAGTTTAAACGTATTATTTATTATTTCTGTTTATTTAAACAATAATTTTTAAGGGATTTGGATCATAAAATGATTTAAAAATCTTATGCGATTGAGAAAACGTATTAAAAACTCTACACGATTTTAAAAACAGCAAAATATATTTACGCGATTTAAAAACATTTGTAAAAACGACGAGATTGTGAAAATGCGATAAAATTTCTACGCGATTGACCAAAACGGTATTTTCTGTATTTTTTTGCTGTCGAGCTATGAGGTGAACCCGTACAGGCTTTGGAACAGTATTTGTCCAGTGGGACTTACTGTATCTTTTTATCTTTGAGGATATATTTTTATTGAGGGTATTCTGGTAATTTCTCATATATTGAGTTTATGCCAATTTTTTTGGTGGATTGGTTGACAAGGTGAATCACATCGTGTTATCGATGCGATAAACGTAGTGTGGTTCATTGTCTTTATGAACTTGGAGACGTTAGTGTACGGGATTCCATATATGGACAGTCGGTCGCTCCACTGGGCCGTGGTAATCGATAGCACACTAATGGACTCGACACGCACTATTTTTAATCGAGATTTCGTAAAGTCTAATAGTACATTGCCTGTAGTGCCACAACGTGAGACCGTGAACTACACCATGCCTTGGATGATGGATTCCATGTGACGTGGGGCTATAGACGCAACGTGTGACAGCGCAAAAGTTTGGTTGGGCAGCCGTGGTACTAATAGATTTTGCGAGTCATTCTCTCTCTGATATCTGTATGTGTTTAGCGCCATGGAGTAGGATCGTGTCATATTGTATATGGTTATGTCTTGGACTTTATTTTATTTCATCTATTTTACTTTATCTGTTTATTGTCTAATTCTTATATTATTTTATTTGTGATATTATTTTATTTGTGATATTATTTTATCGGTGATATTATTTTATCTGTGATATTATGTGTTGTTATGACATTTGAATCTTTACACTATTCTGTTATTAATTAATGTTATAGCTTTTCATATTGCATGAACTGTATATCTGTTGTTTGTCGTTTTCTTATCTGCCATGTTTGTGATGATTTTAGTTTGTCTTACCTCTTTATTGTACGTGTTTTCTGTATATTTATTTACATGGTAAAGAGTTTGAGGAAGAGGAACAGCCTCTTGAGATTTTGTATCTTGAGGAGGAAGAGGAGCAGCAAGCTGAAAATCAGTACGACGACCAAGAACCATCTGATCATCCATATCCATTAGACTGATTTGTTTGGGTATGGCGGTGCCAGGATTTTTAGGTTTTGTGACACTCGAGTTTCACGGTGGATCGTTAGCTTGGCATCTGCGGGGAGATAGAGACTCAGTGACTTATGTGGGACGGTTGACTGTGTCCATACGACTTACGTTTGATGGAGAGCCAGTGATGACGACTACTGTGTTTCTGCACTTAGAGTTGCCTTTATCTCTTAGGCGTCATTGGGGTGGTGTGTCCACTAAGCCTAGTGAGATGACTATCGTATCGACTGCGCGGTCTCGTTTCCGCCGAGTGTTGAGGCATCCTGGATATTTATCTTCTGATGAGTTTCCTGAGAGTGATCCATCAGAGGATTAAATGTTTATGATGTGTATTTTTGGGCGCGTCTGCGTATGTATATATTGACTCTTTACTGTTTTTGGTTTATTATTTATGTTTAAATATTTGTAGTTATAGTTATAAATTATTTGTATAACTTGTAACTTGGACCATATGTATATTATGAGTGATGTTGTTCTGTTGGTTTTATGTTTCCGTGTTATTTTATTTAATAATATTCTGTTTAACAGGAATTATTTTACAACCCGTATTAGTACGTAATAAATGTTTTACAACTTGGGTAGATTTTATTTATTTTTCTTTATATATGTGACATCCCCACAAGGGTGTTACACATTTCGGCCAAGGCTCTTCAAGAAGGATCAAGAAGCTTGGTGACTTGATTTTCTACACCAATAGGAAGCTAACTTAGGGGCAAAGCCTTGGATATCAACCTTTGATCACATCTAAGGCTATTAGGAGTCCTTGGATGGTCAACAAAGGTGGCTACCTCCATTGAGCTCCACGGCCAAGCATAGGAGAGGAGGCCATTTTCTTTTCATTCTCATCTTTGCTATCACCTAAGCTTTCATTTCTCTCTCTCCAAGAACACAAAGAAAACTCCATAGCTTTTCTCCTTGAGCTATTCGGCCACCACCCTAAACACCATCATCCACTCTTCTAAATTTTCACCTAACACCACATCTCAAATCCAAACACCATTCTAAGCATCTTTTATCTTGGGTGTTTCTTCAAAAAAAATTCATTTGGAGCTTGGAAAACCACCTTGAAGTTTCTTTCCTATAAGGTGAAAATCCTTATTTCTTATTTTTTAACTTGATTTTTGAAGTTCTAAGCCATGATTGATCTATGGTTTATCATTTTTCAACCTTAGTTATGACTCTTTATAATTGTTTAAGTTTGTTAGGGATTCTTTGGGAGCTACACAAAAATCACTAGGAGGAGTTTAGAAGGAGTTTGTCTTCCCTTAAGGTAAGAGGGAGATTTAATCTCATCAACCTTGTGTGGTGGTGAGAAAATGGATGTATTTGTGGTGAAGAATCCATAAGGATTCATTCACTTGGTTGTTTAATGTCTTTTCTATTTGTGATTGATTATGTGTGCAAGCATGTCTATAGCTTTAAAATATATGGTATGTGTTCATAGATGTATGATAATTATTGTAGGATGTGAATAACATGTGAGGTTTTGCATGAGTGTTCCAAAGAACACAAGGAAGCTCACGACTTCACCAATAAAAAGAGAACCAAAATGTTCTCAACCATTTTCTAAAAGAATGACTTAGTTGATTTAATTGGATTGAATGAATTTTACAATGACTTAGAGGATGGAAAATAATTTAAAGATGATTTATAAAGGATATGCAAAATTTTGTCCAACATGCCACTTGGAATTACCTTTGATCCAAATTTTATTTTCTAAGTGTAGAATAAGTATTTAACATAAGAAGAACTCAATTTCAATGGATTTTGAAGAACAAAATGAATGAACTTTTTATTAGAAACCTAATTAGAGAAATTAAGTATAGATGAGAAATAAATTGAAACACTTGAAAAATACTAACATAGAGCTCACCCTTTGGGTTTTGAAGCGCGTTAGCAAGTTTCGAATAGTAAATAATGTTTATGGCTAAAAGAGGTAATTTTTAGAGGAAAATGTAGAAAATATCACTTAATGGATTTTCTAGACGAAATGATATCAAAATTAATTAAAAATGAACAAATGATAGAGAAAGTTTCAAAATATAATTTAGAAAGTAAAGAAATGTTTTACATAGTTGAAAAATATTAGAAATAGCTTACGCATATTTAAAATAAAGATTTTTAAACTACGCGATTGAGAAAATGATTTAAAAACATTATGCGATTGAGAAAATGATTTAAAAACACTACGCGACATTAAAAATGTCAAAAAATATTTACGCGATTTGAAAACGTTTGAAAAAGGTGATGTGATTGTGAAAATGTGATAAAATGTTTTATGCAACTAAAAGGAACAGTAAGTTTATTATCAGGCCAAAGTGGTGGACCCAGACATGTTGAGAAATAGTACTGCTAAGTGGAGACATACTATACTTGAAATTATTGATATTAATGGTATTTGTGTAATTTTGGTTTTTATATATGCATAGAGAGATGTGTCAATTTGGTTGAAATTGGCGAGTGGCTGGCGAGATGAATTACACTATGTTGTGGGTGTGATAGGCGTAGTGTGGTTCATTGAGTGAACTTGGAGACGTTAGTGGTAGATTATCTGGTACAATGCCTGTTGTGCACAACATTTTGACTGTGAACTACTTACACAACGTTTTGACTGTGTATGGTTTACACGATGTTTGACTGTGTAAATGTTTGGCTGGGGCAGCCTGATGTACGGACAGGTCTTTCGGATCATTCTCTCTGATGTTTGTGTTTAGCTCCATAGAGTAGGAATGAGTCGGTGTACATTTACATTTGTGGTCTGCATCATAATATGATTATTTGTAATTATTTATATTTAATTTGAGATATTATGTATGATGTGTTAATGTGAGATTTTATGAATAATGTGATAATATGGATTTTTGAATCAACTGTGATATCTGTATATACTTTTGTTTTCTGTACTGCCATACTGGTAATGATGTAGATTGTCTCACATCTTTGTATGTATTTTTTGTATTATGATTTTATGTTCCGTAAAGAGTTTGAGGAAGAGGAAGAGGAGCAGCCTCTAAATTGTCAGTATCCGGAGGAGCAGCATCCGAGCGACCAGTTTGAGGAAGGCGAGCCGTTAGATCACCCTTATCATTTGGATTGATTTAGTGGTCATGGCTTTGCCTAAGTTTTTGGGTTTTGTGAGACTTGAGTTTCACAGAGGCTCCGAGGCCTGACGACTGTGAGCTGAGAGAGGAACGATTGTTTATGTGGGGCGTCTGATTGTGTCCTTCCATAGGGAGTTCGATGGAGCTCTGATGTTTACTACTACTTTTTATTTACATCTAGAGATGCCTTTGACTATTAGGCGTTATTGGGGAGGAAGTTTTCATGCCCCAAGTGAGATTAGTAGTGTATCAACAGCACGGACTCCTATCCGTAGAGCTGCGAGATATTCGAGATTTCTGTCATCCGACAATCCATTAGAGGAGGATTAGAATTCCTAGATGTGTACTTGGGCATAGTTTATATTTTGTATGATGTCAAACTTTTTACTGCTTTATTAAATATTTGTAGTTTGTAAATTATTTGTATCTTAAAGATAAAATCATATGTGTATTATGGTGTGTATTTAATAGTTTGTTTTATTTCATGTTTCGTTTATTTTATTTAATGATATAATGTATAAAGAGAGAAATTTTACAACTCCTATTATTATATATTTGCTAAACGTTTTATAACTTGGGTAGTGTTTATTATAATTATTCGAAAATGTGACATCCCCAGTAGGGTGTTATATACATCATCAGATATACAAAAAAAAAAAGAAGCTCTACATGCCCCAAAATGATTACAGATATATAGCCCACCAAAAAGACAAAACATCAGCCCCCCCAAAAGATTTATAGATAGCCATCAGTAGCCATCAACAACATTAGCCCCAAACACTAACGAGAAGGAACCGTGGCAGGATCCTCCTCAGGGTCTTCCTCGTCAGAGGAAATCCTCATCGGAGCAACTGAGTTATGAGCGAGGGCCCGTGCAGAGGATAAGAATGAATCCTCTTGTGGGGAGTAGTAACGTTCACCCCACATATCACGAATGAGCAAGTAAAACTCTAAATACAAATGTGCATTAGTAGTAAAAATAGGCAGATCATGATGACCCTATGCCAGAGACACCGTCACGTCTTCGTGGTAGATACAACGATTTGTGCTCAGGTTGATGTGCCACTAGTTTGGACCTCCATGAAATATCAGCCGAACATACCCCAAAAAGTCACATGGACGGGACATCTTGTTCCAAGCAGGTACTAATCAAAGTCAGGCCGAAAGCCGGGGAATTCATGTATTTCCCCTTCTTCACTAACGTCTTCAGAGAAACACATAAATACACAGAATAACAGAGGCACAGAAAAAAGGTGAGACATCCTACATTCAGTACCAATTATGGCAGTAAAGAAACAGTACAATGCAAGATGCCCACATAGCATAGCAAGAATAATAATCAGCATCAAGATTCACATTGTAAACAAATTAATAAATCCAGGCAGTTATATCATTAATAAAATAATAGTTCCACCATCATATAAATAAATGCTAAATAACATGTTGACTCTATGCACATGCACATGGTACCAAAATCTAACATTCAGTACCAAAAATCCTAATTCATGGAGCTAGAAACAAACATCGGAGAGAATAATCAAGGAGACATACCAGTATCTCGCCAGTCATAAAAAATGAAGTGCTTTCCAAAAAAATCAACAATTTGTGCAGCAAGGCTTTATACAACGGCATTCTCACAGGATCGCGATATAGGACAGTGTCTTGGTCCGGATCATCGGTGCATTTGCATCGGTCTATGCCACAACCTAGAGGAGCTACCAACCATCCATTCATGAGACACCCACACCCCGATGACCCCAAGGTCAATGATATGATCTACACTAGTCTATTTGCACCTGCACTAACGTGTGATTCAACTCCTAGGCATATAGCCTTACTTCAATAATGCATGATGACTTAATGCATATTCATGTATATTTCTCAATAATATACTTTTCCATAACATGCCACAATTTAGGTTAAACATCAAGAATTTCTTGGTCCCACTCATGGACCCACAATAACATATTATCAAGTTCTCAAAAGTGACAACACACTTTTTAAGGTTCTTTATAGAATTTCACTTTAACTTAACATCTCTTATGAAATCTTTCTCTAGAGGAATTCTCTTGAAATTATCATTAAATCATCATTTCTCTTAATTAGCCAAGTTCATTACTTTAATTTAATCATAATCACTTAAAAAATTATTCTAAGGTTCTCTAAGTCTCACACACTCTCTTGTTCTTTGCTAAAGTCCAAAATTGTTCTAAGTTATAGGATAAGGTCTTATTCTTTATTCTTCCCATTTTATGAACTTCCAATAGATCTCTAATTTTCTAATTAATCAAGTCTCCATTTTAACACTACATTTTTTTGGCATTTTCACCTTAAGCGGCCATGAGCCTCAAGGGAAATAGGGGTTCTAGATTTTTATTTCTCCATTGATTATTATTCACTTAATTAGTTATCTTTTCAACTTGTTACAAAATTTTAACCATGAACACCCTATTGAAGGGTGTATGGCCATGAGCCTCCATAGGGAAAGCAAGGAACTTTTGCTTTAAATTCATATTTCCAATCCATCACAATCAATCCAAGATCATCAACATACACAAATACAACTAATAAAACCACATAAAAGATCATTAATACAAAGATCATTAGAAAAATCATATAATCAAGAGAGCAACCCTAACATGGGTTTCTCAAAATCAATACACAAATAAGCTTCCCACTACCAATAGAGGTTGAAGCGGATTATCTCCCTCTTACCAAGAGAAATAATAAGGAAAACAATGAAACACCCCAAAAATTCATATTTTATTTGTTTTGGTCGATCCTTAATTATTTTGAGTAATCCGACTCGACTTCCGTGAATTTTATAATTTTTGTGATTTTTAAGAATTTTTGGGAGTTTTTACTTTTTTTATTATTTTAATATTATTTTTGGGTTGTATATAAGCCTTCGTATTTTATTTCTTTTTTTCAATCTTTAATTATTTTTACTAATTTGATTTGATTTTCGTGAGTTTCACAATTGTTATGGTTTTTGTGAATTTTTGTGATATTTTAGATATTTTGAATATTTTAATATATTTTAGATATTTTAAGATATTTTGAATATTTTATTATATTTTAGATATTTTGAATATTTTAATATATTTTTGATATTTTGGAATATTTTGAATATTTAATATATTTCTAATATTTTGGGCTGTGTGTGGGTCCGGGGCGGGCCCGAAAAAATAAAAATTTTCTTTAGCCAGAAACTTTTGTACTGTTGATTCGGAGCCGGGGGATCTTATTAATCCCGAAACCAGAAACAGTTTTTGAAGTTTTATTTTTCTACGATTTTATCTGACAAATAAAATCGGGGTATGTTTTATTATCCATTGGATAATATTTTTCTTGAAAATATCTAGTGAATGATTCTAGACGCAAGCTTAGTCACCCACTCTAGAATGTTCTAGACTATTCTAGAAGACTCTAGAAAATGCCTCTTCACGCGCCTAGTCAGCAAGTACTTAAGTACTTGCTTTACATGTGGACCAATGAGGAGCTGGTCAAAGTTGGCAGTTGTGACTCATCGAGGAGGACCAATAGAAGCTTGACACATGGTGTGACACCTTAGCACCTGTGACTCAGCATATTCGAGAAGCTTCCAGAAGCGATGACTCGCCATGTTCTAGAATGCTGACTCGCCACATTCTAGAAGAGTGTAGAAACGCTGACTCACCCTGTGACTCGCCGCAGTGAGTCACACATTCCAGAAAGTTCTCTGATGACTCACCATGTCGACTCAGCGCTATGACTCACCATGCTGACTCAGCACTACGACTCACCATGCTGATTCAGCTGTTCTAGAAATCTCTACGGTGACTCATCATGCTGACTCATCGTAGTGAGTCGCATGTTCTAGAAACTTCTCTTTGATGACTCGCTCTGTGACGCATCAAGGGTAATCAGTATAAAAATGATCAATAACAGTTGCTACCCAGCTTGAACAAGAGAAAAATCTAAGTATATTTTATTATCCATTGGACAATAGACACTGACTTTATAAGCAGCAATTATTGTTCATTGCTTAAAGTATACCGGAAAATATCTTGATCAAAATATCTTAAGCCTTCATCTTTTTCATGAAGTTTATAAATAGGAGGGCTTTGGTTCATTTTCAACTTTTGCATGAAATTCTCACCATTTCCTCTCCTTGTAATCCACGACCATAACACTCAAGTAGGAGACAATATTCATCTCTTCAATTCACTTACTCTCTTACACTTCAATTTCTCCAAAGAACCAAAAACAAGCAACAAAAAGTCTCTCACTTTCTCTCCCTCCATGGATTCGGCCAAGCACCTAGATCCACTTTCCAAACTTCTATAATTCTTACCAATATCATTTCTTGAATCCTTATACCATTCTAAGATACTTTGATGTTGTAATCATCTTCATTCCTTGCTTGAAAACCAAAAAGTTCTCACCTTGTTCTTCAAAGGGAGTTCACGGCCAAGAGGCCTAATTCCTACTATCACTCTTCAATAATTTTAACTAACCTTATTTCTTGAATCGTTACATCAATCCAAGCATCTTTGTAGTTGGAGTCTTAATCAAAATCACCCATCTTCAAGGAGTTCTTTCAAAGCCAAGCACAACAACTCTTACCTTTCCTTTCTAGAGAAGCTCACGGCCAACTGCCATAAAATCACCTTCCAAGCTTCAATAATTCTAAACGACTTTAGATCTTGAATCTCCATACAATACTAAGAAACTTTCATGTTAGAGACTTTCCCTAAATCATCTATTTTCATCTTTGTTCTTCAAGCTCAAGGTTTAGAGTTTCAAGGTGAAGTTTGTGAAATCTTCACCATTGATTTCATTCTTTCCTTCTAAACCATATTTTGATCTGTGGTTTTTCCTTATTCAAGCCTTTGATATTAATATATGTATGTTATTTTGTTTTAAAGAAGCAACTTGGTGGTGATAGAAGGATTTATTCAAGAGGATGAGCAAAGAGCTTTGGAGGTTTCTCCAAGAGGTAAGAAGGAGATTACCCTCATCAACCATGTATTGGTGGTGAGGAGTGGATTTGTGTGTGGTGAAAAATCCATAAGGATTCATTCACTTGGTTGATTTAAAGTTGTTCTTATTTGTGATTGATTTTGTTTGCAAGCATGTCTATAGCTTTAATATATATTTGTATGTGTTTATGGATGCATGATAATTATTGTAGTATGTGAATAACATGTTGAGGATTTGTATGAGTGTTCCAAAGAACACATGAAGCTCACGACTTCACCACAACAAAAGGAACCAAGATGTTCTAAATATTTTTCTAATCATGGATTTGGTGATTCAACAATAATGAATTGGATTAAGAATTTTTAAAAGATATTGGATGATGGAAAATAAATAAATATGATTTATAAAGCATAGAATAATTATCGGCCAACATGTCATTCAATATACCTATGATCCAAAATTATTTTCTTACCATGGATTATATGATTTAATGATGATAAAGTAGATTAAGAATTTTTATAAAAAGATTAAATGCATAGGAAATAATTGAAGATGATTTATAAAGCATATAAGTGATTTTGGGCCAATATGCCTACTTATAATGTTTTTTTTTTAAATTCAAAGTTATTTACTAAGCATAGAATTTTACAGATGTTAAAGAAAAGCTTAATTTAATAGGTTTTAGAGAATAAGTTAAAGTAAAATTATTTTAGAAACTTTCAAAGGAAATAATAGCAAATATTAGGTAAAGGAATTTTATTAAAGAAATGTTGTAAATAAAGCTAGAAATAATTATATAATAGACGAAGTTTCAAGAAGTAATTTAGAAAACAAAGAAAATATTTTACGCAGTTGAAAAATATTAGAAATAGCTTATGCGTATTTAAAATAGTGATTTTTAAAATACGCGATTGAGAAAATGATTTAAAAACGTTACACGTGAGAAAATGATTTAAAAACACTACGCGATTTCAAAAATGTTAAAAAATATTTATGCGATTTAAAAACGTTTGAAAAAGGTGACGCGATTGTGAAAACACGATAAAAAGTTTACGCGATTGAGAAAACAACGGATTTCTGTTAGGCCGACGTACTGGACCCAGAAACAATAAAATGGACAATTTAGTTAAAGTTGGGGTTTATCTTCATAACTAGAAACATCAGATAGACGAATGAGTCAGATGTTGCTTGTTCTTATGAAAAACCACATTTTTATAAATATAACGTAGTGGACCCTAGTGGATCATTGATATTATGTAAACTGAATGAGCAGTTATATAATATCATTGATGTTGTTGATATTAGACAATTAAATGAGCAGTTGTTCTAATACTATTGTGAACAATACTATGGTGGATTGAGTTATGTATTGGGTTGTCATGCATAGTCGATGGTTGTGATGGCTTTTGTTGTTTAGGAGTGAATAAGAGCTGGATAGTGTGATCCAGTGGGGGATCTACTGGGGACGTTAGGGCGTGGTTATTCATAGTGACCTATTTGTCACATTATATGCCTAGCCATGATATACCATTGCAACGCACTGGCGTATGTCTTGATAAGCACTATTTATGTCTCGTGTCTAGCTTAGACTGTCATTATGGGTGGCAGATCTTCTAGGCCATTCATATCCGAATTTGTTTAGCTCCATGGAGTAGGAATATGATGCATTGTGCATATGCATAGTTTGTGTACATATTGTTGTGGCATTGTCGAGGTACATATTATGGTGGCATAATCATTACATATATATATTATTGATATCTGTTGTTGATATACTGTTGATGTTTATATTATTGTGATATATGTTTTCTGAACATAATGATAATTTGTTAACATGATTATACTTATGATATCTGTGTGTATGGAATGACTTTGTCATTTGTATCATTCTTTGCTACTATACTGGTATTGATGAAAGGGAATCTCACCTCTTTGCTGTATTGTTTGTTGTGTCTGTATTATTAAAATTCGTATATTACGTGAAGCAAGATTCTTAGACTTAACTGGAGACAAGGTTCTGCATTCGGTGGTGGCGTTGAGGAGTGATCTTCTCAGTTTCGACAGTGTGCAGTTTGGTGGAAGAATGAAACAAGTATGTTGAACTTTCTCGTTAGTGTTGTTACTGTGCTATTAAGTAGGACCCACCAATGGGTTCGCTACTATTTCTTTGAGTCTGTAAGTTTTATGTTTTAAATGTTGTTGAATATTATGTGGTATAAATAAAATGTGCATTAACCAGTTCAGTCTATTTTCTGTATTACTTATATTTCGGTAAGTTTATGTTTCCGCGAAAAGAAATTTTAAAATCTATATTTTAGAACTCAAACCTTTTATTAAATGACTTTCCAATTTTAAGTTTATAGTCGGAAATGTAATGCCCTACGGAGGGTGTTACATTAGTCATGTGGTGTCCCGAGGCCGACGAGGGCGGGGAGTGGACGCCGGTGTAAGAGAAGCATGTACAAGGAGCAGCTCCTAGTAGGCTTCTAGGCGAAGGGTCCAATGAATGAACTGAATATGCACCAGAATGAGAGGGATTCAGAGACTGTGCAGGTATGGGACTACATAGTTGAGGATGGCTTAAAGGAATTAATTAGGCGTAGCCATATCAATAAGTTACAACTTTTTTTCAGGAGCCTAGAACATAAGAACTCCATGGTTAAGCGTGCTTGACTTGGAGCAATTGTGGGATGGGTGACTTCCTGGAAAGTTTCCTAGGATGCGTGTGAGTGAGGACAAAGCACGCTGAAAAGAGCCGTGTTGGTTTGTGGAGACACTCGTCAATCCTGCAGGCAGTCCCGGGATGTTACAGATAGTATCAAAGCCGGGACCTCTCCCAATACGATGTGGTTCGGGGACGAACCAAGCGGAAGTTGATGGGCATGTGGTGTCCCGAGGCCGACGAGGGCGGCGAGTGGATGCCGGTGTAAGAGAAGCACGTACAAGAAGCGGCTCTTGGCAGGCTTCTAGGCGAAGGGTCCCATGAATGAACTGAATACGCACCAAAATAAGAGGGATTCAGAGACTGTGCAGGTATGGGACTGCATAGTTAAGGATGGCTTAAAGGAATTGATTAGGCATAGCCATATCAACAAGTTGCAACTTCTTTTTGGGAGCCTAGAACATAAGAACTCTATGGTTAAGTGTGCTTGACCTGGACTAATTGTGGGATGAGTAATCTCCTGGGAAGTTTCCTAGGATGCGTGTGAGTGAGGACTAAGCATGCTGAAAAGACCCGCGTTGGTTTGTGAAGACACTCGTCAATCTTGCAGGCAGTCCCGGGATGTTACAAGCAAGCTCCTTTTTTTCCGTGGAAATTCGTCCTCTACCACCTCAAAGCCCTAAAATATTCAAACTCACAAAAATCATAATCAAAGCTTGAAAAAGGTATCCATGATCACCTAAGTGATCATGTATCATGAAAATGAGATGAAAAAATGAGGAAGCTATGAACTTTTACCTCAAAGTTTCAAGCTTTAAAGCTTGATGGAATAAGATGAAAATGGTGGATTCAAGGGATGGTTACAAAAGGGAAAACATTTCAGATGATGAGAAATGGTAGGAAATGAGGTTGGTTGAATGAAAAACTTAGATGGCCAACAATGGAGCCTTGACCGTGGGGTGGTGAGAAAATGGAGAGGAAAGTTGAGTTCTTGAAGATGGTTTTCCAACAAGAATGAAAATGCTTCAAAAGGATGGTTAGTTTAAGCAAGGACTTTGCTTGAAATCAAGCAACAATGAAGGAGGAAGAATGGTGTGGGTGTCGTGGAAGAGGAGAAGAGAAGAGGAAGAGAGAGCTTGGAGGAAAATGAGAGAAAGAAAGTGTAGAGAGAGAAAGTGATAGCTTTTTGAAATTGGAAATGAAAAAGTGATGAAATGAAAAATTAATTTTTGGCTCCCAAAATGGCCATTGTCATGGAACAAAGGGAGAGAGAGAGAGAATGAAAAAATTGGTCTAGAAGCTAAAGGAAAGCTTCCTGGAGAAGTTTGATACAAAGCTTCTTTAAGAAGCTTTGTAAAATTTTTGAAAAAGTCAACATGATGTGACATAAAGTGAACACTTTTGAAAATGTGACAAGCATTTTAATACAAGTTATTATCCAATAGACAAATGTTACAGTTAACAAAAATCAATATTTATTATCCAACAGATAATAAATTGTACAATGATTTTTATTTATCAGATAAAAATCTCAAAAAACATAAATCTCGTAAACTGTGCCCAGCCTCGGATTTGGTAAGATCCCCCATCGACGTTTCCATAGTTCAACGTTTACCAGTCTTGAAAAAAATATTTTATTTTCCCGACTCTACTCAGTGTGCACACAAAACGAGAAATATATTAAAATATTCAATATTTTTGGAAAAATCCACAAAAATTCAAAAAAATCACAAAAATTATAAAATGACTATTTATCATGAAATTATCAATTTTCGGGGTGTTACAACTCTCTCCTTCTAAAAATAAATTTCGTCTTCGAAATTTTCATACCTTAGAATAGTTGTGGATATTGCTCTTTCATCTTGTCTTCTAACTCCCACGTTACATCTCCAGTTGTGTCATTCTAGATTACTTTTACCAACGAGATTTCTTTCCCTCTGAGTTGCTTTACTCTCCTATCTTCAATCCTTATAGGAGGTGCCTCATAGGTTAAGTCCTCTTTTAATTTTACTATCTCTGGTGCTATGACATAGCTTGGGTCAGGAATATATTTTCGCAATTGCGATACATGGAAAACATTGTGAAGGTTAGAAAGAAAAGGTGGTTAGGCTAATTGGTAAGCTATTGGACCTATCAGGCGAAGAATTTGGTAAGATCCAAGGAATTTGAGAGTAAGTTTTTTAGATTTCAGAACTCGGCCTACCCCATTCATAGGCGTGACTTTCAAAAACATATGCTCGTCTTTCTCAAACTCAAGAGGCTTTCTTGCTTTGTTAGCATAGCTCTTCTGTTGACTCTGAGTCATTCTCATCTTTTCTTGAATCATCTTGACCTTTTTCGTTGTTTGTTATATAAGATCAGGTCCAATAACAAGGCACTCTCCATCTTGGTGCCAACACAAAGGTGTTCTGCACCGTCGTCCATATAAAGCCTCATAGGGTGCCATCCCAATGTTTGAATAAAAACTGTTATTGTAGGTGAACTCTACCAATGGTAAAACTTCATCCCAACTTCCAGTCTGTTCCAAAGCACAAGCTCCAAGCAAATCCTCTAATGATTGAATCGTCCTTTCCGATTGACCATCGGTTTGAGGAAGATAAGCAAAACTCAAACGTAGCTTCGTTCCCATCGTTTCTTGTAAACTTTGCCAAAACTTTGATGTGAATCTTGAATCGTAACCCTTTTTGGTCTTTGGCAATTCAACCACAAAGTCTATCATAATACTATCCCACTTCCATTCGAGAATAGCTAGGGGTTGTAACATTTCTGACAGTCTTTGGTGTTCAACCTTTGCTTTCTGACAAACCAGACAAGATGACACACATCTGGCAATATCGCTCTTTATTGTGTGCTACCAAAATAATCATTTTATATCTTGGTACATCTTGGTTATTCCTGGATGCATACTCAACTGGCTTGTGTGAGCGTGTTTGAGAATATACTTCCTAAGTTTTTGATCCTTGGGTACACAAACTCTACCTCTGAATCTTAGAATTTCATCAGTTCCTTCCTCTAATGTTGTCACACTGCCTTACTTTATTAGCTTCCTTTCTTCTTGTAAAAACTTGTCAACTTTCTATTTTTCTCGGATGTCTTCCATTAAGTCATTTGAAATAGTGACCATGTTCATACAGATCTTCCTCGGTGCTAACTCCACAAAGGACCATACATCCCTGAATTGCTCTAACAAATCTGTTTCCTTGACAATCATAGCAGAGATACTAAGCATTTTTCTACTTAAAGCATCTGCCACGACGTTTGCCTTTTCGGGGTGATAAAGAAGTTGAAAATCATAATCTTTCAGAAATTCCAACCACCTTCATTGCCTCATATTCAACTTCTTTTGGTCGTACAGGTACTTCAAGCTCTTGTGGTCGCTAAATACGTTGAACATCGCCCCATAAAGAAAGTGCCTTCATATCTTCAAAGTGAATACCACAGCTGCTAACTCCAAGTCATGTGTTGGGTAGTTCTTCTTATGCACTCATAACTAACTCGAAGCATAAGCCACCATTTTTTTTGTTTTGCATAAGCACACATCCTAGTCCTTGGTATGAAGCATTGTAATACACTTCGAAGGGTTCACTTGGATCAGGTAGAACTAACATTGGTGAAGTAGTTAGTCGTTTCTTCAATTCTTAGAAACTTTCTTCGCAAGCGTTAGTCCACTCAAAGGCTTGATTCTTTCTCATGAGTTGAATGAGAGGCCTTGTTATCTTAGAGAATCCTTCAATGAATCTCTAGTAATATCTAGCTAATCCCACAAAGCTCCAAATTTTTATCACTGTCTTCGGCCTTTCCCATTGCAGAATCGCTTCCACCTTTGACGGGTCTACATCAATTCCTTCCTTCGAGATTACATGGCCTAAAAACTTGACCTCTTCCAGCCAAAATTCACTTTTCGACAGTTTGGCGTACAACTTATTCTCTTTCAGAATCTGGAGAACTATACTAAGGTGTTTAGCATGATCCTCCTGATTTTGAGAGTAGATTAGAATGTCGTCAATGAAGACAACAACAAATTTATCCAAGTAAGGACGAAAGATTCTATTCATGTAATCCATGAATATGGCAGGGATATTTATCACACCAAACAACATCACAAGATATTCATAATGACTATAACGGGTACGAAAAGTTGATTTAGGAATATCTTCCACCTTTACTCGAATCTGATAGTAACCTAATCGCAAATCAATTTTAGAGAATACCACTGCCCATTTTAGTTGATCTATCAAGTCATCTATCCTTAGAAGTGGATACTTATTCTTGATCGTGACCTTATTCAGCTGACGATAGTCCACACACAATTGTGAAGTCCCATTCTTCTTTTTGACTAGCAACATTGGTGCTCCCTATGGCGATACACTGGGTCTAATAAACTGCTTTTCCAAGAGTTCTTCTAACTGCTTCTTGGGCTCAACAAACTCTGATGGTGACATTTTGTAGGGTGTTATAGAAACAAGACCAGATCCTGACACAAGATCAATGGTGAACTCTATCTCCTGCTCTGGCAATAGACCAGGTACATCATTAGGAAAGTCTTCGGGAAACTCGTTAACCACTGGAATTGCATTCACATCAGCCTCACCCTCAACTTTTAAGGAAGATAACAACATGTATCCCTGAGCTCATTCTTTCAAGAAAGTTTGAACTTGGTTGGTCGTAAAAAATCTAGAAACTTCATCCATAGGGAAAACTATGATCTTACTAGAACAGTCTAACAGGATATGGTTAGAAGACAACCAATCTATTCCTAGAATTACGTCTAATTGGGAAAGAGGTAAACAGATCAAATTGATAGAAAAGATTTGACCTTCAACAATTAAAGGACAATTTAAACAAACTTTGGTGGTAACAACAGGTTTAGCAGTAGGGGTAGAAATAGTTAAGTAGAAGTAGTTAAGTCACAAGGTAAGGAAGACACAGGTAAACCAAGTCGTCGCACACAATCATAAGAAATGAAAGAGTGGGTTGCCCTAGAGTCATACAGTACAGTCAAAAGATTACCTCCTATGGTACCCTCTCCTTGTATCAGATCTTTAGATTTGGAGGCTTCAGCTCCACTCATGTTATAGACTTGGCCTCCCACTTGCGATTTTGCAGCTCGTGCAGTGTTGACCGAAGGCTCTGCCTTAGCTTGGTTGCACTCTTGGGAAACATGTCCAGGCTTCTCATATCTAAAGCAAATAATTCATTTTATGGTGCAATCCCTTGTTAGGTGATCCTTCCCGCACTTCATACACTTTGGCGTGGACACCACATTCTAACCAGTTCGATTTCCACCAGAACCTCCGCTGGGATCTCCACCAGGTGACTGTAGTTGATTTCTTGGTGGTCGAGAATAAGGTTTCTTCTGAAAAAAGTTTGCATTGTTGTCACCTCCTCTTTGGAACCTAGTAGGTCCAAAGATACGATTTCTCATGTCCCGCGCCTGATCCAGATCTTCCACATGGCGACATATGTCCAACAGCTCTAAAAACTGGTTGATCCTTAAGGTTATGACCACCCTTTTCACGTCATACCTCAATCCTTCCTCAAATTTCTGACACTTCCACACCTCTTCCGGCTGGTGTTGGAAATACGTTGAAAATTTTGACAAGCTCTCGAACCTCGCAGCATACTCGCTGACAGTCATGTTCCCTTGCCTCAAAGTGAGGAACTCCATCTCTTTGGCATGTCTTACACTTACTGGGAAATACTTCTCTAATAATTTATCCTTGCATATCTCCTAGTTGATTACTCAACCTTCAGCTTCTAGTAATCTCTGTTCTCCATTCCACCAATCTTTCACGTCTCCAATCAGCATGAAAGCATCATAAGTTACTTTCTTGTCATCAGCACAGTTCATGCCTCTGAAAATTTTCTCTAGCTCCTTGATCCATAGACAAGCCTTCTCTGGAACAAATTCCTCTTGAAACTGAGGAGGGTTGTTACGACGAAACTCTGACAGATTTTGAGCATCAGCAGATGCTTCTAACTATTGTGTAGCTCTTTTCCTGCTGTTGAGCAGCCTTTTCAGTTTGTTATGTGATAATGTCCGCCATTCGTTGCATGGCTTCAACAACTGCAGCAATACCTCCACCGCATGCCATTTCACTTTTTTAGAGTTAAACTGAATAAAAACACAAGGAAGAATTAGATGTATCCTTTCGGAATACCAAACACATAGAATCACACAGTACAAACAAGACAGACCTAACCACCAAGACCCAAAAGAAAACTTAAACTAGGGCTCTGATACCAAACTAGTGTAATGCTCCTTTTTGTGGAGGGAACGTCACACCAAAACCACGAAACGGAAACAAAATGTATAAACTAAGACCCGGTTCAATATAATATAGATAAGCCTATTCATTTGTAAATGTATAATTAATTTGGCGAATTCTTTTTATTTTTTTTGTAAGAAAATGATGAAACATAATTATAGCAGAAGTTAACATAAGAAGTAAACCGTACATTCATACATCATATGTATATATATACTTATATCTCAATTGTTTAAATACATCATTAGATATACAAAAAAAAACAGAAGCTCTACATGCCTCAAAATGATTACAGATATACAACCCACCAAAAAGACAAAACATCAGGCCCCCCAAAAGATTTATAGACAACCATCAGTAGCCAACAATAGCATCAGGCCCTAACACTAACGAGAAGGAACTGTGGCAGGATCCTCCTTAGGGTCTTCCTCATCAGAGGAAATCCTCATCGGAGTAACCAAGTTACGAGCAGGGGCTCGTGCAGAGGATAAGAATGAATCCTCTTATGGGGAGTAGTAACGTTCACCCCACATATCAGGAATGGGCAAGTAAAACTCTAAATACAAATGTGCATTAGCAGTAAAAACAAGCGGATCATGATGACCCCATGCCAGAGACACCATCACGTCTTCATGGTAGATACAACGATCCGTGCTCAAGTTGATGTGCCAGTAGTCCGGACCTCCATGAAATGTCAGCCGAACATACCCCAAAAAGCCACGTGGACGAGATGTCATGTTCCAAATAGGTACTAATCAAAGTCAGGCCAAAAGCTGGGGAATTCGTGTATTTCCCCTTCTTCACCAACATCTTCAGAGAAACACATAAATACAAAGAATAACAGAGGTATAGAAAAGAGGTGAGACATCCTACATTCAGTACCAAGTATCGTAGTAAAGAAACAATACAATGCAAGACGCCTACATAGCATAACAGGAATAATAATCAGCATCAAGATCTATATAGTAAACAAATTAACAAATCCAGGCAGTTATATCATTAATAAAATAACAGTCCTATCATCATATAAATAAATGCCAAATAACATGTTGACTAACTATGCATGTGCACATTGTACCAAAATCCAACATTCAGTACCAAAAATCCTACTCTATGGAGCTAGACACAAACATCTAAGAGAATGATCAAGGAGACATGCCAGTATCTTTCCAGCCATAAAAAATCAAGTGCTTTCCAGAAAAATCAACAATTTGTGCAGCAAGGCTTTATATGTAACACCCCTTGATGTAGCAACCGAAGCATAATCGTCATTACACCACGGTTACTAAATCCAAGTGTGTCACAGACATGATGACAGTAACTCAAATTCTCAAGAGTCTATATTTTTTTTTTGACAATTTACATAGATAGATAATATGAGCCTCGAATGAAATATAAATGTATTCAAGCCATGATACAACCACTGAAATAAAATCATATCTCTTATACATATATATATATAGTCAATTTACACAAATCACTGATGATATAGAATATAACAATTACAGAGTCCAATAAAATACAGCGGGAATAAAACACTAAAAGGGGGAAAAGTAGTGACCCAGGGATAGGTACTACTAGCAGACAAAGCCGCAACCCTATATACACATACGACGCTCGGAGTCCCAGTAACAAGTCAGGCATCAATGCCTCCACGCAACTGCACTCGTACCTAGCCGAAGAAACCTTGTCCAAACGCCCAATCCAATCAACCAAAGTGTGGTCCCTCCTTATCTTCCTCGCGACCTTTCATCAATATAAATATAAAACAGACATACAAGGGTATAGGAAAGAGGTGAGACACCCATCCTTCATTACCATTATTGGCAGTAAGAAAACAGCACGGCGCAAAGCGCCCACCAAGCAATACAGATTATATATTCATCAATAACAACAAAGGAATTTATAATAAAAGTAATTCGATTCTAGGCAATAATTAGAGTCAATAATCACAGCGATACTTATAGTAAAGGTAGAACAACAATAAGCAATAACAGGCAGATCACAACAGTATTTCCAGAAATCAGCACCACAATCAGATAATCATTTACAGGTATTCATGCTCAACAGTTTATAAGACCAAGAATGAATGATGTATAATGCATGCTTTCCTAATTCCTACTCCATGGAGCTAGACTCAATCAAGCGGAGAGAAAGATCAGGAGACATGTCTGTAACTTGGCTGCCGAGGCCAGTGCTATCAATAAATTTTCTCATGCGCAAATCATGGCATTGTACAGACATTCTACACTAGATCACGATATAGGACAGTGTCAAGTCCGGATCGTCGGTGTGTTTGCATCGGTTTGCCCCACGGCACAGAGGAGCTCTAAACTGTCCATGTGAGGGACCCGCACCCCGACGCCCCCGAGGTCATAACACGACCCACACTTGTCTATTCGCACCCGCACTAAGGTGTGTTCAATCTCCTAGGCAACTTGGCCTTACAACAGTCCACAAGATATTCACAATGCACAATACTCTATGCATGAACAAGTATGATCATCAATCTCATACAATTCCATAATATGCCACAATTGGCCAATATAAGCATCAATATACAAATGGTCACCCATATGGACCCATAACATTATAATATAAAGATCAAGTCAATTAATACATTCTTAGGTTCATTATGAATCCTAAATTAGAATTTGTCTCCCTTTTCAAGGTTCACGTCTAATCCAATTCGTACAATTAATCAAATCTCCCAAGGTAATTTAAATTTCTTACATCTTGTAAATTATTCAAGTTCTTAGGCCTCACACTCTCTTGTTCTTCACTCACTTGTATTTACCTTAAGCCTTATGACAATCTCGCTTTTAACCTTTTAAAGTTTATATAACCTTTGATTATATTAAATTCTTCCCATTTATTAATTATCCATTTTATTACATAGGTTTCTAATTGCATAACTACTTATGCTCCCAAATTACCAAAGTCACATACTTACACCTAAAAATGCCTTAGAGGCCGTGGCCTCACAATGGTTCCAATTCCAATTCCTTTCAAGCCAACATCTTGCATGTTATTTCTTTAATTCATTTAAGGTGTTTACTTATTACATTAGCTCACCAAGAACCCTAATCCCTTGGCCTCAAAACCGTAGCCATCACCTAGGCTTCAATTCCAAGTTTTTCTTCCACTAAATTCCATCTTGTTGCTTAATTGATCCTCATCTTATGCTTGTTACATATTAACCACAATTTATCCAATTCTTCCACCCCAAAACCGTGACCTCCCAATGGTGAATCCCAAATCACTTTCTTCCATTTCAAGTCTTCAAATCCATTCTTTCCTTCTCTTTTAGGTATTAACTTCTTGTCATTAGTTCACTTAGGTTTTTAGTTCATTAAAATCAATCCAAGTACCCAAGATTCAATGTCAAAACCGTGGCACCATGTTGAGGTAGGAAACTCCAAATTTTCCATTTAGCAACCCCAACATGATCAAGCACAATTTATATATCCAACATATTCAAGAGCATAATCAAGCATCAATCAAATTCAAGAACACTAAATCATACAAAATTTATTATTCAAGCAAGCATACAAAGAGCATACAAGGATGGATTTCTCCATCAACACACATACAAAGTCTTCTCACCACCATAAGTGGTTGAAGTGAGTAGTCTCCCTCTTACCAATGTGTAGAAAACAAGAAGAACACCAAGGAAGCTTCTTGAATTTTCGGATTGCACCTCTCCAAAAACCCTAAAAATTCAACTTTGTTAAAACAACCTCAAGGCTTGAAAAATGAACCATGGATGGTCATTAAAGAGACCATAATCACGAAAATAGAAGGAGAGGGAGAGTGGTCTTGAAACTTACCCAAAATGCTCAAAGTTGGAGCTTGAAGAAGATGATGAAAATGGAGGATTTTCAAGGAACTCCAAGAAGAAAAAGTGTTTAGAATGTTGAGAGGATTGAGAAAATGTATTTAGTTTAAATTTTTGTGATGGATGAGTGGTTGAGGGGAGGGCTGGCCGTGGAGCTTGGTAGAGAGAAGGAGGAGAAAATGTTGAAGAAGGAAGAAGAAGAAATGATGAGAGAGAAAGGGTTTTGGAAATTAATGAATTTTGTGTGATAAAATGAAATAAGGAAAAGCAAATTTTCCTTGCTTTGGGGCTGCAATCAGCCGTGCAAAGAGAGAGAGAAGAGAGAGGGAAATTGGCTTCCAAGAGAAGCCAAAGCACATGGGTCAATGTTTGGGTCAAAGCTTCTTAAGGAAGCTTTGATTATTTAACCATTAAATTTGAATTAAAGTAGATAGATTTGACATAAAGTAGATTACATTAGGATAATGTGATAGGATTTTTATTACACACTATTATCCAATGGATAATAGTTACAGTTGACAGAAGTCAGTATTTAATTAATCTGACAGATGAATTTTTCGCTGTATTGATTTAATTGTATCTGTAAAAATTTCTCGAAAATTGTGAAACCTCGTAAACTGTGTCAAGTCCCGGGTTTAGTAAGATCCCCCGTCGACTTATCCATAGTCCAAAGTTCGCAGAGAAAACATCGCGTTTCCCTGCTCCGGCCAAGCAAGACGCAAAATGAGGAATATATTAAAATATTCGACTGCCCGAAAAATTCCGGAAAATTTCCAAAAATTGCAAATATTATAAAACGACTATTCGTCATATAATTTTCCAATTTTTAAAGCACTACAGTCGTTTTCACGACTCTGCTCGAGTTTCACGCAAAACGAAGAATATATTAAAATATTCGTCGTTTCCGAAAAATTCCAGAAAAATTCACATAAACCACAAATATTAGAAAATGACTATTGGCGGCGAAATAATTAGTCTCCGGAGCGTTACACTGACCTCAGCAATTCTCAGCTCAGTGCACACGCAAAACGAGGAATATATTAAAATATTCTGCGTTCTCAGAAAAATCCAAACAAATTCTAGAAAATCCCAAATATTGTAAAATGATCATTTATTCTGAAATTATTAATTTTCGGGATGTTACATTATACAATGACACTCTCATAGGATCGCGATATAGGACAGTGTCTTGGTCCGGATTGTCGGTGCATTTGCATCGGTCTATCCCACGGCCCAGAAGAGCTACCACTGTCCATTCATGAGACACCCGCACCTCAATGCCCCCAAGGTCAATGATATGACCTACACTAGTCTATTCGCACCCACACTAAGGTGTGATTCAACTCCTAGGCATACAACCTTACTTTAACAATGCATGATGACTCAATGCATATTCATGTATATTTAGCAATAATATGCTTTTCCATAACATGCCAAAATTTGGCAAAGTTAAACATCAAGAATTTCTTGGTCCCACTCATGGACCCACGATAACATATTATCAAGTTCTCAAAGTGACAACACACTTTTTAAGGTTCATTACGGAATTTTACTTTAACTTAACATCTCTTATGAAATCTTTGTCTAGAGGAATTCTCTTGAAATTCTCATTAAATCATTATTTCTCTTAATTAGCCAAGTTCTTTACCTTAATTTAATCATAATTACTTAGAAAATTATTCTAAGGTTCTCTAAGTCTTAGACACTTTCTTGTTCTTTCCTTAAGTCCAAAATTGTTCTATGTTATAGCATAAGGTCTTATTCTTTATTCTTTTATTTTATGAACTTCCAATAGATCTCTAATTTTCTAATTAATCAAGTCTTCATTTTAACACTATATTTTTTTGGCATTTTCACCTTATAGGTCGTGAGCCTCAAGGGAAATAGGGGTTCAAGATTTTTATTTCTTCATTGATTATTATTCACTTGATTAGTTATTTTTCCAACTTGTTACAAAATTTTAACAATGAACACCCTATTGAAGGGTGTATGGTTGTGAGCCTCCATAGGGAAAGCAAGGAACTTTTGCTTCAAATTTATATTTCTAATCCATCACAATCAATCCAAGATCATTAACATACATAAATACAACCAATAAAACCACATAAAAGGACATTAATACAAAGTTCATTAGAAAATCAACACACAAACAAGCTTCCCACGACCAATAGATGTTGAAGTGGATTATCTCCCTCTTACCAAGAGAAACAACAAGGAAAGCAAGCTCCTTTTTTTCCTTGGAAATTCGTCCTCCACCACCTCAAAGCCCTAAAATATTCAAACTCATAAAAATCACAATCAAAGCTTGAAAAAGGTATCCATGATCACCTAAGTGACCATGGATCACGAAAATGAGGTGGAAAAATGAGAAAGCTTTGAACTTTTACCTCAAAGCAAGCTTTAAAGCTTTATGGAAGAAGATGAAAATGGTGGATTCAAGGGATGGTTACGAAAGGGAAAATGTTTTAGATGATGAGAAATGGTAGGAAATGAGGTTGGTTGAATGAAAAACTTGGATGACTAACAATGGAGTCGTGATCGTGGGGTAGTGAGAAAATAGAGAGGAAAGTTGAGTTCTTGAAGATGGTCTCCCAACATGAATGAAAAGGCTTCAAAGGGATGGTTAGTTCAAGCAAGGACTTTGCTTGAAATCTAGCAACAATGGAGGAGAAAGAATGGCGTGGGTTCCATGGAAGAGAAGAAGAGAAGAGGAAGAGAGAGCTTAGAGGAAAATGAGAGAAAGAAAGTGTAGAGAGAGAAAATGATAGCTTTTTGAAATTGGAAATGAGGAAGTGATGAAATGAAAAGTTAATTTTTGGCTCCCAAAATGGCCATTGTCGTGGAACAAAGGGAGAGAGAGAGAGAGCGAAGGGAAAAATTGTTCTAGAAGCTTAAGGAAAGCTTCCTTGAGAAGTTTGATACAAAGCTTCTTTGAGAAGCTTTATAAATTTTTTGAAAAAATCAACATGATGTGACATAAAGTGGACACTTTTTAAAATGTGACAAGCATTTTAATACAAGTTATTATCCAATAGACAAATGTTACAGTTAACAGAAATCAATATTTATTGTTCAACGGATAATAAGTTATACAATAATTTTTATTTATCAGATAAAAATCTCAAAAAATATAAATCTCGCAAACTCTGCCTAACTCGGGTTTAGTAAGATCCCCCATCGATTTTTCCACATTTCAAGGTTTTCCAGCCTCGGGGAAAATATTTCATATTCCCGGTTCCGCTCAGCGTGTATATAAAACAAGGAATATATTAAAATATTCAACATTTCTGAAAAAAATCCTCAAAAATTCACAAAGATCACAAATATTATAAAATGATTATTTATCATAAAATTATCAATTTTTGGGGTGTTACAGTTGAGGTGGATTCCTTGCTACTTGAGGTGGTCCAAACTTTGGAATTCATAGGGGGTTTGAGGTGGTCTTTATCCTTATTACTTTAAGTTATTGAAAATTGTGTAGTTGATGGACTTCACTAGCCAGAGAGAAGACTGCTGGAACTTAGTTTCAGTGCTTGATCAAGACTGGGGATGGACTTCCTTTGTCTTGTTCAAGGTTCATGCATAACATGACATTGCCATGAACTTGGTATCATAACATTACTCATTATATACTTAGGATATTGCACAGACATAAACAATAGACACAATTTGGTATAACATGATGATTGTATGGGCGATTGCCACCATCACAATTAAACTCATGACATTGCAATTGTATGGGCAATTGTGTATCTCTGAGATGGATATGTTGTTTATATGAGTATAGTAAATACTTGAAGATTGTTTATGGAAATAAGCATTTTCTATACAAACTTATAAAATGAGAATCTATTTCCGGAAGAGAAAGGACATGGTTTTGGCCTTTTCCACCTTTCTAGTTTGTACAAGTATGTGACTTGAGTTTAGAAAAATATGTTTTTCCCTGAAATATCTGGAATGAATATGATGGCATTTTTTATGGATTTATTTACTGAGAATGTGTGATTCTCACCCCTTGTGTGTGTTTCCATGATGATTCCAAGGAGGAAGACTTATGGAAAGTGAAGTACAAGCAGGAGCTTGGAGTGCTTAGCTTAGTGTAGCTGATTAGTTTCTTTTGATATGACGTATGTAACACCCACTGTAGGGTATCACATTTATGTTACTTAATTACCAAATTATCCGCATGTTATAAAATATTATTTGTTAATGTAAATATGAGTTGTAAAATTTCTTAATATCAATAAGATAAACTTAGTAGAAAATAAAAATATTAAAACATTATAACAAATAATTTACATCATATATACACAAGTCTTAGTACTATCATACTTAAATATTTACAGACATAGTTCTCAAAAGTATTTGACATTATATAGACTAACACACTTGCCCAAGTATACTAAATAGCAGAACCCTCAGACAGGTCCTCCTCAAATTCTTCAGCAGGAAGGAATCCAACTTGACGCGAAGTCCTACGGACAGGTGTCTGCGCAGGCAACACTATACTAATCTCCGTTGGGATGTGGTACCTACCACCCCAATACTGTCTAGTCGACAGCGAAAATTTGACATGAACATAAATAGTTACAGAAAAGAATGGATCTCCATGAAATATCCTGCTTATGTTGATCGTCAGGTATCCCTGATAAATTAGTCCCTCTTCATTGGGACTAATCCTCCAAGCGCCAGCTCCACCATGAAACTGTAATCTCACATATCCAAAGAAACTTGATTGGTTTGCTATTCGATCAAAACTCAGCTTCCTCAGTAGGAATTTGTTCCTCTTCACCCTCTTGTTCGGTACTTTGCTCAACGTCTTTATCATAATATAAATACAATACAAAATAATATACGAAGAGGTGAGATTATCTACGCCAATACCAACATGGTAGCATGGAGATAACACAACAGCACACCATACAGATATATCATACTATAATTACAATCATGCCCTCAATATTATTTATCATCACAACAGATATAATAAACAATAATTACAATCATGCCTCAACATTATCCAATTATTCAACAGTTATATAATAAACGATAATTACAATTATGCCCTCAACATTATTCAATTATTCAATAGTCCATATATCACACCGATATAAATGCTCAGATTATGCATGTGCATATAGACTCAATTTCCTACTCCATAGAGCTAAACTCAGGTTGGAGAAATTGATCTGAAAGATCTGTCTGTACCAACATGCCTCAAACCACGTGCCACAATTCTCATAAGTGTTTGCACATCTAACATATATACGACAGTCTTTACTAGATCTTGATTAAGAATAGTGTCTCGGTCTGGATCATCGATGTGTTGCATCGGTCTAACCCACGGTACAGAAGAGCTACCAACTGCCCATTGTGAGCAACCCACACCTCGATGCCCCCAAGGTCAATAATGACTTACACTACGCATATCGTACCCGCTTAAGAGGTGTATCATCTCCTAGGCAATTAGCCTTATCCAATCCATTGGACCTTTCCAATGCATGTATAATGCACCAAGGCCAATCATAGGTCAAAATTCATCATTTTCTCATACAATGTCCACACACTGGTCCAACAGTAATCCTACTATATATTCAATCGTGTAATCATATTATCGCATTTTCTCAATCGCACAACACTTTTGTCGCATTTTCACAATTGCACAACATTTCTGTCCCGTTTTCAAATCGCGTGGTGATTTTTCATCATTTTCTCAATCACGTAAAAATATTCCATCGTCTTTCAATCGTGTAGAAATTTTTCAACGTTTTTGAAATCACGTACCTTAAAAATCACGTTTTTAAGTTATGAAAAGCATTCTTCACCATTTTTCCACTACGTAAAATATTTCTCAACCTTTTAAATTTCATTTTGACCTTTCTCAAATTCATACCACTTCTTACTTTACTTTTCCATATTTTCTTACTTTTAAAATTTCCTAACGCACTTAAAACCCAATGAATGAGCTATATGTTAGTAAATTTTAAGTTACCCACATATTCTTCATAATTCTAAATCAATTCAAAAATTCATTTCTCCTTAAAATAAAGTTGAGGTTCAAACACTTTCAACCTTTCTTTTTCTTCCATAAACGAAATTTCTATTCTTCAAGTGACAAAACACTTTGTTTCAATTTCTAAAATCCTTATTCTCATTTTCTTTAAAATTAATTACTTTCCGTTTCTAAATCATAATTTTATACAAAATTTCCTCTTTTCAAGCCTTCGAAACCGTGAGCACTTGGTCTTTGAAACCAACACGTCTTTTCTTTTTCCTTTCCTTTCTAAACATTCAATTTTTCCATTCATGAAAATTTTAGTTTGGAAACACCTATTTTGAGGTGTTGAGGCCATGAGCCTCTTGGTCTTTGGAACCAAAATCATTTTCCTTGTTCACCATTATCATAACATACATAATATATTCATATCACCTATATCACAAGCATGTCATAAACAAAGCAATAAATCATGTAAATCATACAAAGCATAAACAAATAAATCAAAATACATAAACACTCAAAAATAATTACATAACCATGGATATGAATCCTCACATGGATTCACCATCCATCAAATACAAGTTCACCTCTCACCACCATACTTGGTTGGTGAGATGAATCTCCCTCTTACCTCTTGAAGAAACCTCCAAAGCCTTTTGCTTTGCTTCTAATACAAGTCATTCACCACCAAGAGCTTCTTAAACACAAAATAAACACAAGTTGATTAGCATCTAAAGCTTGAACAAGAAAGACCATAGATCAAAATATGGTCTAGAACATGAAAATGAGATAAGTAGTGAAGTTTCCATAACTTCACCTTAAAAACCTTAGAACTTGATCTTGAAGAAAGTCATTAAAGATGAATGAATTAGGACTTGGGCTTAACTACAAAGTGTCTTAGATGGAGGTATAGATTCAAGAAGTAAGGTTTGTTGAAATTTTTGAAGAGTGATGGTAGGATTTAGTGGTCTTGGTCGTGAGCTAGACAAGAAGAAAATGAGAGAAAAGTTTTTTTGTGAGCTTAGCTTTTTGGAAGAGATAAGGATGAGTAATGATATGTGTCTTGAAACTTTGCTATGGCCTTAAGCCTTCACAAAACTGAAACCCCCCTTGATCTCTAGGGCTGTGTCCAAATTCATTAGCCACCATTTTGGGCATTAATAGCCATTGATTAAATCAATGGTTGAGAATTTGGTAGATGCTTCCATGTGATATGATCAAATCTAAGCCATTGGATCTCTCCTCCATGAGATCCTAGCCATTAGATGTATCTCCAAAATGGATGGTCAAGATTTACTCTTCATACTTTCCATCCAAGGGTCATAAATGGTCCTTGCCACTTTGTGATACCAATCTCCACCATTAGTTAAATCAATGGTGGACATCCAAAGCCTTCCACATCAAGCTTGCTTCCTATTGTTCCTTCATAAAGTTGTCATAACCACTAATTTTGACTAACCAGTATAATATTTCTCTAGCTGCTATTCCCCTATGGACAATATTTACTGTATTTTTATTACCCAATAAATAATACAGTACATAACATAGTATAAGAAATTCTTAAAAACTGTTTTTAGTTTTGGGTTTAGTAAGATCCCTTGTCCCTGTCTCAACAGTACAAAATTTTCTGGCTCCGAAAATTTTTTACTTTTTCGGGTCCACCTGGGCCCACATACAGCCCCTTGGACCCACAAACAGCCCAAGAATAACATTAAAATAATCGAAAAAATATAAAATCTCAAAATAATCCACAAAATTATAAAAATTATAAAATTCATGGAAATTATTATTTTCTTGACACAGAGTAAATCACACAAAATGATCAAATGCATTCACGGAATAGTCAAAATAAATTTATAGTACACAAAAATCACTAAACAGTAGAATTTTGTTATTACTGTCAAATAGCTAGAAAATTTGTGGTGTTACAACTCTCCCCCTCTAAAAAGAAGTTTTGTCCTCGAAACTTAAACACATACTCAAAATAGATACAAATATTGTTCTTTTATTCTATCCTCCAACTCCTATGTCGCTTCACCGCTTACGTCGTTCCAAACTGCAACACCCCCCGTAGGGTATCACATATAAGACTAATCCTAATATAACTTACTCAAGTTGTAAAAGATTTAATCTTGTAAAAACATTGATTTTAAAATTTACTTTGCGGAATAACAGAAAATAATTAAAAACCTTAAACGTGAAACATAATTAAACCTAACACACCATATTTTAGATATTATAAAATATTTAAATATTATTGCAACACGAATTTCAAAATTTCTTTTTCATGGATAACATAAAATTACGAAATTAAAGTAACACAAGATACAAGAATAGAATAACATATATCTCTTATACATATCATAGAATATGAATATTTTCATTACATAAACTATATAAAACTCGACCTGGCCCAAGTTCACAAACTCTAAAGATAAAAGTCCTTCTCAACAGACAAATTCCCTAGCCAGGAATGTTTCGACGGATAGAAATTCGAGTAAAATATACCTCAGAGTCATCCTGAGAAGTATAGCGAAGATCGTTCCACAACTCCTTGATAAGTAAAATGAGCTCTACATATGCAGCCGTAAAGTAAGAAGTAATGACCCCCTGGCGGATCCTACGTACAAATAGAGTAATATCGCCACAATACTCTATATATCCAGAGTCCCAATGAACATGCCAAGTAGCAGCGCCATCAAGAAACTGTAGTCTAAAGAAACCTAGTTGATCCCTTCTTGCCGTCATCGTAGTCTTTACTGACATAAACATAAAATAGAAATGAACAGAACAGTACAACAAAGAGGTGAGATCCCCTTTCATCAATACCACTGAGGCAGTATAGAAAATGATAGCAAATAATACAGATACAATATTATATCATATAGATACATTATAACACCATAAATAACAAATCAAATAAGCATAGTTATCACATCAATATGCTGACTCACTATGCATGTGTACAACGACCCATTTCCTACTCCATGGAGCTAATCACAATTTCAGAGAGAATGATAGGGAGTACATGTCTGCATATCATTAGCCTCAAATCATGTGCGAATATATCAAATCATGGTGCGCAACATGGTCGATACAGACACTCTCAACCAATCACGAAAAGAGTAGTAACACCGTCGAGACCGTCGGTGTGTTTGCAAAGGATACCACGATGCAGTGGTGCTACCAACTGGCCACATATGACATTCCACACCCCGACGTCTCCAAGATCACTGAAGATCGTAACTACGCAATTCTCACCCGCACAAAGGTACAACTTCCATCTCCTAGGCCAATCGCCTTAATTGACATGATTTTCCATGCATGATGTATGATCCAACACATACCATTTTCCATGCAAGATGTATGATCCAACACATACAATTTTTCATTATTTTACAGTATTTCACATATACGCGTCATTTCTTGACAGTATCACTGAAGATCGTAACTACGCAATTCTCACCCGCACAAAGGTGCAATTTCCATCTCCTAGGCCAATCGCCTTAATTGACATGCTTTTCCATGCATGATGTATGATCCAACACATACCATTTTCCATGCAAGATGTATGATCCAACACATACAATTTTCCATTATTTTATAGTATTTCACATATACGCGTCATTTCTTGACAGTATCACTTTTCAACATAATGGGGCCCACCACAACAGCCCGACAACCAACTGCTGTAATTTCCAATCACGTAAACATTTTATCACATTTTTGAAATAGCGTAACATTTTTCCTACGTTTTTAAATTACGTAAATATTTTTCAATGTTTTCACAATTGCGTAAATATTTTCAAACATTTTCTAAATTGCGTAAATAATTTCAAACATTTTCTAAATTACGTAAATATCATCAAACGTTTTTAAATCACATAAATATTAAAAATCATTTTTTTCTCAATCGCGTAGTGTAAAAATTAATTGTGTAGCTTAAAATAGGTGTTTTTAAATCGTATAATGGTTTTCTAGCATTTTTCACTTACGTAAAATATTTTCTCACTTACGTAAAATATTTTCGTAAAATATTTTCTCACTTACGTAAAATATTTTCTTAACATTCTAAATTTATTTATAAAATCCTTTACATAAATTATACATTTTGGCCTTCTTGAAAATATTTTCTTCCTAAAAACCTTTACGTATTATTTTCTATATATAAAATATGCATTTTGACCTTCTTGAAAATATTTTCTTTCTAAAAATTCTTTACGTATTATTTTCTATGATTCTTTTCAAAAATTTGATTTCTTTGATTTAATTAGACCTTACATCTTAAAATTTTCTAACACTCTTCAAAACCCAAAGATGAAATATATGTTAGAAAATCTCAAATTATAATTATATTTCTCAAACGTAATTATTTATAATTTTACACTTAACCCACTTTCTTGTTATTTCTAAAAATCCATTAAACTAACTTCTTGTTATTTAAATATCTAAGTCTATACTTAGAACAAAAATTTGGATTCTAAAACATCAAAATTTGGCTAGTTGGCCGAAATCCACTTAAGCTTCAAAATCATATTTAACCATATAATTACTTTTAAAAACCCTTAATCCAATTTCTCACCATTAAATCACTCAATCCATGCTTAAGAAAATATTTTAAAACATTTTTGCCCTCTTGGTCTTGTCATGGCCATAAGCCATTATAGGTTCTTTGGAACCTTCATACAATTTCCTCATCATAATAATCATAACCTTCTTCACATGAATATCATCATACTTTCATAAGCATATAATCAAGCATATAATCAAGTAAACCAACATATAATCAAGTAAACAAGCATGAATCAAAGCTTTAAAAATAAACCAAGCATAAATCACCACAAACAAAGCAAGCTTAAAACTATACAAGTGAATAAATCCTTATGGATTTTTCACCACAAACAAGGTTATCTCCTCACCACCAACATATGGTTGATGAGGGTAATCTCCCTCTTACCTTAAGGAAGACAAAACTCCTTCTTGCTTGATTTTCTATGAATTTCGTGTGGCTCCAAAGGAAAACCCTAACAAACTTAAACCAACCAAAGTCATAAACAAAGCTTGAAGAAGAGAAACCATGGAACAATCATGGTTTAGAAACTCAAAAACCAAATTAGAAACAAAGAAGAAGAACTTTTACCTTAAAATTTCAAGAACACTAACTTGTAGAAATGGTGGAAGATGAAGGATTTTGCTTAAGTCTTCAACATAGAAGTGTCTTAGAATGCTGTTTAGATGTAAGAAATAAGGTTAGATGAAATTTTAGAAGCTTGGAGGGGTGGTCTCTTGGTGTTGGCCGAATGGTGTCTTTGGAGAGAAATGGAGAGAAATGAAATTTTGGCTAAGTGTAGAAAAATGAAGACATGAAGATAATGGCTTAGGAGACAAAGGTGATATAATTGTGATAAATAGATAGTCTATCCTAGAGCTTCATTGCCGTGGAATGCTAGTGATAGCATGGGAAAATTAATTGCATGTCCATCAAGGTGCAAAATCAAACACATGGCACCAAGTCTTGCTTTTGGTCAACATTTGGTGACTCACTAACTTTTGCATGTCCTAAAAGACGCCTTCATTGCCGTGGAAGTCCATTCAATATACTACCAATTATTGTTTCAATTTGTGACCACTTAAGCTTAGGTTAGTTTACTAATTCATCTAGCTTAGTAATTAATTTAAACAAGTCATTTTTGTTGACTTATTACCATTGGTTAATTTTTATGACTAGCCACTAAATTTGACTTCTACTATCAAGTGACACATGGCCATCACATGACTAGTACCTAGCTAAAGCTATAAAATTTATTACTCACAGAATAAAATTACGGCTCACAAACCGGTAATTATTATACAGTGAATAATAAATTCACAGTATAAGAAAAATTAGTAATTGTATCCAGTTTCGGGTTTAGTAAGATCCCCCAGCCCCGTATCAACAGTACAAAATTTTCTGACCAATAAATTTTTTTAATGTTTCTAGGCCCACTGTGGGCCCCACAAACGGCCTAAAAATTACTAAAATATTTTTATTCTCAAAAAAATCCAAAAAAATTCTCAAAAATCACAAAAATTATAAAATTAATATTTGTGCAGAAAAAATGAAAATCGTGATGTTACAACTCTCCCATACTAAAAAAATTTTGTCCTCGAAATTTACCATACCTCAGAACAATTGAGGATATTGTTCCTTTATTTTGTCTTCTAGCTCCCATGTAGCATCTCCCGTTGTTTCATTCCAAATCACTTTTACTAATCGAATGTTTTTCCCTCTGAGCTGCTTCATCCTCCTGTCATCAAACTTAATAGCAAGTGTCTCATACGTCAAATTTTCTTTCAATTGTACCTCATCGGGCTGAATAACATGAGTTAGATCGGGAATATACTTTCTCAATTGAGATACATGAAAAATGTAACATCCCGGGACTGCCTGCAAGATTGACGAGTGTCTCCACAAACCAACACGGGTCTTTTCAGCGTGCTTTGTCCTCACTCACACGCATCCTAGGAAACTTCCTAGGAGGTCACCCATCCCACAATTGCTCTAGATCAAGCACGCTTAACAATAGAGTTCTTATGTTCTAGGCTCCCGAAAAGAAGTTGTAACTTGTTGATATTGTTACTCCTAATCAATTCCTTTAAGCCATCCTCAACTATGCAGTCCCATACCTGCACAGTCTTTGAATCCCTCTCATTCTGGTGCGTATTCAGTTCATTCATAGGACCCTTCGCCTAGAAGCATGCCAGGAGCCACTCCTTGTACGTGCTTCTCATGCACCGGCGTCCACTCCCCGCCCTCATCAACCCCGGGACACCACATGCCCACCAGCTTCAGCCTGGTTCGTCCCCGAATCACACCGTACTAGGAGAGGTCCCGTCTCTAATACCATTTGTAACATCCCGGGACTACCTGCAGGATTGATGAGTGTCTCCACAAACCAACACGGGTCTTTTCAGCGTGCTTTGTCCTCACTCACATGCATCCTAGGAAACTTCCCAGGAGGTCACCCATCCCACAATTGCTCCAGGTCAAGCACGTTTAACAATGGAGTTCTTATGTTCTAGGCTCCCAAAAAAAAATTATAACTTGTTGATATAGTTACGCCTAATCAATTCCTTTAAGCCATCCTCAACTATGCAGTCCTACACCTGCACAGTCTTTGAATCCCTCTCATTCTGGTGCGTATTCAGTTCATTCAAGGGACCCTTCGCCTAGAAGCATGCCAGGAGCCGCTCCTTGTACGTGTTTCTCATGCACTGGCGTCCACTCCCTGCCCTGATCAACCCCGAGACACCACAGAAAACATTGTGCAAATTGGAAAGAAAAGGTGGCAAAACAATTTGGTATGCGACTGGACCTATCCGACGAAGAATTTGATAAGGTCCAATAAACTTAGGAGTGAGTTTTCTGGATTTTATCACCCTTCCAACACTAGTCGTAGGTGTAACTCGTAAAAATACATGCTCACCTTCCTCAAATTCAAGAGGTCTTCTTCTTTTATCAACATAGCTTTTCTGTCTACTTTGAGTCACCTTCATTTTCTCTTGGAACATCTTCAGCATTTCAGTTGTTTGTTGTATCATTTCAGGTCCAATGGTTTTACTTTCACTATCCTGATACCAACACAAAGGTGTTCGACATCGTCGTCCATAAAGCGCTTCATAGGGTGCCATCCCTATACTTGAGTGAAAACTGTTATTGTAGGTGAATTCTATCAAAGGTAAAAATTTATCCTAACTCCCGTTTTGTTCTAACACATAAGCTCTTAACAGATCTTCCGGTGATTATATCATCCTTTCCATTTGACCATCCATCTGCGGATGATAAGCAGAACTCAGATGAATTTTAGTCCCCATAGCTTCCTGTAGGCTTCGCCAAAACCTTGACGTAAATCTTGGATCCCTATCAGAAATGATACTAGTGAATACACCTTGAAGTCTTACGATTTCACCAATGTGCACTTAGGTCAACTTTTCCAACGAAAACCTGATATTGATTGGCAAGAAGTGAACTGACTTCGTAAGCCTATCAACAATGACCCATATAAAATCATATCCTTTTCTGGTCTTTGGCAAACCTGTAACAAAATCCATTGCTATACTATCCCATTTCCATTCTGGAATAGTGAGGGGTTGTAGCATACCCACTGGCCTTTGATGTTCAACCTTCACTTTCTGACACATGAGACATGATGACACATGTTCAACAACATCTTTCTTCATTCAAGGCCACCAAAATAATTGCTTCAGATCGTGATATATTTTGGTCATTCCTAGATGTATACTCAATTTGCTGGTATGAGCTTCATTTAGAATCGTCTTTCTAAGATCAGGATCATTAGGTATACAAATTCTGCCTTTGAACTTTAGAATCCCATCAGATCCTTCCTCAATCATTGCAACTCCACCATGCTTCAACCTCTCTCTTTCTTCTTGTAAAAATTCATCATCATATTGCTTTTCTCGAATTTCTTCAAGTAAATCATTTAGAATAGTAACCTTATTCAAATGCATCCTTCTAGGAACTAACTCTACCGACAACCCCAAATCTCTGAATTGCTCTATCAGTTGTTCCTCTTTGATCATCAACGTAGAAACATTGAGTATCTTTCTACTCAAAGCATCTGCCATAACATTTGCTTTTCTAGGATGATATTGGAGTTGAAAATCATAATCCTTCAAGAATTCTAACCACCTTCTCTGCCTCATGTTCAACTCCTTCTAATCAAACAAATACTTCAGACTCTTATGATCACTAAAGACGTTGAATGTAGCTCCATATAGAAAATGTCTCCAAATTTTCAATGCAAAGACAACTGCAGCTAATTCCAAATCATGCGTTCGATAATTCCTCTTATGGACCTTTAGTTGTCTTGAAGCATATGTTACTACGTTTCTATTTTGCATTAAAACACATCCTAACCCTTGATATGAAGCATCACAATATACTTCAAAAGACTCGTTTGGATCTGGTAGAATCAACACTGGTGCAGTAGTGAACTTTTTCTTTAGTTCTTGAAAACTTTCCTCACACTTTTCTATCCAGACAAATGCCTGGTTCTTCCTGGTGAGTTATGTAAGAGGTCCAGCTATCTTGGAAAAACCTTCAATAAATCTTCAATAATATCCGGCTAATCCAACAAAACTTCGGATCTCAGTCACTGTAGTTGGCCTTTCCCACTGAAGAACCATCTCCACCTTTGCTGGATCCACTGCAATTCCATCTTTAGAAATTATATGACCCAAAAATTGAACCTCGTCCAACCAAAATTCACATTTAGACAACTTTGCATACAACTTCTCCTTTAAAATTTGAAGAACTATACTGAGATGTTCAGCATGCTTTTCTTGATTTTGAGAATAGATCAGAATATCATCAATAAAAACAACGACAAATCTGTCTAGATATGGATAAAAAATCCTATTCATGTAATCCATGAATATAGCAAGAGCATTTGTCACTCTAAACGGCATTACAAGGTACTCATAATGACCGTAACGCATTTGAAAAGTTGTCTTAGGTATGTCCTCTACCTTGACACGAATTTATGATAACTCAATCGTAAATCAATCTTAGAGAAAACAGCTGCCCCTTTCATTTGGTCCATCAAATCATCAATCCTTGGAAGTAGATATTTGTTCTTGATTGTGACCTTGTTCAATTGGAGGTAATCCACACACAACCGCGAAGATCCATCCTTCTTTTTGACTAGCAGCACTGGGGCTCCCCAAGGTGAAACACTAGGTCGCACAAAATGTTTTTCCAATAGTTCCTCCAATTGTTTCTTCAGCTCTACTCACTCAGATGGTGACACCCGATACGGTGCAATCGAAATTGGACCCGCTCCTGGTACAAGATCGATAGAAAACTCTATCTCTCTTTCTGGTGGTAGTCCAGGTACATCGTCAGGGAAAACTTCAGGAAACTCATTTACAATAAGAATAGCATTCACATCTTTTTCACTCTTGACTTCCAAAGAAGATAACAGCATGTATCCTCGTGCTCCATCCCTTAATAAAGATGCGACTTGATTGACAGTCAAAAATATAGAAATCTCATCCTCAGGAAATACTAAGGTCTTTTTGGAACAATCCAACAGAATATGGTTAGAAGATAACCAATCCATTCCTAAGATTATATGAATATCGGTAAGAGGCAAACAAATTAAATCAACAGAAAAGACTTGATTTTTTATAGTAACAAGACAATTTAGGCAAACTTTAGAAGTACTAACAGGTTTGGTAGTAGGTGTAGAAATAATCAATTGGAAGTTCAAAGAAGATACAGGCAATTCCAAACGATCCACACAGTCATTTGCAATAAACAAATGGGTTGCACCCGAATCATAGAGTACAATTAAAAGATTACCTGATATGACACCTTCTCCCTTGATAAGATCATCAGACTAAGAGGCCTCGGTTCCACTCATCGTATAAAGTCGTCCTACAGCTTGAGACTTGACAGCACGAACATTGCTTACTGAAGGCTCCACCTTCACTTGATTACAATCCCTCACAAAATGACCAGGTTTTTCACATCTAAAGCAAATGATTCCTCTGATCGTACAATCCTTCGTTGCATGACCCTTTCCACACTTCAAACATCTCGTTGGCAGTGCCGCATTCTGTAACACCCTCCTTAGGGTATCACATGTCTGACTCCTGACTCATAATCAAAAAGAAGTTCGCATAAAGTTTGAGTTATAAAAGATGAGTTTTAAAATTTCTTTCTTACTGAAACATAAACTTACTGAAATTTATAAGTAATGTTGAAAAATATATTTAAACTGATTTAAAACTCATATAACAAATACCACTTAATATTTAACTATTATTCAATAAATATAAAACTTAAAGACTCTTTTTTTTTCTAACAGTAGTAACCCTATGACAGGTTCTACTTAATAGCACGATATAATACTAACGTTAAATCTTAACATAGTTGTTTCTTCTCTTGTATCCAACTTGATGCATCAGAACTCTACTCCTTGTCTATCCGGCACATCTTTGAACTTGAGACAGCCACTTTTCAATGTTTTCATCAATCTCTGAGTATCTACCATCAGTTTCTTCTTGGAAAACTTGTTCTATCTATTACGTATTTATTTCACAACACAAACCCAACCAAAACACAAAACAAAGAGGTGAGATCACCTACACCAATACTAACATGGCAGCACATAGATAACACAAGCAGCATATCATACAGATAGATCGTACCACAATTATGATCATGCCATCAACATTAATCAACTATCATCATCCAATCATTTATCAGTTCAATTATCATAAACAATAATTACGATAATGCCCTCAGCATTATCATCATCATCATCCAAGTATTCAAAATAATTGTCATAGCCAATATTCCTCAATTAATATATCACACAGATATAAATGTTCAGATTATACATGTGCACAAGACTCGATTTCCTACTCCATGGAGCTAAACTCAGGTCGGAGAAATGATCGAAAAGATCTGTCAGTACCACATGCCTCAAACCACGTGCTATAATCCTCATTTTGATTTTGCACATCTAGCATATACACGACAGTCTTTATCAGATCTTGAATAAGAATAGTGTCTCGGTCAGGATCATCGGTGTGTCGCGTCGGTCTAACCCACGGTTACAGTAGAGCGACTCACTGCCCACTGTAGGCAACCCATACCCCAATGCCCCCAAGGTCAACGAGTGACCTACATTACGCATATCGCACCCACTCAAGAGGCGTACGTTTCTCCTAGACAATTAGCCTTATCCAGTCCATCGGACCATTCCAATGCATGTATAATGCACCAAATACCAAATCATAGATAGGATACCAATCACAGGTTTAACTCATAATTTTTCAAAATATATTTTATACAATGCACTAATATCTCAGTGCAAGTCCAACCACAAGGGCCATACTTTTTAATTTCATTTGTTCAATTTAAATCATATGCTTCAACGCATATTTTTCTAATACGTAAAGTGCCCCAAATACCAAATACAGGCATCTCTTTCCAATGCATATAAAATGCATCAAAAGCCAATTGTAGGCAAAACTCGTCATTTTCTCACACAGTGTTCATACACTGTTTTGGTAGTAATCATCATATTATCATGTTTTTATAGTCCTAAAACACTTTTGCCATATTTTCACAATCGCGTAACATTTCTGTTACGTTTTCACAATTCAAAAACGTTTCTGTTATATTTTCACAATACCATAACACTTCTTTTACATTTTCACAATACCGTAACACTTTTGTTACGTTTTTAAAGTTCCAAAACATTTTTATTACGTTTTCACAATACCGTAACACTACTGTTACATTTTACAAAATTTCGTAACATTTCTGTTACATTTTCAAAATACCGCAACTCTTCTGTTGCACTTTTAAACCACGTACAAATTTTTCAATGTTTTTCTCAATCGCGTAAAAACATACATTTCTCAAATCGCATAGTATTTTTCCACTATTTCAAAATCGCGTAACTTAAAAATCATTCTTTTAAGTCACGTAAATTATTTTCCATCATTCTCAAAATATTTAAAACACTTTCCAAATCTCATAACAGTTTTCTGTCATTTTCACAATCGCGTAAAAAATATTCTATTGCTGTTAAATCACGTAGTGATTTTTCAACAGTAGTTTAAATTGAGTAAAATATTTAAAACTTTTTCATCATTCTCAAAATATTTAAACGTAATTCAAATCGCTTAAAAATATTTCAAGGCATCTCCAATAGCGTAGAAATATTTTACCATATTTCAAATCGCGTAGAAATATTTTATTGTATAAAAATATACATTTCTCAAATCGCGTAACGATTTTTCACCGTTTTCAAAATCGCATAAAATATTCCTCAATATTCCAAACATTATTTTGGACTTAAATAAATCAATATCATTTTCAACACGTTTTTCAAATTGCGTAGCTTAAAAATCACGTTTTTAAGATACGTAAAACATTTTTTCATCACCATTTCATTACAGAAAATATTTCTTAACCTTCAAAAATTTCATTTCCACTTTTCTCAAAATAATATAACTTTATACTTCATTTGATATATTTTCTTACTCAAGAAAATCTTTTTTCACAATTCTTTACTCAATAAATTCTTTTTCAAATATAACCCACAAAAATCACTTTTTCATTGATACAAATCAATGTTTTAAACTTTAAGAATTTCCTAACGTGCTTCAAAACTCGAAAATCAGTTATACGTTAGTAAATTTTCAAAATACCATTATATTCTCCATTTTTTCCAAATCATTTTCAAAATCAATCTTCTTCAAAATAAATTGAAATTCAAACGTTTTCAACCTCTCTTTGTTTTCCGTTACGAAAATTTCTATTCTCTCAAGTGATAAAACGCTCTAATTCCCTTTCCAAATTCTTGTGCAAAAATCATTTCGTTATAAAATCAAGGTATCCGCAAGTCTTCAAAAACCGTGAACGTGTTCATTTAAAACTGTCAAATCTTTTGAGTGACAAAACACTTCGTTTTGTAAAATATCACTTTGTTCCATAAAAATCAAGGCATTACAAGCCTTCAAAAACGTGGACATGACTATTGAAACCATCAAATATTTTTCCTTCTAAATTGATATGGTTTTACACAAACAAAACCATTAAAAATCCTTTACAAAAACCGTGAACACTTGGTCTTTGAAATCAAGTCATTTGTTCATTTTCATTTTTCACTTTCTTTGCAAATCCATTTTCACGTTCTTTACAAATCCTTTTTCACTTTCTTTGCAAATCTTTAAAATCAACATTGCCCGTTTCATTTAAAACTCATGTTTAGAAAAATACTTAGGATCTTTGTACACAAAATAAATCAATAAAAATTCCTCAAAAACCATGTTCTTGTTCTCTTGAAAAACAAACCCTTTGTTTATTTTCCATACTCGTCAAATCATCCATTTGCATCTTTCATGAAAATATTAATTTGTGAATACCTATTTTGAGGTGTCTTGGCCGAAATTCACTAAGTTCTAGGGACCCAAAAATTAATTTCTCTTGTTCTTGAAAATTTTCAACATAAACCCAAATCATGAGTGTCAAAACCGTGACCACTCTCCCTTGGCCATTAGAGCCAAAAATTGATTTTCTTTCCATATTCACATCATGGCATACACATATTTATTTCATCATAAATACTACAAGCATGCCATATACTCATCATACATATTTTAAGCATACTATCAAGGCCATAAAATCATGCAAAGCATATCAAGCATAAGTAAATAATTAAAGCACATAAACACTCACAAATAAATTACATGACCATGGATATGAATCCTCACATGGATTCACCATCCATCAAATATAAAACCATCTCTCACCACCATACTTGGTTGGTGAGATGGATCTCCCTCATACCTCTTGAAGATCCTCAAAAGCTCTTTGTTTTGCTTCTTTTTCTAAGTCCTTTACCACCAAGGGCTTCTCAAATACAAAACAAAATACATAAATATTAGTATACTAAACTTGATTAAGAGGAACCATGGATCAAACATGGTTTAGATCATGAAAAAGAAGAGAAAAAATGAAGTTTCCTTACACTTCACCATAAATACCCCAAAACTTTGATCTTGAAGAAAGTCCATGAAGATGAATGATTTAGAGGAAATCTCCAACATGAAAGTTGTTTAGAATAAGGTAAGGATTCAAGAAATAAGGTTGTATGAAATTAAAGAGTGATGGAAGGTATTCTTGGGTGCTTGGCCAAAAACATGGAGGAGAAGAGAAATGGAGAGAAATTTTTGAAGTGTTAGCTTCTTGAAATTGACAAAGAAAGACCAAGAATGAGTAATAATGGTGGTCTTCCACTTTGCTACTCTCTTAAGCCACCAAAAACCGTGCCCCCTCTTCATAATGCATTCAATTATTTGTCATCATAATTAGCCACCATCTAGAGCATTCTTGACCATTGATTAGATCAATGGTTAGGATTAAGGTAAACTTTTGATTAGAAGACTTAATCTAGGCCATTGGATCTTTCTTCTTTAAAATCTAACCATTAGATGTGTCTCCAAAATGAATGGTCAAGATTACTCCTTCTTACTTTTAATCCAAGGGTCATAATTAGTCTTTGCTACTTTTTAAGACCAAATCTCCACCATTGATTAAATTTTCATCCAATGGTCATAAATGGTCCTTGTTACTTTACAAGACCAAATCTCCACCCTTGATTAATTCTTCATCCAATGGTCATAAATGGTCTTTGTCACTTTTTGAGACCAAATCTCTACCATTTATTAAATCCATATCCAATGGTTACAAATGGTCATAGCCACTTTATATGACCAATTCTACACCGTTGATTAAATCGATGGTTGATATCAAAGCCTTCCTTATTAAGCTTGTTTAGATTAAATCTCCACCATTGATTAAATTAATGGTGGATATCCAAACCACCAATGTTGACTTAAGCAGTATAATATTTATTTTTATATGCTAAAACCCCACAAAATTATATTTACTGTATTTTTTATCGTCCGATAAATTAAATACAATACAAAACACAGTAAAAGAAAATTTCAAAAATTGTTTCCGGATTCAGGTTTAGTAAGATCCCTTGTCTCCGTCTAAACAGTACAAATTTTTCTATGCGTAGAAAAATTTTCACTTTGCGGGACCCACCTGGGCCACGTATGGCCACCTGAGCCCACATACACCCCTTGGGCCCACAAACAGTAAAAAATTTCATAATCATCCACAAAAATCACAAATATTAGAAAACGTACAAATATCAAATCAGATTACGTAAAATAATTAAAACCTAAAGGTAAAAATTAAATTACGTAAAGTTTTCCCCGGCCTGAAAATTTTTATTTTTCTGACATGGAGTATCTGACGGAATAATCAAAATAATTTTACAGCACACAGAAATCACTAAATAGTAAAATTCTGTTAACAGTCAAAATTACAGTCAAAAACTTAGGAAATTTGGGATGTTACACATTCTGCCCAAAACGATTGTTATTGCTACCTCCACCACGAGACTGCTATTGTTGTTGCTTTCCCGGTGGTCATATATACGGCTTTTGTTGAAATCGATTAATCTTATATTTCCTCTCCATTATACTTCTAGTTGCGACCATGCGATCATTGTCACGTCTTGCGTCCACATTCTAACGTCTACTATGATCCATTATCTTTCTTCAAAGACAACCAAATCAAAACACAGTGAAACCAAACATAACCACTTCAAACAACATTGTGTCCTTTCAAAAACCAAACAATATATCTCTGTGTTTAGTGTCAGAGAAACACACAGCACAAACAAGACAAACCTACCCACAAACCCAAAAAACTCTAACTTGGGCTCTGATACCAACTAATGCAACATCCTCTGTAAGGTATCACATATAAGACTAATCCTAACATAACTTACCCAAGTTGTAAAAGAATTAATCTTGTAAAAATATTGATTTTAAAATTTACTTTGTGGAATAACAAAAAATAATTAAAAACCTTAAACGTGAAACGTAATTAAAACTAATACACCATATTTTAGATATTATAAAATATTTAAATATTATTGCAATACGAATTTCAAAATTTCTTTTTTGTGGATAACATAAAATTACCAAATTAAAGTAACACAAGATACAAGAATAGAATAACATATATCTCTTGTACATATTATAGAATATGAATATTTTCATTACATAAACCATATAAAACTCGACCTGGCCCAAGTTCACAAACTCTAAAGATAAAAGTCCTTCTCAACAGACAAATTCCCTAGCCAGGAATGTTTTGACGGATAGAAATTCGAGTAAAATATACCTCGGAGTCATCCTGAGAAGTATAGCGAAGATCGTTCCACAACTCCTTGATAAGTAAAATGAGCTCTACATATGCAGCCGTAAAGTAAGAAGTAATGACCCCCTGGCGGATCCTACGTACAAATAGAGTAATATCGCCACAATACTCTATATATCCAGAGTCCCAATGAACATGCCAAGCAGCAGCGCCATCAAGAAACTGTAGTCTAAAGAAACCTAGTTGATCCCTCCTTGCCGCCACCGTAATCTTTACCGACATAAACATAAAATAGAAATGAACAGAACAACACAACAAAGAGGTGAGATCCCCTTTCATCAATACCAATGAGGCAGTATAGAAAATGACAACAAATAATACAGATACAATATTATGTCATACAGATACATTATAACACCATAAATAACATATCAAATAAGCATAGTTATCACATCAATATGCTGACTCACAATGCATGTGTACAACGACCTATTTCCTACTCCATGGAGCTAATCACAATTTCGGAGAGAATGATAGGGAGTACATATCTGCATATCATTAGCCTCAAATCATGTGCCAATATATCAAATCATGGTGCGCAACATGGCCGATACAGACACTCTCAATCAATCACGAAAAGAGTAGTAACTCCGTCGAGACCATCAGTGTGTTTGCAAAGGATACCACGACGCAGTGGTGCTACCAACTGGCCACATATGACATTCCACACCCTGACGTCTCCAAGATCACTAAAGATCGTAACTACGTAATTCTCACCCGCACAAAGGTGCAATTTCCATCTCCTAGGCCAATCGCCTTAATTGACATACTTTTCCATGCATGATGTATGATCCAACACATACAATTTTCCATGCAAGATGTATGATCCAACACATACAATTTTTCATTATTTTACAGTATTTCACATATACGCGTCATTTCTTGACAGCATCACTTTTCAACATAATGGGGCCTACCACAATAGCCCGACAACTAACTGCTGTAATTTCCAATCGCGTAAACATTTTATCACGTTTTTGAAACAGCGTAACATTTTTCATACATTTTTAAATTACATAAATATTTTTCAATGTTTTCACAATTACGTAAATATTTTCAAACGTTTTCTAAACTGCGTAAATAATTTCAAACATTTTCTAAATTACGTAAATATCATCAAACGTTTTTAAATCACATAAATATTAAAAATCATTTTTTTCTCAATCGCGTAGTGTAAAAATTAATCGCGTAGCTTAAAATAGGCGTTTTTAAATCGTATAATAGTTTTCTAGCATCTATCACTTACGTAAAATATTTTCTCACATACGTAAAATGTTTTCTTCACATTCTAAATTTATTTATAAAATCCTTTACATAAATTATACATTTTGGCCTTCTTGAAAATATTTTCTTCCTAAAAATCCTTTACGTATTATTTTCTATATATAAAATATGCACTTTGACCTTCTTGAAAATATTTTCTTTCTAAAAATTCTTTACGTATTATTTTCTATGATTCTTTTCAAAAATTTGATTTCTTTGATTTAATTAGACCTTACATCTTAAAATTTTCTAACACTCTTCAAAACCCAAAGATGAAATATACGTTAGAAAATCTCAAATTATAATTATATTTCTCAAACGTAATTATTTATAATTTAACACTTAACCCACTTTCTTTTTATTTCTAAAAGTCCATTAAACTAACTTCTTGTTATTTAAATATCTAAGTCTATACTTAGAACCAAAATTTGGATTCTAAAACATCAAAATTTGGCTTGTTGGCTGAAATCCACTTAAGCTTCAAAAATCATATTTAACCATATAATTACTTTGAAAAACCCTTAATCCAATTTCTCACCATTAAATCACTTAATCCATACTTAAGAAAATATTTTGAAACATTTTTCTCCTCTTGGTCTTGTCATGGCCGTGAGCCATTATAGGTTCTTTGGAACCTTCATACAATTTCCTCATCTTAATAATCATAACCTTCTTCACATGAATATCATCATACTTTCATAAGCATATAATCAAGTAAACCAACATATAATCAAGTAAACAAGCATGAATCAAAGCTTTAAAAATAAACCAAGCATAAATCACCACAAACAAAGCAAGCTTAAAACCATACAAGTGAATAAATCCTTATGGAATTTTCACCACAAACAAGGTCATCTCCTCACCACCAACATATGGTTGATGAGGGTAATCTCCCTCTTACCTTAAGGAAGACAAAACTCCTTCTTGCTTGATTTTCTATGAATTTCGTGTGGCTCCAAAGGAAAACCCTAACAAACTTAAACCAACCAAAGTCACAAACAAAGCTTGAAGAAGAGAAACCATGGAACAATCATGGTTTAGAAACTCAAAAATCAAATTAGAAACAAAGAAGAAGAACTTTTACCTTGAAATTTCAAGAACACAAACTTGTATAAATGGTGGAAGATGAAGGATTTTGCTTAAATCTTCAACATAGAAGTGTCTTAGAATGATGTTTAGATGTAGGAAATAAGGTTAGATGAAATTTTATAAGTTTGGAGGGGTGGTCTCTAGGTGTTGGCCGAATGGTGTCTTTGGAGAGAAATGGAGAGAAATGAAATTTTGGCTAAGTGTAGAAAAATGAAGACATGAAGATAATGGCTTAGGAGACAAAAGTGATATAATTGTGATAGATTGATAGTCTATCCTAGAGCTTCATTGTCGTGGAATGCTAGTGAAAGCATGGGAAAATTAATTGCATGTCCATCAAGGTGCAAAATCAAACACATGGCACCAAGTCTTGCTTTTGGTCAACATTTGGTGACTCACTAACTTTTGCATGTCCTAGAAGACTCCTTCGTTGCCGTGGAAGTTCATGCAATATACTACCAATTATTGTTTCAATTTGTGACCATTTAAGCTTAGGTTAGTTTACTAATTCATCTAGCTTAGTAATTAATTTAGACAAGTCATTTTTGTTGACTTATTACCATTAGTTAACTTTTATGACTAGCTACTAAATTTGACTTCTACTATCAAGTGACACATGGCCATCACATGACTAGTACCTAGCTAAATCTATAAAATTTATTACTCACAGAATAAAATTACGGCTCAGAAATTAGTAATTATTATACAGTGAATAATAAATTCACAGTACAAGAAAAATTAGTAACTGTATCCGGTTTCGGGTTTAGTGAGATCCCCCGGCCTCGTATCAACAATATAAAATTTTCTGGCCAATAAAATTTTTTAATGTTTCCGGGAATCCTGTGGGCCCCACTCACGGCCCAAAAATTACTAAAATATTTTTATTTTTAGAAAAATCTAGAAAAATTCTCAAAAATCACAAAAATTAGAAATTAATATTTGTGCAGAAAAAATGAAAATCGTGATGTTACAACTCTCCCCTACTAAAAAAATTTTGTCCTCGAAATTTACCATACCTCAAAACAATTGAGGATATTGTTCCTTTATTTTGTCTTCTAGCTCCCATGTACCATCTCCCGTTATTTCATTCCTAATCACTTTTACAAATGGAATATTTTTCCCTCTGAGCTGCTTCATCCTTCTGTCTTCAATCTTAACAGGAAGTGTCTCATGTGTCAAATTTTCTTTCAATTGTACCTCATCGGGCTGAATAACATGAGTTGGATCAGGAATATACTTTCTCAATTGAGATACATGGAAAATATTGTGCAAATTGGAAAGAAAAGGTGGCAAAGCAATTTGGTATGCGACTGGACCTATCCGACAAAGAATTTGATAAGGTCCAATAAACTTAGGAGTGAGTTTTTTGGATTTTATAACCCTTCCAACACCAGTCGTAGGTGTAACTCGTAAAAATACATGCTCACCTTCCTCAAATTCAAGAGCTCTTCTTCTTTTATTAGCATAACTTTTCTGTCTACTTTGAGTCACCTTCATTTTCTCTTGGATCATCTTCATCTTTTCAGTTGTTTGTTATATCATTTCAGGTCCAATGGTTATACTTTCACTATCCTGATACCAACACAAAGGTGTTCGACATCGTCGTCCATAAAGCGCTTCATAGGGTGCCATCCCTATACTTGAGTGAAAACTGTTGTTGTAGGTGAATTCTACCAAAGGTAAAAATTCATCCTAACTCCCTTTTTGTTCTAACACACAAGCTCTTAACTGATCTTCCGGTGATTATATCATCCTTTCCGTTTGACCATCCATCTGCGGATGATAAGCAAAACTCAGATGAATTTTAGTCCCCATAGCTTCTTGTAGGCTTCACCAAAACCTTGACATAAATCTTGGATCCCTATCAGAAATGATACTAGTGGGTACACCAGGAAGTCTTACGATTTCACCAATGTACACCTGGGTCAACTTTTCCAACGAATACCTGATATTGATTGGCAAGAAGTGAGCTGACTTCGTAAGCCTATCAACAATGACCCATATAGAATCATATCCTTTTCTGGTCTTTGGCAAACCCGTAACAAAATCCATTGCTATACTATCCCATTTCCATTCTGGAATAATGAGGGGTTGTAGCATACCCACTGGTCTTTGATGTTCAACCTTCACTTTCTGACACACGAGACATGATGACACATGTTCAACAACATCTTTCTTCATTCCAGGCCACCAAAATAATTGCTTCAGATCGTGATATATTTTGGTCATTCCTAGATGCATACTCAATCTGCTGGTATGAGCTTCATCTAGAATCGTCTTTCTAAGATGAGGATCATTAGGTATACAAATTCTGCCTTTGAACTTTAGAATCCCATCAGATCCTTCCTCAATCGTTGCAACTCCACCATGCTTCAACCTCTCTCTTTCTTCTTGTAAAAATTTGTCATCATATTGCTTTTCTCGAATTTCTTCAAGTAAATCATTTAGAATAGTAACCTTATTCAAACATATCCTTCCAGGAACTAACTCTACCGACAACCCCAAATCTCTGAATTGCTCTATCAATTGTTCCTCTTTGATCATCAAAGCAGAAACATTGAGTATCTTTCTACTCAAAGCATCTGCCACAACATTTGCTTTTCTAGGATGATATTGGACTTGAAAATCATAATCCTTCAAAAATTTTAACCACCTTCTCTGCCTCATGTTCAACTCCTTCTGATCGAACAAATACTTCAGACTCTTATGATCACTAAAGACGTTGAACGTAGCTCCATATAGAAAATGTCTCCAAATTTTCAATGCAAAGACAACTGCAGCTAATTCCAAATCATGCATTGGATAATTCCTCTTATGGACCTTCAGTTGTCTTGAAGCATATGTTACTACTTTTCTATTTTGCTTTAAAACACATCCTAACCCTCGATATGAAGCATCACAATATACTTCAAAAGACTCATTTGGATTTGGTAGAATCAACACTGGTACAGTAGTCAACTTTTTCTTTAGTTCTTGAAAACTTTCCTCACACTTTTCTATCCAGACAAATGCCTGGTTCTTCCTAGTGAGTTATGTAAGAGGTCCGACTATCTTGGAAAAACCTTCAATAAATCTTCGATAATATCCGGCTAATCCAACAAAACTTCGGATCTCAGTCACTGTAGTTGGCCTTTCCCATTGAAGAACCGTCTCCACCTTTGCTGGATCCACTGCAATTCCATGTTTAAAAATTATATGACCCAAAAATTGAACCTCTTCCAACCAAAATTCACATTGAGACAACTTTGCGTACAACTTCTCCTTTAAAATTTGAAGAACTATACTGAGATGTTCAACATGCTTTTCTTGATTTTGAGAATAGATCAGAATGTCATCAATAAAAATGATGACAAATCTGTCTAGATATGGATGAAAAATCCTATTCATGTAATCCATGAATATAGCAGCAGCATTTGTCATTCCAAACAGCATTACAAGGTACTCATAATGACCGTAACGCATTCGAAAAGTTGTCTTAGGTATGTCCTCTACCTTGACACGAATTTATGATAACTCGATCGTAAATCTATCTTAGAAAAAACAACTGCTCCTTTCATCTGGTCCATCAAATCATCAATCCTTGGAAGTAGATATTTGTTCTTGATTGTGACCTTGTTCAATTGGCGGTAATCCACACACAAGTGCGAAGATCCATCCTTCTTTTTCACTAGCAGTACTGGGGCTCCCCAAGGTGAAACACTAGGTCGCACAAACTGTTTTTCCAACAGTTCCTCCAATTGCTTCTTCAGCTCTACTAACTCAGATGGTGACATCCGATACGGTGCAATCGAAATTGGACCTGCTCCTGGTATAAGATCGATAGAAAACTCTATCTCTCTTTCTGGTGGTAGCCCGGATACATTGTCAGGGAAAACTTCAGGAAACTCGTTTACAATAGGAATAGCATTCACATCTTTTTCACTCTTGACTTCCAAAGAAGATAACAGCATGTATCCTCGTGCTCCTTCCCTTAATAAAGATTCGACTTGATTGGCAGTAAAAAATCTAGAAATCTCATCCTCAAGAAATACTAAGGTCTTTTTGGAACAATCCAACAGAATATGGTTAGAAGATAACCAATCCATTCCTAAGATTATATCAATATCGGTAAGAGGCAAACAAATTAAATCAACAGAAAAGACTCGATTTTTGATAGTAACAGGACAATTTAGGCAAACTTTAGAAGTACTAACAGGTTTGGCAGTAGGTGTAGAAATAATCAGTTGGAAGTTCAAATAAGACACAGGCAATTCCAAACGATCCACACAGTCATTTGCAATAAACAAATGAGTTGCACCCGAATCATATTATACAATTAAAAGATTACCTGATATGACACCTTCTCCCTTGATAAGATCATCAGACTAAGAGGCCTCGGTTCCATTCATCGTATAAACTCGTCCTACAGCTTGAGACTTGACAGCACGAACATTGCTTACTGAAGGCTCCACCTTCACTTGATTACAATCCCTCACAAAATGACTAGGTTTTTCACATCTAAAGCAAATGATTCCTCTGATCGTACAATCCTTCGTTGCATGACCCTTTCCACACTTCAAACATCTCGTTGGCAGTGCCACATTCTGACCAAAACGATTATTATTGCTACCTCCACCACGAGACTGCTGATGTTGTTGCTTTCCTGGTGGTCATATATGCGGCTTTTGTTAAATCGATTAATCTTACATTTCCTCTCCATTATACTTCTAGTTGCGACCAGACGATCATTGTCACGTCTTGCGTCCACATTCTTACGTCTACTACGATCCATTGTATTTCTTCAAAGACAACCAAATCAAAACACAGTGAAACCAAACATAACCACTTCAAACAACATTGTGTCCTTTCAAAAACCAAACAATATATCTCTGTGTTCAGTGTCAGAGAAACACATAGCACAAACAAGACAAACCTACTCACAAACCCAAAAGACTCTAACTTGGACTCTGATACCAACTAATGCAACACCCCCCGTAAGGTATCACATATAAGACTAATCCTAATATAACTTACCCAAGTTGTAAAAGAATTAATCTTGTAAAAACATTGATTTTAAAATTTACTTTGCGGAATAACAGAAAATAATTAAAAACCTTAAACGTGAAACGTAATTAAAACTGACACACCATATTTTAGATATTATAAAATATTTAAATATTATTGCAATACGAATTTCAAAATTTATTTTTTGTGGATAACATAAAATTACCAAATTAAAGTAGCACAAGATACAAGAATAGAATAATATATATCTCTTGTACATATTATAGAATATGAATATTTTCATTACATAAACCATATAAAACTCGACCTGGCCCAAGATCACAAACTCTGAAGATAAAAGTCCTTCTCAACACACAAATTCCCTAGCCAAGAATGTTTCAACGGATAGAAATTCGAGTAAAATATACCTCGGAGTCATCAAGATCGTTCCACAACTCCCTGATAGGTAAAATGAGCTGTACATATACAGCCGTAAAGTAAGAAGTAATGACCCCCTGGCAGATCCTACGTACAAATAGAGTAATATCGCTACAATACTCTATATATCCAGAGTCCCAATGAATATGCCAAGCAGCAGCGCCATCAAGAAACTGTAGTTTAAAGAAACCTAGCTGATCCCTCCTTGCCGCCATCGTAGTCTTTACTGACATAAACATAAAATAGAAATGAACAGAACAACATAGCAAAGAGGTGAGATTCCCTTTCATCAATACCAATGAGGCAGTATAGAAAATGACAGCAAATAATACAGATACAATATTATATCATATAGATACATTATAACACCATAAATAACATATCAAATAAGCATAGTTATCACATTAATTTGCTGACTCACTATGCATGTGTACAACGACCTATTTCCTACTCCATGGAGCTTATCACAATTTCGGAGAGAATGATAGGGAGTACATGTCTGCATATCGTTAGCCTCAAATCATGTGCCAATATATCAAATCATGGTGCGCAGCATGGCTGATACAGACACTCTCAACCAATCACGAAAAGAGTAGTAACTCCGTCGAGACCGTCAGTGTGTTTGCAAAGGATACCATGACGCAGTGGTGCTACAAACTGGCCATATATGACATTCCACAGCCCGACGTCTCCAAGATCGTTGAAGATCGTAACTACGCAATTCTCACCCGCACAAAGGTGCAATTTCCATCTCCTAGGCCAATCGCCTTAATTGACATGCTTTTCCATGCATGAGGTATGATCCAACACATACAATTTTCTATGCAAGATGTATGATCCAACACATACAATTTTCCATTTTTTATAATATTTCACATATACGCGTCATTTCTTGATAGTATGACTTTTCAACATAATGGGCCCCACCACAACAGCCCGACAACCAACTGCTGTAATTTCCAATCGCATAAACATTTTATCACATTTTTGAAACAGCGAAACATTTTTCTTACATTTTTAAATTATGCAAATATTTTTCAATGTTTTCACATTTGCGTAAATATTTTCAAACATTTTCTAAGTTGCGTAAATAATTTCAAATATTTTCTAAATTACGTAAATATCATTAAACGTTTTTAAATCACATAAATATTAAAAATCATTTTTTTCTCAATCGCGTAGTGTAAAAATTAATCGCGTAGCTTAAAATAGGCGTTTTTAAATCGTATAATGGTTTTCTAGCATTTTTCACTTACGTAAAATATTTTCTTAACATTCTAAATTTATTTATAAAATCCTTTACATAAATTATACATTTTGGCCTTCTTGAAAATATTTTCTTCAAAAAATCCTTTACGTATTATTTTCTATATATAAAATATGCACTTTGACCTTCTTGAAAATATTTTCTTTGAAAAAATTCTTTACGTATTATTTTCTATGATTCTTTTCAAAAATTTGATTTCTTTGATTTAATTAGACCTTGCATCTTAAAATTTTCTAACACTCTTCAAAACCCAAAGATGAAATATACGTTAGAAAATCTCAAATTATAATTATATTTCTCAAACATAATTATTTATAATTTAACACTTAACCTACTTTCTTTTTATTTCTAAAAATCCATTAAACTAACTTCTTGTTATTTAAATATCTAAGTGTATACTGAGAACAAAAATTTGGATTCTAAAACATCAAAATTTGGCTTATTGGCCGAAATCCACTTAAGCTTCAAAAATCATATTGAACCATATAATTACTTTTAAAATCCCTTAATCCAATTTCTCACCATTAAATCACTCAATCCATACTTAAGAAAATATTTTGAAACATTTTTGCCCTCTTGGTCTTGTCATAGCCGTGAGCCATTATAGGTTCTTTGGAACCTTCATACAATTTCCTCATCATAATTGTAACGCCCCAATTTTTAGAAAATATTCTGAATGTACTGTTTGCTGTTTTTCATGCTTTTGTGTGAATGACCGCTGTGTCCCTATTTTACTGTTCTCGATTTCTGTATGAAAACAATTACGATAATACAGGCTCAAATTTTATTTGATCGTTTTACGTAATTTGCTTCGAGACGGTAAAATAAAAATTTTTTCGAACTCTTGTTTTAATTTTTCTGAAAGATATACAACTATATAATACTGCTGGATATTTTATTTGAACGTTTCGGACGATTACCTACGTTGTGGGAAAAAATGAGAAAATGATCATTACGTCCGAACGTCTTGTTTTTCTTGTTTTTAATTGTTTTCTTCTTGATTTAATGTCCGATAATCTTGTCTCGTGATTTTATATGGACTTTTTGTGTGATTTGCTCGAGGCAAGAAAATAATATTTTTCGGGCCAGGGAAAATCTTATTTTATTATTTAGAATTGGGGATCTTACTTAACTTGATTCTGAATGAGACTAAAAATAATCTTTTAATTTTTAGGATTTAATCAAATAAAATAATTTTATATTATTATAATATTATTTTATTAGTCAAGTATATTTTAGTGACAGTGGACCCGAGAAATATTTTGCGGGACCCACAATTAGCAGAAACAGTTAGATCGGTAGCTTAGTTAATCATGGAAGTTAGCTTGGTAGAACTTTCAGAGCAGTGACTCAACGGCTAGTGACTCGTGAGAAAATTAAATACACTGTGTGACTCAGCATGTGAGTCACCAAGAGCTAACCAATAGGAAATAAGCTTGCTCACCAAGGCTTGATCTTGACCATTGATTCATCCAAAGGCTTGGATGAAGCCAAGCAAGGTGCCCACCTTGCACCCCACTTGATGGCTACGGCCAAGAGGTCTTGGATGACCAAAATCACACTTCATCTTCATCACTTTTCTCTCTTCTCTCTCATCAAAACCCTAGCCACCATTCTTGTTCATTTTCTTCACCATTTTTGGCCAAGACCAATACTACACCATCCAACCATCCAAAATTTTTCTAACCAAGTTTTCCTAACCTAAACACTATTCTAAGAACCTTTCTAGTTGGGAGTTTCTTCAAAATCTTCCATTTAGGGCTTGGAAATCAACCTTGAAAGTTTTACCTAGAAGGTGAAATTTCATGCTTTTCTTTTCTCTCTTCTTTTTCAAAGTTCTAAGCCATGATTTCTCCATGGTTTAGCTTCTTTTTCATGGTTAGTAACATGTAGATTTTGTTTGAGATTTCTAGGTATTTTTGGTGGTGAAAACCGTGACCTAGGAGGTGTGAAAGCAAGCCTTTTGTCTTCATTTAAGGTAAGAGGAAGACAATTCTTATCATCTCTTGATGGTGGTAAGAAGATGGAGCCATTTGTGATGTGTAGAATCCATAAGGATTCGGTGGTCATGTGTTAATTATGTGTGTATTTGTTAATTTTTGTGTTTGTTAGTAGTTTATGTGGTATTTGCTAGTAGCTTTCTTGTTTGATGATTGTAATAATTTTGCATGTCTATTAGCTTTTGAATGCATGTCTATAAGCTTTAATTTAGGTTTTATGTGTTAGAAAATATATTGCATGTGTTAGAATTGTATGATAAGGTATAAGATGTGAATAACATGTGTAAATTTGCATGAGTGTTCCAAAGAACACATTCACTAGTTCACGGCAATGACTAAGTTAGAGGACCAAAATGTTCTCTTGATTTTTCCTAAAGTGTAACTTAATTAACCTAGGAGAATCAAGAAAGTTTCAAATTGATTTGATCAAAGAAAATGCATTTAGAAATCAAATGGTAAAGACTTAGTATGTTGGGCCAACATGCCTAAAGGATTAATTTAACTCTTACTAACTATTTTCTAATATGATTTAATGAGCTTAGACAATATAATATATTTGATATGATTTGGAAGGTGAAAAACAATTTAGAAATCAAATGCAAAAGTTTTATGAAATTTGGCCAACATGCCACTATAGGTAATCATGATTTCTAAAACTTGATTCCAAACCTTTTTCAATCAAAAAGAGACAATACAAGTTAAGAAGAAATTTTCTATAATGGTTTTTGAAGAAACAAATTGAGTAGAATTAAGCTTAAAGGATTAAAACTAATAATTTTATCATTAGGAAGGAAATACAGTAATGTTGAGAAATTTTCTAACATATAGCTCACTTTAGGTTTTGAAGCATGTTAGAGATTTCAAAAAGAATTAAATGATATGGTTAAAAATTAGGTAAATGGAAATTTTATGGATAATTTAGGAAACCATTATTATGATATTCTAAACAAAATACTGTCAATTTTTAGTAAAAATGAACCAATAAGATAGCAAAAATATCCAAAAGACAGTATACGGTATGAAAAATTACTCTACGTAGTTTAAATGTACTAAGTACTATTTCTGTTTGTTTAAACAGTAATTTTAAAGGCATTCGAATAAGAAAATGATTTGAAAATCCTACGCGATTGAGAAAACGTATTAAAAATGCTACGCGATTTTAAAAACAGAAAAATATCTTTACCCGATTTTTAAACGTTTGTAAAAACGACGGAATTATGAAAACGCGATAAAATTTCTACGCGATTGACCGTTACTATATTTATTTTATGCTGTCGGGAAAATGTGAACCCGTACAGATTATTTTTGAGAATCTTTCGCTGTCGGGAAAATGTGAACCCGTACAGATTATTTTTGAGGATCTTTCGCTGTCGGGAAAATGTGAACCCGTACAGGCTTTTGAGACTATATCTGCTGTCGGGAAAATGAGAACCCGTACAGGCTTTCTATTTATCTGTTATGTGTGCCAAATTTTTGGTGGATTAGTTGATGAGACGAATCACATCGTGTTGTCGATGCGATAAATGTAGTGTGGTTCATTGTTCTAATGAACTTGGAGACTTTAGTGTACGGGATCCCACATGTGGACAGTTGGTAGCTCCCATTTGGCCGTGGTAAACCGATAGCACACTATGGTACTCAACACACACTATATTTAATCGAGATTTGTGAAATCTAGTAGTACATTTGCCTGTAGTACCACAACGTGAGACCGTGAACTACACCACGCCTGGATGATAGATTCCTGTGTCGTGGGGCTATAGACGCAACGTGTGACAGCGCAATAGTTGGTGGGGCAGCCGTGGTACTAATAGATTTTACGAATCATTCCTCTCTCTGATACTTGTGTTTTCTTTAGCTCCATGGAGTAGGGTTTTGTCATATTATTTATCTCTATGTCTATTTATTTTCATCTTATCTATTTATTTCTATTTTAACTGTTTATCGTATTTTATTTGTTTATTTTATCTGGTTATTGCTTCTATATTTGGTTATTTTTATTATATCTTATCTGTTTATTCTTATCTTTCTTATTTTATCTGTGATGTTTTATACGTGGTGTGATATATTGTTATGATATCTAAATTTTACTTCAATTTGTTATTATAATTGTTAAAGCTTTTCGTATTGCATGAAGTGTATATATGTTGATTGTCGTCTTCTTATTGGCTATGTTGTGATGATTTTATGTTGTCTTACCTCTTTGTTATATGTATTTTCTATTTATTTATTTTACGCGGTAAAGACTTGAGGAAGAGGATCAGCCCCTTGAGATCTTGTACCCAGAGGAGGAGGAAGGTCGGTAAGCGGACGATCGGTTGACGATCAAGAACCATCCGATCATCCATATCCTCTGGATTGATTGTGAGGATGGCGGCGCCGGGATTTTGGGATTCGTAGAGCTAGTATTTCATGGAGGTTCTCGGCTTGGCATCTACGAGGCGATCGTGATTACGTGACGGATGATGGGACGTGTGACCGTGATTCTACGTCGGCGATTTGATGGAGAGCCCATTATGACTACGACGTTATTTCGCATTTAGAGTTACCCTTATCCATTAGGCGTCACCGGGGTCTTTGAAAACCCCGAGCCTAGTGAGATAAGCATCGTATCGACCGCGCGATCCCGTTATCGTCGTGTGTTGAGACATCGGGATATCTATCTCCCGATGATCATTTTCATCGAGAGTGATCCATCGAGGATTAGATAACCATGATGTTTTTTTTTGGGCGCGTCGGCGTATGTACGTATATATTAACTCTGTTATTGTTTTCTTTCTTGTTTTTGTTTAAATATTTGTAGTCTTAGTTGTGAATTACTTGTATGACTTATAACTTAAATCATATGTATATTATCGGTAATGATGTTTTTTTTATTTCGTATTTTCTCGCATTATCTTTTTATATCATATTTCTGTCTATCGGGAATTATTTTACAACCCGTAATAATATTTAACAAATGTTTCACAACTTGGGTAGATTTTATTTCTATTTCTTTTATTTTCTTTTTATGTGTGACATCCTCCAAAGGGTGTTACATTAGTTGGTATCGAGCCCAAGTTAGAGTCTTTTAGGGTTGTGGTTGGGTCTGTTTTTGTTTGTCTTTGTGTGATTTCTCTGTGATCTTTGTGATTTATATCCTTTCGGAAATATCTAGAAGGATGTATCTAACTTTGTTTTGTTATGTTTGAAGAAAGAAGATGGTTGGTAGAGGCAGAGGACGTGCTAACGTGAATCGTGTTGAGGACCCGATGTTGGTTCCTCTTGAAGCTATGCGGCGGATGGTGAAGTGATTACTCAAACAAAATTTGAGAGCGACTCAACAAACAAGATGCTACGGTGATGCCCTAAATTTATCGAATTTAGGCGCCATAATCCGCCACGGTTTAGAGGCGAGGTGGATCCGGAGAAAGCGAGTCGGTGGATGCAAGATTTAGAGAGAATCTTTGAGGGATGAGATGCACGGATGAAAAGAAAGTAACTTATCTTTGTCTTTATCTTTGAGAGGAGATGCTGAGAACATTGGTGGAGAGGAATCCGCCGAGTGTTGCAAGCTGAAGGGACTGAGATCACCTGGGAAGTGTTTTCTAATACTTTTCTGGATAAGTATTTTCCTGCAAGTGCTAGGCATGCCAAGGAGATGGAATTTCTTGGGTTGCAACAGGGAAATATGACAGTGAATGAGTACGCCACAAAATTTGAAAGTTTGTCTCAATTTTCGGATTATGCTCAAAATCGACAAGATGAGGTATGGAAATGTTGGAAGTTTGAGTCCGGATTGAGAGTGGAATTGAAGCGAGGAGTAATATCTCTGAATATGAATCATTTTCATAATTTGGTATACGCATGTGCGCGACTTGAGGAGCTTGAACCGTCGCGAGATCAGAGGAATCAGAACTTTGGGCCGACAAGGTTTCAAAGAGGTGGAGGTAGCAATACAAATCGGTTTCTGCGTAAGCCGTATGCTAGACCACAAGGAAGTCAGACTCAGCGCCCGCCAGTTGGAGGGAGTGTACCTAGTGGTGGAGCAGGACAGAGAGTGGTGTTTACGCCGACGTGTTTTAAGTGCGGTAAGAAGGGCCATCTATCTCCATATTATGCAATCAAGGGAACTGTCTGTTTTAATTGTGGACAGCCTGGACATATGTCGAAGGATTGTACTCGACCAGAGAAGAAACCTGCTGTTCATCATGTTAAAGCTAATCAGCAAAAATGTGGAAATACTCAACCGAGATGTGGAGGGCGAGTATATACAATGATGGGATCTGAAGTTTCTCAATCGATGACCTTATTCAAGGAGAAGGTGACATTGGAGGTAACCTTTGACCGTATTGTATGACTCGGGTGCTACACACTCGTTTATTGCCTATGATTGTGTGGAAAGAGGCGAAGTTGCTCGTGTCTTCTCACGAATGTGAAGTTGAGTGTATCTCACGCCTAACTTGCTAAACCTGTAGTTACTTCTAAGATCTGTTTGGATTGTCCTATTGTTGTGAAGGGCCGTTTGTTTTTTGTCAATTTGATTTGTTTGCCTCTTATTGAGATAGATGTAATCTTAGGGATGGACTGGTTATGTTCTAACCATATCCTTATAGATTGTGCAAAGAAAACTATAGTTTTTCCTAAGGAAGAAGAGTCTACGGATTCTTAACTTCTTTGTTAAGGTCAAGTCTTTGTTGAGAGATGGAGCGCAGGGATATACGGTATTGTCTTCTCTAGAAGTTAAGAATGAGAAGGATGTGAATACTATTCCTGTTGTCAACGATTTTCCGGATGTTTTCCCGAAGATGTACTGGTTTACCGCTTTGAGCGGGAGATCGAGTTCTCAATTGATTTAGTACGGGAACAGGTCCTATCTCAATTGCCTTTGTGCACCGTATGTCGCCAGTAGAGTTGGGGGAGCTGAAAAAGCAATTGATGGAACTGTTGGAGAAAGAATTTGTACGACCTAGCGTTTCCCCATGGGGTGCGCCAGTGCTTTTGGTCAAGAAGAAGGATGGAACTTCACGACTTTGTGTGGATTATCGGCAGTTGAACAAGGTGACTATTAAGAATAAATATCCGCTTCCAAGAATCGACGATTTGATGGATCAATTGAGAGGAGCTGTGATATTTTCCAAGATAGATCTGCAATCGGGTTATCACCAGATTCGTGTAAAGGGGGAAGATGTGCCGAAGACTGCTTTTCGAACTCGCTATGGACATTATGAGTATCAAGTAATGCCATTCGGGGTGACGAATGCTCCTGCCATATTTATGGATTATATGAACAGGATATTTCGTCATATCTAGACAGATTTGTCGTTGTCTTTATCGATGATATTCTGATCTATTCTCGATCGAAGGAAGAGCATCTTTGAACATCGAATGTTGTTCTTGATTTTGAGGGAGAAGCAGCTGTATGCGAAATTGGCTAAGTGTGAGTTCTGGTTGGAAGAAGTCCAATTTCTTGGTCACGTAATTTCTAAAGAAGGTATTGCGGTGGACCCATTGAAAGTGGAGCTGTTTTACAAAGTGGGAAAGACCTAAGACGGTAACGGAAGTTAAGAAGTTTTGTTGGACTTCTTGGTTATTATCGGAGATTTATCGAAGGTTTTTCCAAGATGCTGGACCACTTACACACCGACGAGGAAAAGTCAAGCTTTTGAATGGACGGAAGAGCGTGAAGCCAGTTTTCAAGAGTTGAAGAAGAGGTTAACAACTGCACAGGTGTTGATCCTACCAGATTCGAAGAAATCTTTCGATGTGTATTGTGACGCTTCTTATCAAGGACTAGGATGCGTGTTGATGCAAGACCGGAATGTGGTGGCATATGCTTCTCGACAATTGAAGGTTCATGAGAAGAATTATCCTACGCATGATTTGGAATTGGCCGCGGTGGTTTTTGCTTTGAAGATATGGAGACATTTTCTCTATGGAGCAACGTTCAACATCTTCAGTGATCACAAGAGTTTGAAGTACTTGTACGACCGAAAGAGCTGAATATGAGGCAGCGAAGATGGTTAGAATTTACGAACGATTACGATTTTCAACTTTTGTACCACCCTGGTAAGGCGAATGTCGTGGCCGATGCCTTGAGTAGAAAGATTATCGGTGTTTACTGTGACGATGATCAAAGAAAAGGAGCTCATTGAACAATTTAGAGATGAGTGGTCATTTGTTGAGTTGAAACCGGAAAGATCTGTATGAATATGGTTACTATCTCAAGCGAGGTGATGGAAGACATAAGGGAAAAGCAGAATGCCGATAAATTTTTGCAAGGAGTAAGGGAGCAAATGAAGCAAGACGAGACAGTAGAGTTCAAAGAAGGAACTGATGGAATTTTGAGGTTTCGGGGTAGAATCTGTATTCCTCATGACCGAGAACTGAGGCAATATATTGTGGAACATGCCCATACTAGTCAATTAAGTATGCATCCAGGCATAACAAAGATGTACCAAGACTTGAAGAAGTTATTCTGGTGGCATGGAATGAATAGTGATGTGGTTAGATGCGTGTCAACTTGCCTAGTTTGTCAAAAATCGAAAGTTGAACACCAAAGACCAGTGGGATGTTGCAACCATTATCGATTCAGAATGGAAATGGGACGAGCATTTCTATGGATTTCGTTCTTGGTTTGCCAAAGACAAGGAAAGGTCATGATTCGATATGGGTTATAGTCGATAGACTTACGAAATCGGCTCATTTCTTACCAATCAATATTAAATATTCATTGGAAAGATTAACCCGATTGTACATCGGCGAGATTGTCGGATTACATGGAGTGCCTACATGTATAGTTTCGACAGAGATCCGAGGTTTACGTCAAGATTTTGGCGAAGTGCAAGAAGCTATGGGAACCAAGTTACGATTGAGTTCGGATATCATCCGAGACGGATGGTCAAACGAGAGAGAACTATACAGTCTTTGGAGGATTTATTGCGTGCTTGTGTTTTAGAACAACGAGGAAGTTGGGATGAATTTTTATCTTTGATAGAATTCACCTACAACAATAGTTTTCACGCAAGCATCGGAATGACACCTTATGAAGCATTGTATGGAAGGCGATGTCGAACACTGTTGTGTTGGTATCAAGATGGGGAGAGTATGACTGTTGGACCGGAACTTGTACAACAGACTACGGATAAAGTCAAGATGATACAAGAGAAGATGAGGACGGCGCAAAGCAGACAAAAGAGTTACGTAGATAAACGAAGACGATCTCTTGAGTTTAAGGAGGGTGAGCATGTATTTCTAAGAGTTACTCCTACGACTGGTGTCGGAAGAGTGATTAAGTCTAAGAAGCTTACTCCTAAATTCATTGGACCATATCAGATTATCCGACGTATAGGTCCTGTAGCATATCAGATTGCTTTGCCGCCTTTTCTATCCAATTTGCATGACGTGTTTCATGTGTCTCAGTTACGGAAGTATATACCAGATCCGACACATGTTATACAACCGGATGACGTGCAATTAAAGGAAAATCTGACTTACGAAACTTTACCCGTCAGGATTGGGGACAGAAAGGTAAAGCAGCTTCGAGGAAAGATGATTGAGCTAGTGAAAGTCATATGGAATGATGTGACGGGTGAAGCTACCTGGGAGCTGGAAGATAAAATGAAGGATCAATACACTCATTTGTTTTGATGAACAACGAATTTCGAGGACGAAATTTTTATTTGTTGGGGAGAGTTGTAACGCCCCAATTTTTAGAAAATATTCTGAATGTACTGTTTGCTGTTTTTCATGCTTTTGTGTGAATGACCGTTGTGTCCCTATTTTCTTGTTCTCGATTTATGTATGAAAACAATTACGATAATACTGAGGCTCAAATTTTATTTGATCGTTTTACGTAATTTGCTTCGAGACGGTAAAATAAAATTTTTTCGAACTCTTGTTTTAATTTTTTAGAAAGATATACACTATATAATCTTGCTTTGGATATTTTATTTGAACGTTTCGGACGATTACCTACGTTGTGGAAAAAATGAGAAAATGACCGTTACGTCCGAACGTCTTGTTTTTCTTGTTTTTTCTTTGTTTTTAATTGTTTTCTTCTTGATTTAATGTCCGATAATCTTGTACTGTGATTTTATATGGACTTTTTGTGTGATTTGCTCGGCGGGAAAATAATATTTTCGGCCGGGAAAATCTTATCTTATTATTTAGAATTGGGGGATCTTACTTAACCCGATTCTGAATGAGACTAAAAATAATCTTTTAATTTTTAGGATTTAAGCGTCAAATAAAATAATTTTATATTATTATAATATTATTTTATTAGTCAAGATATTTTAGTGAATGATGGACCGGAAATATTTTGCGGGACCCACAATTAGAAACAGTTAGATCGATAGCTTAGTTAATCACCGTTAGCGGTAGAACTTTCGAACAGTGACTCGGCCAAGTGACTCGTGAGAAAATTAAATACACTGTGTGACTCAGCATGTGAGTCACCAAGAGCTAACCAATAGGAAATAAGCTTGCTCACCAAGGCTTGATCTTGACCATTGATTCATCCAAAGGCTTGGATGAAGCCAAGCAAGGTGCCCACCTTGCACCCCACTTGATGGCTACGGCCAAGAGGTCTTGGATGACCAAAATCACACTTCATCTTCATCACTTTTCTCTCTTCTCTCTCATCAAAACCCTAGCCACCATTCTTGTTCATTTTCTTCACCATTTTCGGCCAAGACCAATACTACACCATCCAACCATCCAAAAATTTTTCTAACCAAGTTTTCCTAACCTAAACACTATTCTAAGAACCTTTCTAGTTGGGAGTTTCTTCAAAATCTTCCATTTAGGGCTTGGAAATCAACCTTGAAAGTTTTACCTAGAAGGTGAAATTTCAAGCTTTTCTTTCTCTCTTCTTTTTCAAAGTTCTAAGCCATGATTTCTCCATGGTTTAGCTTCTTTTTCATGGTTAGTAACATGTAGATTTTGTTTGAGATTTCTAGGTATTTTTGGTGGTGAAAACCGTGACCTAGGAGGTGTGAAAGCAAGCCTTTTGTCTTCATTTAAGGTAAAGGTAAGAGGAAGACAATTCTTATCATCTCTTGATGGTGGTAAGAAGATGGAGCCATTTGTGATGTTTGTAGAATCCATAAGGATTCGGTGGTCATGTGTTAATTATGTGTGTATTTGTTAATTTTTGTGTTTGTTAGTAGTTTATGTGGTATTTGTTAGTAGCTTTCTTGTTTGATGATTGTAATAATTTTGCATGTCTATTAGCTTTTGAATGCATGTCTATAAGCTTTAATTTAGGTTTTATGTGTTAGAAAATATATTGCATGTGTTAGAATTGTATGATAAGGTATAAGATGTGAATAACATGTGTAAATTTGCATGAGTGTTCCAAAGAACACATTCACTAGTTCACGACAATGACTAAGTTAGAGGACCAAAATGTTCTCTTGATTTTTCCTAAAGTGTAACTTAATTAACCTAGGAGAATCAAGAAAGTTTCAAATTGATTTGATCAAAGAAAATGCATTTAGAAATCAAATGGTAAAGACTTAGTATTTTGGGCCAACATGCCTAAAGGATTAATTTAACTCTTACTAACTATTTTCTAATATGATTTAATGAGCTTAGACAATATAATATATTTGATATGATTTGGAAGGTGAAAAACAATTTAGAAATCAAATGCAAAAGTTTTATGAAATTTGGCCAACATGCCACTATAGGTAATCATGATTTCTAAAACTTGATTCCAAACCTTTTTCAATCAAAAAGAGACAATACAAGTTAAGAAGAAATTTTCTATAATGGTTTTTGAAGAAACAAATTGAGTAGAATTAAGCTTAAAGGATTAAAACTAATAATTTTATCATTAGGAAGGAAATACAGTAATGTTGAGAAATTTTCTAACATATAGCTCACTTTATGTTTTGAAGCATGTTAGAGATTTCAAAAAGAATTAAATGATATGGTTAAAAATAAGGTAAATGGAAATTTTATGGATAATTTAGGAAACCATTATTATGATATTCTAAACAAAATACTGTCAATTTTTAGTAAAAATGAACCAATAAGATAGCAAAAATATCCAAGGTTGTGATGATTTTATGTTGTCTTACCTCTTTGTTATATGTATTTTCTGTTTATTTATTTTACGCGGTAAAGACTTCGAGGAAGAGGATCAGCCCCTTGAGATCTTGTACCCCGAGGAGGAGGAAGGTCAGCAAGCGGACGATCAGTTTGACGATCAAGAACCATCCGATCATCCATATCCTCTGAATTGATTATGAGGGATGGCAGCGCCAGGATTTTTGGGATTCGTAGAGCTAGTATTTCATGGAGGTTCTCTGGCTTGGCATCTACGAGGCGATTGTGATTCTGTGACAGATGCAGGACGTGTGACCGTGATTCTACGTCAGCGATTTGATGGAGAGCCCATTATGACTACGACGTTATTTCTGCATTTAGAGTTACCCTTATCCATTAGGCGTCACCGGGGTCTTGAAAACCACGAGCCTAGTGAGATAAGCATCGTATCGACCGCGCGATCCCGTTATCGCCGTGTGTCGAGACATCGGGATATCTATCTCCCGATGATCATTTTCATCTTTGAGTGATCCATCTAAGGATTAGATAACCATGATGTTTTTTTAGGCGCGTCGGCGTATGTACGTATATATTAACTCTTTTATTGTTTTCTTTCTTGTTTTTGTTTAAATATTTGTAGTCTTAGTTGTGAATTACTTGTACGACTTATAACTTAAATCATATGTATATTATCGGTAATGATGTTTTTTTTATTTCGTATTTTCCGCATTATCTTTTTATATCATATTTACATGTCTATCGGGAATTATTTTACAACCCGTAATAATATTTAACAAATGTTTCACAACTTGGGTAGATTTTATTTCTATTTCTTTTATTTTCTTTTATGTGTGACATCCTCCAAAGGGGTGTTACATTAGTTAAGTATCGAGCCCAAGTTAGAGTCTTTTGGGGTTGTGGTTGGAGTCTGTTTTTGTTTGTCTTTGTGTGATTCTCTGTGATCTTTGTGATTTATATCCTTTCGGAAATATCTAGAAGGATGTATCTAACTTTGTTTTGTTATGTTTGAAGAAAGAAGATGGCTGGTAGAGGCGAGAGGACGTGCTAACGTGAATCGTGTTGAGGACCGATGTTGGTTCTTCTTGAAGCTATGCTGAGATGGTGAAGTGATTACTCGACAAAATTTGAGAGCGACTCAACAAGCAAGATGCTACGGTGATGCCCTAAATTTATCGAATTTAGGCGCCATAATCCGCCACGATTTAGAGGCGAGGTGGATCCAGGAGAAAGCAAGTCGGTGGATGCAAGATTTAGAGAGAATCTTTGAGGGATGAGATGCACGGATGAAAGAAAGTAACTTATCTTTGTCTTTATCTTTGAGAGGAGATGCGAGAACATTGGTGGAGATAAATCCGCCGAGTGTTGCAAGCTGAAGGGTGAGATCACACAGGAAGTGTTTTCTAATACTTTTCTGGATAAGTATTTTCCTGCAAGTGCTAGGCATGCCAAGGAGATGGAATTTCTTGGGTTGCGACAGGGAAATATGACAGTGAATGAGTACGCCACAAAATTTGAAAGTTTGTCTCAATTTTCGGATTATGCTCAAAATCAACAAGATGAGGTATGGAAATGTCGGAAGTTTGAGTCCGGATTGAGAGTGGAATTGAAGCGAGGAGTAATATCTCTGAATATGAATCATTTTCATAATTTGGTAGACGCATGTGCGCGACTTAAGGAGCTTGAACCATCGCGAGATCAGAGGAATCGGAACTTTGGGCCGACAAGGTTTCAAAGAGGTGGAGGTAGCAATACAAATCGGTTTCTGCGTAAGCCGTATGCTAGACCACAAGGAAGTTAGACTCAGCGACCGCCAGTTGGAGGGAGTGTACCTAGTGGTGGAGCAGGACAGAGAGTGGTGTTTACGCCGACGTGTTTTAAGTGTGGTAAGAAGGGCCATCTATCTCCAGATTGTACAATCAAGGGAATTGTCTGTTTTAATTGTGGACAGCCTGGACATATGTCGAAGGATTGTACTCGACCAGAGAAGAAACCTGTTGTTCGTCATGTTAAAGCTAATCAGCAAAAATCTGGAAATACTCAACCGAGATCTGGAGGCGAGTATATACAATGATGGGATCTGAAGTTTCTCAATCTGATGACCTTATTCAAGGAGAAGGTGACATTGGAGGTAACCTTCTGACTGTATTGTATGACTCGGGTGCTACACACTCGTTTATTGCCTTTGATTGTGTGGAAAGAATGAAGTTTCCTGTGTCTTCTCTGAATGTTAAGTTGAGTGTATCTACATAATTGCTAAACTGTAGTTACTTCTAAGATCTGTTTGGATTGTCCTATTGTTGTGAAGGGCCGTTTGTTTTTGGTCAATTTGATTTGTTTGCCTCTTATTGAGATAGATGTAATCTTAGGGATGAATTTGGTTATGTTCTAACCATATCCTTATAGATTGTGCAAAGAAAACTATAGTTTTTAGAAGGAAGAAGAGTCTGGATTCTTAAGCTCTTTGTTAAGGTCAAGTCTTTGTTGAGAGATGGAGCGCGGGGATATACGGTATTGTCTTCTCTAGAAGTTAAGAATGAGAAGGATGTGAATACTATTCCTGTTGTCAACGATTTTAGGATGTTTTTCTTGAAGATGTACACTGGTTTCGCTTTGAGCGGGAGATCGAGTTCTCAATTGATTTAGTACCGGGAACAGGTCCTATCTCAATTGCACCGTACCGTATGTCGCCAGTAGAGTTGGGGGAGCTGAAAAGGCAATTGATGGAACTGTTGGAGAAAGAATTTGTACGACCTAACGTTTCCCCATGGGGTGCGCCAGTGCTTTTGGTCAAGAAGAAGGATGGAACTTCACGACTTTGTGTGGATTATTGGCAGTTGAACAAGGTGACTATTAAGAATAAATATTCGCTTCCAAGAATCGACGATTTGATGGATCAATTGAGAGGAGCTGTGATATTTTCCAAGATAGATCTGCGATCGGGTTATCACCAGATTCGTGTAAAGGGGGAAGATGTGCCGAAGACTGCTTTTCAAACTCGCTATGGACATTATGAGTATCAGGTAATGCCATTCGGGGTGACGAATGCTCCTGCCATATTTATGGATTATATGAACAGGATATTTCATCCATATCTAGACAGATTTGTCGTTGTCTTTATCGATGACATTCTGATCTATTCTCGATCGAAGGAAGAGCATCTTTGAACATCTGAATGTTGTTCTTGATTTTGAGGGAGAAGCAGCTGTATGCGAAATTGGCTAAGTGTGAGTTCTGGTTAGAAGAAGTCCAATTTCTTGGTCACGTAATTTCTAAAGAAGGTATTGCGGTGGACCCATCGAAAGTGGAGACTATTTTACAGTGGGAAAGACCTAAGACAGTAACAGAAGTTCGAAGTTTTGTTGGACTTCTTTGGTTATTATTGGAGATTTATCGAAGGTTTTTCCAAGATTCTTTGGACCACTTACACAAGCGACGAGGAAAAGTCAGGGTTTCAAGCTTTTGAATGGACGGAAGAGCGTGAAGCCGGTTTTCAAGAGTTGAAGAAGAGGTTAACAAGCTGCACCGGTGTTGATCCTACCAGTCGAAGAAATCTTTCGATGTGTATTGTGGCGCTTCTTATCAAGGACTAGGATGCGTGTTGATGCAAGACCGGAATGTGGTGGCATATGCTTCTCAACAATTGAAGGTTCATGAGAAGAATTATCCTACGCATGATTTGGAATTGGCCGCGGTGGTTTTTGCTTTGAAGATATGGAGACATTTTCTCTATGGAGCAACGTTCAACATCTTCGGTGATCACAAGAGTTTGAAGTACTTGTACGACTGAAGGAGCTGAATATGAGGCGGCGAAGATGGTTAGAATTTACGAACGATTACGATTTTCAACTTTTGTACCACCTGGTAAGGCGAATGTCGTGGCCGATGCCTTGAGTAGAAAGATTATCGGTGTTTAACGGCGATGATCAAAGAAAAGGAGTTCATTGAACAATTTAGAGATGAGTGGTCATTTGTTGAGTTGAAACAGGGAAAGATCTGTATGAATATGGTTACTATCTCAAGCGAGCTGATGGAAGACATAAGGGAAAAGCAGAATGCCGATAAATTTTTGCAAGGAGTAAGGGAGCAAATGAAGCAAGACGAGACAGTAGAGTTCAAAGAAGGAACTGATGGAATTTTGAGGTTTCGGGGTAGAATCGTATTCCTCGTGGACCGAGAAGCGAGGCAATATATTGTGGAACATGCCCATACTAGTCTATTAAGTATGCATCCAGGCATAACAAAGATGTACCAAGACTTGAAGAAGTTATTCTGGTGGCATGGAATGAATAGTGATGTGGTTAGATGCGTGTCAACTTGCCTAGTTTGTCAAAAATCGAAAGTTGAACACCAAAGACCAGCTAGGATGTTGCAACCATTATCGATTCCAGAATGGAAATGGGACAGCATTTCTATGGATTTCGTTACTGGTTTGCCAAAGACAAGGAAAGGTCATGATTCGGTATGGGTTATAGTCGATAGACTTACGAAATCGGCTCATTTCTTACCAATCAATATTAAATATTCATTGGAAAGATTAACCCAGTTGTACATCAGCGAGATTGTCAGATTACATGGAGTGCCTACATGTATAGTTTCTGACAGAGATCCGAGGTTTACGTCAAGATTTTGGCGAAGTCTGCAAGAAGCTATGGGAACCAAGTTACGATTGAGTTCAGCATATCATCCGCAGACAGATGGTCAGACAGAGAGAACTATACAGTCTTTGGAGGATTTATTGCGTGCTTGTGTTTTAGAACAACGAGGAAGTTGGGATGAATTTTTATCTTTGATAGAATTCACCTACAACAATAGTTTTCACGCAAGCATCGGAATGGCACCTTATGAAGCATTGTATGGAAGGCGATGTCGAACACCGTTGTGTTGGTATCAAGATGGGGAGAGTATGGTGTTGGAATAGGAACTTGTACAACAGACTACGGATAAAGTCAAGATGATACAAGAGAAGATGAGGACAGCGCAAAGCAGACAAAAGAGTTACGTAGATAAACGAAGACGATCTCTTGAGTTTAAGGAGGGTGAGAATGTATTTCTAAGAGTTACTCCGACGACTGGTGTCGGAAGAGTGATTAAGTCTAAGAAGCTTACTCCTAAATTCATTGGACCATATCAGATTATCCGACGTATAGGTCCTGTAGCATATCAGATTGCTTTGCCGCCTTTTCTATCCAATTTGCATGACGTGTTTCATGTGTCTCAGTTATGGAAGTATATACCAGATCCGACACATGTTATACAATCGGATGACGTGCAATTAAAGGAAAATCTGACTTACGAAACTTTACCTGTCAGGATTGGGGACAGAAAGGTAAAGCAGCTTCGAGGAAAGATGATTGAGCTAGTGAAAGTCATATGGAATGATGTGACGGGTGAAGCTACCTGGGAGCTGGAAGATAAAATGAAGGATCAATATCCTCGTTTGTTTTGATGAACAACGAATTTCGAGGACGAAATTTTTATTTGTTGGGGAGAGTTGTAACGCCCCAATTTTTAGAAAATATTCAGAATGTCTTGTTTCTTTGTTTTTCATGCTTTTGTGTGAATGACCGTGTCCCTATTTTTCTTGTTCTCGATTTACGTATGAAAACAATTACGATAATACAGGCTCAAATTTTATTTGATCGTTTTACGTAATTTGCTTCGAGACGGTAAAATAAAAATTTTTTACGAGCCTCTTGTTTTAATTTTTTCTGAAAGATATACACTATATAATCTTCTTTGGATATTTTATTTGAACGTTTTGGACGATTACCTACGTTGTGGGAAAAAATGAGAAAATGACCGTTACGTCCCGAACGTCTTGTTTTTCTTTGTTTTTGTTGTTTTTAATTGTTTTCTTCTTGATTTAACGTCCAGATAATACATGTCGTGATTTTATATGGACTTTTTGTGTGATTTGCTCGAGGCGGGAAAATAATATTTTCCGGGGGGAAAATCTTATTTTATTATTTAGAATTGGGGGATCTTACTTAACCCGATTCTGAATGAGACTAAAAATAATCTTTTAATTTTTAGGATTTAATCACAAATAAAATAATTTTATATTATTATAATATTATTTTATTAGTCGGTATATTTTAGTGACAAGTGGACCCGAAAATATTTTGCGGGACCCACAATTAGCAAACGGTTAGATCGGTAGCTTAGTTAATCACTTAGTTAGAGTAGAACTTTCAGAAGCAGGTGACTCACTAGTGACTCAAGAAAATTAAATACGTTGTGTGACTCAGCATGTGAGTCACCAAGAGCTAACCAATAGGAAATAAGCTTGCTCACCAAGGCTTGATCTTGACCATTGATTCATCCAAAGGCTTGGATGAAGCCAAGCAAGGTGCCCACCTTGCACCCCACTTGATGGCTACGGCCAAGAGGTCTTGGATGACCAAAATCACACTTCATCTTCATCACTTTTCTCTCTTCTCTCTCATCAAAACCCTAGCCACCATTCTTGTTCATTTTCTTCACCATTTTCGGCCAAGACCAATACTACACCATCCAACCATCCAAAAATTTTTCTAACCAAGTTTTCCTAACCTAAACACTATTCTAAGAACCTTTCTAGTTGGGAGTTTCTTCAAAATCTTCCATTTAGGGTTTGGAAATCAACCTTGAAAGTTTTACCTAGAAGGTGAAATTTCATGCTTTTCTTTTCTCTCTTCTTTTTCAAAGTTCTAAGCCATGATTTCTCCATGGTTCAGCTTCTTTTTCATGGTTAGTAACATGTAGATTTTGTTTGAGATTTCTAGGTATTTTTGGTGGTGAAAACCGTGACCTAGGAGGTGTGAAAGCAAGCCTTTTGTCTTCATTTAAGGTAAGAGGAAGACAATTCTTATCATCTCTTGATGGTGGTAAGAAGATGGAGCCATTTGTGATGTTTGTAGAATCCATAAGGATTCGGTGGTCATGTGTTAATTATGTGTGTATTTGTTAATTTTTGTGTTTGTTAGTAGTTTATGTGGTATTTGTTAGTAGCTTTCTTGTTTGATGATTGTAATAATTTTGCATGTCTATTAGCTTTTGAATGCATGTCTATAAGCTTTAATTTAGGTTTTATGTGTTAGAAAATATATTGCATGTGTTAGAAAATACAATGCATGTGTTAGAATTGTATGATAAGGTATAAGATGTGAATAACATGTGTAAATTTGCATGAGTGTTCCAAAGAACACATTCACTAGTTCACGGCAATGACTAAGTTAGAGGACCAAAATGTTCTCTTGATTTTTCCTAAAGTGTAACTTAATTAACCTAGGAGAATCAAGAAAGTTTCAAATTGATTTGATCAAAGAAAATGCATTTAGAAATCAAATGGTAAAGACTTAGTATTTTGGGCCAACATGCCTAAAGGATTAATTTAACTCTTACTAACTATTTTCTAATATGATTTAATGAGCTTAGACAATATAATATATTTGATATGATTTGGAAGGTGAAAAACAATTTAGAAATCAAATGCAAAAGTTTTATGAAATTTGGCCAACATGCCACTATAGGTAATCATGATTTCTAAAACTTGATTCCAAACCTTTTTCAATCAAAAAGAGACAATACAAGTTAAGAATAAATTTTCTATAATGGTTTTTGAAGAAACAAATTGAGTAGAATTAAGCTTAAAGGATTAAAACTAATAATTTTATCATTAGGAAGGAAATACAGTAATGTTGAGAAATTTTCTAACATATAGCTCACTTTAGGTTTTGAAGCATGTTAGAGATTTCAAAAAGAATTAAATGATATGGTTAAAAATTAGGTAAATGGAAATTTTATGGATAATTTAGGAAACCATTATTATGATATTCTAAACAAAAATCTTGTCAATTTTTAGTAAAAATGAACCAATAAGATAGCAAAAATATCCAAAAGACAATTATGCGGTATGAAAAATTACTCTACGTAGTTTAAATGTACTAAGTACTATTTCTGTTTTGTTTAAACAGTAATTTTAAAGGCATTCGAATAAGAAAATGATTTGAAAATCCTACGCGATTGAGAAAACGTAGTAAAAATGCTACGCGATTTTAAAAACAGAAAAATATCTTTACCCGATTTTTAAACATTTGTAAAAACGATGGAATTATAAAAACGCGATAAAATTTCTACGCGATTGACCGTTACTATATTTATTTTATGCTGTCGGGAAAATATGAACCCGTACAGATTATTTTTGAGAATCTTTCGCTGTCGGGAAAATGTGAACCCGTACAGATTATTTTTGAGGATCTTTCGCTGTCGGGAAAATGTGAACCCGTACAGGCTTTTGAGACTATATCTCTTTGTAGGGAAAATGAGAACCCGTACATGCTTTCTATTTATCGTTATGTGTGCCAAATTTTTGGTGGATTAGTTGTGAGACGAATCACATCGTGTTGTCGATGCGATAAACGTAGTGTGGTTCATTGTTCTAATGAACTTGGAGACTTTAGTGTACGGGATCCCACATGTGGACGAGTTGGTAGCTCATTTGGGCCGTGGTAAACCGATAGCACACTATGGTACTCAACACACACTATATTTAATCGAGATTTGTGAAATCTAGTAGTACATTTGCACCGTAGTGCCACAACGTGAGACCGTGAACTACACCACGCCTTGATGATAGATTCTGTGTCGTGGGGCTATAGGCATAACGTGTGACAGCATGCAATAGTTGGTGGGGCAGCCGTGGTACTAATAGATTTTACGAATCATTCCTCTCTCGATACTTGTGTTTTCTTTAGCTCCATGGAGTAGGGTTTTGTCATATTATTTATCTCTATGTCTATTTATTTTCATCTTATCTATTTATTTCTATTTTAACTATTTATCGTATTTTATTTGTTTATTTTATCTGTTCTTGCTTCTATATTTGGTTATTTTTATTATATCTTATCTGTTTATTCTTATCTTTCTTATTTTATCTGTGATGTTTTATCTGTGGTGTGATATATTGTTATGATATCTAAATTTTACTTCAATCTGTTATTATAATTGTTAAAGCTTTTCGTATTGCATGAACTGTATATATATTGATTGTCGTCTTCTTATTGGCCATGTTGTGATGATTTTATGTTGTCTTACCTCTTTGTTATATGTATTTTCTGTTTATTTATTTTACGCAATAAAGACTTCGAGGAAGAGGATCAGCCCCTTGAGATCTTGTACCCCGAGGAGGAGGAAGGTCAGCAAGCGGACGATCAGTTTGACGATCAAGAACCATCCGATCATCCATATCCTCTGGATTGATTGTGAGGGATGGCAGCGCCAGGATTTTTGGGATTCGTAGAGCTAGTATTTCATGGAGGTTCTCTGGCTTGGCATCTACGAGGCGATCGTGATTCTGTGACATATGCAGGACGTGTGACCGTGATTCTACGTCAGCGATTTGATGAAGAGGCCATTATGACTACGATGTTATTTCTGCATTTAGAGTTACCCTTATCCATTAGGCGTCACTGGGGTGCTGAAAACCCTGAGCCTAGTGAGATAAGCATCGTATCGACTGTGCGATCCCGTTATCGCCGTGTGTCGAGACATCCGGGATATCTATCTCCGATGATCATTTTCATGCTGAGAGTGATCCATCTGAGGATTAGATAACCATGATGTTTTTTTGGGCGCGTCGGCGTATGTCTGTATATATTAACTCTTTTATTGTTTTCTTTTTGTTTTTGTTTAAATATTTGTAGTCTTAGTTGTGAATTACTTGTACAGACTTATAACTTAAATCATATGTATATTATCGGTAATGATGTTTTTTTTATTTCGTATTTTCCGCATTATCTTTTATATCATATTTCTGTCTATCAGGAATTATTTTACAACTCGTAATAATATTTAACAAATGTTTCACAACTTGGGTAGATTTTATTTCTATATCTTTTATTTTCTTTTATGTGTGACATCCTCCAAAGGGGTGTTACAATAATAATCATAACCTTCTTCACATGAATATCATCATACTTTCATAAGCATATAATCAAGCATATAATCAAGTAAACCAACATATAATCAAGTAAACAAGCATGAATCAAAGCTTTAAAAATAAACCAAGCATAAATCACCACAAACAAAGCAAGCTTAAAACTATACAAGTGAATAAATCCTTATCGATTTTTCACCACAAACAAGGTCATCTCCTCACCACCAACATATAGTTGATGAGGGTAATCTCCCTCTTACCTTAAGGAAGACAAAACTCCTTCTTGCTTAATTTTTTTATGAATTTCGTGTGGCTCCAAAGGAAAACCCTAACAAACTTAAACCAACCAAAGTCACAAATAAAGCTTGAAGAAGAGAAACCATGGAACAATCATGGTTTAGAAACTCAAAAACCAAATTAGAAACAAAGAAGAAGAACTTTGGCCTTGAAATTTCAAGAACACTAACTTGTAGAAATAGTGGAAGATGAAGGATTTTGCTTAAGTCTTCAACATAGAAGTGTCTTAGAATGATGTTTAGATGTAGGAAATAAGGTTAGATGAAATTTTAGAAGCTTGGAGGGGTGGTTTCTAGGTGTTGGCTGAATGGTGTCTTTGGAGAGAAATGGAGAGAAATGAAATTTTTTCTAAGTGTAGAAAAATGAAGACATGAAGATAATGGCTTAGGAGACAAAGGTGATATAATTGTGATAGATAGATAGTCTATCCTAGAGCTTCATTGTCGTGGAATGCTAGTGATAGCATGGGAAAATTAATTGCATGTCCATCAAGGTGCAAAATCAAACACATGGCACCAAGTCTTGCTTTTGGTCAACATTTGGTGACTCACTAACTTTTGCATGTCCTAAAAGTCGCCTTCATTGCCGTGGAAGTCCATGCAATATACTACCAGTTATTGTTTCAATTTGTGACCATTTAAGCTTAGGTTTGTTTACTAATTCATCTAGCTTAGTAATTAATTTAAACAAGTCATTTTTGTTGACTTATTACCATTGGTTAATTTTTATGACTAGCCACCAAATTTGACTTCTACTATCAAGTGACACATGGCTATCACATGACTAGTACCTAGCTAAAGCTATAAAATTTATTACTCACAGAATAAAATTACGGCTCACAAACCGGTAATTATTATACAGTGAATAATAAATTCACAGTATAAGAAAATTAGTAACTGTATCTAGTTTTGAGTTTAGCAAGATCCCCCGGCCCTGTATCAACAGTACAAAATTTTCTGGCCAATAAAATTTTTTAATGTTTTAGAGCCCACTGTGGGCCCCACAAACGGCCTAAAAATTACTAAAATATTTTTATTCTCAGAAAAATTCTCAAAAATCACAAAAATTAGAAAATTAATATTTGTGCAGAAAAAACAAAAATCGTAATGTTACAACTCTCCCCTGCTAAAAAAATTTTGTCCTCGAAATTAACTATACCTCAGAACAATTGAGGATATTGTTCTTTTATTTTGTCTTCTAGCTCCCATGTAGCATCTCCCGTTGTTTCATTCCAGATCACTTTTACTAATGGAATATTTTTCCCTCTGAGCTGCTTCATCCTCCTGTCTTCAATCTTAACAGGAAGTGTCTCATACGCCAAATTTTCTTTTAATTGTACCTCATCGGGCTAAATAACATGAGTTGGATCGGGAATATACTTTCTCAATTGAGATACATAGAAAACATTGTGCAAATTGGAAAGAAAAGGTGGCAAAGCAATTTGGTATGCAACTGGACCTATCCGACAAAGAATTTGATAAGGTCCAATAAACTTGGGAGTGAGTTTTTTGGATTTTATAACCCTTCCAACACCAGTCGTAGGTGTAACTCGTAAAAATACATGCTCACCTTCCTCAAATTCAAGAGGTCTTCTTCTTTTATCAGCATAGCTTTTCTGTCTACTTTGAATCACCTTCATTTTCTCTTGGATCATCTTCACCTTTTCAGTTGTTTGTTGTATCATTTCAGGTCCAATGGTTATACTTTCACTATCCTGATACCAACACAAAGGTGTTCGACATCGTCGTCCATAAAGCGCTTCATAGGGTGCCATCCCTATACTTGAGTGAAAACTGTTGTTGTAGGTGAATTCTACCAAAGGCAAAAATTCATCCCAACTCCCTTTTTGTTCTAACACACAAGCTCTTAACAGATCTTCTGGTGATTATATCGTCCTTTCCGTTTGACCATCCGTCTGCAGATGATAAGCAAAACTCAGATGAATTTTAGTCCCCATAGCTTCCTGTAGGCTTCGCCAAAACCTTGACGTAAATCTTGGATCCCTATCAGAAATGATGCTAGTGGGTACACCAGGAAGTCTTACGATTTCACCAATGTACACCTGGGTCAACTTTTCCAACGAATACCTGATATTGATTGGCAAGAAGTGAGCTGACTTCGTAAGCCTATGAACAATGACCCATATAGAATCATATCCTTTTCTGGTCTTTGGCAAACCTGTAACAAAATCCATTGCTATACTATCCCATTTCCATTCAGGAATAGTGAGGGGCTGTAGCATACCCACTGGTCTTTGATGTTCAACCTTCACTTTCTAACACACGAGATGTAACACCCCAAAATTTACTTTTCTATTATCAGAATTCATTCTAAAAATATTTATGATTTTTTGGAATTTTCTTGGAATTTTCTGAGAGTGCGGAATATTTTAATATATTTCTCGTTTTACGTGTGTACTGAGCGGAACCGGAGAAATGAGACATTTTCTCTGAGAACCTTGAACTATGGAAACGTCGATGGGGGATCTTACTAAACCCGAGGCCGGACACAGTTTACAAGGTTTTGCATTTTTCGAGAAATCTTAACAGATAAAATGATAAAACACTGTGAAGAATTTATCTGTCAGATTTGTTAATACTGACTTCTACTAACTATAACTATTGTCCAATAAATAATAACGTGTATTAAAAATATTATCACTTTATCCAAAATCTAATTTTTGTATCACACCTATTAGTTTTAATTTCAAAAGAAAGATTAAATTTAATCCAAGCTTGTTATGGGAAGCTTCCTAGCAATTTCCCTTACAACATATTTTTCTCTCTCTTTTTTTTCACTCTTCTACGGCAGAGCTACAAGGGGGGAAACCCAAATATTACCCCTCCATTGCCTTAATACTCACTCTCATTTCTTTAAACCCAACTACCCATTCTCTCTTCCTCTCTTCTTCTTCCTCTCCACCGTCACACACACACACACACCATCACATTGGTGACCAACTTCCTCATTTGCCAAACCAATCACATTTTCTTGTTCCTTCCACTATTAAGAGACTACTCTCCTTATTGGTTATCTCTTGGTTCTTCTTCTTCTTCTTCTTCCATTTCTCTTCCACCATTAAAGCTAAAGCTTGGAGCTTTAAGGTAAAGTCTTCAACTTTCTTCCATTTCCTTGCCATTTTCGTTTTCTCTTGGCCACCTTGGTGACCAAGAACCTATTTTTCATGGTTTGAGTGAACATTGTGGTGATCACTCACATTGGGGTTTTCTTGAAGGAGGGAAAACGAAAATCTAAGACAAGAAGGAGTGGCACATTGTGTTATTTTCCATATAGGTAAGAGGGAGATGATCCTCTTCAACCAACCTTGGTAGTAAGGGAATGTCTTGTATGTGTATTGTTATTGATTTTTTGTATTTATGTATAAAGTTCTTTCATTTTTATGTTATTCTTGATGATAATGTATTTTATTGAGTTTGTATGATTTATTGATGTCTCTTGTATAATTTGAAGCTGTATTTGAATACCTTATTGATTAAATATGATGAGGAATGGTTTGGTTTGAGTTAGAGGACATGAGAACTCTGTTTTTCTCGCAAAATTACGTGTGGTAATCGATTACACGAGGCTTGTAATCGATTACCAAGCTCTTAAAAATGCAAAATCGTGATTTTGGGAATCTGGTAATCGATTACATCTGGTGCGTAATCGATTACGAGAGATTCTGTTTAGCTTGTAATCAATTACAAGAAGAGTGTAATCGATTACCAAGCCTCGATGTCACGAAATGGTGTCTTGGGAATCACGTAATCGATTACAACTTGTGGGTAATCGATTATGGAGGTTCTGTCAATTGGTAATCGATTACCACGGTTGTGTAATCGATTACGTAGCCACTGAAGTTACGAAACGTGATTCTGGGAATCACGTAATCGATTACAATGAGATTGTAATCGATTACAGAGGTTCTGTTTCTCAGGTAATCGATTACAAGGGTGCTGTAATCGATTACCAAGACCAAAAATGAGATGTTTGAGCTGAAAATGATTGAAATTATGGTTCTTTGTCCTTTGTAACTCAAACATAACCCACAAACCCTGGATTCAAGAATTTTACTTTACTAAATTGTGATAGAAATGTGCATTCACCCCAATAGGGAAGAAATGGTTTTGAATATGGAATCCTTGGATCCATGATTATGGAAATTGTGGTATATGTGTAATAAAAATGCATGTTGATCTTTGAGAATTATTGATGTAGTGATCTATGAGATAAGGATGATGATGTGCCATTGAGGCAATGTTTTGAATAAATGTATTGTTGATATGTCATGTTGGACATTGAATATTGCTTATGTGCCATTGAGGAAAGGCTTATGCTAAATGCATCGTTGATGAACATACATGATTGGACATTGTGTCATCATGCATGCGTATTGTCCGTGGGACATTGTTGAGAAGGCTATGTTGCCTAGGAGTTTGAATAACACCTTTGTGCGGGTGCGAATAGACTAAGCGTAGGTGTCATATGTTGTTGACCCTGGGGGCGTCGGGGTGTGGGTGTCTCACAATAGACAGTGGTAGCTCCACTGGGGCCGTGGGATAGACCAATGCAACACACCGACGATCCTACCCGAGATCTTTGTCCTATGTCGCGATCAAGCGTTGAGGTGCCATGTGTGAGCCATTTTGTGCAAATGTTTTTATGTGATGAGCACACTATATTTTTAAGGCTAACGATACACCGGCATTACTCCTTGATCATTCACTCGAAAATGTTTATGTCTAGCTCCATGGAGTAGGAACTTTGGTACCCTTGTTACATTGTGAGTTGTCGGTCACATGGTCCATTGAGCATTCATGATTGGATAATGTATTTACTATTATCTGTGATATTTATTTGATGCTTGGTAATTGATGTTGCTAGTTGGCTATGGATGATGTTAATTATTGTTCCTTCCTGTATTATCCTCATTAATTGCTTTCATGTATCACTATACCTATATGTATTTACTGTGTCTTATGTGGGCGTTCGACGCCGTTTATTTTCTTGCTGCCTTATTGATACTGAAAGCTGAGAATCTCACCTCTTTCGGTACTTTTCTCTATTTTGTATCTTGGTTGAATCGTATGCTCTATAGAAGACACTCGTGAGGAGAACAAGGAAGCTACTGAGTTTCAAGGTTTCTCGCCCCCGTGGATTTTTTGGTTATGTACGGATCAACTTTCATGGTGGTCCGGATTGCTGGCATATCAACGTGCAGACTGATCGATGTGTGTACCACGGCGAATTGACGGTGTCTTTGGCATGGGGACGCTACACTGCTTCTATTTTTGATTTTCATGCTTTTGTATGGCTGGAGTTCTATATGCCCGTGAGGAACATGTGGGGTGAAATGTATTATACCCCTCGTGAGGATTCCTTTTTGTCTACCGCCCGGGCTCTTGCCCGCTGCTCTGTTGTCCCGATGGACGACTCGTCGGACGACGAGGATCCTGAGGAGGACCCGTCTACGGTTCCTTCTCATTCCAGGCAGTCTTAGGGTCTTTTTTTTTGATGGCTACTGATGGCTATCCGTTTATTTTGAGGGAGCCTGACATAATAACTGGATTGTGGGTAGATATATTTGTATCTTTTGGGGTAGGTACACATTTTGCTTTTTGAATATCCTTTTTTTTGGAAATGTAAATTAAACAGGCTCGTGCTTCTGATATGAGACATGTAATTATCCATATTGTGTATGGCTGTATGTTTCATTCCCTGTTGATTTCTCTTTAATGTTTTTGATAAGAAGTTTTATATAAAAGATGAGACTTTTAAGTTTTAACTCAATTACGCGATATATTTACAAGCAGGTGTATAAGTACATTGATGGAAGTTTTAACTGGATTTATGTTAACAAAAAAAAAATGCTCAAATTTTTCGTAACGATTTTTGTGTTGTTTCACTATAGTGCGACGTTCCTTCTTCTTACCCATTGTGATACAAGGGAGAAAAAGGGGCGTTACACGAGACATGATGACACATGTTCAGCAACATCTTTCTTCATTCCAGGCCACCAAAATAATTGCTTCAGATCGTGATATATTTTGGTCATTACTAGATGTAAACTCAATCTGCTGGTATGAGCTTCATCTAGAATCGTCTTTCTAAGATGAGGATCATTAGGTATACAAATTCTGCCTTTGAACTTTAGAATCCCATCAGATCCTTCCTCAATTGTTGCAACTCCACCAGGCTTCAACCTCTCTCTTTCTTCTTGTAAAAATTCATCATCATATTGTTTTTCTCGAATTTCTTTAAGTAAATCATTTAGAATAGTAACCTTATTCAAACGCATCCTTCCAGGAACTAACTCTACCGACAACCCCAAATCTCTGAATTGCTCTATCAATTGTTCCTCTTTGATCATCAAAGCAGAAACATTGAGTATCTTTCTACTCAAAGCATCTACCACAACATTTGTTTTTCTAGGATGATAATGGACTTGAAAATCATAATCCTTCAAAAATTCTAACCACCTTCTCTGCCTCATGTTCAACTCCTTCTAATCAAACAAATACTTCAGACTCTTATGATCACTAAAGACGTTGAACGTAGCTCCATATAGAAAATGTCTCCAAATTTTCAATGCAAACACAACTGCAGCTAATTCCAAATCATGCGTTGGATAATTCCTCTTATGGACCTTCAGTTGTCTCGAAGCATATGTTACTACTTTTCTATTTTGTATTAAAACACATCCTAACCCTTGATATGAAGCATTAGAATATACTTCAAAAGACTCGTTTGGATCTAGTAGAATCAACATTGGTGTAGTAGTCAACTTTTTCTTTAGTTCTTGAAAACTTTCCTTACACTTTTCTATCCAGACAAATGCTGGTTCTTCCTGGTGAGTTGTGTAAGAGGTCCGGCTATCTTGGAAAAACCTTCAATAAATCTTCGATAATATCCAGCTAATCCAACAAAACTTCGGATCTCAGTCAATGTAGTTGGCCTTTCCCACTGAAGAACTGTCTCCACCTTTGCTGGATCCACTGCAATTCCATCTTTAGAAATTACATGACCTAAAAATTGAACCTCGTCCAACCAAAATTCACATTTAGACAACTTTACGTACAACTTCTCCTTTAAAATTTGAAGAACTATACTGAGATGTTCAGCATGCTTTTCTTGATTTTGAGAATAGATCAGAATGTCATTAATAAAAACGACAACAAATTTGTCTAGATATGGATGAAAAATCCTATTCATGTAATCCATGAATATAGCAGGAGCATTTGTCACTCCAAACGGCATTACAAGGTACTCATAATGACCTTAACGCATTCGAAAAGCTGTCTTAGGTATGTCCTCTACCTTGACACAAATTTATGATAACTCGATCGTAAATCTATCTTAGAAAAAATAGCTGCTCCTTTCATCTGGTCCATCAAATCATCAATCCTTGGAAGTATATATTTGTTCTTGATTGTGACCTTGTTCAATTGGCGGTAATCCACACACAAGCGCGAAGATCCATCCTTCTTTTTGACTAGTAGCACTGGGGCTCCCCAAGGTGAAACACTAGGTCGGACAAACTGTTTTTTCAATAGTTCCTCCAATTGCTTGTTCAACTCTACTAACTCAAATGGTGACATCCGATACGGTGCAATCATAATTGGACCTGCTCCTGGTACAAGATCGATAGAAAACTCAATCTCTCTTTCTGGTGGTAGTCCAGGTACATCGTCAGGAAAAACTTCAGGAAACTCGTTTACAATAGGAATAACATTCACATTTTTTTCACTCTTGACTTTCAAAGAAGATAACAACATGTATCCTCGTGCTCCATCCCTTAATAAAGATTCGACTTGATTGGCAGTCAAAAATCTAGAAATCTCATCCTCAAGAAATACTAAGGTCTTTTTGGAACAATCCAACAGAATATGGTTAGAAGATAACCAATCCATTCCTAAGATTATATCAATATCGATAAGAGGCAAACAAATTAAATCAACATAAAAGACTCAATTTTCGATAGTAACAGGACAATTTAGGTAAACTTTAAAAGTACTAACAAGTTTGGCAGTAGGTGTAGAAACAATCAATTGGAAGTTCAATGAAGACAAAGGCAATTCCAAATGATCCACACAGTCATTTGCAATAAACAAATGAGTTGCACCTGAATCATATAGTATAATTAAAAGATTACCTGATATGACACCTTCTCTCTTGATAAGATCATCAGACTAAGAGGCCTCGGTTCCATTCATCGTATAAACTTGTCCTACAGCTTGAGACTTGACAGCACGAACATTGCTTACTGAAGGCTCCACCTTCACTTGATTACAATCCCTCACAAAATGACTAGGTTTTTCACATCTAAAGCAAATGATTCCTCTGATTGTGCAATCCTTCATTGCATGACCCTTTCCACACTTCAAACATCTCGTTGGCAGTGCCGCATTCTGACCAAAACGATTGTTATTGCTACCTCCACCACGAGACTACTGTTATTGTTGCTTTCCCGGTGGTTATATATATGGCTTTTGTTGAAATCGATTAATCTTACATTTCCTCTCCATTATACTTCTAGTTGCGACCATACGATCATTGTCACGTCTTGCATCCATATTCTTACGTCTAGTACGATCCATTGTATTTCTTCAAAGACAACCAAATCAAAACACAGTGAAACCAAACATAACCACTTCAAACAACATTGTGTCCTTTCAAAAACCAAACAATATATCTCTGTGTTCAGTGTCAGAGAAACACACAGCACAAATAAGACAAACCTACACACAAACCCAAAAGACTCTAACTTGGGCTCTGATACCAACTAATGCAACACCCCCGTAAGGTATCACATATAAGACTAATCCTAATATAACTTACCCAAGTTGTAAAAGAATTAATCTTGTAAAAACATTGATTTTAAAATTTACTTTGCAGAATAACAGAAAATAATTAAAAACCTTAAACGTGAAATGTAATTAAAACTGACACACCATATTTTAGATATTATAAAATATTTACATATTATTGAAATACGAATTTCAAAATTTCTTTTTCGTGGATAACATAAAATTACCAAATTAAAGTAACACAATATACAAGAATAGAATAATATATATCTCTTGTACATATTATAGAATATGAATATTTTCATTACATAAACCATATAAAACTCGACCGCCCAAGTTCACAAACTCTAAAGATAAAAGTCCTTCTCAAGAGACAAATTCCCTAGCCAAGAATGTTTCGACGGATAGAAATTCGAGTAAAATATATCTCGGAGTCATCAAGATCGTTCCACAACTCCCTGATAGGCAAAATGAGCTCTACATATGCAGCCGTAAAGTAAGAAGTAATGACCCCCTGGCGGATCCTACGTACAAATAGAGTAATATCACCACAATACTCTATATATCCAGAGTCCCAATGAACATGCCAAGCAGCAGCGCCATCAAGAAACTGTAGTCTAAAGAAACCTAGTTGATCCCTCCTTGCCGCCATCGTAGTCTTTACCGACATAAACATAAAATAGAAATGAACAGAACAATACAGCAAAGAGGTGAGATCCCCTTTCATCAATACCAATGAGGCAGTATAGAAAATGATAGCAAATAATACAGATACAATATTATATCATACAGATACATTATAACGCCATAAATAACATCAAATAAGCATAGTTATCACATCAATATGCTGACTCACTATGCATGTGTACAACGACCTATTTCCTACTCCATGGAGCTAATCACAATTTCGGAGAGAATGATAGGGAGTACATGTCTGCATATCGTTAGCCTCAAATCATGTGCCAATATATCAAATCATGGTGCGCAGCATGGCCGATACAGACACTCTCAACCAATCACGAAAAAAGTAGTAACTCCGTCGAGACCGTCGGTGTGTTTGCAAAGGATACCACGATGCAGTGGCGCTACCAACTGGCCACATATGACATTCCACACCCCGACGTCTCCAAGATCACTGAAGATCGTAACTACGCAATTCTCACCTGCACAAAGGTGCAATTTCCATCTCCTAGGCTAATCGCCTTAATTGACATGCTTTTCCATGCATGATGTATGATCCAACACATATAATTTTCTATGCAAGACGTATGATACAACACATACAATTTTTCATTATTTTACATTATTTCACATATACGCATCATTTCTTGATAGTATGACTTTTCAACGTAATGGGGCCCACCACAACAGCCTGACAACCAACTGCTGTAATTTCCAATCGCGTAAACATTTTATCACATTTTTGAAACAGCGTAATATTTTCCTTACATTTTTAAATTACGTAAATATTTTTCAATGTTTTCACAATTGCGTAAATATTTTCAAACATTTTCTAAACTGCATAAATAATTTCAAACATTTTCTAAATTACGTAAATATCATCAAACGTTTTTAAATCACATAAATATTAAAAATCATTTTTTTCTCAATCGCGTAGTGTAAAAATTAATCGCGTAGCTTAAAATAGGCGTTTTTAAATCGTATAATGGTTTTCTAGCATTTTTCACTTACGTAAAATATTTTCTTAACATTCTAAATTTATTTATAAAATCCTTTACATAAATTATACATTTTGGCCTTCTTGAAAATATTTTCTTCCAAAAAATCCTTTACGTATTATTTTCTATATATAAAATATGCACTTTGACCTTCTTGAAAATATTTTCTTTCTAAAAATTCTTTACGTATTATTTTCTATGATTCTTTTCAAAAATTTGATTTCTTTGATTTAATTAGACCTTACATCTTAAAATTTTCTAACACTCTTCAAAACCCAAAGATGAAATATACGTTAGAAAATCTCAAATTATAATTATATTTCTCAAACGTAATTATTTATAATTTAACACTTAACCCACTTTCTTTTTATTTCTAAAATTCCATTAAACTAACTTCTTGTTATTTAAATATCTAAGTCTATGCTTAGAACAAAAATTTGGATTCTAAAACATCAAAATTTGGCTTGTTGGCCGAAATCCACTTAAGCTTCAAAAATCATATTTAACCATATAATTACTTTTAAAAACCCTTAATCTAATTTCTCACCATTAAATCACTGAATCCATACTTAAGAAAATATTTTGAAACATTTTTGCCCTCTTGGTCTTGTCATGGTTGTTAGCCATTATAGGTTCTATGGAACCTTCATACAATTTCCTCATCATAATAATCATAACCTTCTTCACATGAATATCATCATACTTTCATAAGCATATAATCAAGCATATAATCAAGTAAACCAACATATAATCAAGTAAACAAGCATGAATCAAAGCTTTAAAAATAAACCAAGCATAAATCACCACAAACAAAGCAAGCTTAAAACTATACAAGTGAATAAATCCTTATGGATTTTTCACCACAAACAAGGTCATCTCCTCACCACCAACACTAACTTGTAGAAATGGTGGAAGATGAAGGATTTTGCTTAAGTCTTCAACATAGAAGTGTCCTAGAATGATGTTTAAATGTAGGAAATAAGGTTAGATGAAATTTTAGAAGCTTGGAGGGGTGGTCTCTAGGTGTTGGCCGAATGATGTCTTTGGAGAGAAATGGAGAGAAATGAAATTTTGGCTAAGTGTAGAAAAATGAAGACATGAAGATATTGGCTTAGGAGACAAAGGTGATATAATTGTGATAGATAGATAGTCTATCCTAGAGCTTCATTTCCGTGGAATGCTAGTGATAGCATGGGAAAATTAATTGCATGTCCATCAAGGTGCAAAATCAAACACATGGCACCAAGTCTTGCTTTTGGTCAACATTTGGTGACTCACTAACTTTTGCATATCCTAAAAGACTCCTTCATTGCCGTGGATGTCCATGCAATATACTACCAATTATTGTTTCGATTTGTGACCATTTAAGCTTAGGTTAGTTTACTAATTCATCTAGCTTAGTAATTAATTTAAACAAGTCATTTTTGTTGACTTATTACTATTGGTTAATTTTTATGACTAGCCACCAAATTTGACTTCTACTATCAAGTGACACATGACCATCACATGACTAGTACCTAGCTAAAGCTATAAAAATTTATTACTAACAGAATAAAATTACGGCTCACAAATTGGTAATTATTATACAGTGAATAATAAATTCACAGTATAAGAAAAATTAGTAACTATATTAGGTTTCGGGTTTAGTAAGATCCCTCGGCCCCATATCAACAGTACAAATTTTTCTGGCCAATAAAAATTTTTAATGTTTCTGGGCCCACTGTGGGCCCCATAGATGGCCCAAAAATTTACTAAAATATTTTATTCTCAGAAAAATTCAGAAAAGTTATCAAAAATCACAAAAATTAGAAAATTAATATTTGTGCAGAAAAAATGAAAATCGGGATGTTACACAAACTACTTTAACCAATGAAATTTCCTTACCTCGAAGTTGCTTCGTCCTTCGATCCTCAATCTTGACTGGAAACGTTTCATAGGTTAAATTTTCCTTCAGTTGTACTGTGTATGGTTTGATAACATGAGTAGGATCAGAATTGTACTTTCGCAATTGCGAGACATGAAATACATTGTGAAGATTTGATAGTAAAGGTGGTAATGCAATCTGATAAGCTACCGGACCTACCCGACGGAGTATCTGATACGGCTCGATAAACTTTGGAGTGAGCTTTCTTGACTTAATCACTCATCCAACTCCAGTCATAGGTGTCACTTGCAAAAATACGTGGTCACCTTCTTCAAACTCAAGTGGTCTTCTTCTTTTATCAGCATAGTTCTTTTGCCGAGTCTGAGTTGTCCTCATCTTGTCTTGAATCATCTTCACTTTCTTAGTAGTCCGTTGTATAAATTTTGGTCCTAAAATAGCACTCTCACCATCATGATACCAACACAATGGTGTTTTGCATTGTCTCCCATACAATGCCTCATAGGGTGCCATCCCTATGTTTGAATGAAAACTGTTGTTGTAGGTGAATTCTATCAATGGTAAGAACTCATCCCAACCTCCAGTTTATTCTAGAACACAAGCTCTCAACAAGTCCTCTAATGACTGAATTGTCCTTTCTGACTGACCATCAGTTTGTGGATGGTAAGCAGAACTCAAACATAACTTCGTTCCCATTGCTTCTTGCAAACTATTCCAAAACCTCGACGTGAATCTCGGATCTCAATCCGAAATAATACTAGATGGTACACCATAAAGTCTAACGATCTCACCGATGTACACTTGGGTTAATTTCTCCATTGAGTACTTAATATTAATCGGTAAAAAGTGTGCCAACTTTGTAAGCCGATCAATAACTACCTAAATAGAATCATGACCTTTTCGAGTCTTTGGTAGTCCCGTCACAAAATCCATTGCTATATCATCCCATTTCTATTCAGGAATAGGCAAAGGTTGCAACATTCCCGAAGGTCTTTGATGTTCCACCTTAGCCTTCTGACAGACTAAGCAGGATGATACATATTCAGTGACGTCTTTCTTCATTCCTTGCCACCAATATAACTGCTTCAAATCTTGTTATATCTTGGTGGCTCCTGGATGTATACTCAACTTACTCCTGTGAGCTTTATCCAAAATCAATCTCCTAATTCCTTGATTATTAGGCACACAAATACTTCCCTTAAATTTCAAAATTCCATCAGCTCCTTTACTAAATTCCAACACCGCTCCTTGGCTCTTTGCTTCATTAGCTTCTTGTAAATACTGATCATCGTTCTGTCCTTCTTGGATTTTATCCATCAAACTATTTGAAATAGTGATCACGTTTAAACACATCTTCCCCGGTGTCAGCTTCACAAATAATCACATATCCTAAAAATCTTCTATCAGTTCCCTCTCCCTAATCATTATAACAGAAGCACTAAACATTTTCCTACTTAAAGCATCTACTACGACATTCGCCTTTCCGGGATGATATTGTAACTAGAAATCATAATCCTTCAAAAATTCTAGCTAACGCCTTTGTCTCAAGTTCAACTCTTTCTGGTTGAACAAATACTTCAAGCTTTTATGATCACTAAAAATAGTGAAATTGCCCCATAGAGAAAATGTCTCCACACTTTCAATGCAAACACCACAACTGCCAATTCCAAATCATGAGTCAGATAATTCCTTTCATGTACCTTTAATTGTCTTGAAGCATAAGCCATAACCTTCTGATTCTGCATAAGTACACAACCTACTCCTTGATATCAAGCATCACAATATACTTCGAAAGGTTTGTTCAGATCAGGTAGAATCAATGCTAGTGAAGTAGTCAGTCATCTTTTGAACTCCTGAAAACTTTCCTCGCATGCATCAGTCCATGCAAACGGTTGATTCTTTCGTGTAAGTTAGGTAAGAGGTCCTGCTATCTTAGAAAACCCCCCTCAATAAACCATCGATAGTAACCTGCTGATCCGATAAAACTACGGATCTCCGATACAGTCTTTGGCCTTTCCCATTCCAAAATCATCTCCACCTTTGAAGCATCAACTTCAATTCCTTCCTCTGATATCACATGTCCCAAAAATTGAACTTCGCTTAGCCAAAATTCACATTTAGACAACTTTACATACAACTTGTTCTGCTTCAAAATTTGGAGAACCACTCTGAGATGCTCAGCATGTTCTTCCTGATTTCGAGAGTATATTAAAATGTCATCAATAAAGACAACAACAAACTTGTCCAAGTACGAAAAGAAAATTCTATTCATGAAATCCATGAATATGGTAGGTGCATTCGTCACACCAAACGGCATCACTAGATATTCGTAATGCCCATAACGTGTTTGAAATGCAGTCTTGGGAATATCTTCTGCTTTCATACGAATCTGGTGATAACCAGAACGTAAATCAATCTTGGAAAATACTGTGGCTTATCGCAATTGATCCATCAAATCATCAATTCTTGGAATTGGATATTTATTCTTGATCGTAATTTTGTTCAACTACCGATAGTCTACGTATAGATAAGAAGTCCCATCCTTTTTCTTTACTAACAATACTGGAGCTCCCCATGGTGACACAGTAGGTCTCACAAATTGTTTCGCTAATAAATCCTCCAGCTGTTTCTTAAGCTCTGCCAACTCTACCGGTGACATCCTATAAGGTGCCATAGATATAGGTCTAACTCCAGGTACTAAATCAATAACAAACTCGATTTCTCTTACTGGTGGTAGTCCAGGTATATCTTTAGGAAATACTTCAGGAAATTCATTAACGATGAAAATATCTTTCAAGACATCTTCACATTGAACCTCCAAAGAAGACATCAATAAATACCCCTGATCTCCTTCCTTCAAACAAGCTTCTACTTGAGTGGCCGTTAGGAATCTAGAATCCTTAGCCTTAGGAAAAACTAATGTCTTACTAGAACAATCTATTAGGATATGGTTAGAAGACAACCAATCCATTCCTAAGATTACATTGATTTTAGAAAGAGGCAAACAAATTAAGTCCACATAAAAGATTCTATCCCTAACACATACAGGGCAATTCAAACATACTTTTGTAGTAATCACAGGCTTATCAGTAGAGTAGCAACACTCAAGTCATAAGGCAATGTAGTCACAGTCAATCCCAAACGCTCCACACAATCACATTCAATGAAAGAATGTGTTGCTCCTGAATCATATAACACTGTTAAAGGATTACCTTCGATGACACACTCCTCTATAATCAAGTCCTCTGACTTCGCGGCTTCTTCCCCACTCATGGTATACACATGATCACCTGCCTGTGGCCTCACAGTACGGACGTTCCCACACAGAAGGTTCTGCCTTCAACTAATCACATTCTCTGGAAAAATGTTCAGGCTTCCCACATCTATAATAGATAACTCCCTTGTGTTGACAATCTTTAGTTAGATGGTCTTTTCCACACTTAAAGCATTTAAGCGTAGAAATTCCAGCTTGTCCTGTCTTACTGCTCCTAGAACTTCCCCCAAAAGATTGCTGTCGAGTCTGACCTCCTGCTTATCTGGCATATGGTTTCTGTTGATAACGGTTGCCACCGCTACCTTTTCCTCTTTTGAACCGTGTAGGTCTAAAGTTCCTATTCTTTGCCTCATGTTGATGATCAATTTCTTCAACCTTTTGACACTTGTCCAAGAATGCTGGAAATTGCTCAATTTCCAAGGTTGTCACTGCCCTCTTAATATCAAGTTTCAACCCTTTTTCAAATTTTCTGCACTTCCATTGCTCATCCGGGTGCATCTGAAAATACCTCGAAAACTTAGACAAGCTTCGGAATTTTGCAGTATATTCGCTTATGGACATCACCCCTTATCTCAAACTAAGGAATTCCATCTCCTTAGCATGACGAATACTAGCTGGGAAATACTTCCCCAAAAATTTCTGCTTAAAGAGCTGCCACATCACAACTCTTCCCTCAGCTTGTATCAATCTTTGGGCTCCTGCCCACCAGTCTTCTCCATCTCCCACTAACACAAAGGTTGCAAAAGTAAGCTTCCGTTCATCGGTACAACCCATACCTTCAAATATTTTTTCTAGTTCTTTGATGCACAGATCAACTTTCTCTGAGTCAAATTCTCCATGAAACTTTGGTGGATTATTCCTATAGAATTCTGACAAACTTTGAGTATCCTCATTTGCTCTTTGGTTTTGCTGCACAACGACATCAGCCATCCATTGCGTTGTTGCTACTGCGGCAGCCGTGTTTTGGTTGTCGTCGCCAACATTTCTAATTCCTGCTCTAGTATTTACGTGTCCTCTTCCTCGTCCAGCCATTACATTTTCTCTTAGTTCAAACTAGACATCACAAAGAAAAGTTAAGGTCAATCTTCAAATAATAGTGTTTCCTTTCAAAAACTAGTCACAGAGAATTCACACAACATAAACAAGACAGACCTAACCCAAAAGACTCTAACTTGGTCTCTGATACCAATAGAGGTGGCAAAATGGGCCAACCCGCCCACCCCGCCCCGCCCCGCATTCAAACGCAAAAATTTCTGTTTTGGAAAATGGGTTGAAAGAGCTAACCCACCTCGCTTTAAAACTAGTTGACATAAAGAAAAAAAAATGAAAAAAAGTAAGTCAGTTGATCCTAAAAAATAAAATAAAATGTATAAAAAATAAAAAAAATCATAAAAATAGAAAAATTATAATTTATAGAGGTTAAAAAATAAAATAAATAAAATAAATTTAGTATCATACTCATAAAAATATCATAAACACAAATAATAAGACTAATTTGTAACATAAACCAGACTGCCCCGCTTAACCCGCGGGTTATGCGGGGCGGGTTATGCTTGGAAATCAAAAATGGGTTGAAATCTTGAACCCAACCCGCAAAAAAATTACGGGTTGGCGGGCCAACCCAACGGGTTGAACCCGTTTTGCCACCTCTAGATACCAACTAATGTAACACCCACCATAGGGTATCACATTTATGTTACTTAATTACCAAATTACCCGCATGTTATAAAATATTATTTGTTAATGTAAATATGAGTTATAAATTTTCTTAATATTGATAAGATAAACTTAGCAGAAAATAAAAATATTAAAATATCATCACAAATAATTTACATCATATACATTACAGAAGGCTTAGTACTGTCATACGTAAATATTTACAGACATAGTTCTCAAAAGTATTTGACATTATATAAACTAACACACTTGCCCAAGTATACTAAACAGTAGAACCCTCAGATGGGTCCTCCTTAGATTCCTCAGCAGGAAGGAATCCAACTTGACGCGAAGTCCTATGGACAGGTGTCTGCACAGACGACACTATACTAAACTCCATTGGGATGTGATACCTACCACCCCAATATGTCTAATCAATAGCGAAAATTCGACAAGTACATAAATAGTTACAGAAAAGAATGGATCTCCATGAAATATCCTGCTTATGTTGATCGTCAGATGTCCCTGATAAATTAATCCCTCCTTATTGGGACTAATCCTCCAAGTGCCAGCTCCACCATGGAATTACAGTCTCACGTATCCAAAGAAACTTGACTGGTTTGCCATCCGATCAAAACTCAGCTTCCTCAGTAGGAATCTGTTCCTCTTCACCCTCTTGTTTGGTACCTTTCTTAGCGTCTTTATCATAATATAAATACAATACAAAATAATATACCAAGAGGTGAGATTATCTGCACCAATACCAACATAGTAGCATGGAGATAGCATAACAGCACACCATACAGATATATCATACCATAACTACAATCATGCCCTCAACATTATTTATCATCACAATAGATATAATAAATAATAATTACAATCATGCTCTCAACATTATCTAATTATTCAACAGTCCATATATCACACCGACATAAATGCTCAGATTATGCATGTGCAGATAGACTCAATTTCCTACTCCATGGAGCTAAACTCAGGTAAGAGAAATTGATCCGAAAGATCTATTTGTACCAACATGCCTCAGACCATGTGCCACAATTCTCATAAGTGTTTGCACATCTAGCATATACACGACCGTCTTTACTAGATCTTGATTGAGAATAGTGTCTCGGTCCGGATCATTGATGTGTTGCATCGGTCTAACCCACGGTACAGAAGAGCTACCAATTGCCCATTATGAGCAACCCGCACCTCGATACCACCAAGGTCAATAATGACTTACACTACGCATATCACACTTGCTCAAGAGGTGTATTCTCTCCTAGGCAATTAGCCTTATCCAGTCCATCAGACCTTTCCAATGCATGTATAATGCACCAAGGCCAATCACAAGTCAAAATTCATCATTTTCTCATATAGTGTCCACACACTAGTCCAACAGTAATTATACTGTATATTCAATTGTGTAATCATATTATTTCGTTTTCTTAATCGCGCAACACTTTTGTCGTGTTTTCACAATCGCGCAATATTTCTGTCGCATTTTCAAATCATGTAGCCATTTTCCATCGTTTTCTAAATCGCGTAGCTTAAAAATCACGTTTTTAAGTTACGAAAAGCATTCTTCACCATTTTTCCACTATGTAAAATATTTCTCAACCTTCTAAATTTCATTTTGTCCTTTCTCAAATTCATACCACTTCTTACTTTACTTTTTCATATTTTCTTACTTTTAAAATTTCCTAACGCGCTCAAAACCCAACAAGTGAGATATACGTTAGTACATTTTAAGTTACCCACATATTCTTTATAATTCTAAATCAATTCAAAAATTCATTTATCTTTAAAATAAAGTTGAGGTTCAAATACTTTCAACCTCTCTTTTTCTTCCATAAATGAAATTTCTATTCTTCAAGTGACAAAACACTTTATTTCCATTTCTAAAATCCTTATTCTCATTTTCTTTAAAATTAATTACTTTCCGTTTTTAAATCATAATTTCATACAAAATTTCCTCTTTTCAAGCCTTCAAAATCGTGAGCACTTGGTCTTTGAAACCAACACATCTTTTCTTTTTCCTTTCCTTTCTAAACATTTAATTTTACCATTCATGAAAATTTTAGTTTGAAGACACCTATTTTGAGGTGTTGAGGCCATGAGCCTCTTGGTCTTTGGAACCAAAATCATTTTCCTTGTTCAACATTATCATAGAATACATAATATATTTATATCACCTATATCACAAGCATGCCATAAACAAAGCAATAAATCATGCAAATTATACAAATCATAAACAAATAAATCAAAACACATAAACACTAAAAAATAATTACACAACCATGGATATGAATCCTTACATGGATTTGCCATCCATCAAATACAAGTTCACCTCTCACCACCATACTTCGTTGGTGAGATGAATCTCTCTCTTACCTCTTGAAGAAACCTCCAAAGCCTCTTGCTTTGCTTCTAATACAAGTCTTTTACCACCAAGAGGTTCTTAAACATAAAACAAACATAAGTTTATTACCATCTAAAGCTTGAACAAGAAAGACCATGGATTAAAATATGGTCTAGAACATGAAAATGAGATAAGTAGTGAAGCTTTCATAACTTCACCATAAAAACCCTAGAACTTGATCTTGAAGAAAGTCCTTGAAGATGAATGAATTAGGACTTGGGCTCAACTACAAAGTGTCTTAGATTTTGGTATAGATTCAAGACGTAAGGTTAGTTGAAATTTTTGATGAGTGATGGTAGGATTTAGTGGTCTTGGTCGTGAGTTAGAGAAGAAGAAAAGGAGAGAAAAGTTTTTTGTGAGCTTAGCTTTTTGGAAGAGATAAAGATGAGTAATGAAATGTGTCTTGAAACTTTGCTATGGCCTTAAGCCTTCACAAAATCGAACCCCCCCTTGATCTCTAGGGTTGTGTCCAAATTCAGTAGCCACTATTTTGGGCATTAATAGCCATTGATTAAATCAATGGTTGAGATTTGGTAGAAGCTTCCAAGTGATATGATCAAATCTAAGCCATTAGATCTCTCCTCCATGAGATCCTAGCCATTAGATGTATCTCCAAAATGGATGGTCAAGATTTACTCTTCATACTTTCCATCCAAGGGTCATAAATGGTCCTTGCCACTTTGTGAGATCAATCTCCACCGTTGGTTAAATCAATGGTGGATATCCAAAGCCTTCCCCCCCAAGCTTGCTTCCTATTGGTCCTTCATAAAGTTGTCATAACCACTAATTTTGACTAACCAGTATAATATTTCTCTAGCTGCTATTCCCCTACAGACAATATTTATTGTATTTTTATTACCTGATAAATAATACAGTACATAACACAATATAAGAAAATCTCAAAAATTGTTTCCGATTTCGGGTTTAGTAACATCTCCCGTCCCCATCTCAACAGTACAAAAGTTTCTAGCTGTAAATTTTTTTTACTTTTTTGGGTCCGCCTGGGCCCACATATTGCCCTAGGCCCACAAATAGTCCAAGAATAACATTAAAATAATCAAAAAATATAAAATCTCAAAATAATCCATAAAATCATAAAAAATTATAAAATTCATGGTGTTGGGAATTTGCGGATCAAAAGTCTCGCAGCAGAATAACAGAATTCCCTCACAGGATCCATGCGAAAAATCCATAATCCGAGTTTAAAAATTTTTTACCTCTTGAAGCGTGATAGACACAAGCGAGGTGAATCACCAACACCGTAGTAGCGACGATGTTTCTGCGGTATCCACACGAACAGACTTGGTAGAAGCCATTGATTAAATCAATGGTTGAGCAGAAAGTGAGTCAAATCTAAGCCATTAGATCTCTCCTTTCGAGATCCTAGCCATTAGATGTATCTCCAAAATGGATGGTCAAGATTTACTCTTCATACTTTCCATCCAAGGGTCATAAATGGTCCTTGCCACTTTGTGAGATCAATCTCCACCGTTGGTTAAATCAATGGTGGATATCCAAAGCCTTCCCCTCCAAGCTTGCTTCCTATTGGTCTTTCATAAAGTTGTCATAACCACTAATTTTGACTAACCAGTATAATATTTCTCTAGCTGCTATTCCCCTACAGACAATATTTATTGTATTTTTATTACCTGATAAATAATACAGTACATAACACAATATAAGAAAATCTTTCCGATTTCGGGTTTAGTAACATCTCCCGTCCCCATCTCAACAGTACAAAAGTTTCTAGCTGTAAAATTTTTTTACTTTTTTGGGTCCGCCTGGGCCCACATACTGCCCTAGGCCCACAAATAGTCCAAGAATAACATTAAAATAATCAAAAAATATAAAATCTCAAAATAATCCATAAAATCATAAAAAATTATAAAATTCATGGTGTTGGGAATTTGCGGATCAAAAGGTGCGAGAATATGAGAATTCCCACTAATGCGAAAAATCCATAATCCGATTTTAAAAATTTTTTTACGTCTTGAAGCGTGATAGACACAAGCGAGGTGAATCACCAACACCGTAGTAGCGACGATGTTTCTGCGGTATCCACACGAACAGACTTGCAAAAGGAGTCACGCCTGGAGAGAGGAGAAGAAGACCTCACTATCTCTCACTCACTCACTTTCGTAGGTGCGGCTAGGGTTGTAAAGTAACCTAGTAGTAGCCCCCTTAGCGAGTATTATTTATAACAAAGGCTGCCTTAAGTGAGTGTGAGCGATAGTGCAAGGTAAGTGGTGTAACCCTAAACCCATCTGTCATGAGTTAGGCCCACAGTTGAATCCGAGTCCAACTTGGATTCTGATTACTCCAATTTAGTCTGTTCTAAGTGTGTGACCCTGCAAGTTCTCATGACGTTGGTAGTAATATTAAAATCTCATTTTAATATTACAAACAGTGAGCGGTATCTAGCAACACATCACTGCTACCCAAGTAATGAGAATGTCAGTGATTTGACATAACCTATCTGTGACCAATGTTTCCGTGTAGTTTAGTCCCTTTGTCCAGATATCCAGATTGAACACAAGGCATGGAATGTGTCACCCTTGTTTAGTTCAATCTTCAGTTTCCTGATTCCCGAGTAGACATAGTAATAACAAATAAGATCAATATCTCATATTGACTCATTTGAGCATGGCCATGCATTTCGTAGTCTCACTCAATCAGGGGCCCCGAAGATATCGCTCCTGTTATGTAGGAGGGACAAATCCCATCTAGGTCACTCACATTCCTCCACATGTATTGCGGCATGTCTAATAACCAACGTTATGATCATCTTGTTACAGATGACGTTTGATGGCATTAAAACACACAACTCCTCATGTAGGAATCGTAGTGATTTCAGGTCAAAGGACCACATACACCATTATCACTATGAGAATCGCTTATGACACTCACGTAACGATCCACGTAGCGTTCTCATGGCGGGTCTGTCCAATACATCATTACTCTAATATGTATCCATGTGTAGACTTGATATCTCATATCCATGACCCGTGAGATGTGGTCATCAGTCTACGCACATACTAGCCTCAATGTATTATTGTTGTCCTAATTAACAATAATACTTGACTAGGGACATTTAAGAATAGTGTTTTATCCAATAGGATCTCACGATCAAGTCATCCACTTGATGTCCTATGGTATCAAATTTACTATTCTAAGGACTTTATTATGTCTACCAAAAAGAACATAATAAATGAAATGCCTCATATAAAATAACATAATATAATGTATGTAAATACAAACAAAATGTATTGGCCACTAGGGCATACACCAACACATGGAAATCAAATCAGATTTGAAAAATTAATTAAGAATCAACAGATATAAATAAAATACGTAAGATTTTTCCTGGTCCGAAAATTATTATTTTCCTGACACGGAGTAAATCACACAAAACGATCAAATGCATTCACAGAAGAGTCAAAATAATTTTACAGTACACAGAAATCACTAAACAGTAGAATTCTATTATTACTGTCAAATAGCTAGAAAATTTGGAATGTTACAACGTACGTATTGTATTTATAAGAAATACAGTTATGTTGTAATATATATATATATATTCATGGCTCATATTTTCAATTTAATATTGTTATGTTATATTGAAAATTGCTTAGCTGTGAAGTAGCAGGTCTGAATCTAATGACTGTGGTGATATACTATGGTTATTAAATTTAGGATGTTACAACTAAAGCTCCCTAAGGTGACACATTAGGTTTGATGAATTTCTAATCCAAAAAATTTTCTATTTGTTTCTTGAGCTTGTCAATTCTAAATGTGACTTCCTATAGAGTGCTATAGATATAGGTCCAGTTTTTGGTACTAAATATATATTAAACTCTATTTCTCGCTCAGGTGAAAAATTAGTTATCTCATCATGAAATACTTCTGGGTACTCCCTTACCACAAGTATAATTTCTAGGTTCTGCTCAACTTTAGAATTTAAGGAGAATAGGAAAACATATCCCTGAGCCCCTTCTACTAAATTGTTTATAACCTGGTTGACATTTAAATACATGGACTCAGAAGAAACAACCATGGAAGGAAGATTAGGCATAAACATCAAGGTCTTATCTGAACAATTCAAAGCAACATGGTTCATAGATAACCAATCCATACTCAGGATAATATCAATACCAATAAGAGGCAAATTGTTACCAAGTGGCATCAATACTCAAGAAGGGGGTGAATTGAGTTTGAAAATTTTTTTCTTAAATCTTTTGCAAAACACTTGATTACCAATTTTCATTGAAGCTACTGATTGATAGAGACGTATGGATACAGAAGATTGAATACTTTCACTAACAAATGAATAAACCAAAACAGAGAATGTTCAAGCAAGCATGTAAAATGAATACACAAATGTAAAAGAGTTGAGTTTAGAAGATCAAACATAAGGTTTATCTTGGTTTAGCTACCAACCTACTTGTGACCTACGTTTAGTCCTCAAGCAATCACTTGAGATTTTCCACTATATCTTCAAGCTTCAACAAGTGCTTGCAACCATTACACAATAGAGCACTCACCACACGTTAGGATACCTCAACCTTTGTGCTTGAGCCTCAACTTCAAGGGATATCTCACCTTTTACTCAACTTGAAGGGATACCTCACGTTTTACAACTTTGAGGGATACCTCACCCTCTTTTATAGATTGATCAAAGTGTAGATGAAATGAAACTCTGTTAAGAGTGGATAATACAACTTGAAGCTCAATAGGTATATGGATTCACACTTTAAAGCTCAAAATAGAGTATATGATGAAAAGATGATGAAAGCTCGTATTAATGCTCAACCAAGGTTTTCAGATTGATTTTCTTACCTCCATAAATGCTTAATAACTTGTATTTATAACCCCTTAAAGTTTAGAGTCAATGGAGAGGTTGTTGGAGCATTAATGGCTGCAAACTAGCCGTTATTTCTATTTCTGGTATAAGCTCTTATTTGAATAACAACTTTATTATTCGAATAAAGCTTCAAATAGCACGAAGGCAATTTTGCCTCTGAAATGTATTATTCGAATAACTCTTATGTTATTCAAATAACATATTCAAATCTGGTTTCTTTAAAAACGTGTTGTTTGAATAACAATGTTGTTATTCGAATAAACCAATAAAAACTAGTTTATGCATAAATGTGTTATTCGAATAACAATGATGCTATTCAAATAAGCCATCTGCACCAAGGTTTGTTTTGAACCTTTATTCGAATAAAGCAGGACTTTATTCGAATAAAGCATGACTTTATTCAAATAAAGCTTAACAAGATGAAATTTTTGGCATCTCTGACTTTGGTTATTTGAATTAGGAAACTCCTATTTGAATAAACCATTTGAAAATCATTTCATATAGCTTTTAAACATTGTCAATTGATTCCAAATGATCTTATAAGGTTTTAGGCACTTAGTGGTTATTTCTTTGGAAACCAAAAACCATTTTGAAGCCTTGAAAGCATGTGTGCTATTTAGTTTCTTTGAAAATCAATTTTTAGAGCATTAGTGTGAACCACTTTATACCTTTGCATAATGATTTAAGTCCCTAAACTATTCTTGAAGGTCTTGGACTTGATCTTGCAACATCTTTATGTTTGTTATTATCAAAACAAAGTCTTCATTGGTCAATAGCCAATTACACAAACAGATAAGATTTACAAAGAAAGTCTTATCTTCTACTTGTACACAACAATTTAAACAAACATGAGAGGTTGTTCTGGTTTTCATATTGGTGTAGAAATAAACAAATCATAAGGAAGGTCAGACACAAGTAAGTTTAACAACTTCACACAATCATAGGAGATAAAAGAGTGAGATGATCATGAATCATACAATACAATTAAGAGATTATCTTTAATTATGCAATTACCTTGTATTAGATCAGGAGATCGAGTTGCCACTTCTCCACTCAATTGAAAACTCTTCCCTTGGTTTATGGTTTTGGATTAGGTTTCACTCCATGTGAACAATTCTGGCATAATGTCCCATTTTCTTACAAGTGTAATACACTATCTGATCAGTCATACAAGCCTTGTTACCATGCTATTTGCCAAATTTTGTACACCTTGGTCCCCTATTTTCCGTTTGAACCCGCTTTCCTTTGTCTTGTGGGTACTTGGGCTGAGAAGCACCTCTTTAAACCTATCATTTGTCATCTTTCTCTTTTGGAAATCTTGTGGCCTTTGCTCCTGTGAAGGCTTAAAATCATAAGCCTTTACAATCCTTCACTTGTTAACCAAAGTAGGGAAGTTTATAATCTCCAAGTGCCCTTTATGTTCCTCTTAATGTTTTCCCTCAATCATGCCTCAAATTTTACACATTTTCATTCTTCATCAGGATTGTATCTAAAATAAGAAGAGAACTTAGACAATTCTTCAAATTTGGCCATATATTGGCCTACAAACATACTTTCATGTTCAAGTCTCAGAAACTCTAACTCTTTTGCATTCTGCAAATTCTTAGGAAAATTCTTATCTAAGAAGGCAGTCCTAAATACTTCCCAAATGATTTAGTTTCTTACTATCTCTAGCAGTCTTTTAACATCAGTCTAACAACTTTTTGCCTCTCCTACCAGTATATAAGAGGCAAAGGATACCATTTGTTCATTAGTACAGGCCATAACAATAAAGATTTTTTCCATCTCCCTAATCTATCCTTTAGCTTTAACTAGATTATATTCTACTCTAAAAGATGAAAGATTGACCTTCCTAAACTCAGAAAGATTATAAAAGTTTTGGTTTCTTATAATTGCTACATTATCTACTGACTATGCAGGTGGATTAGTTCCCATCCTTTCTAGTATCTTATTTGTGATGACAGCCTGCTCCTTCATAGCAGCAGTCATCTTTCTAAATGCTCCTGTCATGGCTAAACTATTATTTTCCTTGATAATTAACTATACTGATTCTATTTCTTATTTCAGCCTTGTGAGGGATAATAATATTTCCAAATATAAACATACACCTAAAATACCCAATTATATATTAGTCATGTACAAGCCATACTGACATTAGTATTTCATACAATCTAATACATTAGTATCCAAGTGATACATACCAAGCCTTTATGGGCATATGTACATACAAACTGTCATGCCATAAAAGTAATACTCCTAGTATATTAGGATTACATTGAAGTATTTAGAATTAGGCACATTATAACTAATCTATTATCTTTTCTTGATAATTAAATACACTAATTTTATTGCTAATTTGAGCCTAGTGAGGGATAATATTATCTTAAAGTATGAATATACAACTGAAAAGTTTAATGCATACTGATGTTAATAGTCCATACATTCTAGAAAATTAATGTTCAAGTGATACAAACTAAGCCTTTATAGGTATTTGTACATATAATCTATATACAAATCTTTGCATAACTATGTGTACATGTCAATAGTCAAAAAGTATAGTTAAACCTAAACTACTTTAGCATCCTCGTCTTTATTTCATAGCTGAGTCACGTGCTAGAATTATCCTAGAAAGAAATCATAAAGGGGTGAGAATTCTAGAAATTCTCAATATATCAAATCAAACATATGTCATCACAACAACTCCAGCTACTTCAAGGAAATCAAATCAATACTTAAAATATCTTATAGAAATATCGCAAATACCAAAGTGTTTCCTTTCTTTTCTCAAGGTAGAAAATTCAATTATTATCATTAATCAATAACACATAGTATATATATATATATATATATATATATATATATATATATATATATATATATATATATATATATATATATTCAACACATCATCAATAGATCATACATTCCACCATGAATATGTCAAGAGTAATCTATAACTCACTTTCACTAGAATATTTTCATTCTTTCATTTTGCAATCATTCTTTGTCAATTACTATTGTTTAAATAGACATTATCGATTATAAGCGATGTGATATCTATGACACATCGTTGCTACCACAAGTAACCTCCACATGATATTTTTAAAATCTGTAAGTCCGCACAATCCAAATATCTCTATGATGATGTGGATATGGTCATACATCATTAATTATTATCTTTCTAAACATATTCTCAAGATCATGTCCATTTATAACACTAGGTAGGAAAGGAATGTTACATCCTCACTCTATTGGTAAGCCTAGCCAAGTCTCAGATCACCCCCAGGTACGAGGATCATCTCCATTATTAGATTTAAGAACTTCCCCATGTATAAGGATCATTCTCATAGTCTATCTCTGAATATCACATTTAGGATCACCCACAGGTAAGATGTGTTAAGAATTATGGAAACAAAAGCACAGTTGAAAAAGAATTCCCTCCAAGGATCCATGTGAAAAAAAGGGGCCATGATTCATGATTTTTCGAGTTGACCTCCTAAATCTAGATGAAAAACGATCAATGCAATTCACCAGCACCACAACAATGACGGTTCCTCTACATTATCCACACGAACAAACTCACAAATGTCCAACATTTGTAATCTTGGAGTTCCACGTCTCTAGTAGTGCTAGATGTGAGTAGAAGAAAAACATGTTACTCTCTCACTCACTGTTTCTGTTAGGGTGCAGGTAGGGTTTGTGATCCCTATCCTGACAGCCCCTTAGTAGTGCTATTTATAACAGTGACTTATGCAAGTGAGAGTAGTAGCACGGCTAGCTGGACTACCTTGGACTCATATGTTATGAGTCTAGCCCATGATAAAATCCCAGTCCAACTTGGATTCTCATTGTTCCAATTCAGTCTATTCTATGTGTGTGACCCTGCAGGTTCTCATGATGTTGGCAGTAATATTAAAATCCTATTTTAATATTATAAGCAGTGAGCGGTATCTAGCAACACATCGTTGCTACCAAAGTAATGAGAATGCCAGTGATTTGACATAACATTTCCGTAATCAATGTTTTCGTGTAGTTTAGTCCCTTTGTCCAAATATCTAGATTGAACACAAGGCATGGAATGTGTCACCTTTATATAGTTCAATCTTCTATTTCCTGATACTTAAGTAGACTTAGTAACAACAAATGAGATCAATATCTCATATTGACTCATTTGAGCATGGCTATGCATTTTGTAGTCTCACTCAATTAGAAGGCCTAAAGATATTGCTCATGTTATTTAAGAGGGACAAATCCCATCTAGGTCACTTACATCCCTCTGCATGATTCGCGATATATCCAATAACTAACTTTATAATCATCTTGTAACAGATGATGTTTGATGGCATCAAAATATACAACTCCTCATGTAGGAATCATAATGATTTCAGGTCAAATAACTATATACACCATTGTCACTTTGAAAATCACTTATGACACTCATGTAACAATCCATACAGCGTTCTCATGATGGGTTAGTCCAATATATCATTACTCTAATATGTACCCATGTAAAGACTTGATATCTCATATACATGACCCATGAGATGTGGCCATCAGTCTATGCACATACTAGTCTCAATGCATTATTGTTGTCCAAATTAATAATAATGCTTGACTAAGGACATTTTGTGAATGCTTATGTCATGAAGCATATCAAATGAGTTTTTGATGATAACAAAGTCAAGATGAAGACCAAGATCTAAAGATGAAGTGATAACAAAGTCAAGATGAAGACCAAGATCTAAAGATGAAGACCAAGACCAAAAGAAGAAGACCAAGATCAAAGAGGTATATTAGATATAGGTCTTAGAACATCAATGTGAAATGCTCTCAAGGTGTCTCAATTATATTCAAATGGTTTTTCAAAAGATCTTATAAATCAACTTGTTTTTCAAAGTTCATATTTTTTAAAAGAAATGTTGATTTCAATCTTGGATTATGTTAAACATTTGTAAATCTTGGTTAGTCTAAGTTCCCCAATGATAAAAATGGCCTGGAGACTTAATTGGGATTGAAAAGTGAGTTTAAAGTATAGTGTAATCGATTACCAATGTTTAGTAATCGATTACAAGCTAAACAGAAGCCTTGTAATCAATTACACCATCCATGTAATCGATTACCATAGGCCCAGAAAGGGAAGAACACGTTCAAAGGGCCATGTAGTCGATTACATCAATATTGTAATCGATTACCATGAAGTCAGAGGGCGTGTAATCGATTACATAAGTCATATTATCGATTATCACAAGCCCAGAAAGCCAAGAACACGTTCTAACTGTCATGTAATCGATTACCAGAACCCTGTAATCGATTACCAGCATTCTGACATACCCAACAGCTATATTTTCTTGGCATTTAATGTTGCCACAAAAGCCTCTAACGACTCTATTGTTCTAAAAACTTATAAATACTCTTCTTGGGGCATCATTTGTGGCTAACCAACATTTGAGAAACATCTTTCAATCTCTCTAATTCGAGAATCATCATTAAATCTCTTTTGCTCTGTTTTTGTATATATATTTGAGATATTCTTGAAGAGCATCATAGGGCTTCAATTTGTGTAATCTACTCTTGTGAGAGTTTCATCTTGTAAACACTTTGATTCTTTGTAAAGGGGATGAGGTATCCCTCTAGAGAAAAGAGAGTGAGGTATCTCTCAAAGATTGTAAAGGGTGAGGAATCCCTTGTTGAAGGTGAGGTATCTTTCAAAGGTTGTAAAGGGGGTGATGTATCCCTCTAGTGAAAAGGGTGAGGTATCCCTGTTTTGAGGCTCAAGCACAAAGGGTGAGGGATCCCAAGGTCTGGTGAGTGCTCTATTGTGTAAAGGTTTTCAAGCACCTGTTCAAGCTTGAAGTTTTAGTGGAAAATCTCAAGTGGTTTGCTTGAGGACTAGACGTAGGTCACAAAGGGTGGCTGAACCAGGATAAATCCTTGTGTTTGTTCTTCTCAACTCTATCTCTTTACTTTGTGCTTTAATTATATATGCTTGAGTTGAGTTTGATATCTTGCTTTGCTTTAATTCTTTCTATCTTGGGTTGTTTATTTGTGAGTGAAGTATTTAATCTCGTTTATCTATTCACTTTAATCATCCAATAGCTTCAACGAAAATTGTTAATCAAACGTTTTGTAAAAGATTTACGAAAATATTTTACATACTCAATTCACCCCCCTCTTGAGTATTGAGGCCACTTGGTAACACATTTAAGAATAGTGTTCTGATTCTATCCAATAGGATCTCATGATCAAGTCATCCACTTGATCTCCTGTGACGTTAAACTTACTATTCTAAAGACTTTATTATGTTTATTATAAATGACACAATAAAAGAAATGATTCATGTATTAAATAAATAGCATAATACAAGGTAAGCAAGTATGGTCAAAATAAATTGGCCTCTAGGACATACACCAACACGAGGATCATTTCCAATATCAAGTCTAAGATCTCCTCCAAGTATGAGGATCATTTCTAATATCAATTCTAAGATCTCCTCCAAGTACGAGGATTATTTCTAATATCAAGTCTAAGATCTCCTCCAGGTACAAGGATCATTTCCAATATCAATTTATCAATTTTCCTTTGATAAAGGAATCACATCTAAGATCAAACCTAGGTATGAGGTTCATTTCAAATATCAAGTCTAAGATCTCCTCCAGGCCAGGTATGACGATCATTTCCAATATCAATTCTAAGATCTCCTCTAAGTACGAGGATTACTTTCATAATCTATTACACAATATCAGGTCTAAGATTAACCCCAGGTATGAGGATAACTTCCAATATCAAATCTAAGATGTCCTCCTGGTATGAGGACCACTTTGATAATATATCATTCATTATTAGATCTAGGATTACCCCCAGATATGAGGATCATATCCAATATCTCTTAAATTTTGATCATATTATATATCAATTTAGTACTAGCTCAACTTTAACAATTTCAAGGAGCAATACATAAATCATTACTCAATACTAGCTCAACTTTAATTTTATAAAAGAGCTAATCATTTTATTTTAGTACACTTCATAAACATAAATAGCATACATCTCAATTTATCTCATCACATAGATATATCTATATGCACATTACCATCATTTCTCTAGTTTATCAAGTGCACATTCATAATGTAAGTCACTTCATTTAGTGAACTCAATCAAATCTCTTCATATTATACAATATTGAACTCTATTTACTCAAAATAGAGGACTGATAATCAATTATCATGGCTTGGTAATTGATTATCATTAGCATATGTTCTTGTTTTATAACTTGTTAATCGATTATCACACTCTGATAATCGATTATGAGTATTTAGTAGTGACATCATGTAAGTTCATAATTGATTATCACCCCTGGATAATCGATTATCACCCACGAACATAGCATTCTAGAAGTTGATATTCGATCACCACCCATTGGATAATCAATTATCTCTCACAATATGACATTCTGGAAAACAATAATCGATTACTACCTACTTATAATCAATTATCACTCACGATCATCACATTCTAGAAAATGATAACCGATTATCTCATACTGAAAATCGATTATCTGGTGTAATTTCATACCAAAATTAGTTCTAAATCATACTAGCTACCATTTATTTATATTTCTTCTGTAACATCCTCCCTAACCTTTTAGTTTTTAATTTAGATACAAAATTGCTATAATATAAATAAAAATAGTGGAATGGTAGATAACAGTCAGGGTTAGTGTAAAACACTAAAATATCTTAGGAGATATTATATTTTCAAAGTTACTTCAAAGTCAAAGAGATATGAATTGATTTTTCTTTTCTTCCACCATCCTTGACTTGTGCATGTATATCTTTCTTTTATCTCTTTTCACATGTTTGTCATCAGCATAACAAGAAGGAAGGTAATAAATAGAAATAGAAAGAGAAAATAGAGAAGAAAGAAAGGAAACAAAAAAGAGAAATTGAGGTACGGGTTGTTGTGTTTGTTTTTTGTGTTTATCATTCTTTGTTTTGTGAAATCTAAGAAAGAGTGAACAGAATCGAGTTCTTCATGATACTCGAGAAAAATCATGATTGAGTGTAAAAGGATTTTTCTTATGATGCTTGAGCATATATTTGCATAGATATGTATTTATATGAGAACATCTACCAGATTTCATTGTTTACGGTTGCCAATACTTTTCTACATGAGCTATGTTTATAGAAGATAATTGTAGTAAAATAGGATTGGTAGAGAGATGAAAAGAATAGAAAAGTTGTTATTTTGACGTTTTAGAATGCTTTCTGTAGTGTCCTTTTCATATTAGGTCAAAGAGGCAATTCAAATAGAATATTACAGATAGTTATGGATTTTTGAAGTATCAGCTAGTTGAATTTGCATGATTTCGAAGATAAACTGAGTTAATAAAGTGAGCAATTCAAATAGCAGGATTTTAAGACTAATCGAAATAGACTAAGAGAACTATTTGATCGGTATAAATCAGAAAGACACATTGCTAAGGTTAATCGAATAGACTAAGTGTGCTATTCAATTTAGTGAGATTTCAATGTTAATCGAATTAGTGAAATAGTTAAGCAACGCAAAAAATTATGAAATTACATGGAGATAATAAGTAAGATATGGAGAATAATTTGGTATAAAATACTGACTAAGATGAGTATCAGTAAGCATATTTACTTAATTCTTAAGTTTAATTTAACTTGGGAACGAGTAATGAAGTTGAACTAATAAATAGCAGTATATGGAAAGTTATGGAAAAATGGATCCAAGGACTAAGTTGAGTTCTAAAATTTTTCATAATACTTATGGATACTTGAAAGCTCAACTTTGGAAGATTAAAGTGCCCTTAACATATATATAAGTTTCAGCACAATTGTTTTGGCCATTCTTTGACCAATCCACCGCCAAACCCATTCTAGTTTTCTCTAGACTTTTCCTTCACTCTTTGCTCACTTTTTTCACATGGTAAACATAGCAGAAACAGGGCAGAAAACGTGAGCAAGAAAAGAGAGAAAAGAAGGAGAAGAAAATGAAGAAAAAAGGAAGAAAATTGAAAGAAACAAGCTTCCACAAACTAAGGAATTGAGGTAGGGGTTTTTGACTTAAACTTACTCATCTTTTCCAATTGTTTTTGAGTTAAATTTATGGTCTTTGAGACTTATAAAGTCATGGCCAAAAATTGAATTTTGAGAAGTTTCATGGCTTGAATTTACTCCTCCTTTCCTATTGATTCTTGAGTTGTGATTGTGATGTTGGATATGATGAGAAAAATAAATTTTCTTGTGTTTTAGGGTTGATTTGACTCATAAAACCTTAGAGAAAATAGAGATTCTTTGCTTCTAATTTGTTCTTCTCCTTCTATTGAATGTTGAATTGAGTTTATGACTTGTTTTGATGAAATTCATGGCCAAACTATGCTCTAATGGAACTCACGGGCAAGGCATGACCAAGTTGGAGATTTTGGTTTAACTTAAGTCTTAATCTTTTCTCTTTGATTTTGAGAATTTTGTGAAAGAATCTAGCATAGAAGAATGAAAATTTACTTGATTTTGGTCCTAGGGTACACACGGCCAAGAGTTTTAGAGAAAGGAAGATGCTTGAATTTTCATGTTATATGACTTATTAATGGCTTGTTGTGTTTGGTAATAATTATTTGAGTTACTAAGAGTTTATGAAAAAATCTTAGCACTAGAATTTCTTGAATTGGTCATGTAGACCAAATTGTAACTCAAGGAGATTTGGTAATCTCCTTATTGCATTTTAATGCTTATATACTAGAATTTTGCTTGAATTTATTATTGTATGAAAATCTATTAGTTGATTGACCATATAGCAAGTGAGCTTGTTTATACTCATTGTGATGTTCAAATGATGTTGTATGTTAAAGATTATATTGCCTCTTGATTAATCAAGTTGACCTATAATTGGAATTGGAATTTACACTGCTCCCTTGATTTTTTTAAGGTTGATATAGAAAAGTACTATATGCTTGTGCTTGAATAAACTCCAGGAAGGGAATAAACTTGAATAAACTCCAGGAATGGAGTAATCGTGAATAAACTTTGGGTATGGAGTAATCTTGAATAATCTCCAAAAAGGGTAATATGAGAAAGGATGATTCCCTCTTACCCTAGATGATTGATAGTGTGAGGAAGGATGATTCCCTCCATATTGAGGACAGACATTCCTTCTCTACTTGAATTGAGATATATCAAATGAGGAAAAATGATTCTCTCATTATCAAGGTAGCATGAGGATTGATTGAAAGACTGAGGAAGGATGATTTCCTTAGTATTATGGTAGTACGAGATAAAGCATCCCCTCTCTACCTATTTGATACTTGAGATATGAATAATGAGAAATGATGAATAATGATTTATATATATGATAAATGATGATATTTGATAAATAATTATGACATATGATGAATGATGATATTTTACTTTAAAAAACTTTTTTTAATCAAACTAAAAACTCTTTTCAAAACAAAATCATGATTCTCATAGGTGTTACACCACTAAGAAACCATAGATCAAGAGAATCATAAATATCAAACATTCACCTTGATGAAATATGTTATAGGGATCAAAGCATGTATAGAACTAACATCATCCACCCTATATGCAATGACAAAATCAGATAGTTAATATCCAATTAGGCACTTTGTCAATGCCAAGCATAGTTCTCATGTAAGGAAAACATCTAATCATTTAAGATCAATTTATCAACAAGTATCATACAATTCATAGCATATAAAATACCATAATAGCATAGGGATAAAGATACTTATTAAGAGAGTGATGCTTCTTTAGAATATTCTTTATTTATTAGTCCTTTGAATTTGGACTTTCTTCCATTGAGTATTCCATTCCATTGCACTTGAAGAAAGTCTCCTCATGTTGTAACACCTTAATCCTAAATACTATAATATACCTTAAGTATACTAAGTAAATAGGATTAGTATGTCACTTTCTAACTTAAATGTAAATTATGACCTAATTGGGAAAGAGATAAATAGATTAAATCAACAGAAAAAATTCGACCTTCAACAATTAAAGGACAATTTAAACAAACTTTGGTGGTAATAACGGGTTTAGCAGTAGAGGTAGAAATAGTCAAGTCAAAAGGTAAAGAAGACACAGGTAAACTAAGTCGTCGGACATAGTCATAATAAATAAAAGAGTGGGTTGCCCCAGAGTCATACAGTACAATCAAAAGATTACCTCTTATGGTACCCTCTCCTTGTATCAGATCTTCAGATTTGGAGGCTTCCGCTCCATTCATGGTGTAGACTCGGCCTCCCGCTTGTGGTTTTGCAGCTCGAGCAGTGTTGACCAAAGGCTTTACCTTGGCTTGGTTACAGTCTCAAGAAAAATGTCCAGGCTTCCCACATCTAAAGCAGATGATTCCTTTGATGGTGCAATCCCTCATAAGGTGATCCTTCCCACACTTCATACACTTCGGTGAAGATATCACATTCTGACCAATTCGATTTCCACCAGAACCTCCGCTGGGACCTCCACCAGGTGACTGTTGTTGACTTCCCGGTGGTCGGGAATAAGGTTTCTTCTGAAAGTGGTTTGCATTGTTGCCACCTCTTCTTTGGAACCTAATAGGTTGAAAGTTACGACTCTGCGTGTCCCGCGCCTGATCCAGATCTTTCACTTGGCAACACGTGTCCAACAGTTCTGAAAACAAGTTGATCCTCAAGATTATGACCGCCCTTTTCATGTCATGCCTCAATCCTTCCTCAAATTTCTGACACTTCTACACCTCGTCCGGCTGGTGTTGGAAATATATTGAAAATTTGGACAAGCTCTTGAACCTCACGACATACTCACTGACAGTCATGTTCACTTGTCTCAAACTGAGGAACTCCATCTCTTTGGCATGTCTTACACTTGCTGGGAAATACTTCTCCAAGAATTTATCCTTGAATACCTCCTAGGTGATTACTCGGCCTTCAGCTTCTAGTAGTCTATGCGCTCTGTTCCACCAATCTTCCACATCTCCGATTAGCATGAAAGTAGCATAGGTTACCTTCTTATCATCAGCACAGTTCATGCCTCTGAAAATTTTCTCTAGCTCCTTGACCCAAAGACTAGCCTTCTCTAGATCAAATTCTCCCTTAAACTGAGGAGGGTTGTTACGATGGAACTCCGACAAATTTTGAGCCTCAACTGATGCTTCTAGCTATTGTGTAGCCCTTTCTTGTTGCTGAGCAGCTCTTTCAGTTTGTTGTACAATAACGTCCTCCATTCGTTGCATGGCCTCAATAGCTACAGCAATACCTCTATCGCCTGCCATTACCATTTTTTAGAGTTAAACTAAATAAAAACACAAGGAAGAATTAGATGTATCCTTTCGGAATACCAAACACAAAGAATCACACAACATAAACAAGATAGACCTAACCATAAAGACCCAAAAGAAAACTTAAACCGGGTCTCTGATACCAAACTAGTGTAACGCCCCTTTTTGAAGAGGGAACGTCACACCATAACCACGAAACGGAAACAAAATGTAAACTAAGACTTGATTCATTATAACATAGATAATAGTCTGTTCATTTGTAAATGTATAATAATTTGGCGAATTCTTTTTTTTTTGTAATAAAATGATAAAACATAATTATAGCAGAAGTTAACATGAGAAGTAAATTATACATTCATACATCATACGTATATATATACTTATATCATACTTGTTTAGATACATCATCAAATATACAAAAAAAGCAGAAGCTTTACATGCCCCAAAATGATTACATGTATACAGCCCATCAAAAAGACAAAACATCAGGCCCCCAAAAGATTTACAAATAGCCATCAGCAGTACAGTATCAGCCCTTAAAGCTAATGAGAAGGAACTGTGGTTAGATCCTCCTCAGGGTCTTCCTCGTCAGAGGAAATCCTCATTGGAGCAACCGAATTACAAGCAGGGGCTCGTGCAGAGGATAAGAACGAATCTTCTTATGGAGTGTAATAACGATCACCCCACATATCACGTATGGGAAAGTAAAACTCTAAATACAAATGTGCATTGAAAGTAAAAACAAGCGGATCATGACGACCCCATGCCAGAGTCAGAGTCACAGTCACATCTCCGTGGTAGATGCAATGATCCGTACTCAGGTTGATGTGCCAGCAGTCTAGACCTCCATCAAATGTCAGCCTAACATACCCCAAAAAGCCACGTGGATGGGACATCATGTTCCAAACAGGTAACTAATCAAAAGTGGGCCAAAAGCCAGGGAATTCATGTACTTCCCCTTCCTCACTGTCGTCTTCAAAGAAGCACATAAATAGACAGAATAGCATAAATACAGAAAAGAGGTGAGATATCCTACATTTAGTACGAATTATGGCAGTAAAGAAACAGAACGGCACAGGACGCCTATATAGCATAGCAGGAATAATAATTCAGCATCAAGATTCAAATAATAAACGACTTAACAAATCCAGGCAGTTATAATATCAATAAAATAACAGTTCCATCATCATATAAATAAATGTCATATAATATGTTAACTTGCTATCCTCGTGCACATGGTACCAAAATCTTACTCCATAGAGCTAGACACAAATATTGGAGAGAATGATCAAGGAGACATGACAATATCTCATCAGCCTAAAATCAAGTGCTTTCCCAAAAATCAATAATTTGTGCAACAAGGCTTTATACATGGCATTCTTCACAAGATCGCAATATAGGACAGTGTCTCAGTCCAGATCGTCGGTGCATTTGCATCGGTTTATCCCACGGCCCAAGGAACTACTAATTGTCCATTTGTGAGACGCCCGCACCCTGACGCCCCCAAGGTCAACAATATGACCTACACTAGTCTATTCGCACCCACACTAAGGTGTGATTCAACTCCTAGGCATACAGTCTTACTTCAACAATTATTAATGACTCAATGTGTAACACCCCTTTGGAGGATGTCACACATGAAAGAAAATAAAATAAATAGAAATAAAATCTACCCAAGTTGCGGAACATTTGTTAAATATTATTACGGGTTGTAAAATAATTCTTGATAGTATTTAAATATGTAATAAAAAGATAATGCGAAAAATACGAAATAAAAAAAACATCATCATTAATAATATACATATGGTTAAGTTATAAATCTGTACAAATAATTTACAACTAAGACTACAACTATTTAAACAAAAGCAAGAAAGAAAGCAATAAAAGAGTTAATATATACGTACATACGCCGACGCGCCCAAAAAAAAAAACATCATGGTTATCTAATCCTCGATGGATCACTCTCGGCCCGAAAATGATCATCTGGAGATAGATATCCCTGATGTCTCGACACACGGCGATAACGAGATCGCGCTAGCCGATACGATGCTTATCTCACTAGGCTCGGGTTTTCAAAGACCCCAATAACGCCTAATGGATAAGGGTAACTCTAAGTGCGTAAATAACGTCGTAGTCATAATGGGCTCTCCATCAAACCGGTGACGTAAAATCACGGTCATACGTCCGCATATGTAATGAAGCACGATCTCCTCGTAAATGCCAAGCCGATCACCTCCATGAAATACCAGCTCTATGAATCCCAAAAATGTCAAGGCGTCGCTATCCCACACAATCAATCCAGAGGATATGGATGATCGAATGGTTCTTGATCGTAAACCGATCGTCGGCTTGTTGACCTTCCTCTTCCTCAGGGTACACGATCTCAAGAGGCTGTTCCTCTTCTTCCTCTTCAAACTCTTTACCGCATAAAATAAATAGACAAGAGACACATACAATAAAGAGGTAAGACAACATAAAATCATCACAACATGGCCAATAAGAAGACGACAATTAACAACTATACAGTTCATACAATACGAAAAAAAAAACTATAACAGTAATAATAAATGAAATAGAGTACATATTAGATATCCTAGTGTTTCAGAACATCACAGATATAACACAAATAAAGAAAACCACATAAATAAATCAATCTCACAGATAAAATAAGATAAGAAATGGACAACTAACATAAGAATTATCAGATAAATATAAATAGAGAAAATGTAAAAACATCCAAGATATTACCAGATAAAGATAAATAGAGAAAATGGAATATTATCCAAGATATAATCAAATACACCAAAACACAACCCTACTCCATGGAGCTAAACCCAAACAGATATCAGAGAGAATGACTTGCAAAATCTATTAGTACCACGGCTGCCCAACCAACTATTACGCGGTCACACGTTGCGTCAATAGCCTACGGCTGACTGGGAATCCACCATCCAGCGTAGTATAGTTCACGGTCTCCCGTTGTGGCACTATAGGCAATGTAATGCTAGACTTTACAAACCTCGATTAAATATAGTGAATGTCGAGTACATTAGTGTGCTATCGGTTTACCACGGCCCTAACGGAGCTACCAACTCGTCCACATGTGGGATCCCGTACACTAAAGTCTCCAAGTTCATTAGAACAATGAACCACACTACGTTTATCGCATCGACAACACGATGTGATTCGTCTAAATCAACCAAAACACCAAAAATTGGTATAAAGACAAAACATAATTCCAAATATATGAAATTACGAAAATGCCCTCAAGATAAAAATATGCCCTCAATGGCAAAAAGCACTCAGACGGTTCACTTTTTCCCGACAAATAAATAACCTCAAAAGCCTCAGACGGTTCACATTTTCCCGACAGCGAAAAATAAATATAGTAACGGTCAATCGCGTAGAAATTTTATCGCGTTTTTGAAATCTCGTTGTTTTTACAAACGTTTAAAAATCGGGTAAAGATATTTTTCTATTTATTTTTTTTAAATCGCGTAGCATTTTTAATACGTTTTCTCAATCGCGTAGGATTTTTAAATCATTTTCTTATTCAAATGCCTTTAAAATTTGTTTAAACAAACAGTAAATAGTACTTAGTACATTTAAATTACGTAGAATAATTTTTCATACCGCATACTTGTCTTTTAGATATTTTTGCTATCTTATTGGTTCATTTTTACTAAAAATTGACAGTATTTTGTTTAGAATATCATAATAATGGTTTCCTAATTTATCCATAAAATTTCCATTTACCTAATTTTTAACCATTTCATTTAATTCTTTTTGAAATCTCTAACATGCTTCAAAACCAAAAGTGAGCTATATGTTAGAAAATTTCTTAACATTACTGTATTTCCTTTCTAATGATAAAATTATGAACTTTTAATCCTTTAGACTTACTTCTAATCAATTGGTCCCTTCAAAAATCATTATAGAAAATTTCTTATTAACTTGTATTGTTTCTTTTTAATTGAAAAAGGTTTAGAATCAAGTTTTAGAAATCATGATTACCTATAGTGGCATGTTGGCCGAATTTTGTAAAACTTTTGCATTTGATTTCCAAAATGTCTTTCACCTTTTAAATCATATCAAATGTATTATATTGTCTAAGTTCATTAAATCATTTTAGAAAATAGTTAACAATAGTCAATTTAATCCTTTAGGCATGTTGGCCCAAAATACTAAGTTTTTACCATTTGATTTCTAAATGCATTCTCTTTGATCAAATCAATTAGAAACTTTCTTGATTCTCCTAGGTTAATTAAGTTACACTTTAGGAAAAATCAAGAGAACATTTTGGTCCTCCAAACTTGTCATTGCCGTGAGCTAGTGGATGTGTTCTTTGGAACACTCATGCAAATTTACACATGTTATTCACATCCTATACTTTATCATACAATTCTAACACATGCATTATATTTCTAACACATGCAAAAATATTTTCTAACACATACAACCTAAATTAAAGCTTGTAGACATGCTTCCAAAAGCTAATAGACATGCAAAAATTATTACAATCATCAAACAAGAAAGCTAATAACAATTACCACATAAACTACTAGCAACCACAAAAATTAACAAATACACACATAATTAACACATGACCACCGAATCCTTATGGATTCTACAAACATCACAAATGGCTCCATCTTCTTACCACCATCAAGAGATGATAAGAATTGTCTTCCTCTTACCTTAAATGAAGACAAAAGGCTTGCTTTCACACCTCCTAGGTCACGGTTTTCACCACCAAAAATACCTAGAAATCTCAAACAAAATCTACATGTTACTAACCATGAAAAAGAAGCTAAACCATGGAAAAATCATGGCTTAGAACTTTGAAAAAGAAGAGAGAAAAGAAAAGCATGAAATTTCACCTTCTAGGTAAAACTTTCAAGGTTGGTTTCCAAGCCCTAGATGGAAGAATTTGAAGAAACTCCCAACTACAAAGGTTCTTAGAATAGTGTTTAGGTTAAGGAAACTTGGTTAGAAAAAATTTTTGGATGGTTGGATGGTTCGGAAACAAGCTTGGCCGAAAATGGTGAAGAAAATGGACAAGAATGGTGGCTAGGGTTTTGATGAGAGAGAAGAGAGAAAAGTGATGAAGACAAAGTGATTTTTTTTGGTCCTCCCTCCTTCACTTGGCCGTAGCTCTCTAAGGGCATGCAAGGTGGCTCCTTGCTTGGCTTCATCCAAGCCATTGGATGAATCAAAGGCCAAGATCAAGCCTTGGTGAGCAAGCTTGATTCCCATTGGTTGGTTCCCGGTGACTCACATGCTGAGTCACACAACGTGATAAATGCTCTCTCACGAGTCACTATCGAGTCACTGTTCGAAAGTTCTACAAACTACGGTAATTAATTAAGCTACCGATCCACCGTTGCTCGCTAATTGTGGGTCCCGCAAAATATTTTCGGGTCCACTATCACTAAATTATACTTGACTAATAAAATAATATTATAATAATATAAAATTATTTTATTTGATTAAATCCTAAAAATTAAAAGATTATTTTTAGTCTCATTAAGAATCAAGTTAAGTAAGATCCCCAATTCTAAATAATAAAATAAGATTTTCCCCGGCAGGAAAATATTATTTTCCGCCTCGAGCAAATCACACAAAAGTCCATATAAAATTACAGACGTATTTTCGTGCATTAAATCAAGAAGAAAACAATTAAAAAGCAGACAAAAACAAATAAAACAAGACGTTCGGGACGTAACGGTCATTTTCCCATTTTTTCCCACAACGTAGGTAATCGTCCAAAACGTTCAAATAAAATATCCAGTAGTATTATTTAGCTGTATATCTTTCAGAAAAATTAATACAGTAGCTCGGAAAAATTTTTATTTTACCGTCTCGAAGCAAACTACGTAAAACGATCAAATAAAATTTGAACCTGTATTATCGTAATTGTTTTCGTACAAAAATCGAGAACAAAAAAATAGGGACACAGCGGTCATTCATACAAAAGCATGAAAAAGAAAACAGTACATTCAGAATATTTTCTAAAAATTGGGGCGTTACAACTCTCCCCAACAAATAAAAATTTCGTCCTCGAAATTCGATGTTCATCCAAACAAATGAGGATACTGATCCTTCATTTTATCTTCTAGTTCCCAAGTAGCTTCACCCGTCATATCATTCCATATGACTTTCACTAGCTCGATCATCTTCCCTCGAAGCTGCTTTACCTTTTTGTCCTCTATCCTGACAGGTAAAGTTTTGTAAGTCAAATTCTCTTTTAACTGCACGTCATCTGACTGTATAACATGTGTCGGATCGGTATATACTTCCAGTAATCGAGACACATGAAACACGTCATGCAAATTGGATAGAAAAGGCGGCAAAGCAATCGATATGCTACGGGACCAATACGTCGGATAATCCGATATGGTCCAATGAATTTAGGAGTAAGCTTCTTAGACTTAATCACTCTTCCGACACCAGTTGTAGGAGTAACTCTCGAAACACATGCTCACCCTCCTCAAACTCAAGAGGTCGTCTTCGTTTATCCGCGTAACTCTTTTGTCCGCTTTGCGCCGTCCTCAACTTCTCTTGTATCATCTTGACTTTATCCGTAGTCCGTTGTACAAGTTCCGGTCCAACAAGTCATACTTTCCCATCTTGATACCAAAGATAGCGGCGTTCGACATCGTCTTCCATACAATGCTTCATAAGGTGCCATTCCGATGCTTGCGTGAAAACTATTGTTGTAGGTGAATTCTATCAAAGATAAAAATTCATCCCAACTTCCCCGTTGTTCCAAAACACAAGCCCGCAATAAATCCTCCAAGGACTGTATAGTTCTCTCCGTCTGACCGTCAGTCTGCGTATGATACGCTGAACTCAGTCGTAACTTGGTTCCCATAGCTTCTTGCAGACTTCGCCAAAATCTTGACGTAAACCTTGGATCTCTGTCAGAAACTATACATGTAGGCACTCCATGTAATCTGACAATCTCGCTGATGTACAACTGGGTTAATCTTTCCAATGAATATTTAATATTGATTGGTAAGAAATGAGCTGATTTCGTAAGTCTATCGACTATAACCCATATTGCATCATGACCTCTCCTTGTCTTTGGCAAACCAGTAACGAAATCCATAGAAATGTTGTTCCATTTCCATTCTGGAATCGATAATGGTTGCAACATCCCAGCTGGTCTTTGGTGTTCAACTTTCGACTTTTGACAAACTAGGCAAGTTGACACGCATCTAATCACATCACCCTTCATTCCATGCCACCAGAATAACTTTTTCAAGTCTTGATACATCTTTGTTATACCGGGATGCATACTCAATAGACTAGTATGGGCATGTTTCACAATATATCTTCTCAGTTCTCGGTTACGAGGAACACAGACTCTACCCCGAAATCTCAGAATTCCATCAGTTCCTTCTTTGAACTCTAGTGTCTCGCCTTGTTTCATTTGCTCCTTTATTCCTTGCAAAAATTTATCGGCATTTTGCTTTTCCTTTATGTCTTCCATCAGCTCGCTCGAGATAGTAACCATACTAATACAGATCTTCCCCGGTTTCAACTCAACAAATGACCACTCATCTCTAAACTGTTCAATGAGCTCCTTTTCTTTGATCATTAGCGCAGAAACACTAATAATCTTCCTGCTCAAGGCATCGGCCACGACATTCGCTTTACCAGGGTGGTACAAAAGCTGAAAATCGTAATCGTTCAGAAATTCTAACCATCTTTGCTGCCTCATATTCAGCTCCTTTCGGTCGTACAAGTATTTCAAACTCTTGTGATCACTGAAGATGTTGAACGTTGCTCCATAGAGAAAGTGTCTCCATATCTTCAAAGCAAAAACTACCGCAGCCAATTCCAAATCATGCGTAGGATAATTCTTTTCATGAACCTTCAATTGTCGAGAAGCATATGCCACCACGTTCCGATCTTGCATCAACACGCATCCTAGTCCTTGATAAGAAGCGTCACAATACACATCGAAAGATTTCGTCGAATCCGGTAGGATCAACACCGGTGCAGTTGTTAACCTCTTCTTCAACTCTTGAAAATTGGCTTCACGGTCTTCCGTCCATTCAAAAGCTTGACTTTTCCTCGTCGTTGTGTAAGTGGTCCAGCAATCTTAGAAAAACCTTCGATAAATCTCCGATAATAACCAAGCAAGTCCAACAAAACTTCGAACTTCACATTCTGTCTTAGGAGTCTTTCCCATCAAAACAGTCTCCACTTTCGATGGGTCCACCGCAATACCTTCTTTAGAAATTACGTGACCAAGAAATTGAACTTCTTCCAACCAGAACTCACACTTAGCCAATTTCGCATACACCGCTTCTCCCTCAAAATCAAGAACAACTTTCGGATGTTCAAGATGCTCTTCCTCGATCTAGAATAGATCGAATGTCATCGATAAAGACAACGACAAATCTGTCTAGATACGGACGAAATATCCTGTTCATATAATCCATAAATATGGCAGGAGCATTTGTCACCCCGAATGGCATTACTTGATACTCATAATGTCCATAACGAGTTCGAAAAGCAGTTTTTGGCACGTCTTCCCCTCTTACACGAATCTGGTGATAACCTGATCGTAGATCTATCTTGGAAAATATCACAGCTCCTCTCAATTGATCCATCAAATCGTCGATTCTTGGAAGCGGATATTTATTCTTGATAGTCACCTTGTTCAACTGCCGATAGTCCACACAAAGTCGTGACGTTCCATCCTTCTTCTTGACCAAAAGTACTGGTGCACCCCATGGGGAAACGCTAGGTCGTACAAATTCTTTCTCCAACAGTTCCACCAATTGCTTTTTCAGCTCTTCCAATTCCACTGGCGACATACGATACGGTGCGATTGAGATAGGACTGCATTCGGTACTAAATCAATTGAGAACTCGATCTCCCGCTCAGGCGGAGACTAGGTACATCTTCAGGAAAAACATCCAGAAAATCGTTGACAACAGGAATAGTATTCACATCCTTCTCATTCTTAACTTCTAGAGAAGACAATACCAGATATCCCTGCGCTCCATTTCTCAACAAAGACTTGACCTTAACAGCAGTTAAGAATCCAGACTTGTAACGCCCCAATTTTTAGAAAATATTCTGAATGTACTGTTTTCTGTTTTTCATGCTTTGTATGAATGACCGTTGTGTCCCTATTTTTTTGTTCTCGATTTTTGTATGAAAACAACTACGATAATACAGGCTCAAATTTTATTTGATCGTTTTACGTAGTTTGTTTCGAGACGGTAAAATAAAAATTTTTCTGAGCTACTGTATTAATTTTTCTGAAAGATATACAGCTATATAATACTGCTGGATATTTTATTTGAACGTTTTGGATAATTACCTACGTTGTGGGAAAAAATGGGAAAATGACCATTACGTCCGAACGTATCGATTTATTGTTTTTGTCTGTTTTTAATTGTTTTCTTCTTGATTTAATGCCCGAAAATACTGTCTGTGATTTTATATGGACTTTTTGTGTGATTTGCTCGGCGAGGCAGAAAATAATATTTTCCTGCCGGGAAAATCTTATTTTATTATTTAGAATTGGGGATCTCACTTAACCCGATTCTGAATGAGACTAAAAATAATCTTTTAATTTTTAGATTTAATCGTCAAATAAAATAATTTTATATTATTATAATATTATTTTATTAGTCAAGATAATTTAGTGACAAGATGGACCCAGGAAATATTTTGGGGGACCCACAATTAAGCCGAACTAAGTTAGATCGGTAGCTTAATTAATCATCGTAAGTCGTAGAACTTTCCGAACAGTGACTCACTAGTGACACGACTAGTGACTCACAGTGAGCATTTAATATTTGTGTGACTCAAACATGTGAGTCACCGGGAACCAACCAATGGGAATCAAGCTTGCTCACCAAGGCTTGATCTTGGCCTTTGATTCATCCAATGGCTTGGATGAAGCCAAGCAAGGTGCCCACCTTGCACCTCACTTAGTGCTACGGCCAAGAGGCCTTAGGAGACCAAAAATCACCTTCCATCTTCATCACTTTTCTCTCTTCTCTCTCATCAAGAACCCTAGCCACCATTCTTGTCCATTTTCCTTCTTCCATTCGGCCAAGCTAGTTTCCTAACACTCCAACCATCCAAAAATTTTTCTAACCAAGTTTCCTTAACCTAAACACCATTCTAAGAACCTTTGTAGTTGGAAGTTTCTTCAAATTCTTCCATCTAGGGCTTGGAAACCAACCTTGAAAGTTTTACCTAGAAGGTGAAATTTCATGCTTTTCTTTTCTCTCTTCTTTTTCAAAGTTCTAAGCCATGATTTTTCCATGGTTTAGCTTCTTTTTCATGGTTAGTAACATGTAGATTTTGTTTGAGATTTCTAGGTATTTTTGGTGGTGAAAACCGTGACCTAGGAGGTGTGAAAGCAAGCTTTTGTCTTCATTTAAGGTAAGAGGAAGACAATTCTTATCATCCCTTGATGGTGGTAAGAAGATGGATTGTTTGTAGAATCCATAAGGATTCGGTTGTGGTGTGTTTATTGATGTGTATTTGTTAATTTTTGTGGTTGCTAGTAGCTTAAGTGTTATGTGTTAGTAGCTTTCTTGTTTGATGATTGTAATAATTTTGCATGTCTATTAGCTTTTGAAAGCATGTCTACAAGCTTTAATTTAGGTTGTATGTGTTAGAAATATAATGCATGTGTTAGAATTGTATGATAAAATATAGGATGTGAATAACATGTGTAAATTTGCATGAGTGTTCCAAAGAACACATCCAATAGCTCACGGCAATGACAAGTTTGGAGGACCAAAATGTTCTCTTGATTTTTCCTAAAGTGTAACTTAACTAACCTAGGAGAATCAAGAAAGTTTCTAATTGATTTGATCAAAGAAAATGCATTTAGAAATCAAATGGTACAAACTTAGTATTTTGGGCCAACATGCCTAAAGGATTAAATTGACTATTGTTAACTATTTTCTAAAATGATTTAATGAACTTAGACAATATAATACATTTGATATGATTTAAAAGGTGAAAGACATTTTGGAAATCAAATGCAAAAGTTTTATGAAATTTGGCCAACATGCCACTATAGGTAATCATGATTTTTAAAACTTGATTCTAAACCTTTTTCAATTAAAAGAAACAATACAAGTTAAGAAGAAATTTTCTATAATGATTTTTGAAGGAACCAATTGATTAGAAGTAAGTCTAAAGGGTTAAAATTCATAATTTTATCATTAGGAAGGAAATACAGTAATATTAAGAAATTTTCTAACATATAGCTCACTTTTGGTTTTGAAGCATGTTAGAGATTTCAAAAAGAATTTAATGAAATGGTTAAAAATTAGGTAAATAGAAATTTTTTGGAAAATTTAGAAAACCATTATTATAAGTTTATAAACAAAAGGCTGTCAATTTTTAGTAAAAATGAACCTATAAGATAGTAAAAATATCCTAATGACAGTATGTGGTATGAAAAATTATTCTACGTAGTTTAAATGTACTAAGTACTATTTCTATCTGTTTAAACAGTAATTTTACGGGCATTCGAATAAGAAAATGATTTAAAAATCCTACGCGATTGAGAAAACGTATTAAAAATGCTACGCGATTTTAAAAACAGAAAAATATCTTTACCCGATTTTTAAACGTTTGTAAAAACGACGAGATTTCAAAAACGCGATAAAATTTCTACGCGATTGACCGTTACTATATTTATTTTTCATTTGTCGGGAAAATGTGAACCCGCATGTGCTGTTGAGGTTATTTCTTTGTCGGGAAAAAGTGAACCCGCATGTGCTTTTACGCCATTGAGGGCATATTTTTATCTTGAGGGCATTTTCGTAATTTCATATATTTGGAATTATGTATTTGTCTTTATACCAATTTTTGGTGTTTTGGTTGATAGAGACGAATCACATCGTGTTGTCGATGCGATAAATGTAGTGTGGTTTATTGTTCTAATGAACTTGGAGACTTTAGTGTACGGGATCCCACATGTGACAGTTGGTAGCTCCGGGCCGTGGTAAACCGATAGCACACTAATGTACTCGACATTCACTATATTTAATCGAGGTTTGTAAAGTCTAGTAGTACATTGCCTATAGTGCCACAACGGAGACCGTGAACTATACTACGCTGGATGGTGGATTCCCAGTGCTGTCGTAGGCTATTGACGCAACGTGTGACCGCGTAATAGTTGGTTGGGCAGCCGTGGTACTAATAGATTTTGCAAGTCATTCTCTCGATATCTGTTTGGGTTTAGCTCCATGGAGTAGGGTTGTGTTTTGGTGTATTTGATTTTATCTTGGATAATATTCCATTTTCTCTATTTATCTTTATCCGGTAATATCTTGGATGTTTTTACATTTTCTCTATTTATATTTATCTCGATAATTCTTATGTTAGTTGTCCATTTCTTATCTTATTTTATCCGTGAGATTGATTTATCTGTGTGATTTTCTTTATTTGTGTTATATCTATGATGTTCGAAACACTAGGATATCTAATATGTATTCTTGTTATAGCTTTTTTCGTATTGTATGAACCGTGTAGTTGTTATTTGTCGTCTTCTTATTGGCCATGTTGCGATGATTTTATGTTGTCTTACCTCTTTATTGTATGTGTCTCTTGTCTATTTATTTTATACGGTAAAGAGTTTGAAGAGGAAGAAGAGGAACGACCTCTTGAGATCGTGTACCCCGAGGAAGAGGAAGGTCAGCAAGCCGACGATCAGTTTTACGATCAAGAACCATCCGATCATCCATATCCTCTGGATTGATTGTGTGGGATGGCTACGCCAGGATTTTTGGGATTCATAGAACTGGTATTTCATGGAGGTGATTTGGCTTGGCATTTACGAGGAGATCGTGCTTCTGTTACCTATGCTGGACATATGACCGTGATTCTACGTCATCAGTTTGATGGAGATCCGATTATGACGACGACGTTATTTCTGCACTTAGAGTTACCCTTATCCATTAGGCGTTATTGGGGTGCTGAAAACCCTGAGCCTAGTGAGATAAGCATCGTATCGACTGCGCGATCCCGTTATCGCCGTGTGTTGAGGCATCCGGGATATTTATCCCCCGATGATCATTTTCAGGGTGATAGTGATCCATCGAGGATTAGATAACCATGATGTTTTTTTTTTTGGGCGCGTCGGCGTATGTCAGTATATATTAACTCTTTTATTGCTTTCTTTCTTGTTTTTGTTTAAATAGTTGTAGTCTTAGTTGTAAATTATTTGTACAGTTTATAACTTAATCATATGTATATTATTAGTGATGATGTTTTTTTTTTTTTATTTCGTATTTTTCGCATTATCTTTTTATTACATACTTGTCATCGTGAATTATTTTACAACCCGTAATAATATTTAACAAATGTTCCGCAACTTGGGTAGATTTTATTTCTATTTCTTTTATTTTCTTTTATGTGTGACATCCTCCAAAGGGGTGTTACAAGACTCTTCTTCCTTAGGAAAAACTATAGTTTTCTTTGCACAATCTATGAGGATATGGTTAGAACATAACCAGTCCATCCCTAAGATTACATCTATCTCAATGAGAGGCAAACAAATCAAATCGACCAAAAACAAACGGCCCTTCACAACAATAGGACAATCCAAACAGATCTTAGAAGTAACTACAGGTTTAGCAGTTGGCGTAGATACATTCAACATAACATTCAGAGAAGACATAGGCAACTTCAACCTTTCTACACAATCATATGCAATAAAGGAATGTGTAGCTCCAGAATCATACAATACAGTCAGAAGATTACCTCCATTGTCTCCTTCTCCCTGAATAAGATCATCAGACTTAGAAATCTCAGATCCCACCATTGTATACACTCGTCCTCCAGATCTCGGTTGAGTACTTCCAGATTTCTGCTGATTAGCTTTAACATACCGAACAACAGGTTTTCTCTCCGGCTGCGGATAATCCTTTGATATGTGCCCAGGTTGCTTACAATTGAAACAAACTGTACCTTTAACTGTACACTCGGGAGAAATATGACCCTTCTTCTCGCACTTAAAACATGTTGGCGTAAACGCCACCCTCTGTCCAGCTCCACTACCACTTGTACCTCCACTAACAGATGGTCGTTGAGATTGACTTCCTGTTGGCCTGGTATACGGCTTACGCTGAAATCGATTGGCATTACTACCTCCACCTCTCTGGAACCTTGTCGGTCCAAAATTCCGATTCCTCTGATCTCTAGATGGCTCCAACTCCTCAAGTCGAGCACAAGCATCCACCAAAGCATGAAACTGAGTCATCCTCAAAGATACCACTCCTCGTTTCAGTTCCACCCTTAAACCTGATTCAAATTTTCTACATCTCCACACATCATCTTGTCGTGTCTGAGCATAATCTGAGAATTGAGACAAATTCTCAAATTTTGTGGCATACTCATTCACCATCATATTCCCCTGTCGCAAACCAAGAAATTCCATTTCCTTGGCATGCCTAGCACTTGCAGGAAAATATTTATCCGAGAAAAGTATTAGAAAATACTTCCCATGTGATCTCGGTCCTTCACTTGCAATACTCGGCGGATTCCTCTCCACCAATGTTCTGCATCTCCTCTCAGCATGAAGACAACATAAATTACTTTCTTTTCATCTGTGCATCTTATCCCCTCAAAGATTCTCTCTAAATCTTGCATCCACTGACTCGCTTTCTCCGGATCCACCTCACCTCTAAATTGTGGCGGATTATGGCGCCTAAATTCAGATAAATTTAGGGCATCAGCTGTAGCATCTTCTTGTCAGTTGGGTCGCTCTCAAATTTTCTTCGAGTAATCACTTGACCATCCACGCATAGCCTCGGCAAGAAGAACCAACATCGGGTCCTCATCACGATTTACGTTAGCACGTCCTCTGCCTCTACCAGCCATCTTCTTTCTTCAAACATAACAAAACAAAGTTAGATACATCCTTCTAGATATTTTCGAAAGGATATAAATCACAAAAATCACAGAGAATCACACAGCACAAACAAAAACAGACCCAACCACAACCCCAAAAGACTCTAACTTGGGCTCTGATACCAACTAATGTAACACCCCTTTGGAGGATGTCACACATAAAAGAAAATAAAATAAATAGAAATAAAATCTACCCAAGTTGCGGAACATTTGTTAAATATTATTACGGGTTGTAAAATAATTCTTGATAGACAGAAATATGTAATAAAAAGATAATGCGAAAAATACGAAATAAAAAAAAACATCATCATTAATAATATACATATGGTTAAGTTATAAACTATACAAATAATTTACAACTAAGACTACAACTATTTAAACAAAAACAGAAAAAAAAGCAATAAAAGAGTTAATATATACGACATATACGCTGACGCGCCCAAAAAAAACATCATGGTTATCTAATCCTCGATGGATCACTCTCGGTCTGAAAATGATCATCGGGAGATAGATATCCGGATGTCTCGACACACGGCGATAACGGGATCGCGCAGTCGATACGATGCTTATCTCACTAGGCTCAGGGTTTTCAGCACCCCAATAACGCCTAATGGATAAGGGTAACTCTAAGTGCAGAAATAACGTCGTAGTCATAATGGGCTCTCCATCAAAGCGGTGACGTAAAATCACGGTCATACGTCCCGCATATGTAACGAAGCACGATCTCCTCGTAAATGCCAAGCCGATCACCTCCATGAAATACCAGCTCTATGAATCCCAAAAATGCAAGGCGTCGCCATCCCACACAATCAATCCAGAGGATATGGATGATCGGATGGTTCTTGATCGTAAACCGATCGTCGGCTTTACGACCTTCCTCTTCCTCGTGGTACACGATCTCAAGAGGTCGTTCCTCTTCTTCCTCTTCAAACTCTTTACCGCATAAAATAAATAGACAAGAGACACATACAATAAAGAGGTAGTTAAGACAACATAAAATCATCACAACATGGCCAATAAGAAGACGACAATTAACAACTATACGATTCATACAATACTAAAAAAAAAAACTATAACAAGTAATAATAAATGAAATAGAGTACATATTAGATATCCTAGTGTTTCGAACATCACGGATATAACACAAATAAAGAAAACCACATAAATAAATCAATCTCACAGATAAAATAAGATAAGAAATGGACAACTAACATAAGAATTATCGATAAATATAAATAGAGAAAATGTAAAAACATCCAAGATATTACCGGATAAAGATAAATAGAGAAAATGGAATATTATCCAAGATATAATCAAATACACCAAAACACAACCCTACTCCATGGAGCTAAACCCAAACAGATATCGAGAGAATGACTTGCAAAATCTATTAGTACCACGGCTGCCCAACCAACTATTACGCGGTCACACGTTGCGCGCCAATAGCCTACGGCAGACTGGGAATCCACCATCCAGCGTAGTATAGTTCACGGTCTCCGTTGTGGCACTATAGGCAATGTACTTGCTAGACTTTACAAACCTCGATTAAATATAGTGAATGTCGAGTACATTAGTGTGCTATCGGTTTACCACGGCCCCAAATGGAGCTACCAACTGTCCACATGTGGGATCCCGTACACTAAAGTCTCCAAGTTCATTAGAACAACGAACCACACTACGTTTATCGCATCGACAACACGATGTGATTCGTCTCATCAACCAAAACACCAAAAATTGGTATAAAGACAAAACATAATTCCAAATATATGAAATTACGAAAATGCCCTCAAGATAAAAATATGCCCTCAATGGCAAAAAGCACATGTACGGGTTTACTTTTTCTCGACAATGCCCGAAATAACCTCAAAAGCACATGACGGGTTCACATTTTCCCGACAAATGAAAAATAAATATAGTAACGGTCAATCGCGTAGAAATTTTATCGCGTTTTTGAAATCTCGTTGTTTTTACAAACGTTTAAAAATCGGGTAAAGATATTTTTCTATTTTTTTTTTTTTAAATCGCGTAGCATTTTTAATACGTTTTCTCAATCGCGTAGGATTTTTAAATCATTTTCTTATTCAAATGCCTTTAAAATTACTGTTTAAACAAACAGAAATAGTACTTAGTACATTTAAATTACGTAGAATAATTTTTCATACCGCATACTGTCTTTTAGATATTTTTGCTATCTTATTGGTTCATTTTTACTAAAAATTGACAAGTATTTTGTTTAGAATATCATAATAATGGTTTCCTAATTTATCCATAAAATTTCCATTTACCTAATTTTTAACCATTTCATTTAATTCTTTTTGAAATCTCTAACATGCTTCAAAACCAAAAGTGAGCTATATGTTAGAAAATTTCTTAACATTTCAGTATTTCCTTTCTAATGATAAAATTATGAACTTTTAATCCTTTAGACTTACTTCTAATCAATTGGTCCCTTCAAAAATCATTATAGAAAATTTCTTATTAACTTGTATTGTTTTTTAATTGAAAAAGGTTTAGAATCAAGTTTTAGAAATCATGATTACCTATAGTGGCATGTTGGCCGAATTTTGTAAAACTTTTGCATTTGATTTCCAAAATGTCTTTCACCTTTTAAATCATATCAAATGTATTATATTGTCTAAGTTCATTAAATCATTTTAGAAAATAGTTAACAATAGTCAATTTAATCCTTTAGGCATGTTGGCCCAAAATACTAAGTTTTTACCATTTGATTTCTAAATGCATTTTCTTTGATCAAATCAATTAGAAACTTTCTTGATTCTCCTAGGTTAATTAAGTTACACTTTAGGAAAAATCAAGAGAACATTTTGGTCCTCCAAACTTGTCATTGCCGTGAGCTAGTGGATGTGTTCTTTGGAACACTCATGCAAATTTACACATGTTATTCACATCCTATACTTTATCATACAATTCTAACACATGCATTATATTTCTAACACATGCAAAAATATTTTCTAACACATACAACCTAAATTAAAGCTTGTAGACATACTTCCAAAAGCTAATAGACATGCAAAAATTATTACAATCATCAAACAAGAAAGCTAATAACAATTACCACATAAACTACTAGCAACCACAAAAATTAACAAATACACACATAATTAACACATGACCACCGAATCCTTATGGATTCTACAAACATCACAAATGGCTCCATCTTCTTACCACCATCAAGAGATGATAAGAATTGTCTTCCTCTTACCTTAAATGAAGACAAAAGGCTTGCTTTCACACCTCCTAGGTCACGGTTTTCACCACCAAAAATACCTAGAAATCTCAAACAAAATCTACATGTTACTAACCATGAAAAAGAAGCTAAACCATGGAAAAATCATGGCTTAGAACTTTGAAAAAGAAGAGAGAAAAGAAAAGCATGAAATTTCACCTTCTAGGTAAAACTTTCAAGGTTGGTTTCCAAGCCCTAGATGGAAGAATTTGAAGAAACTCCCAACTACAAAGGTTCTTAGAATAGTGTTTAGGTTAAGGAAACTTGGTTAGAAAAATTTTTGGATGGTTGGATGGTTAGGAAACAAGCTTGGCCGAAAATGGTGAAGAAAATGGACAAGAATGGTGGCTAGGGTTTTGATGAGAGAGAAGAGAGAAAAGTGATGAAGACAAAGTGATTTTTTTGGTCCTCCCTCCTTCACTTGGCCGTAGCTCTCTAAGGGCATGCAAGGTGGCTCCTTGCTTGGCTTCATCCAAGCCATTGGATGAATCAAAGGCCAAGATCAAGCCTTGGTGAGCAAGCTTGATTCCCATTGGTTGGTTCCCGGTGACTCACATGCTGAGTCACACAGCGTATTAAATGCTCTGTTGAGTCACTATGTTGAGTCACTGTTTCTGGAAAGTTCTACGACTTACGGTAATTAATTAAGCTACCGATCCACCCGCTCGCTAATCTAATTGTGGGTCTCGCAAAATATTTTCGGGTCCATCATCACTAAATTATACTTGACTAATAAAATAATATTATAATAATATAAAATTATTTTATTTGTGATTAAATCCTAAAAATTAAAAGATTATTTTTAGTCTCATTCAGAATCGGGTTAAGTAAGATCCCCCAATTCTAAATAATAAAATAAGATTTTCCCCGGCCGGAAAATATTATTTTCCTGCTTTCGAGCAAATCACACAAAAAGTCCATATAAAATTACAGACGGTATTTTCGGGCATTAAATCAAGAAGAAAACAATTAAAAACAGACAAAAACAAGAAAACAAGACGTTCGGGACGAACGGTAATTTTTCCATTTTTTCCCACAACGTAGGTAATCGTCCAAAACGTTCAAATAAAATATCCAGCGAAGTATTATTTAGTCTGTATATCTTTCGAAAAATTAATACAGTAGCTCGGAAAAATTTTTATTTTACCGTCTCGAAGCAAACTACGTAAAACGATCAAATAAAATTTGAACCTGTATTATCGTAATTGTTTTCATACAAAAATCGAGAACGAGAAAAATAGGGACACACGGTCATTCATACAAAAGCATGAAAAAATGTAAAACAAGATATCATTGAATATTTTCTAAAAATTGGGGCGTTACACAGTGCATGTTCATGTATATTCAACCATGATATACTTATCCCATAACATGCCATAATTTGGCTAAGTTAAACATCAATAGATTCTTGGTCCCACTCATGGACCCATAACAATACATTATAAAGTTCTTAAATGTGACAATACACTTTTAAGGTTTATTATGAAATTTCACTTTAATTTAACATTTCTTATGAAATCTTTCTCTAGAGGAATTCTCTTGCATTTTTATCAAATCTTTATCTTTTAAATCCAATAAGTTCTTTACTCAATTTATTTAAATCCAACTCACTTAGGGAAGTCATTAAGTTAAATTACCCAACATCTCACTTTCACTCATGTTCTTCCTTTAATCAAAATTGTCCCAAGCTATAGGATAAAGTCTTATTCTTTATTCTTTCACTTTTATGAACTTCTAATAAATCTCCACTTTTTCTAATTAACTAAGTCTCTATTCTAACACTACATTTTTGCCATTATTCACCTTAAGAGGCCGTGAGCCCCAAGAGAAATAGGGATATGAAATCTCCATTGCTCCATTAATTATTATTCACTTAATTACTTATCTTTCCAACTTGTTACAAAATTGAACACCTTATTGAAGAGGGGGGTATGGTTGTGAGCCTTATTAAGGAGAGCAAGGAACGCTTGCTTCCAATTCATATTTCCAATCCATCAAAATCAATCCAAGATCATCAACATACACAAATACAACCAATAAAACCACATAAGAGGAAATTAATACATAGATCGTTAGAAAAATCATATAACTAAGAGAGCAACCCTAACATGGGTTTCTCACAACCAACACACAAATAAGCTTCCCACTACCAATAGAGGTTGAAGTGGATAATCTCCCTCTTACCAAGAGAAGACAACATAAGAAAGCAAGCTCCTTTGTTCTTGAATTCCGTCCTCCACCAACACAAAAACCTTAGGACATCCTAACTCAAAAATCACAATCAAAGCTTAGAAAAGGAACCTTTGATCACCTAAGAGATCAAGAATCACAAAAATGAGAAGAAAAAGAGAAAAACCTATGAACTTTACCTTAAAGCCTCAAACTTTAGAGCTTGAATAGAGGAAAATGAAAATGGTGGATTCAAGAGGTAGTCACAAAAGAGAAAGTGTTCTAGGTGATGAGAAAAGTTAGGAAATGAGGTTGGTTGAATGAAAAATTTGAATGGCAAAAAATATTGCTCCTTAGCCGTGAAAGAGAGGAGAAAATGGAGAGGAAGAAGTGAGCTTTTTAAAGAATGGCTTCAACAAGGAAGATAGATCTTCAAAGGAAGAGTAGATTCAAGCAAGGTGTGACCTTGAAGTCAAGCAATCCATGGAGGAAAATGGTGAGGGTTTGCCGTGGAAGAGGAGAAGAGAAGAGGAAGAGAAAATGTGTGAGGGAAAATGAGAGAAAGGAAGTGTAGAGAGAGAAAGTGTTAGAAAAGTGATGATAGCTTTTGGTGATTTTAAAATTAGAAATGAAAAAGGTTATAAGTGAAAAGCCAATTTTTTGCTCCAAAATGGGTCATTGCGTGGGGCAAAGGGAGAGAGAGGGGAGGGGAAATTGGTTCTAGAAGCTTAGGTAAAGCTTCCTTGAGAATTTTTGTACAAAGCTTCTTTGAGAAGTTTTGTTAAATTTTTGCAAAAGTCAACATGATGTGACATAAAGTTGACACTTTTGAAAAGATGACAAGCATTTTAATATAAGCTATTATCTAATGGACAAATATTACAGTTAACAGAAATCAGTATTTATTGTCCAACGAATAATAAATTGTACAATGATTTTTATTTATCAGATAAAAATCTCAAAAGATACAAACCTCGTAAATTGTACCCGGCCTCGAGTTTAGTAAGATCCCTCGTTGATGTTTCTACAATTTAATGTTTACCAGCCTCGGAAAAAACATTTTATTTTCCTAGCTCCGCACACTATGTATACAAAATGAGGAATATATTAAAATATTCAACGTTTTCGAAAAAATTCACAAAAATTCACAAAAATCATAAATATTATAAAATGACTATTTAATATAAAACAAGCAATTTTCGGGGTGTTACATTTTGCACCGATGACCACGCCCTGCCCTCGTTGACTTGGGTGTCACATGCCCACCAGCTTCCGCATGGTTCGTTCCCGAACCACACTGTACTGGGAGATGTCCTGCTTTGATACCATTTGTAACGTCCCGGGACTGCCTACAGGATTGTTGAGTGTCCCCATAAACCAACATAGGTCTTTTCAGTGTGTTTTGTCCTCACTCACACGCATCATAGGAAACTTCCCAGGAAGTCACCCATTTCACAAGTGTTCCAAGCCAAGCACGCTTAACCATGAAGTAATTATGTTCTTGGCTCCCGAAAAGAATGTGCATTTTATTTATATTGGTGGTGCTAATAAATTCCTTTAAGCCATCCTCAACTATGCAGTCCTATACTTGCACAGTATCTGAATTCCTCTCATTCCACTGTGTATTCAGTTCATTCATATGTCCCTTCGCCTAGAAGCCTGCCAGGAGCCGCTCCTTATCCGTTCTTCTTCTTTTTGCATCGACGACCACTCCCCGGCCTCATCGGCCCGGGTGTCACACAAAATAGGTTGAGCCTGATAGGTCAGTCTGAATTGTAACATATTTCCTAACCTATTAGCCTTAATGATTGTTATAGTAGCTTGATAACACTTGTGTGAGTTACCTGTTAATTATGGTAATTTTTTTAATTAGTTTGGACATAATGCTATAATACAAGACATGAAAAATAGCTTATATTAGCACAGAATTTAGCATAAACTGCTTAGATAATGGAAATAAATATGAAAAATATATTTCTATGTTATAAATAATTAGAATGAGTTATGGTAATTTTTGGGACATTAAACGAATTAGTTTGACATTTTTAATAAATAGAAAGATTGTTTGAAGGCCAAAGTAAATAGGATAGTAACTTAGAAAATTATAAAACTTTATGAAGTTGTTATCTAGAGGATGGAGATTATTATGACAATGATTATAGGTTAAAGAAAATGTCTATAAGTATATTAATTTAACTCCTTAAGTTTATTTTAACTTAAGAAAGAGTAACAACGCTTGATAACTTTCAATGGTGTGTATAGATAATTGTTAAATGATGAGTATAGGAACTAAATGAAGTCCTAAATTTTCTATAACACCTATGGAAGTTAGAAAACTCAGCAATGGAAAATCAAAGTATCCCTAAGAAATACATCTCTTAAGCTTAATCATGACAACTTGTATTCTTTTAATTTCATCCTTGTCTCTCCACTTCTACATTGCCTCCATCACAAACACATTTTCTCGCTTTTATTCTCACTCTCACACGACATAAGTAGCAAAAAGAAGAGAAAAAAAGAAAGAAAGAAAAGAAGCACCATCAACAAGAAAATAAGTAGTAGCAAATGAGAGAAAAGATAAACACCATCATCAAGGGAGTTTAGTGGGGTTGTGCATCTCTACTTTACTCTTTTCTCTTCTTGCTTCTCAAATCTTGTATTAGTGGATTGGTTTGAGAAATGTTCTTGTGAGTTTTATGTTGAAATGATGGCATATACATATATATATATATATGATTGTTGAACTTAGGATATCTATAAATCTTTAAGGATTTAAGGTTGATGGTATAAGGAATTTTATTGGTTTAATCATTATTGTTAAACCTTGTGGATCTTTGGCTTGAGAATATATTTATATAGGCATGATGTTGTCTTGATTGAAAATGAAAGGAAATGTATTCTTCTGAGATTACCATATTTGAGAGCCTATTCTGGTTGTGGAAATACATTTGATAATCGATTATCATATGATAATCGATTATCAATTTCCAAAATGCTAATGATAGAGGGTGATAATCGATTATTAGATATGATAATCAATTATCAATTTATAGAATGCTAATACTTGAAGGTGATAATCAATTATTAGATAATTATTAACTTACAAAATGTTAATGTTGGCATGTGATAATCAATTATCAAGTGGTGATAATCGATTATCATCTTACATAATGCTAATGTTGGTATGTGATAATCGATTATCAAATAATGATAATTGATTATCAACTTACAGAATGCCACTTCTAACACCCCAATATTTATTTATTTTATTATAAACATTCATTTTATAATATTTGTGACCTTGAAAATTTTTTGGATTTTTCTGAGAACGCGGAATATTTTAATATATTTCTCATTTTGCGTGCACATTGGGCAGAGTCGGGAAAAAAACTGTGACATTTTGAAAGTTGGAAAATTTTACGACGAATAGTCGTTTTATAATAATTGTGATTTTTGGGAATTTTCTGGGATTTTTCCGGAAACGTCAAATATTTTAATATAATCCTCATTTTGCATGTGCACTGAGCGGAGCTGGGGAAATGAGATATTTTCTCCGAAAACCTTGATCTGTGAAAACGTCGACGGGGGATCTTACTAAACCTGAGGCTGGACACGGTTCACGAGGTTTTATATTTTTCGAGAAAATTACAATAGATAAAATAATAAAACACTACAAAAAATTTATCTGTCAGATTTATTAATACTAACTTCTGTCGACTGTAGTTATTAGATAATAGCATGTATTAAAAATCCTATCACATTATCATAATGCAATCGACTTTATGTCTAATTAACTCACTTTAATTCAAATTTAATGTATTATAATCAAAACTTCTTTGAGAAGCTTTGACCAACTAAAGACTACAATGCCCTTGACTTACATGAGAAGCCACAAATTCCCTCTCTTTTCTCTCTCAATGCCGCGGCTATCCTTGGCCCAAGGAGGGAAAATTTTCACTCATTCACTTAACCTAAACGCTCCAAATTATCTTACTTTTAACCTAATTACTTATCTCTCTAAAAACATCATCTTCTTCCTTTCTCCTCCTTCTCTCTACACTCCACCAAGGCCACAGTTTGCAGCCTCTTCTCCACCATTTTCTTCACTTCTTCTCTTCACTAAACACATTTTTACACTCATCTTCATCCCTTCTACAACTTTCATTCACAAAGTTTCTTCAAATTCCAACCTCCTCTCCATTGCGTTCCAAGACAAAGTCTCCATCTTTAAGGTTAAGCTTCAACCTTTCTTCTCTTTTCTTCTCATTTTCGTCTTCCATAGCTTCTTGGATGACCATGGATCTATTCTTTTCCATGTCTAATGGTTGATTTTGATGGTTGAAAAATTAGGGTTCTTGGAGCCCTTGAAACCGAATTCACCTAGAAGCTTGGAGGAGTCATTTTCGTTTGTTCTTCCTTAGGTAAGAGGGAGACTACTCACTTCAACCAATTTTGGTGGTGAGGGAACCATTGTGTGTTCATGTATTTTGTGATTTTTGTTTATTTATGTGTTCTTGAATTTGACCAATGTTTGATTTGTGATTTTGAATGGATTGCAAGTGTTAGATGAGCTTGATCATGTTAGGGTTGCTAAATGGGAAATGTGGAGTTCCTTACCCCTAACATGAAGGCCACGGTTTTGAGAGGATTTTGGCTTGGAAGATTGGTTTTCTTATGCATAATAAATTAAAGCTATGGAGTTAAAGATTGAATGTTAATATTGGAATCTTGAGATGGAAAAATTTTAAGGGTTTATTGCCTACCATGAAGGCCACGATTTTGACCTTAAAAATGAGAGAATTGGATTGGTCTTGATAAATCAAAATCTAAGTGAACTAATAATAAGAAGCTAGTGGATGAAAATGGAAACAAACATTGGACTTGAAGACCAAATGATTGCCACGGTTTTGGCTTGGACAAAAAGGGAATGGATTGACTTTGATGAACTAGAATTTAAGTAAATTGATGCTAAGGAAACTAATACATAAAAATGGAAAGAAACATAGGGCCTTGAAGACCATGAAGGCCACGGTTTTAGAGACAAAATTAGGGGTAATTGAAGCCTTGATAAATCCTTGGAGACTTAAGAATTTAGAGACATGCATAACTCTTAATCAAGTGGAAGAATTGAATTGGATAATAACCCTTAAAGGGCCACGGTTTTGAAGGGGCAATTTACCTAAAATTTGTCATACCTAATCAAGCATATGACTTTGAAAAAGGAAATTCATAATGTGGATTTGGGATAGTGGATAAACACTTGAAATATATGTTGGCATGGAAATTAATTCTATGCTATCGAGGACCCCTATGTGGGCAAAACACTTGTTGACATGTACTTGTAAGAATTAATGAGCAATGCATGATTATATATTGATATTGAGAATATCATGATGTGGTGATATTGAGAAATGAAAATGTATGCGTACATGTATGTTTATGTACCATAGTGATATGATTATGATGAGCATACATGATTTGACATTGCATCGTCATGTATATGTGTTGTCCATTGGACATTGTTGTAAAGGATATGTGTGCCTAGGAGTTTGAATAACACTTTTGTGTGGGTGCGAGTAGACTAAGCGTAGGTGTCATATGTTGTTGACCCTGGGGCGTCGGGGTGTGGGTGTCTCACAATAGACAGTGGTAGCTCCATTGGGGTCATGGGATAGACCAATGCGACACACCGACGATCTTGACTGGGACGCTGTCCTATATTGCGATCAACTGTTGAGGTGCCATGTATAAGCCATTTGCGCAAATATTTTTATGATATGAAGCACACTATATTTTTTTAAGGCTAACGATATACTGGCATTACTCCTTGATCATTCACTCTGAAAATGTTTATGTCTAGCTCCATGGAGTAGGAATTTTTGGCACCCTTTTTGCATTATGAATTATCAGTCACATGATTCATTGAGCATGAGCATCTATAACTATAAAATATGTTTACTATTATAATTGCAATAATCATTTAATTTTTGAACTATTGATGCTTTTCTATTTGTTGTTCATAATACTTGTCGTTATTAATTTTTGTTCTGCGCTTACTGATAATTTCTATTGTTATTGTAATTAAATGTATAAAATGTGTTATATGTGGGCGTCTAGCGCCGTTCTGTTTTCTTGCTGCCATTTTGGTACTGAAAGTTGGGTGTCTCACCTTTTTTTGTAATTCTTTTATTTTGTATTCTGGTTGGATCGTGTACGTTTGAGAAGACGTTCGTGAAGAAGATAAGGAAGCTCCTGAGTTTCTAGGCTTCTAGCCAGACTACGACTGAAGTTGTTTAAGGATGTCGTCATGGTCCCGTGGTTTCTTTGGCTACATGCTGATTAACTTTCATGGAGGTCCCGATTGCTGGCACATTAACGTGCAGATGGATCGCTGTGTATATCATGGGGAGCTGACGGTGTCCCTTGCGTGGGGTCATTACGATGCCCCCATTTTTTATTTTCATGCTTTTGTTTGGTTGGAGTTTTACATGCCCGTTAGGGACATGTGGGCTGATATGTACTACACCCCACGTGATGACTCCTTCTTGTCCACTGCTCGGGCTCCCGCCCATTGCTCTGTCGTTCCGATGGAAGTTTCCTCAGACGAAGAGGACCCTGAGGAGGACTTGGCTACAGTCCCTTCTTGTCAGTCATAGGAGCTGATACTATTGGTAGCTACTGATGGCTAACCGTCTATCTTTTTGGGAAGCCTGAGGTTTTGCTGTACATATTGGGGTATATTTGTATATTTTTGGATGGGTACATGTTTTGCTTTTTGTACATTTTGGAAATGTAATTAAACAGGCTATTTCATATATATATATTGTGTATGGTTTTTCTTATGTTGCTAGACTTTATTTATTGCAACTATCTTATTTATGATCTCTATACGTGATGGATTTAACTCAACTCTTTTAACGCCACTTGGTAATAATTTACAATTTAAAAAAAATATAGTGACATTCGTAAAGGAACTTAAATAACCATAAAATGAATCAGGACTATGAGTTCAAAAACAATTACTATTTCCGCATCCAATATAACGTCTTTCACTTTATGTTTCATAGTATTATAGTTATAGTGCGACGTCCCTTCTTCGCAGCTACTTATAGAAAAAGGGGCGTTACACCACTTCTGGATAACGATAATTGTTTATCAAGATAAGATAATCGATTATCAAGTTACAAAATACTACAACAAAATTGGCCTATGACCATACTTTTTAAGCTACATTTAAAAAGTGTACCCTTAAGTCTTAATAGAGAACACTTTTATAAAGGTAGCCTTTTCTAAGACATATGGCTACACTTTTTTAAGCTATATTTTAAAAGTGTACCTTTAAGTCTTAATAGGAAACGTTTTTATAAGGGTAGTCTTTTCTAAGATCTATAACCACATTTTTTTAAGCTACACTTTAAAAGTGTACCCTTAAGTCTTAATAAAAAATGCTTTTATAAGGATAAGCTTTTCTAAAAAAATTTAATAAGAAGTTTTTAATAACACTTCAAAAACATACATTTAAAGTGTAAAGGGTATGCTTTTAAAGTGTAGCTTAATTTCGATTCCCACCATTTCTCATATCTTTTCATAAGCCAAACTTTGAATTAACAAGCCCTAAGCACACCCAATATAGATCAACCGTGCCTCCAAGCCGTTAGCTAAAGTTCCACCGTCTCCAAGTCATGGCCATGCTTCAAGTTTCACTCCTCTGCAAACCTTCCGTCCCAGTCCTATTCACTTCTCACAAGCAACATTATCATTCTTGCTCTACATTTTCCCTCTTTTTAACCCTCTTTCTCTATTACAATTTCGCCAGTGCCTTCTATGCTCCACCACTCGCAATGTAACTTCCCGGTCCAAACCCACTCCATTGCATATTGTTTCTAATCTAATCCACAATCAAAATCCAAATTCATCAAAACAAATTCAAACGAGTGTTGACAGAACCCATGCTGAAAGCTTCTACTCTTTGTTACAAAATCGCATTGTGGAATCGAATTCGGAGATTGACGAAGTAAGTAGTGAGGGAAAGCATACGAAAGAGGAGGTTGGCGATGCTATTGCTAGGTTACCAATAGTGGTGTTCTTCGTTGGTCTGTGGGCGAGGGCAAGATAAGCTATCAAAAAAGCTTTCTTGGATTTCATAGATTGGAGGCCGTTTTGGTAGCAGGAAAGGCATTTGGCAAGGTTAATTTCAGAGGCCGACGAAAATCCCTAGGATGCCACCAAACAGAGTGCTCTACATGCTGAACTCAACAAGCATAGGTTTGAGTCTTTGACATTGCACACAATGAAATCACAAAATCACAATGAAGTAGGATACAAGAAAATTTGAATATTCTGTTTGAAAAAATATGATATGAAATTATTATTATTATTTTCTAGTCCTGAGTCTGTGATCAAGCGATTTGAAGAAAGGGAAGATGTTGTAGACAGCAAAGGAGTTGCAGAATATCTTTGAGCTCTTGTGATCACTAATGCCTTTGCTATATATCTTCCAAATGAGGAATCTGGAAAACCTGCTAAACTTCCTACCCTGGTACTACTCACTTTGTCTATTTGACATTCTTCTTAAATATATATTATTCTAAGTTACTCATTTTAGCAAAGGAGTAAAGTAGGCATCTTTGTTGCGTTGATGTGTTAGAAAATTTATTTTGTTGTAGATCACTATTGTATTATATATCCTTGTCCAGACTATTACTATCCTAGAGTCTTGTGATGTGAAATTAACATGATTAGTTTTTTGGATACTTTTAATTTTTTTTTTACTTATATACAAATTGTATAGCAGTATTTCTCTCATATGTATTTTTGGATCTAAGTTATTTGATTTCTATTTACTCTTAAAATCCATGATATGATAGAATCATAAAATTAATAATGGACCCTAAAAGCTTGTTCTTGTCCTCCTCTTCTTTTGTCTTCACTCCTCATCTTATTTAATGTTAATTTTGTCATTTTAGGGGAATCGCTTGCACAAAGTGCTGCTAAACCATTGGTAGAAATTTACTTTTAATTTGGCTTAGTCTTCTATTCCTTGATCTATCTACATTATTGCAATTAGCATACTGCTTTGACGTGGGAAAAGTTGTTAACATGCTAATCACTAATTACTCTTCCTCTATGAAAGAGGGCCTTTCTTCCATGTTATGTATGTATTTAATGGTTTAAATTCTTCCCTCTGTCCATATCTACTGTTAGAGAATATTAGGGTTATTACTTATTAGGTTTATGTTAATGGGCTTGGACCAGTACTAGTAGTGTTAGTATTTAACCTAAATATTAGTATAAATAAGTGTACTAGGTTATGGAATTAAATCACATTATCAACACATCAAGTTAATATCATTATCAATTTATATTCTCTCTTTTCCTCCTTCTCTACCTACTTCCCTCCAATTCAACATGGTATCAGAGCAGTACCATCCTCCGTGACTTGTCCCATCACCTTCACTGCCGAGTTCCCAAAGATCTAGAACTCCGATTAGCCGTTGCCTCTGGTTGCCGAGTTTTCCTTTCGGCACCCTCTTTCTATATCTTTTCTGGCCAACCGTGTTTCCATTCCGGTTTGTCGGCCTTTCTTCCTTGTCGTGACATCTTCCCTTCCCTTGCCGCTGCCACCGCCGTCTGCCGCCTCCTTTCCGGCCGCCGACCACACCGTTGGAACCGCCTCCCTCCAACCGGCCAGACCCCCGAAGCCCAGCCCCAACGCCGCCGTAACGCGCCCCCACGCGCCCCCACGCGCCGCCCTTCGCCGCAACCACCCAGCCACCGCGAGGCCTATTTTCCGGCGCTTGACGGCGCGTCCGGCCGCCATTCCTCTCGTTAGGCTCATCTTGGCCTCCTCTACACCGATCTGCCCTCAGATCCTTGTTTTCTCTCGTTGGATTTTTCAGTTATCTCTAGTTTTGGCTGTTTGGTTCTTTTCCATTGCTAGCATAGCATTGAGGGGGAGAATGAGAATAAGTTCATCTCTACATATACTTCAATGCTAGTGTTTGTCATGACTTCTCTCACATAAATGAATCATACTGGTGGTGACTTCTTTTCCCATTGACGATCATTCCGATGGTGACTTCTCTCCCACAGATGAATCATGCTATTGGTGACTTTTTCTTCCGTCGATGATCATTCCGATGGTGACTTATGTTGGTTATGACTCACACTAGCCTCCACTGTCCCTAGATGCACGGCCTCGACTTTGTCCCGGATGCACTTTGGTCCCGGACTTTTGTCCCAGATGCACCGGCCCTGTCCATCTTATGTCCCGGATGCATTGGCCCTATCTCCATCCCCATTCGGTTGCACTCGCCTTTGTCACACTTGTTTGGCGCATTATGTTTTTAGTTTATTTTCTTTAAGATGTAATTGTAACAAGCTTAAAGCTTAGTAAGCTTAAGATTGAGGGGAGTGTTAGAGAATATTAGGGTTATTACTTATTAGGTTTATGTTAATGGGCTTGGACCAGTACTAGTAGTGTTAGTATTTAACCTAAATATTAGTATAAATAAGTGTACTAGGTTATGGAATTAAATCACATTATCAACACATCAAGTTAATATCTCATTATCAATTTATATTCTCTCTTTTCCTCCTTCTCTACGTACTTCCCTCCAATTCAACATCTACTTTTTGTGGTATATAGCGAAGTGTTATAGTTTTCAATTTCTCAGTTCTTGTGCTGATAGTACATTATGATCTTGATATATGGCATTAACTACTTGTATAGCATCCTTCTGATTGTTGTATGCTCATGAGTCACTTTGCAACGGGGGATTGCGACTGAAGCGTGACAAAACTGAATATGGAGAATTTGTGCGAAGTTTCAATGCTCCTTCTGATAATGAGAAAATTGAATTGTTGGGCATGTAAGTTCCACAAAATATGCAAAAAATTTCAAATTTTTGTCCCTGCCCCCATTAGTTTTTAACTAATTTCTCAACATTTTATGTAGAATGGCCAATATCTTTATTGTTGCTCCTGAGAGCCTTGCAACTTTGTTGCTCCTAATTGATTATGTACGATTGAGTGTCTTCCCTCTCTCTGCAGTTTATTTTGAAATTTCTTATTGATTCCTCTTAAGTCTTAAAAGTTAAAGAATTAATAATTTTGGTTTCCTTGTAGAATTGTTCATTGATGTCTAAATTTAATTTTCATGTGCATATTTCTTTATATTATGGATAATTCTATTTATAGCTTTTAGCTGGCTGATTCATCACTATGTAATTGGTTTTTCTACTTGCCATAATCAATTACTTTTGCATTAAATAAGCTGCTATATGTGCTGGGTAAAATATTGTCAATGAAAAAGATTATGTATATGAAATCCTGAACAAGCATAATTACTTTTTTTTTCTTTTTTCCTACAATACAAGTTTTGCAGGCCTTAGTTTCCTTCAGTTTTGCAATTTAAATAGCTTTAGAACTCCATTCATCTTAGGATTCTCTGTTTTCACTAACTTCTCTCTACCTCAATACTTCAAAGAGTACACAACATTGAAGAGCTATGGTCCTGCACACACCCATGCGTGATGGGTATCCAGCTTCTCTCATTCTTTCTCTCCTAATTTCTTCTTCTTATTGAAAGTGCATTCTTTTGTAAATGAGTTGTTCAAACTTCAAAGTACTTATTAAGTTATCTTTTTCTGTTTTTGGCAGTTCAATGACATGATCAATGTCCCATTCTCATCAGAACCATTTGTTGTTGGTTCAGGGGCATTGTTTTTGGACACCACAATGCACAAGAAAGACAACCAAACTCGTAAAGAGAGAGGCATGCATTGGTGGGACAAATTCCGTTCATTCAAGACAGATAGATACAAGGAGTGGGGAGTTTTACTCTCTACCCTTCAATTTGAACAAGCTTTTACCTTCTGTGTGAATGGACCATGCTGTTAAAAGTTGCATGGTCAAGTCAAAGATATGCACCCTACAATATCTTGTTGCAGGTACTACATGTCATATGTAACTTAGAAATCAATTTCTTTATTTTTAGCTATAAATCAAATCAATGTAGCAATATGAATATCTTCATTTTTGCCTAGTGTAACACCCCAAAAATTGATAATTTCATGATAAATAGCCATTTTATAATATTTGTAATTTTTGTGGATTTTTTCAGAAATGTTGGATATTTTAATATATTCCTCATTTTGCATGCGCCCTGAACGGAGCCAGGGAAGTGAAATATTTTCTCCGAGAAATTTGGTAAACCTTGAAGCTGTGGAAACGTCAACGAGGGATCTTACTAAACCCGATCGAACATAGTTTACGAGGTTTATGTTTTTCAAGATTTTTATATGATAAATAAAAATCATTGTACAAATTTATTATCTATTGGATAATAAATACTGATGTATGTTAACTGTAACCTTTGTCAATTAGATAATAGCTTGTAGTAAACTATAAGTGTTCTAGAATGTTCACTTTAGTGACATCACCATGTCATCACATTTGACCTTTCAAAAAGTGGGTTTTTGGCTTCTTGAAGAAGCTTTGGAGGAAACTTCCTAGCAACTTCCTAAGCATGCATGAAGCAAATTTTCCCTCCTCTCCCTCTCACCTCTTCAAGGCAATGAGCTAATTTTGGAGCCTAAAATTATGCTTTTAACTTATCACCTTTTTCATTCTAATTTCAAACTCACCAAAAAGCTATCACTTTCTCTCCTCTCATTTTTTTTTTCTCTCAAGCTCTTTTCTTCCTCTTCTCTTCTCCTCTCCTCTCCACGGCACCAACACCATTGGAGACCATCTCCACTAGTTTTCCAAACTACTTCCATTTTTTACTTCCTCTCATCATCCTAAGACATTTTTCCTTGGTGACCATCCTCTAGTTTTTCCTTTTTCACCTTCCACCATTGAAGCCCAAACTTGAAGCTCTAAGATAAAGTTCTTGACTTTCTTCTCTTTTCTTCTCTTTTATGTTTTTCTTGGTCACCTGTGTGACCAAGGACTCCTCTTTTCATGGTTTGAGTGAAGATTTTGAAGGTTTGCTCACCTTAGGGTTTTCTTGAAAGTGTAGGACGAAAATTGCAACAAGGGATCAAGGAGCTTGCTTTCTTGTGTTTTCTTCCATAGGTAAGAGGGAGATAATCCTCTTCAACCTATCTTGGTGGTGAGAAAACGTTTCTTTTTTTTTTTGTGTTATTCATGAGGAATCCATGTGGGATAACTCTCTTTGTTGTGTTGTTTTTCATGACTTTGTTGCTATTTTGATTTGTATGAATCTATTGATTGCCATTGTGTACCTTGATGACTATGGACCATGTATTGGATTACTTGATTGTTTTATGCAAAATTTAGACTTCTTTACCCCTTTTTAGTTCACGGCCAAGAGGCCAAATTTTGGGTGCTTGAGATTTTGTAGAATTGGAACTTAGGTGACTTAAGGTAAATGGTGATTTGAAGTTTGTAATAGGATTTAAGATCCTTAGAGAGGATAAAAAAAAAATCAAGAGAAAAGTTGAGATTGATGAGAAACCTTGAATTGGGATCAAGATTCTACAGAAACGAGTTCTGCATAATTCTTGTTGATGCACGAGCACTCTGGCGCTAGAGTTTGGACGCCTAAGCGCCCAACGCCTAGAAAAAAAATTCCTGTAACGCTGCCCGGTGAGTGCTCAAGCACTGTGTATTGAGTGCCCAGGCACCGAAGAGAGGGCGCCTAGGCATCCAGAGCAAAATCAGCCAGATATATGTAAGATATATTAGGATTTCAGTATTAAGATATTACAATTAAACTAGAGTAAAGAACTTGACTAATTAAGAGAAATAAAGATTAAATGAGAATTGCAAGAAAATTCCCTTAGAGAGAGAGTTGATGAGAAAAATGTAGAAGTTGAAGCTTAACTTCCTAATGAGTTTTAAAAGTATGTTTTGTGATTGATAAACGAATATTGTATTGCTATGATCCATAAGTGAGATCAAGAACCTATTAATGATTGAATTGCCAAATTGTGGTGTGTTTATGGAAAAGTATATTATTGTTGAATATACATGGATATACATTGAGTCATCATGCATTGTGAAAGTCTAGTGGACTCTGTTGTAAGGTTGTACGCTTAGGAGATTGAATCACACCTTAGTGCGGCTGCAAATAGACTAAGTGTAGATCATATCATTGACATTGGGGGCATCAGGGTGCGGGTGTCTCACGAATGGACAATTAGTAGCTCCTCTGGGCCGTGGGATAGGCCGATGCAAATGTATCGACGATCTAGACTGAGACACTATCCTATATCGCAATCCTGTGAGAATGTCGTTGTATAAAGCCTTGTTGCGCAAATTATGAATTTTTGGAAAAGCACTTGATTTTATGGCTGACGAGATACTGGCATGTCTCCTTGATCATTCTCTCTGATGTTTTTGTCTAGCTCCATGGAATAGGATTTGTAGTACTGAATGTTGGATTTTAGTACCATGTGCACATGCATAGTCAGTCAACATATTATTTGACATTTATTCATATGATGATGGAACAATTGTTTATTTATGTATAACTGTCTGGACTTGTTAATTTGTTTATTATGTGAATCTTGATGATAATTATTATTCTCGCTATACTATGTGGGCGTCCTGCGTCGTTCTGTTTCTTTACTGCCATAATTGATACTGAATGTAGGATGTCTCACCTCTTTTTTGTATTTCTGCCATTCTGAATATTCATGTGTTTCTCTGAAGACGTTGGTGAAGAAGGGGAAGTGCACGAATTCCCAGGCTTTTGGCCTAACTTCGATGAGTACCTATTTGGAACATGACGTCCCGTCTATGTGGCTTTTTGGGGTACGTTCGGCTGACATTTCATGGTGGTCTGGACTGCTGGCACATCAACCTAAGTACGGATCGCTGCATCTACCATGGGGACGTGACGGTGTCTCTAGCGTGGGGTCATTATGATCCGCCTATTTTTACTGTTAATGCTCATTTGTATTTAGAGTTTTATTTGCCCATATGTGACATGTGGGGTGAATGTTACTACTCCCTACAAGAGGATTCTTTCTTATCCTCTCCACGAGCCCCCGCTCGTAACTCGGTTGCTCCGATGGTGATCTCCTCTGATGAGGAAGACCCCAAGGAGGATCGAGCCACAGTTCCTTCTCGTTAGTTTTAAGGGATGATGCTATTGATAGCTACTGATGGCTATCTGTAAATCTTTTTGGGGGGGGTGATGTTTTGTCTTTTTGGTGGGCTGTAGATATGTAATTAATTTAAGGCATGTAAAGCTTTTGTTTTTTGTATATCTGTTGATGTAACTAAACAAGTACAGTAAAAGCATATATATGTATGTGATGTATGATTTACTTATATTAATTTTTGTTATAATTATGTTTCATCATTTTCCTTTGATCGGAAGAAAAAAAAAAGAATTCGCTAAATTAATTATACGTTTATAAATAAATAAGCTTACCTATATTAAAATGAACTAGGTCTTAGCTTATGTTTCGTTTTTCGCATTGTGGTCTTGGTGTGACGTTCCTTCCTCAAAAGGGGCGTTACACCTAGCTTCTTTCTTTAGTTCAATTTAAATTTGTATGACAATATTGGTGCCTCATTTATGGATGGCAATAGAGCTATTTAGTAGATTTGATGCTCATCAAGAGAGCTTAATGAAGAATGTGTTATTATGGATACTTGGTTAATACTTTGAACAATGTGTCAAATGTTAAAATTAGTTTATATTATTGCTTGAGATTTTATACTATATAAATGAATAGTATATATATATTATACTTTGAAATTACAAATTTATAAAAAATATATAAAAAATAAATGGCATTAAAAAATTAAAAAAAATGAAGCATTTTTAATGTTTTACCAAATTTAACTAGAAGACATGCAATATAAAAGTAACAAATGGTATTTTTACAATTTGTAAAAGTGTAGTCATTATAGGAGGTTCGAAAAAAAAAAAAAAGCAATATTAAGAAACACTTGTAAAGTGATGCCTTATGTGAGAGTAAGTATCATTTTGTTCAGCCTATAAAATGACATAAGGGAATATTTTATAAGTGTACCTATAGGATTTGACATAAGGGAACGTTTTATAAGTGTACCTATAAGATTTGACATAAGGGAACACTTTACAAGTGTACCGATAGAGTTTGACATAAATGAACACTTTATAAGTGTACCTATAAAGTTTGACATAAAGGGACGTTTTGTAAGTGTTGCCATAGAGTTTGACATAAGGGAACATCTGATAAGCGTACCCATAGAGTGAAGGAGAAAAGCGTTGTCTTTGATGCAAAAAAAAAGTGTAGCCTTAGATAATAAGCCACCCTCGAATAGGCCACCACTCTAAAAGTGTTGCTTTAGGGCCAAAAAACGTAGCCTTTATCAAAGGCAACACTTCAGTGTACTTTAGAGTACACTTTTGAAGGGTTGTCCTAGGCCAATTTTGTTGTAGTGAAATAAGATTAAACATGTGTGATAATCGATTACCAGTCATGATAATTGGTTATCAGTCCTCTATTTTGAGCAAATAGAGTTATCTACTACTTAAAAACTCAAATGGATATATCTATACTATGTGATATGATGAAATTTGATTAAGTTCGCTAAGTAAGGTGACTTAAGTCTATGAATGTGCACTTGTTACTTATGAGATTAAGATGATATGCACTTGATATATCTATGTGATGAATTGTGAAATGCACTTGATATACATATAAAATAAAATATGATGTGCACTTGTTATAATGATGAGATAAATTGTGATGTACACTTGTTATGTTTATGAGATGTACTAGAAAATGATTTGTTCCATTAGAATGATAATGTTGGGCTAGAAATTAAATTGAAATGTAAAGTGCTCAAAGCTTAAAAGATATTGAACATGGTCCTTGTATGAGAGGTGATCCTTAGATGCTATTTGTAATGCCTCCTTCGAGAGGGCATCGCACCAAAAACGAAACTCAAAAGATAACACTAAGACCCAATTTACATAAATATAGATAGTAACCTGTTCATTTATAAAGCATATAATAACTTGGCAATTTCTTTTTTTTTTTTGTAAGCAGAAAACATAAACTTAGCGGAAATTAACATGAAGATCAAACCATATATTTATACAAAAGATACATGACATAAGTATTTATATACACCAACAGTTTTAGTAAAAGAAAGTAGAAACTTTACATGACCAAAAAAAGATATATACAGACAGCCACCAAGGCTACAAAAAGTATCATGCCCCCAACAACTATTGGGAAGGAGCCTCAGATGGGTCCTCCTCAGATTCCTCCTCAAGATCCTCCTCAGAAGAGGAAATCCTTATTGGAGTAACAGACTCACAAGTAGATGCTCATGCAGAGGACAAGAACAAATCCTCATGTGGGGTATACTCGCGATCACCTTACACCTCACGTATCGGCATGTAGAACTCCATTGATACAACAATATTAAAAGAGAAAACATGTGGATCATAGCAACCCTAAGCCAAAGATACAGTCACATCTCCCACGTAGATGAAACGCTCGGTGTTTAAGTCGACGTGCCAACATTCAACGCCTCCGTGAAACCTCAGCCTAGTATACCTTAGAAAACCTCGCTGGGATGCCATCACAAAACAGAAGACTACATTGACCAAAAACCAAGAAACTTGGCCTCTTCATCGCCTCAGTCTTTAAAGAAGCACACATATAAACAGAATAACAAAACAAAGAGGTGAGATATCCAACATCATTACCAATTATGGCAATAAGAAACAGAAATGACGCATGACGCTATACAGCACAACATAAATAATAAGCAGTATCAAGATTCTGAAAATAAACAGTTTAATAATCCAAGTAGTTATAATATCAGTAAAAGAAATAGTTTCATAATCATATATATATATATATATATATATATATATATATATGCCAGGTAAATATATATATGCACCTGCACAAGTACCAAAATCCTACTCCATGGAGCTAAACACTACTTTAGAGAGAATGATCAAGGAGACATGTCTGTATCTCATCAGCCTCAAATCAAGTGCTTCAATATTAACAAATTGCGCAACATGGCTTATACAAGACATTCTTCACAAGATCGCGATATAGGATAGTGTCTCAGTCCAGATCGTCAGTGCGTTTGTATCAGTCTGTCCCACGGCACAGAGGAGCTACCAACTGCCCATTGTGAGATACCCGCACCCTGACGCCCCCAAGGTCAACAAGTGACTTACACTAGTCTATTCGCACCAGCACTAAGGTGTGATTCATCTCCTAGGCATAAAGCCTTACAACAAGTCCACTGGACTTTCACAATGCATGATGACTCGATGCATATATACATATATTCAATAGTAACATAACCTTTCCATAACCACATGTAACACCCTCCCTAGGGTATCACATGTCTGACTCCCGACTCAAAATCTGAAAGAAGTTTGCACAAAGTTTTAGTTATAAAACATGGGTTTTAAAATTTCTTTCTTACTGAAACATAAACTTACTGAAAATATTAGGTAATATTGAAAATCATATTTCAACTATTCATTATGCAATATTGACACCAATTAATATTTCACAATTTAAAGAGAAATATAAAATTAACAGACTCTCTTTTTTTAACAAGATAGCAAACCCCATGACCGGGTCCTACTAAATAGCACGGTATAACACTAACGATAAAACTTAACATACTCATTCCTTATCTTGTATCCACTTGTTGCATCGAACTCTACTCCTTGTCTACTCGAACACCTTCGAACTTGAGGCATGACCACTCTTCAATGTTTTCATCAATCTACGAGTATCTATCACCCGGTATGTCTAAGATAACTCATTCCTTCTCTTGTATAATTTTAACAATACGAATCGCAAAATAATATAACAAAGAGGTGAGATCACCTATTCCAATACCAACATGGTAGCATAGAGATAACACAAACGAAGATACCATACTAGATACATCATATCATAATTACAATTATGCCATCATCATAATGTATAAAATAACAATAAACACAATAATACCATCACATTATTATCATCATCATCATCCAAGTATTCAAAACAATTGTCATAGCCAATATCCCTTAATTAATATATCATTCAGATATAAAATGCTCGATTTCATGCATGTGCACAAAGATTCGCTTTTTCAAAAACAACTCCGTGGAGGTTTTCACAATTTCGAGGAGAATGTTGTCAATTGTCACCTTAGCCCAAAGACAATCTTCCGGTTGTTGAAAAGAATCGTGTTCTTGTCGAGTATCGTCAATGCGTTGCAACGGACGGACGCATCGCCAAGTGGCAAGTGGTACTCGCCGGTTATCCGCTCCATGTCAGCCCGCTTAACGCACCCAAGATCCATAATAGATCTCACTATCAATTCTCATTCCCTCTTCAACCACAAGGGCCAAAATAGCTTATTAGCTATACTTTATACAATGCACGAATATATCAGTGCAAGTCCAACTATAAGGGCCAAATCTTTTCAAATTTCATTTGTTCAATCATATGCCTCAACGCATATTTTTTCAATGCATGTATAATGCACCAATGTCAATCACAGGCATATCTTTCCAATGCATATACAATGCACCAAATGCCAATCACAGGCAAAACATGGCATTTTCTCACACAATGTTCATACACTGGTTCAATAGTAATCATATTGTATTTACAACAGCGAAATCATGTTATCACATTTTCATAGTTATAAAACACTTTTGTCGTGTTTTCACAAAATTGCATAACATTCGTTACGTTTTCACAATTCCACAACATTTACATTTGCATTTTCAAAATACCGTAACACTTTTGTTACATTTTTAAAATTCCAAGACGCGTTATTATTACGTTTTCACAATACCGTAACACTTCTTGTTACATTTACAAAATTTCATTCGTAACATTTACATTACGTTTTTAAAATGTCGCAACTCTTCGTTGCACTTTTAAACCACGTACTAATTTTTCAACATTTTTCTCAATCGCGTAAAAATATCGTTTCTCAAATTGCATAGTATTTTTTCTTGTTTCAAAATTGCGTATCTTAAAAATCATTCTTTTAAGTCGCGTAAATCATTTTCTATCATTCTCAAAATATTTAAAACACTTTCCAAATCACACAACGATTTTCCGTCATTTTTACAATCACGTAAAAATATTCTATCACTTTTAAATCACATATTGATTTTTCAAATGATAGTTCAAATTATGTAAAATATTTAAACATAATTCACATTACGTAGAAATATTTTAACGTATTTAAAATCGCATAAAAATATTTTTCCATATCACGTAACTTAAAAATTATGTTTTTAAGATACGTAAATAATTTTTCACCACAATTTCGTTATAGAAAATATTTCTTGACCTTTAAAAATTCATTTTCAACTTTTTTCAAAATAATATAATTTTATACTTCATTTAATATATTTTCTTACTCAAGAAAATCTTTTTCCATGATTTTTACTCAAGAAATTCTTTTGAAATATAATTCACAAAATCACTTTTCCATTGATGTAAATCAATGTTTTTCCTAACGTCTCAAAACTTGAAAATAAGTTATACGTTAGTAAATTCTCAAATCACCATTATATTCTCCATTTTTCTCAAATCAATTTTAAAATCAATTTTCTTCAAAATCAATTGTAGTTAAAACATTTTCAACCCCTCTTTGTCTTTCGTTTACAACATTTTCTCAAGTGATAAAATACTCTGATTCCCTTTCCAAAATCCTTGTATTAAACCAAACTGTATTTCTACTTTGAAAATTACTTTATTTTATAAAACCAAGGCATTACAAACCTTCTAAAACGTGGACATGACTATTGAAACCATCAAATATTTTTCCTTCTAAATTGATATAGTTTTACACAAACAAAACCATTAAAAAATTTATTTTCAAAACCGCAAGACTTATGGTTATAAAATCAAACCCATTTGTTCAAATTCATTTTTATTTTCTTTGCAAATCCTTTTTCACTTTCTTTGCAAATTTTTAAAATCAACGTTTGCCCGTTTCATTCAAAACTCATGTTTAGAAAAACACTTAGGATCTTTTTACACAAAATAAATCAATGAAAATCCTTGCAAAAACTATGTTCATGTACTCTTTGAAAACAAACCCTTTGTTTATTTTCCATGCTTTTCTAATCAATCCAATTTTATTCTTCCATGAAAATATTAATTTGTAAACACCTATGTGGAGGTGTCTTGGCCGAAAATTCCATAGCCTTTAGAACCAAGAAAATTCATTTTCTCCACTTCATAATTTTCATTTAAACAAATCAATTTTCTTGTTCCTGAAAATTTTCAACATGAACCCTAATCAAGGGCATCAAAACCGTAGCTCTTCCTTGGCCATTGGGACCAAAATTAATTTTCTTTCCATCATCAAATCATGGCATACACATACATACACATCATATATATATATCAAAAGCATGCCATATTATCATCATGCATAGTATAAGCATACCATCAAAATCATAAACTCATGCAAAGTATATTATGCATAGACAATTAATCAAAGCTCATAAACACATATAAATTATTACATGACCATGGATATGAATCCTCACATGGATTCAACATCCATCAAATATAAGACCATCTCTCACCACCATGCTTGGTTGGTGAGATGGATCTCCCTCTTACCTCTTGAAGATCCTCAAAAACTCTTTGTTTTGCTTCTTTTTCCAAGTCCTTCACCACCAAGGGCTTCTCAAATACAAAACAAAATACATAGAAATTAGTATATTCAGCTTGATTAAGAGGAACCATAGATCAAACATGGTTTAGAACATAAAAAAGAGAGAATAAATGAAGTTTCCTTACACTTCACCTCAAAAACCTTAGAACTTGCTCTTGGAAAAACTCCTTGAAAATGAATGATTTAGAGAAAGTCTCCAACATGAAAGTTGCTTAGAATATCATGTAGATTCAAGATCTATGGTTGGATGAAATTAAAAGAGATTGGATGGTGGTTTTGAGTGTCTTGACCGAATGGTTTCTCTTGAAGCACAAAGATGGAATTTTTCATTTTTGATAGAAACTTGAAGCTTGGATTTGAAGCTCAAGATGAATGATTTTGGAAAAACTCATAACTAGAGATGTTCTTAGAATGATGTAAGGATTCAAGAAGTATGGTTATTTGAAATTTTTGAGTGATGGAAGGTTGGTATGGAGTGCTTGGCCGTGAGCTTAGAGTAGGGGAGAGATGGAGAGAAATTTTGATAACTTTGTTTCTTGAAAATGTTCAATGAAGACCAAGGTGATCAATAATGACTAAAGTGTTCAATTATGGTCTTCAAAGCTTCTAATTTCAGACCAAGACCGTGAGCCACTTTAAAACAAAAGAGATAGAATTGAATTGATAGCATGTTTCTCTTTTTCCAAGCAAGCATAGCCATAGGAATTAGAAAGAATAGACACCAAACATTGACTAATTTTGTATAGCTTTTTCAATTATTGTTAGAAGAATGACCAAGTATTATTTTGAATTTAATTTTGTCTTCCAAATTTGATGCATGACCGTAGCTTGCATGGAGAAAAAAAAGAAAATATTATTGCTTTAGGAAAATGATCAATAATTATGTATAATTGATCAAGACATCTAACAATGACATAAAGTTTTTCTTTAGCTCCAAAATGAAGCACAAAACCGTCCCCCCCTTCATCCTTGCTTCTTCAAAGTTGTCATCTTTTTCAAGCCATTATTTGAAGCATTTCTAGCCATTGATTAATTCAATGGTTAGGATTTAGGTAGACTTTTGATTAGAAGACTCAATCTAAGGCCATTGGATCTTTCTCCTTTAAATTCTAGCCATTAGATGTGTCTCCAAAATTAAGGGTCAAGATTGCTCCTTCAAACTTTTAATCCAAGGGTCATAATTAGTCTTTGCTACCTTTTAAGACTAAATCTTCACCATTGATTAAATCTTCATCCAATGGTTACAAATGGTCATAGTCACTTTATAAAACTAAATCTCTACCCTTGATTTAATCTCCATCTAACGGTTATAAATGATCTTATTCACTTTTAAGATCAAATCTCCACCGTTGATTAAATCATGATCAAGTCTCCATCATTAATTAAATCAATGGTGGATATGCAAACCACCAATGTTGACTTAAGCAATATAATATTTATTTTTATCTCGCTAAAACCCCACAAAAGAATATATTTTTGTATTTTTATCGCCTAGATAAATAAATACAAGACAAAACACAAGACAATAAAATTTTCTAAAAGCTGTTTCGGATTCGGGTTTAGTAAGATCCCCTGTCTCCGTCTAAACAAGACAAATTTTTCTATGCGTAAAAATTTTTCACTTTATGCGGGACCCACCTGGGCCCACGTAGCCACCTGGGCCCACATACACCCCTAGGCCCACAATGACAAATTTCATAATCTTCCACAAAAATCACAAAAATTATAAAATGCACAAATATCAAATCAAATTATGTAAAATAATTAAAAAACTAACGGTAAAAATTAAATTACGTAAAGTTTTCCCAGACCCAAAAATTATTATTTTCCGACACGGAGTAAATCACTCAAAATGATCAAATACGCCTGACGGAATAATCAAAATAATTTTACGGTACAAGTACAAAAATTACTAAATAGTAAAATTCATTGCTTGTCAAAATTATTGTTTAAGAGATACGAAAATTCAGTGTTACACCACACGTCATAAATGGCCAAATCAAATATCAATAAACCTTGGTCCCACTCATGGACCCATAACAATTCATTGTCCAAATTCTCACTTATGAAAACATCCTCAAAAACTCTTTGTTTTGCTTTTTTTCCAAGTCCTTCACCACCAAGGGCTTCTCAAATACAAAACAAAATACATAGAAATTAGTATATTAAAGCTTGATTAAGAGGAACCATGGATCAAACATGGTTTAGAACATAAAAAAGAGAGAAGAAATGAAGTTTCCTTACACTTCACCTCAAAAACCTTAGAACTTGCTCTTGGAAAAACTCCTTGAAAATGAATGATTTAGAGAAAGTCTCCAACATGAAAGTTGCTTAGAATATCATGTTGATTCAAGATCTATGGTTGGATGAAATTAAAAGAGATTGGATGGTGGTTTTGAGTGTCTTGACCGAATGGTTTCTCTTGAAGCACAAAGATGGAATTTTTCATTTTTGATAGAAACTTGAAGCTTGGATTTGAAGCTCAAGATGAATGATTTTGGAAAAACTCATAACTAGAGATGTTCTTAGAATGATGTAAGGATTCAAGAAGTATGGTTATTTGAAATTTTTGAGTGATGGAAGGTTGGTATGGAGTGCTTGGCCGTGAGCTTAGAGTAGGGGAGAGATGGAGAGAAATTTTGATAACTTTGTTTCTTGAAAATGTTCAATGAAGACCAAGGTGATCAATAATGACTAAAGTGTTCAATTATGGTCTTCAAAGCTTCTAATTTCAGACCAAGACCGTGAGCCACTTTAAAACAAAAGAGATAGAATTGAATTGATAGCATGTTTCTCTTTTTCCAAGCAAGCATAGCCATAGGAATTAGAAAGAATAGACACCAAACATTGACTAATTTTGTATAGCTTTTTCAATTATTGTTAGAAGAATGACCAAGTATTATTTGAATGTAAATTTGTCTTCCAAATTTGATGCATGACCGTAGCTTGCATGGAGAAAAAGAAAATATTTTTGCTTTAGGAAAATGATCAATAATTATGTATAATTGATCAAGACATCTAACAATGACATAAAGTTTTTCTTTAGCTCCAAAATGAAGCACAAAACCGTCCCCCCCTTCATCCTTGCTTCTTCAAAGTTGTCATCTTTTTCAAGCCATTATTTGAAGCCTTTCTAGCCATTGATTAATTCAATGGTTAGGATTTAAGTAGACTTTTGATTAGAAGACTCAATCTAGGCCATTGGATCTTTCTCCTTTAAATTCTAGCCATTAGATGTGTCTCCAAAATTAAGGGTCAAGATTGCTCCTTCAAACTTTTAATCCAAGGGTCATAATTAGTCTTTGCTACCTTTTAAGACTAAATCTTCACCATTGATTAAATCTTCATCCAATGGTTACAAATGGTCATAGTCACTTTATAAAACTAAATCTCTACCCTTGATTTAATCTCCATCTAACGGTTATAAATGATCTTATTCACTTTTAAGATCAAATCTCCACCGTTGATTAAATCAAGATCAAGTCTCCATCATTAATTAAATCAATGGTGGATATCCAAACCACCAATGTTGACTTAAGCAATATAATATTTATTTTTATCTGCTAAAACCCCACGAAAGAATATATTTACTGTATTTTTATCGCCCGATAAATAAATACAGTACAAAACACAGTACAATAAAATTTTCTAAAACTATTTTCGGATTCAGGTTTAGTAAGATCCCTTGTCTCCGTCTAAACAGTATAAATTTTTCTATGCGTAAAAAAATTTTCACTTTGCGGGACCCACACAGGCCCACGTATGGCCAGCCACACTGGGCCCACATACACCCCCTAGGCCCACAATCAGTAACAAATTTCATAATCATCCACAAAAATCACAAAAATTATAAAATGCACAAATATCAAATCAAATTATGTAAAATAATTAAAACCTAACGGTAAAAATTAAATTACATAAAGTTTTCCCCGATCCAAAAATTATTATTTTCCTGACACGGAGTAAATCACTCAAAATGATCAAATACGCTGACCGAATAATCAAAATAATTTTACAGTGCACAAAAATTACTAAACAGTAAAATTCTGTTAACTGTCAAAATTATTGTTTAAGAGATATGGAAATTCAGGGTGTTACACCACACGTCATAAATGGCCAAATCAAATATCAATAAACCTTGGTCCCACTCATGGACCCATAACAATTCATTGTCCAAATTCTCACTTACGAAAACATACATTCAAAGTTTAATATAAAATTATGCTTCAACTTCAACACTTTTCCTATTAAGCCTCTCTAGGGGAATTTTCTAGTATTTTTCACCTATTCTTTGTTACTCTAATTAAACAAGTCCTTTACTTAGTTCTAAACATAGCTCACTTAGAGTAATTATTTTAAGTTTCTCAAAACCTCACTCACACTCATGTTCTTTCTTTGGCCAAAAATCACTTTAGATTGTAGGATAAAATTTTGTTCTTTGTTCTTTCCATTTTATGAATCCTTAATCAACATCTAACCATCTAATTAATTAAGTTTCCATCTTAACACAAAATTTTACCATTGGGTACTCTATGGGGCCGTGAACTCTAAGGGGCTAGGAACCTAAAATTCTCATCATTACATTCATCATTAATCACTTAATTAGTTAGTCCCTAAATTATTACAAAGTTTTGATCTTGGACACCCCATTTATGGGTGCTTGGCCGTGAGCCTCAAACAAAGGGGCAAAGAGCCCTTGCTTTCTATACATGATTCCAACCAATCCAAATCCATCAAGATATGCAATAGCAAACTGTAACACCCTCCTCAGGGTATCACATTTCCGACTCCCAACTCATAATCTGTAAAGAAGTTCATAAAAGGTTTGAGTTATAAAAGGTGAGTTTTAAAATTTCTTATTACAGAAACATAAACTTACTTGAAATCCATAAGTATTACTGAAAATATATTTAAACTGATTAATATACAATATTGACACCAATTAATATTTAACAATTTAAAGAGAAATATAAAACTAACAGACTCTCTTTTTAACAGTAGCAAACCCCATCACGGGTCTTACTTAATAGCACGGTACAACACTAACGGTAAAACTTAACATACTTATTCTTTCTTGTATCCATCTTGATGCATCAGACATCTGTTCCTTATTCACACTGCACACTATCGAATCCTGAATGGCTAGTCCTCAATGTTGCCACCAATCTCAGAGTATTTACCACTTGTCATGTCTAAGACAACTCGTTCCATCTATTATATAATTTTTACAATACAAGCCTAACCAAATAATATAACAAAGAGGTGAGATCACCTACGCTAATACCAACATGGTAGCACAGAGATAATACAAACAGCATACCAAATAGATATATCATATCATAATTCTAATCAACATTATTTATTGTAACAAATACAATAACTAATAATTACTATCATGCCATTAACATTATTATCATCACACAATAATTACCATAATGCCATCACATTATTATCATCATCATCATCCAAGTATTTCAACAGTTCAGTTATCATAACCAATGCTCAATAATAATACATATGTTATGCATGTGCACATAGACTAAATGTTCCTACTCCATGGAGCTAATACTCAGTTCGAGAGAAGTTGATCGAAAAGATCTGTCGGTACCACATGCCTCAGACCACGTGCTATAATCCTCATTTTGATTTTGCACATCTAGCATATACACGACAGTCTTTATCAGATCTTGATTAAGAATAGTGTCTCGGTCAGGATCATCGGTATGTCGCGTCAGTCTAACCCATGGTACAAAAAAGCTGCCAACTGCCCATGTAGGCAACCCGCACCCCGATGCCCCCAAGGTCAACAAGTGACTTACATTATGCATATCGCACCCACTCAAGAGGTGTACATCTCTCCTAGGCAAATAGCCATATCCAGTCCATCGGACCTTTTCAATGCATGTTTGATGCACCAATGCCAATCATAGACAAAATTTAATATTTTCTCATATAGTGTTCATACACTAATTCATGCATATAAAATGAACCATTCTCAGTTCAAATTCACAATTTCATATTCAGGGTCCACACACTGGCCCATTCTCAGTTCAAATTTCATAATCTCATGATCAGGGTCCACACACTGGCCCAACAGTAATCATACTATATTTTCAACAACGAAATCATATTATCGCATTTTTATAGTCACAAAACACTTTCGTCGTGTTTTCACAATTGCGTAACATTTCTGTTACGTTTTCACAATTCCGTAACACTTCTGTTGCATTTTTCAATTACGTATTGATTTTTCAACGTTTTCTCAATCACGTAAAAATATTTATATGTTACTCAAATCGCATAGCGATTTTCCATCATTTTCATAATCACGTAACTTAAAAATCATTCTTTTAAGTCGCGTAAACCATTTTCCATCATTTTCAAAATATTTAAACTATTTCCAAATCGCGTAGAAATATTTCAACGTTTTTCAAATCGTGTAGCTTAAAAATCACGTTTTTAAGATACATAAAACATTTTTCACCATTTTACAATCACGTAAAATATTTCTCAATATTTCAAACATTATTTTGGACTTTCAAACAAATCAATATCATTTCCAACATCATTTTTCACATTTCTCCTTTAAGAAATTCTTTACTCAAAATAATATGACTTTTCACATTATTTTTCACATTTTCTTACTCAAGAAAATCCTCTTCACAATATATTCCACAAATTCACAATTCCATTGAATTAAATCAATGTTTCTAACTTTAAAAATTACTAACGCTCTCCAAAACCCAAAGGATGAGTTACATGTTAGAAAATATCAAATCACTATTATATTCTCCATTTTTCTAAAATAAATTCTAAAATCATTTCTCTTCAAAATAAATTGAGGTTCAAACACTTTCAACCTCTCTTTTTCATTCATATACAGAAATCCCATTTTCTCAAGTGATAAAACACTCTGATTCCCTTTCCAAATTCCTTATACTAAATCAATTATATTTCCATTTGAAAAATCACTTTGTTTCATCAAAATCAAGGCATTACAAGCCTTCTAAAACCGTGGTATATGGTTATTGAAACCATCAAATATTTTTCCTTCTAAGTCAATATGGTTTTACACAAACCAGACCATTAAAAATTCTTCATAAAAATCGTGAGCACTTGGTCTTTGAAATCAAATCATTTGTTCATTTTTCATTTTCACTTTCTTTGCAAATCCATTTTCACTTTCTTTGCAAATTCTTAAAATAATCAACTCATTGCTCTTTTCATTTAAAACTCATGATACTTAAAATATTTTTATTCAAAAATGTCCTTGAGTTCCATTAAATTCCATTCTTGTTTTTACACAAAATAAATTAATAAATATTCTTCTCAAAACCGTGAACACTACTTCTTGAAAAACAAACCCTTTGTTTATTTTCCATGCTTCTCTAATCATCCAATTTTATCATTCATGAAAATATTAATTTGTGAACACCAATTTTGAGGTGTCTTGGCCGAAATTCCTCTTGGTCTTTGGAACCAAAATTTGTTTTCTTTTTCATCATCAAATCATGGCATACATATACATAGTTCATCATAAATACCATAAGCATGCCACAATCAAAAGCAATAAATCATGCAAATCATACTAAGCAAGAACAAATAAATCAAACACATAAACACCTACAAATAATTACATGACCATGGATATGAATCCTCACATGGATTCACCATTCATCAAATATAAGACCATCTCTCACCACCATACTTGGTTGGTGAGATGGATCTCCCTCTTACCTCTTGAAGAACCTCTAAAGCTCCTTGTTTTGCTTCTTTTTCCAAGTCCTTCACTACTAAGGGCTTTTCAAATACAAAACAAAATACACATAATTAATATATATATATATATATATAGGACTTGAATAAGAAAACCATGGATTAAAATCATGGTTAGAACCTTAAAAATCAAAAGAAAAGTGAAGATTAATAAACTTCACCAATAAAGCTTCAATCTTTAGCTTGAAGAACAAGGTTGAAGATGGATGATCTAGAGAAAGTCTCCAACATGAAAGTTGCTTAGAATATCATGTAGATTCAAGATCTATGGTTGGATGAAATTAAAAGAGATTGGATGGTGATTTTGGGTGGTATGGCTGAATGGTTCCTCTTGAAGAACAAGGTTGGAGTTTTTGATTTTTGTGAAAGAAAGGCTTCTTAGACTTGGTTAAGATAAAGAATGAAGTCAAAACACTTAGTTTTCCTTCCTACCAATTTCGTGGAGCTCCATGGAAAAATCCCTAAAAATCATAAACAAATGTTAAAATCAATAACAAGTGTAGAAATAGGTAAACCATGGTTCAAGCATGGCTTAGAAAATTAAAACTTGAAGTTTGGGTGAAGAGATAAGAACTTTACCCTTTATGATAGAAACTTGAAGCTTGGATTTGAAGCTCAAGATGAATGATTTTGTGAAAACTGTGAATTCTTATGTCTTGAAGCATATCAAATAAGTTTTTGATGATAACAAAGTCAAGATGAAGACCAAGATCTAAAGAAAAGTTCAAGACCGAAAGAAGAAGACCAAGATCAAAAGAGGTATATTAGATATAGGTCTTAGAACATCAATGTGAAATGCTCTCAAGGTATCTCAATTATATTCAAATGGTTTTTCAAAGATCTTATAAATTAACTTGTTTTTCAAAGTTCATATTTTAAAGAAATGTTGATTTCAATCTTGGATTATGTTAAACATTTGTAAATCTTGTTTAGTCCAAGTTCCCCAATGATAAAAATGGCTTGGAGACTTAATTGGGCGTGAAAAATGAGTTTAAAGTATAGTATAATCAATTACCAATGTTTAGTAATCGATTACAAGCTAAACAGAAGCCTTGTAATCGATTACACTATCCATGTAATCGATTACCATGTTCCTAGAAATCCAAGAACAAGTTCAAAGGGCTATGTAATCGATTACATCAATATTGTAATCGATTACCAGCAAGTCAGAGGACATGTAATCGATTACACAGGTCATGTAATCGATTACCACAAACCCAGAAAGCCAAGAACATGTTCTAACTCTCATGTAATTGATTTAGGAATCCTGTAATCGATTACTAGCATTCTGACATGCCCAACGACTATATTTTCTTGGCATTTAATGTTGCCACAAAAGCCCCTAACGACTCTATTGTTCTAAAAACTTATAAATACTCATCTTGGGGCATCATTTGTGGCTAACCAACATTTGAGAAACATCTATCAATCACTCTAATCCGAGATTCATCATTAAATCTCTTTTGCTCTATTTTTGTATATATTTTTGAGATATTCTTGAAGAGCATTATAGGGCATCAATTTGTGTAATCTACTCTTGTGAGAGTTTCATCTTGTAAACACTTTGATTCTTTGTAAAAGGGGTGAGGTATCCCTCTAGAGAAAAGAGAGTGAGGTATCTCTCAAAGATTGTAAAGGGTAAGGCATCCCTTGTTGAAGGTGAGGTATCCTTCAAAGGTTGTAAAGGGGTGAGGTATCCTCTAGTGAAAAGGGTGAGGTATCCCTATTTTGAGGCTCCAACTCAAGGGTGAGGCATCCCAAGGAGTTGAGTGCTCTTTTGTGTAAAGGTTTTCAAGCACCCGTTCAAGCTTGAAGTTTAGTGGAAAATCTCGAGTGGTTTGTTTGAGGACTAGACGTAGGTCACAAGGGGTGGCTGAACCAGGATAAATCCTTGTGTTTGTTCTTCTTAACTCTCTCTTTACTTTGTGCTTTAATTATATTTGCTTGAGTTGAGTTCGTTATTTAGCTTTGCTTGAATACTTTCTATCTTAGCTTGTTTATTTGTAAGTGGTTCATTTGATCGCATTTATCTATTCACTTCAATTAAACAATAGCTTCAACGAAAATTTGATAAACAAGTGCTTTGTGAAAGATTTGCAAAAATATTTCATAAACTCAATTCACCCCCCTCTTGAGTTTGAGGCCACTTGGTAACAAAAACTCATAACTAGAGATGTTCTTAGAATAAGGTAAGGATTCAAGAAACTAGGTTGGATAAAATTTTTGAGTGATGGAGGGTATATTTGATGATCATGGCCGTGTGCTAGCTTGAAGGAGAAGGAGAGAAATTTTTCTAAGAGCTTTAGGTTTTTGGAAATGATCAAGAATGGCAATAATGGTCATGAAACACTTTTCTATGGTCTTAAGCCACCAAAAACCGTCCCCCCTCCATGCATTCTCTTAAGAGTGCAAAATGATCAATAATGATCCATATTGACTAAAACAACTAATAATAATATTCAAACTTTTCCTTTAGCTTCAAAACAACACAAAAACCGTCCCCCCTCCATGCATTATGCATTCATAAAGTTGTTATCTTTTCTAGCCACCATTTAGAGCAATTTAAGCCATTGATTAGATCAATGGTTAGGATTAAGGTAGACTTTTGATTAGAAGACTTAATCTAGGCCATTAGATCTTTCCTCCTTGAAATCCTAGCCATTAGATGCATCTCCAAAATGAAGGGTCAAGATTACTCCTTCTTACTTTCAATCCAAGGGTCATAATTAGTCATAGCCATTTTAGAAGACCAAATCTCCACCATTGATTAAATCCAAATCCAATGGTTATAAATGATCCATCTCCACCGTTGATTAAATCCAAATCCAAGGTCACAAATGGTCCTAGCCACTTTGTAAGACCAAATCTCCACCCTTAATTAATTCTTCATCCAATGATTATAAATATTCATAGCCATTTTATTAGACCGATTCTACACCGTTGATTAAATCGACGGTTGATATTCAAAGCTTCAAAAATTAAACTTGCTTCCTATTGGTCCGTCAAAAGTTGTCATAACCATTAATGTTGACTTAGCAGTACAATATTTATTTTTATCTGCTATAACCCCCACGAAAGAATATATTTACTGTATTTTTATCGTCCAATAATTAAATATAGTACGAAATACAGTAAAAGAAATTTTCTAAAACTGTTTCCGGATTCAAGTTTAGTAAGATCCCCTGTCTCCGTCTCAACGGTACAAATTTTTCTATGCGTAAAAAATTTTCACTTTGCCGGACCCACCTGGGCCCACGTAAAGCCACCTGGGCCCATAAACAGCCCAAAAACAATCAGAGAAATATAAAAATTTATAATCATCCACAAAAATCACAAATATTAGAAAACGTATAAAAATCAAGTTAGATTGTTAAAAATAATTAACAATCAAGAAAAATAAATACATAAAGATTTTCCCTACGAAAATTATTATTTTCTTGACACAAAGTAAATCACTCAAAATGATCAAATACGCTAACGGAATACTCAAAATAATTTTACAAGACACGTAAATCACTAAACAAAGAGAATTACATTAGCGTCAAAATTCTTGTCTAATAGATAGAAATTTGGGGTGTTACACAAACAATAAAGTCATACAAGGTAAGACTAACACAAAAATCATCAAGAATCACCAAAAACCATACAACAAAGTGAGTAGACCTCTCATGGATTCCTCACTATCAACACAAAAACATGTTCCTCACCACCATGATAGGTTGAAGAGGATGATCTCCCTCTTACCTAAAGAGACAATAAGAAAAAGGCAAGCTCCTTGTTGCTTCTTGCAATTTTCGTCCACCACCACTAACAAAACCCTAGGATATTCAAACTTGCATAATCAACAACCAAAGCTTGAAAAGAGAAGTCCTTGATCACAAGGGTGACCAAGAATCACAAAAATAGAGGAAGGAAAATAGAAAATCAAGAAGCTTACCTCAAAGCTTCAAGTTTAGGGCTTTATGGAAGAAGATGAAGATGGAAGAATCAAGTGATGGTCACAAAAAGGAAAAAGCTTCAAGGTGACGAGTAGATGCACAAAATAAGGTTGGTTAAGCAAGCAAGCATGGATGGCCAACAATGGTGTGTTTGGTCGTGGAAGTGAAGAGAGAAAATGGAGATGAGAGAAAAAATGAGAGAAAGGAAAAGTTGAGAGAGAAAGTGATAGAAACTTTTGAAAATTGAAAAGTGAATGTGTGTTTTGGTGAAAAGATGACAATTTGTGTCATCTTTTCCCTCTCATTGTCATGGGGTCTCCAAGGGAAGAAAGAGAAAAATTGGCTTCCTTGAGAAGCTTGATACCAAGCTTCCTTGAGAAGCTTTGTACACTTTTTGAAAAAATTAAGGGTGATGTCATCTTGATGATGTCATCTTGGTGATATCATTAAAGTACTCTCTAGAAAAGATGACTAATACTCTATTAAAGCTATTATCTAGTGGACAAAGATTACAGTTAACAAAGCTAGTATTTATTATCTAACGGATAATAAAATGTGCCGCGATTTTATTTATCAGATAAAATCTCAAAAAATGAAAACTTTGTAAATTGTGTCTGGCCTCAGGTTTAGTAAGATCTCCCATCATTGTTTCCACAGTCCAAGGTTTTTTGGCCTCTAGGAAAATATTTTATTTTTTCGGTTTCGCTCAGTGTGCACGTAAATCAAAAAATATATTAAAATAAATATAAATCATGAAACAAGCAATTTCCAGGGTGTTACATTATTCCCTTATGAAGGGTAGCCTGTTGATTGATTTGGCCAATGATTTATATTGGAAATGATCCTCGTACCTAGGGTTAATCTTAAATGTTGGGTAGTTTGAAGATGAGATATGCCCTCTCTACCTGGTGTGATCCTAGATGTTTGGTCGCATAAGGATGCGACATTCCCTTCCTACTAGGGTAGTGTGAGAAGGAGACATCCCCTTACTAGATTTGGTCAGGGTTACTTGGGATAGTGTTGTGTAACGAATTACTATTACATATAGGCTGAGTGCCCGGCCTAATAAGCAAACTATCATCGAGTGATTGGCATTGTGAGGATGCAACATTTCCTCATTACTAAGGTAGTGCAAGGATGCGACATTCCCTCCCTACCTTTTTTATATAGAAGGACACGAGTCCGAGGAATATGCTTAAAAAGATGATAATTAATAAGCACTAAAAGAAAGATTTATGGCATTGCTTGAGGATTTGCACATTATCATGAAATTGTCATATATATATGAATCATAGATTTGACAATGATTATTTGCAACTTAAGAAATTGTAAATATTCTAATAATAGTGAGATATAGTTTATATCTTAATACATTTATGATGATTCCTATGATTTATTGATGATGTGCTTGAAAATATTTATATTATTTGAGTATATGTTACTGATTAATGATTAAAATTGAATGTCTGCCCTTGAGAAGAGAAATGAATTATTTTGGCATTAGCCACCTTTCTATAGAATATTTTAAGAATTGTTTTGATTCCCTGAAACGGCTGGAATTGTTATGATGACATTTAAATATTAGAAATACCGAGAATTTTTAGAATTCTCATCCCTTTATCTTTTCTTTCCATGATAATTCCAGCACGTGACCCACCTATGAAGTAGAGACAAAAATGCTGATGTAGTATAGAATTATTTATTCTTTTTAAACATTGCCATGTACTTATAATTATGCAATGGTTTGTGTAACATCCTCCATAACCTATTAGCCTTAATAATTACTACAGTGGTTTATAAACACTTGTATGAGTTGCCTGTTAATTATAGTGATTTTTTGAGCAAATTTAGGCAACACAGAATGTGGAAAATAACTAATATTAGTTACGGACTTAGCATAAACTGCTTAGATGGTGGAAATAAATATGAAAAATATATTTCTAGGTTGCAAATAAATAGAATGAGTTGTGGTAAATTTTGGAGTATTAATTGAATTAGTTTGACATTTTTAATAATACAGGATGAGTGTTTAAAGGCCAAATTAAATAGGAAAGTAGCTTCAAAAATCATGAGATTTTGTATAGATTTCAACTAAGGGATGAAGATTATTCTGGGAATGATTACATGTTAAGGCAGATACCTATAAGTGTATTAGTTTAACTCCTTAAGTTTATTTTAACTTATTGAGTAGTAATAGAGCTTAAGGGCTGTCAATGATGTATATAGATAATTATTAAAAAGTGAGTATATGTAACGCCCCTTTTTCTAAATACCTGCAAAGAAGGGACGTCGTACTATAGTAAAATAAAACATGAAGCGAAATAAATGAAATTTTAAATGCGAAAAATAGTAATTGTTATTAAACTCATAGTCCCTATTCATTTTATGGCTACTTAAGTTCCTTTACAAACTATATATATATATATAATATATATATATATATATATATATATATATATATATATATATATATAAAATTGTAAAACATTACCAAGTGGCGTTGAAAGAGTTAAGTAAAATCCATCACATATAGAGATTATAAATAAGACAGTTGCAATAAGTAAAGTCTAGCAACGTAAGAAAAATCATACACAATATATATATATATGAAATAGCCTGTTTAATTATATTTCCAAAATGTACAAAAAGTAAAATATGTACCCACCCAAAGATATACAAATATTACCCAGCATGTACAGCAAAACGTCAGGCTTCCCAAAAAGATAGACGGTTAGCCATCAGTAGCTACCAATAGTATCAGCTCCTATGACTGACGAGAAGGGACCGTAGCCGGGTCCTCCTCAGGGTCCTCATCGTCCGAGGAAACTTCCATTGGAACAACAGAGCAACGGGCGGGAGCCCGAGCAGTAGACAAAAAGGAGTCCTCACGTGGGGTGTAGTACATATCAGCCCACATGTCCCTAACGGGCATGTAAAACTCTAACCAGACAAAAGCATGAAAATAAAAAATGGAGGCGTCGTAACGACCACATGCTAGGGACACCGTCAGCTCCCCATGATATACACAGCTATCCGTCTGCACGTTAATGTGCTAACAATCAGGACCTCCATGAAAGTTGATTCGTACATAGCCAAAGAAACCTCGGGGGTACGACGACATCCTCAATCAACTTCAATCGTAATCTGGCTAGAAGCCTGGAAACTCAGGAGCTTCCTTGTCTTCCTCACGAACGTCTTCTCAGAAGCACACAATCCAATAGAATGCAAAGAAATAGAGAGAATACAAAAAGAGGTGAGACACTCATTATTCATTACCCAGTGTGGCAGTAAGAAACTAAATGGCGCTGGATGCCCATATATAATATAGTTTATACATTTGATCTCCGTAATATTAAATTCACAGTAAAAGTAGAATAACAACGACTGGTAGTAAAATCATAAATGACAGATAAATAACAGTAATATTACCAGCAGTCAATATTTCAAGCATTCAACAATGATTTCAGAAATAACGGTAAACATATTCCACAGTTATAAATGCTCATGCTCAATGAGTTATGTGACTGACAATTCACAATGCAAAAGTGTGTCAAAATCCCTACTCCATGGAGATAGACATAAACATTTTCAGAGTGAATGATCAAGGAGTAATGCTAGTATATCATTAGCCTTAAAAATACAGTGTGCTTTATCTCATAAAAATGTTTACGCAATGGCTTATGCGTGGCACCTTAATAGTTGATCATGACATAGGACAACGTCTCAGACAGGATCATCAGTGTGTCGCATTGGTCTATCCCATGGCCCTAGTGGAGCTACCACTGTCTATTGTGAGACACCTACACCCCGACACCCCCAGGGTCAACAACATATGACACCTACGCTTAGTCTATTCGCACCCGCACATAGGTGTTATTCAAACTCCTAGACATACATAGCCTTTCTAACAACATCCAATGGACAACACGAATGCATGATGACACAATGTCAAATCATGTATGTTCATCAATGATGCATTCATCATAGTATATCACAATGGTATATTTACATATATACGCATACATATTTATTTCTTGATATCATCACCTCGGGATATTTTCACAGTACATAACCAACAGGTGTTTAGCCCACATAGGGGTCCACAGTAGCATAGAATCAATTTCTATGTCAATACAAATTTCTAGTGTTCATTCACTATCATGGTCCACATTATGGATTCCACTTTTTTTTTCAAAGTTTTAAGCTTTTGATTAAATGTGACAATTTTGGATTGCTTTAATCCTTCAAAACCGTGGCCTTCAAGGGTTTTCAAAGTCCAATTCTTTCACCACATTATGCATTAGTTCCTTATCATCAATCCACTTAATTTTTAGTTCATCAAAGTCAATTCATTCCCTTATTATTCAAGCCAAAACCGTGGCCATCATTAGGTCTTCAAGTCCAATGTTTAATTCCATTTTTATGCATTAGTTTCTTATTATTAGTTCACTTTATATGTTTATCTCAAATTCCTCCAAACTCACCCACTTATGTTTTTCCTCTTGATTAGAATTCTCTAAGTTACCAAGTTAAGACTTTGATTAATTATCCTTGCACATAATGGATCCCTCAATACCTTCTAATGTCCAATTCATCAATCCTTCATCCAAGTCACAAATTTTCACCATCTTTCTCCTTCATGGTTGTGAGCCTCATAAAATTAGGGGTCTATATTTTCACTTCCCCATTGGTCCTTATCCATTCAATTAACACCATTCCATTTGATTATAAGAATTTTAAGCAACAACACCCCACCAAGAGGGTGTTGGCCGTGAGCCACCTTGCACAAAGCAAGGGGCATTTGTCTCAATCCCACCATATCCAATCCATCAAAATTATTACAATATCATCAAGAACCAATTTCATCTAACAAATCAATAAAGTGATGAAAGTTTAAAGAATCAATAATAAGAAAAATAAAATCAAAGAGTAACCCATGTTAGGTTTTCTCACAAATCCTCAAACAAACAAGTTTCCAACCACCATTTTAGGTTGAATAGAGTGGTCTCCCTCTTACCAAAGAGGTGAACACGAAATGGTCTCCCAAGAAGCTCCTTGTGATTTCGGTTTTGGCTCTTCAAAACCCTAGAAAATCAATCTCAAAGAATCAATACCAAAGCTTGGAAAAGAAAGCATCCTTGACCATGGAAATGGTCTTGGAACACGAAAAGAAGAAGAGGAAGGAAGAAAGTATTGACCTTTATCTTGAAGTTTCAAGCTTTGCTCTAGAGAAAGAATGGTGAAAGTGAAAGATCTTGAAGTGGAGTATGAAAAGGAAAAGCTTTAGAATGATGAAGAGAAGCTAGAAATAGAAATGGTGAAGCAAGAAAACGAAAATGGTGAGTGGGGAGGGGCTGCCGAAATGGAGGGGAAGAGAGGAAGAGAAAGGGGTTGAGAGAAAATGGAGAAGAAGAAAGTGAAGAGAGAAAGATGAAGTTGTAAAATGAATTAGGGTTGATGTGTACAAATGAGTAGCAAAAATTGAGTCTCTTAGGCCCCCAAAATGGGCTACCAACTGAAGCCCCAAGAGAGAGTGAGAGGGAGTGTTTTGGCTTTTCCATGCAATTAGAGTGGGAAATTAGGTCATTTGAGGTCAAAGTTTTTAGAAGCTTGATTAGAATAACATTATATTTGAATTAAAATAGATTTGATATGACATAAAGCAGATTGCATTAGGATAATGTGATAGGATTTTTAATACATGCTATTATTCAATGGATAATAGTTACAGTCGACAAAAGTCAGTATTAATTTATCTGACGAATAAAATTTATTATTTTATTTGTCAAATTTTCTTGAAAAATGTGAAACCTCATAAATCGTGTCCAACCTCGGGTTTAGTAAGATCCCCCGTCGACGTTTTCACAGATCAAGGTTCTCGAAAAAATATCTTATTTCTCCGGCTTCGCTCAGTGCGCACGCAAAATGAGAAATATATTAGAATATTCGACATTTTCAGAAAAATTCTAGAAAATTCCCAAAAATCATAAATATTATAAAATGACTATTCGTCATAAAATTTTCCAACTTTCTGAGCGCTACAGTCATTTTCCCGACTCTGCCCAATGTGCGTGCAAAACGAGGAATATATTAAAATATTTTGCTTCCTCAGAAAAATCCAAAAAAATTTCAAAAAATCACAGATATTATAAAATGAATATTTATAATAAAATAAATAAATTTTGGGGTGTTACAGTATTCATAACACTTATGAAAATTAGAAAAACGTAGTAATAGAAGAATAAAACATCTTTTCATTTCATTTTCTCACACATAGAATAGTAGAGAGAAAGAAAGAAAGAATGGCAAAAAGAAAGGAAGAAGAAAGACAAGAAAGAGAAAACCATCAACAAGTAGCAAGAAGGAGGCACAAAGAATAGGAAAGAAATACCATCACCAGGGGACTTATGGTAGGGGATTTTGTACACTACCTTCCCCTCTTTCTTTTCTAGCTCCTCCAACTTTGCATGAAAGTGTTAGTTAATAAATTTCTTATGACTTTGTTATAATGTATTGGTTGTATATACATGAATGAGATTGATGATATATGGAATAATATAGATTGATTCTTACTGTTATACTTCATGGGTCTTGGAATGAATATATATCTATATGATGAGATTTTGATGATATGTTAATGGAAGGTGTAATGTCCTAGTTCAATTTACTACAATATACTCAAAAGTATATGTAACACCCGTGAAAATATGATAGACTTGTATATGGTTACAGAAGTAGCCTAATACTTGTTTATCATGTCTGTTAAGTTTTGTAACTGTCTGAGCACATTTAGGCACTTTACTATAACATAATATGTGGAATATAACTGTTTTTAGCCCCAGAAATGTCTTAAATTGCTAAGTTAGTAGAAATAAATGTAGAGACTTTATTTCTAGGTCACAAATGTGTGAACTGTGCTATAGTTAAATTTGAGATTAATCAGGATTAATTTGGTATTTTTAAGCATACTAGTTGTGTATTTTAATGTTAGATTGACTACCAGTAGATATGAAAAAAATATGAAAATGGTGAAATCAAATTTTTTATGAATCTTAGAATTTATTTTGAGTCTGTTGTAAGTTAGAGAACTAGATTTGGTGAAATCTGAGTATTCTTAACATATCAGGAGTTTTAGTACTTAGCTATAAGAAACCAATTTAGATTTCTCTTCCTCATATCCAATGACTGAAAGAGGAAAAAAAAGCAAAAGAAAGAAAAGAGAAAAAGGAGAAGGGAACCATGAAGGGAAAGAATAAGGAGAAAGAGAAAGAAAGGGAAAGAGGAAGAGAGAGCTTGGATCTTCCTTGACCCATCCTTGGCTTCATCTTCATCTTCAAGACCTTGAGGTAGGGGGAACCTTGTTTGTGACACTTTCTTTTCATCATCTTCATCTTATCCATGGGGTGGTACCATGAGGGGAATGGATTTTTAATGTTGTTCTTTGATGTTTTATGCTTGGATCTTGTTGTGGAACTTGAGAATAGCATGCTTTCAAGTTGTTTGATGCTTGATGATGAATTTTTATTACTTAAACACCTTTGTTTTCCATTGGAGATAAAAATGGGGTTTTAGGGTTTAAGTGGTTGATTAAATCGATGATTCTTGGTTTTGAGTGAAATCAAAGTGAAATAAGAGTTGCTATGTGCAGGTGGACCTTGTGGAAGGTTGGAAATCACTTAGATATGAGGTTTGAGTGATTGGAAAAGGGTTTTATTCTAATGGAACAATAGCTCCATTTTGCAAAATTTTGCAGAATTCTATGTCACAGGGTTACGCCTAGGCGTGGGATGATCAGTTATCAATTCTAGTGAGAGAGAGAACGCCATGCCTAGGGGTGGGTGTGTGGCGCCCAGGCGTGGTTTCCTGGGAGTTACAGGGATGTTGCCCTGCCACCTTCTTGCCTAGGCGTGGGTGGGTGGCACCTAGGCATGACTTCCAATTTTGGTCCAGTGTTGAATCTTGATGTTTTGAGGATTTCTAACTGTTAGGACCTTTCATGTATGCCTTTTCAAGTATGAGGAGACTTTAATAAGGGTATTTAATGAAGTGTTTATGCGATGAATGCAAATCAATTGATATGTTGATTATTATGGTATTTAGCATCATTATTGTTCCTACTTGAGATTGGATGAATGTAATCTAATTGATATGCTAATTATTGTTTCAATGCCTTTTTTTCTAGGAGAAGAAGGAATGTCACACCATAGTAATGCGAAATAAAATGCGAAAAATAAGTATACCATAAATAAAGACCCGGTTCATTTTATAAATGTATAGATTCTTTTCTAAATGACATTACACATTTTTTTCTTTTTTCTTTTCTTTTCTTTTCATTAAATTGTATTATTAACAAGTAGTGTCAAAATAATTAATTTAAAGGTTATTTTCGTATGCGAGATAATAGTTAGAACGGTCGTAGTAAAAATTGACATGAAATAAATCATACATCTATATACATATATATATATATATATATATATATATATATATATATATATATATATATATATATATATATATATATGCATCAGCTTGTTTAATTACATCATAATTTCTACAAAAAGCAAAAGATGTATCCACCCGAGATGATACAAATATACACCCATCAAATACAGCAAAACGTCAGACTTCCCAAAAAGATAACGGTTAGCCATTAGTAGCCACCTACAGTATCAGCCCCTAAGACTGACGAGAAGGGACCATAGCAGGGTCCTCCTCAGGGTCCTCCTCATCCGATGATATCGCCATCGGAGCGACCGAATTTTGGGCAGAAGCCCGAGCAGTGGAAAGGAAAGAGTCCTCTTGTGGGGTATAGCAAAGGTCATCCTACAAATCCCTAACGGGCAGGTAAAACTCTAAATGAGCAAAAGTGGTAAAGTTAAAAACTAGCGGGTTGTAGCGACCCCACGCCAAAGACACAATCAGCTTCCCGTGATAGATGCAACGGTCCATGCTCAAGTTAATATGCCAACAGTCGGGTCCTCCATAAAAGGTCATCCTAGCATACCCCAAAAATCGGCGCGGATGTGAAGACATCTCCAATCAACACTAGTCGTAACAAAATCCAGGAAACTCAGGTGCCTCATTTTCTTCCTGGCGAACGTCTTCTTAGAAATACATAATTTAAAACAAAAGTACAGATACACAAAAAAGAGGTGAGATACCCAACTTTCACTACCAAAATGGCAACAAGAAAATAGAATGGCGCTGGACGCCCATATAGCATTATAGCACATATATTCATCAACAATAAGGAATAAAATAACATCAATAATTAAATGAGCAATAAAAGAGAAATGCCAACAGAATCTTAGGCAACGAACAGTTTATTGAATCATATAATTATATTGACAGTAAGAACAAATAATTCATAGTCACAAGTACTCATGCTCAATGAAATATGTGACTGACAATGGACAGTATACAATGCATCAAGGTACCAAAAATCCTACTCCATAGAGCTAGACATAAACATTTTTGGAGAGAATGATCAAGGAGTCATGTTACTATCTCGTTAGCCTTTAAAAATAATGTGCTTCATCTCATAAAAATATTTGCACAATATGGCTTATACATGGCACCTCAATAGTTGATCGCAATATAGGACAGCGTCTCAGTCCAAATCGTCGGTGTGTTTGCATCGGTCTATCCCACGGCCCCAGTGGAGCTACCACTATCTATTGTGAGACACCTGCACCCCGATGCCCCCAAGGTCAACCACTATGACCCTACGCTTAGTCTACTCACACCCGCACAAAGGTGTTCTTCAATCTCCTAGGCATACATCGCCTTTCCAATAATGTCCAACGGACAACACACATGCATGACGACGCAATGTACATCATGTATGTTCATCAATGATACATTTATCATAAAGCATACCACTATGACATATGTTCATTTCTCAATATCAACATGTCATAATTTCGTCAAGTACATATCAACAAGTACTTAGTCTCACATATGGACTCACAATAACATAGAGCCAATTCTTAACATCAACATATATATACATATGGTTCATCAATTATCACAAGTCCATATTATGGATCCAACATTTCCAATGTCTCAAGGTTTGGTCAATTATGAGAATTTCAAGTTAAATAATCCTTAAAAATTATGACTCTCTTAAGTGTTATTACTCAATTAATCTTATTCATCTCGTTATGAAGTATATATGTCTCTAAGTCCTTAATTCCTAAAGATGCACCAAGGCATCATTTGGACCCAAATTCTCTTCTAAAACCGTGGCCTCCCCTAGGTCATTAAGGTTCCAAATTTCTTTCCACATTACGCATTAGTCACTTGATACCTAATCACTTAAATTTTATTTCACACAAAACCAATCCAATTCCTTAGAATCTAAGACCAAAACCATGGCCTCACATTAGGGTAGTAAACACCCAAACTTTTTCATTTATTAAATCTAACATTATCATTCCATATTTAATCACATAAGCTTCATTTTATTTGTATACATAATCAATTCACATCCCAAAATTCTAGTCAAAACCGTGACCTCCATAGGTGATAGGAAACCCTAAATTTTTCATTCATCAATTCCATTATTATCAAGACATTTATACAATCAAAATTTAACCTTCATCAAGGTCACATAAAGCATGCAAATAAATCAAACAAAGTAAGCATCCAAGATGGATTTTTCCATCAACAATCACACAAAGGTCTTCTTACCACCAATAATGGTTGAAGTAAGTAGATCTCCCTCTTACCTAAAGGAAGAACACGAAAATGGCCTCCTTGTTAGCTTCTTGATGGTTCGGTTTTGGGGCCTCCAAGAACCCTAGATTTTTAAACACAAAGAATCAACACCAATCTTTGAAAAAGATGGATCTTTGGTCTCCAATGAGACCATGGAACACAAAAATTAAAAAAAGAAGAAGAAAAATGGAAACTTTACCTTAAAGTTTGAAGCTTGGTCTTGGAAGACAATTGAGGAGATGATGGATTTTGAAGAAACTCTTCAAATAGAAAGTGTAGAGGATGATGAGGGGAAAGTAGAAATAGTGTTGGTGAGGTGAGAAAATGAAAAGAGATGGTCACCAATGGGCTTCAAAACCATGGGGTGAAGGAGAAGAAGAAAAGAGAAGTTGGAGAGAAATAAAGATGAACTTGAAGAGAGAGAAAGTGATAGATGAAAATGAGAGATATTTTGGTAAGGTATGATAAGTTTCGAAGCAAAAATTTTCTCCCCTTGGGCATGCATTTCCACGGCAACAAAAGAGAGAACGAAGGGGAGATTGGCTTCTCCAACGAGCCAAGGGCAACTTAGTCATTTTGTAGTCAAAGCTTCTCAAAGAAGCTTTGATTAAAATACAATATATTTGAGTTAAAGTGGATTTAATTAGACATAAAGTGGATTGCATTAGGATAATGTGATAAGATTTTTAACACATGATATTATCCAATGGACAATTGTTACAGTTAACAGAAATCAGTATTAATTGTCCGATGGATAGAAATTACATAGCGATTTATTATTCTGTCAGATAAAATTTCTCAAAAAATGTGAAACCTCGTAAATCGTGTCCACTCTCGGGTTTAGTAAGTTCCCCCATCAACGTTTCCACAGATCAAGGTTCTTGAGAAAAATATCTCATCTTCTCGGCTCTGCTCAGTTTGCATGTAAAATGAGGAATAATATTAAAATATTTCACGTTCTCAAAAAAATCCAAAAAAATTCACAAAAAATTATAATTTTTTAGGGTGTTACAATTGTAATACTTGACATCATTGTTGTTCATACTTGTGATTATGGATATAATTTAATTGGCATGCTAGTTATTGTAGTAATTGACATCATTATTTTCTATAATCATTTATGAAAAGAGGATGAGATCCTTACCTGTGGGTGATCATACATGATTGTAAGTGAAGAGGTAACATACCTTCCCTATCATAGTGATGAGTTAAGGATGGTTCATTCCCTCACACCTGGTAAAATGTCTGGAACTGGGTTCCAGTGCTTGTTCAAGAGTTGTGGAATCGGTTCCTTTGTTTTGTTCAAGGCTCATGCATGACATGACATTGCCATGAACTTGGTATCATAACATTATTCATTACATACTTAGGATCTTGCATAGACATAAACATTAGACATAATTTGGCATAGCATGACAATTGTATGGGCGGTTGCCACCATGACATTTAAACTCATGACATCGCAATTGTATGGGCAATTGTGTATTTTTTAGATGGAGATATTATTCATGTGAGTATGGTAAATACTTGAAGATTGTTTGTGATAAATGAGTTTTCATGTAAACTTATAAAATGTGAATCTATTTCGGGAAGAGAAAGGACATGGTTTTGGCCTTTGCCACCTTTCTAATTTATACATGTTTGTGACTTGAGTTTAGAAAATATGTTTTTTCCCGAAATGGTTGGAATGATTGTGATGACACGTTTTATAGATTTATCTACTGATAATGTGTGATTCTCACCCCTTGTGTGTGTTTCCATAATGATTCCAGGGAGGAAAACTTGTGGAAAGTGAAGTGCAAGCAAGAGCTTGCAGTACTTAGCTTAGTGTAGCTAGGTAGTTTCTTTTGATATTATGTACATATTGTATTTATGAGAAATACAGTTGTGGTGTAATATTTATATATTCATTCGAGGCTCATATTTTATCTATATGCATGGTTTTGTTATATTAGGAAATGTTAGTAGTAGGAAGTAGCAGGCCTGAATCTAATGATCATGGTGTTATGCTACGGTTATTAAATTCGAGATGTTACAGTATACATACGTAAATAGGATTAGGCCATTACTACTAGCTTGTAAACATAAAATCCTTAAAAAAAACATTTCGAAGATATACACGTAAATGAAAATAGAGCCTCGAAAAGAAAGTAATCGAGGAAAAGTACTAAAAAACTATCCATCATAAATACACAATTGAAATCTTTCGATTCATTACTAAAATATCAAAAAATTACATAATTTGTACATAAGTATTCAAATACAACTAGGTCTTCACAAGATATATACAACATATACAAATCGAAATAAACTCTACTCTAAATTACTTTTCCCCTTGAAATGATCTTGATTTTGATCTGTAAATGTCAAAGGAATAAATAAACAAACAACAAAGGGGTGAGAATTCAAAAATTCCCAATAGCATAACATTAGATAGAAACATTTGAAATATATACTCAATAGTAAATATGCAAGACAACATTTCGAGTAGAATTATGCATGGATGCTCATCGAAATGATAAATGTTTATGATGATGATATGTATTATGTTGATGCATATGAGATGATAAATGTTAATGTTGATGCTTATGCAATGTCATGTCCTCGACAAAAGATTTTTCTTACTCTTTTGACCTTAGTAAAGTGCTTTTCTCGCCCCGTTACTCTTAGTAGAGTGCTTTTCTTACTCCTCTATTGATTTCGACAAAGGGCTTTTCTTGCTCCTTTGACTTGGCTGAGTGCTTCTCACTCTTTAGCCATGCACTGATGATTATGATATGTTAATGACATTCTGCATTACTATTATTCAAGTAGCATCTCTAGCCTTTTTGACTGGCATATGAAATACCCCTTTTGTAACACCCCAAACTTCCTAACTAGTTGACAGTAATTTTGACAGTTAACAGAATTCTATTGCTTAGTGATTTTTGTGTATTGTAAAATTATTTTGAGTATTCCGTCAGTACATTTAATCGTTTTGTGTGATTTACTCCGTGTCAGGAAAATAATAATTTTCGAGCCAGAGAAAATCTTACGTAACTTAATTATTACTGTTAAGTCTTAATTATTTTACGTAATCTGATTTGATATTTATGAATTTTCTAATTTTTGTGATTTTGTGGGTAATTATGAAATTTTTATATTACTCTGATTATTTTAGCGTTATTTGTGGGTCGTCTGTGGGCCTAGGGGGCTGTACGTGGGCCCAGGTAGGTCCTGAAAAGTAAAAATTTTTCTGTAGCTCAAAAAATTTTGTACTATTGAGATGGAGACGGGGGATCTTACTAAACCTGAATCTAGAAACAGTTTTTGAAATTTTCTTTTATTATGTTTTGTACTGTATTTAATTATTAGGTGATAAAAATATAGTAAAAATATTATTCGAAGGGAAATGGTAGATAAAAAAATAAATATTATACTTCGTAGTCAACATTAGTGGCTTAGATATCCACCATTAATTTAATCAATGGTTGAGATTTGATCTTGATTTAATCAAAGGTGGAAATTTAGTCTTACAAAGTGGCTAGGACCATTTATGACCCTTGGATGTAAAGTTTGAAGGAGTAATCTTGACCCCTCATTTTGGAGATACATCTAATGGCTAGGATTTCAAGGAGGAAAGATCCAATGGCCTAGATTAAGTCTTCTATCTAAAGCCTAAACCTAAAACCTACATTAATCCTAACCATTGATCTAATCAATGGTTAGGAATGCCTAAAATGGAGGCTATTGAAATTAGTCCCATTTTGATGAAGCTTGAAGGAGGGGACAGTTTTTATGATAGCTTTAGGAGCTAAAGCAAAATTTGAAGACAATAATTTGTTACCTTGGTCATTATTGATCATTCTTCATCATTCATGAACTTTCCTAAAGCAAAGCTTAGCAAAAATTTTCTCTCCCTTCTCTCCAAACATAGCTCACGGCCATAACACCAAGAAACACCTTCCACGACTCTTTAATTTCAAACAACCATATTTCTTGAATCTATACCTTATTCTAAGATACTTTGTAGTTTACACCAAGTTCTAAATCTTCCATCTTCAAGGAGTTTTTCCAAGAGCAAATTCTAGGGTTTTGAGGTGAAGTGTAAGGAAAACTTCATTTCTTCTCTTCTTTTTCATGTTCTAAGCCATGTTTGATCCATGGTTCCTCTTATTCAAGCTTAATATACTAATAAACTTGTGTTTGTTTTATGTTCAAGAGACTTTTGTTGGTGGAGAACTTGTGCAAAGTGCAAAGCAAGGAGCTTTTTGAGGTTCTTCAAGAGGTAAGAGGGAGATCCATCTCACCAACCAAGTATCGTGGTGAGAGATGGTTTGGTATTTGATGGATGGTGAATCCATGTGAGGATTCATATCTATGGTTATGTAATTATTTATGTCTGTTTATGTGCTTTGATTATTTGCCTATGCTTGGTATGATTTGCATGATTTATTGCTTTGATTATGGCATGCTTGTGATATATATGTTAAATATGTATATGTATGTCATGATTTGATGATGGAAAGGAAAGGGATTTTTAGTTCCAAGGACTATGGTGAATTCAGCCAAACATCTCAAAATAGGTGTTCACAAATTAATATTTTCATGAATGGTAAAATTGGATGTTTGGAAAAGCAAGGAAAATAAACAAAAGGTTTGTTTTCAAGGAAATAGAGCTCACGGTTTTGGAGGAAAATTTTAATGATTTTGTTTGTGTAAAAAAAACAAGAATGGAACTTGGTTGTTTTAGAAGGAAAAATATAAGAATGGTTTCAATGGCCATGTCCACGGTTTTGAAGGCTTGTAATGCCTTGATTTTGATGAAACAAAGTGATTTTCAAAGTGGAAATACAATTGGGTTTAGTACAAGGAATTTGGAAAGGGAATCAGAGTGTTTTATCACTTGAAAAATGGAATTTTCGTATGTGAATGGAAAAAAGAGGTTGAAAGTGTTTGAACCTCAATTTATTTTAAAGAGGATTAATTTTTAGAATTGATTTGGAATTATAAAGAATACGTTGGTGACTTGAGATTTTCTAACATGTAATTCATCCTTTGGGTTTTGGAGAGCGTTAGTAAATTTTAAAGTTAGAAACATTGATTTAATTAAATAAAATGGTGAAATTATGAAATATATTGGGAAAAGGATTTTCTTAAGTAAGAAAATGTGAAAAATAATGTGAGGAGTCATATTATTTTAAGAAAGGTTGAAATGGAATTTTTGAAGGTTGAGAAATATTTTACGAAGTTGAAAAATGGTGAAAAATGATTTACGTAACTTCAAAATGTGATTTTTAAGCTACGCGATTTGAAAAACGTTTAAATATTCCCACGCGATTTGAAAAAAATATTGATATATTTCTACGCAATTTGGAAAGCGTTTAAATATTTTTATGCATTTGAGATATTGTTGAAAAATCGCTATGCGATTTAAAAATGATGGAATATTTTAACGTGATTGAGATATTATTGAAAAATCACTACGTGATTGAAAAATGATGAAATATTTTTATGTAATTGATGAAAACGTTAAAAAATCTAGGTGATTTTGAAAACATAACAGAAATGTTGCGCGATTGTGAAAATGCGATGAAAGTGTTGTGCGACTATGAAAACGTGATAATATGATTTTCACGATTAAATATACAGTAGGATTACTGTTGAACCAGTAGATGGACACTGTATGAGAAAATGATGAATTTTGCCTGTGATTGACATTGGTGCATTTTATATGCATGAACTAGTGTATGAACACTGTATATGAATTTTGCCTATGATTGGCATTGGTGCATTAAACAGGCATTGGAAAGGTCCGATGGACTGTATGAGGCTATTTGCCTAGGAGAGACATACACCTCTTGAGTGGGTGCGATATTTGTTGACCTTGGGGGCATCGGGGTGCGGGTTGCTTACATGGGTGGTTGGTAGCTCTTCTTACCGTAAGTGAGACCGATGCAACGCACCGATGATCCTGACCGAGACACTATTCTTAATCAAGATCTAGTAAAGACTGTCGTGTCTATGCTAGATGTGCAAGCACATATGAGAAATGTGACACGTGGTCTAAGGCATGTTGGTACAGACAGATCTTACGGATCAATTTCTCCGAACTGAGTATTAGCCCCATGGAGTAGGAAATTGAGTCTTTATGCACAGGCATGAATCTGAGCATTTATATCTGTATGATATAATAATTAAGGAATATTGGCTATGACAATTGTTTTGTTGAGGAATAATTGGATGATGATGATGATAATAATGTTAATGGCATGATGGTAATTATTATTTATTGTATCTATTATGATAAATAATGTTGATGGCATGATTGTAATTATGGTATGATATATTTGTGTGGTATGTTGTTTGTATTATCTCTGTGCTACCATATTAGTATTGGCGTAGGTGATCTCACCTCTTTGTATATTATTTTGTACTGTATTTATATTTGGTAAAGACGTTGAGCAAGGCATAGAACAAGAGGGTGAAGAAGAGCAGGTTCTTGTGAAAGAAGCGGAGTTTTGAGAGGATGACATCAAGACCTAGTTTCTTCGGTTATGTGAGACTACAGTTCCACAGTGGAGTTGGAGCATGGAGGACTAGTCCCAATGAGAGGGGACTTATATATCAAGGAAATCTGACGGTCAACATGAGCAGAGAATTTCATGGAGATCCGTTTCTTTCCATAAGTATTTATGTATATGTCAAATTTTCGCTGTCCATCAGGCAGTATTGGGATACTAGGTATTATGTCCCAACGAAAATTAGTATTGTGTCGTCTGCCCGGACACCTGCTCATGAGGGTTCTGTTCTTTAGTAAGACTTAGGCAATATGTGAGTTTTAAATTATGTTTAACTACTTTTAAGACTTGGTCTGTATATAAATAAGCCTGACAGTACTTCTGTAATGTATGATGATGTAAATTATGTGCAATGATGTATAATATTTTTATTTTTTGCTAAGTTTATTTTATCGTTATCAAAGAGGGAGAAAAGAAATTTTACAACTCGTATTTTTATCACAACACTACATTTTATGAACTTGGGGGTGATTTGATAATTAAGTAACATAAATGTGGCACCCTACGGTGGGTGTTACACCTTTGGGTTATTCTTTTAAAATAACTTTGTCTTTTACAATTATAACCAAAAGCATGCTAGTCGAATAGCTCTCGGTATATTTGATTATTATCGAAAACATGCTTATAGAATAGTTGTCTATTCATCTTTCCTGTTTCAAACATAATTGAAAACTTACTACTCGAATAACTCTTAGTATATTGAATTAGTTTCGAAATCCTGCCAATCAAATAGTGCACTTAGTCTACTCGGTTAGACTCAACTTTACCATTCTAGAATGGTCTATTTGAATAGCTGTATTAGTTTATTCCATCAAACTCGAAAACATGTTATTCTAAATTGTTATTCTAATAACTGACATTCTATTTCGATTAACATTCTAAATTGAATAACTGTCTTTCTTATTTATGTCGACCAAATAGCTCACCTAGTCTATTTCGATTAGCCTTAAAATCATGTCATTTGAATTGCTCAATTTATCAACTCAATTTATCTATGAAATCATGCAAATTCAACTAGCTGATACTTCAAAAATCCATAATTATCTGTAATATCCTATTGCCTTTTTGACCTAATTCGAAAAGGACACTATAGAAAGACATTCTAAAACATTAGAATAACAACTTTCTTATTCTTTTCATCTCTCTACCAATCCTTTTTACTACAATTATCTACTGTAAACATAGGTCATGTAGAAAAGTATTGGCAACCATAAACAACAAGCTTTGGTAGTTGTTCACATATAAATACATATCTAAGCAAAAATATGCTCTAGTATCATAAGAAAACTCTTATTACACTCAATCATGATTTTTCTTAAGTATCATGAAGAACTCGATTTTGTTCACTCTTTGTCAGATTTCACAAAACAAAGAATGATAAACATAGAAAACAAACACAACAACCCCTACCTCAATTTATTATGGATTCAAGTTCGATTTTATTGCTTGTTCTGCACTTAGTTCTTACTTCTTCTTTTGATTCAACTTTTTCTTTTCTGTTTCCTTGCTTTATTGTATGTTTTCTCTTTATGTTTCTGTTTGTTACTTTCCTTCTTGTTTCTGTTGATAACAGGTGTGTGAAAAGAGAGAAAAGAAAGATATACATGCATAAGTCAAAGACGGTTGAAGAAGAAAAGAATCAATTAATATCTCTTTGACTTTGAGGTAACTTTGAAATTATATTATCTCTTAAGATATTTTAGTGTTTTACACTAACTATAATTGTTATATGCCATTCCACTATTTTAATTCGTATTATAGCAATTCTATAACCAAATTAAAAACTAAAAGATTAGGGAAGATGTTACATTTCTCCCCTCATTTTTAAAATTTTGTCCTCTAAATTACTTACATCATGTAAAATTTTTAAAATTTTGTCCTCTAAATTCCTAGCCCTGATCATGTCATAGCACCTGATTCAGTACAATTAAAGGAGAACTTAACTTATGAGGCGTCACCTATAAGGATTAAGGATTGGAAGGTGAAGCAACTAAGAGCGAAAGATGTAACACCCCTTTGGAGGATGTCACACATAAAAGAAAATAAAAGAAAGAGAAATAAAATCTACCCAAGTTGTAAAACTTTTGCTACATACTATTACGGGTTGTAAAATAATTCCTGTCAAACAGAATATTCTTAAATAAAATATGCGGAAATCGCAAATTAAAAAAAACAAAACAGAACAACATTACTTATAATGTACATATGTTCCAAGTTATAAGTTATACAAATAATTTACAACTACAATTACAAATATTTAAACAGAAACAGTAAATAAAAATAGTAAAGGAGTTAATATATACATCCATACGTAGACGCGCCCAAAAAACATCAAGCATATTCACTCCTCTGAAGGATCACTCTCAACCTGAAAATGATCATCAGGGGATAAATATCCTGGATGCCTCGACTCTCGGCGATAACGTGATCGCGTCGTCGATACGATACTTATCTCACTAGGCTCCGTGGTCATACCACCAAAATGAAGCCTAATGGATAAGGGTAACTCTAAGTGTAGAAACACTGTCGTAGTCATGATCGGCTCTCCATCAAATCTATGGCGTAGGGTCTCCGTCATCCGTCCCGCATATGTTACCGAGTCTCTATCTCCTCTCATGTGCCATGATAAAGATGCACCGTGAAACTCCAGAGTCACGAATCCCAAAAATCTGGGCACCGCCATACCAAAACTAATCAATCCAATGGATATGGATGATCAGATAGTTCTTGATCGTAAAACAGATCGTCGGTTTGCTGATCTTCCTCCTCCTCGGGGTACAAGACCTCAAGAGGTTGTTCCTCTTCTTCTTCCTCAAACTCTTTATCGCATAAAGTAAATATACAGAAAACACATACAATAAAGAGGTAAGACAATCTAAAATCACCATAAACATGGCCAATAAGAAGACGACAAATATCATATATACAGTTTATGCAAAACAAAAAGCTATAACAGTGATAATAATGGAATAAAGTAAAGCTTAGATATCATAACGTTACATAACATCACAGATATAACACAGATAAAAAAAATACAGATAAAACAATATCACAGATAGAATAAAATAAGAAATAGACAACCATTATAATAATTACCAGGTAAAAAGATGAATAGAGAAAATGGAATAACATCCAAGATATAATCATATACACTAAGACACGATCCTACTCCATGGAGTTAAACACAAACAGATATCAGAGAGAATGACTTGCAAAATCTATTAGTACCACGGCTGCCCAACCAACTATCACGCATTTGTCACACGTTGCGTCAATAGCCTACGACAATTGGGAATCCACCATCCAGGCGTAGTATAGTTCACGGTCTCCCGTTGTGGCACTATAGGCAATGTACTACTAGACTTTACAAACCTCGATTAAATATAGTGCGTGTCGAGTCCATTAGTGTGCTTTATCGGTTTACCACGGCCCGTGGAGCTACCAACTGTCCATATATGGGATCCGTACACTAAAGTCTCCAAGTTCATTAGAACAATGAACCACACTACGTTTATCGCATCGACAACACGATGTGATTCGTCTCGTCAACCAAAACACCAAAAATTGGCATAAAGACAATACATAATTCCAAAAATATAAAATTATGAAAATACCCTCAAGATAATAATATGCCCTCAATGGCAGAAAATAGAAAGCTCATGACGGGTTCACATTTTTCGACAAAATGAAAAATCCTCAAAAGCACATGACGGGTTCACATTTTCCCGGCACGAAAAATAAATACAAGGTAACGGTCAATCGCGTAGAAATTTTATCGCGTTTTCAAAATCTCGTCGTTTTTATAATCGTTTTGAAATCGCGTAAATATATTTTTCTGTTTTCAAAATAGCGTAGAATTTTTAATACGTTTTCTCAATCGCGTAAGATTTTTAAATCATTTTCTTGACCGAATTCCTTAAAAATCTTTGTTTAAATAAACAGAAATAATAAATAATACTTTTAAACTACGTATAATATTTTCCATATATAGTATCTTGTCTTTTAGACATCTTTTCTATATTATTTGTCCATTTTTACTAAAAATTGACAATATTTTGTTTAGAAAATTATATTAATGGTTTCCTAATTTTACCATAAAAATTTGTTTATTAAATTTTTAAGCCATATAATTAATCCTTTTGAAAATTACTAACATGCTTCAAAATATAGCATGAGCTATATGTTAGAAATTTTTGAAAGTTACTGTATTTCTCCTTACAGTAAAAATCATTAGTATTAACCTTTTAAACTTAGTTCTAACCACTTTATTTTTTTAAAACTCATTGTAGAAAATTTACTTTAACTTGTGTTGCTTCTTCTTGATTGAAAATAGCTTGGAATTAATTTTAGAAATCATGAATATCTAATTTGGCATGTTGGCCGAATTTGATAAAAACTTTGCATTTGATTTCCAAATTGTTTTTCACCTTCTAAATGCAGGTTAAATCTCTTGTATTGTCTACATTGATTAAATCATTACCTTAGAAAATAATTTTAGAAATCAAAGTGTTGAAGTTAGACTTGTTGGCCAAAAATGTAAGGTTATGCCATTTGATTTCCAAATTCATTTTTCTTGAGTTAAACAACTTGAAATCTTCTTAATTCTCCTAGGTTAATTAAATCACTTATTAAGAAAATTAAGAGAACATTTTGGTTCTCCATTTTGTTAGTGGCCGTGAGCCATCATGGAGTGTTCTTTGGAACACACATGCATTTCCTTGACATGTTGTTCACATCCTATACATTATCATGCAATTCTATACTTTATCATACAATTCTAACACATGCAATATTATCAAAGCTTGTAGACATGCAACTTAAAGCTTATAGACATGCAAATTATTACAAACAACAAATAGGAAAGCTATTAACAAATACACAACCACATCAAATAAGTTACTAACAAGCACAAACATGAATCCTTATGGATTCTACAATCACAAAATCAAAACTCCATCTTCTTACCACCACCATCCATAGGTGATAAGATTTGTCTTCTTCTTACCTTAAATGAAGACAAATGGATTCTCTTTCACTCCTCCTAGTATTCGGTTTCCTCCACCAAAGTACCTAGCAACTCAAACGAAATTCTACAAGTTACTAACCATGAAAAAGAACCTAAACCATGGATAGATCATGGCTTAGAACTTTGAAAAAGAAGAGAGAAAAGAAAAACATGATATTTCACCTTCTAGGTAAAATCTTCAAGATTGATTTCCAAGCTCCAAATGAAAGATTTTGAAGAAACTTCTAGAGATGTTCTTAGGTTTGTGTTTAGGTTTAGAAAAGTTGGCTTGATAGAATTTTGGGTGGTTAGATGATCAAAGAACAAGCTTGGCCGAAAATGGTGAAGAAAAGAAACAAGAATGGTGGCTAGGGTTTTTGATGAGAGAGAAGAGAGAATTTTGCATGCAAGCAAAGTGAAGAATGATCTCCCACCTCCCTTGGCCGTAGCTCTCAAAGAGCATGCAAGGTGTGCATCTTGCTTGGCTTCATCCAAGCCCTTGGATGCATCAAAGGTTAGGATTAAAGCTTGCTTAACAAGCTTGTCTCCTATTGGTTGGTTATTGATGACTCCCCAAGCCTAGTCACCTTTGTTCATTTATTATCACTTAGTCACTAGTGAGTCGACTTGTTCGGAAAGTTCTTACTGTTAATGATGATTAATTAAGCTACTAAGTTAACTGTATTAGCTAAACGTGGGTCCCATAAAATATTTCCGGGTCCACTGTCATTTTATTATACTGACTAATAAAATAATATTATAAAATTATTTTATTTGATCAAATCTAAAAATTAAAAGATTATTTACTGTCTCATTCTGAATCGGGTTTAGTAAGATCCCCCAATTCTAAATAATAAAATAAGATTTCCCCGGCCCGGAAAAATATTATTTTCCTGCCTCGGAGCAAATCACACAAAAAGTCCATATAAAATCACAGACAGTAATATCGGACATTAAATCAAGTAGAAAACAATTAAAAACAGCAAAAACAGCAAAAACAGCACGTTCGGGACGTAATGGTCATTTTCTCATTTTTTTCCCACAACGTAGCTAATCGTCCAAAACGTTCAAATAAAATTACAGACAGTATTAATTGTCTGTATATCTTCCAGAAAAATTAAAACAGTAGCTCGGAAAAACTTTTATTTTACCGTCTCGGAACAAATTACGTAAAAAGACCAAATAAAATTTGAGCCTGTATAAACGTATTTGTATTTCATGCAGAAATCGAGAAACAGTAAAATAGGGACACAACGGTCATTTACACAAAAACTTGAAAAATAATAAACAGTACATTCGAAATATTTTCTAAAAATTGGGGCGTTACAAAAGACATCCCATTGGTAAAGGTAATCTGTAACGAGACAACCGGAGATGCGACATGGGAATTGGAGGACAAGATGAACGAGCAATACCCACAGTTATTCTAAGGTATGAAAATTTAGAGGATGAAATTTCTATTTGAAGGGGAGAGTTGTAACACCCTAAAATTTATTTATTTTATTATAAATATTCATTTTATAATATTTGTGATTTTTGAGAATTTTTCTAGATTATTCTAAGAACGCAGAATATTTTAATATTATTACTCATTTTGCGTGCAAACTGAGCGGAGCCAGGAAAATGCAATATTTTTCCTTAGAACCTTGATATGTGGAAATGTCGATGGGGTATCTTACTAAACCCAAGGCTGGACACGGTTTATGAGGTTTTACATTTTTCAAGAATTTTATCAAATAAAATAAATTGTTGTGTAAATTTTATCCGCTGGGCAATTAATATTGACTTCTGTCAACTGTAACAATTGTCCATTGGGTAATAACATGTATTAGAAATCTTACCACATTATCCTAATGTAATTCACTTTATGTCTAATCAAATCTACTTTAATTCAAATATACTCTATTTTAATCAAAACTTCTTTGAGAAGCTTTGACCACCAAATGACCAAAGTGTCCTAGGCTTGTTGGAGAAGCCATTCCCTCCCATCTCTCTCTCCTATTGCCGCGGAAATGAGCCCTTGGGGAAGCAAAAAGTTTGCTTCCCACACTTAACACAATCACATTTCACCAAATTTTCACCCATTTTATCTATCACTTTCTCTCTCTTCAAGTTTCATCTCCATTTTTCTCTAACTTCTCTCTTCTTCTTCTCCTTTCCCCCACGGTTTTGCAGCCCCACCTTGAGAGATCATTTTTATTTTCTCACTTCACCAACACAATTTCTACGTTCCTCTCATCATTCTCTACATTTCCTATTTGAAAATTTTCTTCAAAATCCATCATCTTCTTCACTCTCTCTCAAGAACAAAGTTTGAGACTTTGAGGGTAAGTCTTTGATTCTTCACTTTCTCTTCCTATTTTTCATTTCTATGGCCATATTTATGACCATGGATCTATTCTTTTTCAACCATTGGTGTTGATTCTTTGAGCTTTATTTTTTAGGATTTTTGGAGCCAAAAACTGAATCCACCAAGAGCACACCCAGGAGGTGATTTCATGTTCTTCCTTTAGGTAAGAGTGAGACTTACTCACTTCAACCATTATTGGTGGTGAGGAGACCTCTGTGTGGTTGTTGATGGAGAAATCCATATTTGAATGCTTACTTTGTTTGATGGTTTTTCATGTTTATGTGTTCTTGATTGAGATTAATGATTGAATGATTATTTTGAATGCATTAGAGATGTTGGAATGCTTGATAATGTTAGATTTATTAAATAAAAAATTTGAGGGTTTACTACCCTATTGAGAGGCCACGGTTTTGGCCATTAATTTTAAGGGTTGGAATTGATTTTGTGTAAAATAAGACTTAAGTAATTGAGTATTGAAAGATTTATGCATGAAATGAAAAAGAACTTAGAACCTTGATGACTAGGGAGGCCACGGCCTCTAGAGGAAATTTTGGAGTTCAAGTGATGCTTTGATGCATCTTTGGGGATTAAGGACTTAGATATATATATATATATATATATATATATATATATATATATATATATATATATATATATAAAATCCATAATGAGGTGGAAGAAATTGATTGAGTAATAATTCTAAAAAGAGCCACGATTTTTAAGGGTTCCTTAACCTAAAATTCTCATAATTGATCAACACTTAAGACATTGGAAGTGTTGGATCCATAATATGGAATTGTGAAAATTGTTGAACCATATGTATATATATGTGATATTGAGAATCGGTTCTATGCTATTGTGAGTCCATATGTGGGACTAAGTACTTGTTGATTTATACTTGATGAAATTATGGCATGATATTGTTAAGAATTGTCTATATGTCGTTATGATATGTCTCATGAGAAATACTTGTTGATGAATATGCATGTGATGCATTGTTTATGAGGAACATATCATTGATACACATACATGATGTAAATTGAGTTATCATGCATATGTGATGTCCGTTGGACTTTATTGAGAAAGGCGATGTATGCCTAGGAGATTGAATAACACCTTTATGTGGGTGCGAGTAGACTAAGCGTATGGTCATAGTGGTTGACCTTGGGGGTGTCGAGGTGCGAATGTCTTATAATAGACAGTGGTAGCTCCACTAGGGCCGTGAGATAGACCGATGCAAACACACCGACGATCCGGACCGAGACGCTGTCCTATATCACGATCAACTGTTGAGGTGTCATGTATAAGCCATATTGTGCAAATATTTTTATGAGATGAAGCACTTTATTTTTAAGGCTAACGAGATACTGGCATGACTCCTTGATCATTCTCTCTGAAATGTTGATGTCTAGCTCCATGGAGTAGGATTTTTGGTACCATAATGCATTGTGCACTATCCATTGTTAGTCTCATATTTTATTGAGCATAAGTACTTATGACTGTTGAATTATCTGCTTTTACCCTTGATATAATTATCTGATTCAATAAATTATTTACTGCTTGAGATTCTGTTGTTATTTCTCTTTTATCGCTTACTTGATTATTACCGTCGATAACTGTATGTGTTGTAATATTATGTGGGCGTCCAACGCCGTTCTGTTTTCTTATTGCCGTATTGGTGATGAAAGATGGGTGTCTCACCTCTTTTTTTGTATATATGTACTTCTGTTTTAAATTATGTGCTTCTGAGAAGACACTCGCGAGGAAGAAAAAGAAGAGCCTGAGTTTCTTGGCTTTTGGCCCAATTACGACTAGTGCTGATTGAAGATGTCTTCGCGTCCGTGTCGATTTTTGGGTTACGCAAGGATGACTTTTCACGGTGGTCCAAAATGCTGGCATATAAACTTGAGCACAGATTGTTGCATCTATCACGGGGAGCTCGCTGTGTCTTTAGCCTGGGGTCGCTATGACCCGCCTGTCTTTGATTTTATTGCTTTTGTCCATTTAGAGTTTTACTTGCCTGTTAGAGATTTGTGGAATGATCTTTATTATACCCCACAAGAGGACTCTTTCCTCTCCATTACTCGAGCTTCTAATCGAAATTCGGTCACTCCGATGGCAATTTCATGGGATGAGGAGGACCCTGCTACGGTCCCTTCTCGTCAGTCTTAGGGGCTAATATTGTCGGTAGCTACTGATGGCTATCCATTTATCTTTTTGGGAAGCCTGACGTTTTGCTAATTTGATGGGATGTATATTTTGTAAACATCTTGGGTGGGTAAAGCCTTTTACTTTTTGTATATTTTGATGATGTAACTAAACAGGCTTGATGCATATAATATTATATATATGTATATAATGTGGATGTATGATTTTTAATTCCATGTCGATTTCCATTGTATCTACAATTATCATTACCTCTTCAAACAATTTAAAAAAAAATAATACATACATTTATCTTAATACTCGATTAGTACATACTTGCGAATGAAAATGGCTATTTAAAGGTTAAAAATGAATTGGGTCTTTATCTATGATATACTTATTTTTTGCATTTTATTTCGCATTACTATGGTGTGACGCTTCTTTTTTCCTAGAAAAGGGCGTTTCAACAAATACAAGACAAAAAAAATTATGTTTATGCTGCATAGATGTACTTCATAGATTATATTGGATCATGCATGATCATGTACTCCATCTTGTTATATTTCATATAAGAATCATGCATATTTTTTATAGCATCTTTTGTAGGATATATCCAATAATATGTTATATGAGTTGTATTAAATTGATATTGGATTTGACTCTATTTAAATGAAAATATTCAAAGTGCTCTTTGTTGCATCCTATATAGTGCATATCTATTAGTAATTGATAAAATCTTATTTGGATATGCTTATTAAAGTCTTATATGCTTGTTAGATAAATTAGAGTTATACATTTATGAATCATGCATATGCAGATACTAAATTATGAATTTTTGACTAACTATGCTTGTTTAAGTGAGCAATACTTTGTAGGATAGTCCAAGTACTAAGAGTGAGCATTGCAACAAGAAAGCGAAAGATCACAATTATGCTAAACTCAAGAAGAATGAGAATGATAAGATGTTCCTAGCATTTGCAAGATTTGAAGAAAAGAACTTTTTGGAAGCTTTGATTACATCAAGAAGCTTAAGGACTAGAATTGGTATATTTTCCTTTTAGTTTTTCTCCTATGCAAAAATAGAGGCTTTACATGAAAAGAGCTCAAATATATTTTTGAATATTTAAAAATGGTTTTTACATGCTAAGATGCCCAACAAACATGTTTTGAAAAGCTAGTCATGGTGGTAGTTAAAAACTATGAAAAATAGTCAAGTTTGAGTTTTGAAAAGCTAACCTTTGGTTACTCTTTTAATCATAACTTTCAAAATACTTTGAGTTTTGTCCTAAAACCTGTTGCATTTGAAAATAGACTCAAATAGCTTTCCAATGAGTGGTATTTGCTTTAAACGGATAATAAATGAAGAAATGATGGTCATTCAAAGTCAATTTTCAAAACTAGAGTGCATGTAATCGATTACATAAGTCTTGTAATTGATTACAACTCTGGCAGAGGCCATGTAATCAATTACAACATCCATAAAATCAATTACCATGTGCTCAGAAGCGCTCCCAATGGCTATAAATGGCTAGTTATCATAAAAATTCATTTCTAAATACTACCAACGACTATTTTATCACTTGGGCTCTATAAATAAGTGTATGTTGAGGCATTTACATCTTTAGAAACTCTAGAACACTTGGTTTGATCCTTGAATAATCAAAATCATATTTTGAGCTCTTTATTGCAAAATCCTTCTATTCCTTTGTTCTTTAAGTTGTATATCTACTCTTGTGAGAGTTTACAATCTTTCTCTTCATCTCAAAATCATTGTAAGAGGGTGAGGTATCCCTCAAGAGAGAAAAGGGTAATCGAACAGATGGCTTAGATAAGGAGGTTCTGACACCTATGACTGGAGTTGGATGAGTGATTAAGTCAAGAAAGCTCACTCCAAAGTTTATCGAGCCGTATCAGATACTCCGTCGGGTAGGTCCGGTAGCTTATCAGATTGCATTACCACCTTTACTATCAAATCTTCACAATGTATTTCATGTCTCGCAATTGCGAAAGTACAATTCTGATCCTACTCATGTTATCAAACCATACACAGTACAACTGAAGGAAAATTTAACCTATGAAACGTTTCCAGTCAAGATTGAGGATCGAAGGACGAAGCAACTTCGAGGTAAGGAAATTTCATTGGTTAAAGTAGTTTGTGTAACATCCTGATTTTCGTTTTTTCTGCACAAATATTAATTTTCTAATTTTTGTGATTTTTGATAACTTTTCTGAATTTTTCTGAGAATAAAATATTTTAGTAAATTTTTGGGCCATCTATGGGGCCCATAGTGGGCCCGGAAACATTAAAAATTTTTATTGGCCAGAAAAATTTGTATTGTTGATATGGGGCCGAGGGATCTTACTAAACTCGAAACCTGATACAGTTACTAATTTTTCTTATACTGTGAATTTATTATTCACTGTATAATAATTACCAATTTGTGAGCCGTAATTTTATTCTGTTAGTAATAAATTTTTATAGCTTTAGCTAGGTACTAGTCATGTGATGGTCATGTGTCACTTGATAGTAGAAGTCAAATTTGGTGGCTAGTCATAAAAATTAACCAATGGTAATAAGTCAACAAAAATGACTTGTTTAAATTAATTACTAAGCTAGATGAATTAGTAAACTAACCTAAGCTTAAATGGTCACAAATTGAAACAATAATTGGTAGTATATTGCATGGACATCCACGACAATGAAGGAGTCTTTTAGGATATGCAAAAGTTAGTGAGTCACCAAATGTTGACCAAAAGCAAGACTTGGTGCCATGTGTTTGATTTTGCACCTTGATGGACATGCAATTAATTTTCCCATGCTATCACTAGCATTCCACGGAAATGAAGCTCTAGGATAGACTATCTATCTATCACAATTATATCACCTTTGTCTCCTAAGCCAATATCTTCATGTCTTCATTTTTCTACACTTAGCCAAAATTTCATTTCTCTCCATTTCTCTCCAAAGACACCATTCGGCCAACACCTAGAGACCACCCCTCCAAGCTTCTAAAATTTCATCTAACCTTATTTCCTACATTTAAACATCATTCTAGGACACTTCTATGTTGAAGACTTAAGCAAAATCCTTCATCTTCCACCATTTCTACAAGTTAGTGTTGGTGGTGAGGAGATGACCTTGTTTGTGGTGAAAAATCCATAAGGATTTATTCACTTGTATAGTTTTAAGCTTGCTTTGTTTGTGGTGATTTATGCTTGGTTTATTTTTAAAGCTTTGATTCATGCTTGTTTACTTGATTATATGTTGGTTTACTTGATTATATGCTTGATTATATGCTTATGAAAGTATGATGATATTCATGTGAAGAAGGTTATGATTATTTTGATGAGGAAATTGTATGAAGGTTCCATAGAACCTATAATGGCTAACAACCATGACAAGACCAAGACGGCAAAAATGTTTCAAAATATTTTCTTAAGTATGGATTCAGTGATTTAATGGTGAGAAATTGGATTAAGGGTTTTTAAAAGTAATTATATGGTTAAATATGATTTTTGAAGCTTAAGTGGATTTCGGCCAACAAGCCAAATTTTGATGTTTTAGAATCCAAATTTTCGTTCTAAGCATAGACTTAGATATTTAAATAACAAGAAGTTAGTTTAATGGAATTTTAGAAATAAAAAGAAAGTGGGTTAAGTGTTAAATTATAAATAATTACGTTTAAGAAATATAATTATAATTTGAGATTTTCTAACGTATATTTCATCTTTGGGTTTTGAAGAGTGTTAGAAAATTTTAAGATGTAAGGTCTAATTAAATCAAAGAAATCAAATTTTTGAAAAGAATCATAGAAAATAATACGTAAAGAATTTTTAGAAAGAAAATATTTTCAAGAAGGTCAAAGTGCATATTTTATATATAGAAAATAATACGTAAAGGATTTTTAGGAAGAAAATATTTTCAAGAAGGCCAAAATGTATAATTTATGTAAAGGATTTTATAAATAAATTTAGAATGTTAAGAAAATATTTTACGTAAGTGAAAAATGCTAGAAAACCATTATACGATTTAAAAACGCCTATTTTAAGCTACGCGATTAATTTTTACACTACGCGATTGAGAAAAAAATGATTTTAAATATTTATGTGATTTAAAAACGTTTGATGATATTTACGTAATTTAGAAAATGTTTGAAATTATTTATGCAGTTTAGAAAATGTTTGAAAATATTTACGCAATTGTGAAAACATTGAAAAATATTTACGTAATTTAAAAATGTAAGGAAAATATTACGCTGTTTCAAAAATGTGATAAAATGTTTACGCGATTGGAAATTACAGCAGTTGGTTGTCAGGCTGTTGTGGTGGGCCCCATTACGTTGAAAAGTCATACTATCAAGAAATGATGCGTATATGTGAAATAATGTAAAATAATGGAAAATTGTATGTGTTGTATCATACGTCTTGCATAGAAAATTATATGTGTTGGATCATACATCATGCATGGAAAAGCATGTCAATTAAGGCGATTAGCCTAGGAGATGGAAATTGCACCTTTGTGTGGGTGAGAATTGCATAGTTACGATCTTCAGTGATCTTGGAGACGTCGGGGTGTGGAATGTCATATGTGGCCAGTTGGTAGCACCACTGCATCGTGGTGTCCTTTGCAAACACACCGACGGTCTCGACGGAGTTACTACTTTTTTTGTGATTGGTTGAGAGTGTCTGTATCGGCCATGCTGCGCACCATGATTTGATATATTGGCATATGATTTGAGGCTAACGATATGCAGACATGTACTCCCTATCATTCTCTCCGAAATTGTGATTAGCTCCATGGAGTAGGAAATAGGTCGTTGTACACATGCATAGTGAGTCAGCATATTGATGTGATAACTATGCTTATTTGATGTTATTTATGGCGTTATAATGTATCTGTATGATATAATATTGTATCTGTATTATTTGTTATCATTTTCTATATTGCCTCATTGGTATTGATGAAAGGGGATCTCACCTCTTTGCTATGTTGTTCTGTTCATTTCTATTTTATGTTTATGTCAGTAAAGACTACGATGGCGGTAAGGAGGGATCAGCTAGGTTTCTTTAGACTACAGTTTCTTGATGGCGCTGCTGCTTGGCATGTTCATTGGGACTCTGGATATATAGAGTATTGTAGCGATATTACTCTATTTGTACGTAGGATCCGCCAGGGGGTCATTACTTCTTACTTTACGGCTGCATATGTAGAGCTCATTTTGCCTATCAGGGAGTTGTGGAACGATCTTGATGACTCCGAGATATATTTTACTCGAATTTCTATCCGTCGAAACATTCTTGGCTAGGGAATTTGTCTGTTGAGAAGGACTTTTATCTTTAGAGTTTGTGAACTTGGGCCAGGTCGAGTTTTATATGGTTTATGTAATGAAAATATTCATATTCTATAATATGTACAAGAGATATATATTATTCTATTCTTGTATCATGTGTTACTTTAATTTGGTAATTTTATGTTATCCACGAAAAAGAAATTTTGAAATTCGTATTTCAATAATATGTAAATATTTTATAATATCTAAAATATGGTGTGTCAGTTTTAATTACATTTCACGTTTAAGGTTTTTAATTATTTTCTGTTATTCCGCAAAGTAAATTTTAAAATCAATGTTTTTACAAGATTAATTCTTTTACAACTTGGGTAAATTATATTAGGATTAGTCTTATATGTGATACCTTACGGGGGGTGTTGCATTAGTTGGTATCAGAGCCCAAGTTAGAGTCTTTTGGGTTTGTGAGTAGGTTTGTCTTGTTTGTGCTGTGTGTTTCTCTGACACTGAACACAGAGATATATTGTTTGGTTTTTGAAAGGACACAATGTTGTTTGAAGTGGTTATGTTTGGTTTCACTGTGTTTTGATTTGGTTGTCTTTGAAGAAATACAATGGATCGTACTAGATGTAAGAATGTGGACGCAAGACGTGACAATGATCGTATGGTCGCAACTAGAAGTATAATGGAGAGGAAATGTAAGATTAATCGATTTCAACAAAAGCCATATATATAACCACCGGGAAAGCAACAATAACAGTAGTCTCGTGGTGGAGGTAGCAATAACAATCATTTTGGTCAGAATGCGGCACTGCCAACGAGATGTTTGAAGTGTGGAAAGGGTCATGCAACGAAGGATTGCACGATCAGAGGAATCATTTGCTTTAGATGTGAAAAACCTAGTCATTTTGTGAGGGATTGTAATCAAGTGAAGGTGGAGCCTTCAGTAAGCAATGTTCATGCTGTCAAGTCTCAAGCTGTAGGACAAGTTTATACGATGAATGGAACCGAGGCCTCTTAGTCTGATGATCTTATCAAGAGAGAATGTGTCATATCAGGTAATCTTTTAATTATACTATATGATTCAGGTGCAACTTATTTGTTTATTGCAAATGACTATGTGGATCATTTGGAATTGCCTTTGTCTTCGTTGAACTTCCAATTGATTGTTTCTACACCTACTGCCAAACTTGTTAGTACTTTTAAAGTTTACCTAAATTGTCCTGTTACTATCGAAAATTGAGTCTTTTATGTTGATTTAATTTGTTTGCCTCTTACCGATATTGATATAATCTTAGGAATGGATTGGTTATCTTCTAACCATATTCTGTTGGATTGTTCCAAAAAGACCTTAGTATTTCTTGAGGATGAGATTTCTAGATTTTTGACTGCCAATCAAGTCGAATCTTTATTAACGGATGGAGCACGAGGATACATGTTGTTATCTTCTTTGAAAGTCAAGAGTGAAAAAAATGTGAATGTTATTCCTATTGTAAACGAGTTTCCTGAAGTTTTTCCTGACGATGTACCTGGACTACCACCAGAAAGAGAGATAGAGTTTTCTATCGATCTTGTACCAGGAGCGGGTCCAATTATGATTGCACCGTATCAGATGTCACCATTTGAGTTAGTAGAGTTGAACAAGCAATTGGAGGAACTATTGAAAAAACAGTTTGTCCGACCTAGTGTTTCACCTTGGGGAGCCCCAGTGCTACTAGTCAAAAAGAAGGATGGATCTTCGCGCTTGTGTGTGGATTACCGCCAATTGAACAAGGTCACAATCAAGAACAAATATCTACTTCCAAGGATTGATGATTTGATGGACCAGATGAAAGGAGCAGCTATTTTTTCTAAGATAGATTTACGATCGAGTTATCATAAATTTGTGTCAAGGTAGAGGACATACCTAAGACAGCTTTTCGAATGCGTTAAGGTCATTATGAGTACCTTGTAATGCCGTTTGGAGTGACAAATGCTCCTGCTATATTCATGGATTACATGAATAGGATTTTTCATCCATATCTAGACAAATTTGTTGTTGTTTTTATTAATGACATTCTGATCTATTCTCAAAATCAAGAAAAGCATGCTGAACATCTCAGTATAGTTCTTCAAATTTTAAAGGAGAAGTTGTACGTAAAGTTGTCTAAATGTGAATTTTGGTTGGACGAGGTTCAATTTTTAGGTCATGTAATTTCTAAAGATGGAATTGCAGTGGATCCAGCAAAGGTGGAGACAGTTCTTCAGTGGGAAAGGCCAACTACAGTGATTGAGATCCGAAGTTTTGTTGGATTAGCTGGATATTATCGAAGATTTATTGAAGGTTTTTCCAAGATAGCCGGACCTCTTACACAACTCACCAGGAAGAACCAGGCATTTGTCTGGATAGAAAAGTGTAAGGAAAGTTTTCAAGAACTAAAGAAAAAGTTGACTACTACACCAATGTTGATTCTACTAGATCCAAACGAGTCTTTTGAAGTATATTCTAATGCTTCATATCAAGGGTTAGGATGTGTTTTAATGCAAAATAGAAAAGTAGTAACATATGCTTCGAGACAACTGAAGGTCCATAAGAGGAATTATCCAACGCATGATTTGGAATTAGCTGCAGTTGTCTTTGCATTGAAAATTTGGAGACATTTTCTATATGGAGCTACGTTCAACGTCTTTAGTGATCATAAGAGTCTGAAGTATTTGTTTGATCAGAAGGAGTTGAACATGAGGCAGAGAAGGTGGTTAAAATTTTTGAAGGATTATGATTTTCAAGTCCAATATCATCCTAGAAAAGCAAATGTTGTGGCAGATGCTTTGAGTAGAAAGATACTCAATGTTTCTGCTTTGATGATCAAAGAGGAACAATTGATAGAGCAATTCAGAGATTTGGGGTTGTCGGTAGAGTTAGTTCCTGGAAGGATGCGTTTGAATAAGGTTACTATTCTAAATGATTTACTTAAAGAAATTCGAGAAAAACAATATGATGATGAATTTTTACAAGAAGAAAGAGAAAGGTTGAAGCCTAGTGGAGTTGCAACAATTGAGGAAGGATCTGATGGGATTCTAAAGTTCAAAGGCAGAATTTGTATACCTAATGATCCTCATCTTAGAAAGACGATTCTAGATGAAGCTCATACCAGCAGATTGAGTTTACATCTAGTAATGACCAAAATATATCACGATATGAAGCAATTATTTTGGTGGCCTGGAATGAAGAAAGATGTTGCTGAACATGTGTCATCATGTCTCGTGTAATGCCCCTTTTTCTCCCTTGTATCACAATGGGTAAGAAGAAGGAACGTCGCACTATAGTGAAACAACACAAAAATCGTTACAAAAAATTTGAGCATTTTTTTTTGTTAACATAAATCCAGTTAAAACTTCCATCAATGTACTTATACACCTGCTTGTAAATATATCGCGTAATTGAGTTAAAACTTAAAAGTCTCATCTTTTATATAAAACTTCTTATCAAAAACATTAAAGAGAAATCAACAGGGAATGAAACATACAGCCATACACAATGTGGATAATTACATGTCTCATATCAGAAGCACGAGCCTGTTTAATTTACATTTCCAAAAAAAAGGATATTCAAAAAGCAAAATGTGTACCTACCCCAAAAGATACAAATATATCTACCCACAATCCAGTTATTATGTCAGGCTCCCTCAAAATAAACGGATAGCCATCAGTAGCCATCAGTAAAAAAAATGACCCTAAGACTGCCTGGAATGAGAAGGAACCGTAGACGGGTCCTCCTCAAGATCCTTGTCATCCGACGAGTCGTCCATCGGGACAACAGAGCAGCAGGCAAGAGCCCGGGCGGTAGACAAAAAGGAATCCTCACGAGGGGTATAATACATTTCACCCCACATGTCCCTCACGGGCATATAGAACGCCAGCCATACAAAAGCATGAAAATCAAAAATAGAAGCAAGCAGTAGCGTCCCCATGCCAAAGACACCGTCAATTCGCCGTGGTACACACATCGATCAGTCTGCACGTTGATATGCCAGCAATCCGGACCACCATGAAAGTTGATCCGTACATAACCAAAAAATCCACGGGGGCGAGAAACCTTGAAACTCAGTAGCTTCCTTGTTCTCCTCACGAGTGTCTTCTATAGAGCATACGATTCAACCAAGATACAAAATAGAGAAAAGTACCGAAAGAGGTGAGATTCCCAGCTTTCAGTACCAATAAGGCAGCAAGAAAATAAACGGCGTCGAACGCCCACATAAGACACAGTAAATACATATAGGTATAGTGATACATGAAAGCAATTAATGAGGATAAAACAGTAAGGAACAGTAATTAACATCATCCATAGCCAACTAGCAACATCAGCATTACCAAGCATCAAATAAATATCACAGTCATAATAGTAAATACATTATCCAATCAGGAATGCTCAATGGACCATGTGACTGACAACTCACAATGTAACAAGGGTACCAAAGTTCCTACTCCATGGAGCTAGACATAAACATTTTCGGAGTGAATGATCAAGGAGTAATGCCAGTGTATCGTTAGCCTTAAAAATATAGTGTGCTCATCACATAAAAACATTTGCGCAAAATGGCTCACACATGGCACCTCAACAGTTGATCGCGACATAGGACAGCATCTCAGGCAGGATCGTCGGTGTGTTGCATTGGTCTATCCCACGGCCCCAAGTGGAGCTACCACCTGTCTATTGTGAGACACCCACACCCCGACGCCCCTGTGGTCAACAACATATGACACCTACGCTTAGTCTATTCGCACCCGCACAAAGGTGTTATTCAAACTCCTAGGCAACATAGCCTTCTCAACAATGTCCCACGGACAATACGCATGCATGATGACACAATGTCCAATCATGTATGTTCATCAACGATGCATTTAGCATAAGCCTTTCCTCAATGGCACATAAGCAATATTCAATGTCCAACATGACATATCAACAATACATTTATTCAAAACATTGCCTCAATGGCACATCATCATCCTTATCTCATAGATCACTACATCAATAATTCTCAGCATCAACATGCATTTCTTATTACACATATACCACAATTTCCATAATCATGGATCCAAGGATTCCATATTCAAAACCATTTCTTCCCTATTGGGGTGAATGCACATTTCTATCACAATTTAGTAAAGTAAAATTCTTGAATCCAGGGTTTGTGGGTTATGTTTGAGTTACAAAGGACAAAGAACCATAATTTCAATCATTTTCAGCTCAAACATCTCATTTTTGGTCTTGGTAATCGATTACAGCACCCTTGTAATCGATTACCTGAGAAACAGAACCTCTGTAATCGATTACAATCTCATTGTAATCGATTACGTGATTCCCAGAATCACATTTCGTAACTTCAAGGCTCTGGTAATCGATTACACAACCGTGGTAATCGATTACCAATTGGACAGAACCTCCGTAATCGATTACCCACAAGTTGTAATCGATTACGTGATTCCCAGCAGCACCATTTCGTGACATCAGAGGCTTGGTAATCGATTACACTCTTCTTGTAATTGATTACAAGCTAAACAGAATCTCTGTAATCGATTACGCACCAGATGTAATCGATTACCAGATTCCCAAAATCACGATTTTGCATTTTTAAGAGCTTGGTAATCGATTACAAGCCTCGTGTAATCGATTACCACACGTAATTTTGCAGAAAAACAGAGTTCTCAGGTCCTCTAACTCAAACCAAACCATTCCTCATCATATTTAATCAATAAGGTATTCAAATACAGCTTCAAATTATACAAGAGACATCAATAAATCATACAAACTCAATAAAATACATTATCATCAAGAATAACATAAAAATGAAAGAACTTTATACATAAATACAAAAATCAATAACAATACACATACAAGACATTCCCTTACTACCAAGGTTGGTTGAAGAGGATCATCTCCCTCTTACCTATATGGAAAATAACACAATGTGCCACTCCTTCTTGTCTTAGATTTTCGTTTTCCCTCCTTCAAGAAAACCCCAATGTGAGTGATCACCACAATGTTCACTCAAACCATGAAAAATAGGTTCTTGGTCACCAAGGTGGCCAAGAGAAAACGAAAATGGCAAGGAAATGGAAGAAAGTTGAAGACTTTACCTTAAAGCTCCAAGCTTTAGCTTTAATGGTGGAAGAGAAATGGAAGAAGAAGAAGAAGAAGAACCAAGAGATAACCAATAAGGAGAGTAGTCTCTTAATAGTGGAAGGAACAAGAAAATGTGATTGGTTTGGCAAATGAGGAAGTTGGTCACCAATGTGATGGGTGTGTGTGTGTGGACGGTGGAGAGGAAGAAGAAGAGAGGAAGAGAGAATGGGTAGTTGGGTTTAAAGAAATGAGAGTAAGTATTAAGGCAATGGAGGGGTAATATTTGGGTTTCCCCCTTGTAGCTCGCCGTAGAAGAGTGAAAAAAAAGAGAGAGAAAAATGTGTTGTAAGGGAAATTGCTAGGAAGCTTCCCATAACAAGCTTGGATTAAATTTAATCTTTCTTTTGAAATTAAAACTAATAGGTGTGATACAAAAATTAGATTTTGGATAAAGTGATAATATTTTTAATACACGTTATTATTTATTGGACAATAGTTATAGTTAGTAGAAGTCAGTATTAACAAATCTGACAGATAAATTCTTCACAGTGTTTTATCATTTTATCTGTTAAGATTTCTCGAAAAATGCAAAACCTTGTAAACTGTGTCCGGCCTCGGGTTTAGTAAGATCTCCCATCGACGTTTCCATAGTTCAAGGTTCTCAGAGAAAATGTCTCATTTCTCCGGTTCCGCTCAGTACACACGTAAAACGAGAAATATATTAAAATATTCCGCACTCTCAGAAAATTCCAAGAAAATTCCAAAAAATCATAAATATTTTTAGAATGAATTCTGATAATAGAAAAGTAAATTTTGGGGTGTTACATCTCGTGTGTTAGAAAGTGAAGGTTGAACATCAAAGACCAGTGGGTATGCTGACCCCTCACTATTCCTGAATGGAAATGGGATAGTATAGCAATGGATTTTGTTACAGGTTTGCCAAAGACCAGAAAAGGATATGATTCTATATGGGTCATTGTTCATAGGCTTACGAAGTCAGCTCACTTCTTGCCAATCAATATCAGGTATTCGTTGGAAAAGTTGACCCAGGTGTACATTGGTGAAATCATAAGACTTCTTGGTGTACCCACTAGCATCATTTCTGATAGGGATCCAAGATTTACGTCAAGGTTTTGGTGAAGCCTACAGGAAGCTATGGGGACTAAAATTCATCTGAGTTTTGCTTATCATCTGCAGACGGATGGTCAAACGGAAAGGACGATATAATCACCAGAAGATCTGTTAAGAGCTTGTGTGTTAGAACAAAAAGGGAGTTAGGATGAATTTTTGCCTTTGGTAGAATTCACCTACAACAACAGTTTTCACTCAAGTATAGGGATGGCACCCTATGAAGCGCTTTATGGACGACGATGTCGAACACCTTTGTGTTGGTATCAGGATAGTGAAAGTATAACCATTGGACCTGAAATGATACAACAAACAACTGAAAAGGTGAAGATGATCCAAGAGAAAATGAAGGTGATTCAAAGTAGACAGAAAAGCTATGCTGATAAAAGAAGAAGACCTCTTGAATTTGAGGAAGGTGAGCATGTATTTTTACGAGTTACACCTACGACTGGTGTTGGAAGGGTTATAAAATCCAAAAAACTCACTCCCAAGTTTATTGGACCTTATCAAATTCTTTGTCGGATAGGTCCAGTTGCATACCAAATTGCTTTGCCACCTTTTCTTTCCAATTTGCACAATGTTTTCCATGTATCTCAATTGAGAAAGTATATTCCCGATCCAACTCATGTTATTTAGCCCGATGAGGTACAATTAAAAGAAAATTTGGCGTATGAGACACTTCCTGTTAAGATTGAAGACAGGAGGATGAAGCAGCTTAGAGGGAAAAATATTCCATTAGTAAAAGTGATCTGGAATGAAACAACGGGAGATGCTACATGGGAGCTAGAAGACAAAATAAAAGAACAATATCCTCAATTGTTCTGAGGTATGGTTAATTTCGAGGACAAAATTTTTTTAGCAGAGGAGAGTTGTAACATCACGATTTTTGTTTTTTCTGCACAAATATTAATTTTCTAATTTTTGTGATTTTTGAGAATTTTTCTGAGAATAAAAATATTTTAGTAATTTTTAGGCCATTTGTGGGGCCCACAGTGGGCTCTGAAACATTAAAAAATTTTATTGGCCAGAAAATTTTGTACTGTTGATACAGGGCCGGGGGATCTTGCTAAACCCAAAACTAGATACAGTTACTAATTTTCTTATACTGTGAATTTATTATTCACTGTATAATAATTACCAGTTTGTGAGCCGTAATTTTATTCTGTGAGTAATAAATTTTATAGCTTTAGCTAGGTACTAGTCATGTGATAGCCATGTGTCACTTGATAGTAGAAGTCAAATTTGGTGGCTAGTCATAAAAATTAACCAATGGTAATAAGTCAACAAAAATGACTTGTTTAAATTAATTACTAAGCTAGATGAATTAGTAAACAAACCTAAGCTTAAATGGTCACAAATTGAAACAATAACTGGTAGTATATTGCATGGACTTCCACGGCAATGAAGGCGACTTTTAGGACATGCAAAAGTTAGTGAGTCACCAAATGTTGACCAAAAGCAAGACTTGGTGCCATGTGTTTGATTTTGCACCTTGATGGACATGCAATTAATTTTCCCATGCTATCACTAGCATTCCACGGCAATGAAGCTCTAGGATAGACTATCTATCTATCACAATTATATCACCTTTGTCTCCTAAGCCATTATCTTCATGTCTTCATTTTTCTACACTTAGAGAAAATTTCATTTCTCTCTATTTCTCTCCAAAGACACCATTCAGCCAACACTTAGAAACCACCCCTCCAAGCTTCTAAAATTTCATCTAACCTTATTTCCTACATCTAAACATCATTCTAAGACACTTCTATGTTGAAGACTTAAGCAAAATCCTTCATCTTCCACCATTTCTACAAGTTAGTGTTCTTGAAATTTCAAGGCCAAAGTTCTTCTTCTTTGTTTCTAATTTGGTTTTTGAGTTTCTAAACCATGATTGTTCCATGGTTTCTCTTCTTCAAGCTTTATTTGTGACTTTGGTTGGTTTAAGTTTGTTAGGGTTTTCCTTTGGAGCCACACGAAATTCATAAAAAAATTAAGCAAGAAGGAGTTTTGTCTTCCTTAAGGTAAGAGGGAGATTACCCTCATCAACTATATGTTGGTGGTGAGGAGATGACCTTGTTTGTGGTGAAAAATCGATAAGGATTTATTCACTTGTATAGTTTTAAGCTTGCTTTGTTTGTGGTGATTTATGCTTGGTTTATTTTTAAAGCTTTGATTCATGCTTGTTTACTTGATTACATGTTGGTTTACTTGATTATATGCTTGATTATATGCTTATGAAAGTATGATGATATTCATGTGAAGAAGGTTATGATTATTATGATGTGGAAATTGTATGAAGGTTCCAAAGAACCTATAATGGCTCATGGCTATGACAAGACCAAGAGGGCAAAAATGTTTCAAAATATTTTCTTAAGTATGGATTGAGTGATTTAATGGTGAGAAATTGGATTAAGGGATTTTAAAAGTAATTATATGGTTAAATATGATTTTTGAAGCTTAAGTGGATTTCGGCCAATAAGCCAAATTTTGATGTTTTAGAATCCAAATTTTTGTTCTCAGTATAGACTTAGATATTTAAATAACAAGAAGTTAGTTTAATGGATTTTTAGAAATAAAAAGAAAGTGGGTTAAGTGTTAAATTATAAATAATTATGTTTGAGAAATATAATTATAATTTGAGATTTTCTAACGTATATTTCATCTTTGGGTTTTGAAGAGTGTTAGAAAATTTTAAGATGCAAGGTCTAATTAAATCAAAGAAATCAAATTTTTGAAAAGAATCATAGAAAATAATACGTAAAGAATTTTTTGAAAGAAAATATTTTCAAGAAGGTCAAAGTGCATATTTTATATATAGAAAATAATACGTAAAGGATTTTTTGGAAGAAAATATTTTCAAGAAGGCCAAAATGTATAATTTATGTAAAGGATTTTATAAATAAATTTAGAATGTTAAGAAAATATTTTACGTAAGTGAAAAATGCTAGAAAACCATTATACGATTTAAAAACGCCTATTTTAGCTACGCTGATTAATTTTTACACTACGCGATTGAGAAAAAATGATTTTTAATATTTATGTGATTTAAAAACGTTTAATGATATTTACGTAATTTAGAAAATATTTGAAATTATTTACGCAACTTAGAAAATGTTTGAAAATATTTACGCAAATGTGAAAACATTGAAAAATATTTGCATAATTTAAAAATGTAAGAAAAATGTTTCGCTGTTTCAAAAATGTGATAAAATGTTTATGCGATTGGAAATTACAGCAGTTGGTTGTCGGGCTGTTGTGGTGGGCCCCATTATGTTGAAAAGTTATACTATCAAGAAATGACGCGTATATGTGAAATATTATAAAAAATGGAAAATTGTATGTGTTGGATCATACATCTTGCATAGAAAATTGTATGTGTTGGATCATACCTCATGCATGGAAAAGCATGTCAATTAAGGCGATTGGCCTAGGAGATGGAAATTGCACCTTTGTGCGGGTGAGAATTGCGTAGTTACGATCTTCAACGATCTTGGAGACGTCGGGCTGTGGAATGTCATATGTGGCCAGTTTGTAGCACCACTGCATCATGGTATCCTTTGCAAACACACTGACGGTCTCGACGGAGTTACTACTCTTTTCGTGATTGGTTGAGAGTGTCTGTATCAGTCATGCTGCGCACCATGATTTGATATATTGGCACATGATTTGAGGCTAACGATATGCAGACATGTACTCCCTATCATTCTCTCCGAAATTGTGATAAGCTCCATGGAGTAGGAAATAGGTCGTTGTACACATGCATAGCGAGTCAGCAAATTGATGTGATAACTATGCTTATTTGATATGTTATTTATGGTGTTATAATGTATCTATATGATATAATATTGTATCTGTATTATTTGCTGTCATTTTCTATACTGCCTCATTGGTATTGATGAAAGGGAATCTCACCTCTTTGCTATGTTGTTCTGTTCATTTCTATTTTATGTTTATGTCAGTAAAGACTACGATGGCGGCAAGGAGGGATCAACTAGGTTTCTTTAAACTACAGTTTCTTGATGGCGTTGCTGCTTGGCATATTCATTGGGACTCTGGATATATAGAGTATTGTAGCGATATTACTCTATTTGTATGTAGGATCTGCCAGGGGGTCATTACTTCTTACTTTACGGCTGTATATGTACAGCTCATTTTACCTATCAGGGAGTTGTGGAACGATCTTGATGACTCCGAGGTATATTTTACTCGAATTTCTATCCGTTGAAACATTCTTGGCTAGGGAATTTGTCTGTTGAGAAGGACTTTTATCTTCAGAGTTTGTGATCTTGGGCCAGGTCGAGTTTTATATGGTTTATGTAATGAAAATATTCATATTCTATAATATGTACAAGAGATATATATTATTCTATTCTTGTATCTTGTGCTACTTTAATTTGGTAATTTTATGTTATCCACGAAAAAGAAATTTTGAAATTCGTATTGCAATAATATTTAAATATTTTATAATATCTAAAATATGGTGTGTCGCTTTAATTACGTTTCACGTTTAAGGTTTTTAATTATTTTCTGTTATTCCGCAAAGTAAATTTTAAAATCAATGTTTTTACAAGATTAATTCTTTTACAACTTGGGAAAGTTATATTAGGATTAGTCTTATATGTGATACCTTACGGGGGGTGTTGCATTAGTTGGTATCAGAGTCCAAGTTAGAGTCTTTTGGGTTTGTGAGTAGGTTTGTCTTGTTTGTGCTGTGTGTTTCTCTGACACTGAACACAGAGATATATTGTTTGGTTTTTGAAAGGACACAATGTTGTTTGAAGTGGTTATGTTTGGTTTCACTGTGTTTTGATTTGGTTGTCTTTGAAGAAAGACAATGGATCGTAGTAGACGTAAGAATGTGGACGCAAGACGTGACAATGATCGTATGGTCGCAACTAGAAGTATAATGGAGAGGAAATGTAAGATTAATCGATTTCAACAAAAGCCGCATATATGACCACCAGGAAAGCAACAACATCAGCAGTCTCGTGGTGGAGGTAGCAATAATAATCGTTTTGGTCAGAATGCGGCACAGCCAACGAGATGTTTGAAGTGTGGAAAGGGTCATGCAACGAAGGATTGTACGATCAGAGGAATCATTTGCTTTAGATGTGAAAAACCTAGTCATTTTGTGAGGGATTGTAATCAAGTGAAGGTGGAGCATTCAGTAAGCAATGTTCGTGCTGTCAAGTCTCAAGCTGTAGGACGAGTTTATATGATGAATGGAACCGAGGCCTCTTAGTCTAATGATCTTATCAAGGGAGAAGGTGTCATATCAGGTAATCTTTTAATTGTACAATATGATTCGGGTGCAACTCATTTGTTTATTGCAAATGACTGTGTGGATCATTTGGAATTGCCTGTGTCTTATTTGAACTTCCAACTGATTGTTTCTACACCTATTGCCAAACCTGTTAGTACTTCTAAAGTTTGCCTAAATTGTCCTGTTACTATAAAAAATTGAGTCTTTTCTGTTGATTTAATTTGTTTGCCTCTTACCGATATTGATATAATCTTAGGAATGGATTGGTTATCTTCTAACCATATTCTGTTGGATTGTTCCAAAAAGACCTTAGTATTTCTTGAGGATGAGATTTCTAGATTTTTGACTGCCAATCAAGTCGAATCTTTATTAAGGGAAGGAGCACGAGGATACATGTTGTTATCTTCTTTGGAAGTCAAGAGTGAAAAAGATGTGAATGCTATTCCTATTATAAACGAGTTTCCTAAAGTTTTCCCTGACAATGTATCCGGGCTACCACCAGAAAGAGAGATAGAGTTTTCTATCGATCTTATACCAGGAGCGGGTCCAATTTCGATTGCACCGTATCGGATGTCACCATCTCATAAGGTTGTCACTGCCCTCTTAATATCAAGTTTCAACCCTTTTTCAAATTTTCTGCACTTCCATTGCTCATCCGGGTGCATCTGAAAATACCTCGAAAACTTAGACAAGCTTTCGAATTTTGCAGTATATTCGCTTATGGACATCACCCCTTATCTCAAACTAAGGAATTCCATCTCCTTAGCATGACGAATACTAGCTGGGAAATACTTCCCCAGAAATTTCTGCTTAAAGAGCTGCCACATCACAACTCTTCCCGCAGCTTGTATCAATCTTTGGGCTCCTGCCCACCAGTCTTCTCCATCTCCCACTAACACAAAGGTTGCAAAAGTAAGCTTCCGTTCATCGGTACAACCCATACCTTCAAATATTTTTTCTAGTTCTTTGATGCACAGATCAACTTTCTCTGAGTCAAATTCTCCATGAAACTTTGGTGGATTATTCCTATAGAATTCTGACAAACTTTGAGTATCCTCATTTGCTCTTTGGTTTTGCTGCACAACGACATCAGCCATCCATTGCATTGTTGCTACTGCGGCAGCCGTGTTTTGGTTGTCGTCGCCAACATTTCTAATTCCTGCTCTAGTATTTACGTGTCCTCTTCCTCGTCCAGCCATTACATTTTCTCTTAGTTCAAACTAGACATCACAAAGAAAAGTTAAGGTCAATCTTCAAATAATAGTGTTTCCTTTCAAAAACTAGTCACAGAGAATTCACACAACATAAACAAGACAGGCCTAACCCAAAAGACTCTAACTTGGTCTCTGATACCAACTAATGTAACACCCACCATAGGGTATCACATTTATGTTACTTAATTACCAAATTACCCGCACGTTATAAAATATTATTTGTTAATGTAAATATGAGTTGTAAAATTTCTTAATATCAATAAGATAAACTTAGTAGAAAATAAAAATATTAAAACATCATCACAAATAATTTACATCATATATAAACAAGTCTTAGTATTGTCATACTTAAATATTTATAGACATAGTTCTCAAAAGTATTTGACATTATATAAACTAACACACTTGCCCAAGTATACTAAACAGTAGAACCCTCAGACGGGTCCTCCTTAGATTCCTCAGCAGGAAGGAATCCAACTTGACGCGAAGTCCTATGGACAGGTGTCTGCACAGACGACACTATACTAAACTCCATTGGGATGTGATACCTACCACCCCAATATGTCTAATCAATAGTGAAAATTCGACAAGTACATAAATAGTTACAGAAAAGAATGGATCTCCATGAAATATCCTGCTTATGTTGATCGTCAGATGTCCCTGATAAATTAATCCCTCCTTATTGGGACTAATCCTCCAAGTGCCAGCTCCACCATGGAATTACAGTCTCACGTATCCAAAGAAACTTGACTGGTTTGCCATCCGATCAAAACTCAGCTTCCTCAGTAGGAATCTGTTCCTCTTCACCCTCTTGTTTGGTACCTTGCTTAGCGTCTTTATCATAATATAAATACAATACAAAATAATATACCAAGAGGTGAGATTATCTGCACCAATACCAACATAGTAGCATGGAGATAGCATAACAGCACACCATACAGATATATCATACCATAACTACAATCATGCCCTCAACATTATTTATCATCACAATAGATATAATAAATAATAATTACAATCATGCTCTCAACATTATCTAATTATTCAACAGTCCATATATCACACCGACATAAATGCTCAGATTATACATGTGCAGATAGACTCAATTTCCTACTCCATGGAGCTAAACTCAGGTCAGAGAAATTGATCCGAAAGATCTATTTGTACCAACATGCCTCAGACCATGTGCCACAATTCTCATAAGTGTTTGCACATCTAGCATATACACGACCGTCTTTACTAGATCTTGATTGAGAATAGTGTCTCGGTCTGGATCATTGATGTGTTGCATCGGTCTAACCCACGGTACAGAAGAGCTACCAATTGCCCATTATGAGCAACCCGCACCTCGATACCACCAAGGTCAATAATGACTTACACTACGCATATCACACTTGCTCAAGAGGTGTATTCTCTCCTAGGCAATTAGCCTTATCCAGTCCATCGGACCTTTCCAATGCATGTATAATGCACCAAGGCCAATCACAAGTCAAAATTCATCATTTTCTCATATAGTGTCCACACACTAGTCCAACAGTAATTATACTGTATATTCAATTGTGTAATCATATTATCTCGTTTTCTCAATCGCGCAACACTTTTGTCATGTTTTCACAATCGCGCAATATTTCTGTCGCATTTTCAAATCATGTAGCCATTTTCCATCGTTTTCTAAATCGCGTAGCTTAAAAATCACGTTTTTAAGTTACGAAAAGCATTCTTCACCATTTTTCCACTATGTAAAATATTTCTCAACCTTCTAAATTTCATTTTGTCCTTTCTCAAATTCATACCACTTCTTACTTTACTTTTTCATATTTTCTTACTTTTAAAATTTCCTAACGCGCTCAAAACCCAACAAGTGAGATATACGTTAGTACATTTTAAGTTACCCACGTATTCTTTATAATTCTAAATCAATTCAAAAATTCATTTCTCTTTAAAATAAAGTTGAGGTTCAAATACTTTCAACCTCTCTTTTTCTTCCATAAATAAAATTTCTATTCTTCAAGTGACAAAACACTTTGTTTCCATTTCTAAAATCCTTATTCTCATTTTCTTTAAAATTAATTACTTTCCGTTTTTAAATCATAATTTCATACAAAATTTCCTCTTTTCAAGCCTTCAAAATCGTGAGCACTTGGTCTTTGAAACCAACACATCTTTTCTTTTTCCTTTCCTTTCTAAACATTTAATTTTACCATTCATGAAAATTTTAGTTTGAAGACACCTATTTTGAGGTGTTGAGGCCATGAGCCTCTTGGTCTTTGGAACAAAAATCATTTTCCTTGTTCACCATTATCATAGAATACATAATATATTTATATCACCTATATCACAAGCATGCCATAAACAAAGCAATAAATCATGCAAATTATACAAATCATAAACAAATAAATCAAAACACATAAACACTAAAAAATAATTACACAACCATGGATATGAATCCTTACATGGATTTGCCATCCATCAAATACAAGTTCACCTCTCACCACCATACTTCGTTGGTGAGATGAATCTCTCTCTTACCTCTTGAAGAAACCTCCAAAGCCTCTTGCTTTGCTTCTAATACAAGTCTTTTACCACCAAGTCTCTTACCATTAGATCTCTCCTTCATGAGATCCTAGCCATTAGATGTATCTCCAAAATGGATGGTCAAGATTTACTCTTCATACTTTCCATCCAAGGGTCATAAATGGTCCTTGCCACTTTGTGAGATCAATCTCCACCGTTGGTTAAATCAATGGTGGATATCCAAAGCCTTCCCCTCCAAGCTTGCTTCCTATTGGTCCTTCATAAAGTTGTCATAACCACTAATTTTGACTAACCAGTATAATATTTCTCTATTTGCTATTCCCTACAGACAATATTTATTGTATTTTTATTACGATAAATAATACAGTACATAACACAATATAAGAAAATCTCAAAAATTGTTTCTGATTTCGGGTTTAGTAACATCTCCCGTCCCCATCTCAACAGTACAAAAGTTTCTAGCTGTAAATTTTTTTTACTTTTTTGGGTCCGCCTGGGCCCACATACTGCCCTAGGCCCACAAATAGTCCAAGAATAACATTAAAATAATCAAAAAATATAAAATCTCAAAATAATCCATAAAATCATAAAAAAATTATAAAATTCATGGTGTTGGGAATTTGCGGATCAAAAGTCTCGCAGCGGAATAACAGAATTCCCTCACAGGATCCATGCAAAAAATTCATAATCCGAGTTTAAAAATTTTTTTACCTCTTGAAGCGTGATAGACACAAGCGAGGTGAATCACCAACACCGTAGTAGCGATGATGTTTCTGCGGTATCTACACGAACAGACTTGCAAAAGGAGTCACGCCTCTGTTTTCGTAGTGCTAGCTGCGAAGAGAGGAGAAGAAGACCTCACTATCTCTCACTCACTTTCTGTAGGTGCGGCTAGGGTTGTAAAGTAACCTGGTAGCAGCCCCCTTAGCAGTATTATTTATAACAAAGGCTGCCTTAAGTGAGTGTGAGCAGTAGCAAGGTAAGTGGTGCAACCCTAAACCCATCTGTCATGAGTTAGGCCCACAGTTGAATCCGAGTCCAACTTGGATTCTGATTACTCCAATTTAGTCTGTTCTAAGTGTGTGTGACCTGCAGGTTCTCAAGACGTTGGTAGTAATATTAAAATCTCATTTTAATATTATAAACAGTGAGCGGTATCTAGCAACACATCACTGCTACCCAAGTAATAAGAATGTCAGTGATTTGACATAACCTATCTGTGACCAATGTTTCCGTGTAGTTTAGTCCCTTTGTCCAGATATCCAGATTGAACACAAGGCATGGAATGTGTCACCCTTGTTTAGTTCAATCTTCAGTTTCCTGATTCCCGAGTAGACATAGTAATAACAAATAAGATCAATATCTCATATTGACTCATTTGAGCATGACCATGCATTTCGTAGTCTCACTCAATCAGGGGCCCCGAAGATATCGTTCCTGTTATGTAGGAGGGACAAATCCCATCTAGGTCACTCACATTCCTCCACATGTATTGCGGCATGTCTAATAACTAACGTTATGATCATCTTGTTACAGATGACGTTTGATGGCATTAAAACACACAACTCCTCATGTAGGAATCGTAGTGATTTCAGGTCAAAGGACCACATACACCATTATCACTATGAGAATCGCTTATGACACTCACGTAACGATCCACGTAGCGTTCTCATGGCGGGTCTGTCCAATACATCATTACTCTAATATGTATCCATGTGTAGACTTGATATCTCATATCCATGACCCGTGAGATGTGGTCATCAATCTACGCACATACTAGCCTCAATGTATTATTGTTGTCCTAATTAACAATAATACTTGACTAGGGACATTTAAGAATAGTGTTTTATCCAATAGGATCTCACGATCAAGTCATCCACTTGATGTCCTATGGTATCAAATTTACTATTCTAAGGACTTTATTATGTCTACCAAAAAGAACACAATAAATGAAATGCCTCATATAAAATAACATAATATAATGTATGTAAATACAAACAAAATGTATTGGCCACTAGGGCATACACCAACACATGGAAATCAAATCAGATTTGAAAAATTAATTAAGAATCAACAGATATAAATAAAATACGTAAGATTTTTCCTGGTCCGAAAATTATTATTTTCCTGACACGGAGAAAATCACACAAAACGATCAAATGCATTCACAGAAGAGTCAAAATAATTTTACAGTACACAGAAATCACTAAACAGTAGAATTCTATTATTACTGTCAAATAGCTAGAAAATTTGGAATGTTACAACGTACGTATTGTATTTATAAGAAATACAGTTATGTTGTATATATATATATATATATATATATATATATATATATTCATGGCTCATATTTTCAATTTAATATTGTTATGTTATATTGAAAATTGCTTAGCTGTGAAGTAGCAGGTCTGAATCTAATGACTGTGGTGATATACTATGGTTATTAAATCTAGGATGTTACAACTAAAGCTCCCTAAGGTGACACATTAGGTCTGATGAATTTCTAATCCAAAAAATTTTCTATTTGTTTCTTGAGCTTGTCAATTCTAAATACATGAACTCGGGTACTCCTTACCACAAGTATAATTTCTAGGTTCTGCATTTCAACTTTAGAATTTAAGGAGAATAGGAAGAAACAACCATGGAAGGAAGATTAGGCATAAACATCAAGGTCTTATCTGAACAATTCAAAGCAACATGGTTCATAGATAACCCATCCATACTCAGGATAATATCAATACCAATAAGAGGCAAACTGTTACCAAGTGGCATCAATACTCAAGAAGGGGGTGAATTGAGTTTGTAAATTTTTTTCTTAAATCTTTTGCAAAACACTTGATTACCAATTTTCATTGAAGCTACTGATTGATAGAGACGTATGGATAGAGAAGATTGAATACTTTCACTAACAAATGAATAAACCAAAACAGAGAATGTTCAAGCAAGCATGTAAAATGAATACACAAATGTAAAAGAGTTGAGTTTAGAAGATCAAACATAAGGTTTATCTTGGTTTAGCTACTAACCTACTTGTGACCTACGTTTAGTCCTCAAGCAATCACTTGAGATTTTCCACTATATCTTCAAGCTTCAACAAGTGCTTGCAACCATTACACAATAGAGCACTCACCACACGTTAGGATAACTCAACCTTTGTGCTTGAGCCTCAACTTCAAGGGATATCTCACCTTTTACTCAACTTGAAGGGATACCTCACGTTTTACAACTTTGAGGGATACCTCACCCTCTTTTATAGATTGATCAAAGTGTAGATGAAATGAAACTCTGTTAAGAGTGGATAATACAACTTGAAGCTCAATAGGTATATGGATTCACACTTTAAAGCTCAAAATGGAGTATATGATGAAAAGATGATGAAAGCTCGTATTAATGCTCAACCAAGGTTTTCAGATTGATTTTCTTACCTCCATAAATGCTTAATAACTTGTATTTATAACCCATTAAAGTTTAGAGTCATTGGAGAGGTTGTTGGAGCATTAATGGCTGCAAACTAGTCGTTATTTCTATTTCTGGTATAAGCTCTTATTTGAATAACAACTTTATTATTCGAATAAAGCTTCAAATAGCACGAAGGCAATTTTGCCTCTGAAATGTATTATTCGAATAACTCTTATGTTATTCAAATAACATATTCAAATCTGGTTTCTTTAAAAACGTGTTGTTTGAATAACAATGTTGTTATTCGAATAAACCAATAAAAACTAGTTTCTGCATAAATGTGTTATTCGAATAACAATGATGCTATTCAAATAAGCCATCTGCACCAAGGTTTGTTTTGAACCTTTATTCGAATAAAGCAGGACTTTATTCGAATAAAGCATGACTTTATTCGAATAAAGCATGACTTTATTCAAATAAAGCTTAACAAGATGAAATTTTTGGCATCTCTGACTTTGGTTATTTGAATTAGGAAACTCCTATTTGAATAAACCATTTGAAAATCATTTCATATAGCTTTTAAACATTGTCAATTGATTCCAAATGATCTTATAAGGTTTTAGGCACTTAGTGGTTATTTCTTTGGAAACCAAAAACCATTTTGAAGCCTTGAAAGCATGTGTGCTATTTAGTTTCTTTGAAAATCAATTTTTAGAGCATTAGTGTGAACCACTTTATACCTTTGCATAATGATTTAAGTCCCTAAACTATTCTTGAAGGTCTTGGACTTGATCTTGCAACATCTTTATGTTTGTTATTATCAAAACAAAGTCTTCATTGGTCAATAGCTAATTACACAAACAGATAAGATTTACAAAGAAAGTCTTATCTTCTACTTGTACACAACAATTTAAACAAACATGAGAGGTTGTTCTGGTTTTCATATTGGTGTAGAAATAAACAAATCATAAGGAAGGTCAGACACAAGTAAGTTTAACAACTTCACACAATCATAGGAGATAAAAGAGTGAGATGATCATGAATCATACAATACAATTAAGAGATTATCTTTAATTATGCATTTACCTTGTATTAGATCAGGAGATCGAGTTGCCACTTCTCCACTCAATTGAAAACTCTTCCCTTGGTTTATGGTTTGGGATTAGGTTTCACTCCATGTGAACAATTCTGGCATAATGTCCCATTTTCTTACAAGTGTAATACACTATCTGATCAGTCATACAAGCCTTGTTACCATGCTATTTGCCAAATTTTGTACACCTTGGTCCCCTATTTTCCGTTTGAACCCGCTTTCCTTTGTCTTGTGGGTACTTGGGCTGAGAAGCACCTCTTTAAACCTATCATTTGTCATCTTTCTCTTCTGGAAATCTTGTGGCCTTTGCTCCTGTGAAGGCTTAAAATCATAAGCCTTTACAATCCTTCACTTGTTAACCAAAGTAGGGAAGTTTATAATCTCCAAGTGCCCTTTATGTTCCTCTTAATGTTTTCCCTCAATCATGCCTCAAATTTTACACATTTTCATTCTTCATCAGGATTGTATCTAAAATAAGAAGAGAACTTAGACAATTCTTCAAATTTGGCCATATATTGGCCTACAAACATACTTTCATGTTCAAGTCTCAGAAACTCTAACTCTTTTGCATTCTGCAAATTCTTAGGAAAATTCTTATCTAAGAAGGCAGTCCTAAATACTTCCCAAATGATTTAGTTTCTTACTATCTCTAGCAGTCTTTTAACATCAGTCTAACAACTTTTTGCCTCTCCTACCAGTATATAAGAGGCAAAGGATACCATTTGTTCATTAGTACAGGCCATAACAATAAAGATTTTTTCCATCTCCCTAATCTATCCTTTAGCTTTAACTAGATTATATTCTACTCTAAAAGATGAAAGATTGACCTTCCTAAACTCAGAAAGATTATAAAAGTTTTGGTTTCTTATAATTGCTACATTATCTACTGACTATGCAGGTGGATTAGTTCCCATCCTTTCTAGTATCTTATTTGTGATGACAGCCTACTCCTTCATAGCAACAGTCATCTTTCTAAATGCTCCTGTCATGGCTAAACTATTATTTTCCTTGATAATTAACTATAGTGATTCTATTTCTTATTTCAGCCTTGTGAGGGATAATAATATTTCCAAATATAAACATACACCTAAAATACCCAATTATATATTAGTCATGTACAAGCCATACTGACATTAGTATTTCATACAATCTAATACATTAGTATCCAAGTGATACATACCAAGCCTTTATGGGCATATGTACATACAAACTGTCATGCCATAAAAGTAATACTCCTAGTATATTAGGATTACATTGAAGTATTTAGAATTAGGCAAGTCACGACTAATCTATTATCATTTCTTGATAATTAAATACACTAATTTTATTGCTAATTTGAGCCTTGTGAAGGATAATATTATCTCAAAGTATGAATGTACAACTGAAAAGTCTAATCAATATTGATATTAATAGTCCATACAATCTAGAACATTAGTGGCAAGTGATACAAACTAAGCCTTTATAGGCATTTGTACATATAATCTGTATACAAATCTCTACATAACTATGAGTACATGTCAATAGTCAAAAAGTATAGGTAAACCTGAACTACTTCATCATCCTCGTCTTTATTCCATAGGTGAGTCATGAGCTGGAATTATCATAAGAAGAAAATATAAAGGGGTGAGAATTCTAGAAATTCTCAATATATCAAATCAAACATATGTCATCACAACAACTCCAGCTACTTCAAGGAAATCAAATCAATACTTAAAATATCTTATAGAAATATCGCAAATACCAAAGTGTTTCCTTTCTTTTCTCAAGGTAGAAAATTCAATTATTATCATTAATCAATAACACATAGTATATATATATATTCAACACATCATCAATAGATCATACATTCCACCATGAATATGTCAAGAGTAATCTATAACTCACTTTCACTAGAATATTTTCATTCTTTCATTTTGCAATCATTCTTTGTCAATTACTATTGTTTAAATAGACATTATCTCTATGATGATGTGGATATGGTCATACATCATTAATTATTATCTTTCTAAACATATTCTCAAGATCATGTCCATTTATAACACTAGGTAGGAAAGGAATGTTACATCCTCACTCTATTGGTAAGCCTAGCCAAGTCTCAGATCACCCCCAGGTACGAGGATCATCTCCATTATTAGATTTAAGAACTTCCCCATGTATAAGGATCATTCTCATAGTCTATCTCTGAATATCACATTTAGGATCACCCATAGGTAAGATGTGTTAAGAATTATGGAAACAAAAGCACAGTTGAAAAAGAATTCCCTCCAAGGATCCATGTGAAAAAAAGGGGCCATGATTCATGATTTTTCGAGTTGACCTCCTAAATCTAGATGAAAAACGATCAATGCAATTCACCAGCACCACAACAATGACGGTTCCTCTACATTATCCACACGAACAAACTCACAAATGTCCAACATTTGTAATCTTGGAGTTCCACGTCTCTAGTAGTGCTAGATGTGAGTAGAAGAAAAACATGTTACTCTCTCACTCACTGTTTCTGTTAGGGTGCAGGTAGGGTTTGTGATCCCTATCCTGACAGCCCCTTAGTAGTGCTATTTATAACAGTGACTTATGCAAGTGAGAGTAGTAGCACGGCTAGCTGGACTACCTTGGACTCATATGTTATGAGTCTAGCCCATGATAAAATCCCAGTCCAACTTGGATTCTCATTGTTCCAATTCAGTCTATTCTATGTGTGTGACCCTGCAGGTTCTCATGATGTTGGCAGTAATATTAAAATCCTATTTTAATATTATAAGCAGTGAGCGGTATCTAGCAACACATCGTTGCTACCAAAGTAATGAGAATGCCAGTGATTTGACATAACATTTCCGTAATCAATGTTTTCGTGTAGTTTAGTCCCTTTGTCCAAATATCTAGATTGAACACAAGGCATGGAATGTGTCACCTTTATATAGTTCAATCTTCTATTTCCTGATACTTAAGTAGACTTAGTAACAACAAATGAGATCAATATCTCATATTGACTCATTTGAGCATGGCTATGCATTTCGTAGTCTCACTCAATTAGAAGGCCTAAAGATATTGCTCATGTTATTTAAGAGGGACAAATCCCATCTAGGTCACTTACATCCCTCTACATGATTCGCGATATATCCAATAACTAACTTTATAATCATCTTGTAACAGATGATGTTTGATGGCATCAAAATATACAACTCCTCATGTAGGAATCATAATGATTTCAGGTCCAATAACTATATACACCATTGTCACTTTGAAAATCACTTATGACACTCATGTAACAATCCATATAGCGTTCTCATGATGGGTTAGTCCAATATATCATTACTCTAATATGTACCCATGTAAAGACTTGATATCTCATATACATGACCCATGAGATGTGGCCATCAGTCTATGCACATACTAGTCTCAATGCATTATTGTTGTCCAAATTAATAATAATGCTTGACTAAGGACATTTTGTGAATGCTTATGTCATGAAGCATATCAAATGAGTTTTTGATGATAACAAAGTCAAGATGAAGACCAAGATCTAAAGATGAAGTGATAACAAAGTCAAGATGAAGACCAAGATCTAAAGATGAAGACTAAGACCAAAAGAAGAAGACCAAGATCAAAGAGGTATATTAGATATAAGTCTTAGAACATCAATGTGAAATGTTGTTAAGGTATCTCAATTATATTCAAATGGTTTTTCAAAAGATCTTATAAATCAACTTGTTTTTCAAAGTTCATATTTTTTAAAAGAAATGTTGATTTCAATCTTGGATTATGTTAAACATTTGTAAATCTTGGTTAGTCCAAGTTCCCCAATGATAAAAATGGCCTGGAGACTTAATTGGGATTGAAAAGTGAGTTTAAAGTATAGTGTAATCGATTACCAATGTTTAGTAATCGATTACAAGCTAAACAGAAGCCTTGTAATCAATTACACCATCCATGTAATCGATTACCATATGCCCAGAAAGGGAAGAACACGTTCAAAGGGCCATGTAATCGATTACATCAATATTGTAATCGATTACCATGAAGTCAGAGGGCGTGTAATCGATTACATAAGTCATATAATCAATTATCACAAGCCCAGAAAGCCAAGAACACGCTCTAACTGTCATGTAATCGATTACCAGAACCCTGTAATCGATTACCAGCATTCTGACATGCCTAACAACTATATTTTCTTGGCATTTAATGTTGCCACAAAAGCATCTAACGACTCTATTGTTCTAAAAACTTATAAATACTCTTCTTGGGGCATCATTTGTGTCTAACCAACATTTGAGAAACATCTTTCAATCACTCTAATCCGAGAATCATCATTAAATCTCTTTTGCTCTATTTTTGTATATATATTTGAGATATTCTTGAAGAGCATCATAGGGCTTCAATTTGTGTAATCTACTCTTGTGAGAGTTTCATCTTGTAAACACTTTGATTCTTTGTAAAGGGGGTGAGGTATCTCTCTAGAGAAAAGAGAGTGAGGTATCTCTCAAAGATTGTAAAGGGTGAGGAATCCCTTGTTGAAGGTGAGGTATCTTTCAAAGGTTGTAAAGGGGGTGAGGTATCCCTCTAGTGAAAAGGGTGAGGTATCCCTGTTTTGAGGCTCAAGCACAAAGGGTGAGGGATCCCAAGGTCTGGTGAGTGCTCTATTGTGTAAAGGTTTTCAAGCACCTGTTCAAGCTTGAAGTTTTAGTGGAAAATCTCAAGTGGTTTGCTTGAGGACTAGACGTAGGTCACAAAGGGTGGCTGAACCAGGATAAATCCTTGTGTTTGTTCTTCTCAACTCTATCTCTTTACTTTGTGCTTTAATTATACATGCTTGAGTTGAGTTTGATATCTTGCTTTGCTTGAATTCTTTCTATCTTGGGTTGTTTATTTGTGAGTGAAGTATTTAATCTCGTTTATCTATTCACTTCAATCATCCAATAGCTTCAATGAAAATTGTTAATCAAACGTTTTGCAAAAGATTTACGAAAATATTTTACATACTCAATTCACCCCCCCTCTTGAGTAGTGAGGCCACTTGGTAACAAGTGGTATCAAAGCTAGGCTCTTGTGTAAAGAGCTTAGCAGCTTCAAGAGAAAGTGATGGCCTCTTCAAATGGTTTTTCAGAAAGTTCTTCTCTTTATAGACCTCATTTTTTCAATGGGGATGAGATGCTTATTGGAAAGAAAGAATGAAAATAGTCCTTTTGTCCCCACACAAGTTGTAAATGGTGTAAGAATTAATACACCAAGAAGTGAATTGACGGATGATGATAAAAAGAAGGTCCAATATAATTTGAGAGCCAAAAACATCATTACCACTGCTTTGGGGTATGATGAGTTTTTTAAAGTCTCAAATTGTAAATCTGCCCAAGAAATGTGGGACACCTTACAAGTAACTCATGAGGGTACTAGTGAAGTGAAAAAATCAAGGATAAATACTCTCACTCATGAGTATTAACTTTTTAGAATGAATCATGGTGAAAGCATTCAAGAAATGCAGAAACGTTTCACACATATTACAAACCATCTTGCTTCATTGGGAAAGACTTTTCCTAATGAAGATCTTATTAACAAAGTGTTAAGATGTTTGAGTAGGGATTGGCAACCTAAAGTGACGACTATTTCGAAATCAAGAAATCTAGCAACTATGACCTTAGCCACACTTTTTGGAAAGCTACAAGAGCATGAATTGGAATTGAATAGACTCAACCAAAATGAGGAGCTTGACAAGAAAGAAAAGAAAGTAATTGCTCTCAAGGCCACCTCCTCCATGATTAATGATGATGATGATGAAGATGATGGAGATGACTTGGAGATTAATGAGGAGAATCTTAGCCTTCTAGTAAAGAAGTTTGGAAGATTCTTCAAAAAGAATGGAACTCAAAGAAGTCGTCCCTTTCCCTCAAAGAATGCCTATCACAAAGGGGAAGGAACCTCAACCACTCCTAAATGCTATGAATGTGGAGAATTGGGACACATGAAGATGAAGTGCACAATCTATCAAAGGAAAGTGGAGAAGTATGAGAAGAGGTACTCAAAGGAAAAGAAAGAAAGAAGAGCCTACATAGCTTGGGATGGTAATGACATAGATTCAACTGAGAGTTCGGACAATGAGAAAGCCAATCTATATTTCACGGCTAGAGGAGAAGAGGAAGATAAAGATGACATGGAGGTAACATCCTCAAATTTTGAATCAAATTCTTCTCCTTCCTATGATGAATTGCAAGATGCATTTGAAGAATTGCATAATGAATCTATGAGACTTGCAAAACTTATTTTATCATCCAAGAAAACAATTTCCTCTTTTGAAAACAAAATTTCTATTTTAAACAAGGAAATTTAGGAACTTAAAATTGAAAATGAAACTCTTGGACTCATTGATGCAAATTCCTCATGCATGACATGTTCTTTACTTGATAATGCATCTACATCCTTTTCTTGCTCATCATGCAAAACTTTTGAAAAGAAAATTGAAGACTTGAAAAATACTCTTTCAAAATTTACCCTTGGAAGAGATAATTTGAACATATTGCTTGGGAATAAAAAATGTGTGTTTCAAAAGGCTCGTTTAGGGTACAATCCCAAAAATCAATAAAAACTTTACAAGAATTTCTTTGTTCCCTCAAGTACATCAACAAGTCCTTGTATAAAGTGTTTTCATTGTGGCAAGAAAGGACATAGTGCATCAACTTGTAATGTGAGGAAGAATATCAATAATAAGAATGGAACTAAAATGATTTGGGTTCCTAAAGGCACTTTGCCAAAAACTAACACACAAGGACTCAAGAAAACTTGGGTACCAAAAGCCAAAAATTGAAGTGTAATGCAGGTGTGCTTGAAGGCCAAGAATGGACTTTGGAATATCAAAAATGGCTGCTACAAGCACAAGATCAGAAATTACTCCAAGTTCTCTTCCTTGTCTCCAAGAAGCTTGGACTTGCAACCTTTTGATAAGTGGAGATGTGTCTTATGCTTTAACTTGCTTTGAAGTTGTACTTTTCTAGCTTAATATCTTGACAATATCTCTATATGTAATAATATGCTAGATAAGTTCACTTCTTGTTTGAAATAGCATATTTGATATAAAACATCATTGAACTTGACATATTAGATCAATCATGCATCTAAACTCTTGCTGCACAATTTTGATGCATAATTTTCTGCATAATCTCATTTCTGCTGCATAATGAACTCATTTGCTGCATAAAATGCAACTTTTCTGCATAATGCATGATTTTACTACATAATCTGTTTTCTTGCTGCATAATCTGAAACTTGCTGCATAATATGGTGTTTTTGCTGCACAACTACCTTGATTTAATCAATTTTGAATCCAATACTGACTTGAGCGTCGGAGGTTCCCCTTTAGTTATTTTGCAGGTACTTCATCATGCCAAAGATCCTCAAAAAGCTCAAAAACTTCACCAATCCATCAAAAGGGTGTAATTCTTAGTAAAAGTGATGTTTTTGCATAAATATGGGTTTTGGATCATAGTCTAATTTGTTTCTATGCTTGCATGATGTTTGAAATTGATTTGGAATGCTTTGGAACAAAATTGAAAGGTTTAAAATCAGTCATTTACTATTTGAAATGCAAAATCTGAGTTTTAGTAAACCAGTAATCGATTACAATACCTTTGTAATCAATTACAAAGGCTCTGCGAAGTGTTCCAAGCCAAGTCAGAAAGCAGGTAATCGATTACACCTCCAATGTAATCAATTACAACATTCCCAGAGAGCATGTAATCAATTACACAAACTTTGTAATCGATTACAAGGAAAACAGAACACGTGTAATCGATTACAATAAAAGGGTAATTAATTACAAAGCCTTATTTTTCACAATCGTGCTTAATCTTGATGCTCTATTCTTTCATGATGCTTTCCTTATGCTTAATCTTTATCTAACCCCATTTGCTCTTGTATATGACTCTGAACTCTTTTGGCATAAATGATAAATACTATCTATGATTTCTTTTTCATATGCATTTGCTATTGGTATCACATATTGATGTGCTAAACTGTTTATACTCTGATATTGATCCTGCTGGGCTGAAATGATTATACAATGCTGAATGTTTATGTTGTTTTTGATAATGCTAACGGGGGAGAGATTAGTGAAATATGTTGCATGCGTACGGGGGAGCTTTTGCACTTTTACATGAAAATCATTATTTATCATATCTCATGCATACATTACAGGGGAGAATTGCGCTTTAATCTCTGATGAATAAAATGCAAATATTTCTCTCTTTTCAATGCTTATTTTGTCATCATCAAAAAGGGGGAGAATGTGAATGCTTATGTCATGAAGCATATCAAATAAGTTTTTGATGATAATAAAGTCAAGATGAAGACCAAGATCTAAAGAAGAAGACCAAGACCAAAAGAAGAAGACCAAGATCAAAGAGGTATATTAGATATAGGTCTTAGAACATCAATGTGAAATGCTCTCAAGGTATCTCAATTATATTCAAATGGTTTTTCAAAAGATCTTATAAATCAACTTGTTTTTCAAAGTTCATATTTTTTAAAAGAAATGTTGATTTCAATCTTGGATTATGTTAAACATTTGTAAATCTTGGTTAGTCCAAGTTCCCCAATGATAAAAATGGCCTGGAGACTTAATTGGGATTGAAAAGTGAGTTTAAAGTATAGTGTAATCGATTACCAATGTTTAGTAATCGATTACAAGCTAAACAGAAGCCTTGTAATCAATTACACCATCCATGTAATCGATTACCATAGGCCCAGAAAGGGAAGAACACATTCAAAGGGTCATGTAGTCGATTACATCAATATTGTAATCGATTACCATGAAGTCAGAGGGCGTGTAATCGATTACATAAGTCATATAATCGATTATCACAAGCCCAGAAAGCCAAGAACACGTTCTAACTGTCATGTAATCGATTACCAGAACCCTGTAATCGATTACCAGCATTCTGACATACCCAACAGCTATATTTTCTTGGCATTTAATGTTGCCACAAAAGCCTCTAACGGCTCTATTGTTCTAAAAACTTATAAATACTCTTCTTGGGGCATCATTTGTGGCTAACCAACATTTGAGAAACATCTTTCAATCACTCTAATTCGAGAATCATCATTAAATCTCTTTTGCTCTGTTTTTGTATATATATTTGAGATATTCTTGAAGAGCATCATAGGGCTTCAATTTGTGTAATCTACTCTTGTGAGAGTTTCATCTTGTAAACACTTTGATTCTTTGTAAAGGGGGTGAGGTATCCCTCTAGAGAAAAGAGAGTGAGGTATCTCTCAAAGATTGTAAAGGGTGAGGTATCCCTTGTTGAAGGTGAGGTATCCTTCAAAGGTTGTAAAGGGGGTGAGGTATCCCTCTAGTGAAAAGGGTGAGGTATCCCTGTTTTGAGGCTCAAGCACAAAGGGTGAGGGATTCCAAGGTGTGGTAAGTGCTCTATTGTGTAAAGGTTTTCAAGCACCAATTCAAGCTTGAAGTTTTAGTGGAAAATCTCGAGTGGTTTGCTTGAGGACTGGACGTAGGTCACAAGGGGTGGCTGAACCAGGATAAATCCTTGTGTTTGTTCTTCTCAACTCTATCTCTTTACTTTGTGCTTTAATTATATATGCTTGAGTTGAGTTTGATATCTTGCTTTGCTTTAATTCTTTCTATCTTGGGTTGTTTATTTGTGAGTGAAGTATTTAATCTCGTTTATCTATTCACTTTAATCATCCAATAGCTTCAACGAAAATTGTTAATCAAACGTTTTGTAAAAGATTTACGAAAATATTTTACATACTCAATTCACCCCCCTCTTGAGTATTGAGGCCACTTGGTAACACATTTAAGAATAGTGTTCTGATTCTATCCAATAGGATCTCATGATCAAGTCATTCACTTGATCTCCTATGACATTAAACTTACTATTCTACAGACTTTATTATGTTTATTATAAATGACACAATAAAAGAAATGATTCATGTATTAAATAAATAGCATAATACAATGTAAGCAAGTATGGTCAAAATAAATTGGCCTCTAGGACATACACCAACACGAGGATCATTTCCAATATCAAGTCTAAGATCTCCTCCAAGTATAAGGATCATTTCTAATATCAATTCTAAGATCTTCTCCAAGTACGAGGATTATTTCTAATATCAAGTCTAAGATCTCCTCCAGGTACAAGGATCATTTCCAATATCAATTTATCAATTTTCCTTTGATAAAGGAATCACATCTAAGATCAAACCTAGGTATGAGGTTCATTTCAAATATCAAGTCTAAGATCTCCTCAAGGCCAGGTATGACGATCATTTCCAATATCAATTCTAAGATCTCTTCTAAGTACGAGGATTACTTTCATAATCTATTACACAATATCAGGTCTAAGATTAACCCCAGGTATGAGGATAACTTCCAATATCAAATCTAAGATGTCCTCCTGGTATGAGGACCACTTTGATAATATATCATTCATTATTAGATCTAGGATTACCCCCAGATATGAGGATCATATCCAATATCTCTTAAATTTTGATCATATTATATATCAATTTAGTACTAGCTCAACTTTAACAATTTCAAGGAGCAATACATAAATCATTACTCAATACTAGCTCAACTTTAATTTTATAAAAGAGCTAATCATTTTATTTTAGTACACTTCATAAACATAAATAGCATACATCTCAATTTATCTCATCACATAGATATATCTATATGCACATTACCATCATTTCTCTAGTTTATCAAGTGCACATTCATAATGTAAGTCACTTCATTTAGTGAACTCAATCAAATCTCTTCATATTATACAATATAGAACTCTATTTACTCAAAATAGAGGACTGATAATCAATTATCATGGCTTGGTAATTGATTATCATTAGCATATGTTCTTGTTTTATAACTTGTTAATCGATTATCACACTCTGATAATCGATTATGAGTATTTAGTAGTGACATCATGTAAGTTCATAATTGATTATCACCCCTGGATAATCAATTATCACCCACGAACATAGCATTCTAGAAGTTGATATTCGATCACCACCCATTGGATAATCGATTATCTCTCACAATATGACATTCTGGAAAACAATAATCGATTACTACCTACTTATAATCAATTATCACTCACGATCATCACATTCTAGAAAATGATAACCGATTATCTCATACTGAAAATCGATTATCTGGTGTAATTTCATACCAAAATTAGTTCTAAATCATACTAGCTACCATTTATTTATATTTCTTCTGTAACATCCTCCCTAACCTTTTAGTTTTTAATTTAGATACAAAATTGCTATAATATAAATAAAAATAGTGGAATGGTAGATAACAGTCAGGGTTAGTGTAAAACACTAAAATATCTTAGGAGATATTATATTTTCAAAGTTACTTCAAAGTCAAAGAGATATGAATTGATTTTTCTTTTCTTCCACCATCCTTGACTTGTGCATGTATATCTTTCTTTTATCTTTTTTCACATGTTTGTCATCAGCATAACAAGAAGAAGGAAAGTAATAAATAGAAATAGAAAGAGAAAATAGAGAAGAAAGAAAGGAAACAAAAAAGAGAAATTGAGGTACGGGTTGTTGTGTTTGTTTTTTGTGTTTATCATTCTTTGTTTTATGAAATCTAAGAAAGAGTGAACAGAATCGAGTTCTTCATGATACTCGAGAAAAATCATGATTGAGTGTAAAAGGATTTTTCTTATGATGCTTGAGCATATATTTGCATAGATATGTATTTATATGAGAACATCTACCAGATTTCATTGTTTACGGTTGCCAATACTTTTCTACATGAGCTATGTTTATAGAAGATAATTGTAGTAAAATAGGATTGGTAGAGAGATGAAAAGAATAGAAAAGTTGTTATTTTGACATTTTAGAATGCTTTCTGTAGTGTCCTTTTCATATTAGGTCAAAGAGGCAATTCAAATAGAATATTACAGATAGTTATGGATTTTTGAAGTATCAGCTAGTTGAATTTGCATGATTTCGAAGATAAACTGAGTTAATAAAGTGTGCAATTCAAATAGCAGGATTTTAAGACTAATCGAAATAGACTAAGAGAACTATTTGATCGGTATAAATCATAAAGACACATTGCTAAGGTTAATCGAATAGACTAAGTGTGCTATTCAATTTAGTGAGATTTCAATGTTAATCGAATTAGTGAAATAGTTAAGCAACGCAAAAAATTATGAAATTACATGGAGATAATAAGTAAGATATGGAGAATAATTTAGTATAAAATACTGACTAAGATGAGTATTAGTAAGCATATTTACTTAATTCTTAAGTTTAATTTAACTTGGGACCGAGTAATGAAGTTGAACTAATAAATAGCAGTATATGGAAAGTTATGGAAAAATGGATCCAAGGACTAAGTTGAGTTCTAAAATTTTTCATAATACTTATGGATACTTGAAAGCTCAACTTTGGAAGATTAAAGTGCCCTTAACATATATATAAGTTTCAGCACAATTGTTTTGGCCATTCTTTGACCAATCCACCGCCAAACCCATTCTAGTTTTCTCTAGACTTTTCCTTCACTCTTTGCTCACTTTTTTCACATGGTAAACATAGCAGAAACAGGGCAGAAAACATGAGCAAGAAAAGAGAGAAAAGAAGGAGAAGAAAATGAAGAAAAAAGGAAGAAAATTGAAAGAAACAAGCTTCCACAAACTAAGGAATTGAGGTAGGGGTTTTTGACTTAAACTTACTCATCTTTTCCAATTGTTTTTGAGTTAAATTTATGGTCTTTGAGACTTATAAAGTCATGGCCAAAAATTGAATTTTGAGAAGTTTCATGGCTTGAATTTACTCCTCCTTTTCCTATTGATTCTTGAGTTGTGATTGTGATGTTGGATATGATGAGAAAAATAAATTTTCTTGTGTTTTAGGGTTGATTTGACTCATAAAACCTTAGAGAAAATAGAGATTCTTTGCTTCTAATTTGTTCTTCTCCTTCTATTGAATGTTGAATTGAGTTTATGACTTGTTTTGATGAAATTCATGGCCAAACTATGCTCTAATGGAACTCACGGGCAAGGCATGACCAAGTTGGAGATTTTGGTTTAACTTAAGTCTTAATCTTTTCTCTTTGATTTTGAGAATTTTGTGAAAGAATCTAGCATAGAAGAATGAAAATTTACTTGATTTTGGTCCTAGGATACACACGGCCAAGAGTTTTAGAGAAAGGAAGATGCTTGAATTTTCATGTTATATGACTTATTAATGGCTTGTTGTGTTTGGTAATAATTATTTGAGTTACTAAGAGTTTATGAAAAAATCTTAGCAATAGAATTTCTTGAATTGGTCATGTAGACCAAATTGTAACTCAAGGAGATTTGGTAATCTCCTTATTGCATTTTAATGCTTATATACTAGAATTTTGCTTGAATTTATTATTGTATGAAAATCTATTAGTTGATTGACCATATAGCAAGTGAGCTTGTTTATACTCATTGTGATGTTCAAATGATGTTGTATGTTAAAGATTATATTGCCTCTTGATTAATCAAGTTGACCTATAATTGGAATTGGAATTTACACTGCTCCCTTGATTTTTTTAAGGTTGATATAGAAAAGTACTATATGCTTGTGCTTGAATAAACTCTGGGAAGGGAATAAACTTGAATAAACTCCAGGAATGGAGTAATCGTGAATAAACTTTGGGTATGGAGTAATCTTGAATAATCTCCAAAAAGGGTAATATGAGAAAGGATGATTCCCTCTTACCCTAGATGATTGATAGTGTGAGGAAGGATGATTCCCTCCATATTGAGGACAGGCATTCCTTCTCTACTTGAATTAAGATATATCAAATGAGGAAAAATGATTCTCTCATTATCAAGGTAGCATGAGGATTGATTGAAAGACTGAGGAAGGATGATTTCCTTAGTATTATGGTAGTACGAGATAAAGCATCCCCCCTCTACCTATTTGATACTTGAGATATGAATAATGAGAAATGATGAATAATGATTTATATATATGATAAATGATGATATTTGATAAATAATTATGACATATGATGAATGATGATATTTTACTTTAAAAAACTTTTTTTAATCAAACTAAAAACTCTTTTCAAAACAAAATCATGATTCTCATAGGTGTTACACCACTAAGAAACCATAGATCAAGAGAATCATAAATATCAAACATTCACCTTGATGAAATATGTTATAGGGATCAAAACATGTATAGAACTAACATCATCCACCCTATATGCAATGACAAAATCAGATAGTTAATATCCAATTAGGCACTTTGTCAATGCCAAGCATAGTTCTCATATAAGGAAAACATCTAATCATTTAAGATCAATTTATCAACAAGTATCATACAATTCATAGCATATAAAATACCATAATAGCATAGGAATAGAGATACTTATTAAGAGAGTGATGCTTCTTTAGAATATTCTTCATTTATTAGTCCTTTGAATTTGGACTTTCTTCCATTGAGTATTCCATTCCATTGCACTTGAAGAAAGTCTCCTCATGTTGTAACACCTTAATCCTAAATACTATAATATACCTTAAGTATACTAAGTAAATAGGATTAGTATGTCACTTTCTAACTTAAATGTAAATTATGACCTAATTGGGAAAGAGATAAATAGATTAAATCAACAGAAAAAATTCGACCTTCAACAATTAAAGGACAATTTAAACAAACTTTGGTGGTAATAACGGGTTTAGCAGTAGGGGTAGAAATAGTCAAGTCAAAAGGTAAAGAAGACACAGGTAAACTAAGTCGTCGGACACAGTCATAATAAATAAAAGAGTGGGTTGCCCCAGAGTCATACAGTACAATCAAAAGATTACCTCTTATGGTACCCTCTCCTTGTATCAGATCTTTAGATTTGGAGGCTTCCGCTCCATTCATGGTGTAGACTCGGCCTCCCGCTTGTGGTTTTGTAGCTCGAGCAGTGTTGACCAAAGGCTTTACCTTGGCTTGGTTACAGTCTCAAGAAAAATGTCCAGGCTTCCCACATCTAAAGCAGATGATTCCTTTGATGGTGCAATCCCTCATAAGGTGATCCTTCCCACACTTCATACACTTCGGTGAAGATATCACATTCTGACCAATTCGATTTCCACCAGAACCTCCGCTGGGACCTCCACCAGGTGACTGTTGTTGACTTCCCGGTGGTCGGAAATAAGGTTTCTTCTGAAAGTGGTTTGCATTGTTGCCACCTCTTCTTTGGAACCTAATAGGTTGAAAGTTACGACTCTGCATGTCCCGCGCCTGATCCAGATCTTTCACTTGGTAACACGTGTCCAACAGTTCTGAAAACAGGTTGATCCTCAAGATTATGACCGCCCTTTTCATGTCATGCCTCAATCCTTCCTCAAATTTCTGACACTTCTACACCTCGTCCGGCTGGTGTTGGAAATATATTGAAAATTTGGACAAGCTCTTGAACCTCACGACATACTCACTGACAGTCATGTTCACTTATCTCAAACTGAGGAACTCCATCTCTTTGGCATGTCTTACACTTGCTGGGAAATACTTCTCCAAGAATTTGTCCTTGAATACCTCCTAGGTGATTACTCGGCCTTCAGCTTCTAGTAGTCTATGCGCTCTGTTCCACCAATCTTCCACATCTCCGATTAGCATGAAAGTAGCATAGGTTACCTTCTTATCATCAGCACAGTTCATGCCTCTGAAAATTTTCTCTAGCTCCTTGACCCAAAGACTAGCCTTCTCTAGATCAAATTCTCCCTTAAACTGAGGAGGGTTGTTACGATGGAACTCCGACAAATTTTGAGCCTCAACTGATGCTTCTAGCTATTGTGTAGCCCTTTCTTGTTGCTGAGTAGCTCTTTCAGTTTGTTGTGCAATAACGTCCTCCATTCGTTGCATGGCCTCAATAGCTACAGCAATACCTCTATCGCCTGCCATTACCATTTTTTAGAGTTAAACTAAATAAAAACACAAGGAAGAATTAGATGTATCCTTTCGGAATACCAAACACAAAGAATCACACAACATAAACAAGATAGACCTAACCATAAAGACCCAAAAGAAAACTTAAACCGGGTCTCTGATACCAAACTAGTGTAACGCCCCTTTTTGAAGAGGGAACGTCACACCATAACCACGAAACGGAAGCAAAATGTAAACTAAGACTTGATTCATTATAACATAGATAATAGTCTGTTCATTTGTAAATGTATAATAATTTGGCGAATTCTTTTTTTTTTTTGTAATAAAATGATAAAACATAATTATAGCAGAAGTTAACATGAGAAGTAAATTATACATTCATACATCATACGTATATATATACTTATATCATACTTGTTTAGATACATCATCAAATATACAAAAAAAGCAGAAGCTTTACATGCCCCAAAATGATTACATGTATACAGCCCACCAAAAAGACAAAACATCAGGCCCCCAAAAGATTTACAAATAGCCATCAGCAGTACAGTATCAACCCTTAAAGCTAATGAGAAAGAACTGTGGTTAGATCCTCCTCAGGGTCTTCCTCGTCAGAGGAAATCCTCATTGGAGCAACCGAATTACAAGCAGGGGCTCGTGCAGAGGATAAGAACGAATCTTCTTATGGAGTGTAATAACGATCACCCCACATATCACGTATGGGAAAGTAAAACTCTAAATACAAATGTGCATTGAAAGTAAAAACAAGCGGATCATGACGACCCCATGCCAGAGTCAGAGTCACAGTCACGTCTCCGTGGTAGATGCAATGATCCGTACTCAGGTTGATGTGCCAGCAGTCTAGACCTCCATGAAATGTCAGCCTAACATACCCCAAAAAGCCACGTGGATGGGACATCATGTTCCAAACAGGTAACTAATCAAAAGTGGGCCAAAAGCCAGGGAATTCATGTACTTCCCCTTCCTCACTGTCGTCTTCAAAGAAGCACATAAATAGACAGAATAGCAGAAATACAGAAAAAAGGTGAGATATCCTACATTTAGTACCAATTATGGCAGTAAAGAAACAGAACGGCACAGGACGCCTATATAGCATAGCAGGAATAATAATTCAGCATCAAGATTCAAATAATAAACGACTTAACAAATCCAGGCAGTTATAATATCAATAAAATAACAGTTCCATCATCATATAAATAAATGCCATATAATATGTTAACTTGCTATCCTCGTGCACATGGTACCAAAATCTTACTCCATAGAGCTAGACACAAATATCGGAGAGAATGATTAAGGAGACATGACAATATCTCATCAGCCTAAAATCAAGTGCTTTCCCAAAAATCAATAATTTGTGCAACAAGGCTTTATACACGGCATTCTTCACAAGATCGCAATATAGGACAGTGTCTCAGTCCAGATCGTCGGTGCATTTGCATCGGTCTATCCCACGGCCCAAGGAACTACTAATTGTCCATTTGTGAGACGCCCGCACCCTGACGCCCCCAAGGTCAACAATATGACCTACACTAGTCTATTCGCACCCGCACTAAGGTGTGATTCAACTCCTAGGCATACAGTCTTACTTCAACAATTATTAATGACTCAGTGCATGTTCATGTATATTCAACCATGACATACTTATCCCATAACATGCCATAATTTGGCTAAGTTAAACATCAATAGATTCTTGGTCCCACTCATGGACCCATAACAATACATTATAAAGTTCTTAAATGTGACAATACACTTTTAAGGTTTATTATGAAATTTCACTTTAATTTAACATTTCTTATGAAATCTTTCTCTAGAGGAATTCTCTTGCATTTTTATCAAATCTTTATCTTTTTAAATCCAATAAGTTCTTTACTCAATTTATTTAAATCCAACTCACTTAGGGAAGTCATTAAGTTAAATTACCCAACATCTCACTTTCACTCATGTTCTTCCTTTAATCAAAATTGTCCCAAGCTATAGGATAAAGTCTTATTCTTTATTCTTTCACTTTTATGAACTTCTAATAAATCTCTACTTTTTCTAATTAACTAAGTCTCTATTCTAACACTACATTTTTGCCATTATTCACCTTAAGAGGCCGTGAGCCCCAAGGGAAATAGGGATATGAAATCTCCATTGCTCCATTAATTATTATTCACTTAATTACTTATCTTTCCAACTTGTTACAAAATTGAACACCTTATTGAAGAGGGGGGTATGGTTGTGAGCCTCATTAAGGAGAGCAAGGAACGCTTGCTTCCAATTCATATTTCCAATCCATCAAAATCAATCCAAGATCATCAACATACACAAATACAACCAATAAAACCACATAAGAGGAAATTAATACATAGATCGTTAGAAAAATCATATAACTAAGAGAGCAACCCTAACATGGGTTTCTCACAACCAACACACAAATAAGCTTCCCACTACCAAAAGAGGTTGAAGTGGATAATCTCCCTCTTACCAAGAGAAGACAACATAAGAAAGCAAGCTCCTTTGTTCTTGAATTCCGTCCTCCACCAACACAAAAACCTTAGGACATCCTAACTCAAAAATCACAATCAAAGCTTAGAAAAGGAACCTTTGATCACCTAAGAGATCAAGAATCACAAAAATGAGAAGAAAAAGAGAAAAACCTATGAACTTTACCTTAAAGCCTCAAACTTTAGAGCTTGAATAGAGGAAAATGAAAATGGTGGATTCAAGAGGTAGTCACAAAAGAGAAAGTGTTCTAGGTGATGAGAAAAGTTAGGAAATGAGGTTGGTTGAATGAAAAATTTGAATGGCAAAAAATATTGCTCCTTGGCTGTGAAAGAGAGGAGAAAATGGAGAGGAAGAAGTGAGCTTTTTAAAGAATGGCTTCAACAAGGAAGATAGATCTTCAAAGGAAGAGTAGATTCAAGCAAGGTGTGACCTGAAGTCAAGCAATCCATGGAGGAAAATGGTGAGGGTTTGCCGTGGAAGAGGAGAAGAGAAGAGGAAGAGAAAATGTGTGAGGGAAAATGAGAGAAAGGAAGTGTAGAGAGAGAAAGTGTTAGAAAAGTGATGATAGCTTTTGGTGATTTTAAAATTAGAAATGAAAAAGGTTATAAGTGAAAAGCCAATTTTTTGCTCCAAAATGGGTCATTGCCGTGGGGCAAAGGGAGAGAGAGGGGAGGGGAAATTGGTTCTAGAAGCTTAGGTAAAGCTTCCTTGAGAATTTTTGTACAAAGCTTCTTTGAGAAGCTTTGTTAAATTTTTGCAAAAGTCAACATGATGTGACATAAAGTTGACACTTTTGAAAAGATGACAAGCATTTTAATATAAGCTATTATCTAATGGACAAATATTACAGTTAGCAGAAATCAGTATTTACTGTCCAACGAATAATAAATTGTACAATGATTTTTATTTATCAGATAAAAATCTCAAAAGATACAAACCTCGTAAATTATACCCGGCCTCGAGTTTAGTAAGATCCCTCGTTGATGTTTCTACAATTTAAGATTTACCAGTCTCGGAAAAAACATTTTATTTTCCTAGCTCCGCACACTATGTATACAAAATGAGGAATATATTAAAATATTCAACGTTTTCGAAAAAATTCATAAATATTATAAAATGACTATTTAATATAAAACAAGCAATTTTCGGGGTGTTACATTTTGCACCGATGACCACGCCCTGCCCTCGTTGACTTGGGTGTCACATGCCCACCAGCTTCCGCATGGTTCGTTCCCGAACCACACTGTACTGGGAGATGTCCTGCTTTGATACCATTTGTAACGTCCCGGGACTGCCTACAGGATTGTTGAGTGTCCCCATAAACCAACATAGGTCTTTTCAGTGTGCTTTGTCCTCACTCACACGCATCATAGGAAACTTCCCAGGAAGTCACCCATTTCACAAGTGTTCCAAGCCAAGCACGCTTAACCATGAAGTAATTATGTTCTTGGCTCCCGAAAAGAATGTGCATTTTATTTATATTGGTGGTGGTAATAAATTCCTTTAAGCCATCCTCAACTATGCAGTCCTATACTTGCACAGTCTCTGAATTCCTCTCATTCCAGTGTGTATTCAGTTCATTCATATGTCCCTTCGCCTAGAAGCCTGCCAGGAGCCGCTCCTTATCCGTTGTTCTTCTTTTTGCATCGACGACCACTCCCCGGCCTCATCGGCCCGGGTGTCACACAAAATAGGTTGAGCCTGATAGGTCAGTCTGAATTGTAACATATTTCCTAACCTATTAGCCTTAATGATTGTTATAGTAGCTTGATAACACTTGTGTGAGTTACCTGTTAATTATGGTAATTTTTTTAATTAGTTTGGACATAATGCTATAATACAAGACATGAAAAATAGCTTATATTAGCACAGAATTTAGCATAAATTGCTTAGATAATGGAAATAAATATGAAAAATATATTTCTATGTTATAAATAATTAGAATGAGTTATGGTAATTTTTGGGACATTAAACGAATTAGTTTGACATTTTTAATAAATAGAAAGATTGTTTGAAGGCCAAAGTAAATAGGATAGTAACTTAGAAAATTATAAAACTTTATGAAGTTGTTATCTAGAGGATGGAGATTATTATGACAATGATTATAGGTTAAAGAAAATGTCTATAAGTATATTAATTTAACTCCTTAAGTTTATTTTAACTTAAGAAAGAGTAACAACGCTTGATAACTTTCAATGGTGTGTATAGATAATTGTTAAATGATGAGTATAGGAACTAAATGAAGTCCTAAATTTTCTATAACACCTATAGAAGTTAGAAAACTCAGCAATGGAAAATCAAAGTATCCCTAAGAAATACATCTCTTAAGCTTAATCATGACAACTTGTATTCTTTTAATTTCATCCTTGTCTCTCCACTTCTACATTGCCTCCATCACAAACACATTTTCTCGCTTTTATTCTCACTCTCACACGACATAAGTAGCAAAAAGAAGAGAAAAAAAGAAAGAAGGAAAAGAAGCACCATCAACAAGAAAATAAGTAGTAGCAAATGAGAGAAAAGATAAACACCATCATCAAGGGAGTTTAGTGGGGTTGTGCATCTCTACTTTACTCTTTTCTCTTCTTGCTTCTCAAATCTTGTATTAGTGGATTGGTTTGAGAAATGTTCTTGTGAGTTTTATGTTGAAATGATGGCATATACATATATATATATATGATTGTTGAACTTAGGATATCTATAAATCTTTAAGGATTTGAGGTTGATGGTATAAGGAATTTTATTGGTTTAATCATTATTGTTAAACCTTGTGGATCTTTGGCTTGAGAATATATTTATATAGGCATGATGTTGTCTTGATTGAAAATGAAAGGAAATGTATTCTTCTGAGATTACCATATTTGAGAGCTTATTCTGGTTGTGGAAATACATTTGATAATCGATTATCATATGATAATCGATTATCAATTTCCAAAATGCTAATGATAGAGGGTGATAATCGATTATTAGATATGATAATCAATTATCAATTTATAGAATGCTAATACTTGAAGGTGATAATCAATTATTAGATAATTATTAACTTACAAAATGTTAATGTTGGCATGTGATAATCAATTATCAAGTGGTGATAATCGATTATCATCTTACATAATGCTAATGTTGGTATGTGATAATCGATTATCAAATAATGATAATTGATTATCAACTTACAGAATGCCACTTCTAACACCCCAATATTTATTTATTTTATTATAAACATTCATTTTATAATATTTGTGACCTTCTGAAAATTTTTTTGGATTTTTCTGAGAACGTGGAATATTTTAATATATTTCTCATTTTGCGTGCACATTGGGCAGAGTCGGGAAAAAAACTGTGACATTTTGAAAGTTGGAAAATTTTACGACGAATAGTCGTTTTATAATAATTGTGATTTTTGGGAATTTTCTGGGATTTTTCCGGAAACGTCAAATATTTTAATATAATCCTCATTTTGCATGTGCACTGAGCGGAGCTGGGGAAATGAGATATTTTCTCCGAAAACCTTGATCTGTGAAAACGTCGACGGGGGATCTTACTAAACCTGAGGCTGGACACGGTTCACGAGGTTTTATATTTTTCGAGAAAATTACAATAGATAAAATAATAAAACACTACAAAAAATTTATCTGTCAGATTTATTAATACTAACTTCTGTCGACTGTAGTTATTAGATAATAGCATGTATTAAAAATCCTATCACATTATCATAATGCAATCGACTTTATGTCTAATTAACTCACTTTAATTCAAATTTAATGTATTATAATCAAAACTTCTTTGAGAAGCTTTGACCAACTAAAGACTACAATGCCCTTGACTTACATGAGAAGCCACAAATTCCCTCTCTTTTCTCTCTCAATGCCGCGGCTATCCTTGGCCCAAGGAGGGAAAATTTTCACTCATTCACTTAACCTAAACGCTCCAAACTATCTCACTTTTAACCTAATTACTTATCTCTCTAAAAACATCATCTTCTTCCTTTCTCCTCCTTCTCTCTACACTCCACCAAGGCCACAGTTTGCAGCCTCTTCTCCACCATTTTCTTCACTTCTTCTCTTCACTAAACACATTTTTACACTCATCTTCATCCCTTCTACAACTTTCATTCACAAAGTTTCTTCAAATTCCAACCTCCTCTCCATTGCGTTCCAAGACAAAGTCTCCATCTTTAAGGTTAAGCTTCAACCTTTCTTCTCTTTTCTTCTCATTTTTGTCTTCCATGGCTTCTTGGATGACCATGGATCTATTCTTTTCCATGTCTAATGGTTGATTTTGATGGTTGAAAAATTAGGGTTCTTGGAGCCCTTGAAACCGAATTCACCTAGAAGCTTAGAGGAGTCATTTTCGTTTGTTCTTCCTTAGGTAAGAGGGAGACTACTCACTTCAACCAATTTTGGTGGTGAGGGAACCATTGTGTGTTCATGTATTTTGTGATTTTTGTTTATTTATGTGTTCTTGAATTTGACCAATGTTTGATTTGTGATTTTGAATGGATTGCAAGTGTTAGATGAGCTTGATCATGTTAGGGTTGCTAAATGGGAAATGTGGAGTTCCTTACCCCTAACATGAAGGCCACGGTTTTGAGAGGATTTTGGCTTGGAAGATTGGTTTTCTTATGCATAATAAATTAAAGCTATGGAGTTAAAGATTGAATGTTAATATTGGAATCTTGAGATGGAAAAATTTTAAGGGTTTATTGCCTACCATGAAGGCCACGATTTTGACCTTAAAAATGAGAGAATTGGATTGGTCTTGATAAATCAAAATCTAAGTGAACTAATAATAAGAAGCTAGTGCATGAAAATGGAAACAAACATTGGACTTGAAGACCAAATGATTGCCACGGTTTTGGCTTGGACAAAAAGGGAATGGATTGACTTTGATGAACTAGAATTTAAGTAAATTGATGCTAAGGAAACTAATACATAAAAATGGAAAGAAACATAGGGCCTTGAAGACCATGAAGGCCACGGTTTTAGAGACAAAATTAGGGGTAATTGAAGCCTTGATAAATCCTTGGAGACTTAAGAATTTAGAGACATGCATAACTCTTAATCAAGTGGAAGAATTGAATTGGATAATAACCCTTAAAGGGCCACGGTTTTGAAGGGGCAATTTACCTAAAATTTGTCATACCTAATCAAGCATAAGACTTTGAAAAAGGAAATTCATAATGTGGATTTGGGATAGTGGATAAACACTTGAAATATATGTTGGCATGGAAATTAATTCTATGCTATCGAGGACCCCTATGTGGGCAAAACACTTGTTGACATGTACTTGTAAGAATTAATGAGCAATGCATGATTATATATTGATATTGAGAATATCATGATGTGGTGATATTGAGAAATGAAAATGTATGCGTACATGTATGTTTATGTACCATAGTGATATGATTATGATGAGCATACATGATTTGACATTGCGTCATCATGTATATGTGTTGTCCATTGGACATTGTTGTAAAGGATATGTGTGCCTAGGAGTTTGAATAACACTTTTGTGTGGGTGCGAGTAGACTAAGCGTAGGTGTCATATGTTGTTGACCCTGGGGCGTCGGGGTGTGGGTGTCTCACAATAGACAGTGGTAGCTCTATTGGGGTCATGGGATAGACCAATGCGACACATCGACGATCTTGACTGGGACGCTGTCCTATATTGCGATCAACTGTTGAGGTGCCATGTATAAGCCATTTGCGCAAATGTTTTTATGAGATGAAGCACACTATATTTTTTTAAGGCTAACGATATACTGGCATTACTCCTTGATCATTCACTCTGAAAATGTTTATGTCTAGCTCCATGGAGTAGGAATTTTTGGCACCCTTTTTGCATTATGAATTATCAGTCACATGATTCATTGAGCATGAGCATCTATAACTATAAAATATGTTTACTATTATAATTGCAATAATCATTTAATTTTTGAACTATTGATGCTTTTCTATTTGTTGTTCATAATACTTGTCGTTATTAATTTTTGTTCTGCGCTTACTGATAATTTCTATTGTTATTGTAATTAAATGTATAAAATGTGTTATATGTGGGCGTCTAGCGCCGTTCTGTTTTCTTGCTGCCATTTTGGTACTGAAAGTTGGGTGTCTCACCTTTTTTTGTAATTCTTTTATTTTGTATTCTGGTTGGATCGTGTACGTTTGAGAAGACGTTCGTGAAGAAGATAAGGAAGCTCCTGAGTTTCTAGGCTTCTAGCCAGACTACGACTGAAGTTGTTTAAGGATGTCGTCATGGTCCCGTGGTTTCTTTGGCTACATGCTGATTAACTTTCACGGAGGTCCCGATTGCTGGCACATTAACGTGCAGATGGATCGCTGTGTATATCATGGGGAGCTGACGGTGTCCCTTGCGTGGGGTCATTACGATGCCCCCATTTTTTATTTTCATGCTTTTGTTTGGTTGGAGTTTTACATGCCCGTTAGGGACATGTGGGCTGATATGTACTACACCCCACGTGATGACTCCTTCTTGTCCACTGCTCGGGCTCCCGCCCATTGCTCTGTCGTTCCGATGGAAGTTTCCTCAGACGAAGAGGACCCTGAGGAGGACTTGGCTACAGTCCCTTCTTGTCAGTCATAGGAGCTGATACTATTGGTAGCTACTGATGGCTAACCGTCTATCTTTTTGGGAAGCCTGAGGTTTTGCTGTACATATTGGGGTATATTTGTATATTTTTGGATGGGTACATGTTTTGCTTTTTGTACATTTTGGAAATGTAATTAAACAGGCTATTTCATATATATATATATATATATATATATATATATATATATATATATATATATATATATATATATATATTATGTATGGTTTTTCTTATGTTGCTAGACTTTATTTATTGCAACTATCTTATTTATGATCTCTATACGTGATGGATTTAACTCAACTCTTTTAACGCCACTTGGTAATAATTTACAATTTAAAAAAATATAGTGACATTCGTAAAGGAACTTAAATAACCATAAAATGAATCGGGACTATGAGTTCAAAAACAATTACTATTTCGCATCCAATATAACGTCTTTCACTTTATGTTTCATAGTATTATAGTTATAGTGCGACGTCCCTTCTTCGCAGCTACTTATAAGAAAAGGGGCGTTACACCACTTCTGGATAACGATAATTGTTTATCAAGATAAGATAATCGATTATCAAGTTACAAAATACTACAACAAAATTGGCCTATGACCATACTTTTTAAGCTACATTTAAAAAGTGTACCCTTAAGTCTTAATAGAGAACACTTTTATAAAGGTAGCCTTTTCTAAGACATATGGACTACACTTTTTTAAGCTATATTTTAAAAGTGTACCTTTAAGTCTTAATAGGAAACGTTTTTATAAGGGTAGTCTTTTCTAAGATCTATAACCACATTTTTTTAAGCTACACTTTAAAAGTGTACCCTTAAGTCTTAATAAAAAATGCTTTTATAAGGATAACCTTTTCTAAAAAAATTTAATAAGAAGTTTTTAATAACACTTCAAAAACATACATTTAAAGTGTAAAGGGTATGCTTTTAAAGTGTAGCTTAATTTCGATTCCCACCATTTCTCATATCTTTTCATAAGCCAAACTTTGAATTAACAAGCCCTAAGCACACCCAATATAGATCAACCGTGCCTCCAAGCCGTTAGCTAAAGTTCCACCGTCTCCAAGTCATGGCCATGCTTCAAGTTTCACTCCTCTGCAAACCTTCCGTCCCAGTCCTATTCACTTCTCACAAGCAACATTATCATTCTTGCTCTACATTTTCCCTCTTTTTTAACCCTCTTTCTCCATTACAATTTCGCCAGTGCCTTTTATGCTCCACCACTCGCAATGTAACTTCCCGGTCCAAACCCACTCCATTGCATATTGTTTCTAATCTAATCCACAATCAAAATCCAAATTCATCAAAACAAATTCAAACGAGTGTTGACAGAACCCATGCTGAAAGCTTCTACTCTTTGTTACAAAATCGCATTGTGGAATCGAATTCGGAGATTGACGAAGTAAGTAGTGAGGGAAAGCATACGAAAGAGGAGGTTGGCGATGCTATTGCTAGGTTACCAATAGTGGTGTTCTTCGTTGGTCTGTGGGCGAGGGCAAGATAAGCTATCAAAAAAGCTTTCTTGGATTTCATAGATTGGAGGCCGTTTTGGTAGCAGGAAAGGCATTTGGCAAGGTTAATTTCAGAGGCCGACGAAAATCCCTAGGATGCCACCAAACAGAGTGCTCTACATGCTGAACTCAACAAGCATAGGTTTGAGTCTTTGACATTGCACACAATGAAATCACAAAATCACAATGAAGTAGGATAGAAGAAAATTTGAATATTCTGTTTGAAAAAATATGATATGAAATTATTATTATTATTTTCTAGTCCTGAGTCTGTGATCAAGCGATTTGAAGAAAGGGAAGATGTTGTAGACAGCAAAGGAGTTGCAGAATATCTTTGAGCTCTTGTGATCACTAATGCCTTTGCTATATATCTTCCAAATGAGGAATCTGGAAAACCTGCTAAACTTCCTACCCTGGTACTACTCACTTTGTCTATTTGACATTCTTCTTAAATATATATTATTCTAAGTTACTCATTTTAGCAAAGGAGTAAAGTAGGCATCTTTGTTGCGTTGATGTGTTAGAAAATTTATTTTGTTGTAGATCACTATTGTATTATATATCCTTGTCCAGACTATTACTATCCTAGAGTCTTGTGATGTGAAATTAACATGATTAGTTTTTTGGATACTTTTAATTTTTTTTTACTTATATACAAATTGTAAAGCAGTATTTCTCTCATATGTATTTTTGGATCTAAGTTATTTGATTTCTATTTACTCTTAAAATCCATGATATGATAGAATCATAAAATTAATAATGGACCCTAAGCTTGTTCTTGTCCTCCTCTTCTTTTGTCTTCACTCCTCATCTTATTTAATGTTAATTTTGTCATTTTAGGGGAATCGCTTGCACAAAGTGCTGCTAAACCATTAGTAGAAATTTACTTTTAATTTGGCTTAGTCTTCTATTCCTTGATCTGTCTACATTATTGCAATTAGCATACTGCTTTGACGTGGGAAAAGTTGTTAACATGCTAATCACTAATTACTCTTCCTCTATGAAAGAGGGCCTTTCTTCCATGTTATGTATGTATTTAATGGTTTAAATTCTTCCCTCTGTCCATATCTACTGTTAGAGAATATTAGGGTTATTACTTATTAGGTTTATGTTAATGGGCTTGGACCAGTACTAGTAGTGTTAGTATTTAACCTAAATATTAGTATAAATAAGTGTACTAGGTTATGGAATTAAATCACATTATCAACACATCAAGTTAATATCATTATCAATTTATATTCTCTCTTTTCCTCCTTCTCTTCCTACTTCCCTCCAATTCAACATGGTATCAGAGCAGTACCATCCTCCGTGACCTGTCCCATCACCTTCACTGCCGAGTTCCCAAAGATCTGGAACTCCGATTAGCCGCTGCCTCTGGTTGCTGAGTTTTCCTTTTGGCACCCTCTTTCTATATCTTTTCTGGCCAACCGTGTTTCCATTTCGGTTTGCCGGCCTTTCTCCCTTGTCGTGACGTCTTCCCTTCCCTTGCCGCTGCCACCGCCGTCTGCCGCCTCCTTTCCGGCCGCCGACCACACCGTTGGAACCGCCTCCCTCCAACCGGCCAGACCCCCGAAGCCCAGCCCCAACGCCGCCGTAACGCGCCCCCACACGCCGCCCTTCGCCGCAGCCACCCAGCCACCGCCATTCCTCTCGTTAGGCTCATCTTGGCCTCCTCTACACCGATCTACCCTCAGATCCTTATTCTCTTGCGTTGGATTTTTCAGTTATCTCTGGTTTTGGCTGTTTGGTTCTTTTCCATTGCTAGCATAGCATTGAGGGGGAGAATGAGAATAAGTTCATCTCTACATATACTTCAATGCTAGTGTTTGTCATGACTTCTCTCACACAAATGAATCATACTGGTGGTGACTTCTTTTCCCATTGACGATCATTCCGATGGTGACTTCTCTCCCACAGATGAATCATGCTACTGGTGACTTTTTCTTCCCGTCGACGATCATTCCGATGGTGACTTATGTTGGTTATGACTCACACTAGCCTCCACTCTGTCCTAGATGCACTGGCCTCGACTTTGTCCCAGATGCACTGGTCCCAGCTTTTGTCCCAGATGCACTGGCCCTGTCCATCTTAGTCCCAGATGCATTGGCCCTATCTCCATCCCAGATTCAGTTGCCTGCCACTGTCACACTGTTTGGCGCATTATGTTTTTAGTTTATTTTCTTTAAGATGTAATTGTAACAAGCTTAAAGCTTAGTAAGCTTAAGCTTGAGGGGGAGTGTTAGAGAATATTAGGGTTATTACTTATTAGGTTTATGTTAATGGGCTTGGACCAGTACTAGTAGTGTTAGTATTTAACCTAAATATTAGTATAAATAAGTGTACTAGGTTATGGAATTAAATCACATTATCAACACATCAAGTTAATATCATTATCAATTTATATTCTCTCTTTTCCTCCTTCTCTACCTACTTCCCTCCAATTCAACATCTACTTTTTGTGGTATATAGCGAAGTGTTATAGTTTTCAATTTCTCAGTTCTTGTGCTGATAGTACATTATGATCTTGATATATGGCATTAACTACTTGTATAGCATCCTTCTGATTGTTGTATGCTCATGAGTCACTTTGCAACGGGGGATTGCGACTGAAGCGTGACAAAACTGAATATGGAGAATTTGTGCGAAGTTTCAATGCTCCTTCTGATAATGAGAAAATTGAATTGTTGGGCATGTAAGTTCCACAAAATATGCAAAAAATTTCAAATTTTTGTCCCTGCCCCCATTAGTTTTTAACTAATTTCTCAACATTTTATGTAGAATGGCCAATATCTTTATTGTTGCTCCTGAGAGCCTTGCAACTTTGTTGCTCCTAATTGATTATGTACGATTGAGTGTCTTCCCTCTCTCTGCAGTTTATTTTGAAATTTCTTATTGATTCCTCTTAAGTCTTAAAAGTTAAAGAATTAATAATTTTGGTTTCCTTGTAGAATTGTTCATTGATGTCTAAATTTAATTTTCATGTGCATATTTCTTTATATTATGGATAATTCTATTTATAGCTTTTAGCTGGCTGATTCATCACTATGTAATTGGTTTTTCTACTTGCCATAATCAATTACTTTTGCATTAAATAAGCTGCTATATGTGCTGGGTAAAATATTGTCAATGAAAAAGATTATGTATATGAAATCCTGAACAAGCATAATTACTTTTTTTTTCTTTTTTCCTACAATACAAGTTTTGCAGGCCTTAGTTTCCTTCAGTTTTGCAATTTAAATAGCTTTAGAACTCCATTCATCTTAGGATTCTCTGTTTTCACTAACTTCTCTCTACCTCAATACTTCAAAGAGTACACAACATTGAAGAGCTATGGTCCTGCACACACCCATGCGTGATGGGTATCCAGCTTCTCTCATTCTTTCTCTCCTAATTTCTTCTTCTTGTTGAAAGTGCATTCTTTTGTAAATGAGTTGTTCAAACTTCAAAGTACTTATTAAGTTATCTTTTTCTATTTTTGGCAGTTCAATGACATGATCAATGTCCCATTCTCATCAGAACCATTTGTTGTTGGTTCAGCGGCATTGTTTTTGGACACCACAATGCACAAGAAAGACAACCAAACTCGTAAAGAGAGAGGCATGCATTGGTGGGACAAATTCCGTTCATTCAAGACAGATAGATACAAGGAGTGGGGAGTTTTACTCTCTACCCTTCAATTTGAACAAGCTTTTACCTTCTGTGTGATTGGACCATGCTGTTAAAAGTTGCATGGTCAAGTCAAAGATATGCACCCTACAATATCTTGTTGCAGGTACTACATGTCATATGTAACTTAGAAATCAATTTCTTTATTTTTAGCTATAAATCAAATCAATGTAGCAATATGAATATCTTCATTTTTGCCTAGTGTAACACCCCAAAAATTGATAATTTCATGATAAATAGCCATTTTATAATATTTGTAATTTTTGTGGATTTTTTTTCAGAAATGTTGGATATTTTAATATATTCCTCATTTTGCATGCGCCCTGAACGGAGCCAGGGAAGTGAAATATTTTCTCCGAGGCTGGTAAACCTTGAACTGTGGAAACGTCAACGAGGGATCTTACTAAACCCGATGCCGAACATAGTTTACAAGGTTTATGTTTTTCAAGATTTTTATATGATAAATAAAAATCATTGTACAAATTTATTATCTATTGGATAATAAATACTGATGTATGTTAACTGTAACCTTTGTCAATTAGATAATAGCTTGTAGTAAACTATAAGTGTTCTAGAATGTTCACTTTAGTGACATCACCATGTCATCACATTTGACCTTTCAAAAAGTGGGTTTTTGGCTTCTTGAAGAAGCTTTGGAGGAAACTTCCTAGCAACTTCCTAAGCATGCATGAAGCAAATTTTCCCTCCTCTCCCTCTCACCTCTTCAAGGCAATGAGCTAATTTTGGAGCCTAAAATTATGCTTTTAACTTATCACCTTTTTCATTCTAATTTCAAACTCACCAAAAAGCTATCACTTTCTCTCCTCTCATTTTTTTTCTCTCAAGCTCTTTTCTTCCTCTTCTCTTCTCCTCTCCTCTCCACGGCACCAACACCATTGGAGACCATCTCCACTAGTTTTCCAAACTACTTCCATTTTTTACTTCCTCTCATCATCCTAAGACATTTTTCCTTGGTGACCATCCTCTAGTTTTTCCTTTTTCACCTTCCACCATTGAAGCCCAAACTTGAAGTTCTAAGATAAAGTTCTTGACTTTCTTCTCTTTTCTTCTCTTTTATGTTTTTCTTGGTCACTTGTGTGACCAAGGACTCCTCTTTTCATGGTTTGAGTGAAGATTTTGAAGGTTTGCTCACCTTAGGGTTTTCTTGAAAGTGTAGGACGAAAATTGCAACAAGGGATCAAGGAGCTTGCTTTCTTGTGTTGTCTTCCATAGGTAAGAGGGACATAATCCTCTTCAACCTATCTTGGTGGTGAGAAAACATTTCTTTTTTTTGTGTGTGTGTTATTCATGAGGAATCCATGTGGGATAACTCTCTTTGTTGTGTTGTTTTTCATGACTTTGTTGCTATTTTGATTTGTATGAATCTATTGATTGCCATTGTGTACCTTGATGACTATGGACCATGTATTGGATTACTTGATTGTTTTATGCAAAATTTAGAGTTCTTTACCCCTTTTTAGTTCACGGACAAGAGGCCAAATTTTGGGTGCTTGAGATTTTGTAGAATTGGAACTTAGGTGACTTAAGGTAAATGGTGATTTGAAGTTTGTAATAGGATTTAAGATCCTTAGAGAGGATAAAAAAAAAGAATCAAGAGAAAAGTTGAGATTGATGAGAAACCTTGAATTGGGATCAAGATTCTACATAAACGAGTTCTGCATAATTCTTGTTGATGCACGAGCACTCTGGCGCTAGAGTTTGGACGCCTAAGCGCCCAACGCCTAGAAAAAAAATTCCTGTAACGCTGCCCGGTGAGTGCTCAAGCACTGTGTATTGAGTGCCCAGGCACCGAAGAGAGGGCGCCTAGGCATCCAGAGCAAAATCAGCCAGATATATGTAAGATATATTAAGATTTCAGTATTAAGATATTACAATTAAACTAGAGTAAAGAACTTGACTAATTAAGAGAAATAAAGATTAAATGAGAATTGCAAGAAAATTCCCTTAGAGAGAGAGTTGATGAGAAAAATGTAGAAGTTGAAGCTTAACTTCCTAATGAGTTTTAAAAGTATGTTTTGTGATTGATAAACGAATATTGTATTGCTATGATCCATAAGTGAGATCAAGAACCTATTAATGATTGAATTGCCAAATTGTGGTGTGTTTATGGAAAAGTATATTATTGTTGAATATACATGAATATACATTGAGTCATCATGCATTGTGAAAGTCTGGTGGACTTTGTTGTAAGGTTGTACGCTTAGGAGATTGAATCACACCTTAGTGCGGCTGCAAATAGACTAAGTGTAGATCATATCATTGACATTGGGGGCATCAGGGTGCGGGTGTCTCACGAATGGACAATTAGTAGCTCCTCTGGGCCGTGGGATAGACCGATGCAAATGTACCGACGATCTAGACTGAGACACTATCCTATATCGCAATCCTGTGAGAATGTCGTTGTATAAAGCCTTGTTGCGCAAATTATGAATTTTTGGAAAAAGCACTTGATTTTATGGCTGACGAGATACTGACATGTCTCCTTGATCATTCTCTCTGATGTTTTTGTCTAGCTCCATGGAATAGGATTTGTAGTACTGAATGTTGGATTTTAGTACCATGTGCACATGCATAGTCAGTCAACATATTATTTGACATTTATTCATATGATGATGGAACAATCGTTTATTTATGTATAACTATCTGGACTTGTTAATTTGTTTATTATGTGAATCTTGATGATAATTATTATTCTCGCTATACTATGTGGGCGTCCTGCGTCGTTCTGTTTCTTTACTGCCATAATTGGTACTGAATGTAGGATGTCTCACCTCTTTTTTGTATTTCTGCCATTCTGAATATTCATGTGTTTCTCTGAAGACGTTGGTAAAGAAGGGGAAGTGCACGAATTCCCAGGCTTTTGGCCTAACTTCGATGAGTACCTATTTGGAACATGACGTCCCGTCTATGTGGCTTTTTGGGGTACGTTCGGCTGACATTTCATGGTGGTCTGGACTGCTGGCACATCAACCTAAGTACGGATCGCTGCATCTACCATGGGGACGTGACGGTGTCTCTAGCGTGGGGTCATTATGATCCGCCTATTTTTACTGTTAATGCTCATTTGTATTTAGAGTTTTATTTGCCCATATGTGACATGTGGGGTGAATGTTACTACTCCCTACAAGAGGATTCTTTCTTATCCTCTCCACGAGCCCCCGCTCGTAACTCGGTTGCTCCGATGGTGATCTCCTCTGATGAGGAAGACCCCAAGGAGGATCGAGCCACAGTTCCTTCTCGTTAGTTTTAAGGGATGATGCTATTGATAGCTACTGATGGTTATCTGTAAATCTTTTTGGGGGGGGGCTGATGTTTTGTCTTTTTGGTGGGCTGTAGATATGTAATTAATTTAAGGCATGTAAAGCTTTTGTTTTTTGTATATCTGTTGATGTAACTAAACAAGTATAGTAAAAGCATATATATGTATGTGATGTATGATTTACTTATATTAATTTTTGTTATAATTATGTTTCATCATTTTCCTTTGATCGGAAGAAAAAAAAAAAAGAATTCGCTAAATTAATTATACGTTTATAAATAAATAAGCTTACCTATATTAAAATGAACTAGGTCTTAGCTTATGTTTCGTTTTTCGCATTGTGGTCTTGGTGTGAGGTTCCTTCCTCAAAAGGGGCGTTACACCTAGCTTCTTTCTTTAGTTCAATTTAAATTTGTATGACAATATTGGTGCCTCATTTATGGATGGCAATAGAGCTATTTAGTAGATTTGATGTTCATCAAGAGAGCCTAATGAAGAATGTGTTATTATGGATACTTGGTTAATACTTTGAACAATGTGTCAAATGTTAAAATTAGTTTATATTATTGCTTGAGATTTTATACTATATAAATGAATAGTATATATATATTATACTTTGAAATTACAAATTTATAAAAAATATAAAAAAAATAAATGGCATTAAAAAATTAAAAAAAATGAAGCATTTTTAATGTTTTACCAAATTTAACTAGAAGACATGCAATATAAAAGTAACAAATGGTATTTTTACAATTTGTAAAAGTGTAGTCATTATAGGAGGTTCGAAAAAAAAAATAAGCAATATTAAGAAACACTTGTAAAGTGATGCCTTATGTGAGAGTAAGTATCATTTTGTTCAGCCTATAAAATGACATAAGGGAATATTTTATAAGTGTACCCATAGGATTTGACATAAGGGAACGTTTTATAAGTGTACCTATAAGATTTGACATAAGGGAACACTTTACAAGTGTACCGATAGAGTTTGACATAAGTGAACACTTTATAAGTGTACCTATAAAGTTTGACATAAAGGGACGTTTTGTAAGTGTTGCCATAGAGTTTGACATAAGGGAACATCTGATAAGCGTACCCATAGAGTGAAGGAGAAAAGCGTTGTCTTTGATGCAAAAAAAAGTGTAGCCTTAGATAATAAGCCACCCTCGAATAGGCCACCACTCTAAAAGTGTTGCTTTAGGGCCAAAAAACGTAGCCTTTATCAAAGGCAACACTTCAGTGTACTTTAGAGTACACTTTTGAAGGGTTGTCCTAGGCCAATTTTGTTGTAGTGAAATAAGATTAAACATGTGTGATAATCGATTACCAGTCATGATAATTGGTTATCAGTCCTCTATTTTGAGCAAATAGAGTTATCTACTACTTAAAAACTCAAATGGATATATCTATACTATGTGATATGATGAAATTTGATTAAGTTCGCTAAGTAAGGTGACTTAAGTCTATGAATGTGCACTTGTTACTTATGAGATTAAGATGATGTGCACTTGATATATCTATGTGATGAATTGTGAAATGCACTTGATATACATATAAAATAAAATATGATGTGCACTTGTTATAATGATGAGATAAATTGTGATGTACACTTGTTATGTTTATGAGATGTACTAGAAAATGATTTGTTCCATTAGAATGATAATGTTGGGCTAGAAATTAAATTGAAATGTAAAGTGCTCAAAGCTTAAAAGATATTGAACATGGTCCTTGTATGAGAGGTGATCCTTAGATGCTATTTGTAATGCCTCCTTCGAGAGGGCATCACACCAAAAACGAAACTCAAAAGATAACACTAAGACCCAATTTACATAAATATAGATAGTAACCTGTTCATTTATAAAGCATATAATAACTTGGCAATTTTTTTTTTTTTTTTTTTTGTAAGCGGAAAACATAAACTTAGCGGAAATTAACATGAAGATCAAACCATACATTTATACAAAAGATACATGACATAAGTATTTATATACACCAACAGTTTTAGTAAAAGAAAGTAGAAACTTTACATGACCAAAAAAAGATATATACAGACAGCCACCAAGGTTACAAAAAGTATCATGCCCCCAACAACTATTGGGAAGGAGCCTCAGATGGGTCCTCCTCAGATTCCTCCTCAAGATCCTCCTCAGAAGAGGAAATCCTTATTGGAGTAACAGACTCACAAGTAGATGCTCATGCAGAGGACAAGAACAAATCCTCATGTGGCGTATACTCGCGATCACCTTACACCTCACGTATCGGCATGTAGAACTCCATTGATACAACAATATTAAAAGAGAAAACATGTGGATCATAGCAACCCTAAGCCAAAGATACAGTCACATCTCCCACGTAGATGAAACGCTCGGTGTTTAAGTCGACGTGCCAACATTCAACGCCTCCGTGAAACCTCAGCCTAGTATACCTTAGAAAACCTCGCCGGGATGCCATCACAAAACAGAAGACTACGTTGACCAAAAACCAGGAAACTTGGCCTCTTCATCGCCTCGGTCTTTAAAGAAGCACACATATAAACAGAACAACAAAGCAAAGAGGTGAGATATCCAACATCATTACCAATTATGGCAATAAGAAACAGAAATGACGCATGACGCTATACAGCACAACATAAATAATAAGCAGTATCAAGATTCTGAAAATAAACAGTTTAATAATCCAAGTAGTTATAATATCAGTAAAAGAAATAGTTTCATAATCATATATATATATATATATATATATATATATATATGCTGTAAATATATATATGCACCTGCACAAGTACCAAAATCCTACTCCATGGAGCTAAACACTACTTTAGAGAGAATGATCAAGGAGACATGTCTGTATCTCATCAGCCTCAAATCAAGTGCTTCAATATTAACAAATTGCGCAACATGGCTTATACAAGACATTCTTCACAAGATCGCGATATAGGATAGTGTCTCAGTCCAGATCGTCAGTGCGTTTGTATCAGTCTGTCCCACGGCACAGAGGAGCTACCAACTGCCCATTGTGAGATACCCGCACCCTGACGCCCCCAAGGTCAACAAGTGACTTACACTAGTCTATTCGCACCAGCACTAAGGTGTGATTCATCTCCTAGGCATAAAGCCTTACAACAAGTCCACTGGACTTTCACAATGCATGATGACTCGATGCATATATACATATATTCAATAGTAACATAACCTTTCCATAACCACATGTAACACCCTCCCTAGGGTATCACATGTCTGACTCCCGACTCAAAATCTGAAAGAAGTTTGCACAAAGTTTGAGTTATAAAAGATGGGTTTTAAAATTTCTTTCTTACTGAAACATAAACTTACTGAAAATATTAGGTAATATTGAAAATCATATTTCAACTATTCATTATGCAATATTGACACCAATTAATATTTCACAATTTAAAGAGAAATATAAAATTAACAGACTCTCTTTTTTTTAACAGTAGCAAACCCCATGACGGGTCCTACTAAATAGCACGGTATAACACTAACGATAAAACTTAACATACTCATTCCTTATCTTGTATCCAGCTTGTTGCATCAGAACTCTACTCCTTGTCTACTCAGAACACCTTCGAACTTGAGACAGCCACTCTTCAATGTTTTCATCAATCTCTGAGTATCTATCACCCGGTATGTCTAAGATAACTCATTCCTTCTACTGTATAATTTTAACAATACAGATACTGCAAAATAATATAACAAAGAGGTGAGATCACCTATTCCAATACCAACATGGTAGCATAGAGATAACACAAACAGCATACCATACAGATACATCATATCATAATTACAATTATGCCATCATCATAATGTATAAAATAACAATAAACACAATAATACCATCACATTATTATCATCATCATCATCCAAGTATTCAAAACAATTGTCATAGCCAATATCCCTTAATTAATATATCATTCAGATATAAAATGCTCAGTTTCATGCATGTGCACAAAGATTCAGTTTTTCAAAAACAACTCCGTGGAGGTTTTCACAATTTCGAGGAGAATGCGCTGTCAATTGTCAGCCTTAGCCCAAAGACAATCTTCCAGTTGTTGAAAAGAATCGTGTTCTTGTCGAGTATCGTCAATGCGTTGCAACGGACTGCATCGCCAAGTGGCACAGGGTACTCGCCAGCTGTCCACTGGTCGACCGCCACGCCTTAACGCACCCCAAGATCCATCATAGATCTCACTATCAATTCTCATTCCCTCTTCAACCACAAGGGCCAAAATAGCTTATTAGCTATACTTTATACAATGCACGAATATATCAGTGCAAGTCCAACTATAAGGGCCAAATCTTTTCAAATTTCATTTGTTCAATCATATGCCTCAACGCATATTTTTCCAATGCATGTATAATGCACCAATGTCAATCACAGGCATATCTTTCCAATGCATATACAATGCACCAAATGCCAATCACAGGCAAAACACGGCATTTTCTCACACAATGTTCATACACTGGTTCAATAGTAATCATACTGTATTTACAACAGCGAAATCATGTTATCACATTTTCATAGTTATAAAACACTTTTGTCGTGTTTTCACAAAATTGCGCAACATTCCCGTTACGTTTTCACAATTCCACAACATTTCTGTTGCATTTTCAAAATACCGTAACACTTTTGTTACATTTTTAAAATTCCAAGACGTTATTATTACGTTTTCACAATACCGTAACACTACTGTTACATTTACAAAATTTCGTAACATTTCTGTTACGTTTTTAAAATGCTGCAACTCTTCTGTTGCACTTTTAAACCACGTACTAATTTTTCAACATTTTTCTCAATCGCGTAAAAATATACGTTTCTCAAATTGCATAGTATTTTTTCACTGTTTCAAAATCGCGTATCTTAAAAATCATTCTTTTAAGTCGCGTAAATCATTTTCCATCATTCTCAAAATATTTAAAACACTTTCCAAATCACACAACGATTTTCCGTCATTTTTATAATCACGTAAAAATATTCTATCACTTTTAAATCACATATTGATTTTTCAACAGTAGTTCAAATTATGTAAAATATTTAAACATAATTCACATTACGTAGAAATATTTTAACGTATTTAAAATCGCATAAAAATATTTTTCCATATCACGTAACTTAAAAATTATGTTTTTAAGATACGTAAATAATTTTTCACCACAATTTCGTTATAGAAAATATTTCTTGACCTTTAAAAATTCCTTTTCAACTTTTTTCAAAATAATATAACTTTATACTTCATTTAATATATTTTCTTACTCAAGAAAATCTTTTTCCACGGTTCTTTACTCAAGAAATTCTTTTCGAAATATAATTCACAAAATCACTTTTCCATTGATGTAAATCCATGTTTCAAAATCTTAAATTTTCCTAACGTACTCCAAAACTTGAAAATAAGTTATACGTTAGTAAATTCTCAAATCACCATTATATTCTCCATTTTTCTCAAATCAATTTTAAAATCAATTTTCTTCAAAATCAATTGCAGTTAAAACATTTTCAACCCCTCTTTGTCTTTCGTTTACAACATTTTCTCAAGTGATAAAATACTCTGATTCCCTTTCCAAAATCCTTGTATTAAACCAAACTGTATTTCTACTTTGAAAATTACTTTATTTTATAAAACCAAGGCATTACAAACCTTCTAAAACGTGGACATGACTATTGAAACCATCAAATATTTTTCCTTCTAAATTGATATGGTTTTACACAAACAAAACCATTAAAAATTTTATTTTCAAAACCGCAAGACTTATGGTTATAAAACCAAACCCATTTGTTCAAATTCATTTTTATTTTCTTTGCAAATCCTTTTTCACTTTCTTTGCAAATTTTTAAAATCAACGTTTGCCCGTTTCATTCAAAACTCATGTTTAGAAAAACACTTAGGATCTTTTTACACAAAATAAATCAATGAAAATCCTTGCAAAAACTATGTTCATGTACTCTTTGAAAACAAACCCTTTGTTTATTTTCCATGCTTTTCTAATCAATCCAATTTTATTCTTCCATGAAAATATTAATTTGTAAACACCTATGTGGAGGTGTCTTGGCCGAAAATTCCATAGCCTTTAGAACCAAGAAAATTCATTTTCTCCACTTCATAATTTTCATTTAAACAAATCAATTTTCTTGTTCTTGAAAATTTTCAACATGAACCCTAATCAAGGGCATCAAAATCGTAGCTCTTCCTTGGCCATTGGGACCAAAATTAATTTTCTTTCCATCATCAAATCATGGCATACACATCATATATATATATCAAAAGCATGCCATATTATCATCATGCATAGTATAAGCATACCATCAAAATCATAAACTCATGCAAAGTATATTATGCATAGACAATTAATCAAAGCTCATAAACACATATAAATTATTACATGACCATGGATATGAATCCTCACATGGATTCAACATCCATCAAATATAAGACCATCTCTCACCACCATGCTTAGTTGGTGAGATGGATCTCCCTCTTACCTCTTGAAGATCCTCAAAAACTATTTGTTTTGCTTCTTTTTCCAAGTCCTTCACCACCAAGGGCTTCTCAAATACAAAACAAAATACATAGAAATTAGTATATTCAGCTTGATTAAGAGGAACCATGGATCAAACATGGTTTAGAACATAAAAAAGAGAGAATAAATGAAGTTTCCTTACACTTCACCTCAAAAACCTTAGAACTTGCTCTTGGAAAAACTCCTTGAAAATGAATGATTTAGAGAAAGTCTCCAACATGAAAGTTGCTTAGAATATCATGTAGATTCAAGATCTATGGTTGGATGAAATTAAAAGAGATTGGATGGTGGTTTTGAGTGTCTTGACCGAATGGTTTCTCTTGAAGCACAAAGATGGAATTTTTCATTTTTGATAGAAACTTGAAGCTTGGATTTGAAGCTCAAGATGAATGATTTTGGAAAAACTCATAACTAGAGATGTTCTTAGAATGATGTAAGGATTCAAGAAGTATGGTTATTTGAAATTTTTGAGTGATGGAAGGTTGGTATGGAGTGCTTGGTCGTGAGCTTAGAGTAGGGAGAGATGGAGAGAAATTTTGATAACTTTGTTTCTTGAAAATGTTCAATGAAGACCAAGGTGATCAATAATGACTAAAGTGTTGAATTATGGTCTTCAAAGCTTCTAATTTCAGACCAAGACCGTGAGCCACTTTAAAACAAAAGAGATAGAATTGAATTGATAGCATGTTTCTCTTTTTCCAAGCAAGCATAGCCATAGGAATTAGAAAGAATAGGCACCAAACATTGACTAATTTTGTATAGCTTTTTCAATTATTGTTAGAAGAATGACCAAGTATTATTTGAATGTAAATTTGTCTTCCAAATTTGATGCATGATCGTAGCTTGCATGGAGAAAAAAGAAAATATTTTTGCTTTAGGAAAATGATCAATAATTATGTATAATTGATCAAGACATCTAACAATGACATAAAGTTTTTCTTTAGCTCCAAAATGAAGCACAAAACCGTCCCCCCCTTCATCCTTGCTTCTTCAAAGTTGTCATCTTTTTCAAGCCATTATTTGAAGCCTTTCTAGCCATTGATTAATTCAATGGTTAGGATTTAGGTAGACTTTTGATTAGAAGACTTAATCTAGGCCATTGGATCTTTCTCCTTTAAATTCTAGCCATTAGATGTGTCTCCAAAATTAAGGGTCAAGATTGCTCCTTCAAACTTTTAATGCAAGGGTCATAATTAGTCTTTGCTACCTTTTAAGACTAAATCTTCACCATTGATTAAATCATCATCCAATGGTTACAAATGGTCATAGTCACTTTATAAAACTAAATCTCTACCCTTGATTTAATCTCCATCTAACGGTTATAAATGATCTTATTCACTTTTAAGATCAAATCTCCACCATTGATTAAATCATGATCAAGTCTCCATCATTAATTAAATCAATGGTGGATATCCAAACCACCAATGTTGACTTAAGCAATATAATATTTATTTTTATCTGCTAAAACCCCACGAAAGAATATATTTACTGTATTTTTATCGCCCGATAAATAAATACAAGACAAAACACAAGATAATAAAATTTTCTAAAACTGTTTCGGATTCAGGTTTAGTAAGATCCCCTGTCTCCGTCTAAACAGTACAAATTTTTCTATGCATAAAAAATTTTTCACTTTGCGGGACCCACCTGGGCCCACGTATGGCCACCTGGGCCCACATACACCCCCTAGGCCCACAATCAGTAACAAATTTCATAATCTTCCACAAAAATCACAAAAATTATAAAATGCACAAATATCAAATCAAATTATGTAAAATAATTAAAACCTAACGGTAAAAATTAAATTACGTAAAGTTTTCCCCGACCCAAAAATTATTATTTTCCTGACACGGAGTAAATCACTCAAAATGATCAAATACGCTGACGGAATAATCAAAATAATTTTACAGTGCACAAAAATTACTAAACAGTAAAATTCTGTTAACTGTCAAAATTATTGTTTAAGAGATACGAAAATTCAGGGTGTTACACCACACGTCATAAATGGCCAAATCAAATATCAATAAACCTTGGTCCCACTCATGGACCCATAACAATTCATTGTCTAAATTCTCACTTATGAAAACATCCTCAAAAACTCTTTGTTTTGCTTCTTTCTCCAAGTCCTTCACCACCAAGGGCTTCTCAAATACAAAACAAAATACATAGAAATTAGTATATTAAGCTTGATTAAGAGGAACCATGGATCAAACATGGTTTAGAACATAAAAAAGAGAGAAGAAATGAAGTTTCCTTACACTTCACCTCAAAAACCTTAGAACTTGCTCTTGGAAAAACTCCTTGAAAATGAATGATTTAGAGAAAGTCTCCAACATGAAAGTTGCTTAGAATATCATGTAGATTCAAGATCTATGGTTGGATGAAATTAAAAGAGATTGGATGGTGGTTTTGAGTGTCTTGACCGAATGGTTTCTCTTGAAGCACAAAGATGGAATTTTTCATTTTTGATAGAAACTTGAAGCTTGGATTTGAAGCTCAAGATGAATGATTTTGGAAAAACTCATAACTAGAGATGTTCTTAGAATGATGTAAGGATTCAAGAAGTATGGTTATTTGAAATTTTTGAGTGATGGAAGGTTGGTATGGAGTGCTTGGCCGTGAGCTTAGAGTAGGGGAGAGATGGAGAGAAATTTTGATAACTTTGTTTCTTGAAAATGTTCAATGAAGACCAAGGTGATCAATAATGACTAAAGTGTTGAATTATGGTCTTCAAAGCTTCTAATTTCAGACCAAGACCGTGAGCCACTTTAAAACAAAAGAGATAGAATTGAATTGATAGCATGTTTCTCTTTTTCCAAGCAAGCATAGCCATAGGAATTAGAAAGAATAGACACCAAACATTGACTAATTTTGTATAGCTTTTTCAATTATTGTTAGAAGAATGACCAAGTAGTATTTGAATGTAAATTTGTCTTCCAAATTTGATGCATGACCGTAGCTTGCATGGAGAAAAAAGAAAATATTTTTGCTTTAGGAAAATGATCAATAATTATGTATAATTGATCAAGACATCTAACAATGACATAAAGTTTTTCTTTAGCTCCAAAATGAAGCACAAAACCGTTCCCCCCTTCATCCTTGCTTCTTCAAAGTTGTCATCTTTTTCAAGCCATTATTTGAAGCCTTTCTAGCCATTGATTAATTCAATGGTTAGGATTTAAGTAGACTTTTGATTAGAAGACTTAATCTAGGCCATTGGATCTTTCTCCTTTAAATTCTAGCCATTAGATGTGTCTCCAAGATTAAGGGTCAAGATTGCTCCTTCAAACTTTTAATCCAAGGGTCATAATTAGTCTTTGCTACCTTTTAAGACTAAATCTTCACCATTGATTAAATCTTCATCCAATGGTTACAAATGGTCATAGTCACTTTATAAAACTAAATCTCTACCCTTGATTTAATCTCCATCTAACGGTTATAAATGATCTTATTCACTTTTAAGATCAAATCTCCACCGTTGATTAAATCAAGATCAAGTCTCCATCATTAATTAAATCAATGGTGGATATCCAAACCACCAATGTTGACTTAAGCAATATAATATTTATTTTTATCTGCTAAAACCCCACGAAACAATATATTTACTGTATTTTTATCGCCCGATAAATAAATACAGTACAAAACACAGTACAATAAAATTTTCTAAAACTGTTTTCGGATTCAGGTTTAGTAAGATCCCTTGTCTCCGTCTAAACAGTATAAATTTTTCTATGCGTAAAAAAATTTTCACTTTGCGGGACCCACCTGGGCCCACGTATGGCCACCTGGGCCCACATACACCCCCTAGGCCCACAATCAGTAACAAATTTCATAATCATCCACAAAAATCACAAAAATTATAAAATGCACAAATATCAAATCAAATTATGTAAAATAATTAAAACCTAACGGTAAAAATTAAATTACGTAAAGTTTTCCCCGACCCAAAAATTATTATTTTCCTAACACAGAGTAAATCACTCAAAATGATCAAATACGCTGACGGAATAATCAAAATAATTTTACAGTGCACAAAAATTACTAAACAGTAAAATTCTGTTAACTGTCAAAATTATTGTTTAAGAGATATGGAAATTCAAGCTGTTACACCACACGTCATAAATGGCCAAATCAAATATCAATAAACCTTGGTCCCACTCATGGACCCGTAACAATTCATTGTCCAAATTCTCACTTACGAAAACATACATTCAAAGTTTAATATAAAATTATGCTTCAACTTCAACACTTTTCCTATTAAGCCTCTCTAGGGGAATTTTCTAGTATTTTTCACCTATTCTTTGTTACTCTAATTAAACAAGTCCTTTACTTAGTTCTAAACATAGCTCACTTAGAGTAATTATTTTAAGTTTCTCAAAACCTCACTCACACTCATGTTCTTTCTTTGGCCAAAAATCACTTTAGATTGTAGGATAAAATTTTGTTCTTTGTTCTTTCCATTTTATGAATCCTTAATCAACATCTAACCATCTAATTAATTAAGTTTCCATCTTAACACAAAATTTTACCATTGGGTACTCTATGGGGCCGTGAGCTCTAAGGGGCTAGGAACCTAAAATTCTCATCATTACATTCATCATTAATCACTTAATTAGTTAGTCCCTAAATTATTACAAAGTTTTGATCTTGGACACCCCATTTATGGGTGCTTGGCCGTGAGCCTCAAACAAAGGGGCAAAGAGCCCTTGCTTTCTATACATGATTCCAACCAATCCAAATCCATCAAGATATGCAATAGCAAACTGTAACACCCTCCTCAGGGTATCACATTTCCGACTCCCAACTCATAATCTGTAAAGAAGTTCATAAAAGGTTTGAGTTATAAAAGGTGAGTTTTAAAATTTCTTATTACAGAAACATAAACTTACTGAAATCCATAAGTATTACTGAAAATATATTTAAACTGATTAATATACAATATTGACACTAATTAATATTTAACAATTTAAAGAGAAATATAAAACTAACAGACTCTCTTTTTAACAGTAGCAAACCCCATCACGGGTCTTACTTAATAGCACGGTACAATACTAACGGTAAAACTTAACATACTTATTCTTTCTTGTATCCATCTTGATGCATCAGACATCTGTTCCTTATTCACACTGCACACTATCGAATCCTGAATGGCTAGTCCTCAATGTTGCCACCAATCTCAGAGTATTTACCACTTGTCATGTCTAAGACAACTCGTTCCATCTATTATATAATTTTTACAATACAAGCCCAACCAAATAATATAACAAAGAGGTGAGATCACCTACGCCAATACCAACATGGTAGCACAGAGATAATACAAACAACATACCAAATAGATATATCATATCATAATTCTAATCAACATTATTTATTGTAACAGATACAATAACTAATAATTACTATCATGCCATTAACATTATTATCATCACACAATAATTACCATAATGCCATCACATTATTATCATCATCATCATCCAAGTATTTCAACAGTTCAGTTATCATAACCAATGCTCAATAATAATACATATGTTATGCATGTGCACATAGACTAAATGTTCCTACTCCATGGAGCTAATACTCAGTTCAGAGAAGTTGATCGAAAAGATCTGTCGGTACCACATGCCTCAGACCACGTGCTATAATCCTCATTTTGATTTTGCACATCTAGCATATACACGACAGTCTTTATCAGATCTTGATTAAGAATAGTGTCTCGGTCAGGATCATCGGTATGTCGCGTCAGTCTAACCCATGGTACAAAAAAGCTGCCAACTGCCCATGTAGGCAACCCGCACCCCGATGCCCCCAAGGTCAACAAGTGACTTACATTATGCATATCGCACCCACTCAAGAGGTGTACATCTCTCCTAGGCAAATAGCCATATCCAGTCCATCGGACCTTTTCAATGCATGTTTGATGCACCAATGCCAATCATAGACAAAATTTAATATTTTCTCATATAGTGTTCATACACTAATTCATGCATATAAAATGAACCATTCTCAGTTCAAATTCACAATTTCATATTCAGGGTCCACACACTGGCCCATTCTCAGTTCAAATTTCATAATCTCATGATCAGGGTCCACACACTGGCCCAACAGTAATCATACTATATTTTCAACAACGAAATCATATTATCGCATTTTTATAGTCACAAAACACTTTCGTCGTGTTTTCACAATTGCGTAACATTTCTGTTACGTTTTCACAATTCCGTAACACTTCTGTTGCATTTTTCAATTACGTATTGATTTTTCAACGTTTTCTCAATCACGTAAAAATATTTATATGTTACTCAAATCGCATAGCGATTTTCCATCATTTTCACAATCACGTAACTTAAAAATCATTCTTTTAAGTCGCGTAAACCATTTTCCATCATTTTCAAAATATTTAAACGATTTCCAAATCGCGTAGAAATATTTCAACGTTTTTCAAATCGTGTAGCTTAAAAATCACGTTTTTAAGATACATAAAACATTTTTCACCATTTTACAATCACGTAAAATATTTCTCAATATTTCAAACATTATTTTGGACTTTCAAACAAATCAATATCATTTCCAACATCATTTTTCACATTTCTCCTTTAAGAAATTCTTTACTCAAAATAATATGACTTTTCACATTATTTTCCACATTTTCTTACTCAAGAAAATCCTCTTCACAATATATTCCACAAATTCACAATTCCATTAAATTAAATCAATGTTTCTAACTTTAAAAATTACTAACGCTCTCCAAAACCCAAAGGATGAGTTACATGTTAGAAAATATCAAATCACTATTATATTCTCCATTTTTCTCAAATAAATTCTAAAATCATTTCTCTTCAAAATAAATTGAGGTTCAAACACTTTCAACCTCTCTTTTTCATTCATATACAGAAATCCCATTTTCTCAAGTGATAAAACACTCTGATTCCCTTTCCAAATTCCTTATACTAAATCAATTATATTTCCATTTGAAAAATCACTTTGTTTCATCAAAATCAAGGCATTACAAGCCTTCCAAAACCGTGGTATATGGTTATTGAAACCATCAAATATTTTTCCTTCTAAGCCAATATGGTTTTACACAAACAAGACCATTAAAAATTCTTCATAAAAATCGTGAGCACTTGGTCTTTGAAATCAAATCATTTGTTCATTTTTCATTTTCACTTTCTTTGCAAATCCATTTTCACTTTCTTTGCAAATTCTTAAAATAATCAACTCATTGCTCTTTTCATTTAAAACTCATGATGCTTAAAATATTTTTATTCAAAAATGTCCTTGAGTTCCATTAAATTCCATTCTTGTTTTTACACAAAATAAATTAATAAATATTCTTCTCAAAACCGTGAACACTACTTCTTGAAAAACAAACCCTTTGTTTATTTTCCATGCTTCTCTAATCATCCAATTTTATCATTCATGAAAATATTAATTTGTGAACACCAATTTTGAGGTGTCTTGGCCGAAATTCCTCTTGGTCTTTGGAACCAAAAATTGTTTTCTTTTTCATCATCAAATCATGGCATACATATACATATTTCATCATAAATACCATAAGCATGCCACAATCAAAAGCAATAAATCATGCAAATCATACTAAGCAAGAACAAATAAATCAAACACATAAACACCTACAAATAATTACATGACCATGGATATGAATCCTCACATGGATTCACCATCCATCAAATATAAGACCATCTCTCACCACCATACTTGGTTGGTGAGATGGATCTCCCTCTTACCTCTTGAAGAACCTCTAAAGCTCCTTGTTTTGCTTTTTTTCCAAGTCCTTCACTACCAAGGACTTTTCAAATACAAAACAAAAACACACATAATTAATATATATATATATAATATATATATATATATATATATATATATATATATATATATATATATATATATATATATAGGACTTGAATAAGAAAACCATGGATTAAAATCATGGTTAGAACCTTAAAAATCAAAAGAAAAGTGAAGATTAATAAACTTCACCAATAAAGCTTCAATCTTTAGCTTGAAGAACAAGGTTGAAGATGGATGATCTAGAGAAAGTCTCCAACATGAAAGTTGCTTAGAATATCATGTAGATTCAAGATCTATGGTTGGATGAAATTAAAAGAGATTGGATGGTGATTTTGGGTGGTATGGCTGAATGGTTCCTCTTGAAGAACAAGGTTGGAGTTTTTGATTTTTGTGAAAGAAAGGCTTCTTAGACTTGGTTAAGATAAAGAATGAAGTCAAAACACTTAGTTTTCCTTCCTACCAATTTCGTGGAGCTCCATGGAAAAATCCCTAAAAATCATAAACAAATGTTAAAATCAATAACAAGTGTAGAAATAGGTAAACCATGGTTCAAGCATGGCTTAGAAAATTAAAACTTGAAGTTTGGGTGAAGAGATAAGAACTTTACCCTTTATGATAGAAACTTGAAGCTTGGATTTGAAGCTCAAGATGAATGATTTTGTGAAAACTGTGAATTCTTATGTCTTGAAGCATATCAAATAAGTTTTTGATGATAACAAAATCAAGATGAAGACCAAGATCTAAAGAAAAGTTCAAGACCGAAAGAAGAAGACCAAGATCAAAAGAGGTATATTAGATATAGGTCTTAGAACTTCAATGTAAAATGCTCTCAAGGTATCTCAATTATATTCAAATGGTTTTTCAAAGATCTTATAAATTAACTTGTTTTTCAAAGTTCATATTTTAAAGAAATGTTGATTTCAATCTTGGATTATGTTAAACATTTGTAAATCTTGTTTAGTCCAAGTTCCCCAATGATAAAAATGGCCTGGAGACTTAATTGGGCGTGAAAAATGAGTTTAAAGTATAGTATAATCAATTACCAATGTTTAGTAATCGATTACAAGCTAAACAGAAGCCTTGTAATCGATTACACTATCCATGTAATTGATTACCATGTTCCTAGAAATCCAAGAACAAGTTCAAAGGGCTATGTAATTGATTACATCAATATTGTAATCGATTACCAGCAAGTCAGAGGACGTGTAATCGATTACACAGGTCATGTAATCGATTACCACAAACCCAGAAAGCCAAGAACATGTTCTAACTCTCATGTAATTGATTACCGGAATCCTGTAATCGATTACTAGCATTCTGACATGCCCAACGACTATATTTTCTTGGCATTTAATGTTGCCACAAAAGCCCCTAACGACTCTATTGTTCTAAAAACTTATAAATACTCATCTTGGGGCATCATTTGTGGCTAACCAACATTTGAGAAACATCTATCAATCACTCTAATCCAAGAATCATCATTAAATCTCTTTTGCTCTATTTATGTATATATTTGAGATATTCTTGAAGAGCATTATAGGGCTTCAATTTGTGTAATCTACTCTTGTGAGAGTTTCATCTTGTAAACACTTTGATTCTTTGTAAAGGGGGTGAGGTATCCCTCTAGAGAAAAGAGAGTGAGGTATCTCTCAAAGATTGTAAAGGGTAAGGCATCCCTTGTTGAAGGTGAGGTATCCTTCAAAGGTTGTAAAGGGGGTGAGGTATCCCTCTAGTGAAAAGGGTGAGGTATCCCTATTTTGAGGCTCCAACTCAAGGGTGAGGCATCCCAAGGAGTTGAGTGCTCTTTTGTGTAAAGGTTTTCAAGCACCCGTTCAAGCTTGAAGTTTAGTGGAAAATCTCGAGTGGTTTGTTTGAGGACTAGACGTAGGTCACAAGGGGTGGCTGAACCAGGATAAATCCTTGTGTTTGTTCTTCTTAACTCTCTCTTTACTTTGTGCTTTAATTATATTTGCTTGAGTTGAGTTCGTTATTTAGCTTTGCTTGAATACTTTCTATCTTAGCTTGTTTATTTGTAAGTGGTTCATTTGATCGCATTTATCTATTCACTTCAATTAAACAATAGCTTCAACGAAAATTTGATAAACAAGTGCTTTGTGAAAGATTTGCAAAAATATTTCATAAACTCAATTCACCCCCCTCTTGAGTTTGAGGCCACTTGATAACAAAAACTCATAACTAGAGATGTTCTTAGAATAAGGTAAGGATTCAAGAAACTAGGTTGGATAAAATTTTTGAGTGATGGAGGGTATATTTGATGATCATGGCCGTGTGCTAGCTTGAAGGAGAAGGAGAGAAATTTTTCTAAGAGCTTTAGGTTTTTGGAAATGATCAAGAATGGCAATAATGGTCATGAAACACTTTTCTATGGTCTTAAGCCACCAAAAACCGTCCCCCCTCCATGCATTCTCTTAAGAGTGCAAAATGATCAATAATGATCCATATTGACTAAAACAACTAATAATAATATTCAAACTTTTCCTTTAGCTTCAAAACAACACAAAAACCGTCCCCCCTCCATGCATTATGCATTCATAAAGTTGTTATCTTTTCTAGCCACCATTTAGAGCAATTTAAGCCATTCATTAGATCAATGGTTAGGATTAAGGTAGACTTTTGATTAGAAGACTTAATCTAGGCCATTAGATCTTTCCTCCTTGAAATCCTAGCCATTAGATGCATCTCCAAAATGAAGGGTCAAGATTACTCCTTCTTACTTTCAATCCAAGGGTCATAATTAGTCATAGCCATTTTAGAAGACCAAATCTCCACCATTGATTAAATCCAAATCCAATGGTTATAAATGATCCATCTCCACCGTTGATTAAATCCAAATCCAAGGTCACAAATGGTCCTAGCCACTTTGTAAGACCAAATCTCCACCCTTAATTAATTCTTCATCCAATGATTATAAATATTCATAGCCATTTTATTAGTCCGATTCTACACCGTTGATTAAATCGACGGTTGATATTCAAAGCTTCAAAAATTAAACTTGCTTCCTATTGGTCCGTCAAAAGTTGTCATAACCATTAATGTTGACTTAGCAGTACAATATTTATTTTTATCTGCTATAACCCCCACGAAAGAATATATTTACTGTATTTTTATCGTCCAATAATTAAATATAGTACGAAATACAGTAAAAGAAATTTTCTAAAACTGTTTCCGGATTCAAGTTTAGTAAGATCCCCTGTCTCCGTCTCAACGGTACAAATTTTTCTATGCGTAAAAAAATTTTCACTTTGCCGGACCCACCTGGGCCCACGTAAAGCCACCTGGGCCCATAAACAGCCCAAAAACAATCAGAGAAATATAAAAATTTATAATCATCCACAAAAATCACAAATATTAGAAAACGTATAAAAATCAAGTTAGATTGTTAAAAATAATTAACAATCAAGAAAAATAAATACATAAAGATTTTCCCCGGCCCGAAAATTATTATTTTCTTGACACAAAGTAAATCACTCAAAATGATCAAATACGCTAACGGAATACTCAAAATAATTTTACAGTACACAGAAATCACTAAACAGTAGAATTCTGTTAACTGTCAAAATTACTGTCTAATAGATAGGAAATTTGGGGTGTTACACAAACAATAAAGTCATACAAGGTAAGACTAACACAAAAATCATCAAGAATCACCAAAAACCATACAACAAAGTGAGTAGACCTCTCATGGATTCCTCACTATCAACACAAAAACATGTTCCTCACCACCATGATAGGTTGAAGAGGATGATCTCCCTCTTACCTAAAGAGACAATAAGAAAAAGGCAAGCTCCTTGTTGCTTCTTGCAATTTTCATCCACCACCACTAACAAAACCCTAGGATATTCAAACTTGCATAATCAACAACCAAAGCTTGAAAAGAGAAGTCCTTGATCACAAGGGTGACCAAGAATCACAAAAATAGAGGAAGGAAAATAGAAAATCAAGAAGCTTACCTCAAAGCTTCAAGTTTAGGGCTTTATGGAAGAAGATGAAGATGGAAGAATCAAGTGATGGTCACAAAAAGGAAAAAGCTTCAAGGTGACGAGTAGATGCACAAAATAAGGTTGGTTAAGCAAGCAAGCATGGATGGCCAACAATGGTGTGTTTGGCCGTGGAAGTGAAGAGAGAAAATGGAGATGAGAGAAAAAATGAGAGAAAGGAAAAGTTGAGAGAGAAAGTGATAGAAACTTTTGAAAATTGAAAAGTGAATGTGTGTTTTGGTGAAAAGATGACAATTTGTGTCATCTTTTCCCTCTCATTGTCATGGGGTCTCCAAGGGAAGAAAGAGAAAAATTGGCTTCCTTGAGAAGCTTGATACCAAGCTTCATTGAGAAGCTTTGTACACTTTTTGAAAAAATTAAGGGTGATGTCATCTTGATGATGTCATCTTGGTGATATCATTAAAGTACTCTCTAGAAAAGATGACTAATACTCTATTAAAGCTATTATCTAGTGGACAAAGATTACAGTTAACAAAACTAGTATTTATTATCTAACGGATAATAAAATGTGCCGCGATTTTATTTATCAGATAAAATCTCAAAAAATGAAAACTTTGTAAACTGTGTCTGGCCTCAGGTTTAGTAAGATCTCCCATCATTGTTTCCACAGTCCAAGGTTTTTTGGCCTCTAGGAAAATATTTTATTTTTTCGGTTTCGCTCAGTGTGCACGTAAATCAAAAAATATATTAAAATGAATATAAATCATGAAACAAGCAATTTCCAGGGTGTTACATTATTCCCTTATGAAGGGTAGCCTGTTGATTGATTTGGCCAATGATTTATATTGGAAATGATCCTCGTACCTAGGGTTAATCTTAAATGTTGGGTAGTTTGAAGATGAGACATGCCCTCTCTACCTGGTGTGATCCTAGATGTTTGGTCGCATAAGGATGCGACATTCCCTTCCTACTAGGGTAGTGTGAGAAGGAGACATCCCCTTACTAGATTTGGTCAGGGTTACTTGGGATAGTGTTGTGTAACGAATTACTATTACATATAGGCTGAGTGCACCGGCCTAATAAGCAAACTATCATCGAGTGATTGGCATTGTGAGGATGCAACATTTCCTCATTACTAAGGTAGTGCAAGGATGCGACATTCCCTCCCTACCTTTTTTATATAGAAGGACACGAGTCCGAGGAATATGCTTAAAAAGATGATAATTAATAAGCACTAAAAGAAAGATTTATGGCATTGCTTGAGGATTTGCACATTATCATGAAATTGTCATATATATATGAATCATAGATTTGACAATGATTATTTGCAACTTAAGAAATTGTAAATATTCTAATAATAGTGAGATATAGTTTATATCTCAATACATTTATGATGATTCCTATGATTTATTGATGATGTGCTTGAAAATATTTATATTATTTGAGTATATGTTACTGATTAATGATTAAAATTGAATGTCTGCCCTTGAGAAGAGAAATGAATTATTTTGGCATTAGCCACCTTTCTATAGAATATTTTAAGAATTGTTTTGATTCCCTGAAACGGCTGGAATTGTTATGATGACATTTAAATATTAGAAATACCGAGAATTTTTAGAATTCTCATCCCTTTATCTTTTCTTTCCATGATAATTCCAGCACGTGACCCACCTATGAAGTAGAGACAAAAATGCTTGATGTAGTATAGAATTATTTATTCTTTTTAAACATTGCCATGTACTTATAATTATGCAATGGTTTGTGTAACATCCTCCATAACCTATTAGCCTTAATAATTACTACAGTGGTTTATAAACACTTGTATGAGTTGCCTGTTAATTATAGTGATTTTTTGAGCAAATTTAGGCAACACAGAATGTGGAAAATAACTAATATTAGTTACGGACTTAGCATAAACTGCTTAGATGGTGGAAATAAATATGAAAAATATATTTCTAGGTTGCAAATAAATAGAATGAGTTGTGGTAAATTTTGGAGTATTAATTGAATTAGTTTGACATTTTTAATAATACAGGATGAGTGTTTAAAGGCCAAATTAAATAGGAAAGTAGCTTCAAAAATCATGAGATTTTGTATAGATTTCAACTAAGGGATGAAGATTATTCTGGGAATGATTACATGTTAAGGTAGATACCTATAAGTGTATTAGTTTAACTCCTTAAGTTTATTTTAACTTATTGAGTAGTAATAGAGCTTAAGGGCTGTCAATGATGTATATAGATAATTATTAAATAGTGAGTATATGTAACGCCCCTTTTTCTAAATACTTGCGAAGAAGGGACGTCGTACTATAGTAAAATAAAACATGAAGCGAAATAAATGAAATTTTAAATGCGAAAAATAGTAATTGTTATTAAACTCATAGTCCCTATTCATTTTATGGCTACTTAAGTTCCTTTACAAATGTCACTATATATATATATATATATATATATATATATATATATATATATATATATATATATATATATATTAAAAAAATTGTAAAACATTACCAAGTGGCGTTGAAAGAGTTAAGTAAAATCCATCACATATAGAGATTATAAATATATATATATATATATATAAGTATATATATCTATATATATATATATATATATATATATATATATATATATGAAATAGCCTGTTTAATTATATTTCCAAAATGTACAAAAAGTAAAATATGTACCCACCCAAAGATATACAAATATTACCCAGCATGTACAGCAAAACGTCAGGCTTCCCAAAAAGATAGACGGTTAGCCATCAGTAGCTACCAATAGTATCAGCTCCTATGACTGACGAGAAGGGACCGTAGCCGGGTCCTCCTCAGGGTCCTCATCGTCCGAGGAAACTTCCATTGGAACAACAGAGCAACGGGCGGGAGCCCGAGCAGTGGACAAAAGGAGTCCTCACGTGGGGTGTAGTACATATCAGCCCACATGTCCCTAACGGGCATGTAAAACTCCAACCAGACAAAAGCATGAAAATAAAAAATGGAGGCGTCGTAACGACCACATGCTAGGGACACCGTCAGCTCCCCATGATATACACAGCTATCCGTCTGCACGTTAATGTGCCAACAATTAGGACCTCCATGAAAGTTGATTCGTACATAGCCAAAGAAACCCCGGGGGTACGACGACATCCTCAATCAACTTCAATCGTAATCTGGCTAGAAGCCTGGAAACTCAGGAGCTTCCTTGTCTTCCTCACGAACGTCTTCTCAGAAGCACACAATCCAATAGAATGCGAAGAAATAGAGAGAATACAAAAAGAGGTGAGACACTCATTATTCATTACCCAGTGTGGCAGTAAGAAACTAAATGGCGCTGGATGCCCATATATAATATAGTTTATACATTTGATCTCCGTAATATTAAATTCACAGTAAAAGTAGAATAACAACGACTGGTAGTAAAATCATAAATGACAGATAAATAACAGTAATATTACCAGCAGTCAATATTTCAAGCATTCAACAATGATTTCAGAAATAACGGTAAACATATTCCACAGTTATAAATGCTCATGCTCAATGAGTTATGTGACTGACAATTCACAATGCAAAAGTGTGTCAAAATCCCTACTCCATTGAGATAGACATAAACATTTTCAGAGTGAATGATCAAGGAGTAATGCTAGTATATCGTTAGCCTTAAAAATACAGTGTGCTTTATCTCATAAAAATGTTTACGCAATGGCTTATGCATGACACCTTAATAGTTGATCATGACATAGGACAGCGTCTCAGACAGGATCATCAGTGTGTCGCATTGGTCTATCCCACGGCCCCAGTGGAGCTACCACTGTTTATTGTGAGACACCTACACCCCGACACCCCCAGGGTCAACAACATATGACACCTACGCTTAGTCTATTCGCACCCGCACATAGGTGTTATTCAAACTCCTAGACATACATAGCCTTTCTAACAACATCCAATGGACAACACGTATGCATGATGACACAATATCAAATCATGTATGTTCATCAATGATGCATTCATCATAGTATATCTCAATGGTATATTTACATATATATGCATACATATTTATTTCTTGATATCATCACCTCGGGATATTTTCACAGTACATAACCAACAAGTGTTTAGCCCACATAGGGGTCCACAGTAGCATAGAATCAATTTCTATGTCAATACAAATTTCTAGTGTTCATTCACTATCATGGTCCACATTATGGATTCCACTTTTTTTTTCAAAGTTTTAAGCTTTTGATTAAATGTGACAATTTTGGATTGCTTTAATCCTTCAAAATCGTGGCCTTCAAGGGTTTTCAAAGTCCAATTCTTTCACCACATTATGCATTAGTTCCTTATCATCAATCCACTTAATTTTTAGTTCATCAAAGTCAATTCATTCCCTTATTATTCAAGCCAAAACCGTGGCCATCATTAGGTCTTCAAGTCCAATGTTTAATTCTATTTTTATGCATTAGTTTCTTATTATTAGTTCACTTTATATGTTTATCTCAAATTCCTCCAAACTCACCCACTTATGTTTTTCCTCTTGATTAGAATTCTCTAAGTTACCAAGTTAAGACTTTGATTAATTATCCTTGCACATAATGGATCCTTCAATACCTTCTAATGTCCAATTCATCAATCCTTCATCCAAGTCACAAATTTTCACCATCTTTCTCCTTCATGGCCGTGAGCCTCATAAAATTAGGGGTCTATATTTTCACTTCCCCATTGGTCCTTATCCATTCAATTAACACCATTCCATTTGATTATAAGAATTTTAAGCAACAACACCCCACCAAGAGGGTGTTGGCCGTGAGCCACCTTGCACAAAGCAAGGGGCATTTGTCTCAATCCCACCATATCCAATCCATCAAAATTATTATAATATCATCAAGAACCAATTTCATCTAACAAATCAATAAAGTGATGAAAGTTTAAAGAATCAATAATAAGAAAAATAAAATCAAAGAGTAACCCATGTTAGGTTTTCTCACAAATCCTCAAACAAACAAGTTTCCAACCACCATTTTAGGTTGAATAGAGTGGTCTCCCTCTTACCAAAGAGGTGAACACGAAATGGTCTCCCAAGAAGCTCCTTGTGATTTCAGTTTTGGCTCTTCAAAACCCTAGAAAATCAATCTCAAAGAATCAATACCAAAGCTTGGAAAAGAAAGCATCCTTGACCATGGAAATGGTCTTGGAACACGAAAAGAAGAAGAGGAAGGAAGAAAGTAGTGACCTTTATCTTGAAGTTTCAAGCTTTGCTCTTGAGAAAGAATGGTGAAAGTGAAAGATCTTGAAGTGGAGTATGAAAAGGAAAAGCTTTAGAATGATGAAGAGAAGCTAGAAATAGAAATGGTGAAGCAAGAAAACGAAAATGGTGAGTGGGGGAGGGGCTGCCGAAATGGAGGGGAAGAGAGGAAGAGAAAGGGGTTGAGAGAAAATGGAGAAGAAGAAAGTGAAGAGAGAAAGATGAAGTTGTAAAATGAATTAGGGTTGATGTGTACAAATGAGTAGCAAAAATTGAGTCTCTTAGGCCCCCAAAATGGGCTACCAACCGAAGCCCCAAGAGAGAGTGAGAGGGAGTGTTTTTGGCTTTTCCATGCAATTAGAGTAGGAAATTAGGTCATTTGAGGTCAAAGTTTTTAGAAGCTTGATTAGAATAACATTATATTTGAATTAAAGTAGATTTGATATGACATAAAGCAGATTGCATTAGGATAATGTGATAGGATTTTTAATACATGCTATTATTCAATGGATAATAGTTACAGTCGACAAAAGTCAGTATTAATTTATCTGACGAATAAAATTTATTATTTTATCTGTCAAATTTTCTTGAAAAATGTGAAACCTCATAAATCGTGTCCAACCTCGGGTTTAGTAAGATCCCCCGTCGACGTTTTCACAGATCAAGGTTCTCGAAAAAATATCTTATTTCTCCGGCTTCGCTCAGTGCGCACGTAAAATGAGAAATATATTAGAATATTCGACATTTTCAGAAAAATTCCAGAAAATTCTCAAAAATCATAAATATTATAAAATGACTATTCGTCATAAAATTTTCCAACTTTCTGAGTGCTACAGTCATTTTCCCGACTCTGCCCAATGTGCGTGCAAAACGAGGAATATATTAAAATATTTTGCTTCCTCAGAAAAATCCAAAAAAATTTCAAAAAATCACAAATATTCTAAAATGAATATTTATAATAAAATAAATAAATTTTGGGGTGTTACAGTATTCATAACACTTATGAAAATTAGAAAAACTTAGTAATAGAAGAATAAAACATCTTTTCATTTCATTTTCTCACACATAGAATAGTAGAGAGAAAGAAAGAAAGAATGGCAAAAAGAAAGGAAGAAGAAAGACAAGAAAGAGAAAACCATCAACAAGTAGCAAGAAGGAGGCACAAAGAATAGGAAAGAAATACCATCACCAGGGGACTTATGGTAGGGGATTTTGTACACTACCTTCCCCTCTTTCTTTTCTAGCTCCTCCAACTTTGCATGAAAGTGTTAGTTAATAAATTTCTTATGACTTTGTTATAATGTATTGGTTGTATATACATGAATGAGATTGATGATATATGGAATAATATAGATTGATTCTTACTGTTATACTTCATGGGTCTTGGAATGAATATATATCTATATGATGAGATTTTGATGATATGTTAATGGAAGGTGTAATGTCCTAGTTCAATTTACTACAATATACTCAAAAGTATATGTAACACCCGTGAAAATATGATAGACTTGTATATGGTTACAGAAGTAGCCTAATACTTGTTTATCATGTCTGTTAAGTTTTGTAACTGTCTGAGCACATTTAGGCACTTTACTATAACATAATATGTGGAATATAACTGTTTTTAGCCCCAGAAATGTCTTAAATTGCTAAGTTAGTAGAAATAAATGTAGAGACTTTATTTCTAGGTCACAAATGTGTGAACTGTGCTATAGTTAAATTTGAGATTAATCAGGATTAATTTGGTATTTTTAAGCATACTAGTTGTGTATTTTAATGTTAGATTGACTACCAGTAGATATGAAAAAAATATGAAAATGGTGAAATCAAATTTTTTATGAATCTTAGAATTTATTTTGAGTCTGTTGTAAGTTAGAGAACTAGATTTGGTGAAATCTGAGTATTCTTAACATATCAGGAGTTTTAGTACTTAGCTATAAGAAACAAATTTAGATTTCTCTTCCTCATATCCAATGACTGAAAGAGGAAAAAAAAGCAAAAGAAAGAAAAGAGAAAAAGGAGAAGGGAACCATGAAGGGAAAGAATAAGGAGAAAGAGAAAGAAAGGGAAAGAGGAAGAGAGAGCTTGGATCTTCCTTGACCCATCCTTGGCTTCATCTTCATCTTCAAGACCTTGAGGTAGGGGGAACCTTGTTTGTGACACTTTCTTTTCATCATCTTCATCTTATCCATGGGGTGGTACCATGAGGGGAATGGATTTTTAATGTTGTTCTTTGATGTTTTATGCTTGGATCTTGTTGTGGAACTTGAGAATAGCATGCTTTCAAGTTGTTTGATGCTTGATGATGAATTTTTATTACTTAAACACCTTTGTTTTCCATTGGAGATAAAAATGGGGTTTTAGGGTTTAAATGGTTGATTAAATCGATGATTCTTGGTTTTGAGTGAAATCAAAGTGAAATAAGAGTTGCTATGTGCAGGTGGACCTTGTGGAAGGTTGGAAATCACTTAGATATGAGGTTTGAGTGATTGGAAAAGGGTTTTATTCTAATGGAACAATAGCTCCATTTTGCAAAATTTTGCAGAATTCTATGTCACAGGGTTACGCCTAGGCGTGGGATGATCAGTTATCAATTCTAGTGAGAGAGAGAACGCCATGCCTAGGGGTGGGTGTGTGGCGCCCAGGCGTGGTTTCTTGGGAGTTACAGGGATGTTGCCCTGCCACCTTCTTGCCTAGGCGTGGGTGGGTGGCACCTAGGCATGACTTCCAATTTTGGTCCAGTGTTGAATCTTGATGTTTTAAGGATTTCTAACTGTTAGGACCTTTCATGTATGCCTTTTCAAGTATGAGGAGACTTTAATAAGGGTATTTAATGAAGTGTTTATGCGATGAATGCAAATCAATTAGTATGTTGATTATTATGGTATTTAGCATCATTATTGTTCCTACTTGAGATTGGATGAATGTAATCTAATTGATATGCTAATTATTGTTTCAATGCCCTTTTTCTAGGAGAAGAAGGAATGTCACACCATAGTAATGCGAAATAAAATGCGAAAAATAAGTATACCACAAATAAAGACCCGGTTCATTTCATAAATGTATAGATTCCTTTCTGAATGACATTTCATATTTTTCTTTTCTTTTCTTTTCATTAAATTGTATTATTAACAAGTAGTGTCAAAATAATTAATTTAAACGTTCTTTTCGTATGCGAGATAATAGTTAGAACGGTCATAGTAAAAATTGACATAAAATAAATCATACATCTATACACAACATATATATATATATATGCATCAGCTTGTTTAATTACATCATAATTTCTACAAAAAGCAAAAGATGTATCCACCCGAGATGATACAAATATACACCCATCAAATACAGCAAAACGTCAGACTTCCCAAAAAGATAACGGTTAGCCATTAGTAGCCACCTACAGTATCAGCCCCTAAGACTGACGAGAAGGGACCATAGCAGGGTCCTCCTCAGGGTCCTCCTCATCCGATGATATCGCCATCGGAGCGACCGAATTTTGGGCAGAAGCCCGAGCAGTGGAAAGGAAAGAGTCCTCTTGTGGGGTATTGTAACGCCCCAATTTTTAGAAAATATTCTGAATGTACTGTTTTCTGTTTTTCATGCTTTTGTATGAATGGCCGTTGTGTCCCTATTTTTCTGTTCTCGATTTTTGTATGAAAACAATTACGATAATACAGGCTCAAATTTTATTTGATCGTTTTACGTAGTTTGCTTCGAGACGGTAAAATAAAAATTTTTTTTGAGCTACTGTATTAATTTTTCTGAAAGATATACAGCTATATAATACTGCTGGATATTTTATTTGAACGTTTTGGACGATTACCTACGTTGTGGGAAAAAATGGGAAAATGACCGTTACGTCCCGAACGTATTGTTTTATTTGTTTTTGTCTGTTTTTAATTGTTTTCTTCTTGATTTAATGCCCGAAAATACCGTCTGTGATTTTATATGGACTTTTTGTGTGATTTGCTCGAGGCGGGAAAATAATATTTTTCGGGCCGGGAAAATCTTATTTTATTATTTAGAATTGGGGGATCTTACTTAACCCGATTCTGAATGAGACTAAAAATAATCTTTTAATTTTTAGGATTTAATCACAAATAAAATAATTTTATATTATTATAATATTATTTTATTAGTCAAGTATAGTTTAGTGACAAGTGGACCCGAAATATTTTGTGGGACCCACAATTGGCGTAACGGTTAGATCGGTAGCTTAATTAATCACCGTAGTTCGTAGAACTTTCAGAACAGTGACCCAATTAGTGACTCACAGAAAATTAAATACAATCGTGTGACTCGGCATGTGAGTCACCATAAGCTAACCAATGGAAATCAAGCTTGCTCACCAAGGCTTGATCTTGGCCTTTGATTCATCCAATGGCTTGGATGAAGCCAAGCAAGGTGCCCACCTTGCACCTCACTTAATGTTTACGGCCAAGAGGCCTTAGGAGACCAAAATTACCTTTCTCCTTCATCACTTTTCTCTCTTCTCTCTCATCAAAACCCTAGCCACCATTCTTGTCCATTTTCTTCACCATTTTCGGCCAAGACACTAACTATACCATCCAACCATCCAAATTTTTTTCTAACCAAGTTTCCTTAACCTAAACACTATTCTAAGAACCTTTGTAGTTGGGAGTTTCTTCAAATTCTTCCATCTAGGGCTTGGAAACCAACCTTGAAAGTTTTACCTAGAAGGTGAAATATCATATTTTTCTTTTCTCTCTTCTTTTTCAAAGTTCTAAGCCATGATTTTTCCATGGTTTAGCTTCTTTTTCATGGTTAGTAACATGTAGATTTTGTTTGAGATTTCTAGGTATTTTTGGTGGTGAAAACCGTGACTTAGGAGGTGTGAAAGCAAGCCTTTTGTCTTCATTTAAGGTAAGAGGAAGACAATTCTTATCATCTCTTGATGGTGGTAAGGAGATGGAGCCATTTGTGATGTTTGTAGAATCCATAAGGATTCGGTGGTCATGTGTTAATTATGTGTGTATTTGTTAATTTTTGTGGTTGCTAGTAGTTTATGTGGTAATTGTTATTAGCTTTCTTGTTTGATGATTGTAATAATTTTGCATGTCTATTAGCTTTTAAAAGCATGTCTACAAGCTTTAATTTAGGTTGTATGTGTTAGAAAATATTTTTGCATGTGTTAGAAATATAATGCATGTGTTAGAATTGTATGATAAAGTATAGGATGTGAATAACATGTGTAAATTTGCATGAGTGTTCCAAAGAACACATCCACTAGCTCACGGCAATGACAAGTTTGGAGGACCAAAATGTTCTCTTGATTTTTCCTAAAGTGTAACTTAATTAACCTAGGAGAATCAAGAAAGTTTCTAATTGATTTGATCAAAGAAAATGCATTTAGAAATCAAATGGTAAAAACTTAGTATTTTGGGCCAACATGCCTAAAGGATTAAATTGACTATTGTTAACTATTTTCTAAAATGATTTAATGAACTTAGACAATATAATACATTTGATATGATTTAAAAGGTGAAAGACATTTTGGAAATCAAATGCAAAAGTTTTATGAAATTTGGCCAACATGCCACTATAGGTAATCATGATTTCTAAAACTTGATTCTAAACCTTTTTCAATTAAAAGAAACAATACAAGTTAAGAAGAAATTTTCTATAATGATTTTTGAAGGAACCAATTGATTAGAAGTAAGTCTAAAGGGTTAAAAATTCATAATTTTATCATTAGGAAGGAAATACAAGAATGTTAAGAAATTTTCTAACATATAGCTCACTTTTGGTTTTGAAGCATGTTAGAGATTTCAAAAAGAATTAAATGAAATGGTTAAAAATTAGGTAAATGGAAATTTTATGGATAAATTAGGAAACCATTATTATGATATTCTAAACAAAATCTTGTCAATTTTTAGTAAAAATGAACCAATAAGATAGCAAAAATATCTAAAAGACAAGATGTATGCGGTATGAAAAATTATTCTACATTAGTTTAAATGTACTAAGTACTATTTTGTTTGTTTAAACAAGTAATTTTAAAGGCATTCGAATAAGAAAATGATTTAAAAATCCTACGCGATCGAGAAAACGTATTAAAAATGCTACGCGATTTTAAAAACAGAAAAATATCTTTACCCGATTTTTAAACGTTTGTAAAAACGACGAGATTTCAAAAACGCGATAAAATTTCTACGCGATTGACCGTTACTATATTTATTTTTATTGTCGGGAAAATGTGAACCCGCAGGCTTTTGAGGTTATTTCATTTGTCGGGAAAAAATGAACCCGCATGTGCTTTTTGCCATTGAGGGCATATCTTTATCTTGAGGGCATTTTCGTGATTTCATATATTTGGAATTATGTTTTGTCTTTATACCAATTTTTGGTGTTTTGGTTGATTTGAGACGAATCACATCGTGTTGTCGATGCGATAAACGTAGTGTGGTTCATTGTTCTAATGAACTTGGAGACTTTAGTGTACGGGATCCCACATGTGGACGAGTTGGTAGCTCCATTTGGGCCGTAGTAAACCGATAGCACACTAATGTACTCGACATTCACTATATTTAATCGAGGTTTGTAAAGTCTAGTAGTACATTGCCTATAGTGCCACAACGGGAGACCGTGAACTATACTACGCTGGATGGTGGATTCCAGGCCGTAGTAGGCTATTGACGCAACGTGTGACCGCGTAATAGTTGGTTGGGCAGCCGTGGTACTAATAGATTTTGCAAGTCATTCTCTCTCGATATCTGTTTGGGTTTAGCTCCATGGAGTAGGGTTGTGTTTTGGTGTATTTGATTATATCTTGGATAATATTCCATTTTCTCTATTTATCTTTATCCGGTAATATCTTGGATGTTTTTACATTTTCTCTATTTATATTTATCGATAATTTTTATGTTAGTTGTCCATTTCTTATCTTATATTATCGTGAGATTGATTTATCTATGTGGTTTTCTTTATTTGTGTTATATCCGTGATGTTCGAAACACTAGGATATCTAATATGTACTCTATTCCATTATTATTCTTGTTATAGTTTTTTTTGTATTGTATGAATCTTATATAGTTGTTATTTGTCGTCTTCTTATTGGCCGTGTTGTGATGATTTTATGTTGTCTTACCTCTTTATTGTATGTGTCTCTTGTCTATTTATTTTATGTGGTAAAGAGTTTGAAGAGGAAGAAGAGGAACAACCTCTTGAGATCGTGTACCCTGAGGAAGAGGAAGGTCAGCAAGCCGACGATCGGTTTACGATCAAGAACCATCCGATCATCCATATCCTCTGGATTGATTGTGAGGATGGCGACGCCAGATTTTTGGGATTCATAGAGCTAGTATTTCATGGAGGTTCTCGGCGTGGCATTTACGAGGCGATCGTGATTACGTTACATATGCGGGACGTGTGACCGTGATTCTACGTCATCGGTTTGATGGAGATCCGATTATGACTACGACGTTATTTACGCACTTAGAGTTACCCTTATCCATTAGGCGTTATTGGGGTGCCTTGAAAATCCCGAGCCTAGTGAGATAAGCATCGTATCGACCGCGCGATCCCGTTATCGCCGTGTGTCGAGACATCAGGGATATCTATCTCCGATGATCATTTTCGGCCGAGAGTGATCCATCCGAGGATTAGATAACCATGATGTTTTTTTTTGGGCGCGTGTCGGACGTATGTACGTATATATTAACTCTTTTATTGCTTTCTTTCTTGTCTTTGTTTAAATAGTTGTAGTCTTAGTTGTAAATTATTTGTCTGAGTTTATAACTTAATCATATGTATATTATTAGTGATGATGTTTTTTTTTATTTCGTATTTTTCGCATTATCTTTTTATTACATATTTTCGTCTATCAGAATTATTTTACAACCCGTAATAATATTTAACAAATGTTTCACAACTTGGGTAGATTTTATTTCTATTTCTTTTATTTTCTTTTATGTGTGACATCCTCCAAAGGGGTGTTACATTAGTTGGTATCAGAGCCCAAGTTAGAGTCTTTTGGGGTTGTGGTTGGGTCTGTTTTTGGTTGTGCTGTGTGATTCTCTGTGATCTTTGTGATTTATATCCTTTCGGAAATATCTAGAAGGATGTATCTAACTTTGTTTTGTTATGTTTGAAGAAAGAAGATGGTGGTAGAGGTAGAGGACGTGCTAACGTAAATCGTGATGAGGACCCGATGTTGGTTGTCGCTTGAGGCTATGCGGCAGATGGTGAAGTGATTACTCGACAAAATTTGAGAGCGAGCCCAACAAAGAAGATGCTACGGTGATGCCCTAAATTTATCTGAATTTAGGCGCCATAATCCGCCACAATTTAGAGGCGAGGTGGATCCGGAGAAAGCGAGTCGGTGGATGCAAGATTTAGAGAGAATCTTTGAGGGGATGAGATGTACGGATGAAAAGAAAGTAACTTATGTTGTTTTCATGCTTTGAGAGAGGAGATGAGAACATTAGTGGAGAGGAATCCGCCGAGTATTGCAATTTGAAGGGACCGAGATCACTGGGAAGTATTTTCTAATACTTTTCGGATAAGTATTTTCTGCAAGTGCTAGGCATGCCAAGGAAATGGAATTTCTTGGTTTGCGACAGGGGAATATGACGGTGAATGAGTATGTCACAAAATTTGAGAATTTGTCTCAATTCTCAGATTATGCTCAGACACGACAAGATGATGTGTGGAGATGCAGGAAGTTTGAATCAAGTTTAAGGGTGGAACTGAAACGAGGAGTGGTATCTTTGAGGATGACTTAGTTTCATGCTTTGGTGGATGCTTGTGCTCGACTTGAGGAGTTGGAGCCATCTAGAGATCAGAGGAATCGGAATTTTGGACCGACAAGGTTCCAGAGAGGTGGAGGTAGTAATGCAAATCGGGTTCAGCGTAAAGCCGTATACCAGGCCAACAGGAAGTCAATCTCAAAGACCATCTGTTAGTGGATGTGCAAGTGGTAGTGGAGTGGACGATGAGGGTGGCGTTTACGCCAACATGTTTTAAGTGCGGGAAGAAAGGTCATATTTCTCCCGAGTGTACAGTTAAAGGTACAGTTTGTTTCAATTGTAAGCAACCTGGGCACATATCAAAGGATTGTCCACAGCCGGAGAGAAAACCTCAACATTCGGTATGTTAAAGCTAATCAGCAAAAATCTGGAAATATTCAACCGAGAAATGCGGAGGGCGAGTGTATACAATGATGGGATCGAGATTTCTAAGTCGATGATCTTATTCGGGGAGAAGGAGACATTGGAGGTAATCTTCGACCGTATTGTATGATTTACGGAGCTACACATTCCTTTATTGCATATGATTGTGTAGAAAGGTTGAAGTTACCTATGTCTTCTCCGAATGTTATGTTGAATGTATCTACGCCTTGCTAAACCCGTAGTTACTTCTAAGATCTGTTTGGATTGTCCTATTGTTGTGAAGGGCCGTTTGTTTTTGGTCGATTTGATTTGTTTGCCTCTCATTGAGATAGATGTAATCTTAGGGATGGTGGTTATGTTCTAACCATATCCTCATAGATTGTGCAAAGAAAACTATAGTTTTTCCTAAGGAAGAAGAAGTACGGGTTCTTAAGCTTCTTTGTTAAGGTCAAGTCTTTGTTGAGAAATGGAGCGCAGGGATATCTGGTATTGTCTTCTCTAGAAGTTAAGAATGAGAAGGATGTGAATACTATTCCTGTTGTCAACGATTTTCCGGATGTTTTTCCTGAAGATGTACCTGGTTTACCGCCTGAGCGGGAGATCGAGTTTTCAATTGATTTAGTACCGGGAACAGGTCCTATCTCAATCGCACCGTATCGTATGTCGCCAGTGGAATTGGAAGAGCTGAAAAAGCAATTGGTGGAACTGTTGGAGAAAGAATTTGTACGACCTAGCGTTTCCCCATGGGGTGCACCAGTACTTTTGGTCAAGAAGAAGGATGGAACGTCACGACTTTGTGTGGACTATCGGCAGTTGAACAAGGTGACTATCAAGAATAAATATCCGCTTCCAAGAATCGACGATTTGATGGATCAATTGAGAGGAGCGTGATATTTTCCAAGATAGATCTACGATCGAGTTATCACCGTATTCGTGTAAGAGGGGAAGACATGCCGAAAGCTGCTTTTCGAACTCGTTATGGACATTATGAGTATCGTGTAATGCCATTCGGGGTGACGAATGCTCCTGCCATATTTATGGATTATATGAACAGGATATTTCGTCCATATCTAGACAGATTTGTCGTTGTCTTTATCGATGACATTCGATCTATTCTCAATCGAAGGAAGAGCATCTTGAACATCCGAGTGTTGTTCTTGATTTTGAGGAGAAGCAATTTTGTATGCGAAATTGGCTAAGTGTGAGTTCTGGTTGGAAGAAGTCAATTTCTTGGTCACGTAATTTCTAAAGAAGGTATTGCGGTGGACCCATCGAAAGTGGAGACTTGTTTTACAATGGGAAAGACCTAAGACAAGAATGAAGTTCGAAGTTTTGTTGGACTTGCTGGTTATTATCGGAGATTTATCGAAGGTTTTTCCAAGATTGCTGGACCACTTACACAACTGACGAGGAAAAGTCAAGCTTTTGAATGGACGGAAGAGCGTGAAGCCAGTTTTCAAGAGTTGAAGAAGAGGTTAACAACTGCACCGGTGTTGATCCTACCAGATTCGACGAAATCTTTCGATGTGTATTGTGACGCTTCTTATCAAGGACTAGGATGCGTGTTAATGCAAGATCGGAACGTGGTGGCATATGCTTCTCGACAATTAAAGGTTCATGAGAAGAATTATCCTACGCATGATTTGGAATTGGCTGCGGTAGTTTTTGCTTTGAAGATATGGAGACACTTTCTCTATGGAGCAACGTTCAACATCTTCAGTGATCACAAGAGTTTGAAGTACTTGTACGACCAGAAGGAGCTGAATATGAGGCAGCGAAGATGGTTAGAATTTCTGAACGATTACGATTTTCAGCTTTTGTACCACCCTGGTAAGGCAAATGTGGTGGCCGATGCCTTGAGCAGGAAGATTATTAGTGTTTCTGCGCTAATGATCAAAGAAAAGGAGCTCATTGAACAATTTAGAGATGAGTGGTCATTTGTTGAGTTGAAACCGGGGAAGATCTGTATTAGCATGGTTACTATCTCGAGCGAGCTGATGGAAGACATAAAGGAAAAGCAAAATGCCGATAAATTTTTGCAAGGAATAAGGGAGCAAATGAAGCAAAATGAGGCACTAGAGTTCAAAGAAGGAACTGATGGAATTCTGAGATTTCGGGGTAGAGTCTGTGTTCCTCGTAACCGAGAACTGAGAAGATATATTGTGAAACATGCCCATACTAGTCTATTGAGTATGCTTCCAGGTATAACAAAGATGTATCAAGACTTGAAAAAGTTATTCTGGTGGCATGGAATGAAGGGTGATGTGGTTAGATGCGTGTCAACTTGCCTAGTTTGTCAAAAATCGAAAGTTGAACACCAAAGACCAGCTGGGATGTTACAACCATTATCGATTCCAGAATGGAAATGGGACAGCATTTCTATGGATTTCGTTACTGGTTTGCCGAAGACAAAGAAAGGTCATGATGCAATATGGGTTATAGTTGATAGACTTACGAAATCGGCTCATTTCTTACCAATTAATATCAAATATTCATTGGAAAGATTAACCCGATTGTATATTAGTGAAATTGTCGACTACATGGTGTACCGACAAGTATAATTTTGATCGTGATCCGAGGTTTACGTCAAGATTTTGGCGAAGTCTACAAGAAGCTATGGGAACTAAGTTACGACTGAGTTCAGCGTATCATCCGCAGACTGACGGTCAGACAGAGAGAACTATACAGTCCTTGGAAGATTTGTTGCGGGCTTGTGTTTTGGAACAACGGGGAAGTTGGGATGAATTTTTATCTTTGATAGAATTCACCTACAACAATAGTTTTCACGCAAGCATCGGAATGGCACCTTATGAGGCATTGTATGGAAGACGATGTCGAACGCCACTATGCTGGTATCAAGATGGGGAGAGTATGACTGTTGGACCGGAACTTGTACAACAGACTACGGATAAAGTCAAGATGGTACAAGAAAAGATGAGGACGGCGCAAAGCAGACAAAAGAGTTACGCGGACAAACGAAGACGACCTCTTGAGTTTGAGGATGGTGAGCATGTGTTTCTGAGAGTTACTCCTACGACTGGTGTCGGAAGAGTGATTAAATCTAAGAAGCTTACTCCTAAATTCATTGGACCATATCAGATTATCCGACGTATAGGTCCTGTAGCATATCAGATTGCTTTGCCGCCTTTTCTATCGAATTTGCATGACGTGTTTCATGTGTCTCAGTTACGGAAGTATATACCAGATCCGACACATGTTATACAGCCAGATGACGTGCAGTTAAAGGAGAATTTGACTTACGAAACTTTACCTGTCAGAATAGAGGACAGAAAGGTAAAGCAGCTTCGAGGGAAGATGATCGAACTAGTGAAGGTCATATGGAATGATGTGACGGGTGAAGCTACTTGGGAACTAGAAGATAAAATGAAGGATCAATATCCTCATTTGTTTTGATGAACAACGAATTTCGAGGACGAAATTTTTATTTGTTGGGGAGAGTTGTAACGCCCCAATTTTTAAAAAATATTCTGAATGTATTGTTTTCTGTTTTTCATGCTTTTGTATGAATGACCGTTGTGTCCCTATTTTTCTGTTCTCGATTTTTGTATGAAAACAATTACGATAATACAGGCTCAAATTTTATTTGATCGTTTTACGTAGTTTGCTTCGAGACGGTAAAATAAAAATTTTTTTTTTGAAATATTGTATTAATTTTTCTCGAAAGATATACAACTATATAATACTTCTTTGGATATTTTATTTGAACGTTTTGGACGATTACCTACGTTGTGGGAAAAAATGGGAAAATGACCGTTACGTCCCGAACGTATTGTTTTTTTGTTTTTGTCTGTTTTTAATTGTTTTCTTCTTGATTTAATGCACGAAAATACCGTCGTGATTTTATATGGACTTTTTGTGTGATTTGCTCGAGGCGGGAAAATAATATTTTCCGGGCCGGGAAAATCTTATTTTATTATTTAGAATTGGAGGATCTTACTTAACCCGATTCTGAATGAGACTAAAAATAATCTTTTAATTTTTAGGATTTAATGTCAAATAAAATAATTTTATATTATTATAATATTATTTTATTAGTCAAGTATAGTTTAGTGAAGATGTACACTGGAAATATTTTGCGGGACCCACAATTAGCGAACGGTTAGATCGGTAGCTTAATTAATCACCGTAAGTCGTAGAACTTTCGAAACAGTGACTCAAACTAGCCGACTCGTGAGAAAATTAAATACACTTTGTGTGACTCAAAGCATGTGAGTCACCATAAGCTAACCAATGGAAATCAAGCTTGCTCACCAAGGCTTGATCTTGGCCTTTGATTCATCCAATGGCTTGGATGAAGCCAAGCAAGGTGCCCACCTTGCACCTCACTTAATGTTTACGGCCAAGAGGCCTTAGGAGACCAAAATTACCTTTCTCCTTCATCACTTTTCTCTCTTCTCTCTCATCAAAACCCTAGCCACCATTCTTGTCCATTTTCTTCACCATTTTCGGCCAAGACACTAACTATACCATCCAACCATCCAAAAATTTTTCTAACCAAGTTTCCTTAACCTAAACACTATTCTAAGAACCTTTGTAGTTGGGAGTTTCTTCAAATTCTTCCATCTAGGGCTTGGAAATCAACCTTGAAAGTTTTACCTAGAAGGTGAAATATCATATTTTTCTTTTCTCTCTTCTTTTTCAAAGTTCTAAGCCATGATTTTTCCATGGTTTAGCTTCTTTTTCATGGTTAGTAACATGTAGATTTTGTTTGAGATTTCTAGGTATTTTTGGTGGTGAAAACCGTGACCTAGGAGGTGTGAAAGCAAGCCTTTTGTCTTCATTTAAGGTAAGAGGAAGACAATTCTTATCATCTCTTGATGGTGGTAAGGAGATGGAGCCATTTGTGATGTTTGTAGAATCCATAAGGATTCGGTGGTCATGTGTTAATTATGTGTGTATTTGTTAATTTTTGTGGTTGCTAGTAGTTTATGTGGTAATTGTTATTAGCTTTCTTGTTTGATGATTGTAATAATTTTGCATGTCTATTAGCTTTTGAAAGCATGTCTACAAGCTTTAATTTAGGTTGTATGTGTTAGAAAATATTTTTGCATGTGTTAGAAATATAATGCATGTGTTAGAATTGTATGATAAAGTATAGGATGTGAATAACATGTGTAAATTTGCATGAGTGTTCCAAAGAACACATCCACTAGCTCACGGCAATGACAAGTTTGGAGGACCAAAATGTTCTCTTGATTTTTCCTAAAGTGTAACTTAATTAACCTAGGAGAATCAAGAAAGTTTCTAATTGATTTGATCAAAGAAAATGCATTTAGAAATCAAATGGTAAAAACTTAGTATTTTGGGCCAACATGCCTAAAGGATTAAATTGACTATTGTTAACTATTTTCTAAAATGATTTAATGAACTTAGACAATATAATACATTTGATATGATTTAAAAGGTGAAAGACATTTTGGAAATCAAATGCAAAAGTTTTATGAAATTTGGCCAACATGCCACTATAGGTAATCATGATTTCTAAAACTTGATTCTAAACCTTTTCAATTAAAAGAAACAATACAAGTTAAGAAGAAATTTTCTATAATGATTTTTGAAGGAACCAATTGATTAGAAGTAAGTCTAAAGGGTTAAAAATTCATAATTTTATCATTAGGAAGGAAATACAAGTAATGTTATGAAATTTTCTAACATATAGCTCACTTTTGGTTTTGAAGCATGTTAGAGATTTCAAAAAGAATTAAATGAAATGGTTAAAAATTAGGTAAATGGAAATTTTATGGATAAATTAGGAAACCATTATTATGATATTCTAAACAAAATATCTTGTCAATTTTTAGTAAAAATGAACCAATAAGATAGCAAAAATATCTAAAAGACAATATACGGTATGAAAAATTATTCTACGTAGTTTAAATGTACTAAGTACTATTTCTGTTTGTTTAAACAGTAATTTTAAAGGCATTCGAATAAGAAAATGATTTAAAAATCCTACGCGATTGAGAAAACGTATTAAAAATGCTACGCGATTTTAAAAACAGAAAAATATCTTTACCCGATTTTTAAACGTTTGTAAAAACGACGAGATTTCAAAAACGCGATAAAATTTCTACGCGATTGACCGTTACTATATTTATTTTTCGCTGTCGGGAAAATGTGAACCCGTACAGGCTTTTGAGGTTATTTCGCTGTCGGGAAAAAATGAACCCGTACAGGCTTTTTGCCATTGAGGGCATATCTTTATCTTGAGGGCATTTTCGTGATTTCATATATTTGGAATTATGTTTTGTCTTTATACCAATTTTTGGTGTTTTGGTTGACGAGACGAATCACATCGTGTTGTCGATGCGATAAACGTAGTGTGGTTCATTGTTCTAATGAACTTGGAGACTTTAGTGTACGGGATCCCACATGTGGACAGTTGGTAGCTCCGCTGGGCCGTGGTAAACCGATAGCACACTAATGTACTCGACATTCACTATATTTAATCGAGGTTTGTAAAGTCTAGTAGTACATTGCCTATAGTGCCACAACGGGAGACCGTGAACTATACTACGCTGGATGGTGGATTTCAAGGCCGTAGGCTATTGACGCAACGTGTGACCGCGTAATAGTTGGTTGGGCAGCCGTGGTACTAATAGATTTTGCAAGTCATTCTCTCTGATATCTGTTTGGGTTTAGCTCCATGGAGTAGGGTTGTGTTTTGGTGTATTTGATTATATCTTGGATAATATTCCATTTTCTCTATTTATCTTTATCTGGTAATATCTTGGATGTTTTTACATTTTCTCTATTTATATTTATCTGATAATTCTTATGTTAGTTGTCCATTTCTTATCTTATATTATCTGTGAGATTGATTTATCTATGTGGTTTTCTTTATTTGTGTTATATCTGTGATGTTCGAAACACTAGGATATCTAATATGTACTCTATTCCATTATTATTCTTGTTATAGTTTTTTTGTATTGTATGAACCGTATAGTTGGTATTTGTCGTCTTCTTATTGGCCATGTTGTGATGATTTTATGTTGTCTTACCTCTTTATTGTATGTGTCTCTTGTCTATTTATTTTATGCGGTAAAGAGTTTGAAGAGGAAGAAGAGGAACGACCTCTTGAGATCGTGTACCCACGAGGAAGAGGAAGGTCGGCAAGCCGACGATCGGTTTACGATCAAGAACCATCCGATCATCCATATCCTCCGGATTGATTGTGAGGGATGGCGACGCCAGGATTTTGGGATTCATAGAGCTAGTATTTCATGGAGGTTCTCGGCGTGGCATTTACGAGGCGATCGTGATTACGTTACATATGCGGGACGTGTGACCGTGATTCTACGTCATCGGTTTGATGGAGATCCGATTATGACTACGACGTTATTTACGCACTTAGAGTTACCCTTATCCATTAGGCGTTATTGGGGTGCTTTGAAAACCCGAGCCTAGTGAGATAAGCATCGTATCGACTGTGCGATCCCGTTATCGCCGTGTGTCGAGACATCCAGGGATATCTATCTCCCGATGATCATTTTTGGTGAGAGTGATCCATCCGAGGATTAGATAACCATGATGTTTTTTTTTTGGGCGCGTCGGCGTATGTCTCGTATATATTAACTCTTTTATTGCTTTCTTTCTTGTCTTTGTTTAAATAGTTGTAGTCTTAGTTGTAAATTATTTGTACGAGTTTATAACTTAATCATATGTATATTATTAGTGATGATGTTTTTTTTTATTTCGTATTTTTCGCATTATCTTTTTATTACATATTTCTGTCTATCAGGAATTATTTTACAACTCGTAATAATATTTAACAAATGTTTCACAACTTGGGTAGATTTTATTTCTATTTCTTTTATTTTCTTTTATGTGTGACATCCTCCAAAGGGGTGTTACAGGTATAGCAAAGGTCGTCCTACAAATTCCTAACGGGCAGGTAAAACTCTAAATGAGCAAAAGCGGTAAAGTTAAAAACTAGCGGGTTGTAGCGACCCCACGCCAAAGACACAATCAGCTTCCCGTGATAGATGCAACGGTCCATGCTCAAGTTAATATGCCAACAGTCGGGTCCTCCATAAAAGGTCATCCTAGCATACCCCAAAAATCGGCGCGGATGTGAAGACATCTCCAATCAACACTAGTCGTAACAAAATCCAGGAAACTCAGGCGCCTCATTTTCTTCCTGGCGAACGTCTTCTTAGAAATACATAATTTAAAACAGAAGTACAGATACACAAAAAAGAGGTGAGATACCCAACTTTCACTACCAAAATGGCAACAAGAAAATAGAATGGCGCTGGACGCCCATATAGCATTATAGCACATATATTCATCAACAATAAGGAATAAAATAACATCAATAATTAAATGAGCAATAAAAGAGAAATGCCAACAGAATCTTAGGCAACGAACAGTTTATTGAATCATATAATTATATTGACAGTAAGAACAGATAATTCATAGTCACAAGTACTCATGCTCAATGAAATATGTGACTGACAATGGACAGTATACAATGCATCAAGGTACCAAAAATCCTACTCCATAGAGCTAGACATAAACATTTTTGGAGAGAATGATCAAGGAGTCATGTTACTATCTCGTTAACCTTTAAAAATAATGTGCTTCATCTCATAAAAATATTTGCACAATATGGCTTATACATGGCACCTCAATAGTTGATCGCGATATAGGACAGCGTCTCAGTCCGGATCGTCGGTGTGTTTGCATCGGTCTATCCCACGGCCCCAGTGGAGCTACCACTGTCTATTGTGAGACACCTGCACCCCGATGCCCCCAAGGTCAACCACTATGACCCTACGCTTAGTCTACTCACACCCGCACAAAGGTGTTCTTCAATCTCCTAGGCATACATCGCCTTTCCAATAATGTCCAACGGACAACACACATGCATGACGACGCAATGTACATCATGTATGTTCATCAATGATACATTTATCATAAAGCATACCACTATGACATATGTTCATTTCTCAATATCAACATGTCATAATTTCATCAAGTACATATCAACAAGTACTTAGTCTCACATATGGACTCACAATAACATAGAGCCAATTCTTAACATCAACATATATATACATATGGTTCATCAATTATCACAAGTCCATATTATGGATCCAACATTTCCAATGTCTCAAGGTTTGGTCAATTATGAGAATTTCAAGTTAAATAATCCTTAAAAATTATGACTCTCTTAAGTGTTATTACTCAATTAATCTTATTCATCTCGTTATGAAGTATATATGTCTCTAAGTCCTTAATTCCTAAAGATGCACCAAGGCATCATTTGGACCCAAATTCTCTTCTAAAACCGTGGCCTCCCCTAGGTCATTAAGGTTCCAAATTTCTTTCCACATTACGCATTAGTCACTTGATACCTAATCACTTAAATTTTATTTCACACAAAACCAATCCAATTCCTTAGAATCTAAGACCAAAACCGTGTCCTCACATTAGGGTAGTAAACACCCAAACTTTTTCATTTATTAAATCTAACATTATCATTCCATATTTAATCACATAAGCTTCATTTTATTTGTATACATAATCAATTCACATCCCAAAATTCTAGTCAAAACCGTGACCTCCATAGGTGATAGGAAACCCTAAATTTTTCATTCATCAATTCCATTATTATCAAGACATTTATACAATCAAAATTTAACCTTCATCAAGGTCACATAAAGCATGCAAATAAATCAAACAAAGTAAGCATCCAAGATGGATTTTTCCATCAACAATCACACAAAGGTCTTCTTACCACCAATAATGGTTGAAGTAAGTAGATCTCCCTCTTACCTAAAGGAAGAACACGAAAATGGCCTCCTTGTTAGCTTCTTGATGGTTCGGTTTTGGGGCCTCCAAGAACCCTAGATTTTTAAACACAAAGAATCAACACCAATCTTTGAAAAAGATGGATCTTTGGTCTCCAATGAGACCATGGAACACAAAAATAAAAAAAAAAGAAGAAAAATGGAAACTTTACCTTAAAGTTTGAAGCTTGGTCTTGGAAGACAATTGAGGAGATGATGGATTTTGAAGAAACTCTTCAAATAGAAAGTGTAGAGGATGATGAGGGGAAAGTAGAAATGGTGTTGGTGAGGTGAGAAAATGAAAAGAGATGGTCACAAATGGGCTGCAAAACCATGGGGTGAAGGAGAAGAAGAAGAGAGAAGTTGGAGAGAAATAAAGATGAACTTGAAGAGAGAGAAAGTGATAGATGAAAATGAGAGATATTTTGGTAAGGTATGATAAGTTTCGAAGCAAAAATTTTCTCCCCTTGGGCATGCATTTCCACGGCAACAAAAGAGAGAACGAAGGGGAGATTGGCTTCTCCAACGAGCCAAGGGCAACTTAGTCATTTTGTAGTCAAAGCTTCTCAAAGAAGCTTTGATTAAAATACAATATATTTGAGTTAAAGTGGATTTAATTAGACATAAAGTGGATTGCATTAGGATAATGTGATAAGATTTTTAACACATGATATTATCCAATGGACAATTGTTACAGTTAACAGAAATCAGTATTAATTGTCCGACGGATAGAAATTACATAGCGATTTATTATTCTGTCAGATAAAATTTCTCAAAAAATGTGAAACCTCGTAAATCGTGTCCACTCTCGGGTTTAGTAAGTTCCCCCATCAACGTTTCCACAGATCAAGGTTCTCGAGAAAAATATCTCATCTTCTCGGCTCTACTCAGTTTGCATGTAAAATGAGGAATAATATTAAAATATTTCACGTTCTCAAAAAAATCCAAAAAAATTCACAAAAAATTATAATTTTTTAGGGTGTTACAATTGTAATACTTGACATCATTGTTGTTCATACTTGTGATTATGGATATAATTTAATTGGCATGCTAGTTATTGTAGTAATTGACATCATTATTTTCTATAATCATTTATGAAAAGAGGATGAGATCCTTACTTGTGGGTGATCATACATGATTGTAAGTGAAGAGGTAACATACCTTCCCTATCATAGTGATGAGTTAAGGATGGTTCATTCCCTCACACCTGGTAAAATGTCTGGAACTGGGTTCCAGTGCTTGTTCAAGAGTTGTAGAATCAGGTTCCTTTGTTTTGTTCAAGGCTCATGCATGACATGACATTGCCATGAACTTGGTATCATAACATTATTCATTACACACTTAGGATCTTGCATAGACATAAACATTAGACATAATTTGGCATAGCATAACAATTGTATGGGCGGTTGCTACCATGACATTTAAACTCATGACATCGCAATTGTATGGGCAATTGTGTATTTTTTAGATGGAGATATTATTCATGTGAGTATGGTAAATACTTGAAGATTGTTTGTGATAAATGAGTTTTCATGTAAACTTATAAAATGAGAATCTATTTCGGGAAGAGAAAGGACATGGTTTTGGCCTTTGCCACCTTTCTAATTTATACATGTTTGTGACTTGAGTTTAGAAAATATGTTTTTTCCCGAAATGGTTGGAATGATTGTGATGACACGTTTTATAGATTTATCTACTGATAATGTGTGATTCTCACCCCTTGTGTGTGTTTCCATAATGATTCCAGGGAGGAAAACTTGTGGAAAGTGAAGTGCAAGCAAGAGCTTGCAGTACTTAGCTTAGTGTAGCTAGGTAGTTTCTTTTGATATTATGTACATATTGTATTTATGAGAAATACAAGTTGTGGTGTAATATTTATATATTCATTCGAGGCTCATATTTTATCTATATGCATGGTTTTGTTATATTAGGAAATGTTAGTAGTAGGAAGTAGTAGGCCTGAATCTAATGATCATGGTGTTATGCTACGGTTATTAAATTCGAGATGTTACAGTATACATACGTAAATAGGATTAGGCCATTACTACTAGCTTGTAAACATAAAATCCTTAAAAAAAACATTTCGAAGATATACACGTAAATGAAAATAGAGCCTCGAAAAGAAAGTAATCGAGGAAAAGTACTAAAAAACTATCCATCATAAATACACAATTGAAATCTTTCGATTCATTACTAAAATATCAAAAAATTACATAATTTGTACATAAGTATTCAAATACAACTAGGTCTTCACAGCATATATACAACATATACAAATCGAAATAAACTCTACTCTAAATTACTTTTCCCCTTGAAATGATCTTGATTTTGATCTGTAAATGTCAAAGGAATAAATAAACAAACAACAAAGGGGTGAGAATTCAAAAATTCCCAATAGCATAACATTAGATAGAAACATTTGAAATATATACTCAATAGTAAATATGCAAGACAACATTTCGAGTAGAATTATGCATGGATGCTCATCGAAATGATAAATGTTTATGATGATGATATGTGTTATGTTGATGCATATGAGATGATAAATGTTAATGTTGATGCTTATGCAATGTCATGTCCTCGACAAAAGATTTTTCTTACTCTTTTGACCTTAGTAAAGTGCTTTTCTCGCCCCGTTACTCTTAGTAGAGTGCTTTTCTTACTCCTCTATTGATTTCGACAAAGGGCTTTTCTTGCTCCTTTGACTTGGCTGAGTGCTTCTCACTCTTTAGCCATGCACTGATGATTATGATATGTTAATGACATTCTGCATTACTATTATTCAAGTAGCATCTCTAGCCTTTTTGACTGGCATATGAAATACCCCTTTTGTAACACCCCAAACTTCCTAACTAGTTGACAGTAATTTTGACAGTTAACAGAATTCTACTATTTAGTGATTTCTGTATACTGTAAAATTATTTTGAGTATTCCGTCAATACATTTAATCGTTTTGTGTGATTTACTCCGTGTCAGGAAAATAATAATTTTCGAGCCAGAGAAAATTTTACGTAATTTAATTATTACTGTTAAGTCTTAATTATTTTACGTAATCTGATTTGATATTTATGAATTTTCTAATTTTTGTGATTTTGTGGGTAATTATGAAATTTTTATATTACTCTGATTATTTTAGCGTTATTTGTGGGTCGTCTGTGGGCCTAGGGGGCTGTACGTGGGCCCAGGTAGGTCCTGAAAAGTGAAAATTTTTCTGTAGCTCAAAAATTTTATACTATTGAGATGGAGACGGGGGATCTTACTAAACCTGAATCTAGAAACAATTTTTGAAATTTTCTTTTATTATGTTTTGTACTGTATTTAATTATTAGGTGATAAAAATACAGTAAAAATATTATTCGAAGGGAAATGATAGATAAAAAAATAAATATTATACTTCGTAGTCAACATTAGTGGCTTAGATATCCACCATTAATTTAATCTATGGTTGAGATTTGATCTTGATTTAATCAAAGGTGGAAATTTAGTCTTACAAAGTGGCTAGGACCATTTATGACCCTTGGATGTAAAGTTTGAAGGAGTAATCTTGACCCCTCATTTTGGAGATACATCTAATGGCTAGGATTTCAAGGAGGAAAGATCCAATGGCCTAGATTAAGTCTTCTATCTAAAGCCTAAACCTAAAACCTACATTAATCCTAACCATTGATCTAATCAATGGTTAGGAATGCCTAAAATGGAGGCTATTGAAATTAGTCCCATTTTAATGAAGCTTGAAGGAGGGGACAGCTTTTTATGATAGCTTTAGGAGCTAAAGCAAAATTTGAAGACAATAATTTGTTACCTTGGTCATTATTGATCATTCTTCATCATTCATGAACTTTCCTAAAGCAAAGCTTAGCAAAAATTTTCTCTCCCTTCTCTCCAAACATAGCTCACGGCCATAACACCAAGAAACACCTTCCACGACTCTTTAATTTCAAACAACCATATTTCTTGAATCTATACCTTATTCTAAGATACTTTGTAGTTTACACCAAGTTCTAAATCTTCCATCTTCAAGGAGTTTTTCCAAGAGCAAATTCTAGGGTTTTTGAGGTGAAGTGTAAGGAAAACTTCATTTCTTCTCTTCTTTTTCATGTTCTAAGCCATGTTTGATCCATGGTTCCTCTTATTCAAGCTTAATATACTAATAAACTTGTGTTTGTTTTATGTTCAAGAGACTTTTGTTGGTGGAGAACTTGTGCAAAGTGCAAAGCAAGGAGCTTTTTAAGGTTCTTCAAGAGGTAAGAGGGAGATCCATCTCACCAACCAAGTATGGTGGTGAGAGATGGTTTGGTATTTGATGGATGGTGAATCCATGTGAGGATTCAAATCTATGGTTATGTAATCATTTATGTCTGTTTATGTGCTTTGATTATTTGCCTATGCTTGGTATGATTTGCATGATTTATTGCTTTGATTATGGCATGCTTGTGATATATATGTTAAATATGTATATGTATGTCATGATTTGATGATGGAAAGGAAAGGGATTTTTAGTTCCAAGGACTATGGTGAATTCAGCCAAACATCTCAAAATAGGTGTTCACAAATTAATATTTTCATGAATGGTAAAATTGGATGTTTGGAAAAGCAAGGAAAATAAACAAAAGGTTTGTTTTCAAGAAGGAAATAGAGCTCACGGTTTTGGAGGAAAATTTTAATGATTTTGTTTGTGTAAAAAAAACAAGAATGGAACTTGGTTGTTTTAGAAGGAAAAATATAAGAATGGTTTCAATGGCCATGTCCACGGTTTTGAAGGCTTGTAATGCCTTGATTTTGATGAAACAAAGTGATTTTCAAAGTGGAAATACAATTGGGTTTAGTACAAGGAATTTGGAAAGGGAATCAGAGTGTTTTATCACTTGAAAAATGGAATTTTCGTATGTGAATGGAAAAAAGAGGTTGAAAGTGTTTGAACCTCAATTTATTTTAAAGAGGATTAATTTTTAGAATTGATTTGGAATTATAAAGAATACGTTGGTGACTTGAGATTTTCTAACGTGTAATTCATCCTTTGGGTTTTGGAGAGCGTTAGTAAATTTTAAAGTTAGAAACATTGATTTAATTAAATGAAATGGTGAAATTATGAAATATATTGGGAAAAGGATTTTCTTAAGTAAGAAAATGTGAAAAATAATGTGAGGAGTCATATTATTTTAAGAAAGGTTGAAATGGAATTTTTGAAGGTTGAGAAATATTTTACGAAGTTGAAAAATGGTGAAAAATGATTTACTTAACTTCAAAATGTGATTTTTAAGCTACGCGATTTGAAAAACGTTTAAATATTCCCACGCGATTTGAAAAAAATATTGATATATTTCTACGCAATTTGGAAAGCGTTTAAATATTTTTATGCATTTGAGATATTGTTGAAAAATCGCTATGCGATTTAAAAATGATGGAATATTTTAACGTGATTGAGATATTATTGAAAAATCACTACGTGATTGAAAAATGATGAAATATTTTTATGTAATTGATGAAAACGTTAAAAAATCTAGGTGATTTTGAAAACATAACAGAAATGTTGCGCGATTGTGAAAATGCGATGAAAGTGTTGTGCGACTATGAAAACGTGATAATATGATTTTCACGATTAAATATACAGTAGGATTACTGTTGAACCAGTAGATGGACACTGTATGAGAAAATGATGAATTTTGCCTGTGATTGACATTGGTGCATTTTATATGCATGAACTAGTGTATGAACACTGTATATGAATTTTGCCTATGATTGGCATTGGTGCATTAAACAGGCATTGGAAAGGTCCGATGGACTGTATGAGGCTATTTGCCTAGGAGAGACATACACCTCTTGAGTGGGTGCGATATTTGTTGACCTTGGGGGCATCGGGGTGCGGGTTGCTTACATGGGTGGTTGGTAGCTCTTCTTACCGTAAGTGAGACCGATGCAACGCACCGATGATCCTGACCGAGACACTATTCTTAATCAAGATCTAGTAAAGACTGTCGTGTCTATGCTAGATGTGCAAGCACATATGAGAAATGTGACACGTGGTCTGAGGCATGTTGGTACAGACAGATCTTACGGATCAATTTCTCCGAACTGAGTATTAGCCCCATGGAGTAGGAAATTGAGTCTTTATGCACAGGCATGAATCTGAGCATTTATATTTGTATGATATAATAATTAAGGAATATTGGCTATGACAATTGTTTTGTTGAGGAATAATTGGATGATGATGATGATAATAATGTTAATGGCATGATGGTAATTATTATTTATTGTATCTATTATGATAAATAATGTTGATGGCATGATTGTAATTATGGTATGATATATTTGTGTGGTATGTTGTTTGTATTATCTCTGTGCTACCATATTAGTATTGGCGTAGGTGATCTCACCTCTTTGTATATTATTTTGTACTGTATTTATATTTGGTAAAGACGTTGAGCAAGGCATAGAACAAGAGGGTGAAGAAGAGCAGGTTCTTGTGAAAGAAGCGGAGTTTTGAGAGGATGACATCAAGACCTAGTTTCTTCGGTTATGTGAGACTACAGTTCCACAGTGGAGTTGGAGCATGGAGGACTAGTCCCAATGAGAGGGGACTTATATATAAAGGAAATCTGACGGTCAACATGAGCAGAGAATTTCATGGAGATCCGTTTCTTTCCATAAGTATTTATGTATATGTCAAATTTTCGCTGTCCATCAGGCAGTATTGAGATACTAGGTATTATGTCCCAACGAAAATTAGTATTGTGTCGTCTGCCCGGACACCTGCTCGTGAGGGTTCTGTTCTTTAGTAAGACTTAGGCAATATGTGAGTTTTAAATTATGTTTAACTACTTTTAAGACTTGGTCTATATATAAATAAGCCTGACAGTACTTCTGTAATGTATGATGATATAAATTATGTGCAATGATGTATAATATTTTTATTTTTTGCTAAGTTTATTTTATCGTTATCCAAGAGGGAAAAAAGAAATTTTACAACTCGTATTTTTATCACAACACTACATTTTATGAACTTGGGGGGTGATTTGATAATTAAGTAACATAAATGTGGCACCCTACGGTGGGTGTTACACCTTTGGGTTATTCTTTTAAAATAACTTTGTCTTTTACAATTATAACCAAAAGCATGCTAGTCGAATAGCTCTCAGTATATTTGATTATTATCGAAAACATGCTTATAGAATAGTTGTCTATTCATCTTTCCTGTTTCAAACATAATTGAAAACTTACTACTCGAATAACTCTTAGTATATTGAATTAGTTTCGAAATCCTGCCAATCAAATAGTGCACTTAGTCTACTCGGTTAGACTCAACTTTACCATTCTAGAATGGTCTATTTGAATAGCTGTATTAGTTTATTCCATCAAACTCGAAAACATGTTATTCTAAATTGTTATTCTAATAACTGACATTCTATTTCGATTAACATTCTAAATTGAATAACTGTCTTTCTTATTTATGTCGACCAAATAGCTCACCTAGTCTATTTCGATTAGCCTTAAAATCATGTCATTCGAATTGCTCAATTTATCAACTCAATTTATCTATGAAATCATGCAAATTCAACTAGCTGATACTTCAAAAATCCATAATTATCTGTAATATCCTATTGCCTCTTTGACCTAATTCGAAAAGGACACTATAGAAAGACATTCTAAAACATTAGAATAACAACTTTCTTATTCTTTTCATCTCTCTACCAATCCTTTTTACTACAATTATCTACTGTAAACATAGGTCATGTAGAAAAGTATTGGCAACCATAAACAACAAGCTTTGGTAGTTGTTCACATATAAATACATATCTAAGCAAAAATATGCTCTAGTATCATAAGAAAACTCTTATTACACTCAATCATGATTTTTCTTAAGTATCATGAAGAACTCGATTTTGTTCACTCTTTGTCAGATTTCACAAAACAAAGAATGATAAACATAGAAAACAAACACAACAACCCTTACCTCAATTTATTATGGATTCAAGTTCGATTTTGTTGCTTGTTCTGCACTTAGTTCTTACTTCTTCTTTTGATTCAACTTTTTCTTTTTCTGTTTCCTTGCTTTATTGTATGTTTTCTCTTTATGTTTCTGTTTGTTACTTTCCTTCTTGTTTCTGTTGATAACAGGTGTGTGAAAAGAGAGAAAAGAAAGATATACATGCATAAGTCAAAGACGGTTGAAGAAGAAAAGAATCAATTAATATCTCTTTGACTTTGAGGTAACTTTGAAATTATATTATCTCTTAAGATATTTTAGTGTTTTACACTAACTATAATTGTTATATGCCATTCCACTATTTTAATTCGTATTATAGCAATTCTATAACCAAATTAAAAACTAAAAGATTAGGGAAGATGTTACATTTCTCCCTTCATTTTTAAAATTTTGTCCTCTAAATTACTTACATCATGTAAAATTTTAAAAATTTTGTCCTCTAAATTCCTAGCCCTGATCATGTCATAGCACCTGACTCAGTACAATTAAAGGAGAACTTAACTTATGAGGCGTCACCTATAAGGATTAAGGATTGGAAGGTGAAGCAACTAAGAGGGAAAGATGTAACACCCCTTTGGAGGATGTCACACATAAAAGAAAATAAAAGAAAGAGAAATAAAATCTACCCAAGTTGTAAAACTTTTGCTACATACTATTACGGGTTGTAAAATAATTCCTGTCAAACAGAATATTCTTAAATAAAATATGCGAAAATCGCAAATAAAAAAAAACAAAACAGAACAACATTACTTATAATGTACATATGTTCCAAGTTATAAGTTATACAAATAATTTACAACTACAATTACAAATATTTAAACAGAAACAGTAAATAAAAACAGTAAAGGAGTTAATATATACATCCATACGCAGACGCGCCCAAAAAACATCAAGCATATTCACTCCTCTGAAGGATCACTCTCAACCTGAAAATGATCATCAGGGGACAAATATCCTGGATGCCTCGACTCTCGGCGATAACGTGATCGCGCCGTCGATACGATACTTATCTCACTAGGCTCCGTGGTCATACCACCAAAATGACGCCTAATGGATAAGGGTAACTCTAAGTGTAGAAACACTGTCGTAGTCATGATCGGCTCTCCATCAAATCTATGGCGTAGGGTCACCGTCATCCGTCCCGCATATGTCACCGAGTCTCTATCTCCTCTCATGTGCCATGATAGAGATCCACCGTGAAACTCCAGAGTCACGAATCCCAAAAATCTGGGCACCGCCATACCAAAACTAATCAATCCAATGGATATGGATGATCAGATGGTTCTTGATCGTAAAACTGGTCGTCGGTTTCTTTGATCTTCCTCCTCCTTGGGGTACAAGACCTCAAGAGGCTGTTCCTCTTCTTCTTCCTCAAACTCTTTATCGCATAAAGTAAATATATAGAAAACACATACAATAAAGAGGTAAGACAATCTAAAATCACCATAAACATGGCCAATAAGAAGACGACAAATATCATATATACAGTTTATGCAAAACAAAAAGCTATAACAGTAATAATAATGGAATAAAGTAAAGCTTAGATATCATAACGTTACATAACATCACGGATATAACACAGATAAAAAAAACACAGATAAAACAATATCACAGATAGAATAAAATAAGAAATAGACAACCATTATAATAATTACCAGGTAAAGATGAATAGAGAAAATGGAATAACATCCAAGATATAATCATATACACTAAGACATGATCCTACTCCATGGAGTTAAACACAAACAGATATCAGAGAGAATGACTTGCAAAATCTATTAGTACCACGGCTGCCCAACCAACTATCACGCTGTCACACGTTGCGTCAATAGCCTACGACACTGGGAATCCACCATCCAGGCGTAGTATAGTTCACGGTCTCCCGTTGTGGCACTATAGGCAATGTACTACTAGACTTTACAAACCTCGATTAAATATAGTGCGTGTCGAGTCCATTAGTGTGCTATCGGTTTACCACGGCCCAGCAGAGCTACCAACTGTCCATATATGGGATCCCGTACACTAAAATCTCCAAGTTCATTAGATCAATGAACCACACTACGTTTATCGCATCGACAACACGATGTGATTCGTCTCGTCAACCAAAACACCAAAAATTGGCATAAAGACAATACATAATTCCAAAAATATAAAATTATGAAAATGCCCTCAAGATAATAATATGCCCTCAATGGCAGAAAATAGAAAGCCTGTACGGGTTCACATTTTTTCGACAGCGAAAAATCCTCAAAAGCCTGTACGGGTTCACATTTTCCCGACAGCGAAAAATAAATACAGTAACGGTCAATCGCGTAGAAATTTTATCGCGTTTTCAAAATCTCGTCGTTTTTATAATCGTTTTGAAATCGCGTAAATATATTTTTCTGTTTTCAAAATCGCGTAGGATTTTTAATACGTTTTCTCAATCGCGTAAGATTTTTAAATCATTTTCTTGACCGAATTCCTTAAAAATCACTGTTTAAATAAACAGAAATAATAAATAATACTTTTAAACTACGTATAATATTTTCCATACCGTATACTGTCTTTTGGACATCTTTTCTATCTTATTTGTCCGTTTTTACTAAAAATTGACAGTATTTTGTTTAGAAAATTATATTAATGGTTTCCTAATTTTACCATAAAAATTCTGTTTATTAAATTTTTAAACCATATAATTAATCCTTTTGAAAATTACTAACATGCTTCAAAATATAGCATGAGCTATATGTTAGAAATTTTTGAAAGTTACTGTATTTCTCCTTACAGTAAAAATCATTAGTATTAACCTTTTAAACTTAGTTCTAACCACTTTATTTTTTTAAAACTCATTGTAGAAAATTTACTTTAACTTGTGTTGCTTCTTCTTGATTGAAAATAGCTTGGAATTAATTTTAGAAATCATGAATATCTAATTTGGCATGTTGGCCGAATTTGATAAAAACTTTGCATTTGATTTCCAAATTGTTTTTCACCTTCTAAATGCAGGTTAAATCTCTTGTATTGTCTACATTGATTAAATCATTACCTTAGAAAATAATTTTAGAAATCAAAGTGTTGAAGTTAGACTTGTTGGCCAAAAATGTAAGGTTATGCCATTTGATTTCCAAATTCATTTTTCTTGAGTTAAACAACTTGAAATCTTCTTAATTCTCCTAGGTTAATTAAATCACCTATTAAGAAAATTAAGAGAACATTTTGGTTCTCCATTTTGTTAGTGGCCGTGAGCCATCATGGAGTGTTCTTTGGAACACACATGCATTTCCTTGACATGTTGTTCACATCCTATACATTATCATGCAATTCTATACTTTATCATACAATTCTAACACATGCAATATTATCAAAGCTTGTAGACATGCAACTTAAAGCTTATAGACATGCAAATTATTACAAACAACAAATAGGAAAGCTATTAACAAATACACAACCACATCAAATAAGTTACTAACAAGCACAAACATGAATCCTTATGGATTCTACAATCACAAAATCAAAACTCCATCTTCTTACCACCATCCATAGGTGATAAGATTTGTCTTCTTCTTACCTTAAATGAAGACAAATGGATTCTCTTTCACTCCTCCTAGTATTCGGTTTCCTCCACCAAAGTACCTAGCAACTCAAACGAAATTCTACAAGTTACTAACCATGAAAAAGAACCTAAACCATGGATAGATCATGGCTTAGAACTTTGAAAAAGAAGAGAGAAAAGAAAAACATGATATTTCACCTTCTAGGTAAAATCTTCAAGATTGATTTCCAAGCTCCAAATGAAAGATTTTGAAGAAACTTTCAACTAGAGATGTTCTTAGGTTTGTGTTTAGGTTTAGAAAAGTTGGCTTGATAGAATTTTGGGTGGTTGGATGATCAAAGAACAAGCTTGGCCGAAAATGGTGAAGAAAAGAAACAAGAATGGTGGCTAGGGTTTTTGATGAGAGAGAAGAGAGAATTTTGCATGCAAGCAAAGTGAAGAATGATCTCCCACCTCCCTTGGCCGTAGCTCTCAAAGAGCATGCAAGGTGTGCATCTTGCTTGGCTTCATCCAAGCCCTTGGATGCATCAAAGGTTAGGATTAAAGCTTGCTTAACAAGCTTGTCTCCTATTGGTTGGTTATTGATGACTCCCCAAGCCTAGTCACACTGTTCATTTATTATCAGCTTAGTCAGCTAGCTGAGTCAGCTTGTTCTGGAAAGTTCTTCTGTTAATGATGATTAATTAAGCTACTAAGTTAACTGTATTAGCTAAACGTGGGTCCCACAAAACATTTCCGGGTCCACTGTCATTTTATTATACTGACTAATAAAATAATATTATAATATTATAAAATTATTTTATTTGACAGTCAAATCCTAAAAATTAAAAGATTATTTACTGTCTCATTCAGAATCGGGTTTAGTAAGATCCCCCAATTCTAAATAATAAAATAAGATTTCCCTGGCCCGAAAAAATATTATTTTCCTGCCTCGGAGCAAATCACACAAAAAGTCCATATAAAATCACAGACAGTAATATCGGACATTAAATCAAGTAGAAAACAATTAAAAACAGCAAAAACAGCAAAAACAGCACGTTCGGGACGTAATGGTCATTTTTTCATTTTTTTCCCACAACGTAGCTAATCGTCCAAAACGTTCAAATAAAATTACAGACAGTATTAATTGTCTGTATATCTTCCAGAAAAATTAAAACAGTAGCTCGGAAAAACTTTTATTTTACCGTCTCGGAACAAATTACGTAAAAAGACCAAATAAAATTTGAGCCTGTATAAACGTATTTGTATTTCATGCAGAAATCGAGAAACAGTAAAATAGGGACACAACGATCATTTACACAAAAACTTGAAAAACAGTAAACAGTACATTCGAAATATTTTCTAAAAATTGGGGCGTTACAAAAGACATCCCATTGGTAAAGGTAATCTGTAACGAGACAACCGGAGATGCGACATGGGAATTGGAGGACAAGATGAACGAGCAATACCCACAGTTATTCTAAGGTATGAAAATTTAGAGGATGAAATTTCTATTTGAAGGGAGAGTTGTAACACCCTAAAATTTATTTATTTTATTATAAATATTCATTTTATAATATTTGTGATTTTTGAGAATTTTTCTAGATTATTCTAAGAACGAGAATATTTTAATATTATTACTCATTTTGCGTGCAGCGAGCGAGCGAGAAAATGCAATATTTTTTCTTAGAACCTTGATATGTGGAAATGTCGATGGGGTATCTTACTAAACCCAAGGCTGGACACGGTTTATGAGGTTTTACATTTTTCAAGAATTTTATCAAATAAAATAAATTGTTGTGTAAATTTTATCCGCTGGGCAATTAATATTGACTTCTGTCAACTGTAACAATTGTCCATTGGGTAATAACATGTATTAGAAATCTTACCACATTATCCTAATGTAATTCACTTTATGTCTAATCAAATCCACTTTAATTCAAATATACTCTATTTTAATCAAAACTTCTTTGAGAAGCTTTGACCACCAAATGACCAAAGTGTCCTAGGCTTGTTGGAGAAGCCATTCCCTCCCATCTCTCTCTCCTATTGCCGCGGAAATGAGCCCTTGGGGAAGCAAAAAGTTTGCTTCCCACACTTAACACAATCACATTTCACCAAATTTTCACCCATTTCATCTATCACTTTCTCTCTCTTCAAGTTTCATCTCCATTTTTCTCTAACTTCTCTCTTCTTCTTCTCCTTTCCCCCACGGTTTTGCAGCCCCACCTTGAGAGATCATTTTTATTTTCTCACTTCACCAACACAATTTCTACGTTCCTCTCATCATTCTCTACATTTCCTATTTGAAAATTTTCTTCAAAATCCATCATCTTCTTCACTCTCTCTCAAGAACAAAGTTTGAGACTTTGAGGGTAAGTCTTTGATTCTTCACTTTCTCTTCCTATTTTTCATTTCTATGGCCATATTTATGACCATGGATCTATTCTTTTTCAACCATTGGTGTTGATTCTTTGAGCTTTATTTTTTAGGATTTTTGGAGCCAAAAACTGAATCCACCAAGAGCACACCCAAGAGGTGATTTCATGTTCTTCCTTTAGGTAAGAGTGAGACTTACTCACTTCAACCATTATTGGTGGTGAGGAGACCTCTGTGTGGTTGTTGATGGAGAAATCCATATTTGAATGCTTACTTTGTTTGATGGTTTTTCATGTTTATGTATTCTTGATTGAGATTAATGATTGAATGATTATTTTGAATGCATTAGAGATGTTGGAATGCTTGATAATGTTAGATTTAATAAATAAAAAACTTGAGGGTTTACTACCCTATTGAGAGGCCACGGTTTTGGCCATTAATTTTAAGGGTTGGAATTGATTTTGTGTAAAATAAGACTTAAGTAATTGAGTATTGAAAGATTTATGCATGAAATGAAAAAGAACTTAGAACCTTGATGACTAGGGAGGCCACGGCCTCTAGAGGAAATTTTGGAGTTCAAGTGATGCTTTGATGCATCTTTGGGGATTAAGGACTTAGATATATATATATATATAAAAAATCCATAATGAGGTGGAAGAAATTGATTGAGTAATAATTCTAAAAAGAGCCACGATTTTTAAGGGTTCCTTAACCTAAAATTCTCATAATTGATCAACACTTAAGACATTGGAAGTGTTGGATCCATAATATGGAATTGTGAAAATTGTTGAACCATATGTATATATATGTGATATTGAGAATCGGTTCTATGCTATTGTGAGTCCATATGTGGGACTAAGTACTTGTTGATTTATACTTGATGAAATTATGGCATGATATTGTTAAGAATTGTCTATATGTCGTTATGATATGTCTCATGAGAAATACTTGTTGATGAATATGCATGTGATGCATTGTTTATAAGGAACATATCATTGATACACATACATGATGTAAATTGAGTTATCATGCATATGTGATGTCCGTTGGACTTTATTGAGAAAGGCGATGTATGCCTAGGAGATTGAATAACACCTTTGTGTGGGTGCGAGTAGACTAAGCGTATGGTCATAGTGGTTAACCTTGGGGGTGTCGAGGTGCGGGTGTCTTATAATAGACAGTGGTAGCTCCACTAGGGCCGTGAGATAGACCGATGCAAACACACCGACGATCCGGACCGAGACGCTGTCCTATATCACGATCAACTGTTGAGGTGTCATGTATAAGCCATATTGTGCAAATATTTTTATGAGATGAAGCACTTTATTTTTAAGGCTAACGAGATACTGGCATGACTCCTTGATCATTCTCTCCGAAATGTTGATGTCTAGCTCCATGGAGTAGGATTTTTGGTAGCATAATGCATTGTGCACTATCCATTGTTAGTCTCATATTTTATTGAGCATAAGTACTTATGACTGTTGAATTATCTGCTTTTACCCTTGATATAATTATCTGATTCAATAAACTATTTACTGCTTGAGATTCTGTTGTTATTTCTCTTTTATCGCTTACTTGATTATTACCATCGATAACTGTATGTGTTGTAATATTATGTGGGCATCCAACGCCGTTCTGTTTTCTTATTGCCGTATTGGTGATGAAAGATGGGTGTCTCACCTCTTTTTTTGTATATATGTACTTCTGTTTTAAATTATGTGCTTCTGAGAAGACACTCGCGAGGAAGAAAAAGAAGAGCCTGAGTTTCTTGGCTTTTGGCCCAATTACGACTAGTGCTGATTGAAGATGTCTTCGCGTCCGTGTCGATTTTTGGGTTACGCAAGGATGACTTTTCACGGTGGTCCAAAATGCTGGCATATAAACTTGAGCACAGATCGTTGCATCTATCACGGGGAGCTCGCTGTGTCTTTAGCCTGGGGTCGCTATGACCCGCCTGTCTTTGATTTTATTGCTTTTGTCCATTTAGAGTTTTACTTGCCTGTTAGAGATTTGTGGAATGATCTTTATTATACCCCACAAGAGGACTCTTTCCTCTCCATTACTCGAGCTTCTAATCGAAATTCGGTCACTCCGATGGCAATTTCATGGGATGAGGAGGACCCTGCTACGGTCCCTTCTCGTCAGTCTTAGGGGCTAATATTGTCGGTAGCTACTGATGGCTATCCGTTTATCTTTTTGGGAAGCCTAACATTTTGCTAATTTGATGGGATGTATATTTTGTAAACATCTTGGGTGGGTAAAGCCTTTTACTTTTTGTATATTTTGATGATGTAACTAAACAGGCTTGATGCATATAATATTATATATATGTATATAATGTGGATGTATGATTTTTAATTCCATGTCGATTTCCATTGTATCTACAATTATCATTACCTCTTCAAACAATTTAAAAAAAAATAATACATACATTTATCTTAATACTCGATTAGTACATACTTGCGAATGAAAATGGCTATTTAAAGGTTAAAAATGAATTGGGTCTTTATCTATGATATACTTATTTTTTGCATTTTATTTCGCATTACTATGGTGTGACGCTTCTTTTTTCCTAGAAAATGGTGTTTCAACAAATACAAGACAAAAAAAATTATGTTTATGCTGCATAGATGTACTTCATAGATTATATTGGATCATGCATGATCATGTACTCCATCTTGTTATATTTCATATAAGAATCATGCATATTTTTTATAGCATCTTTTGTAGGATATATCCAATAATATGTTATATGAGTTGTATTAAATTGATATTGGATTTGACTCTATTTAAATGAAAATATTCAAAGTGCTCTTTGTTGCATCCTATATAGTGCATATCTATTAGTAATTGATAAAATCTTATTTGGATATGCTTATTAAAGTCTTATATGCTTGTTAGATAAACTAGAGTTATACATTTATGAATCATGCATATGCAGATACTAAATTATGAATTTTTGACTAACTATGCTTGTTTAAGTGAGCAATACTTTGTAGGATAGTCCAAGTACTAAGAGTGAGCATTGCAACAAGAAAGCGAAAGATCACAATTATGCTAAACTCAAGAAGAATGAGAATGATAAGATGTTCCTAGCATTTGCAAGATTTGAAGAAAAGAACTTTTTGGAAGCTTTGATTACATCAAGAAGCCTAAGGACTAGAATTGGTATATTTTCCTTTTAGGCTTTCTCCTATATAAAAATAGAGGTTTTACTTGAAAAGAGCTCAAATATGTTTTTAAATATTTAAAAATGGTTCTTACATGCTAAGATGCCCAACAAACATGTTTTGAAAAGCTAGTCATGGTGGTAGTTAAAAACTATGAAAAATAGTCAAGTTTGAGTTTTGAAAAGCTAACCTTTGGTTACTCTTTTAATCATAACTTTCAAAATACTTTGAGTTTTGTCCTAAAACCTGTTGCATTTGAAAATAGACACAAATATCTTTCCAATGAGTGGTATTTGCTTTAAACGGATAATAAATGAAGAAATGATGGTCATTCAAAGTCAATTTTCAAAACTAGAGTGCATGTAATCGATTACATAAGTCTTGTAATTGATTACAACTCTGGCAGAGGCCATGTAATCAATTACAACATCCATAAAATCGATTACCATGTGCTCAGAAGCGCTCCCAATGGCTATAAATGGCTAGTTATCATAAAAATTCATTTCTAAATACTACCAACGACTATTTTATCACTTGGGCTCTATAAATAAGTGTATGTTGAGGCATTTATATCTTTAGAAACTCTAGAACACTTGGTTTGATCCTTGAATAATCAAAATCATATTTTGAGCTCTTTATTGCAAAATCCTTCTATTCATTTGTTCTTTAAGTTGTATATCTACTCTTGTGAGAGTTTACAATCTTTCTCTTCATCTCAAAATCATTGTAAGAGGGTGAGGTATCCCTCAAGAGAGAAAAGGGTAAGGTATCCCTTGTAGTAATGCTTAAACACAAAGGGTGAGGTATCCCAAAGGTGTTGTGAGTGCTCTTGAATGTAAAGGTTTTCCAAGCACCTGTGAAGCTTGAAGAGATGGAGGCTCTAGCACAAGGGTGAAGTATCCCAAGGTGTGAGGAGTTTTCTTGCTTGTACAAAGGTTTTCGTAGCACCCTTAAAGTCTAGGAGATAGTGAAGAAAATCTCAAGTTAAGCTTGGGGACTGAATATAGGCCATAAGTGGTTGGTGACTGAACCAGGATAAATCTTTGTGTTTATTATTTTCAACTCTATCTTCTTTACATTTGTTCTTTAATTATATATACTTGAGTTAAACTTGATATCTAGCTTATTTACTTGATTCATCCTATAACCCAAGTTATATTTGAGTAATTTCTAATAGTTGTATCTTTATTAGACTTATTCTACTACATGTGTTGATTTAAAATATCAAAATGTATAATTTCTCAAAGTTGTTTTAAAAATTTGTGATCACCCAATTCACCCCCCTCTTGGGTGATGGTTGTCAGGACTAACAAGTGGTATCAGAGCTTTGTGCTCTGTTGAAAACTTAACTACTTAGAGTTAAAGATCCTTATTTGTTGGTAACCATTGAAAGCTTTTCAAATTGATAAACCATCATTCTTCGATGGTGTGCTTTTTGTTTATCAGAAAACTAGAATGGAATTTTATATATAATCTATTGATTTGGATTTGTGGGATATTGTACTTGATGAATTTTCTCTTAAACCAAAACAAATTTGGAATGCCTATGACAAGAAATACTTTTCTTTGAACATTAGAGCTATGCAAATTTTGAGAAGTGGTTTGAATGATGAAGCTTATGCCAAAATTAAGAGTTGCTCTAGTGCTAAAGATATATGGGATACTCTTGATGCTATCTATAACACCCATGAAAACATGATAGACTTGTATATGATTATGGAGGTAGCCTAACACCTATTTATCATGTCTGTTAAGTTTTGTGACTGTTTGATCATGTTTAGGCATTTTGTTGCAACGTTATATGTGGAAAATAGCTGTTTATAGTGTCGTAAATGGCTTAAACTGCTTAGTTAATGGGAATAAGTATGGAGAACTTATTTCTAGGTCACAAATATGTGGAAGAAGTTGTGGTTAAAATTTGAGATTAATCAGAGTTAGTTTGGTATTTTTAAGCATACTGGTTGTGTGTTTTAATGCCGGATTGACTACCAGTAGATATGAAAAAATGTGAAAATGGTGAAATCAGATTTTTAATGAATCTTAAGATTTATTTTAAGTCTGTTGGAAGTTACAGATCTAAATTTGGTAAAATTTGAGTGTTCTTAACAAATTGAGATTTTAGTGTTTATCCAAGAGAAGCCAAATTTGACTTCCCTTGTTAAATATCTCACGATTGGGATAAGGAAAGAAAAATAGAATAGAAGAGAAAGAAGGGAAACTGTAAAGAGGAAAGAAACAAGAACCAAAGGAGAAAGAAGAAGGAGCAAGTGGAGCAAGGGAGAATCTAAGAACTTGGATCCATCCTTGGCTTCATCTTCAAGACCTTGAGGTAAGGGGACTTTGTTTTGACTCTTTGTTTCCATTTTTCTTCATCTTGTTCCATGTGTTGGCATGATGGGGGAAAGGGGTTTGAAGGGTTGTTTTGTGGGTTCTTGGCTTATTTCTTGTTGTTCAACTTGAATATGGCTTGTTGTTGGTTTGTTGGATGCAAGAGGATGAATTATTCATCACTTGAACACCTTGGTACCCATTGAAGTTGAATTTGGGAATTTAGGTTATAAGGTGGATGATAGGTTCATTAATCCATGATTTTGACCTTTTTAGGTGAAATCAATTGGTGTTCTATGTTTCCCACATGTTTGTAAACTTGTTTAAGACTTAAAATCATCAAGAAACGAATTTGAGGTGATCAAATCTCATGTTTTTGGCCAATGAATAGTAGCACGACACTGCAAACTTTTCTATAATGTGTCTGTCCCAAAAACATAACCCCTATCCTAAGACATGGGGGGAGGGCGCCTTTCATTCTGGAAGCTTTTGTGGTCTTCATAAAAGTTGTAGCTCTTTCTCTTAGCTTTCTAATGCCACCAGAATCACCTTGTTTCTACCTCTGTAGCTTATGTTATACTCATTTTACTAAGCAAAGGTCAAAGGTTCAGATTGAGCAAAAGCGCAAAATGTTGTTTTGGGGGAAATGAGCTTTTCTAAGTGTTGGGACCATTCATGTATGCCTTTATAAGTGTGAAGAGACCTTAATAAGGGTATTTAATGAAGCAAGAATATGGTGAATCAAATTGATTTGTAATGTTAATTATGTGAGGTAATTAGACATGGATATATATATATACACATATATTGTGTATTGTGATATTGAGAAAATGAGTTTCCCTAGGTGTTGGAATCACTCGTGTTTACTCTTTTAAGAGTTTTGAAGTACTTTTAGAAGTATTTGAATGAAATGTTTGTGAACTGAACTTGAGATGTATGTAAATCAATTGTGGAGCTAATTATGAGAAGTAATTAGTAATTGTATTTCATGGGATGTTTGTGGAACATATTTGAGATGGGTAATATCCTCTCTATGTTGTTGACCAAGAAGGTGAGTAATAACCTCTTTATGTTGATTGAACTATATTGAGGTGAGTAATATCCTCTCTATATTATTGAGTAAGAATGTGAGTAATATCCTCTTTATATTGATTGAACAGTGAGCTAAGTAATTCCTCATCATCATTGATGATTAGTGAGGTGAGTAATATCCTCCCTATATCATTGTTGGTAGTTGAGGTGAGTAATATCCTCACTACGGTTGAAGACTCATGACATATCATAGCATATCCTAGAGTAGTTAAGGTGGGTAATATCCTTAATATGTCTAATGACTCATGACATAATATACGTCCATTCTGTGGACTTGCATAGACATAATTTGACATAGCATGACGATTGTATGGGCGGTTGCCATCATTCATTTAAATTCATGACATACAATTATATAGGCGGTTGTGTACTCCTGAGGTGGAAGTGTTATGTGCTTCTGTGATTGAAGTGTTGATTCAGTAAATTTGTAATATTTATGAATGTGTTAACTGCTAGTTTTAGAATCCTTCTACTGAGATGTGATTGATCTGTTGATAATTTCAGTATTTTAAATGCCTTACATTTGATCTAATTGGATTCCATATGTGATCAATTGATAACATTTGAATAAGTTTTTGATATTCAATGTAATTGGAATCTTATTATGAAACTTTGCTTTAATGTGTTCATCAACACTCATAATTGAATTGCGTTTTTCAGGAAACCCTTGAGTGTTGGAGTCAATTAGCCTTAAACTAGGATTGCTATCCACGTGAAAGAAGAGTCAAGGATTCATGTAAATCAATACCACTTCTTGAAGCAAAGCAAAGAAGAGTGTTTGTTGAAAATCCAGCTAAAGTTGAAGAAAGTCAACAACACGGTCAGTGTCATATGACACAGGGTAGGCCGTGTACGTCTCTGAAATGACAAAGGGAATCTAGTTTTGAGCTTTGATAACAACACGGTCCATGTCATCTAACATAGGGTTGGTTGTGTATCTCTCTGGTATCTTAAGATGGTTTAGTTCTGAGCCAATTCGACAACACGGCCCGTGTCATCTGACACAGGGTGTGCCATGTAGTTCTCTGAATTCTAAAATGCCTGAGTTTGTAAGGGCAGAGTCAGACACAGGGTAGGCCGTGTCAAATGACATGGCCCGTGTCTTCTAATCAGAAACTTAATTTCCAATTTTGATGCAAAATTAGGGATGCAAAGATTTAAATAGGATTGGCTAGGACTCATAAGGAGGTTCTGAACTGAAAAGCCATCAGAGAAGAGAAGAGAATTCAAAGAACAAGAAAGAGAGAGGTTTGATCAAAGATTGGAGACTCGGGTTCGAGCAATCGGAGATCGATCAACCTTACTCACTGAAAACTAGTTTGATCTTCAATTTTCTTTCGTTCTTTCATTCTGGACCATGTTTCTATTTTGTTTTGATTTTGATTTTGAATTCGCCATGTGCGGCTAAACTCTTATTTGGTTAAGGAAGGATGAAACTCTAGTTTTAGTTATGTGAATTCTGCATATTCTTTTATTTAAATACATTTGTGTTTTTATTCATATTTATCTAATCTTAATTCAATATAAATGTTTTTATATTGTTACCAATCTAGAAAGTAGTAAAACTAGGATTACTATACGTGGTTGCGGTGGTAGGACTAGTGGAATATATAATCTAAGCAATTTAATCCCGGTGTGTGATTGAATCTTAGCATGATTGGTTTTTTATGTCTTAATGCGATCATTGGATAGATATAAGAGTAGTTGCTTTATAGCTAACTAGTGATTAGGATTAGTTTGAGTGGTTGCTAAATTAACCACTACTTAAGGAAAATAGAGATTAATCTCACAACTGCGTAAAAACATAATTGATCATATTGAGGTAAAGGATATGCGGGTTTGCATAATCATATAAACCTAGTAGTGGATTTTATCTCTTAATCAATATCCTCAAATTGGAAATTCAAATCGTATTTACTTTGCCATTGTTTTATCTTTTGTTTCTGTTTTAGCTTGAATTAACAAAACCCCTTTTACTATTTATTATCATTTAGAGTTTAAATTAGGATTCAGTTAATAGTGTTAATTGAGTTAGTTCTCTATGGATCGATCCTTGCTAAATACAACTGGTTGCAAGGTTTTTATAATTTTAGTGGGACTTGGCAACTATTTTTAATCTCAATTTTAATTCACAATCCACACCACACCAAATTTTGGTGCTGTTGCCAGGGAACTAATTGTTCAATTGCGTTATTAGTTTATTTCCTATTTTTCACTCTATTTTTATTTCAGTTTTTAATTCTTTTCTTCCTCCTTTCTGACTGTTTTGCAGGCGTTCATGTCCAATGGTGACATAAACGAGCAATTGAGGAATCTAAGGCATTACTTTGAACGAGTCAGCTCACAGTTTCCTCTTCAATTCACACCTACTGACGTCGAAGTTGCCTGCCATATAGATTAATCCAGTTTTAAGACATTTTCTGAAACATCTTAAGAAGTGGTGATGGCAGAGAATATGTTAAGGGCGTTGGGTGCTCCCCATTTAGACCAACAACCTCTTTGTATAGAAATTTCAGACATTGAAGAAGCTTTTGAGTTGAATCCTGGTTTAATTCACTTTTTACCATCCTTCAATGGATTAGTTGGGGAGGATCCTAACAGGCATTTAAAGGAGATACATGTGGTTTGTTCCAGCATGAAGCCTGTAGGGGTTTCAATAGAACAAGTCAAGCTCATGGCTTTTCAATTCTCGTTAAAGGATTTTGCAAAGGAATGATTGTATTATTTACCACCCGGATTGATCAATTCTTGGCAAGACATAGCTCGAGCTTTCCTGGATAGATACTTCTTTGCCTCTAAGGCTGCCAACATTTGAAAAGAAATTTGTGGCATCCAATAAAGACATGGGGAATCACTTCATGATTACTATGACAAGTTTAAGAGGTTGTGTGCTAGCTGCCCCCAACATCAAATTAGTGAGCAACTACTGATTTAGTACTTTTACGAGGGTTTGCTAGTGATGGACCGCAACATGATTGATGCTGCAAGTGGAGAAGCGTTGGTTGATAAGACTCCTCAAGAAGCTAGAAACTTGATCGTAAGAATGGCTGTAAACACTCAATAATTCTTTACCAGGAATAACATTAGAGTGCGAGCAATAAAAGAGGTGGATATAGTTAGCTTGCAGCAGCAGATGGCTCAATTGACCACCATGGTTCAAAAACAAATGGATAGTGGAAAATTATCAGTTAATGCTTGTGGGATTTGTTGCTCTCTTAGACACCCAACTGATATGTGTCCCACTCTACATGAGGACACAAATGAGGAAGTAAAGGTAGTAAAGGGATATTTTGGCACTTCTAAAAATTACAACCACTACTCCAACACATATAATCCGGGGTGGAGAGATCATCCTAACTTCAGCTATGGCAAGCAACCCCAGAGTCAACCTCTAACTCAAGGACCTCCAGGGTTTCAACAGAGGCAAGCACCGTTTCCTCTAAGGCAACAACAAGCCCCAGCTCCTAGGCAACATGAGCCTTCATTGGAGGAGCTAATGAGACAGATGGTCACCAATAACATTTAGTTTCAACAAGAAACAAGGGCCACCATCAGTACTTGCAGAATCAGGTGGGGTAGTTAGCCACTGAGATCAACAAGGTTCATAGTCAACTTTTTGGGAAACTTCCCTCACAGCCATAGGTGAATTTGAAGGAAAATACTAGCACTATAACCTTGCAAAGTGGGAAGGCATTGGACGAACCCACATCTCCTCCACAAGGCACTAAAGACTAAGGAGGTAGAAGAGGAGGGGCCCAATTCTAAGGCCTCTAAGGTAAGTGTTTCTGAACCACTTCCTAAATATGTCACTAAGGCCCCTTTTCCTAGTAGATTGGTTAGAAATAAGAAAGAAGAGGCGGATAAAGAGATCTTAGAGACTTTTAGGAAAGTGGAAGTTAACATTCCTTTGTTAGATGCCATTAAACAAGTGCTTAGATATGCTAAGTTCTTAAAAGAATTATGCACTAACAAAAGGAAGTTAAAAGGTAATGAGAGGGTATAGGTGGGAGCGAATGTTTCAGCTGTTTTCAATAAGAAACTCCTAACCAAGTGTAAGGATCTTGGCACATTCACCATACCTTACACAATAGGTAACACAAGGTTTGAAAGGGCAATGTTAGATTTAGGTGCATCTATAAATGTCATGCCTTATTCTATTTATGCATCCTTATATCTTGGTCCTTTAGAACTAACTGGTGTTATCATTCAATTGGCTGATAGATCTAACGTATACCCGAAGGGTGTTGTTGAGGATGTGTTAGTGCAGGTGAATGAATTAGTGTTTCCAGTAGACTTCTATGTGCTGGACATGGAGGAAGATAAACCCCTCAACTCTGCTTCTATCTTGTTGGGGAGACCTTTCTTGAAGACTGCACGGATAAAGATTGATGTGCACTCAGGGACCCTGACCAAGGAATTTGATGGAGAATTAATCAGATTCAATATTTTTGAAGCCATGAGATACCCGAGTGATGTGCAATCTACTTGTTTGATTGATTCTTTTGATGCTTTTGATTCTTTAATTTCTGTAGCTTTTGAGTCTAATTATTTTGATGCTCTTGGTACTGTTTTGACTCACAACTTAGATTTACAGGAAGAAAAGAAAGTTAATGCAAGCAACCCATGGAGCGAAGATGTTCAAGATGTGGTAGCAACCATGCATGTGCTCTCTTCCACTTCAAAAGGATATGATGTTTCATATGTTGAGCTACCCGTTGCTAATGATGCACCTGAACCTTTTGTTATGCAAGCACTGGAGTTGGAACTCAAAGAGTTGCCAGCTCATCTTAAATATGTATTCTTAGGAGAGAAGGACACACTTCTAGTGATCATTGCTAAGTCACTCACCTAGGAGCAAGAGGAGAAATTGGTGGCTGTTTTGAAAGCACATAAGACAACCATTAGTTGGACTATAGTGGATATCAAAGGGATTAACCCTCCATTTGCATGCATAGAATCTTAATGTAGGATGGGTTTAAACCAGCGAGAGATCCCCAGAGGAGGTTGAATCCTCCTATGATGGAAGTTATGAAGAAGGAGATACTAAAGCTCCTAAGTGTGAGGGTGATCTACCTTATTTCTGATAGTAAGTGGGTGAGCCTGGTTCAGGTAGTACGAAAGAAATCGGGAATTACTGTGGTACGAAGTGCTGAGAACTAGCTTATTCCCACTAGGCTACAAATAGGGTGGCGTGTTTACATAGATTACAGAAAATTAAATGCAGCCACCAAAAAAGACCACTTCCTTTTGCCTTTTATTGATCAAATGTTGGAGAGATTAACTGGTCACACTCACTATTGCTTTCTGGATGGATTTTCAGGCTATAATCAGATTGTCATTGCTCCAGAAGACCAAGATATGACCACTTTTACTTGTCCCTTTGGCACTTTTGCATATCAACGAATGCCTTTTAGACTGTGCAATGCACGTGGGACATTTCAAAGATGTATGATGAGTATATTTTCTAATTACATAGAGAATATTATTGAGGTCTTGATGGATGATTTTAGTGTGTTTGGGACTGGCTTTGAAAGTTGTTAGGAGCATTTGCAATTGGTTCTCAAAAGATGCATTTACACTAACCTTGTGTTGAATTGGGAAAAATGCCACTTCATGATAGAAGAGGGTATAGTGCTAGGTCATGTAATCTCTGCTAAGGGAATCGAGGTGGATAAAGCTAAAGTAGAACTTGTGCGCTCCTTGCCTTCACCCACTAGTGTGAGGGATATTCGCTTATTTATTGGTCATGCATGGCTTTATCAGAGATTCATCAAGGATTTCTCCAAGATATATTTATCCCTTTACACACTACTATAGAAAGACATCCCATTTCATTTTGATGAAAGGTGTATGGAAGCTTTCACCAAACTCAAGGAGTTGATGACTACAACGTCTATCATTAGGCCACCTAATTAGGAGCTACCATTTGAGATAATGTGTGATGCCGGTGACTTGTATGCTGGTGTGCCATTTTAAATGTCCTAGGACAGCAAGTTGATAGGGTGCCATATGCCATTTACTATGCCTCAAGGACCATAAATGACGCTCAATTGAATTACTCTACAATTGAGAAAGAACTTCTAGTTGTGGTTTTTGCTTTGGAAAAATTCAGATCATATCTAATTGGTTCCAAAGTGATTGTATTTTCTGATCATGCAGCCTTGAAGTATCTTTTAGCAAAGAAGGATGCGAAACCTAAATTGCTCCAATGGATTTTGTTGCCCTGGGAGTTTGACTTAGAGATTCGAGACAAGAAGGGGAGCGAAAACTTGGTAGCAGACCATTTGAGTCGGTTGGTGACTGAAGATGAGGAGATACCTATCCAAGCGAGTTTTCCGGACGAGCAATTAATCGCCAAATGTTTTACTAAGTGTAAATTTAGATGATTTAGTAACAAGTAGTTGGATTAAATATTTTTACAAAGAAAAATGAGATAAAGAATGAATAAATATTCAATGATGAAGCGAAGATTGTTTTTTAGCCAACATGCCAAGAATTGATATTCTAAATCAAAAATATTTTCTCAAGTGTAGTATTAAAGGATTATTTAATAGGAACTCAATTTAGTGAATTTTGAAATATAAAAAGAAGTAAACTAGTTTTTGGAATTAATTAAATTAATGAGTTTAGATTATGACGGGAATTAAATTTATACTTTGAAGTTAATAACGTATAACTCACCCATTTGGGTTTTGAAGCGCGTTGGAGGACTTTAATCTATAAGATTTGATTAAATTATGGTAATGTAAATTTTTGTGAAGAAAGTATTAGAAACTATTCTATTTAAAAGGATTTTTTAGTAAAGGTAATAGTAGAAGATTTTATTAAATTCGAATAACACAGATTTTGAGAAAAATGTCAGAAATTATTACTTAGAGTAGTTTTTATAAGAAAAAATGGAAAATGATGTCCAAATAATATTATTAGTTTGGAAAGTTTGAGAATTTAATTTAGAACATTAAGAAATATTTTATACAGTGAAAAACAGAAGAAAAACATTACCTATTTCAAAAATAATGATTTTTGAGTTACGCAATTTTGAAAATGTTTAAATATTTTTACGCGATTGGGAAAACAATGAAAAATATTTATGTGATTTGAAAACGTGACAAAAGTGCCACGCGATTATGAAAACGCAATAAAAGGGTTACGCAATTGAGAAAAATAGCGAATTACCGTTGCAAATTAATTTTAAATTTTTAAAATAAAATTCTTGTTAATCGACGTCTTGCACCAGGGTGGATCATTGATATTATGTAATTGAATGAACGGTTTATATAATATCATTGATACTAATAGTATTAGACAATTGAATGAGTAGTTGTTCTAATATTATTGTGAACAGTATAATGGTGGCTTGAGTTATGCATTGAGTTGTCATGCATTGGACATTATATAATTGATGGCTGTTATGGCCTTTGTTGCTTAGGAGTGAATGAGAATTGAATATTGCGATCCAGTGGGGGATCTACTGGGGGTGTCAGGGCGCGGTGATTCATAGTGACCTGTTTGTCACTTTAAACATCTCTGGCCATGATAAACTGCTGCAACGCACTGGCACAGTGTCCTGACAAAACACTATTGCTTTTCGCGTCCATGTAGACTGTCATAGAGGTGGGCAGATCTTTCGCGTCCATGGAGTAGGAAGATGATGTATTGTGCATATGCATAGTTGGTATACATATTGTTGTTATAACACCCCAACTTTAGGATAAATGACTGTTATGTCCTGATTGTACTATTTTATGTTTTTCTGTATGATATAAAATTTATTTGACTGTTTCGTGTTCATATTTGAGTGTTTTGTGTGATTTACTTCGAGTTAGGAAAATAATAATTTTCGGACTGGGGAAATCTTATTTTAATTATTCGGAGCTGGGGGATCTTACTAAACCCAATTCTGAATGATATAGTTGTTAATCTTTTAATTTTTAGGATTTAACTGTGTAATAAAATAATTTATATTATTATAATATTATTTTATTAGTCAGCATAAATAAAACGACAGTAGACCTGGAAATGGCTGTGGGACCCACTTTTGGTTTATAGGACCCACAAATGCATTGTGAGACCCACGTTTAGAGAAAGTAGTCAACGTTAGTGGCTTGATTTATTTTAAGCCAATGGAAATTAAGTCAACAAAGAGGGCTTGACTTGATTTACACCGTTGGATGAGAAGGTTTAGTTTTGAATATCAACCATTGATCTAATCTATGGTTGTAAAGATAAGCTTACTATTGAAGGCTTTGGATATTCGCGGTTGATCAATTGTACGGTGGAGATTGGTCTCACAAAATGGTTAGAATCAATTGTGACCATTGGATGAAGAGAAATGTAGGGAAGATCTTGACCCTTTATTGTTTTAAGATGAATCTAATGGCTAGAATTTCATGGAGATAAGATCTAATGGCTTAGATTTGATCATATTACTACCTAATATGAACCCTTGATTTAATCAATGGCTCTTGAAGCTTAGATTATAAGAATGCTAATTAATTAGTAATGTAACTAATTAACCTAATTAAACTAGATTAAGTGTGCATAGAAACTTAATGAGATTAGTAACTTGATTTGTAGCTTAATTAGTGATCACCATTAGGGAGGAACATTTAAGAACAAGTGACTAGGCTTGAATGAGCCAATAGGAGACAAGCTTGGAGGACAAGCTTTGATCTCAACCTTTGATCACATCTAAGGCTAGGATGGAGTCTTGGAGGGTCAAACAAAGTGGCCACCTCCACTCTAAGGAGCTCCACGGCCAAGCTAGATAAAGGAGACAATTTTCACTTTATTTCCATCTTTGCTATCACACTTTCTCTCTTCTCTCTCATCAAACACAAAAGCTCACCATTGTTGTTTTTCTTGGAGACCATTCGGCCACACCACCCACACCACCATCCAACCACCCAAAATTTTATCTAACCTACTTTCTCAACTCTAAACACCATTATAAGAACATCTCTAGTTGAGAGTTTTCCAAAATCTATCATCTTAAGCTTGGAAAATCACTTTGGAGATTTTTCCTAGAAGGTGAAAATCCTTATTTTTCATTTCAAACTTCTTTTTCAAGGTTCTAAGCCATGATTTATCCATGGTTTACAATTTTCTCCTATAGTTATAACTCTTGAAATTTTTGTTTGAGATCTTTAGGTTTTCTTGGAGGTGAAACTGAAACCACTAGGAGAAGGAGTAGAGGTTTTAATCTTCCTTTAAGGTAAGAGGGAGATTTAATCTCATCAACCATGTGTGGTGATGAGAAAATGGACTTGTATGTGTGTGAAGAATCCATAAGGATTCACTTGTGTTTGATTATTTAAATGCTTTCTTACTTGTGTATGATATTGTTTGTATGCATGTCTACAAGCTTTAAAATATATTGTATGTGTGATTATGCATGAATATTACTTAGGATGTGATTAACATGTAAAGTTTGCATGAGTGTTCCCAAGAACACAAAAGAGAGGCTCACGGCCTCAACCAAGAAAAGAGAACCAAAATGTTCTCATCTATTTTCTAAAGAAAAGATTAAATGAAATTAGGTAAATGAATGAATTTCAAAATGATTTAGAAGATGGAAAATGATCCAAAGATCAAATGCCAAGGTTTTAAGAAATTCGGCCAAATGCTTTATAAATGAGTGATCAATCAAAAATTTATTTTCTAAGTGTAGAATTGATGTTTTACCTAAAAGGAATATATTTATAATGAATTTTCAAGGTTTAAAGAAGTAAACCAATTTTTAGTAGAAATGTGATATAGAAGAAAAATGAAGAAAACCTTTGAAAAATACTTACTTTCAAATTTTAAAGTATAGTGATAATTATTAAAGTGGATTTTTGTAGTTATAAAATAAATAAAGGGATTTTTAGAAGAAAAACATAGAAAGTACATTTTTAATAAATTTTATAAACAAAATCTTGTCAAAATTTTTAAAATCAGACAAATAAAAGAGTACGTTTTATAATATATTTATAACGTAAGAAAAATTATTCTACGTAATTTTAAAGTAGTGAAAATAGCTTACGTAGTTTTAAAACAGAGATTTTAAAGCTTTTCGATCAAGAAAATGATTTAAAAATCTTACGCGATTGAGAAAATGATTTAAAAATGCTATGCGATTTTAAAAACAGCAAAATATATTTATGCGATTTAAAAACGTTTGTAAAAATGATGAAATTGTGAAAACGCAATAAAATTTCTATGCGATTAATTGGAATAGCGAGTTTTACTATCGAGCCAAAGTGGTGGATCCGAACATGTGAAAATATAGTGCGTCAAGTGGGAATGTATTGTATTTAAGATTTTTGCCATTGAGGGCATTTGCGTAAATATGAGAATATTTTTTAGACTAAGGGTGATTTGGTAATTACTATTTTTATTCATGCATTGAGTTGTGGCAATAAGGTTGATTATTGGTGATTTGATTGACGAGGCGAATAACACCGTGTTGTCGGTGTGATAAGCGTAGTGTGGTTCATTTCTTCGTATGGACTTGGAGGCATTAGTGTGCAGAGTATTTCACATATGGACAGTTAGTCGCTCCTTTGGGTCGTGGTAACTGGCAACACACTAGTGATCTCGACACGCACTATACTTAATCAAGATCTTGTAAAGACTATTTTAGTACAATGCCTGTAGTTACACGATGTTTGGACTGTGTGCTACTACACGATGATTGAACAGTGGGCTATAGACACAATGTAAGACAGTGCAATAGTTTGATTGGGCAGCCTAAGGTATTGATAGATCTTTGCGGGTCATTCTCTCTGATATCTGTGTCTAGCTCCATGGAGTAGGAACGAGTCGCATTGCATTTGCATTTGTGTCATGCATCTTAACATTATTATCTGTGATATTATATGATGCTGTTGTATTAAAACTTCTGTATTAAATTGTATTATTATTTTTGATGTTAAGGTATGCTATATTGTATAAACTGTTATATCTGTTGTATTGTCATTTTCTTATTTGCCATCTTTGGTATTGATGTATGATTATCTCACCTCTCTATATGTACTATTTTCTGTATTATTAAATTATGTTGTAAAGAGTTTGAGAAAGAGGAACAACCTCTTGAGTGTGTGTATCCTGAAGAAGAGGAGGAGCAGCAGACAGGGGATCAGTTCGACGACTGCGAACCTTCTGATCATCCATATCCATTGGACTGATTTGGCAAGTATGACACTGCCAGGATTTCTTGGGTTCGTGAGACTTGAGTGTCACGGGGGCTCGGAGGCCTGGCTATTGCGAGAGGACAGAGGGTCAGTGGTCTACGTGGGATGGTTGACTATGTCCCTACGAACAGAGTTTGATGGGGAACCTGTTTTTACTACTACTCTGTATTTGCATTTAGAGTTGCCGCTGACAATTAGGCATTATTGGGGAGGGATTTTCCATGCGCCTAGTGAGATCAGTAGTGTATCGACAGCACGGACTCGTGTCCGTAGAGCTTTGAGACATCCTGTTTATCTATCACCTAAAGTTTCATCTGAGAGTGATCCTTCAAAAGGTTAGAGATCTATGATGTGCACTTGCGCACTTTTTGATGTTGTGTTATGTTAACCCTTTAACGCTTTGTTTAAATATTTTGTAGTTGTATATTATTTGTATAACTCAAAACAAAATCTTATGTATATTATGTGTGATGACAGTTTGCTTTATTTCATGTTCCATGTTATTTTATTTAGTAATATCCTGTATAAAAAGGAAAAAATTTTGCAACCCATATTATTTATATAACAAATGTTTTACAACTTGGGTAATATTTTATTTATTTTTATTTTATTGTATCATAAATGTGGCATCCTCACAAGGGTGTTACATTAGTTGGTATCAAAGCCCAAGTTAGAGTCTTTTGGTGTAACGCACCTAAATATACCAACTGCAGCACAATCGTCATTACACCACAGTTACTAAATCCAAGCGTGTCATAGTCATGATAACAGTAGTTTAAAAAATTAACGAGTTTATTTCCCCGCATTTATGTATAAGTAGAAAATACGAGCCATGAATGAATTATAGATGTATTCAACCCTCAATACAACCATTGAAATGAAATCACATTCTTTATACATATATATTTTATAGCCAACTTACACGAATCACTGATAACATAGGATATAATAATTACAGAGTCAAGTAAAATACAGCGGGAATAAAAACATAAAAGGGGAGAAGTAGTGACCCAGGGATGGGTGCTACCAGCAGACAAGTCCGCAACCCCATATGCGCATGACATTCAGCGTCCCGGTTGATACAACATGCATCAATGCCTCCATGCTGATGCACTCCTACGAAATCGAAGAAATCTTGTCCAGGTTCCCAACCCCGTCGGTAAGGTGAGATTCCTCATCATCTTCTTCACAATCTTTTATCAAATATGAATATAAAATAGAGAACGCAGAAATATAGAAAAGAGGTGAGACACCAGTCATTCATTACCACTATTGGCAGTAAGAAAATAGCACGGCGCAAAGCGCCCACCGAGCCATACAGTTCATACATTTATCAATAAAAACAGCGGAAATTATAACAAAAGCAAGTCAATTCTAAGCAATAATTAGAGTCAATAACAACAGTGATATTTATGGTAAAGGTAGGACAACAGTAAGCAATAGCAGGCAGATTACCATAGTATTTCCAGAAATCAACACAACAATCAGATAATCATTTACAGGTATTCATGCTCAACAGTTTATAAGACCAGTAATGAACGATGCACAATGCATGCTTTCCCCAATTCCTACTCCATGGAGCTAGACTCAATCAGTCGGAGAGAAAGATCAGGAGACATGCCTGTAACTCGGCTGCCGAGGCCAGTGCTATCAATAATTTTTCTCGTGTACAATCATGGCATTGTACAGACATTCTACACTAGATCACGATATAGGACAGTGTCTCGGTCCAGATCGTCGGTGCGTTTGCATCGGTCTACCCCACGGGCAAGAGAGCTACCAACCTCCCATTGCGAGGAACCCGCACCCCGACTTCCCCAAGGTCATCACACGACCTACACTTGTCTATTCGCACCCGCACTAAGGTGTGTTCAATCTCCTAGGCAACTTGGCCTTACAACAGTCCACAAGGATAATCACAATACAAGAGACACTATGCATGAACATGTATGATTCACAATCTCATACAATTCTATAATATGCCACATTAGGCCAATATAAGCATCAATATACAAATGGTAATTCGCATGTACTCACAATATCATATTATTGAAATAAATCGAGGTAACACATTTTCATGGTCCATTATGCATCCTTAATTAAGATTTGTCATCCTTGTCAAAGTTCACGTCCAATCCTATTCTTACAACTTGAAAAATCTTCCAAGGCAATTAAATTTCTTCCACCTTTGTAAATCGTTCAAGCTCTTAGGCCTTGTACTCTCTTGTTCTTCACTCACTTGGAATTACCCTAGGTTTTATGATAATCTCGTTCTTAGTCCTTTAAGATTTATGAAATCTTGTTTATATTAAATTCTTCCGATTCATGAGTTATCCATTTTATGACATAGGTATCTTAACATAATCTACTCTCATAGAGTCTCTCTCTTTCTAGAGGAATTTCCTTAACAAATTCAGTTCCTTACCTCATTTTATGTTGTAATACCTTCACAAGAAAGTCTTAGCATCATTTCACCAGCATCTGGGTGATTCTGCTATGGGCGCCTAAGCGCCATATCTGTAGCGCCTGGGCACTGGTGTAGCGCCTAGACGCTGACCACGAAGCGCCTGAGCGCTCACTGGGCCGCGTCACAGGGAAAACTTCCTGGGCACAGAGCGCCTAGGTGCTCTATGCACGGCGCACGGCGCTAGTGCATTAATGGGAGTTTCTCGCAAATTCTTTTCTGCAGCCCTAGCCCATTCACTATCCAAAATCCCTCATCAATTTTCAACCATTCCAAAATGTGATACATAACATATAATTACAAAATAGCAACATATGAGTTCATAATCATCAAGTCACACAATGTACATTCATACATCCATACAAATCAAACAACAACATCATGGAAATAACCCAATATAACAAAGAGGGAAATCCAACATGGATTCTCTCATCAACAACAACACACAAGACATTCCCTTACTACCAAGATTGGTTGAAGAGGATTATCTCCCTCTTACCTAAATGAAGGCAATCACAAGAATGCTTTCCCTTTTTTGCTCTTGATTTTCGTTTTCCCCTTCAAGAAAAACCCTAGGGTGAGAAATTCCTAATGTGTTCACTCCAATCATAGAAAAATGGATCCTTGGCCACATAGGTGACCAATAAAATGAAAAAGAAGAAGAAGATAGAAGAAAGTTGAAGACTTTACCTCAAAAGCTCCAAGCTTTAGCTCCAATGGTGAAAAATGGAGGAAGTAGAAAAAGAAGAACCAAGGATGGCCACAAGGAAAATGCTCTTGGAATGATGGAAGAAAGCTAGATGTGGAATGGTGAAGCAAGAAAATGAAAAAGGTGGATGGTGAGGGTGTACGGTGGTGAAGAGAAGGAGAGAAGACGGAAGAGAAGAGAAGGAGGAGAATGAGAAGAGAGAAAAGTGTTTTAGAAAATATAAGTATAATGGCAATTAAGTGAGAAGCAAATATGACTCCCCTAAGGAGTCATCGAAGAAGAGAAAGAGTGAAGAGGAAGAGAGAGAAGAGGGAGGATGAGAATTGGCTTCCAAGAGAAGCCAAAGGTATGAGTAAATGTTTGGTCAAAGCTTCTCAAAGAAGCTTTGATTAATTTATCATTAAATTTGAATTAAAGTAGATTGATTAGACATAAAGTAGATTTCATTTGGATAATGTGATAGAATTTTTATTACACACTGTTATTATCAATGGATAATAGTTACGATTAAGTAAGTCGTATTTAATTAATTTGACAGATGAATTTTATTTCGCTGTATTGATTTATTTTATCTGTTAAGATTTCTCGAAAGACGTGAAACCTTGTAAACTGTGTTCGGCCTCGAGTTTAGTAAGATCCCCCGTCGACGTTTCCATAGTTCAAGGTTCTCGGGAAAAATATTTCATTTTCCCGGTTCGACTCAGCGTGCACGCAAAATGAGAAATATATTAAAATATTCATCGTTTTCGAAAAATTCTGAAAGTATTCACATAAGTCACGAATGTTAGAAAATGACTATTCGTAATAAAATTTTCCAACTTTGGAAGCGTTACAGTCATTCTGCCAATTCTGTCCAATGTGCGCGTAGAACGAGGAATAATATTAAAATATTCTACATTTCCGAAAAAAATCCAGAAAAATTCCTAAAAATCCCAATTATTGTAAAATGATCATTTATCCTAAAATTATAAATTTTCGGGATGTTACAACACTCCCCTTCAAATAGAAATTTCGTCCTCGAAATTTTCATTCCTTAGGATAAATATCGACGTTTTTTCTTCACCTTATCTTCTGACCTCCATGTCGCTTTGCTATTCTATTCTCGATCTCACAGGAAGTATTTCATAGATCAAACCCCCTCTTAATCATTGTGTCCCGTTCGAGGACATGGCTGGGTCGGGGATATACCATCGCAATTATAACCCATGGAAGATATTATGAATATATTAGGATGAAAAGGTAGTGAAGCTAGTTGGTTAGCTACCGAACCAATCCGACAGAAATTTGATATAGTCCGTAGAACTTTAGAGTGAGTTTGCTGGCAACTTAGACAAGATGACGCACGTTTAGCAACGTCTCTCTTCATCCCTTGTTACCATTACTTCTGTTCTAGATTTTTGATATACCTTGATGTGCAAACTCGGTTTCACCCTCGCGAGTTTCATTGGGAATAAACTCCTTAAGTTTTGAATCATCTGATATACAACCATCACTCATGAACATTAAGATTCTGTCGAGTTCCTTCCTCACATTCTGACACCAAGCCTTGTCTTAATAGCTCTTTCTTGTCTTGTAGAAATTAGTCACTGTTTCTACTTCTCTCGAATCCTTCCTAACAGATCATTTGAAATAACGATTATATCTAAACATACCTCATCCGATGTCATTTCCAATGACAACCACCTGTCCTCGAATTTCTCTACTAATTCCTTCTTCTCGACCATCATAATGAAGGTATTAGGCAGTTTCCGGTTCAAAGCATCCACCATGGCATTTTCTTTTCCAAGATGACTCTAAAGTTAGAGATCATGTTCCTTCTAAATCTTTAGTCACTTTCTCTGCCTCATATTTGGTTCCTTCTCATCGAATAAATACTTCAGGTTCTTGTGACAACTAAGGGCATTGAATTTTGCTCCATATAGAAAGTGTCTCTATATTCTTAGAGCGGATACAACAGTGGTCAATTACAAGTCACGGATCAGGTAACTCTCCTCACGCACCCTCAACTACCTTGATGCGCAAGCCACAACTTCCCAGCTTCGCATGAGCGCACATCCCAAACCTTGATGTGAAGTATCACCAGGTATTTCAAACAGTTTCTCGAGATTAAATAGAATCAAAACTAATGAGCATCTAAATATCTCCTCAATTCTTGGAAAACCTTCTTTACCTTTGCCAGCTCGTAGAAATTTGATCCTCTCCTTGTAAGCTACGTAAGAGATTCTGCCATCTTGGAGAACTCATCGATGCTCCTTCGATAAAATCAACTAATTCCATTAGCTACAAGTCTCCTTTACGGTTTCCGGTCTTTCCCTTTGAAGAACTACTCCAACCTTTGGTGAATTCATAACAATTCCTCCATTTGGAATTTCACAACCCAAAAACTGAATCTCTTCGAACGGGAAATTTTTACTTTGATACTCTAGCATTTACTTCATCTTCTTTAAAATCAGGAAAACTATACCGAGATGTCCAACGTACCTCCCCATACCTTCGAGAATAGATCAGAATGTTATCATTAATGACAACGACAATTCTGTTCTAGGTAAGGATAGAAAATACAATTCATATTGTTCATGAATACAATAGGAGTGTTTGTCACTCCGATTGACATCACAGAATACCCATAATGTCGAAAGCACGCTTGGAAATTTCATTTTGTGAACATTCCCAATTCCCACGAATCCATCGATGACCAGGACGTATATCGATTCCTGGAGAGAACAACGATTTCCTTCTCGCTGATCCATCAAATCATTTACCTTCCTCTGAGAATACTCACCCTTGATCATAATCTTGTTTAACTGGCGATGGTCCTTGTATCACCGAGAAGTTCCATTCCTTCTCCTTAACTGACAACATCGTAGCTCAACATGCGAAATTCTCCGACTACAAGAGTGGCATTTACATTCCACTTACCCTTGGTCCCCTATGGAATACATCTCCATGTGTCCTCAGCTCCTTTCCCTTATGAAGCTTTAGACTTGTTGGCCGTTACGAATTCAAAAGTCTTAGTTTCAAAAATCACTAAGGTGTTGGTCGGAACGCTTTAGAAGATAATAACCCGAAAATGACTGATCAACTTCTAAAATCATGAACTCGAACAGATATGATTTGAGGTAAGTGAGATAGGTCAACAAAAGACTCGATCTTTAGTAGAAATAGGATAGATTACACAACTTAGGTGTCCACGATAAGTCTTAGTAACAGAAATAGAAGTAACTTAAGTTGAAAATAAGAAAGATATAGATGAATCCAAATGATCCATACGGTTACAAATTATAAAAGGAAGGGTTACCCTCAGAATTATACAGCACGATTATAGGATCATCATTTGAGGCATAACTTCCACGGTTTAGATCTCCGAATTTTGAAGTCTCCGAACCTCCCAGGGTATAAGTTCTGGCTTCTACTTGTGGTTCTACGGCCCTTACAGCATTGACGGAAGAATTTGCCTTTGCTTGGTCGCAGTTGCGGGAGACGTGTCAAGGCTTTCCACATTTAAAACAGATTATCCCTTTGATCTTACACTCCCTCGTGAAGTGTTCCTTTCCGCATTTCATACATCTTGGCGAAGATGTCGAGATCTGACTGGATACACCACCACTAGTACTTTGTCCAGGAATTAGTCGTTGTTGTTGTTTACTTGATACCCGCGCGGATGGTTTTCGCTTAAACTAGTTAACTTTTCTATTATTCCTCCTTTGGAATCTAGGTAGTCCACGTTTGCCCCAACGCCGACTTTCCTTCAACAGATTCTGGACCTCCACTTCCAATTCTCGTTGTTGCGTGTCCCTCCGATCCTGGCGAGTTATCACCTCAGCTATCATTTGCCTTCCTTCTACAGTCGCAGCCATACTCCTATTGTCTTGTCCCGCGCTCACATGTATACGTCTGTCACTAGCCATCGCCCTTTCATGTCTACTGCGAGCCATTGAATTTCTCTGAAGACGGATATAAATACAACAAATACAAAATTACTTCAAACAGCGTTATCTCCCTACGAAAACCAAATACAGAGAGTTAGATAATTCACACAATTCAAACAAGACAATTTCAATTCACGAACCCTAACGATCTCTAGCTCGAACTTCTTCATTATACTTCCACAGCGTAATCTCTCGTAAGCCATCAACTTCCAAACTACTTCTCGAATCTAGTTTACACCAACTATTTCTTTCTCCAGAAGATCGGTTTTCCAAAACCCTTTGATCTCCTCACAAAAGAATTCCTATTTTCCTAACACAGTACGCCTAGGTGAAGTCATAGTTTCCTGTACACACAGAACATTACATATTGAGTAGACTAGTCCTCAATATCATGCAACTGTATAACAGTAGCCATCAACATTCAACCTACGGCACGCCATGCATTCCTTTCCCATCATCTCAATCAAGAGACAAGGAAGTGCACAACAGACCAAATTCTAATATGCCTATACATTGCAAGTCCATACCCCTACTCAATAGGATGAATTGCTCTGATACCACCTAATGTAACGCACCTAAATATACCAAGCTAGCAAAGACAATCGTCATTACACCACAGTTACTAAATCCAGGCGTGTCATAGTCATGATAACAGTAGTTTCAAAAATTAACGAGTTTATTTCCTCACATTTATGCATAAGTAGAAAATACGAGCCATGAATGAACTATAGATGTATTCAACCCTCAATACAACCATTGAAATGAAATCATATTCTTTATACATATATATTTTATAGCCAACTTACACGAATCACTGATAACATAGGATATAATAATTACAGAGTCAAGTAAAATACAGCGAGAATAAAAACATAAAAGGGGAGAAGTAGTGACCCAGGGATGAGTGCTACCAGCAGACAAGTCCGCAACCCCATATGCGCATGACATTCAGCGTCCCGGTTAATACAACAGGCATCAATGCCTCCATGCTGATGTACTCCTACGAAATCGAAGAAATCTTGTCCAGGTTCCCAACCCCGTCGGTAAGGTGAGATTCCTCATCATCTTCTTCATGATCTTTTATCAAATATGAATATAAAATAGAGAATGCAGAAATATAGAAAAGAGGTGAGACACCCGTCATTCATTACCACTATTGGCAGTAAGAAAATAGCACGGCGCAAAGCGCCCACCGAGCCATACAGTTCATACATTTATCAATAACAACAACGGAAATTATAACAAAAGCAAGTCAATTCTAAGCAATAATCAGAGTCAATAACAATAGTGATATTTATGGTAAAGGCAGGACAACAGTAAGCAATAGCAGGCAGATTACCATAGTATTTCCAGAAATCAACACAACAATCAGATAATCATTTATAGGTATTCATGCTCAACAGTTTATAAGACCAGTAATGAACGATGCACAATGCATGCTTTCCCCAATTCCTACTCCATGGAGCTAGACTCAATCAGTCGGAGAGAAAGATCAGGAGACATGCCTGTAACTCGGCTGCCGAGGCCAGTGCTATCAATAATTTTTCTCATGCACAATCATGGCATTGTACAGACATTCTACACTAGATCACGATATAGGACAGTGTCTCGGTCCGGATCGTCGGTGTGTTTGCATTAGTCTACCCCACGGGCAGGAGAGCTACCAATCTCCCATTGCGAGGAACCCGCACCCCGACGCCCCCAAGGTCATCACATGACCTACACTTGTCTATTCGCACCCGCACTAAGGTGTGTTCAATCTCCTAGGCAACTTGGTCTTACAACAGTCCACAAGGATAATCACAATGCAAGAGACACTATGCATGAACATGTATGATTCACAATCTCATACAATTCTATAATATGCCACATTAGGCCAATATAAGCATCAATATACAAATGGTAATTCGCATGTACTCACAATATCATATTATTGAAATAAATCGAGGTAACACATTTTCATGGTCCATTATGCATCCGTAATTAAGATTTGTCATCCTTGTCAAAGTTCACGTCCAATCCTATTCTTACAACTTGCAAAATCTTCCAAGGCAATTAAATTTCTTCCACCTTTGTAAATCGTTCAAGCTCTTAGGCCTTGCACTCTCTTGTTCTTCACTCACTTGGAATTACCCTAGGTTTTATGATAATCTCGTTCTTAGTCCTTTAAGATTTATGAAATCTTGTTTATATTAAATTCTTCCGATTCATGAGTTATCCATTTTATGACATAGGTATCTTAACATAATCTACTCTCATAGAGTCTCTCTCTTTCTAGAGGAATTTCCTTAACAAATTCAGTTCCTTACCTCATTTTATGTTGTAATACCTTCACATGGAAGTCTTAGCATCATTTCACCATCATTTGGGTGATTCTGCTATGGGCGCCCAGGAGCCATATCTGTAGCGCCTGAGCGCTGGTGTAGCGCCTAGACGCTGACCACGAAGCGCCTGAGCGCTCACTGGGCCGCGTCACAGGGAAAACTTCCTGGGCACAGAGCGCCTAGGCGCTCTATGCACAGCGCCTGGGCGCTAGTGCATTAACAGGGGTTCTGCAGAATTCTTTTCTGCAGAGCCCTGGCCCATTCACTATCCAAAATCCCTCATCAATTTTCAACCATTCCAAAATGTGATACATGACATATAATTACAAAATAGCAACATATGAGTTCATAATCATCAAGTCACACAATATACATTCATACATCCATACAAATCAAACAACAACATCATGGAAATAACCCAACATAACAAAGAGGGAAATCCAACATGGATTCTCTCATCAACAACAACACACAAGACATTTCCTTACTACCAAGATTGGTTGAAGAGGATTATCTCCCTCTTACCTAAATGAAGGCAATCACAAGAATGCTTTCCCCTTTTTGCTCTTGATTTTCATTTTCCCCTTCAAGAAAAACCCTAGGGTGAGAAATTCCCAATGTGTTCACTCTAATCATAGAAAAATGGCTCCTTGGCCACATAGGTGACCAATAAAAAGAAAAAGAAGAAGAAGATAGAAGAAAGTTGAAGACTTTACCTCAAAAGCTCTAAGCTTTAGCTCCAATGGTGAAAAATGGAGGAAGTAGAAAAAAAGAACCAAGGATGGCCACAAGGAAATTGCTCTTGGAATGATGGAAGAAAGCTAGATGTGGAATGGTGAAACAAGAAAATGAAAAAGGTGGATGGTGAGGGTGTACGGTGGTGAAGAGAAGGAGAGAAGAAGAGAAGACGGAAGAGAAGAGAAGGAGGAGAATGAGAAGAGAGAAAAGTGTTTTAGAAAATATGAGTATTTTGGCAATTAAGTGAGAAGTAAATATGACTCCCCAAGGAGTCATTTGCCGTAGAGAAAGAGTGAAGAGGGAAGAGAGAGAAGAGGGAGGGTGAGAATTGGCTTCCAAGAGAAGCCAAGGGTATATGAGTAAATGTTTGGTCAAAGCTTCTCAAAGAAGCTTTGATTAATTTATCATTAAATTTAAATTAAAGTAGATTGATTAGACATAAAGTGGATTTCATTTGGATAATGTGATAGGATTTTTATTACACACTATTATCTAATGGATAATAGTTACAGTTAACAGAAGTCAGTATTTAATTAATTTGACAGATGAATTTTATTTCGCTGTATTGATTTATTTTATCTGTTAAGATTTCTCGAAAGACGTGAAACCTTGTAAACTGTGTCCGGCCTCGGGTTTAGTAAGATCCCCCGTCGACGTTTCCATAGTTCAAGGTTCTCGGGAAAAATATTTCATTTTCCCAGTTCGACTCAGCGTGCACGTAAAACGAGAAATATATTAAAATATTCATCGTTTCCGAAAAATTCTGAAAGTATTCACATAAGTCACGAATGTTAGAAAATGACTATTCGTAATAAAATTTTCCAACTTTGGAAGCGTTACAGTTATTTTGCCAATTCTGTCCAATGTGCGCGCAGAACGAGGAATAATATTAAAATATTCTGCATTCCCGAAAAAAATCCAGAAAAATTCCTAAAAATCCCAATTATTGTAAAATGATCATTTATCCTAAAATTATAAATTTTCGGGATGTTACATTTGGGGTTGTGGTTGGGTCTGTTTTTGCTTATGTTGTGTGATTCTCTGTGATTTACGTCTGAAAGGATGTATTTAATTTTGTTTTGTTATGATTGAAGAAAGAAGATGTCTGGTGGAAGAGGAGCACGTGTTAATGCAAATCGTAATGTGGACCCAATGATTGCAGCTACGGAGCTATGCAGCGGATCGTTGAAGTCATAACTCAACAAAATGAGAGAGCAACTCAATAGCAAGATGCTATTGCTGATGCCCTAAATTTATTTGAGTTCAGGCATAACAACCCGCTGCAGTTCAGAGGCGAGTTTAACCCTGAGAAAGCAAGTCTGTGGATACAAGACTTGGAAAAGATATTTGAAGGAATGGGATGTGCCGATGATAAGAAGGTGACGTATGCTACCTTTATGCTGAGAGGGGATAGAGAAAATTGGTGGAAAGGAACCCGTCGATTATTGCAGGCTGAAGGAACGAAAATTACTTGGGAGATATTTTCTGAAGTGTTTCTGGATAAGCATTTTCCTGCCAGTGCTAGACATGCCAAGGAGATGGAATTTCTTGGTTTACGTCAAGGCAATATGACTATTAATGAGTATGCTTCTAAGTTTGAGAGTTTGTCTCAGTTTTCAGATTATGCTCAAACCCGACCGAATGATGGGTGGAGATGTCAAAAATTTGAGGAAGGATTGAGGGTAGAATTGCGACGAGGAGTGCTACCCTTGAAGATGAATCAATTTCATGCATTGGTGGATACTTGTGCACGACTTGAGGAGTTGGAGCCGTCACAGGATCCAAGGAACCGTAATTTTGGACCAACGAGGTTTCAGAGAGGAGGTAGCAGTAATAATAGTTGGTTTCAGTACAAGTCGTATTCTAGACCACCGGGAAGTCAATCTCAACGACCACCTATTGAGGGAAGTGCAAGTGGTAATAGAGCTGGTCAGAAAGTGGCGTTTACGCCAACATGTTTCAAGTGTGGAAAGAGTGGCCATATTTCTACGAATTGTTCAATTAAAAGGACAGTCTATTTTAATTGCAGACAACCTGGACATGTATCTAGGGATTGTACGCAGCCGGAGAGGAAACCTGCTGTGAAGATTGTTCGTGCTACTCAGCCAAGGTCAGGAGGGCGAGTATATACCATGACTGGAACTGAAGCTTCACAGTCTGAGGATCTTATTTAGGGGGAAGGTGCCATTGGAGGTAATCTTCTGACTGTGTTATATAATTTAGGTGCAACACATTCGTTTATTGCATATGATTGTGTGGAAAAATTAAAACTGCCCGTGACTTCTCTGAGTTTTCAATTGGTTGTGTCTACACCAACTGCTAAACTTGTAGTTACATCTAAGATATGTCTGAATTGTTCTGTTGTTATAAAGGATCGTATGTTTTCGGTCAAGTTGATTTGTTTGCCTCTTATTGAGATAGATGTAATATTAGGAATGGATTGGTTATCTTCTAACCATATCCTTATAGATGGTGCAAACAAAATCATAGTTTTTCCTAAGGAAGAAAGTTCTGGATTTTTGGCTACTGTTAAAGTCAAGTCATTGTTAAGAGATGGAGCACAGGGATATATGTTATTATCTTCTCTAGAAAGGAAAAGTGAGAAGGATGTGAATGTTATTCCTGTTGTTAATGAATTTCCAGAGGTTTTTCCTGATGATGTACCTGGTTTGCCACCTGAGAGGGAAATCGAATTTTCTATCGATTTGGTACCAGGAGCAGGTCCTATATCGATTGCACCATATCGAATATCGCCAGCAGAGTTGGTGGAATTAAAGAAGCAATTGGAGGAGCTGTTGGAGAAACAGTTTGTGCGACCTAGTGTTTCACCGTGGGGAGCACCAGTGCTTCTAGTTAAGAAGAAGGACGGAACTTCTCGACTTTGCGTAGATTATCGACAGCTGAACAAGGTGACTATAAAGAATAAATATCCACTTCCGAGAATTGACGATTTGATGGATCAGTTGAAAGGAGCAGTGATATTCTCTAAGATAGATCTGAGATCGAGTTATCATTAGATTCATGTCAAGGTTGATGATGTGCCAATAACAGCTTTCCGAACTCGTTACGGGCATTATGAGTATCAGGTGATGCCGTTCGGAGTGACGAATGCTACTGCTATATTCATGGACTATATGAATAGGATTTTTCATCCGTATTTAGATAGATTTGTTATTGTCTTTATTGATGACATTCTGATCTATTCTCAATCTAAGGAAGAGCATGCTGAACATCTCGGTATAGTTCTTCAGATTTTGAAGGAAAAGAAATTGTATACAAAGTTGGCAAAGTGTGAGTTTTGGCTGGAGGAAGTTCAATTTTTAGGTCATGTGATTTCCAAGGAAGGTATTGCGGTAGATCTATCTAAGGTGGAGACTGTTTTGCAATGGGAAAGGCCTAAGACAGTGACGGAGGTCCGAAGTTTTGTTGGAATGGTTGGATATTACCGGAGGTTTATAGAAGGTTTTTCCAAGATTGCTGGACCGCTTACGCAGCTCACGAGGAAAAGTCAAGCTTTTGATTGGACGGAGGAACATGAAGCAAGTTTCCAAGAATTGAAGAAAAGGCTGACAATTGCACCAGTGCTAATTTTACCGGATCCTAACAAGTCCTTTGAAGTGTATTGTGACGTTTTTTACCAGGGGTTAGGGTGCGTATTGATGCAAAACCGGAATGTGGTGGCTTATGCTTCTAGACAGTTGAAGATTCATGAGAGGAACTATCCAACACATGATTTGGAATTAGCTGCTGTGGTTTTTGCATTGAAGGTGTGGAGGCATTTTCTGTATGGAGCTATGTTCAATGTCTTTAGTGATCACAAGAGTTTAAAGTACTTGTTTGATCAGAAAAAATTGAATATGAGGCAGAGGCGATGGTTGGAATTCTTGAAGGATTATGATTTTCAACTCCAATACCATCCAGGAAAAACTAATGTGGCAGCTGATGCTCTGAGTAGAAAGGTGATCAGTGTTTCTACAATGATGATAAAGGAGGAAGAATTAATTAACATGTTTAGAGATTTGTGGATGTCAGTGGAATTGGAGCCTGGAAAGATTCACCTAGGTAGGGTTGTGATCTTGAATGAATTACTTGATATAATTCGAGATAAACAGGAGGAGGATGCGTTTTTGCAAAACGAAAGGGAATTCTTGGAGCAAGGTCATAAAGCAACAGTGGAGGAAGGATCAAATGGAATCTTAAAATTCAAGGGATGAATTTGTATAACTGATGACCCTGAACTTAAGAAAGCAATTATGGATGAAGCCCATACTAGTGATTTGAGTATGCATCCGGCGATGACCAAGATGTACCAAGACTTAAAAAGGTTGTTTTGGTGGCGAAGGATGAAAAGAGACGTAGCGGAATGTGTGGCGTCTTGTCTGGTTTGTCAGAAGGCAAAGATGGAACATCAGAGGCCAGCCGATATGTTACAACCGTTAGCTATTCCAGAGTAGAAGTGGGATAGTATCTCGATGGATTTTGTTACCGGATTGCCAAGAACAAGGAAAGGGCATGATTCGATATGGGTTATAGTTGATAGGCTTACAAAGTCAGCACACTTCTTACCGATCAATATTAAGTATTCATTAGAAAGATTAACCCAGATATACATCAGCAAGATTGTTAGAGTACATGGTGTACCTACATGTATAGTTTTTGATAGAGATCCAAGATTTACATCGAGGTTCTGGCGAAGTTTGTAGGAAACCATGGGGACCAAGCTACGATTGAGTTCTGCTTATCACCCGCAAACTAATGGTCAGACAAAGAGGACTATATAGTCTTTGGAAGATCTGTTGCGCGCTTGTGTATTGGAACAATGAAGAAGTTGGGATGAATTTTTATCTTTGATAGAATTCACCTATAACAATAGTTTTCACTCAAGCATAGGGATGGCACCCTATGAAGCGTTATATGGAAGATGATGCCGAACACCTTTGTGTTGGTATCAAGATGGGGAGAGTATGACTATTGGACCAGATCTCGTACAACAGACTACAGAAAAGGTGAAGATGATACAAGAAAAGATGAAGACGACCCAAAGCAGACAAAAGAGTTATACTGATAAGCGAAGGTGACCTCTAGAATTTGAGGAGGGTGAGCATGTATTTTTGCGAGTAACTCCTATGACTGGTGTCAGAAGGGTTATCAAATCCAAAAAGCTTGCTCCTAAGTTTATTGGGCCTTATCAGATTATTCGACGGATAGGTCCTGTAGCCTATCAGATTGCTTTACTGCCTTTTCTATCCAATCTGCATGATGTATTCCATGTGTCTCAATTAAGGAAGTATATTCCCGATCCGACGCATGTTATACAGCCTGATGAAGTGCAACTAAAGGACAACTTGATGTATGAGACACTTCCTGTTAGGATTGAAGACAGGAAAGTGAAGCAACTTCGAGGGAAGATGATCGAGCTAGTGAAGGTGATATGGAATGATGTAACAGATGATGCTACCTAGGAGCTAGAAGACAAAATGAGGGAGCAATACCCTCAGTTGTTTTGATGTACGACAAATTTTGGGGACGAAATTTCTGTTTGTAGGGGAGAGTTGTAACACCCCAACTTTAGGATAAATGACCGTTATGTCTTGATTGTACTGTTTTATGTTTTTCTGTATGATATAAAATTTATTTGACTGTTTCGTGTTCATATTTGAGTGTTTTGTGTGATTTGCTTCAAGTCTAGAAAATAATAATTTCCAGACCGAGAAAATCTTATTTTAATTATTCGGAGCTGGGGGATCTTACTAAACTCAATTCTGAATGATATGGTTGTTAATCTTTTAATTTTTAGGATTTAACTGTGCAATAAAATAATTTTATATTATTATAATATTATTTTTTTAGTCAGTATAAATAAAACGACAATAGACTCGAAAATGGCTGTGGGACCCACTTTTGGTTTGTAGGACCCACAAAAGCATTGCGGGACCCACGTTTAGAGAAAGTAGTCAACATTAGTGGCTTGATTTATTTTAAGCCAATAGAAATTAAGTCAACAAAGAGGGCTTGACTTGATTTACACCGTTGGATGAGAAGGTTTAGTTTTGAATATCAACCGTTGATCTAATCTATGGTTGTAAAGATAAGCTTACTATTGAAGGCTTTGGATATCCGCCATTGATCAATTGTACAGTGGAGATTGGTCTCACAAAATGGTTAGAATCAATTGTGACCATTGGATGAAGAAAAATGTAAGGAAGATCTTGACCCTTTATTGTTTTAAGATGAATCTAATGGCTAGAATTTCATGGAGATAAGATCTAATGGCTTAGATTTGATCATATTACTACCTAATATGAACCCTTGATTTAATCAATGGCTCTTGAAGCTTTAGATTATAAGAATGCTAATTAATTAGTAATGTAACTAATTAACCTAATTAAACTAGATTAAGTGTGCATAGAAACTTAATGAGATTAGTAACTTGATTAGTAGCTTAATTAGTGATCACCATTAGGGAGGAACATTCAAGAACAAGTGACTAGGCTTGAATGAGCCAAAAGGAGACAAGCTTGGAGGACAAGCTTTAATCTCAACCTTTGATCACATCTAAGGCTAGGATGGAGTCTTGGAGGGTCAAACAATGTGGCCACCTCCACTCTAAGGAGTTCCACGGCCAAGCTAGGTAAAGGAGACAATTTTCACTTCATTTCCATCTTTGCTATCACACTTTTTCTCTTCTCTCTCTTCAAACACAAAAGCTCACCATTGTTGTTCTTCTTGGAGACCATTCGGCCACACCACCTACACCACCATCCAACCACCCAAAATTTTATCTAACCTACTTTCTCAACTCTAAACACCATTCTAAGAACATCTCTAGTTGAGAGTTTTCCAAAATCTATCATCTTAAGCTTGGAAAATCACTTTGGAGATTTTTCCTAGAAGGTGAAAATCCTTATTTTTCATTTCTAACTCCTTTTCAAGGTTCTAAGCCATGATTTATCCATAGTTTATAATTTTCTCCTATAGTTTTAAATCTTGAAATTTTTGTTTGAGATCTTTAGGTTTTCTTGGAGGTGAAACTAAAACCACTAGGAGAAGGAGTAGAGGTTTTAATCTTCCTTTAAGGTAAGAGGGAGATTTAATCTCATCAACCATGTGTGGTGATGAGAAAATGGACTTGTATGTATGTGAAGCATCTATAAGGATTCACTTCTGTTTGATTGTTTAAATGCTTTCTTACTTGTGTATGATATTGTTTGTATGCATGTCTATAAGCTTTAAAATATATTGTATGTGTGATTATGCATGAATATTACTTAGGATGTGATTAACATGTAAGGTTTGTATGAGTGTTCCAAAAAACACAAAAGAGAGGCTCACGGCCTCAACCAAGAAAAGAGAACCAAAATGTTCTCATCCATTTTTTAAAGAAAAGATTAAATGAAATTAGGTAAATGAATGAATTTCAAAATGATTTAGAAGATGGAAAATGATCCAAAGATCAAATGCCAAGGTTTTAAGAAATTCGGCCAAATGCTTTATAAATGAGTGATCAATCAAAAATTTATTTTCTAAGTGTAGAATTGATGTTTTACCTAAAAGGAATATATTTATAATGAATTTTCAAGGTTTAAAGAAGTAAACCAATTTTTAGTACAAATGTGATATAGAAGAAAAATGAAGAAAACCTTTGAAAAATACTTACTTTCAAATTTTAAAGTATAGTGATAATTATTAAAGTGGATTTTTGTAGTTATAAAATAAATAAAGGGATTTTTAGAAGAAAAACATAGAAAGTACATTTTTAATAAATTTTATAGACAAAATACTGTCAAAATTTATTAAAATCAGACAAATAAAAGAGTACGTTTTATAATATATTTATAACGTAAGAAAAATTATTCTACGTAATTTTAAAGTAGTGAAAATAGCTTACGTAGTTTTAAAATAGAGATTTTAAAGCTTTTCGATCAAGAAAATGATTTAAAAATCTTACGCGATTGAGAAAACGATTTAAAAATGCTACGCGATTTTAAAAACAGCAAAATATATTTACGCGATTTAAAAACGTTTGTAAAAATGACAAAATTATAAAAACGCAAAGTTTCTATGCGATTAATTGGAACAGCGAGTTTTACTGTCGGGCCAAAGCGGTGGACCCGAACATGTGAAAATATAGTGCGTCAAGTGGGAACGCACTGTATTTTGGACATGTGAAAATATGGTACCCCAAGTGGGAACGTACTATATTTAAGATCTTTACCATTGAGGGCATTTGCGTAAATATGAGAATTTTTTTTAGACTAAGGGTAATTTGATAATTATCATTTTTATTCATGCATTGAGTTGTGCCAATAAGGTTGATTATTGGTGATTTGATTGACGAGGTGAATAATGTAACACCCCGTAATAATTCTTAAATAAGAACTTTGATTTAAATAAAAACCCTAGGCAAGGACTAAGATAACTTACTATAAATCTAACTCAAAAATCAATCTCAAAGTAAATTAGCAAAGAATGATCATGACCACGTATATGATTGAGTAATGGCTAATTACTGGAGAATAGAAAAAGAAATCATGCAAACAAACAATTAATCATTTGCATATTAATATTTAAAGGACAAGTGTTGCTTGGTTATAAATATGATTAGAATTATGCCAAAGGCAGCCTAGCCATCATCAAACAAGTGTTTACATATCATTTACTTAGTGGAATTAGTAAGTTAAACATAACCTATGGCCATGGCATTTAGAAGGTTGCATGCTATCCTTAAAACAAGCATTTTACACAAGCAAGGAAACCAAGACAGCATGAACTGGAACATATGGCTAGGATTGTGACACACCACCAAAGCTTTAAAACACATCCAAATAGTATGACATTCATGGCTGGAACATATGGCAGCCATATGGCTTGAAAGCCATGCAAATTGCCACATTCTTAACTAAGCCAAATGTGCAATTGTCCAAGCTCTTCTCCATGCAAGATGCCACGGCAGTAGCCCTCCCCAAGGGCCATGATTCTCCCTCACCAGCCTAAGCAAACCATGGAGGGCTGCATGACAACCAAAACATGCAGAAGGACACCTTTCTTGATCGAACCAAGTCATGATGCCACATGTAACTCATGCTCCCTTTCACTTCATGCAAGGAGACACGTTTTCAGCCTCCTTGTCACACTGGAAACCAGCAGAAGCAACAGCATGCTTCTTCAAAAAGGGAAGCAGGAGCTGGCACAAGGATTTCTCTTCAAAAACAGCAAGTTGCCACCCTTTTCTTCCAAGAGAATGGCCACATCAAAAGCCTATGTTATCCTAGGCAATCATAGCTATGATGAGGAGGAGCAACACGGTTTTAAGGAGCTTAAGAATCAGGAGACAAGGCTGGAGCAGCATCCATCCAACCCCCTCCAAGTTCTTGCAAAAACCGTGAGCCACCCATCCTTCCATTTCCATAATTTCTTCACACCCTTCCTCTTGTTGTCATATCCGTGAGCCTTAAAGAAACAACACACCTCCTCCCTCTCTTCACTCCTAAGGACGGTTAAGGTAGGGAAGAATCAAAGGGGAAGCTTTTCTCTAGTCATTCTTTCTTAGACTTCCATTCTACCAATTTCTTGCTAACCAAGTGCATTCTGCTCTGCATACTATTTTCTGGTTGCATTATGTTTCCTGGTTTGTATCACAACACTTGCATTCTATTTTTCTGCTTTACGTATAACCCTTTGCGTGCTGTTTTCTGGTTTGCATAATAACATCTTGCATTCAGTTTTTCTGGTTGTATTTTAACATTCTGGTTTACTAGTTTTTTGTTTTCTGGTTTCCATTATCATACGTTTCTATTTTTCTGGTTTCCATTTTAATATGTTTCTATTTTATGAGTATGACATAAATTCTAAAGCTAAGTAACCACACTTTGCTATAAGTTGTGTAAACAACATGATTCTGTTTTCTTAAATTAAATGCACCGAGTGGCAACTTGGAATATCATGCATTCTGGTTTCTTCAAGTGCACCGAATGGAGATTGTGATGTTATGTACTCTTCTTTGATTCTGGTTTTAATTAAGTGCACCGAATCAAATGCATCTTAATGGTTACTAAAAATGATGAAAGGCTATGGTGATAAGTATTTGAAAATATGGTTATTGATCCCTATGCTTACAAGGATGTAAACACTTGGCTAGTGGTGAGTTGTGAATGGTTTTCGTTTGTAATATACGAACTTTAAAATCATCATACGTATAAATGTAATAAAAGTGTAAAGATAAAGTTTCCTTGAGATTAGCCTACACGAAGATATGTGAGGAGTAGATTGGGGGGTGGTGAAACCCTTGGGAGTAATGCTATTGTGACCACACTTATGTTCGAGGTAGAACAAGTCCTAGTAGGACTGTGAGTTTGTGGGGGTCGCTTCCGGAGGTGGCATTACTTTGACATGCCCTTTTTCTCCAGGACGATAGAGAGCATATAGTGGGAGGTATGTGTACTCTCATCCATCTGCTATCCCAAAGGAGAACTCCATGGAGTTGGTATAGTAAAAGAGACCTTAAAAAGAAATTTATAAGTATCCTAAACTCTTGTTATTATGATACTGTCTTTATTAGTAATTTTTATGGTGTTTGGATGCTCTTATTCCTTATTGTTGCAATTCTGTTATTATAAGTAATTTATTCCTTCTAACTATTACATATTCTGTAGAAAAGCTATTTTCGAAAAATAAACCGTTTTGGGAATCAGAGATTTTCTTTAAACTATATTATTTCTGTTGTGAGAATTTAACTAAAAACCGATTCCCCTGGAATATCATTAGTTCTGTTTTTTTTTTAACTTACCTACTGAGAATCATTTTCTCACCCCTTCTATGATTTATCGTGGTATTCCAGACCCGCCATCATGAGTATTATTGTAGTCTGGCTGGGAGAAGGGACCAGGCATTATGACATGGAAACCAAACTGTTTACTTTTACTGGTCAGATTACCATACAGATATCATCCACCTCCCACCCAGAGTTTGGAGTTACCACCATCTCGGGCCCCTTCACTTTCCAGGTGGTCCTCCCCCCATGGTGATCCTGCCGTCGCCGCCTCCATTCAGCTAGCTATGACCATGCTAAATTCTCCTCTACCCTACTACTTGAAAATGAGGAGAAATATGTGTTGCTGCTAATGTTTTTTTTATTATTGTTTTAATCTCACGGCTTGTATAAGACCTACATGGGTCTAATTTTGTAATTGTTATGCAAACTGGTGTTTGGTGTTTTGTATCTAAATGGCAATTATGCACGTAGGTCTTTGTGTCGATAGTTATTTCTTCCGCTCCTTAAAAAGAAAGCACAAAACGTAAAGTTAATAAGTTAACTTTTTCCAAAACAACAGTGGCTAAATTAACCCTATTTACAAGGAAGAGGAAATAAATGCTATTTTTTAGGTTGTTACAGTTGTTGGTATCAGAGCAGTTTGTCCAGGCATAGCCTAGTCTTGATCAGTAGTCCAAGGTAAGAATCGATTTATGCTAACAGTACAGTAATAAGAGTATCTTTTCTTGTGTAGTCATAAAAATGGCACGAAGCAATACGAGCCAGTATGTAGAGGACTTAATAGGGACAATTAGAGATATGGTCGCTGCTATGAAAACACAGGCTGAAACTACCACCAGAATTCTGGAACAATTGCAAGGAAACCAGAATGCAAATATAGCTGAACCTCAACAAAGAAGGGACGAATTTGCAGGATTGACAGAGTTCCGGAAGGCAAAACCCTCATCATTCCAGGGAGATCCTGATCCCATAAAGGCAGAATTATGGATTAAGGAGATGGAAAGAATATTCAGAGTCATGGATTGTACCGATGCTCAAAAGGTACTCTTTGCTACTTATATGCTTGTAGGCGAAGCAGAACATTCGTGGAATAGTACACATAGACTCCTGGAAGCAAATGGAACTCTGATTTCCTGGGAAATGTTTAAAACGATATTTTTCAATAAATATTTCCCAGAAAATTTGAGAAATGCTCGGGAATTAGAATTCCTTCGGCTAGAACAGGGAAATATGACGGTGGGGCAGTATGTATCTAAATTTGAAGAACTGTCCAAATTCTCAGCCTATTACATACATCATCCTGATGAAAGGTGGAAGTGCATCAAATTTGAAGCTGGGTTGCGACCAGAGATTTTGAAAGCAGTCGGACCTATGGAGATACGTGACTTCTCAAATCTTGTCACTAAGTGTCAAATCATTGAAGGATATATCACTAGAGCTGAGCCTTTTGGAACAAATTTCTATCCGCAGAAAAGGAAATTTGTCCCTAAACAAGGAAATAGAAATGTAAAATTCAAAATGTCTCAAGAAGGGAATTGGCCCCAGCAACCGCGGAGATTTGGACCACTATGTGCAAAATGCAGCAAAAGTCATGAAGGAAGACCCTGTTTCATCTGCTTTGGATGTGGCGAATATGGACATATCAGGAGTTACTGTCCACATAATCAGAAAAATGTTGTTAGTACCTCCAATCCCAAACCCAAGACCACCGAAAGAGTATTTACCCTCAGTGGCGAGGAAGCGTGCAGGTCAAATGATCTTATACAGGGTAAGCGCAAAATTTATGAAAATGTTTTGAATGTGTTATTTGATTCAGGAGCCACTCATTCCTTTATTTCCTATGACTGTGCAAAGCAATTGCAATTACCAGTATCCACCCTATCCTATAACTTGGTGGTGTCTACCCCTACCCAAAAGTCAGTAATAACCTCTCAGGTATGTTTGAACTGCCCTTTTGAGATAGAGGATAGGAAATTCCATCAAGATCTAGTTTGTTTACCCTTGGTTAACCTCGATATCATTCTAGGGATGGACTGGTTATCTAGAAATAAAGTTCTTTTGAATTGTTCCGACAAAACCGTGACCTTCCAACCTTCTTCATATCCTTCCCATTCTCTGGCTAGTACCCGAATGCAAAAGAGATTTGAAAACTACATGTTCTTCTCTTCTGTTATAACATCTGAGCAGTCCTTAAATGAAATTCTTGTGGTGAGAGATTATTCTGATGTGTTTCTTGATAATATCCCTAGGTTACCACCAGAACATGAAGTAGAATTTAGCATAGATTTAATACCTGGAGCTGGTCCTATTTCTATGCCACCTTATAGAATGTCACCTTTAGAGTTGAGCGAGCTGAAGAAACAGATAGAGGAATTGCTAGAAAAACAGTTCATCCGTCCGAGTGTATCACCCAGGGGATCTCCTGTCCTTTTGGTTAAAAAGAAAGATAGTAGCATGAGAATGTGCATAGATTACCGACAGCTAAACAAGGTCACTATTAAAAATAAATACCCATTACCTAGGATTGATGACTTAATGGACCAATTGAGAGGAGCTTCTGTGTTTTCTAAGATAGATCTTAGGTCTGGTTACCATCAGATCAGAGTCAAGCTTGAGGATGTGCCCAAAACGGCTTTTAGAACTAGATATGGACACTATGAATTTCAAGTGATGCCATTTGGACTTACCAATGCACCTGCAATCTTCATGGACTATATGAATAGAATTTTTAGGCCATATCTTGATCAATTTGTCGTGGTGTTTATAGATGATATTCTGATTTATTCTAGGACCATGGCAGAACATGCCCAACATCTGAGGTGTGTACTTGAGATTCTTAGGGAAAAGAGGCTATATGCTAAGCTGTCCAAGTGTGAGTTTTGGCTCAAAGAAGTGAAATTCTTGGGACATGTGGTGTCACAAGCAGGAATCTCTGTAGATCCAAGTAAGATAGAGGCTGTAGTACAGTGGGAAAGACCTAAAACCGTAACTGAAATCAAAAGTTTTATAGGACTAGCTGGGTATTATAGGAAGTTTATAAAAGGATTTTCCCAAATAGCCTTGCCCCTAACTAAATTAACTAGGAAAGGAATCCCTTTCGATTGGACCCCTAGATGCGAACAGAGTTTCCAAGAATTGAAAGATAAACTGACCACTACTCCTGTCCTAGTTCTCCCTAACCCTCAGGGACCCTTTGAAGTATTTTGTGATGCCTCTAAGCTTGGATTAGGATGTGTTTTGATGCAAAATTGATGTATAGTTGCCTATGCTTCAAGACAGCTACGACCCCATGAGGAAAATTATCCTACTCATGATCTAGAGTTAGCAGTTGTTGTCTTTGCTTTAAAAGTGTGGAGACATTACCTTTATGGGGTTAAATTTGAGGTTTATAGTGACCATAAGAGCCTGAAATATTTATTTAATCAGAAGGAGTTAAATATGAGGCAGCGTAGATCGATGGAATTTTTAAAGGATTATGATTTCGAATTAAAATATCATCCAGGAAAAGCCAATGTTGTAGCTAATGCTTTAAGCAAAAAATCAATGCATACAGCTACCTTGATGGTCCAGGAGATGAAACTCCTCGAGGATTTTAGAGACTTAGTGCACACTATGGACGCTGCTGTTGGTAACTTAAAGGTGAATGTTGTAACCATGGAAAATGTTTTGCTTTAAGAAATCAAAGAAGCTCAGCAGCAAGATATTTCTCTAGAACCCATCAGAGAACTGATTCAAGGAAACGTTCCAACAAGGTTTAGGTTGACTGCAGACGGAATAATTAAATTTGATGACCGTTTGTGTATACCTAATAACCTAAAAATTAGACAAAAGATTTTGGAAGAGGCTCATAAAAGTAAATTCATTATTCACCCAGGTGCGAATAAAATGTACAGAGATCTTAAGAAAAATTTTGGTGGCCTAAATTAAAAATAGACATTGCACAATATGTAGCTTCCTGTTTGACCTGTCAAAAAGTGAAAATAGAGCACCAAAAACCTTCAGGACCCCTTCAACCTTTGAGTATTCCCGAGTGGAAATGGGATAAAATAACCATGGATTTTGTAACAGGAATGCCTAGAACATCATCGGGACATGATTCAATTTGGGTGATAGTCGACGATTTAACCAAAAGTGTTCATTTTATACCATGTAGGACAAATTATTCTCTGGAGAAATTAGCACAATTGTATGTTCAGGAAATAATAAGATTACATGGCATTCCCCTTAGCATAACCTCTGATAGGGACCCCCGCTTCACTTCAAGATTTTGGAATGCTCTCCAAAAATCATTTGGGACCAAGATTCAGCTTAGTACCACTTATCACCCCCAAATGGATGGACAGTCCGAGCGAACAATACAGACTCTGGAAGATATGCTGAGAGCATGTGCTCTAGAACAAGGAGGGAATTGGGACAAATACCTACCTCTGGCAGAATTTGCTTATAATAACAGTCATCATTCCAACATAGGTATGGCCCCTTACGAAGCCTTGTATGGGAGAAGATGTAGGTCACCCCTCTGTTGGTACGAAACTAGGGAAAGAGCGTTGTTGGGACCAGAATTGGTACAACAAACCATAGAACAGATCAAAATAATCCAAGAAAGATTGAAAGTTGCTCAGAGTAGGCAGAAGAGTTATGCAGACCAGAGGAGAAAACCTCTGGAATTCCAAGAAGGAGAACATGTATTTCTCAAAATCTCCCCAGCCACCGGAATTCGTCGAGTACTAAAAGCCAAAAAATTGAGTCCTCGCTTTCTAGGTCCATATCAAATCTTAAATCGGATCGGGCTCGTAGCCTACCATATTGCTTTACCACCCCAGCTTTCCAACCTTCACAATGTATTCCATGTATCCAAGCTCCATAAATATATCCCTGATTCTTCCCATGTACTAACACCTGAAGCAATAACACTCAAACAAAATTTATCTTATGAAGTGTACCCTGTAAGAGTCATGGACCGCCATGAAAAACAGCTATGAGGAAAAACATTTCTGTTGGTCAAGGTGTTATGGGAAGGAGCGCAAGTTCAAGATTTAACTTGGGAATTAGAAGCAACTATGAAAAAGGAATACCCTCACTTGTTTCAAGGTATGTGAATTTTTTAGGACAAAATTTTTTTTTAGTAGAGGAGAATGTAACACCCCGTAATAATTCTTAAATAAGAACTTTGATTTAAATAAAAACCCTAGGCAAGGACTAAGATAACTTACTATAAATCTAACTCAAAAATCAATCTCAAAGTAAATTAGCAAAGAATGATCATGACCACGTATATGATTGAGTAATGGCTAATTACTGGAGAATAGAAAAAGAAATCATGCAAACAAATAATTAATCATTTGCATATTAATATTTAAAGGACAAGTGTTGCTTGGTTATAAATATGATTAGAATTATGCCAAAGGCAACCTAGCCATCATCAAACAAGTGTTTACATATCATTTACTTAGTGGAATTAGTAAGTTAAACATAACCTATGGCCATGGCATTTAGAAGGTTGCATGCTATCCTTAAAACAAGCATTTTGCACAAGCAAGGAAACCAAGACAGCATGAACTGCAACATATGGCTAGGATTGTGACACACCACCAAAGCTTTAAAACACATCCAAATAGTATGACATTCATGGCTGGAACATATGGCAGCCATATGGCTTGAAAGCCATGCCAATTGCCACATTCTTAACTAAGCCAAATGTGCAATTGTCCAAGCTCTTCTCCATGCAAGATGCCACGGCAGTAGCCCTCCCCAAGGGCCATGATTCTCCCTCACCAGCCTAAGCAAACCATGGAGGGCTGCATGACAACCAAAACATGCAGAAGGACACCTTTCTTGATCGAACCAAGTCATGATGCCACATGTAACTCATGCTCCCTTTCACTTCATGCAAGGAGACATGTTTCCAGCCTCCTTGTCACACTGGAAACCAGCAGAAGCAGCAACATGCTTCTTCAAAAAGGGAAGCAGGAGCTGGCACAAGGATTTCTCTTCAAAAACAGCAAGTTGCCACCCTTTTCTTCCAAGACAATGGCCACATCAAAAGCCTATGTTATCCTAGGCAATCATAGCTATGATGAGGAGGAGCAGCACGGTTTTAAGGAGCTTAAGAATCAGGAGACAAGGCTGGAGCAGCATCCATCCAACCCCCTCCAAGTTCTTGCAAAAACAGTGAGCCACCCATCCTTCCATTTCCATAATTTCTTCACACCCTTCCTCTTGTTGTCATATCCGTGAGCCTTAAAGAAACAACACACCTCCTCCCTCTCTTCACTCCTAAGGACGGTTAAGGTAGGGAAGAATCAAAGGGGAAGCTTTTCTCTAGTCATTCTTTCTTAGACTTCCATTCTACCAATTTCTTGCTAACCAAGTGCATTCTGCTCTGCATACTATTTTCTGGTTGCATTCTGTTTCCTGGTTTGTATCACAACACTTGCATTCTATTTTTCTACTTTACGTATAACCCTTTGCGTGCTGTTTTCTGGTTTGCATAATAACATCTTGCATTCAGTTTTTCTGGTTGTATTTTAACATTCTGGTTTACTAGTTTTTTGTTTTCTGGTTTCCATTATCATACGTTTCTGTTTTTCTGGTTTCCATTTTAATATGTTTCTATTTTATGAGTATGACATAAATTCTAAAGCTAAGTAACCACACTTTGCTATAAGTTGTGTAAACAACATGATTCTGTTTTCTTAAATTAAATGCACCGAGTGGCAACTTGGAATATCATGCATTCTGGTTTCTTCAAATGCACCGAATGGAGATTGTGATGTTATGTACTCTTCTTTGATTCTGGTTTTAATTAAGTGCACCGAATCAAATGCATCTTAATGGTTACTAAAAATGATGAAAGACTATGGTGATGAGTATTTGAAAATATGGTTATTGATCCCTATGCTTACAAGGATGTAAACACTTGGCTGGTGGTGAGTTGTGAATGGTTTTCGTTTGTAATATATGAACTTTAAAATCATCATATGTATAAATGTAATAAAAGTGTAAAGATAAAGTTTCCTTGGGATTAGCCTACACGAAGATATGTCAGGAGTAGATTGGAGGGGTGATGAAACCCTTGGGAGTAATGCTATTGTGACTACACTTATGTTCGAGGTAGAACAAGTCCTGGTAGGACTGTGAGTTTGTGAGGGTCGCTTCCGGAGGTGGCATTACTTTGACATGTCCTTTTTCTCCAGGACGATAGAGAGCATATAGTGGGAGGTATGTGTACTCTCGTCCATCCGCTATCCCAAAGGAGCACTCCATGGAGTTGGTATAGTAAAAGAGACCTTAAAAAGAAATTTATAACTATCCTAAACTCTTGTTATTATGATACTGTCTTTATTAGTAATTTTTATGGTGTTTGGATGCTCTTATTCCTTATTGTTGCAATTCTGTTATTATAAGTAATTTATTCCTTCTAACTGTTACATATTCTGTAGAAAGGCTATTTTCGAAAAATAAACCGTTTTGGGAATCGGAGATTTTCTTTAAACTATATTATTTCTGTTGTGAGAATTTTACTAAAAATCGATTCCCCTGGAATATCATTAGTTCTATTTTTTTTAACTTACCTACTGAGAATCATTTTCTCACCCCTTCTATGATTTATCGTGGTATTCCAGACCCACCATCATGAGTACTATTGTAGTCTGGCTGGGAGAAGGGACCAGGCATTATGACGTGGAAACCAAACTGTTTACTTTTACTGGTCAGATTACCATACAGATATCATCCACCTCCCACCCAGAGTTTGGAGTTACCACCATCTCGGGCCCCTTCACTTTCCAGGTGGTCCTCCCCCCATGGTGATCCTGCCGTCGCCGCCTCCATTCAGCTAGCTATGACCATGCTAAATTCTCCTCTACCCTACTACTTGAAAATGAGGAGAAATATGTGTTGCTGCTAATGTTTTTTTTTTATGCTGTTTTAATCTCACGGCTTGTATAAGACCCTGCATGGGTCTAATTTTGTAACTGTTATGCAAACTGGTGTTTGGTGTTTTGTATCTAAATGGCAATTATGCACGTAGGTCTTTGTGTCGATAGTTATTTCTTCCGCTCCTTAAAAAGAAAGCACAAAACGTAAAGTTAATAAGTTAACTTTTTCCAAAACAACAGTGGCTAAATTAACCCTATTTACAAGGAAGAGGAAATAAATGCTATTTTTTAGGTTGTTACAAATAACACCGTGTTGTCGGTGTGATAAGCGTAGCATGGTTAATTTCTTCGTATGGACTTGGAGGCATTAGTGTGCAGAGTATTTCATATATGGACAGTTGGTCGTTCCTCTGGGCCATGGTAACTGGCAACACACTAGTGATCTCGACAAGCACTATACTTAATCAAGATCTTGTAAAGACTATTTTAGTACGATGCCTGTAGTTACACAATGTTTAGACTGTGTGCTACTACACGATGATTGGACAGTGGGCTATAGACACAACGTAAGATAGTGCAATAGTTTGGTTGGGCAGCCTGAGGTACTGATAGATCTTTGCAGGTCATTCTCTCTGATATCTGTGTCTAGCTCCATGGAGTAGGAACGAGTCGCATTGCATTTGAATTTGTGTCATGCATCTTAACATTATTATCTGTGATATTATATGATGCTGTTGTATTAAAACTTCTGTATTAAATTGTATTATTATTTATGATATTAAGGTATGCTATATTGTATAAACTGTTTTATCTGTTGTATTGTCATTTTCTTATTTGCCATGCTGGTATTGATGTATGATTATCTCAACTCTCTATATGTACTGTTTTCTGTATTATTAAATTATGTTGTAAAGAGTTTGAGGAAGAGGAACAACCTCTTGAGTGTGTGTATCCTGAAGAAGAGGAGGAGCAGTAGACGGGGGATCAGTTCGACGACTGCGAGCCTTCTGATCATCCATATCCATTGGACTGATTTGGCAAGTATGACACTGCCAGGATTTCTTGGGTTCGTGAGACTTGAGTTTCACGGGGGCTCGAAGGCCTGGCGATTGCGAGAGGACAGAGGATCAGTGGTCTACGTGGGACGGTTGACTATGTCCCTACGAGCAGAGTTTGATGGGGAACTTGTTTTTACTACTACTCTGTATTTGCATTTAGAGTTGCCGCTGACAATTAGGCGTTATTGGGGAGGGATTTTCTATGCGCCTAGTGAGATCAGTAGTGTATCGACAGCACGGACTCGTGTCCGTAGAGCTTCGAGACATCCTAGATATCTATCACCTGAAGTTTCATCTGAGAGTGATCCTTCAGAGGGTTAGAGATCTATGATGTGCACTTGGGCACTTTTTGATGTTATGTGTTATATTAACCCTTTAACGCTTTGTTTAAATATTTTGTAGTTGTATATTATTTGTATAACTCAAAACAAAATCTTATGTATATTATGTGTGATGACAGTTTGCTTTATTTCATGTTTCGTGTTATTTTATTTAGTAATATCCTGTATAAAAAGGAAAAAATTTACAACCCATATTATTTATATAACAAATGTTTTACAACTTGGGTAATATTTTATTTATTTTTATTTTATTGCATCATAAATGTGACATCCCCACAAGGGTGTTACAGTTGTGGCATTGTCAAGGTACATATCATGGTGGCATAATCATTATATATATATATATATATATATATATATATATATATATATATATACATTATTGATATATGTTGTTAAAAATACTGTAAATGTTTATATTATTGTGAAATATGTTTTCTAAACATAATTATAAATTTAACATGATTATACTTGTGATATTTGTGTGTATGGAATGACTTTGTCATTCGTATCATTCTTTGCTACTATATTGGTATTGATGAAAGGGGATCTCACCTCTTTGCTGTATTGTTTGTTGTGTTTGTATTGTTAAAATTCGCATAGTAGGCAAAGCGAGTTTCTTAGATTTAACTGAAGGCAATGTTCTGACAGCGTCGAGGAGTGATCTTCCCAATTTCGATAGTGTGCAATTGGTGGAGGAACGAAACAAGTATGTTGAGTTTTCTCGTTAGTGTTGTTACTGTGCTGTTAAGTAGGACCTGTCATTGGGTTTACTACTATTTCTTTGAGTCTGTAAGTTATGTTTTAAATGTTATTGAATATTATATGGTATAAGTAATTGTGTCTATTAATCAGTCTAGTCTATTTTCTGTCTTACTTATATTTTTGGTAAGTTTATATTGTCAGCAAAAAGAAATTTTAAAATCCATATTTTAGAACTTAAACCTTTTATGAAATGACTTTTAGATTTTAAGTTTTTAGTTTGAAATGTAATGCCCTACGGAAGGTGTTACATTAGTTGGTATCAGAGCACGATTAGAATCATTTAGGATTTTGTGGTTAGGTCTGTCTTGTTTGGTTACATCTGATTTCCATTGTATTTTGATTCATCCGTCTTTGAAGAAAGGCGATGGCTCGTAGTAGACATACATATGTCGAAGCAGGACGTGATAGTGGTGATATGACTGCAACTATGAAAGCAATGCAAAGAACAACTGAAGGAACAGTACAACAGGAGCAGAGGATCGTTCAACAACAGGAATTGATAGCCGAGGCTAAGATTTTGTTAGAGTTGAATCAGTCTCAGGATGTGAGACCCTATAACGTTGGACCATATTAGTTCCGAAGGAGGCGAAATCGTAAGGTCAAGCGATTCCAATGGAAAACATATTCGCAATCACTGGGAAATCAACCGCGACAGCAATCATATGGAGGAGGTACGAGTGGTGGTAGTTTTAGTCGAACCATGGCATGCATGAGATGTGGAAAAGGCCACTTAACAAAGGATTGTACATTTAAGGGAGTAATTTGTTGCAAGTGCGGAAAGCCTGGATACATTTCCAGATATTGTGTTCCACCAAAAATGAAGTCTTTTGTTAGTAACATACGTGCTTCGACATTTCAAGTATAATAGAGCGTTGATTCTCCAAGTGGAGCAAAAGCACCTCAAATTGAAGACCTTAACAAGGGAGATTGTGCCATAGGAGGTAATCCTTTGACTATTCTGTATAATTCAGGGGGTAACACATTCCTCTATGGCATATGATTGTGGGGATCAATTAGAGTTATTTGTGTCTTCATTATCTTTTGACCTAGTTATTTCTACTTCTATTACTAAAACATGTGGTTGATAACTTGAGTTGTTTAAACTATCCTAAGTCTGTTAAATGATTGAATCTTTTCTATTGATTCAATTTGTTTATCTCTTTCACAAAATAGACGCGATCTAAAAATATGGATTATGTATTTTCTAACCATCCATGCTCTGTTAGACCTATCGGTTGAATTATTCAACTTAAAAAGCTCACTTCTAAATTCATCGGACCACATCAATTCTTTGTTGGATAAGTCTGGTAGTATATTAGATGACTCCACCATCTTTTCTTTCTACACCTTCATGATATCTTTCATGTGTCGCAATTGTAAAAATATATTCTTGGTCCAACCCATTCTTTTATGACAAATTGACTGTGGGGATTGAGTAGAGCTATCAGTATTTTTGTTACCTTTTTACTTATCTATTTTTACTTTGATTAGCAAACCCATTGTTATTGTCCAGTTCCTCAAACAATCTTTTCTGTTAATCTAAACTGTCTACATTTTTCACAAAATAGATGTGATCTTAAGAATGGATTGGTTATCTTCCAACCATATCCTGTAGATTGTTTCGGTAAAATTTTAGTGTCCCGGAAAAAAAAATCATTCTTGAAATCGGGCAACATCAAATTCTTTGTTGGATATGTCCAATAACATATCGGATAGTTTCGCTATCCTTTCTTTCTAACCTTTATAATGTCCTTTTATATATTGCAATTTCAAGAAAGGATGTTCCTAGTCCAATTCATATCATAGTATTAGATACAATACTGTTGAAAAAGAGAACTTGATTTGTAAGACACTTCCTGTTAAAAGCAAAAAGGAAGAAGAGTGAAGTGATACAAAGGCAAGGAAATTTCAAATAATGCTATTCGGAGTGGCGAATGCTCCCACAATATTCATAGATTATATGGATAGGATCTTTCGTCCTTATCTAGACAGAATTGTCATTATCTTTATTAATGACATTCTGATCAATTTTTGAAATCATGAAAAACATGCTGAACATCTTAGTGTGGTTCTCCAAATTCTAAAGGAGAAACAGTTATATGCTAAAGTTGTCAAAATGCGAGTTCTGGTTAGGTGAAGTGCAGTTTTTGGGCCACGTAATTTTAGAGGAAGGAATTGAAGTAGACGCATCAAAAGTTGAAATAGTTCTTGAATAAGAAAGACCGAAGACTGCATCAGAAACTCATAGTTTTATCAGGTTAGTCGATTACTACTGAAGGTTTATTGAGAAATTTTCCAAGATCGCAGGATCTCTCACCCAGCTTACCAGAAAGAATTAAGTGTTTGCATGGACTAATGCATACAAGGAGAATATTTAAGAGTTGTAAAGGTGCTTGACTACTTCACTGGTGTTTATCCTACCTGATCCTAGCGAATCTTTTAAAATGAACCATGATGTGTCATATCAGAGTTTAAGATGTGTGCTTATGCAGAATAGAAGAGTGGTAGCGTATGTTTCAAGGAAATTGAAAGTGCATAAGAAGAGCTATCCTATGTATGGATGAGAGTTAGTAGTTGTTGTGTTTGCATTAGAAATATGGAGACATTTTCTTTATGGAGCATCATTTGATGTCTTCAGCGATCACCACGGACTGAGGTATCTGTTTAATCAGGAGAAGTTGAACATGAGGCAAAGAGATTTTGTTAGTTAAAGTAATCTGGAATGACGTAGGTAGAGATACAACATGGGAACTATAGGGCAAGAGGAGGAGCAATATCCTCATCTATTTTAAGGTATGTAAATTTCGAGGACGAAATTTCTTTTTAGAGATGGAGTATTATGACACCCCAAAAATTTATATTTTATTTATTTTGGTCGATTCTTAATTATTTTGAGTAATCTGACTTGATTTCCGTGAATTTTATGATTGTTGTGATTTTTAGGAATTTTTGAGAGTTTTTACGTTTTTTATTATTTTAATATTATTTTGGGTTGTATATGAGCCTTCGTATTTTATTTATTTATATCAATCCTTAATAATTTTTGCTAATCTGATATGATTTTCATGATTTTCATAATTATTATGATTTTTTAGAATTCTTGTGTATTTTTGTATTTTGGATTATTTTAAATAGTATTCTTCGGGCTGTATGTGGATCCGAGGCGGGCCTGGAAAAATGAAAATTTTTCTGTGGTTAGAAAATTTTGTATTGTTGATACAGGGCTGGGGAATCTTACTAAACCTGAATCCGAAAACAATTTTCAAAATTTTCTTTTACTGTATATTCTACTATTTCATTTATTGGGTAATAAAAATATAGTAATTATTGTTTATTGATTGATATTTACCAGAAAATATCTAGTGCAAGCTTAGTGGTGAAGTCTTCGAACCTCCACCCTTGATCAAACTAATGGTGATGATGAGTCCAACTTAGTGGCTTGGACTTTCCAAGAACCAATAGAAAATAGTCAACAAAAGTGACAACCAATAGGAAACAAGATAGTAACCACCCAACCAATGAAAATGCTAGTCTACTTTGATGGTTATGATAACTTTATGGAGGACCAATAGGAAGCAAGCTTGGTGGTGAAGGCTTTGAATATCCACCATTGATTTAATCTATGGTGGAGATTGGTCTCACAAAGTGGCAAGGACTTTTTGTGACCCTTGGATGGCAAGTATGAAGAGAAGCTCTTGACCCTCCATTTTGAAGATGCATCTCACGGCTAAGGCGTCATGGAGGAGGGGTCCAATGGTTCAAATTCAAACCTATCACTTGGAAGCTCCACCAAGATCAACCATTGATTCAATCAATGACTATTGAAGTCTTAAAAAGTGGCTAGATGAATTTAGACAATCCCTTAGTGTTCAAGGGGGGGAGCTCATGATTTTTAGGGCTTGGAAGCTATAGGAAGAGTTTCAATTCATTTTTATCACTCATCTTCATCTTTTCACTCAAAGGAAATCTATCATCAAAGCTCTTAAATTTTCTCTCATTTTCTCTTCTAAGCCTCACGGCCAAACCACCTTCAACCACCCTCCACTCTTCTATAATTTCAAACAACCTTACATCAAGTATCCTTACAACATCCTAAGATACTTTGGTGTTGTGATCATCTTCATCTCTCTCTTGGAAATCAAAAAGTTCTCACCTTGTTCTTCAAAGGAAGCTCACGGCCACACCCTTCCAAAATACCTTCCAAGCTTCAATAATTCTAAACAACCTTAGATCTTGAATCTCCATGCAATTCTAAGGAACTTTCATATTGAGACCATCTTCCAAATCATCCATCTTCAAGCAATTTTCCTAATATCTAAGTTTGAAGGATAAAGGGTGAAGTTCTTGATATTCTTTTCTAATCTTATATTCAAAGTTCTAAACCATGTTTTGATCCATGGTTTTCTTATTCAAGCCTTAGATATTGATTATCTGTGTTTACTTTGATTTTTAAGAAGCTCTTGGTGGAGAAAAGTGGATTCAAGAAGGTCATGTAAGGAGCTTTAGTGGATTATCCAAGGTAAGGGGGAGATTACCCTCATTAACCATGTGTTGGTGGTGAGGAGTGGATTTGTGTGTGGTGGAAAAATCCATAAGGATTTATTCCCTTGGTTGTGTATGCTTAAGTGTTTTATGTTATGTTATGTGTGATTTTATTTCTTTGATAGCTATGCATGATTTTATTGCTTGATTAGTATGTGTAATAGCATGATTTTGATTGCCTTATGATAAATTGCTTAATATGAGTTCTATTGTTTTAGTAATATGCATGAACATGTGGTAGTATAAATATGATTAAAATGATATGTGTATATTATGATATATATTGCAAAGAAAAGAATTTTGGTCTCAATGGCCATAAAAAGGCTCATGGTCTTCACTCTTGTTTTAGAACAAACCGATTGAAAATGTTTTACTAAGTGCAAATTTAGATGATTTAGTAACAAGTAGTTGGATTAAAGATTTTTACAAAGAAAAATGAGATAGAGAATGAATAAATATTCAATGATGAATCAAAGATTGATTTTTGGCCAACATGCCAAGAATTGATATTCTAAATCAAAAATATTTTCTCAAGTGTAGTCTTAAAGGATTAATTAATAGGAACTCAATTTAGTAAATTTTGAAATATAAAAAGAAAGTAAACTAGTTTTTTGAATTAATTAAATTAATGAGTTTAGATTATGATAGGAATTAAATTTATACTTTGAAGTTAATAACGTATAGCTCACCCATTTGGGTTTTGAAGCACATTGGAGGACTTTGATCTATAAGATTTGATTAAATTATGGTAATATAATTTTTTGTGAAGAAAGTATTAGAAAGTATTCTATTTAAAAGATTTTTTAGTAAAGGTAATAGTAGAAGATTTTATTAAATTTGAATAATGCAGATTTTGAGAAAAATGTCAAAAATTATTACTTACAGTAGTTTTTATAAGAAAATTGGAAAATGATGTCCAAATAATATTATTAGTTTGGAAAATTTGAGAATTTAATTTAGAACATCAAGAAATATTTTATAAAGTAAAAAACAGTAGAAAAACCTTACGTGTTTCAAAAATAATGATTTTTGAGCTACATTATTTTGAAAACGTTTAAATATTTTTATGCAATTGGGAAAACATTAGAAAATATTTACGTGATTTGAAAACGTGACAAAAGTGTCACGCGATTGTGAAAACACGATAAAAGTGTTACACAATTGAGAAAAACAGCAGATTACTATTGGGTCGTCGTACTGGACCTGGGTGGATCATTGATATTATGTAATTAAATGAGCGGTTATATAATATCATTGATACTAATAGTATTAGACAATTGAATGAGCAGTTGTTCTAATTTTTTTGTGAACAGTATAACGGTAGCTTGAGTTATGCATTGAGTTGTCATGCATTGGACATTATATAGTCGATGGCTGTAATGACTTTTGTTTCTTAGGAGTGAATGAGAATTGAATACTGTGATCCAGTGGAGGATCTACTGGGGGCGTCAGGGCGCGGTGATTTATAGTGACCTGTTTGTCACTTTATACATCTTTGGCCATGATAAACCGTTGCAATGCACTGGCCTTGTAACATCCCAAATTTTATTTATTTAATGATAAATATTCATTTTTTAATATTTGTGATTTTTGAAAAAAAAATTGGATTTTTGTTGAGAACGCAGAATATTTTAATATTATTTCTCATTTTACGTGCAAATTAAGTTGGCTCGAGAAAATGAGATATTTTTCCCGAGAACCTTGATCTGTGGAAACGTCGACGGGGGATCTTACTAAACCCGAGGCCGGACACAGTTTACAAGGTTTTACGTTTTTTGAGAAATTTTAATAGATAAAATAATAAATCCCTGTGAAAATTTTATCTGTCAGATAAATTAATACTGACTTCTATCGACTATAGTAATTGTCCATTAGATAATAATATGTATTAAAAATCCTATCACATTATCCTAATGTAATTTACTTTATGTCTAATTAATTCACTTTAATTCAAATTTAATGTATTTTAATCAAAGCTTCTTTGAGAAACTTTGACTACCAAATGACCAAGCATGTCCTTGGCTTGTTGGGGAAGCCAAAACTTCCCCCTTCTCTCTCTCCATTGCCGCGGCAATGCTTGCCTTGGGGAGGCAAATATTTGCCTCCACACTTTACCAAATATTCACCAAAAACATCATTTCTCCTACAATATTTTCTCTCTCTAGTTTTCTTCTTCAAAATTCTCTCCACCTTCTCTCTTCATCTCCTTCTCCCCTACGAAATTGCAGCCCCTATTAGCAACCATTTTTCTTCATTTTTCTCTTCACCAGGACCATTTCCATACTCACCTTAACCTCCTCTACCTTTTCTATTTAGAAATTTTCTTCAAAATCCAACCTTTCCTCCATTGTCATCAAAGACAAAGCTTCAAGCTTTAAGGTAAAGTTTTCATTTTTCTTCTTCTTTCTCTTCATTTTCGTGCTCCATGGTCTCTTTGATGACCATGGATCTCTTCTCTTTCAACCCTTGATGTTGATTCATTGTCTTGAAATTCCTAGGGTTTTAGAAGCTCAAAATCGAACTCACCAAGGAGCACCTAAGAAGCCATTTTCATGATTCTCCTTTAGGTAAGAGGGAGATTACTCACTTCAACCATTATGGTGGTGAGGGAACCTTGTATGCTTGCTTTATTTTGGTGATTTTGTATGTTTATGTGTTATTGAATTTGGATTAATGTTTGAATGGTGAACTTGAATGTATTGGATGTTTTGAAAATGCTTGATCATGTTAGGGTTGTTAAATGAAAATTTGGAGTTTCCTACCCTAATGTGATGCCACAGTTTTGACTAGGATTTAGAGATGTAAATTGGTTTTTATGTACATTACAATGAAGCTTAGGTGATTACATGTTAAATAATAATATTACCATTAATGAATAGAAAATTTTAAGGGTTTAATATGCCAAAGTGATGTCACAGTTTTGATTTGAATCTTGAAGGATTGGATTGGTTTGGTGTGCACTAAAATTTAAGTGATTAGATATCAAAAGATTAATGCATAAAATGTAAAGAAATTGGAACCATGATGGTCTAGTGAGGACACGATTTTTTTTAGAGGAAAATTTGGACTTGAATGATGCCTTGATGCATCTTTGGAGATCAAGAATGTAGAGACTTACATAATCCATAATCAAGTGGAAGAATTGAATTGAGTAATGACTCTTGAGAGTGCCACGGTTTTGAAGGGTTACTTAACCTAAATTTTCGTAATTGACCAAAGCTTAAGACTTTGAAAATAAGGATCCATAATGTGGACTTGTGATAATTGTTGAACCATGATTACACATTGATGTTGATGATTGATTCCATATTGACGTTGATGATTGATTCCATGTTATTGTGAAATCCCTATATGGGCTAAGTACTTGTTGACTATGTACTTAAGGAAATTATGATATATTGACGTTGAGAATTGAATATATATGCCATTGTGGTATGCTTATGATAAATGTATCATTGATAAACATACATGATGTGCATTGTGTCGTCATGCATATGTGTTGTCCATTGGACATTGTTGCAAAGGCTATGTATGCCTAGGAGTTTGAATAACACCTATGTGCGGGTGCGAGTAGACTAAGCGTAGGGTCATAGTGGTTGGCCCTGGGGGCGTCGGGGTACGAGTGTCTCACAATAGACAGTGGTAGCTCCACTGGGGCCGTGGGATAGACCGATGCAAACACACCGACGATCCGGACTGAGATGCTGTCCTATATCGCGATCAACTATTGAGGTGCCATATATAAGCCGTATTGCGTAAATGTTTTTATGAGATGAGCACACTAATTATTTTTGGCTAACGAGATACTGACATTACTCCTTGACCATTCACTCCGAAAATGTTTATGTCTAGCTCCATGGAGTAGGAATTTAGGTACCATTTGCATTGTGAACTGTCAGTCTCATAATTCATTGAGCATGAGTATCTATCATTGCGAAAGTTATCTGTTATTATTACTACAATAATTATTTGATTGCTTGGACTGTTGACTGATGGAATGATGCTTACTGTTATTTATTGTTATTCTGCTTTTACTATTAATTTTAACTATTACTGTAATTGAATATATGAACTGTGTTTATATGTGGGCATCCAATGCCGTCTCGTTTTCTTGCTATCATTTTGGTACTGAAAGCTGGGTGTCTCACCTCTTTCTATATTTTCTATGTTTTTTGTATTTTCTGCATTGTTATCGGGCTGTGTTCTGAGAAGATATTTGTGAGGAAGAGAAGGAAACAACTGAGTTTCCGGGTTTCTTGCCACATTACGGTTAGAGCCTGCTGAGGATGTCGTTGCATCCACGCCACTGTTTGGGGTATGTGAAGTTGACCTTTCATGGAGGACCTGACTGCTGGCACTTACATGTGGAGATGGACCGATGCGTCTACCGCGGGGAGCTGACGGTGTCTTTAGCTTAGGGTCGTTATGACGCCCCTGTGTTTAATTTTTCTGCTTTTATTATTTTGGAATTTTACCTACCTATGAGGGATATGTGGACGGATATATTCTACACCCCTCAAGAGGATTCTTTCCTCTCCACTGCTCGGGCTTTCGCCCGAAACTCAGTCGCTCTGATGGCAATTTTGTCTGATGATGAGGACCCTGAGGAGGCAACATTGCTCTTATTGGGTTGTTAAGCAAGTCAACTTGGACTTGGAAGGTGCTAGGAAGCAGAGGAAGTTCCAACTGCATGAGTTAGAAGAACTGATAAATGAGGCCTTTGAGAATGCCAACATTTATAAAACAAAGGCATTCCATGACCACATGATCTCTAGGAAGAATTTTACCAAAGGGCAAAAAGTGTTACTGTACCAATCCATACTGAAACTTTTTCTGGGTAAGCTACGTTCAAAATGGATTGGACCATTTGTGGTGACTAACATTTTTCCTTTTGGTGCAGTATAAATCATAAGTGAGGCATTTGGTAAAACATTCAAAGTCAATGGACACCGTCTTAAGCCTTACCATGAGCTTCTGGAAAGTGCAGAAGTGGAAGAGATGACCCTTCTCCTTCCACAACATGAAGAACATTGAAGATGTCACAATGTCGGGCTAAGGACAATAAGCTAAGCGCTTAATGGGAGGCAACCCATCATCAAGAAAATCAGATTTGCTTTATTTTCCCTTTTATTTTTTGTTTCTCTATAGTTTTCTTGATTAATTTCTTACGTAGAATGGATCTTGATCTATCTCCTGAGCGATTATCCTTGAATCATTGGAAATCCTTGTGCTTTGGATGGCTTGGTGTATGCTTAAGTACATTGTTTCATTGGTTGATGAATGATTGAACCTTGATTAGAGTGTGGGGGAAGAGAAATTTTGAGAATTAATTGCTTTGTGGTGCTGTTGTTGTAACACCCCCAAAATTTATTTATTTCATTATAAATATTCATTTTACAATATTTGTGATTTTTGGGAATTTTTATGGATTTTTTTGAGAATGTGAAATATTTTAATATTATTTCTTGTTTTACGTGCAAACTGAGCGGAGCTGGGAAAATGAGATATTTTTCCTGAGAACCTTGATATATGGAAACATCGACGGGGGATCTTAGTAAACCTGAGACTGGACACAGTTTACAAGGTTTCATATTTTTCGAGAAATTTTATCTGACAGAATAATAAATCACTGTGTAATTTTATCTACTAGACAATTAATATTGACTTCTGTCAATTGTAATAATTGTTCAATAGATAATAGTATGTATTAAAAATCCTATCACATTATTCTAATGTAATCCACTTTATGTCTAATCAAATCCACTTTAATTCAAATCTATTATATTTTAATCAAAGCTTCGTTGAAAAGCTTTGACCACCAAAAGACTAGTATTCCCTTGGCTTGTTGGAGAACCATCTCCACCCCTCTCTCCTCTCTCTTTGCCGTGGCTTGTTGGTGTCCTTGGGGAAGCAATTTTGCTTCCCACACTTAACACATTTTACCCAAAAACATCACATTTTCATCTATTGCTTTCTCTCTCTAGTTTCATCTTCATTTTTCTCTCCACCCTCTCTCTTCTTCTTCTCCTTCACCCACGGTTTGCAGCCCCTATTAGTGATCACTTCTTCTCATTTTCCAACTTCATTAACACCATTTCTACACTCCTTCCATCCTCCTCTACACTTTTTATTTGGAGAGTTTCTTCAAAATCTATCATTTCCTCCATTGTCTTCCAAGACCAAGCTTCAAACTTTAAGGTAAAGTTTCCATGTTTTCTTTTCTTTCTCATCAATGTCGTGTTCTATGGTTTCATTGGAGACCAAAGATCCTTCTTTTTCTAAGCTTGATGTTGATTCTTTGTGTTTGAAATTTCTAGGGTTTTTGGACCCCAAAACCGAAACCACCAAGAAGCAACTAGGAGGCCATTTTTGTGTTTTCCTTTAGGTAAGAGGGAGATTACTCACTTCAACCACTATTGGTGGGAAGGAGACCTTTGTATGGTTGTTGATGGAGAAATCCATATTTGAATGCTTACTTTGTTTAGTGATTTTGCATGTTTATGTGTTCTTGGTTGAGGTTGAAGATTGAATAATGATTTTGAATGCATTGGGGCTGTTGGAATATTTAACAATGTTAGGTTTAATAAGTAGAAAATTTGAGGGTTCCTACACTAATGTCAGGTCACGGTTTTTGCATGGATTTTTGAGGGATTGGAGTGATTTTGTGTGAGATAGAATTTGAGTGATTAGGTATGAAGTGATTAATGCATAAAATGGAAAAAAAAATGGAACTTTGAAGACCTAGGGAGGCCACGGTTTTTAGAGAAAATTTTGGGTTCAAATGATATCTTGGTGCATTTTTGGAAATTAAGGACTTAGAGATATACATAATCCATAATGAGATAGAAGAATTAAATTGAGTGATAGCTCTTAAGGGAGTCACGGTTCCTAAGGGTTATTTAACCTAAACTTCTCATAATTGACCAAGATCTAAGATGTTGGAAATGTTGGATTTCATAACGTGAGAATGTGAAAATTGATGAACCATGTATAAATAAATGTTGATGTTAAGAATTGGTTCTGTGTTATTGTGAGTTCCTATGTGGGACTAAGTACTAGATAGAATTATGACATGTTGATATTGAGAAATGATCATATGTCATTATGGTATGCCTTATGATAAATGTATCATTGATAAACACATATGATGTACATTGCGTCGTCATGCATATGTGTTGTCTGTTGGACATTATTGGAAAGGCGATGTATGTCTAGGAGATTGAATAACACCTATGTTCGGGTGTGAGTAGACTAAGCATAGGGTCATAGTGGTTGACCCTGGGGGCATCAGGATGCGAGTGTCTCACAATAGACAGTGGTAGCTCCACTGGGGCCGTGGGATAGACCAATGCAAACACACCAATGATCTGGACTAAGACGTTGTCCTATATCGCGATTAACTATTGAGATGCCATGTATAAGTCGTGTTGTGCAAATATTTTTATGAGATGAAGCACACTATTTTCAAGCTATCGAGATACTGGCATAACTCCTTGATCATTCTCTTCGAAATGTTAGTGTCTAGCTCTATGGAGTAGGAACTTGGTACCATACGCATTATGAATTGTCAGTCTCATAATCCATCGAGCATGAGCATTTATAACTATGAAAATATCTATTTTTATTACTGCAAAAATTATCTGATATTTAGACTGTTGACTACTGGGGATATTACTGCTATTTGCCTGTTATGGTAATTCTTATTATTATTTACGGTTGTTCTGCTTTTATTGTCAATTTTATTATTACTGTGGATGAATATATATGCTATAATGCTATGTGGGCGTTCGACGCCGTTCTGTTTTCTTGCTGCCATTTTGGTAATTAAAGATGGGTGTCTCACCTCTTTCTGTATTTCAATATTTCTATTTATTTATATACTTCTGAGAAGACGTTCGTGAGGAAGAAAAGGAAACACCTAAGTTTCCGGGTTTCTGGCCATATTACGACTAGTGCTGGTTAAAGATGTCTTTGCGTCTGCGCCGATTTTTGGGGTATGCTAGGATGACCTTTCATGGGGGACCAGATTGCTGGCACATTAACTTGAGCACGGACCGTTACATCTATCACGGGGAGCTGACTGTGTCTTTGGCGTGGGGCCGCTATGACCCGCCTATTTTTTACTTTACCACTTTTGTTCACTTGAAATTTTACCTGTCTGTTAGAGATCTGTGGGATGACCTTTACTATACCCCACAAGAGGACTCTTTCTTCTCCACTGCTCGAGCTTCTGCCCAAAATTCGGTCGCTCCGATGGCAATTTCATCGGATGAGGAGTACCTTGAGGAGGACCTGGCTACGGTCCCTTCTTGTCAATCTTAGGGGTTGATACTGTCGGTGGCTACTGATGGCTAAAAGTTTATCTTTTGGGAAAGCCAGACGTTTTGTTGTATTTGATGAGTGTATATTTGTATCATCTCGAGTGGGTACATCTTTTGCTTTTTGTGTAAATCATGATGTAATTAAACAGACTATTGCATATAAATAAATATATATATATATATATATATATATATATATATATATATATATATATATATATATATATATATATATATATATATAAATGTTGTGTGTGGATGTGTGGTTTATTTTTATGTCGGTATTACTGCGACCATTTTAATTATTATCTCGCTATGAAAGGAACCTCTAAATTTATTCTTTTGACACTACTTGTTAACAATATAATTTAAATAAAATATATATATATGTAATGCCATTTAGAAAGGAACTTATACATCTATAAAATGAACTGGGTCTATTCCGTTTTATTTCGTTTTATGTTTCAAATTATTACTATGGTGTGACGTTCCTTCTTCGTGAGACACAAGAGAAAAGGGCGTTACAGTTGTGCTTTTCTGAGTAATCAAGTTAAGTTCTTTTGGAATAATTTCCATAGTCTGAGAAGTTTCATTTTAATTCATTGTGAATGGACTGAGTAAAGGGTCATTAGGTTACACCTTATTGACTTTTGAGACGCATTCTTATGGATTTGTGCATCACGAACTTCGTAGGTTGTGAAATCTCTTCAAGAACGATAATGTGTATAGTCTTGGGAATCTGACTTTAAAAGACCCTGGGTCGTGTTTAATGACATGAACTATGTTGTTAACTTGTGTTCCTTATGTGTTTTCTGAAGCATAACACCATTCATGATGTTTAAAAAGGATTCCCCTATCATTCATTTGCCAAATAGGTCATTTCGTATGTGTTTTTATGCATTTTTGGCAGTATAGGACACCGGGGGAGGGGGGGAGGCATGTCAAATGACATGACCCGTGTCACCTTGAGCAGAAGAGGACTTCATAAGATAGCAAGGTACACGGCCCGTGTCCTCGTGACAGCCCCCAAAAATACCATTTTAGGGCTCTTTGCTTCATCTTCTTCCTCCAAACCTCTCTCCAATATGCAGCCCACCTCCCTTCCACCCCTCTCCTCCACCAATTTCTTCTCATTTCTCCACAAAAATCCACCATTTCCATCAACCTCCAATCCTATCCAACTCATTTTCTTCTATTTTCTAACCATTTCCATTCAGATTTCACCACCCAAATCCCTAACCCCCTCCATATGAGACCACCACGTCCTCCATAGCCACCACCACGTTTCTTCATTTTTTTTCTTCCTCCAAATCAATACCCACACCATCATTTCTCCTTTATTCCTTCCATTTTCATGAAATCCATACTTTTCTATCACCATTTCTTCAAAATCTCCATCCCCACCACTCCACCACAGTGACCACCACCACCACCGTGCATAGTACCCACGACCACTATCTCCTCCCATTTCAAAATGCCTCCAAGGAAACGCATCAAAACCACCACTAGGAAGAATGTACCACCTCCACTGTAACACCCTCCGTAAGGCATCACATTTCTGACTACCAACTTATAATCTGAAAAATCAGTTCATAAAAGGTTTGAGTTATAAAAGGTGGGTTTCAAAATTTCTTCTCGCAGAAACATAAACTTACTGATATTTATAAGTAATACTATAAAATAGATTTTAAACTGATTAAAACTCATATAATAGACACCACTTAATATTTAACCATTATTCAAGAAATATAAAACTTACAAACTCAATTTTAAACAATAGCAAACCCCATGATGGGTCCTACTCAATAGCACGGTAAAACACTAACGATAAATACTCAACAAACTTATTCCATCTTGTATTCATCTTGATGCGCCATATATCTGTTCCTCCTCAAAACTGTACACTAACCAGTCCGGGATGGTTACTCCTTGATGTTGTTACCGAACTCATAATATTTGCTTCCAGTCAAGCCTAAGAAACTTGTTCCGTCTATTATATAATTTTTAATAATACAAACACAACAAAACAATATAACAAAGAGGTGAGATCACCTACGCCAATACCAACATGATAGCATAGAGATAATACAAACAACACACCATACAGATATATCATACCATAATTACAATTATGTCATCATCATAATGTATAAAATAACAATAATTACAATAATGTCATTAACATTATTTATCATCATCATCCAACATTCTTCAATTATTGTATCACATAGATATAAATATTCAATATTTATGATAATGCCCTAAATTATTATCCAAGTATTCAACAGTTCAATTATCATAACCAATATTCAATAATGATGCATATGTTATGCATGTAGACTCAATGTCCTACTCCATGGCGGTTTTCATAATTTCGAGAAGAATGCTCTAGTTAATTGCCCAGCCTTAGCTCAACAGACAATCTCCAGTCTTCGAAAAGAATTGTGTTATTGTTGGGTATCGTAATGCGTTGCAACAGACTGCATCGCCAAGTGGCACATAGTCATTTTGCCAATTATCATCCACAGGTCGACCGTCGCGCCTTGATGCCCCCAAGATCTGTCATAGACCTCACTTTTCAATTCTCATTCCCTCTTCAACCACAAGGGTCACAATAGCATCAGCTATTAATTTTCGTTCAATGCATAAATATCTCAATACAATTTTTGTTCAAATTCATCATATGCCACAATGCATATTTTTTAATTTCATCATTTTCTCATACAATGTCCATACACTAGTTCAATAGTAATCATATTGTATATTCAATAGCAAAATCATGTTATCACGTTTTCATAGTCGTAAAACACTTTTATCGCGTTTTCACAATTTCGTAACATTTCCGTTACATTTTCAAATTACATATAGATTTTTCAATGTTTTCATCAATCACGTAAAAATATTTCATTATTTTTCAATCACGTAGTGATTTTTCAACAATATCTCAAACGCGTAAAAATATTTAAATATTTTTTAAATTACGTAGAAATATTTCAACGTTTTTCAAATCGCATGGAAATATTTAAACATTTTTCAAATCGCGTAACTTAAAAATCACGTTTTTAAGTTACGTAAATCATTTTTCACCATTTTTCAACTTCGTAAAATATTTCTCAACCTTCAAAAATTCCATTTCAACCTTTCTTAAAATAATATGACTCCTCACATTATTTTCCACATTTTCTTACTCAAGAAAATCCTTTTCACAATAAATTCCATAAAATCACCTTTCCATTGATTTTAAATCAATGTTTCTCTCTTAAAATTCTCTAACGCGCTCCAAAACCCAAAGGATGAGTTTTACGTTAGTAAATTTTAAATTATCAACGTTTCCTTTTTAAATCAAAATAAATTCTCAGATTCAATCCTTTTCCAAAATAATTTGAGGTTCAAACCCTTACAACCTCTATTTTCCTTTCATAACCAAAATTTATATTTCTCAAGTGATAAAACACTCTGATTTCATTTCCAAAATCCTTGTACTAAATCAAATTATATTTTCACTTTGAAAATCACTTTGTTTCATAAAACTAAGGCATTTACAAACCTTCAAAACCGTGGTACATGGCCATTGAAATCATCAAATATTTTTCCTTCTAAATCAATTAAGTACCATTCATGTTTTTACACAAACAAAACCATTAAATTTGCCTTCAAAAACCGTGAGACTCTTGGTCTCTAAAACCAATTCATTTGTTCATTTTCATGTCCACTTTCTTTGCAAATCCTTAAAATCATCAACGTATTACTCATAATTAGTAAAATACTTAGAATTTCTTGCTCTCAAAATTAATTTGTGAATACCTATTTTGAGGTGTCTTGGCCGAAATTTCTCTTAGTCTTTGGAACCAAAAATTGTTTTCCTTTCCATCAATTTTTATGGCATACATCACATATAATCAACATATTATATTTCAAGCATACCATAAAAGCAATAAATAATCATACCAAGCATGTAAGCACAAGTAAATCATGCTAAGCACATCAAGCATAAGCAAATAATCAAAACACATAAACACCCACAAATAATTATATGACCATGGATATGAATCCTCACATGGATTCACCATCCATCAAATACACAACCATCTCTCACCACCATACTTGGTTGGTGAGATGAATCTCTCTCTTACCTCGTGAATATCCTCAAAAACTCCTTGTTTTACTTCTTTTTCCAAGTTCTTCACCACCAAAAGCTTCTCAAATACGAAACAAAACACAAGTTTATTAGCATATTAAGCTTAAACTAGGGGAACCATGGATCAAACATGGCTTAGAACATGAAAAAGAATTAAGAAATGAAGTTTCCTTACACTTCACAATAAAAAAACCTATAACTTTGCTCTTGAAGAAAGTCCTTGAAAATGAATGATTAGAGAAAGTCTCTAACGTGAAAGTTGCTTAGAATAAGGTAAGGATTCAAGAAATAAGGTTAGTTGAAATTATAAGGTAGAGGATTAGAGGAAGAAATGAGAGAAAAGATCCTAGCTTCTTGAAAATGAATCAATAATGACCAATATGAGAAATAATTGGTGTCTTGAAACTTGGCTAAGCTATTAAGCCACCAAAATCATGTCCCCCCCTTTCTTACACTCTCCTTGAGTGACCAATCTCACTAGCCATTATTTGAAGCATTCCTAACCATTGATTAGTTCAATGGTTAGGATTAAGGTAGATTCTAGGTATAACCTTTAGATTAGAAGACTTAATCTAGGCCATTGGATCTTTCTCCTTGAAATTCTAGCCATTAGATGTGTCTCCAAAATGAAAGGTCAAAATTACTCCTTCTTACTTTACATCCAATGGTCATAAATGGTCCTAGCCACTTTATAAGACTAAATCTCCACCCTTGATTAAATCAAGATCAAGTCTCCACCATTGATAAAATCAATGGTGGATATCCAAACCACCAATGTTGACTTAAGCAGTATAATATTTATCTTTCTATCTGTTATTACCCTTCGAATAATATTTTTACTGTATTTTTGTCGCCCGATAATTAAATACAATACAAAACACAGTAAAAGAAAATTTTAAAAACTATTTCCAGATTCAGGTTTAGTAAGATCCCCTGTCTCCGTCTAAACAATACAAAATTTTTCTATTCACAGAAAAATTTTTACTTTTCGGGACCCACCCCAGGCCCACATAAGGCCACCTGGACCCATAGACAACCCAAAAACAATCAGAGAAATATAAAAATTTCATAATCATCCATAAAATCATAAAAATTATAAAACTTATGAAAATCAAGTCGGATTAGTAAAAATCATTAAGGATTTTCAAAAAGAAATAAAATATGAAGGCTCTTGTATACAGCCTCAAAATAATATTAAAATAATAAAAAAAAGTAAAAACTCCCAAAAATTCCTAAAAATCACAAAAATTATAAAATCCATAGAAGTCGAGTCAGATTATTCAAAATAATTAAGAATCACCTGAAATAAATAAAATATGAATTTTTGAGATGTTACATCCACCACCTCCAAGAGCTCCTTCTCCTCCTCCTCAGGTAAATCCTCATCCATTGCTGACTAAAGAAGTTATTCCCACTAGATTTTTAGATGCTAGTACATTGCACCAGATAGGATTGTATGATGAAGTTTTCAACCTATTGTATAGAATAGGTTGGGACACATTTGCTAACTTGAATGCACCCACTTATGTTGAACTCACTAGGGAATTCATATCCACATTTGACTGTAAATTGTACCCTTTGAGTTACCAAGTTGAGTGGCCTAGTGTGATTACTTTTGAGTTGTTGGGAATACCTTATACTTTTGACATTCACCAATTCAGTGCTATTTTTGGATTTCCTGAGGGGCACAACATGATGCCCCGTACTTTTCGGCCTGATCGTGTGTGGACTAGTATCACTGTTGATGAAACCAATACCTATAACCTCAGATCCACAAAAGCCTCCAAAATTAGATCACCTGCCCATAGGTACATTCAGAAATGGATGGCTAACACCATTTGTAGTAGGGGGGAGAGTCAGGGTAACATGAGTCAGCCAAAATTATTTTTCTTTCATTGTATGATTCATGGAGAACTTGTAAATGGAGGGTATTGGTTATGCCATCACTTCAAACATGCGGGATCGACTAAGGTTGGTCGTATCCTGTTGGGTGGGTATGTTACTATCATTGCTAAACAGTGTGGCTTAGACTGGATTTACTTGATGAGGAACTTGTGAAGGGTCCCAATGCTATTGATGGCCCTATTCTGATATCCATGAAGTTGTGTGAGCTTCGGCATGGTGTCCTACATTTGGTTGGCCATGATGGCCATGTTGTTCCTAGGAGACCTCCAGCACTTGAGCCACAGGAGCACGAGGCAGACCCAATACCCCCAGAGTATCCTTCTCAGTTCATAACAGGGGCTGGACCATCGTCCTTACGAGCTGCTTCATACGATGAGATCCTGAAGCGTATTGATCACCTAGAGTTGGACCATGCTGCTTGGTTCCAGAGACTGGATGACCGTTTTTTGCATTTTGATGACCAATTTTAGCAATTTGATGATTGCTTCCAGGCCTGGGAGGATTCCTCCACTTAGAGGATGGCCAGCATGGACAGCAAACTTGATATTCTGCTTTAGAGATTATGACTTAATTTGGATGGATATGTTGGAACTGTTGTGGATCTTCATTTGCACTATGACTGTTGATTACTGATTTTATTATGGATCTCATTTCTTATTGTCTTCGTATTGCACTAATGCTTTTATTGTGGATATTTTCTCTACTATGTGTGCTTAGACATTGAGGACAATGCCTGCTTTAAGTGTGGGGGTATAAGTGATGATCTTAATTGTATTTTTTCTTGTGGATATCTCTCCAATGGGCTTTCAGTTTCCAATGAGCTTTCAAGTGATTTGAATAGTGAGCATATGACTCGAATTTTTGAGAAAAATTCATTAAAGTTTTAAGCTTAACGGAATGAACTTTCTTAATTTCAATTTTGTCGAGTGAGATTTTGAAAAATTGAAGGGTTTAATTCAAAAAAAAAAAAGTGATGAATCGAGACCTAGTGAGTTTTTGGGCCTTGTTGTATATAGCTAATTTTAAGTCTTTGTGGTTCTTTGATTGTGTGATTCCTCTCATGATTATGTGTTTTTCAGAACTTGTCTTGACTCTCTTTTAAGCTACAAATGACCACTGCATGCAATTGATATGACAAAGGCATTTCTTTCAAATAACCACTGGCCAAACAGTCATCCTTGTATTTTTATCCGTTGTTTACCTCTTCAAGCCTAATTGACTTCTTTTTCTCCTATCAAAGCTCAATTCAAGCCTAAAAGTGGAAAACCATTTTGCTACCTATCTTAGAGAGTAGAAAAGCTTAATGATTATGTTGGGAATTGGTTTTTGAATAAGTGTGAGGGGAATGATGATTTGTTTGCCTAACTATGCATATATATAAAAAAAAAAAGGTTTATATTGGCAAACTATCATGTTGAATATGATGCAAGGTTTATACAACAAAAAGGAAAAAAAGAAAGAAATGACAAAGACAAAGGTTAAAGTTGAGTATTGTAACGTCCTGAAAATTAATAATTTCAGGATAAATGATCATTTTACAATATTTGGGATTTTCTAGAATTTTTCTGGAATTTTTCGGAAACGACGAATATTTTAATATATTCCTCGTTTTGTGTGAAACTTGAGCAGAGTCAGGAAAACGACTGTAGTGCTTCAAAAATTGGAAAATTATATGACGAATAGTCGTTTTATAATATTTACAATTTTTGGGAATTTTCTGGGAATTTTCCGGAACCGTCGAATATTTTAATATATTCCTCATTTTGCGTCTTGCGCTGAGCAGAACTGAGAGAAACGCGATGTTTTCTCTGAGAACCTTGGACTATGGACATGTCGACGGGGAATCTTACTAAACCCGAGACTTGACACAGTTTACGAGGTTTCATAATTTTCGAGAAATTCTAACAGATAAAAATAAATCAATACAGCGAAAAAATTCATCTGTCCGATTAATTAAATACTGACTTCTGTCAACTGTAACTATTATCCATTAGATAATAGTGTGTAATAAAAATCCTATCACATTATCCTAATGTAATCTACTTTATGTCAAATCTATCTACTTTAATTCAAATTTAATGGTTAAATAATCAAAGCTTCCTTAAGAAGCTTTGACCCAAACATTGACCCATGTGCCTTAGCTTCTCTTAGAAGCCAATTTTCACTCTCTCTTCTCTCACCATGCATGGCTGGAAGCAGCCCCCAAGCAAGGAAAATTATCACATTAATTCATTTTATCACTTTAATTCATTTAATTCCAAGACACTTTCTCTCTCATCCTTTCTTCTTCTTCTTCCTTGAATTTTTCTCTCTTCCTTCTCTCTACCATGAGCTACGGCCAGCTGCTCTTCTTCTTCCCTAATCTTCACAAAAATTTCTTCTAATTACATTTCCTAAATCCTTTCACCATTCTAAACATCTTTTCTTCTTAGAGTTTCTTGAAAATCCTTCATTTTCATCATCTTCTTCAAGCTCCAACTTTGAGCATTTTGGGTAAGTTTCAAGACCACTCTCCCTCTCCTTCTATTTTCGTGATTATGGTTTCTTTAATGACCATCCATGGTTCATTTTTCAAGCCTTGATGTTGTTTTAACAAAGTTGAATTTTTAGGGTTTTTGGAGAGGTGCAATCCGAAAATTCAAGAAGCTTCCTTGGTGTTCTTCTTGTTTTCTACACATTGGTAAGAGGGAGACTACTCACTTCAACCACTTATGGTGGTGAGAAGACTTTGTGTGTGTGTTGATGGAGAAATCCATCCTTGTATGCTCTTTGTATGCTTGCTTGAATTATAAATTTTGTATGATTTAGTATTCTTGAATTTGATTGATACTTGATTATGCTATTGAATATGTTTGATGTATTAATTGTGCTTGATCATGTTGGGGTTGCTAAATGGAAAATTTGGAGTTTCCTACCTCAACATGGTGCCACGGTTTTGACTAGATGTTAGGGATGAGAATTAATTTTGTATACAAGTGAAATAAGACTCATGTAATCAAAAATTGAATTGATAGTATTAACACTAATGAATGGAAGACTTTGAGAGTTTAATACCCAAGATGGGTGCCACGATTTTGGTCTTGGTAAAAAGACAAATGGATTGATTTTGATGATCTAAGTTTAAGTGAATTAAGAGTGTAACATATATTGTGATAATTGTGACCTTAGATTGATTTGTTGTATATAATGGTATGTTAGATTGGATTATGTGATTGGAAATGGAAGAAAAACATTTGGGAACCTCTCTTGGAGGGCTATGGTTTTTAGGGTGAAAATTGGATAAATTATGGTTAATGCGTAACAAGCATAAGACTAGAATTAATCAAGTGACAAAGTAGAATTTAATGGAAGAAAAGTTTGAGATTGAAGCCTAAATGATGGCTACGGTTTGAGGCATAAAGATTAGGGTTCTTGGTGAACTAAATTGTTAAGTGAACACTTAAATGAATTAAGGGAATGACATGTAGTATGATGACTTGAGAGAATATCGGATTGTAACCATTGTGAGGCCACGACCTCTAGGGCAAATTTTAGGTAAGTATGTGGTTTTGATAAGTTGGAAGCATAAGTGATTAGGTAATTAGAAACCTATGTAGTAAATGGACAACTAATAAATTAGAAGAATTTAGTGTAGTCAAGACTTCATAAATTTTAGAAGACTAAGAATGGGACCATTGTAAAACTTAAGGTGATTCTAAGTGAGTGAAGAATAAGAGAGTGTGAGGCTTAATAGCTTAATTAATTTACAAGTTATAGGAAATCGGATTGCCTTGGAATATTAAATTGATTTCAAGTATTGATTTTGAACATGAACCTTGAAAAGGGAAACAAATTCTAAGTTAGGATTCATAATGAACCTAAGGACGCATCAATTGACTTAATCCTTGTATTATGATGTTATGGGTCCATGTGAGTGACCATTTGTATATTGATGCTTATATTGGCCCATTGTGGCATATTATGAAATTGTATGAGATTGTGGATCATACATGTGCATGCATAGTGTCTTATGCATTGTGATTGTCCGTGTGGACTGTTGTAAGGCCAAGTTGCCTAGGAGATTCAACACACCTTAGTGCGGGTGCGAATAGACAAGTGTAGGTCATTGGTTGACCTTGGGGGCGTCGGGGTGCGGGTTCCTCATCATATGGGAGGTTGGTGGCTCTCCGCCCGTGGGTAGTACCGATGCAAACGCACCGACGATCCGGACCGAGACATTGTCCTATATCGTGATCTAGTGTAGAATGTCTGTGCAATGCCATGATTGTGCACGAGAAAATTTATTGATAGCACTGGCCTCGGCAGCCGAGTCACAGACATGTCTCCTGATCTTTCTCTCCGATTTGTTTGGGTTTAGCTCCATGGAGTAGGACTTTGGGAAAGCATGCATATGAACTATGATATATTGTCATTATTAATGTTTATTTCTATGCTTGTGGTGATTTGATTATTATTTGTGATGATTGTCTGATTGTTGTGTTGATTCTTGGAAATACTATTGTGATCTGTCTACTATTGTTTGTTGTTGTTCTACTTTACTATAAATATCGTTGTTATTATTAATTCTTATTATTGCTTACAATTGCATTGCTTTTGTTATAAATTAAATTTTGCCGTTGATAAATATATGAAGCGTATTGCTTTATGGGCGCTCTGCGCAGGTGTCGTTTTCTTCTTACCGCCATAATGGTAATGAAGGATGGGTGTCTCACCTCTTTCCTATATCCTTGTATGTCTGTTTTATACTTATATTGATAAAAGATCGTGAGGAAGATAAGGAGGGACCACACTTTGGTTGATTGGATTGGGCGTTTGGACAAGGTTTCTTCGGCTACATACGAGTGCGATTGCGTGGAGGCATTGATGCGACTTGTTGATTGGGACTCCGGGCGTCGTATGTGTATATGGGGTTGCGGCTTTGTCTGCTAGTAGTACCTATCCCTGGGTCACTACTTTTCCCCCTTTTTGTGCTTTATTTCCGCTGTATTCTATTTGACTCTGTAACCGTTATATTATATGTTATCAGTGATTTGTATTAAAGATGACTATAAAATATACATATATATGGAAAATGACTTTTATTTCAGTGGTTGTATTATGGCTTGAATATATTTATATTTCATTCGAGGCTCATATTTTCTACCTATGCAAATTGTCAAAAAGAAAAAAAAAATATATATATATATAGACTCTTGAGAATTTAAATTGATTATTAGGCGTTTGGACACACTTGGTTTTAGTAACTATGGTGTAATGACGATTATGCTCCAGTTGCTACATCAAGGGGTGTTACAAGTATTGAATGAAGAAAGGTCAAAAAAAGGAAAAGATACAGAAAAGAAATTGGAATTTGAAAATTGCTGGGAATTCTTATTGCATTGATTGATTATCTTTCCATTTTGCTCTTCTAATTCCTATGGTCTAGCTTTGTTTATCCTTGATGTATCCTATCTTGACCCTGACCCCATTACAGCCTGATTGAAGACCTTTTGATCTTTGTGTGCATGTGGCCTTAGTGGTAGAGAAGTAGAGGCTTGACAAGCCTATTGTAAAGCATGTTTTCATGAGTTGGCTGAGAGTAAACACAAGCCTGAATCACTTGAGTGAAGAGTATATAGTGAGGATTTATCACATTAACTTAACCTTGATTTTTGATTAATTTCACTTGCTGAATTGGAATGTCAAGAGAGGAAATTTCATGATTGCTCAGATTCTTTGAAAACATTAAAGCATATAGGTCTTTGCTCATTATTCTGCACTTTCATGGCTTATTGGGAAACTGTGCTTGATTGTATATTTTTGCCCAAGAGTACAAAAGGCTAAGTGTGGGGGTATTTGATTTGTCGATTATTCTCATATCTTGAGTGCCTTATAATTAATTCTTTTGGATTCCAATTATGCTTAATTGCTTCCATTTAACTAAGTTTATGATATTTAGCTTATTTGGAACCTTGTTATGAAACTTAGCTTATATATGTTCATAAACACTCATAATTGAATAGTACTTTTCAGGAAATCTTTGAGTGTTGGAGTTCATTGACCTCAAACGAGGCTTGCTATCCACTTGAAGATGGAACCAAGGATTCATAAAGATCAATACCACCTCTTAAAGCAAGGAAAGAAGGATATTTGTTGAAGATCTAGGCTGAAAATGAAGAAACCAAGTGACACGACCCGTGTCCCCTAACATGGGGGGCATGTCATTTGTTGTTTTGCCAAAATAAAGAAAAGTTGAAACAAAGGCTGACACGGCATGGGTCGTGTCATTTGACACGAGTCGTGTTCTTCTTTGACTTGTGAAATTCCTGAAAATTTGAAGGTAGAGGATGGCATAGCCTGGGCCATGTCATCGTGTCAGAAAGTGAAAACGCGTGAATCTGAAGGAATTAGGTCAAGAAGCCTATAAATAAGCATGCTAGGCTCTCAAGAATGGGAGTTCGACCTTAAAGGCTGCCAAGGAGCTGAGGGGAAGGCCAAGACCAAGGAAGGGAGATTGGATTGAAGATTGGAGTCTTGGGTTCAAGCAATTGGAGATCCAACATCCCCACCCCTTGGAAACTAGTTTACCCTTTAGTTTTCTTCTGCACTTTCATTCTAAAACTATGATTTTCTGTTGTTTTTCTATTGATTTCATTTTAAATATGTGTGGCTAAGTTTCTCATTTGGTTAAGGGAAGATGAAACCCTAGTTTTGATATTGTGAACCCTGCATATTCATTTATTTCAACGCAGTTATGTTTCTATTCATATATTTCTGAATATTGTTGTTATATGAAGGTATTTAAGCTTATTGCCAATTTCAAAGTGGTAGATCTAGGATTATTATGCGCGGTTGCGGTAATTAAACTCGAGGACTATATGTTTATGGAGTAATTGTGTTCATACTCTTTGCCAAATGCTAAAAGTGGTAAATCTGGGTTTGTTATACACGGTTGCGGTAATTGATCTAGAGGAATATATGTTCTAAGTATTTAATCCTGTTGTGTGATTAGATCTTACTGTGATTGGTTTTCTAAATCTTAATGCAATTACTGGATAGTTGTAAGAGCGGTTGCTTTATGACTAATCGGTGATTAGGAGTTGATTTGAGCGGTTGCTAAATTTGCCAAAACCTAAGGAAAACAAAGATTTCATCTCACAATTGTGTAGAAACATAATTGGTCATGTTGGAATAAATGGATATGTGGGCTAGCATTATCATATAAATCTAGTGGTGGATTCTATCTCTTAACTAAATTCTTTAATCTGTTAATTCTCGTTTATTTATTGTTATTGTTGTTGATTTGATTCAATATCCATAAAAACCCAAAAAACCCTTTTTTACTATTCGTTAACCTTTGGAGTCTAAATTAGGAACTGAATTGTAATGTTTATTGAATTGGTTCTCTGTAGATCGACCCTTGCTAACTACAACTGGTTGTATGGTTTTTTATATTTCTGGTGGACTTGACAACTGCATTTAATCTCAAATTTTAATCACTATCCAAAATACACCATAGAACAAGTCAAGCTCAGAGCTTTTCCTTTCTCATTGAAAGATTCGACAAAGGAGTGGCTATACTATTTACCACCCGGATCTATTAATTCATGGCAAGACATGGCTCGGGCCTTCCTAGACAGATATTTCTCTGCTTCAAAGGCCGCAACCATTAGAAAAAAAATATGCGGCATCAAACAAAGGCATGGGGAATCACTTCCTGAGTATTGGGATATGTTTAAGAGACTATATGCTAGTTGCCCTCAACATCAAATCAGTGAGTAACTTCTGATTTAGTAATTCTATGAGGGTTTACTGGCGATGGATCGTAACATGATTGATGCTACTAGTGAAGGAGCTTTGGTTGATAAAACTCCTCAAGAGGCTAGGAATTTGATCTCAAGGATGGCTACGAACACTCAATAATTCTTCACCAAGAATGACATTGGAGTGAGAGCAGTTAAAGAGGTAGAAACAGCCAGTTTGCAACAACAAATAACTCACTTGACTATCATGGTTCAGCGTCTAATGGATAATAGGAAAGCACCGATAAATGCTTGTGGGATTTGTTGCTCTTCGGGACATCTCACTAACATGTGTCTCACTCTACAAGAGGACACAAATGAGGAGGTAAAGGCAGCAGGGGGATATTCTGGACCTTCCACAAACTACAACCCCTACTCTAACACATATAATCCGGGGTGGAGGGATCATCCCAACTTAAGCTATGGAAAGCAGCCTCAGAATCAACCTCCAACCTATGGACCTCCAGGATTTCAACAGAGACAAACACCTTTCCCTCAGAGGCAACAACAAGTTCAAGCTCCTAGGCAACCTGAGCTTTCACTAGAGGAGCTAATGAGGTAAATGGCTACTAATAATATTCAGTTTCAACAAGAAACAAGGGCCACCATCAGCAACTTACAGAACCAAGTGGGGCAGTTAGCCACAGAAATCAACAAGGTTCAGAGCAAAACTTTCTGGGAGACTTCCCTCATAACCGGAAGTGAATCCGAAGGAAAATGTTAGTGTTGTCACATTGCGAAATAGGAAAAGGTTAGATGAACCTCCACCTCCCCCATAAGTCACTAAAGAGAAGGATCAAAAGCCAAAGGAGTTAAATGAGGAGGGACAAAACTCTAAGGCCCCTAAGGTAAGTATTCCTGCACCCTTTCCTAAGTATGTCACTAAAGCTCTGTTCCCTAGTAGGTTAGTTAAGACTAAGAGAGATGAGAATGAGAAGGATAGAGATTTTCTTGAGACTTTCAGGAAAGTGAAAATCAATATTCCATTACTGGATGCAATCAAGCAAATCCCGAAATATGCCAAGTTTCTTAAGGAAGTATACACCCAGAGAAGGCGGCTAAAGGGTAATGAGAGAATCAATATGAACCAAAATGTTTTAGCTCTCATTCAGCCTATGCCTCATAAATGCATTGATCCAGGGACTTTTATAATTCCATGTGTTATAGGCAATTACAAATTTGAGCATGTCATGCTAGATCTAGGTGCTTTTATTAATGTAATGCCTATGTCTGTTTTTAATTCTCTTGGACTTGGCCCTTTGCATTCTACAGGTGTTGTGATTCAGTTGGCTAATAGAAGCAATGCGTATCTAGCTGGGTTAATTGAAGATGTATTGGTAAAGATTGATGGGCTAATCTTTTCTGTAGATTTTTATGTTCTGGAAATGGAGGTGGAGTCACCATCCAACAAGGCTCCGTTCATTTTAGGGAGGTCATTCCTCAAAACAGCGAGGACCAAAATAGATGTGCATACAGGAACTCTATCCATGGAGTTTGGAGACTCAATTGTTCAGTTTAATATTTTTGATGCTATGAAGCATCACATGGAGGAGCATTCTATTTTCCATATTGATTTACTTGCTAATTTAGTTTAGGAAACTTATGATGAATTGTGTGATGAATTTTCTGATTTAATTGGCTTCAATGATTCTACCCATTGCCACTCAAGTATTGATTATGATGGTGATATGATATGTGTTATTTGTGTTGAGATTTCTGCATACTTGAGAGCTGATGATTTTGTTTATGCAGCAGCTAATGGTATTGAAGAATCTATCAAGAATGCTCATGACTCAGTTGCAGAATCTAAGACATAAAGGGAGATGAAGTTTAAGCCCATTGAAGAACTTTCAAAGAAGGGAAAAGAGCACCGGATGGCAGTCACTACTGTGGTAGATTTTGTTTTTGGACCATGGTCCAACATAAACAATAACAATGACGTTGATAAAGTAAACATGCTACAATTTAGTGGTGAAGCCAAGGAAATTAAGGAAGGCCAATGAGACCTTGGTGGAAGCCTTCTCATTTGATAAGGATGTTTCTTTTCTTTTCCTCTATTTTATTTTACTTGTCCTTCATTAATTGATGATTTTGATGGATGTTGTTTTTCTTTTGAGCTTTACATTGAGGACAATGTAGAATTTAAGTGTGTGAGAGGATTTTACATTCTGTTTTTTGTCTTAATTTTTGTTTTCTATTTTCTATATTTTAATTCTGTTTTTGTTTTTAAATTCTTTTTTTTTTTTTCTATTTTTGAAAAAAAAAAAAAATTTGTGTGTTTTTATTTGATTTCTAATTATGTTTATGAGATTTATGAATTTTATGAGTTTGAAGCAATTGAAATTCAGGGTTACGATTTATAAATTTCTTCTTCCATCTTGAATTTGACATGCTTGGTTTTAGATGTTTGATTGGTGGATTGAGATTGATAGATGCATACCTTGTGAGATTTTGAGTCTATTGATGGATGGATTTAACATTTATGTCATTCTCTTCTTTCTTGTGTGATTTTTACTCATGTCAATTGATTACTATAAAGCTTGCTTTGATTCTTTTTGAGGTTACATTTTTCACTTGCATACATGAACATGATTGAGGTCTTCTTTCTTGATTAACTACTTTGGCCAAATAGCCAACCTTGCATCATTTTCCTTTGATTAACCCCTTGAGCCTATTTGTCTATCATTTGTCTTAGCTCATTACATGCCTTATATGAAAAACTATGTTTTTCCCTTACCTTAAAGAATGGGAGAATATTGGTTCATTTTCATTGGAAGAGCTCTTTTGCTTGCAAGTATTTAATAGGACAAGTGTGGGGGTTGTGCAAATTGATATGTAATATGCAAAGTGTTTAGTGAAAAAAAAAAGAGGCAAAGAAAAAGAATAAATGCAAGAAAAGTTATAAAAGAAAAGAAAGAAAAAGGAAAGAAATATGTAAAGAGGATGTGGATTATATAGATTTAGGGGGATAAAATTTCATGTTTGTCAATTGAGTTCCTCCCCAATGTTCTTTTATTCTCTTGGTTACTTATTTTGCCATATTTATATTATTTCCTTCCTTTACCTTGGCCCCATAACTGTATCACCCCAAAATTTTTTTATTTCATTATAAATATTCATTTTATAATATTTATGATTTTTGAGAATTTTTCTAGATTTTTCTGAGACATGAAATATTTTAATATTATTCCTCATTTTGCATGCAAACTGAGCGGAGCTGGGAAAATGAGATATTTTTTCCGAGAACCTTAATTTGTGGAAACGTCGACGAAGGATCTTACTAAACTCGAGACTGGACACGATTTACGAGATTTTACATTTTTTGAGAAATTTTATCCGATAGAATAATAAATCATTGTGTAATTTTATCCGTTGAATAATTAATACTGACTTCTATCAACTGTAATAATTGTCCATTGGATAATAGCATGTATTAAAAACTCTATCACATTATCCTAATATAATCCACTTTATGTCTAATCAAATCCACTTTAATTCAAATCTATTATATTTTAATCAAAGCTTCGTTGAGAAGCTTTGACCACCAAAAGACTAGTATTCCCTTGGCTTGTTGGAGAAGCATCTCCACCCCTCTCTCCTTTCTTTTTGCTGTGGCTTGTTGGTGTCCTTGGGGAAGCAATTTTGCTTCCCACACTTAATACATTTTACCCAAAAACATCACATTTTCATCTATTACTTTCTCTCTCTAGTTTCATCTTCATTTTTCTCTCCACCTTCTTTCTTCTTCTTCTCCTTCACCCACGGTTTGCAGCCTCCATTAGTGATCACTTCTTCTCATCTTCCAACTTCATTAACACCATTTCTACACTCCTTCCATCCTCCTCTACACTTTTTATTTGGAGAGTTTCTTCAAAATCTATCATTTCCTCCATTGTCTTCCAAGACCAAGCTTCAAATTTTATGGTAAAGTTTCCATTTTTTTCTTTTCTTTCTCTTCAATTTCGTGTTCTATGGTTTCATTGGAGACCAAAGATCCTTCTTTTTCTAAGCTTGATGTTGATTCTTTGTGTTTGAAATTTCTAGGGTTTTTGAACCTCAAAACCGAAACCACCAAGAAGCAACTAGGAGGCCATTTCCGTGTTCTTTGTAACACCCCAACTTTTGGGATAATTATAGATTTGTCCTGAATGTACTGTTTTATGTTTTTTTTGTATGCTATAAAATTAATTTGACTGTTTCGTGTTCGTATATGAGTGTTTTGTGCAATTTACTCTGAGTTAGGAAAATCTTATTTTAATTATTCGGAGCTGGGGGATCTTACTAAACACAATTCTGAGTGATATGTATATTAAGCTTTTAAATTTTAAGATTTAACTGTGCAATAAAATAATTTTGTATTATTATAATATTAATTTATGTAACATTACCTACTGTATCAAAAATAGTAGAAATCTGCTCCAAAATAACCATGGACCCGGAAAGGTCTGTGGGACTCGTGTTTAGAGAAGCAGTCAATGTTTCTGGCTAGATTAAATTCTAAGCCAATAGGAACAAGTCAACAATGTAGGCTTGAAGATTCTAGACCAATAGAAATTAAGTCCACAAAAATGGTTAGACTTGTTAAGATCAAACTAGAAAGCTTAACTAAGTTAGCTTAAAACCTAACTAAGTTAACATAGGAAGCTTGTTTAGTAACTAAATGAAGTAACCTAGTTAGCTATCTACTTGAGCTTTAGTTACAGAATGTTCTCAAAATATCAAGACAAACTTAGTTAACCTAAGTAACTATATAGTTAAGCTAGTAACTAAACAAACTAATCAATTTCATCTAAGTGTAACTAGAAGACCAAATGAAGCACAAACTTAGTTTGCTTCTCCTTAGGGCCATTCGGCCAAGAGCATTCAAGAACCATCAAGAAGGCTTAGTCATTAGATGACTAGGTTTTCCTACACCAATTAGAGACAAGCTTGGAGCCAAAGCCTTTGTTCTCCACCCTTGATCACATCTATGGTTGTTAAGGAGTCTTGGAAGGTCAACAAAGGAGGTCACCTCCTTTGAAGGAGCCTTACGACCATGCATAGGAAAAGGAGACCATTTTCCTCTTTGTTCTCATTTCTTACTATCACCAAAAATCTCTCTGCATTCTCTTCAAGAACACCAGGTCCATAGCCTTTCTTCCTTGAGTCATTCGGCCAACACCCATACACCACCATCCAACCTTCTAAAATTTTATCTAACTTATTTCTCAAATCTAAATACTATTCTAAGAACATCTCTAGTTGGAGGTTTCTTCAAAAAAATTCATTTTAAGCTTGGAAAATCACTTTGGAGATTTTTCCTACAAGGTGAAGATTCTTGTTTTTCATTTCTAACTTGTTTTCTAAGGTTCTAAGCCATGATTGATCCATGGTTTATGATTTTCTCCTATAGTTATGACTCTTTGAATTTTTGTTTAAGATCTTTTAGGTTTTCTTGGAGGGTCACGAAATTCATAGGAAGGAGAATAAAAGAAGTTATCTTCCTTTAAGGTAAGAGGGAGATTTAATCTCATCAACTTTGTGTGGTGATGAGAAAATGGATTGTATGTGTGTGAAGAATCCATAAGGATTCATTCATGTGGTTGTTTAAATGCTTTCATTATTTGTGCTTGATTATATTTGTATGTATGTTTATAGCTTTAAAATATATTGCATGTGTATATAATTGCATGATTATTAATTAGGATGTGAATAACATGTAAGGTTTGCATGAGTGTTCCAAAGAACACAACATGGAGCTCACGGCTTCACCATGAAAAGAGAACCAAAATGTTCTCAACCATTTTCTAATGGAAAGATTTAATGGAATTAGGTAAATTAATGAATTCCAAAATGATTTAGAAGATGGAAAATGATCCAAAGATCAAATGCAAAGATTTTGTTAAATTCGGCCAACATGCCTTTTTAATGTGTAATCAATCTAAAAATTTATTTTCTAAGTGTAGACTAGATGTTTAACCTAAAAAGAATACATTTGCAATGGATTTTCAAGACTTAAAGAAGTAAACAAATTTTTATTAAAAATATGGTATAGAAGAGAAATAAACAAAACTCTTGAAAAATATTTACCTTTGAGTTTTAAAGTATAATGATAATTTTCAAAGCGTATTTTGTAGTTATAAGACTAAACAAAGGAATTTTATAGGAAAACGTAGAAAATATCACTAAGTAGAATTATTAGACAAGAAATTGTCAAAATTAATTAAAAGTGGTCAAGTAATAAATAACGTTTCAAAAATAAAATTTATAACTTAAGGGAAATATTCTACGTAATTTAAAAGTATTAGAAATAGCTTACACAGTTTTAAAATAGAAATTTTTAAGCTTTACGGTTAAGAAAACTATTTAAAAATTTTACGCGATTGAGAAAACGATTTAAAAACACTACGCGATTTTAAAAAATAGCAAAATATATTTACGCGATTTAAAAACATTTGTAAAAGTAACACGATTGTGAAAACGCGATAAAATTTCTACGTGATTAATTGGAACAATGAGTTTTGTTGTCGGGCCAAAGTGGTGGACCCGGACATGTTGAGATATGGTACTGTCAAGTGGAGACGTACTATATTTAAGAATTTTGAGATTGAGGGCATTTTTGTAAATATAGTAATATTTTGAGACTAAGGGTAATTTGGTAATTATAGTTCTTATTCATGCATTGAGAGTCTTATCGATTGGTTGGAAATTGGCGATTGATTGACGCGATGAATTACACTGTGTTGTCGGTGTGATAAACGTAGTGTGGTTCATTGTGTGGACTTGGAGGCATTAGTGTACAGAGTATTCCACATGTGGACAATTGATTGCTCCTCTGGGTCGTGGTAACTGGTAACACACTAATGATCTCGACACGCACTATACTTAATCGAGATCTTGGGAAGACTGTTTAGTACAATGCCTGTAGTGCACGACGTGTTTGGACTGTGTACTACTACACAATGTTGGATTGTGAGCTATAGACACGACGTTGGACAGTGTAATAGTTTGGTTGGGCAGCCTGAGGTACTGATAGTTCTTTTCGGGTCATTCTCTCTGATGTCTGTGTCTAGCTCCATGGAGTAGGAACGTATCATATTGCATTTGCATTTGTGGCATGCATCATAACATTATTATTTGTGATATTATATGATGTGTTGATTTGTGTTATTATTTATGATATAGTGGTATGCATTATTGTGTTAAATAGTGTTATTATTCATGATACTGTATTATGTATTATTGTAATAAACTGCGATATCTGTTGTATTGTCGTTTTCTTATTTGCCATGCTGGTATTGATGTAGATTGTCTCACCTCTTTATTTGTATGTGTTTCTGTATTATTATTTTATTTCTATAAAGAGTTTGAGGAAGAGGTAGAGGAACAACCTCTAGAGATTTTGTACCCCGAGGATCAACAGACAGGCAATCAATTTGATGAGTGCGAGCCGTCCGATCATCCATACCACCTAGATTGATCTTGTGGTGATGTCGTTGCCGGGATTCCTAGGTTTTGTGAGACTGGAGTTTCACGGAGGCTTGAAGGACAGAGGATCGGTTGTCTACGTGGGGCGTCTGACTGTGTCCCTGCGTGGAGAGTTTAATGGAGAGCCTGTTTTCACTACTACCTTGTATTTACATTTAGAGATGCCTTTAGAGCTGAGATGTCACTGGGGAGGACTTTTCTGTACACCTAGTGAGATCAGTATTGTATCAACAGCACGAACTCCTGTCCGTAGAGCTGTGAGACATCCTGGATTTCTGTCACCCGAAGTTTCCTCTGAGAGTGATCTTTCGGAGGGTTAGGAATCTTTGATGTGCACTTGGGCATGTTTATGTTTTGTATTATACTAACTCTTTACTGCTTGATTTAAATATTTGTAGTTGTAAATTATTTGTACAACTTAAGACAAAATCATATGTATATTATGTGTGTGATAATAGTTTGTTTTCTTTTATGTTCCGTGTTACTTTATTTAATGTTATTAGGTATAAAAGGAAAAATTTTACAACTCATTAATTATGTATCAAATGTTTTATAACTTAGGTAAGATTTTATTTATTTTTATTTTATTGCATCATAAATGTGGCATCCCCACAAGGGTGTTACATTCTTCCTTTAAGTAAGAGGGAGATTACTCACTTCAACCATATTTGGTGGTGAGGAGACCTTTGTGTGGTTGTTGATGGAGAAATCCATATTTGAATGCTTACTTTGTTTGGTGATTTTGCATGTTTATGTGTTCTTGGTTGAGGTTGAAGATTGAATAATGATTTTAAATGCATTGGGGCTGTTGGAATATTTAACAATGTTAGGTTTAATAAGTAGAAAATTTGAGGGTTCCTACACTAATGTCAGGTCACGGTTTTTGCTTGGATTTTTGAGGGATTGGAGTGATTTTGTGTGAGATAGAATTTGAGTGATTAGGTATGAAGTGATAAATGCATAAAATGGAAAAAAATTGGAACTTTGAAGACCTAGGGAGGCCACGGTTTTCAGAGAAAATTTTAGGTTCAAATGATATCTTGGTGCATTTTTGGAAATTAAGGACTTAGAGATATACATAATCCATAATGAGATGGAAGAATTAAATTGAGTGATAGCTCTTAAGGGAGTCACGTTTCCTAAGGGTTATTTAACCTAAACTTCTCATAATTGACCAAGATCTAAGATGTTGGAAATGTTGGATTTCATAACGTGAGAATGTGAAAATTGATGAATCATGTATAAATAAATGTTGATGTTGAGAATTGGTTCTATGTTATTATGAGTTTCTATGTGGGACTAAGTACTAGATAAAATTATGACATGTTGATATTGAGAAATGATCATATGTCATTATGGTATGCCTTATGATAAATGTATCATCGATAAACACATATGATGTACATTGCGTCGTCATGCATATGTGTTGTCCGTTGGACATTATTGTAAAGGCGATGTATGCCTAGGAGATTGAATAACACCTATGTTCGGGTGCGAGTAGAGTAAGCATAGGGTCATAGTGGTTGACCCTGGGGGCGTCGGGGTGCGAGTGTCTCACAATAGACAGTGGTAGCTCCACTAGGGCCGTGGGATAGATCGATGCAAATACACCAATGATTTGGACTAAGACGTTGTCCTATATCGCGATTAACTATTGAGATGCCATGTATATGCTGTATTGCACAAATATTTTATGAGATGAAGCACATTAATTTCAGCCTATCGAGATACTGGGATAATTCCTTGTTTATTCTCTCTGAAATGTTAATGTCTAGCTCCATGGAGTAGGAACTTGGTACCATACGCATTGTGAATTGTCAGTCTCATAATCCATCGAGCATGCGCATTTATAATTGTGAAAATATCTATTTTTATTACGGCAAAAATTATCTGATCTTTAGACTGTTGACTGCTGGGGATATTATTGCTATCTGCCTATTATGGTAATTCTTATTATTATTTACTGTCGTTTTGCTTTTACTGTCAATTTTATTATTACCGTGGATGAATATATATGCTGTAATGGTATGTGGGCGTCCAGCACCATTCTATTTTGTTGTTGCCATTTTGGTAATGAAAGATGGGTGTCTTACCTCTTTCTGTATTTCAATATTTCTGTTTATTTATATACTTCTGAGAAGACGTTCGTGAGAAAGAAAAGGAAACACTTGAGTTTCCGGGTTTCTGGCCATATTACGACTAGTGTTGGTTGAAGATGTCTTTGCGTCCGCGCTGATTTTTGGGGTATGCTAGGATGACCTTTCATGGGGGACTTGATTGTTGGCACATTAACTTGAGCATGGACTGTTGCATCTATCACGGGGAGCTGACTGTGTCTTTGGCGTGGGGCCGCTATGACCCACCTGTTTTTGACTTTACCACTTTTGTTCACTTGGAATTTTGTCTACCTGTTAGAGATCTGTGGGATGACCTTTACTATACCCCACAAGAGGACTCTTTCCTCTCCACTGCTCGGGCTACTACCCGAAATTTGGTCACTCTGATGGCAATTTCATCGGATGAGGAGGACCCGACTATGTTCTCTTCTCGTCAGTCTTAAGGGCTGATACTATAGGTGGCTACTGATGGCTAACCGGTTATCTTTTTGGGAAGCCTGACGTTTTGCTGTTTTTGATGGGTGTATATTTGTATCATCTCGGGTGAATATATCTTTTGCTTTTTGTGTAAATCATGGTGTAATTAAACAGGCTATTATATATATATATATATATATATATATATATATATATTATATATATATATATATATATATATATATAAATGTTGTGCTTGGATGTGTGGTTTATTTTTATGTTGGTACTACTGCGACCATTTTAATTATTATCTCGCTACGAAAGGAACCTCTAAATTTATTCTTTTGACACTACTTGTTAACAATACAATTTTAAACAACAAAAAAAAATGTAATGTCGTTTAGAAAGGAACCTAGACATCTATAAAATGAACCAGGTCTATGGGGTTTAAAATAATTACTATTTTTCGCAATTTTTTTCGCTTTATGTTTCAAATTATTACTATGGTGTGACATCCCTTCTTCGTGAGACACAAGAAAAAGGGGCGTTACAATTACAACCTTGAATAAAGTTCTCTTGATTTGTGTATGCATGTGTTTGAATAATGTACTTTCATAGGTTGAATTAAGCGAAATACTTACCTTGTAAACACTTGAGAGATTGAGAGTGTATCTTGTGAGGATCTATCATTCTTAATTCATACTTTTCAAATTGAAGATACCTTGCTTGTTAGTTTGAGATGTGAAGGATTGTTATCTCTGGAATGTTTTGATCCCTTGAATCTTTTCTTGTTCTTCTTGCTTATAAACTTTTACCTTTATTGAATATCATTGGAAATTGAGTCTTTTAAAGTTTGTAGCTTTTGAATTTGTTTTATTTTTCCTTGTTCTCTGGTTTGGTTTTATGTTTTTGCCCAAGAGTGCAAAAGGCTAAGTGTGAGGGTATTTGATCTATCAATTATTTCTACTCTCTAAGTGCTTTAAGTCTGACTTAATTGGACTCCACTTGTGCTTAATTGTTAACATTTGGCTAGTTTCTAGATTTCAAGCTTAATCAGATCTTTGCAAAACTATGCTTAAATGTGATTATAAGCGATCATTAATTGAGTTGTGCTTTGCAAGAAATCGTTGAATGATGGAGCCCTCAAGGAGAAAAGACCAAAAATGAAGAAACTAGAAGACACGGGGTAGGTCGTGTTCTTCTCTGGAATGTCACACAACCTCACTCTTTGGAAACTAGTTTGATCTTTAGTTTTTTTCTCTTCTTTTATTATAGACAATGTTTTCCTTTAATTCTTTTTCTGATTTTGAATTTGTCATGTGCGACTAATTTTCTTATTTGGTTAAGGGAAGATGAAACCCTAGTTATGATTATTTGAACCTTGCATATCTCTTTATATCAATTCAATTGAGTTTTTATACATATGCTTCTAATCTTAATTCGGTATAAAGGTTTTTATACTCTTTGCTATTTTCAGAAGTGGTAAAACTATGATTGCTATGCGCGGTTGTGGTGACAAGACTAGTAAGGCATATGATCTAAGTAATTTAATCCCGATGTGTGATTAGATCTTAGTGTGATAGGTTTTCTAAATCTTAATACAATTATAAGGTGGGAATAAGAGCGGTTGCTTTATAACTAATTAGTGATTAAGATTTAATTTGAGCGGTTGCTGAATTAAGCAAAACTTAAGGAAAACATGAGATTTATCTCACAATCACATAAAAGCATAATTGGTTATATTGGTATAAAGGGAATGTAAGGTAGCATAATCATATAAATCTAGTGGTGGATTCCATCTCTTAAACATTGTCTTTTAATTAGTAAATCAAATCGTGTTTATTGTTATTATTTTGGAATCAATTTCTGTTTTTAGTTTAACAAACAAAACTCCTTTTTATTGTTTACTATTTTTGAGAGTTTAAGTTAGGAATCAATTTATAGTGTTAATTGAATTAATTTTCTGTTGATCGACTTTTGCTAACTACAACTAGTTGCAAGGTTTTATATATTTTTAGTGGAACTTGACAACTGAATTTTGTTCTAAATTTTAATCTCAATTCACACCACACCAAACACCAAGTGAATATAGATAGGAATCATGTATTGTTGTTGAAGGTAAGCCTTTGTCAGATAACTGTGTGTAGTAAATTAGTCTGTTAACTCTTTGGAACTCAAAACAATAAGAAGTGTGCAAAACTCCTTCTTCTTCCCTTTTCTTTTCTTTTTTTCATTTTTATTTTTTTCATTTTGTGAGGCACAGAGCATTTGTTATTTCCATGTGAATTTGATGCGTTGATTATTTTCTCTTTGGTGTGGTTGTTTAGTTGTGAATTTATATAGATTGTAATTGTTGTTGGTTCTTGTAGTTTGATTCTTCAAATGAGACCCCCCTTTGTTGAATTCACCAGAATACTTGTCCTTCTTGTTTTGGTTTCTGCTTGCTGGTAAGTAGTGGCTGCACTGCAGCGCTAGGTTTTCAAAGTTCCTTAATTTAAATTCGGTGATTATTTTTTCACCACACTGAACTTAGTAAAATAAGAAATGCTACATTAGGATGTCCATAAGCTTTAATATATGCATGGGAAAAAATACTTTTGTGATGGTCTTGTTATAATTTATAAGCATAAGATCCTTATGTTGAATATCTTTCATTTTTATATCTATAAATTTAATCTTTTTGGCAACAGAGTGGAGGAAAGGGGAATGGGATAACTGAGCATCTTTTGTTTTCTTGGTTCATATAAATATATAATTCTGAATTTCTGATTGATTGCATTGCTATCCCCCCCCCCCCCCCCCCCCACCTTGGTCCAAAAAAAAAACACACACCCACCCTTTACCTGTCTTGTATTATCTGATAGCTTTTAGAAATTCGACTAGTAAATGATTTCAGATAAAATGTATCTTACAAACATCAGATTCGTAACACTTGAGTAGGAATTATTACAGCAATGTTAGCTGATCATAATGATGGGGAGTGAGTAGTATATGCTCGTGTATATATCAAATTATATCCAATTATCATCTCTATATATGTTCATTGCACAAGATAACTGTTTTCAAATAAGTGTGTGTGTGTGTGTACAATTTTAGATTGATGTACTTAAAAGTGCACTAATAGTGAAAAAAATAAATTGACTTTGTGATCTTTTCAAAACTTGTAGTTCTTCCACCCATGGCAGTACAAAAAAGGAGAAAACTTTAGCGATTATAAAACCGGATGGATTGCTTGGTAACTACACTGATGATACCAAGAGAACACTTTTAGAATATGGTTTTAGCATTTTTAAGGGAAAGATTGTTCAACTTGATGAGGCCACTGTGAAAAGATTTTATGCAGAGCACTCTTCAAAAAGCTTCTTTTCTAGCCTAATAAAATACATGATAAGGTATCCCATGATTGTCATGAACTCTTGATACATGATGGTGGCATGTAATGTTTCCTGAGCTGTTATGTCAAATGGGAAGAGTGAACATGGAATGAGTCAGAATTAGGAGTGAAAAATCTAAGATATGATTGCTCGGTGAGGGGCTAAAGAGAAAAGTAATAAAAAATGGCCATTACTAGCATTCTATCCCTAAATTGATTTTAGATATAAAAGCTAGTGATTTTAAATCATGGATAAACTGGAACATAGGTGATTCTTACAAAAAAAAAAATGGGACAAAGGAGGAAACATAATAAACTGGAACATTTGGCTGTCATTGTTTCCAAATGAAAGTTCAGTTTACTATATTTCCTGCATGATTAACTGTTCGAAAAGCTATAAGTGAATAGATATTGGTTAAGTGATATAGACCGAACTCACAATACTAAACATTCCTAAAGTGACATATCAATCTTAAGACAACCACAGACTGTAAGTCATGGCGGCATATACTAACCAAATAGCTTCATTTGAAAAACAAGAAAATTTTCAAACCAGGATAATTTATCCATTTGAGTAAGAACGTATTGTCTTCTCCATGTCAGTCTTCAAGTTCCATCTTAGGATTGACATTAAAGAGCTTTCTCCTAACACTTCCAGAGTTGGAAAGGACCTGCTCAAAGTGACATAACATCCATCAAAAGCTTATCATAAAGAGGGAGAAGTGTGGAGGGAGGGGGGTTAGGGTGAAATCTTCTTGTTTTGGATGATCTCTGTTTATTACTAAGGTACTTGTAGGGAAGTTGTCTTAGTTGAGTATTATGTACCAATGAATTCCCCACTACTTTCAAATTTGGTGTTGTGCTTCTATATCACTTTCAGTAATGTGGAATGATATAGATGAGTGCTTGTTTATTTTACCTTCATGCTATATATTTTTTAAATACCTATTTCATGCTGCTGCATGCTGCTGATCTTAAAATCTTTATTGTCTTATGCTGGTTTTTGTTTATGTTTGAAGGTATTATTCCCATAACAACTTATCTTGAAATTTTCTGTTGCTATAAGACAATATATGAGATTCCATCTGTCAAAGAAAACCCTGCAGATTGGAATCCAATAAGCTTTCCTTTATTTTATTTACTTTCTCTGTTACTGCTGATTGTATTGATATATGACATTATGTTTTTCTAAATATTATCTTTACATATAGATCCTGAGGAAAATATGTTGGTACTTGGTTCTATCGCCACATGATCCAATGCAGTCAAGCCTTCTTAATTCCACCTTGGAGGATAAGAATCTGTCTGAGATTCCAAACTTTAAGTATGTTTTCATAATTTTGATCTCACACGTCTTCCTACTCATGTTCAAATATTTTGTTTATGATTTCCGTGTCATCTGGTGTACCTGTTATATGTTGTGCCATAGGCTACTTTTGAAACAACTGGTCACTATGGAGGTCATCCAATGGATGACTTTGTGGGATATACATAAGAAAGAGTTTGAGAATGAGAGGATCTCTGGGAAATCTTTGGGTGAAAAAAGCAGCAGAAGATTTGAGGCAAAGAATAATTGAACATGTAATTAAGTGGCACCATTATATTTCTTTCTTCCCCTCCCATCAATTTGGTTGGTTGGTATTCTGGGATATGCCTTATATTTCCCACTTCTTTATATGAGCGTTAATTTGGAGTACTTTTATTACCTTTCAGAATATTCTTGTTGTATCAAAATACTACGCAAGGATTACTTTGAAGAGACTTGAAGAGCTTTTGTGTCTCAGTGTATAGGTTTGTAATGTTAGTTTTGGTTTTATGCTGTAAGTGTTACTGTGGTAAATTGTTTTGTTAGTCACTGGATACTAGTGTTATAAAGAAAGGCTATGTTCTTGCAAAGTGAAGCTAGTGGGGGAATTGGGGTTGGCAGGGTTTATCTCTGTTGGTATGCTGCTTTAGTTCACTTGCCACCTCAAGCTGGTTATTTTGTTTTTTCTTGTTGAGCTTCATGTGAATATGGATGTTGCAGCTGAATTTACTTCACTTGCATTTTTTGAAGTGCGCGAAATGTTTTTTTCTTTTAGTATGAAGATCCTTGTTAATTCTCCTAATACAATTCAGGAAGCAAAGAAGCATCTCTCAGATATGGTTGTGTACCAATTTTATCTACTATCTATACTAAAATGTCATGTTTTCCTCTAGAATTTTTTCCCTCCAGAAACAATCACATCAATTTTTATATTATTAATTAAAATTATATTATTATCTACTATTATCTACCATCTCCTGCCCAACTCTCTGTCCCTTTTGATCCATTGGAGTATTTTTCATCCAATGGTTGTTTCTCAATTGATTTTGTTGTTCCAGTGGCAACTAGACTTCCACTCAAGTGATGAAGTGGAAACATTATAAACATAGTAGGTTAAAAATTGAAATGGTACCTAAGGAGTCAGTAATCTATTAGCAAAGGGAAACTGGTAGGTAAAAGTGTTATTAGTGTCATGTTTTTATATACTGTGAGATATTTGAGATGTGGGGTTCATAGTGTGTAAGTTTCAATGAGTGTGTAATTAATGGGGTTCATAGTAGACATGAAATGCATGGGATTGGTATAAAGAAGTTGCTGTCTTAGTTTTGAATATTTTATTTAAAGCTTCAATACTGAGATGAAAAACTTGAAGTATTAGAAGGAATGCACAATTTATATCATAGAGCAATTTTGTTTTACTTTTTGGTTGTGCACATTGATTCATTACTTCATGATCCCTTGCTTGTCATGCTGACTGTGGGACCGCCGTGGCTTAATTTGGATGAATCTTGTATCCTTAATTTACTCACCATTTCTTCACGTTCCAGCCCATATCCAAGCCCATTGATTCTTATAATAAATTTGCTCTCTTTGCAGGGTGTAAGTTTTACCAGCAATTTTGTTTTACTTGTATGGCCTACTAGATATTGGTTATGTACTTTTTATCTAGATATTGATAATATTTTCTCTCATTCTCTCTCTTTCTTTATCTCTTTGTAATTTCTTATTGAATGTCTTTTACTATTTCAGCTAAGTGATGTTTCAAGTGAACTTATTGCGCCATTAGATGCAAGAAGATCATCTGCTGGTAGCAACACAAACCACCAACAACATATTTAATGTTGATTTTTTATGTTCATTTATTGTGACACTACTTTACGTTATTAAGAATTTTAAGTTATAAGTTTATGTTACAAGGAATGAATTTATTTAGCTTATTATGGATTCGAACTTGTGATGCTTATGTTACTATAAATATTTTAAATACAATTTAATTCACATTTAAATCAGTAGTTTTATAAAATTAATTGTTTTGATTGTGCATCTTAAACATTATTAGAATTAAAATTTAAATTTTTAGTAAATCTTTTTTTTAAAAAAATTAATCAGATGAATTGCAGTGGTTTTAAACCTCAAGAAAGTAAAAAATGTTGTTTACAACAATCAAATAGTGACAGTTTTAAACCTCTGCAATTGTTTGGTAAATAGAATTAAGCAAATAGATAGTGGATGTTAAAAACCGCCACAAATTGAAAAAAAAAACTACCGCAAATTGTGGAGGTTTAAAATCACCGCAAATTAATCACTGTTGTGAGGGTCGCCGAAAAATAGCCGCAATATATTGCAGTGTACGTAAATGTAGCATTTTTTAAAACCACCGCAATTTAATTAGAGGGAGTCAAAAACTGCCACAAATTGAAAAAAAAAACCGCCGCAAAATAATGCATTTTTGTAGTGACATGTGTAACATTCTCTTTTTACACATGTTAAGCTTTTATAAGGTTATAGAGGTAGCTTAATACTTGTTTAACATGTCTGTTAAATTTTGTGATGTTTGAGTTAATTTAGGCACTTTACCGCAACACAGAACTTGTAAAATGACTATTTTAACTCAGAAAAATAGCATAAATGTATAATTAAAGGAAATAAATATAGAAAGTTCATTTCTAGGTCACAAATGTGTGGAATAGGATATGATTAAATTTTTAGGGCAAACGAAGTCAATTTGGTATTTTTAAGGATACCGAGTGAATATTTAAATACGGGATTGAGGCATAGTAGATATGAAAAATTATGGAAATAGTGAAAAAAAAATTTTGATGGATCTTACGATTTATTCTAAGGTTGTTGGAAGTTAGGAAACTTGATTTAGTTAAATCAAAGTGTTCTTAATAGATACGAAGTTCAACAAAATGACCATTTTGCCCTTAAAACTCAAATTTTAAAAGATGAGATTTCTCTCATCTTTCTCATTCTTTCTCACGGTTCTGTAGAGACAAAGAAAACAAAGAAAGAAAAGGGCAAAGAGGGAAGGAAAAAGGGAGAAAAAGAAAGAGAAGGAAGAAATGGAAGAGGAAGGAGAGCTTGGAGCCTCCATGGCCATCTTCAAGCTTGAGGTAGGGGTTTTCTCACATCTCTTCTTCTTCATTTTTGTACCTTCAAAATTGAAATCTTGATAGTTAGTCTAATATTATGGTTGTTTATTGTTCCAATCAATTTTTGGTGGTTTTTTTAAGTGGATAATCATGGTTGAGGTTGAGGTTTGATAAATGATTTGTGAAACCCTTATTTGCTTCTTGATTTGGAAATTGATCTTTGAATGTTTATTAATGGAAACTTGTTAGTATGATGAGATGTTGAGTTGAGAATGAATTGTACATGATTTAAGTGTGGATTGGAGTGAAAAATGGCTTGAGGGAGGTGTTCTTCCTATTACTGGAAAAACCAAAAAATTGAACAGGAGTCGCAACACTCCAATGGTGGAAGCCGTGACACTCCCCTTACAGGAATCCGAAAAACGTTTCTTGAGAGTCTGGAGCCGCGACACTGAAGAATGGGAGCTGCGACCTTCTGTCAAAAATAAGCCAAAATGTTTGTTGTGGTGTTAATTGCATATCTTGAGTTATAGATATCGAAAGGACCTGATTCCAATGGCATTTGAAAACTAACATGTAAGGCTATTTGCATATAAAATTTTAGAATATTTGAAGTTAGAATGTGTAACATTCTAATATTGAAATCCTGGTATAATTAACATATACATCGATAAATAGTATTAGTTATGCTACTTCTAACTTAACCATTAATCTATCCCATAACATTTATATAATTAAATCATTATGGAGAGCCTCAAGGAAACATCATTCACTTATTATATACATAAAACTATGTCTCAACTAAAAAAGAGTATAATATATATACATCTGTTTACAAATCTAAAATAAATATATATATGTTGTACAAACTAAAACTAACGGATAAAAAAAAACTAAACTACTCTTCGGTCTTCTTCTTTCTTCTGGTTACTGGACGAGCTTCCACCTAGATTTACATGGCAACATCCGGGGTGAGAATTTAAAATTCTTAATAGTAATATACCAATACCAGCAGTTGTAATACTCATATTAAATATATACAACCCATAACTTTAATTAAGACTACAACTAACAATTAAACTAATACTCAACAAATTTTGCAGTTAAAGCTGTAAGCAATACATTACATTTTTCACTTTTTGTAATGTCCTCAGGTAAACATAATCTGAACTATTTCATACAAATGATAAGACAACTGCCCATACATCTATCTAAGAATGCAATGGATAAGACAACTACTCATACAACTGCCTGAAAATGCATATGTTATGCTATGATGTATGACTATGATGCAATGCGAGTTGTCATAGTATAATGTCATGGATGTCATGAATGTCATGAATATACCATTACTCCTTGTAGTGGGGAGGGAATCTATTACCTCCTTAACCCACATTCTGAATGTCATTAATATCATAAACATACTATTTCTCTTTGTAGTGAGGAAGGAATATGTTACCTCATTAACCCACTTTCTAAATGTCACTAATAACTTAAACATACTTGAATCTCTCATTCTTATCACTTCTTAAATCATATCGAGGTAACTCTTGGTTACTTACTTACTAATTTTCATCATATAAGGATCTAACACCCTTTTTATCATAACATCCTAGCTCAACATTAGCCAAAAAGAGAGCAACACTAAGTTGCTTAAGGTGCTAGATACTTACCTAAGGCAAACCATAAATATTGGATGCTTTAAGGTTTACATAATGCCTTTACATACTAAAAATATGTATAAGAATTTCTATTCAATCATAGGTATTCATTACCTAACTTAAACAAGCCTTACATAAAGCTCCAGAATGAAGAACTATGTTTCCATAACTTCCTAGCCCTTATCCCTCTTGAAAAGTTGGCTATGACAAGCTAAAATCTAACTTTTAACTTGCCCATAACTGGTTATGGAGTCTTGATAATCAGTTATGGACTATTTGGCATTGAAGGTGAGCCTATGTTTTAAGCCAATAACATGTTATTACTATTCCATAACCTATTATTCATTTCTGATAACCAGTTATTATTATTCAATAACCTATTATTCTAAAACACTTACTCCCTTCCTAAAACCAATAACCTGTTATTACTATTCCATAACTGGTTATCTGGTACGAAAATGTACCAGAAAACAAGGCTTATTGCATACCTTCATCCATTTTTTCCATCAACTCATGGATTCTAAATGATTTTCAATCCTAAACATGATCTCTAACATGATAGAATCATCAAACACTAACTTAATCCATTTAACTTAGATTTATGACTAAAGATCAATCATCCAAACACCTATTTTCTAACTTCAAAGAACATGAGTTCTTGGATAAAGACTCAATCTCACAAACCCATTTCTCAAATTCATCCTCAATGGTTCATGTGGACAACTCTAAGTTCACAACTCATAAACATACCTAGATTAAGTCATAAACAACCATTTCAACCATTGAAAACTAGATTCAACACATAAAAACTATTGAATCATTCTCTAACCCATTTCTACTAACCTAGCCATGAACTAAGCATGAAGAAGTAGATAGGAAAGGAGATAAGCTAAAACATACACCCCTAGCTCTTTATGACGTTGACGCTTAAACCTTGGCCTTTCCTCTTTCTCTTCTCTTCCTCTCCTCTTCTTCTTTCTCTTTTCTCTTTTCTTCTTTTCCACTTCTTTCGTTTTCTGCTACCGTATGAGATAAAGAGAAAAATTCATTTATTTGACTTCTTTCTTAACTTAATGGATAAGCATTAAAAACTTATACCTCTTAGGAACACTTTGATCTTATTAATACAATTTTTTTCACCTCTATAGGTATTATAATAAATCCTAAGATTTATTTAATTACCAAATTCATCATTATCTTTAATTTCCATATTTGCGTTGAGTTCATTCGGTATCAAAATACTTACTCGGTGTGCTTAAAAATACCAAAATGAGCTCAATTTACCTTCAAACTTACTACAACTTCCTTAACTTATAACTTAAAAACAGCTTGTCCCTAATTATTTCTCCTATCTAGGTAATTTATGTTATTTCCTGTAACATCCCGAAAAGTGTTTATTTAATTACAAATGATCATTTTATAATATTCTAGATTTTTGAAAATTTTTCTGGATTTTTCCGGAAACGTTGAATATTTTAATATATTTCTTATTTTACGTGCAAGCTGTGCAGACTCGAGAAGATGCAATGTCTTCCCTGTGGCTGATAAACTCTAAATTGTGAACTTGTCTACGGGGGATCTTACTAAACCCGAAGTCAGGCACAATTTACGAAGTTTACGTTTTTCGAAAATTTTACCCGATAAGTGAAATCGCGGTATTGTAAAATCATCCGATGAATAATGAAATATTATTTTCATCATCAGTAACTCTTCTACACTAGAGGAAAAATAATACTGACAGTGTAAATATTTATCTGTGTTAGTGTGCCCAATTAGGATACAACCTTATTTTCACTTTATCGTGGAACGTGCGAAGCTTCTCATGTAAGCTTGGAGGAAGCTTCTTGGAAATTTCCTCTTCTATTTTCCCCATGCAAATGCAGCCCATTCCCTCTTCTCTCTCCTTCATGCACGGCTGGACCATCATTTTGGGGGAGGGGGGGAAGGATTACTCTTCATTTGATTAATTACATTACATCAATTTTCATTTTTCCTAAAGCACTTCTCTTTCTTCTTCTTCTTCTTCTTCTTCTTATTCATATTATTTTCTCCTCCTTCTCTCTAGAAACCCCACGGCACCAGCAGCCCCTCTCCCACTCATCCATCACAAAAATCCAAACCAACCACATTTTCTTAATCCTCTCCCTCTCCTAAACATCTTTCTTGCTTGGAGCATCTTGAAATTCCACCATCTTCATCACTTTCTTCAAGCTTCAAAGTTAGGGTTTTTGTTTAAGCTTCAAGACTCTTCTTCTCTTCTCTTCATTTTTAGTTTCAAGGGTGTTCTTGTGATTACCTACACTCCTTTTTTCAAGCTATTGTGCTATTCTAATGAAGTTGAAATTTCTAGGGCTTTGGGTGGCACAAATCCGAAATTTGCAAGGAGATTCTTGGAGGTTTCTCTTGATTTCTTCACTTGGGTAAGAGGAAGATGATCCTCCTCAACCAATCTTGGTTAAGGGAATGTCTTGTGTGTTGTTGTAGATGAGGGAATCCATGTTGGATTACTGTCTTTGTCATATTGTGTTATTTCCATGATTTTGTAGTTGTTTGATTTGTATGATTATATGAATTTGTATTGTGTGTTCTGATGACATAAACCATGTTTTGGATTGTTGGTAAATGACTGTAAAACTTTGAGATTGAATGGGCCACGGTTCTGTAAAAATGAATTCTGCAGAACTCTTGTAAATGCACTAGCGCTCATGCACTGTGCATAGAGCATCTAGGCGCTCTATGCCCAGAAAATTTTCCCTGTAACACGGCTTGGTTAGCGCTCCGGCGCTCAACCAACGCTCAGGCGCTACAGAGATGGCGCCTAGGCACCCATAGCAGAATCAGCTGGATAATTGTGAAATGATACTAAGACTTCCATATGATGATATTACAAAAAATAAATAAATAATAAAATAAAGTAAGGAACTGGATGTGTTAAGGGAATTCCTCTAGAAAGGGAGATTTTATGAGAATTGACTGCGTTAGGAAATTCAATCGATTATGGAAACTTGCCTAGTGATGGATTCTTGTATGAATGACAAATCTTGAATAAGAATGCATAATGGACCTTAAAAATGTATTACCTTATTTGATTTCAATATTATGATGTTGTGGGTCCATATGAATGACCAATGTTGTGTTGATGCTTATTTGAGCCAATTGTGGCATATTATGGGATAGTATGTGATGTTGACCATACATGTTCATGCACAGAGTCTTATGCATTGTGAATGTCATGTGGACTGTTGTAAGGCCAAGTTGCCTAGGAGATTGAACACACCTTGGTGCGGGTATGAATAGACTAGTGTAGGTCGTGTTATGACCTTGGGGGCGTCGGGGTGCGGGTCCTTCACAATGGGCAGTTGGTAGCTCTTCTGTCCGTGGGGCAAACCGATGCAAACGCACCGACGATTCGGACCGAGACACTATCCTATGTCGTGATCGAGCGTAGACTGTCTGTATAATGCCTGTACGTGCACGTGGAAAACTGTTGAGTTTTAGCACCTTCGCCTCAGCAGTCGAGTTACAGACGTGTCTCCTGATCTTTCTCTCCGACTGTTTGAGTCTAGCTCCATGGAGTAGGAAATTTGAATACCGTATGCATGTGCATCATGAGATGTTTTACTGTTAATGATTACTACACTAAATGAATTTGAATTATTTGTATTATTATTATGATAAATGCCTACCTGGAACTGCTTACCTGCTTACAGATGTACTTTCTGCTTATTATTATTGTTATTATTTTTGGGACCATTATATGGGCGTTATGCGCCGTATTATTCCTGGCTGCCATAATTGGTAATGATGGTAAGATGTCTTACCTCTTTTCTGTATTTCTATTATCTGCTACCTGTGCGTGTACTGTATCTACCAAAGATGACAACACAGAAACTGAAGCTCTTGATTTTCCCGGCTTCTGGCCTGAGCAAGACTAGTATCTATTGTGGAGCATGGAGGCACGCATGCGCGGATTTCTGGGTGACATGCGTCTGACTTTCCTCAGAGGGCCAGAGTGCTGGCATATCAACTTGAGTTCCGACCGCTGTGTCTATCTGGGAGATGTATGACGAGCGCCGAACTCAGTCAAAATTATAACCGAAGTTATTACCTAAGCTTGTAGCACAGTGACAACACCGGATCGTCTCCTCAAGGATCGTAGATGTAATTTAATCAAATCAAGTGAAAGTTAGCAAAGGGGGGTTTGACAGTTTAATATCGTACTTAACAAAATTAACGGAAGAAATGACAATTAAAGAGTAGTCAATTTAGAAACCTATCCAAGATTGGGTGGATTCAATCATAGACCCTTCATAAAACACTTGAAGCGCAATTGAATTGTTAATTTGGATCTAACCGAGATCTCTGCATCAAATCCAGAATTCATACTAGACGATCGCCTAGAATTCAATTAACAAGTGATAAACACAAATCCGCAATCGCACCATTCATGAAAATCTATGTTAATTTCAAGTACCGAATTCAATTAACTTAGGCACAAATCAGTAACCTAACCTCTTCAATTCTGTGATTGATCTAAATTAATCAGTTCTAAGTTTCATCACAAATCTCAATCTTCATTTATGTGATTAGTTTAGATCAATCAGTTCTAAGTTTCATCACAAATCTCAATCTTAAACCAAGATCAATCAGATCAACATAAATAGAATCACCATTCATGCATTCAAGATCAAGAAGAAGAAAAAGAAGAAGAAAGAGGAATTCAATTACAAATCAAATACAATACATAACCAAGGTCTCAAGAATCCAAACCACAATCTCTTCAAGAGTTCTAAATTGACCCAAAGTAGCTTAGCCCTCCATTACCATGAAGGGAGCATCAAAATATACAAAACTATGAGAAACTATGAAGAAGCAAGAAGAAACTTAGAGAGAAATGAAGGAGAATTACATCTTGTTCATGATAAATGGTGCCTTTTATAGAAGTCTAAGGTAACAAAATGACAAAGGGAAGTGGGTGGATGAGTGGGTGAGTGAGTGGAGTGTTTGAGTGGATGGATTAGTGGGTTGGTTTAGTGGATTGGTTTAGTGGATGAGTGAGTGGAATGGTTGAGTGGTTGAATTAGTGAAAAATGCCAAAGGACTTTTGGTGAGTGGGAAATTATGGACATGAATGGGTGAGTGGATGGATGAGTGGATGGATTAGTGGATGAGTGGGTGGAGTGGTTAAGTGGTTGGGATTAGTGGATGAGTGGGTGAGTTAGTGGATGAGTGGATGAGTGGATTAGTGGATGGATGAGTGGATGGTTGAGGACGAAAATTTCGTGTCTGACTTGGAAGCCAAAAACGACCCACTATACTTCAGAACCACGAAAAGTGTTATTCATGAAAGTTGTAGATCCTTGTCTTGGCTATAAAATGGATAGCTATTTCGTCCAATTTGGCTTCCTTAAGCCCAAGATATGTCCCAAATACCGTAGGTTGCTCAAACCCAACTTCAGCACCTCTATTCCGACTTGCAAGCTCAAAATGACCTACTAGACTTCTTTTTCTCAAAATGTGTTCTTCATGAAAGTTGTTTATTTGGATCTTGACTATCCAATGTCCAAATTTCAGCACATCTCCATTATTACATCTTGAGATATGATTTTTTTGAGTGCACACTGTTCGGATTCTACTGATAGAACCCGTATTCTGACTTCCATGTCAACTTAGGTCCCTTAGACATCTGAATCAGACTTCGAGCTCTTCATCAAAGTTGTAGAGCCTTCTCTTAGCTTTCCTACAAGGTAAAATTCATGTTCATCAGATATTAGGAACTCAAGTTATGACCAAAATACAGAAACAGTGTCAAATCTCAATAATGCTGGAAATATTCAATTAGGACCAATTTGAGCTCAAACTCACAAAATCATACCAAACTCAATCAATTAAGAATATGGAGAGTGTAAATGACTAAACATAAGGGTTTCTTAATGAATAAAATATGTGATTATCAATGTATCGATTTCCCTAGCCTGGAGACATCACGAGGCGCCGATCCTTACCTTCCACCTCAGCCTACGTTTAGAATTTTATCTGCTCATTCGGGAGATGTGGGGTGCCCGTTACTACACCCCACAGGAGGATTCCTTTGATTCCACTGCTCGGGCTCCTGCCCGTGGCTCTGTGGTTCCGATGGTGGTTTCCTCAGACGAGGAGGACCCCGTTGAGTATCCTGACACGGTCCCTCCTCCTCTGAGGGATTGATTTTTACTGGTGGCTATTGATGGCTGCCAGTGTTTTATTTTGGGGGCCTGATGTATTATATTTTGATGGACTGTATATTCTGATATCTCTGGGGTATATTTGTATGATCCTTTGGGGTAGGTATAGTTTTGTTTTTTGTTTTTGGAAATTTCCAGGCTTGTAACTAAGGACAATTGATGTCGATATATATATATATATATATATATATATATATATATATATATATATATATATATATATATGCATGTTATTCAAGTGTGAGTTTTTTTTTCGGTCTTACTCTTTATTGTTGTTTAATTTTCGTCACTTGGTTTATTATTAACAAATATATATATATATACCGTCATTTTACTCACGTACCGATAAGTTGGACAAACTAATCTTAACTAAAATGAACTGGGTCTTTAATTTGATTTTATGAATTTTAATTTCCGCATCTTCTTTTATGTTGAATAATGTGACGTTCCCTCTCGAAAAGGGGCGTTACATTAAGTTGGTATCAGAGCCCCAGTTTATGTTTCTTTAGGTTTTGTGTGTGAGTCTGTCTTGTTTGTACTGTGTGGATCTCTGTGATTGGAGTTTTGAATGAACCCCTCTGACTTTCCTTGTGTTTTTCAGTAACCTGACTTAAGAAAAAGTGAGATGGCAAGAGGTGAAGAAATAGCAGCCGCTATAGAAGCGATGCAAAGGATGGCGGAAGTCATCGCCCAACAGAACGAACGTGTTGCTCAGCAACAAGAGAGAGCTACTCAACAGCTCGAGGCGACTGCCGATGCACAGAACTTAGCAGAATTTCGTCGCCACAACCCTCCACAGTTCAAGGGAGAATTTGATCTAGACAAGGCTAGTTTGTGGATCAAGGAACTAGAGAAGGTTTTCCATGGCATGAACTGTGCCGAAGATAAGAAGGTGAATTACGCTACCTTTATGCTTGTCGGCAACGCCGAAGACTGGTGGAACGGAGCTCAGAGAGCACTGGAAGCCGAAGGAATTAACATCACATGGGACGTGTTCAAGAACAAGTTCTTGGACAAATATTTTCCTGCAAATGCGAGACACGCGAAAGAGATGGAGTTCCTCAACCTGAGACAGGGGAACATGATCGTTAGTGAATATGCGGCCAAATTTGAGAACCTGGAGAAGTTCTCAGCGCACTATCAACACCAAATCGATGAAGCCTGGAAATGTTGAAAGTTCACTGAGGGACTGAGGTATGAAGTGAAGAAGGCCGTGATCACCCTGAAAATGAAGATATTTTCGGAACTGTTGGACACATGCTGTGAAGTTGAGGCCTTGGAACAGGATAGAAACTCAAGGAGCAAGAACTTTGGGCCTGCGAGGTTCCAAAGAGGTGGAGGCAATAGTTCAATCCGCTTCCAAAAGAAACCCTATTCCCGACCAGCGGGAAATCAACAACAAACTGGTGGAAGTTCTGGTGGAGGTTCTACTGGGAATCGGACTGGTCAGAATGTGGCATATCCCTCTAAATACCTAAAGTGTGGGAAAGATCATCACACGAGAGACTGCACGATCAAAGGGATTATCTGCTTCAGATGTGGCAAACCGGGTCACATGTCCAGAGATTGCAACTAGACAAAGGCTGAACCCTCAGTCAATGTGACTCGAGCCAAGAAACTGCAAGCTAGAGGTCGAGTCTACACCATGAGTGGAGCTGAGGCCTCCGAATCCGAAGACTTGATTCAAGGAGAAGGCGCCATAGAAGGTAATCTTTTAAAAGTATTGTATGACTCTGGGGTAACCCATTCTTTCATATCATATGACTGTGTACTACGACTTGGCTTATCTGTGTCTGAACTACCCTTTGAATTGACTGTTTCAACCCCTACTAACAAACTAGTAGTTACTACCAAAGTCTGTTTGAGGTGTCCCCTAGTTGTTGAAGGTCGAGCCTTTTCTGTCAATTTAATCTGTCTACCTTTGTCACAATTAGACATAATCCTAGGGATGGACTGGTTGTCTTTCAACCATGTTCTGTTAGACTGCTCTAGAAAAATCATAATCTTTCCTGTGGATGAAGATTCTAGATACTTGACGGCCAACCAAGTATAAGCTTTCTTGAAAGAATGAGCTCAAGGGTACATGCTACTATCTTCTTTGAAAGTCGAGAGCAAGGCTGATCTGAGCACTATTCTTGTGGTGAAGGAATTTCCTGAAATCTTCCCCAAAGATGTACCTGGTTTACCACCGACGCGTGAGATAGAGTTTGCTATTGATCTTGTACCGGGAGTTGGTCCCGTGTCTATAGCACCTTACCGGATGTCACCAACGGAATTGGCAGAACTTAAGAAACAGCTAGAAGAGCTTTTGGAGAAACAGTTCGTCAGACCGAGTGTATCACCGTGGGGAGCGCCAGTGTTGTTATTTCGAAAGAAGGACAGTACCTCGAGATTGTGTGTGGACTATAGGCAGTTGAACAAGCTGACGATTAAGAACAAATATCCACTCCCAAGAATTGATGATTTGATGGACCAACTGAAAGGAGCAGCGGTATTTTCGAAGATCGATATGAGATCTGGGTACCATCAGATAAGAGTGAAAATAGAGGATATACCCAAGACTGCTTTTCGTACCCGATACGGTCATTACGAATACCTCGTGATGCCGTTTGGTGTGACGAATGCACCTGCTATCTTCATGGACTACATGAACAGAATCTTTCATCCATACTTGGACAAGTTTGTTGTCGTCTTCATTGACGATATCTTGATATATTCCCCAAACCAAGAGGATCATGCTGAACACCTCAACATAGTTCTCCAGATTCTGAAGGAGAAGGAACTGTAAGCCAAGCTGTCGAAGTGTGAGTTTTGGCTAGATGAGGTTAAGTTTCTAGGCCACGTGATCTCAAAGGAAGGGATTGATGTGGATCCGTCGAAAGTAGAGGCAGTGCTACAGTGGGAAAGACCGAAGTCAGTGACGGAGATTCGTAGCTTCGTGGGTTTAGCCGGATATTACAGAAAGTTCATAGAAGGATTTTCTAAAATTGCTGGACCGCTCACTCAACTAACAAAGAAGAACCAAGCCTTTGAATGGACTGATAGCTGCGAGCAGAGTTTCCAAGAGTTGAAGAAACGGCTGACTACCTCACCAGTATTGGTGCTACCTGATCCGAATGAGCCATTCGAGGTGTACTGTGACGCTTCATACCAAGGATTGGGGTCTGTTCTTATGCAACATAGAAGAGTGGTGGCTTATGCTTCGCGACAGTTGCGAGTGCATGAAAAGAACTATCTGACACATGATTTGGAACTAGCAGTTGTGGTTTTTGCCTTGAAGATATGGAGACATTTTCTCTATGGAGCAACGTTTAACATTTTCAGTGATCACAAGAGCTTGAAGTACTTGTATGATCAGAAGGAGCTGAACATGAGGCAACGAAGATGGTTAGAATTTTTGAAGGACTATGACTTTCAACTGTTGTACCACCCTGACAAGGCGAATGTCGTGGCTGACGCCTTGAGTAGGAAGACCGTCAGTGTTTTTGCCCTGATGATCAAGGAAAGAGACCTCATAGAACAGTTTAGAGATGTTTGGTCATTTGTTAAGTTGGAACCTGGAAGGATTTGTATGAACATGGTCACCATTTCAAACGAACTAATGGATGACATATAGGAAAAGCAGAAAGTCGATGAATTCTTGCAAGAAGTGAGAGAACTGATGAGGCAAGGTAAAGAAATGAAATTTGAGGAAGGAACAGACGGAATTCTGAGATTCTGGGGTAGAGTTTGTATTCCCCGTGACCAAGAGCTTAAAAGATATATTGTGGATCATGCTCACACCAGCAAGCTGAATATGCACCCGGGCATAACGAAGATGTACCAAGACTTGAAGAAGTTGTTCTGGTGGCATGGGATGAAGAGCGACGTCACTAGATGCGTATCGACTTATCTAGTTTGTCAAAAAGCTAAGGTGGAATATCAAAGACCTGCAGGATTGCTGCAACCATTGTCTACTCCTGAATGGAAATGGGATAGCATTGCAATGGATTTTATTGTGGGTTTTCCAAGGACAAAGAAAGGACACGACTTGATTTGGGTAATAGTGGATCGACTCACAAAGTCAACTCATTTCCTCCCGATCAACATAAGGTACAGTCTGGAGAAGCTGACCCAGCTGTATATTGGAGAGATCGTTAGGCTGCATGGTGTGCCTACGAGTATTGTTTCGGATAAGGATCCGAGATTCACTTCAAAATTTGGCAGAGTCTACAGGCATCATTGGGAATGAAGTTACGTCTGAGTTCAGCGTACCACCCACAAACCGATGATCAATCGGAAAGAACGATCCAATCTTTAGAAGATTTGCTTAGAGCTTGTACTATGGAGCAGACTAGAAGTTGGGATGAAGTTCTACCACTGATAGAGTTCACCTACAACAACAGTTATCATTCGAGTATAGGGATGGCACCCTATGAAGCTCTGTATGGACGATGGTGTCGGACACCATTGTGTTGGTATCAAGACGGTGAGCGTCTCACGATTGGACCAGATATCATTCAGCAGACAACTGAGAAGGTCAAAATGATTCAAGAGAAGATGAGAACTACTTAGAGCCGGAAGAAGAGTTATGCGGATAAGAGGAGAAAGCCTCTTGAGTTTGAAGAAGGTGAGCATGTGTTCTTGAAAGTCACACCCACAACTGGGGTCGGCCGGGCTTTGAAATCTAGAAAACTCACTCCAAAATTCCTTGGACCTTACCAAATTCTTCACCGGATAGGTCCAGTAGCCTACTAGATAGCCTTACCCCCTTTTCTATCCAACATACACAATGTCTTCCATGTGTCACAACTGCATAAATATTTACCTGACCCAAGTCATGTCATAGCACCGGACACAGTACAGTTAAAAGAGAACTTGACCTATGAGGCACTTTCTGCGAGAATCGAGGATCGACGAATAAAGCAACTTCGAGGCAAGGAGATTCCATTGGTAAAGGTGATCTGGAATGAGACGACTGGTGACGCAACTTGGGAACTGGAGGACAAGATGAAGGAGCAACATCCATATCTTTTCTAAGGTACGTAAATTTCGAGGACGAAATTCCTTTTTAGTTGGGGAGTGTTGTAACATTCCGAAAAGTGTTTATTTAATTACAAATGATCATTTTATAATATTCTAGATTTTTGAAAATTTTTCTGGATTTTTCCGAAAATGTCAAATATTTTAATATATTTCTTATTTTATGTGCAAGCTGTGCAGACCCGGGAAGATGCAATGTCTTCCATGTGGCTGATAAACTCTAAATTGTGAACTTGTCTACGGGGGATCTTACTAAACCCGAAGTCAGGCACAATTTACGAAGTTTACGTTTTTCGAGAATTTTACCCGATAAGTGAAATCGCGGTATTGTAAAATCATCCGATGAATAATGAAATATTATTTTCATCATCAGTAACTCTTCTATACTAGAGGAAAAATAATACTGACAGTGTAAATATTTATCTGTGTTAGTGTGCCCAATTAGGATACAACCTTATTTTCACTTTATCGTGGAACGTGCGAAGCTTCTCATGTAAGCTTGGAGGAAGCTTCTTGGAAATTTCCTCTTCTATTTTCCCCATGCAAATGCAGCCCATTCCCTCTTCTCTCTCCTTCATGCACGGCTGGACCATCATTTTGGGGGGGGGGGGAAGGATTACTCTTCATTTGATTAATTACATTACATCAATTTTTATTTTTCCTAAAGCACTTCTCTTCTTCTTCTTCTTCTTCTTCTTGTTCATATTATTTTCTCCTCCTTCTCTCTAGAAACCCCACGGCACCAGCAGCCCCTCTCCCACTCATCCATCACAAAAATCTAAACCAACCACATTTTCTTAATCCTCTCCCTCTCCTAAACATCTTTCTTGCTTGGAGCATCTTAAAATTCCACCATCTTCATCACTTTCTTCAAGCTTCAAAGTTAGGGTTTTTGTTTAAGCTTCAAGACTCTTCTTCTCTTCTCTTCATTTTTAGTTTCAAGGGTGTTCTTGTGATTACCTACACTCCTTTTTTCAAGCTATTGTGCTATTCTAATGAAGTTGAAATTTCTAGGGCTTTGGGTGGCACAAATCCGAAATTTGCAAGGAGATTCTTGGAGGTTTCTCTTGATTTCTTCACTTGGGTAAGAGGAAGATGATCCTCCTCAACCAATCTTGGTTAAGGGAATGTCTTGTGTGTTGTTGTAGATGAGGGAATCCATGTTGGATTACTTTCTTTGTCATATTGTGTTATTTCCATGATTTTGTAGTTGTTTGATTTGTATGATTATATGAATTTGTATTGTGTGTTCTGATGACATAAACCATGTTTTGGATTGTTGGTAAATGACTGTAAAACTTTGAGATTGAATGGGCCACGGTTCTGTAAAAATGAATTTTGCAGAACTCTTGTAAATGCACTAGCGCTCAGGCGCTGTGCATAGAGCATCTAGGCGCTCTATGCCCAGAAAATTTTCCCTGTAACACGACTTGGTTAGCGCTCTGGCACTTCGTGTTTAGCGCTCAGGCGCTCAACTAGCGCTCAGGCGCTACAGAGATGGCGCCTAGGCGCCCATAACAGAATCAGCTGGATAATTGTGAAATGATACTAAGACTTCCATATGATGATATTACAAAAAAAATAAATAATAAAATAAAGTAAGGAACTGGATGTGTTAAGGGAATTCCTCTAGAAAGGGAGATTTTATGAGAATAGACTACGTTAGGAAATTCAATCGATTATGGAAACTTACCTAGTGATGGATTCTTGTATGAATGGAAAATCTTGAATAAGAATGCATAATGGACCTTAAAAATGTATTACCTTATTTGATTTCAATATTATGATGTTGTGGGTCCACATGAATGACCAATGTTGTGTTGATGCTTATTTGAGCCAATTGTGGCATATTATGGGATAGTATGTGATGTTGACCATACATGTTCATGCACAGAGTCTTATGCATTGTGAATGTCCTGTGGACTGTTGTAAGGCCAAGTTGCCTAGGAGATTGAACACACCTTGGTGCGGGTGCGAATAGACTAGTGTAGGTCGTGTTATGAGCTTGTGGGCGTCGGGGTGCGGGTCCTTCACAATGGGCAGTTAGTAGCTCTTCTATCCGTGGGGCAAACCGATACAAACGCACCGACGATCCGGACCGAGACACTGTCCTATGTCGTGATCGAGCGTAGACTGTCTGTACAATGCCTGTACGTGCACGTGGAAAACTGTTGAGTGTTAGCACCTTGGCCTCGGCAGTTGAGTTACAAACGTGTCTCCTGATCTTTCTCTCCGACTGTTTGAGTCTAGCTCCATGGAGTAGGAAATTTGAATACCATATGCATGTGCATCATGAGATGTTTTACTATTAATGATTACTACCCTATATGAATTTGAACTATTTATATTATTATTATGATAAATGCCTGCCTGGAACTGCTTACCTGCTTACAGATGTACTTTCTGCTTATTATTGTTGTTATTATTTTTGGGATTGTTGTATGGGTGTTATGTGCCGTATTATTCCTGGTTGCCATAATTGGTAATGATGGTAAGATGTCTTACCTCTTTTCTGTATTTCTATTTTCTGCTACCTATGCGTGTACTGTATCTACCAAAGACGACGGCACGGAAACTGAAGCTCACGATTTTCTCGGCTTCTGGCCTGAGCAAGACTAGTATCTATTGTGGAGCATGGAGGCACGCATGCGCGAATTTCTGGGCGACGTGCGTCTGACCTTCCTCGGAGGGCCAGAGTGCTGGCATATCAACTTGAGTTCCGACCGCTGTGTCTATCTGGGAGATGTATCGATTTCCCTGGCCTGGAGACGTCACGAGGCGCCGATCCTTACCTGCCACCTCAGCCTACGTTTAGAATTTTATCTGCCCATTCGGGAGATGTGGGGTGCCCGTTACTACACCCCACAGGAGGATTCCTTTGATTCCACTGCTCGGGCTCCTGCCCGTGGCTCTGTGGTTCCGATGGTGGTTTCCTCAGACGAGGAGGACCCCACTGAGGATCCTGACATGGTCCTTCCTCCTCTGAAAGACTGATTTTTACTGGTGGCTACTGATGGCTGCCAGTGTTTTATTTTGGGGGCCTGATGTATTATATTTTGATGGGTTGCATATTCTAATATCTCTGGGGTATATTTGTATGATCATTTGGGGCAGGTATAGTTTTGTTTTTTTTTTTTGGAAATTTCCAGGCTTGTAACTAAGGACAATTGATGTCAATATATATATATATATGCAAGTTATTCAAGTGTGAGTTTTATATTTCCGGTCTTACTCTTTATTATTGTTTAATTTTCGTCACTTGGTTTATTATTAACAAATATATATATATATATATATATATATATATATATATATATATATATATATATATATATATATATATATATATATATATATATATATATATATATACCGTCTTTTTACTCGCGTACCAATAAGTTGGATAAACTAATCTTAATTAAAATGAACTGGGTCTTTAATTTGATTTCATGAATTTTAATTTTCGCATTTTCTTTTATGTTGAATAATATGACGTTCCCTCTCGAAAAGGGGCGTTACATTTCCTAAGTTATTTTAGGCTAATTTCCACATTCTGTGTTGCGGCAAAGTGCCTAAATTAGCTCAGTTTGCTATGAAACTTCACAGACATATTAAACAAGTATCAGGCTATCTCTGGAACCTCATACTAGCTTAGCATGTTCTAGGGGATGTTACAGAATGCACATTTGGTGCAATCTTGAAAATCATCTTTTTTTTAGGCAAATATTGACATGGTTTAGGATAGTTTGAGATTAAATGGTTTGTGAGTTATGTGTTACCCTCTTTTTGGCTAATGTTGAGCTAGGATGATGTGATAAAAGGATGTTAGATCCTTATATGATAGATTTTGCTATGAAATGTATTATGTGTTGTTATTAAATAATGTAATAGAACATATTATGGTTTGATTAATGATATGATGAGGGTGTAACATGAACTTGGATTTTATTGATTAGGAAATTGATTCCTAATGTAATGTTATGTCAAATTGATATATTTGAAGGAAGTGAATCATTGTTTATGCTATGTATTGTTAAATGATGTAGATGAGGCATTGAGTCATAATAGGATGTGATGATGAGAAATACCATAGTGTATAATTGAAGAATGCATATGTTTTGTTATAAGATGAATGATGAATGATAAATTATCATGTTTTGTGTAACGCCCTAATCCTAGATACTGTAAGTAAATGGAATCAAGGGTGTCACTTATAAAATTAAACTTAAATGTCACCTGTATAATAATTAGCAATGCGTAAATATATAGAGCCTTTGATAAAATAAGAGAGCAAGACATTTTACGCATTTAACAACTTGCTCTTTACCACGAAACTATCTAATATGTTTGAAATTTACAACACTTAATACAAAAACTAATTATAACCTTTAATTACATAATCATTAATATAAATATAGAACTTATTACAAACTAAGAAAATATATATATTTATATAAATCTAAATTTGGTCTTTAGCTCTTCCTTTGCTCCTACTATGGTATACCTCTGCATTTATCTTGGAAACATAAAAAAAAAACAACTGGGGTGAGAATTTTAAATTCACAGTAGTAAGTTTATAAAACATAACATCACAATAAATCCAGCTTCCAAGGTTAAAACAAGTTTCATAAATAATAAATAAAAAAGTGGCATAATGCAAAACGTAGTATTTATTGTCAAAGTAGATCGTTCATTTAATTGCATATATAAAATATCAATATTTACATTACATAACACATCTCTTAGTAAAACAATAAATTACATACTCTCAGGGGTACTTTTACCTTTATTCCTTATATGTCCAAGAAGCAGTAAGTCAACTACTCGTTAATACTATGTCATCATGAGAATCCCTTCTCGAATGCATAAAAATATTTAGTCTCCTTTTCCTCATCTTAATCACAAATCCTTCACTTTAATCACTTTAGTGGTTAATACCACTTAATTCACCTTAGTGGCTAGTACCACTTTAATTACTTTAATGGCTACTATCACTCCTAGCTCAATTCTCACACAAGGCACATTTAAGCATCCATTAACTCAATCAATATTAAAGATAGTCAAATGCTTTAATGCCTCTACAATCATTATTGTAACACCCTTGTGGGGATGTCACATTTCTGATGCAATAAAATAAAACTTTACCCAAATTATAAAACGTTTGATACATAAATAATATAAGTTATAAAATTTTTTCCTTTTATACAATATAATATTAAATAAATTAAAACGAAACATAAAATAAAAAAAACTTTTGTCACACACCATAATATACATATGATTTTTGTCTTAATTATACAAAAAATTTACAACTACAAATATTTAGTAAAGCAGTAAAAAGTCAGTACAGTACTAAAATATATACATTCCCAAGTGCACATCAAAGATTTCTAACCCTGCGAAGGATCCTCCTCAGATGGATCATCAGATGACAGAAATCCTGAATGTCTCGCAGCTCTACAAACAAAAGTCCGTGTTGTCGACACACTACTTGTAACACCCTCTCTAGGGCATCACATTTTCCGACTCCCGACTCATAATCTGAAAAGAAGTTCACACAAGTTTGAATTATAAAAATATGGTTTTAAAAATTCCTTTCTTTACTGACACGTAAATTTACTGAAAATATTAGGTAATCATATTTCAATTACTCATTATTCAATATTGACACACAATTTAAAGAGAAATATAAATTGATGAGACTCTTTTGTTCTTTCTTTTTCCACAAGTAGCAAACCCATTACGGTTCCTACTTAATAGCACGGTGTAACACTAACGATGAAAACTTAACATACTTGTTCCTTCTCCTGTATCAAACTTGATACATCAGAACTCTACTCCTTGACAACACTGCTCCCCAACAAGTCATGAATGTCCACTCCTTATTGTTGTCCCTAATGTCAGAATGTTCATCGGAATGTCCATCTTGAAGCATCAGACATTTATTCTATGTCTGTTCCTTGTCCTCAAACATCTTTTCCGTTTCAACACTGTCTGCAAGGTCATTCTCTGATGTTGTCTCCAAACATAGAGGTATTTGTCACCCGCTATGTCTAAGACAACTCGTTCCTTCTACTGTATAATTTTAATAATACAGACATGGCAAAAACAACATAACAAAGAGGTGAGATCACCTACACCAGTACCAACATGGCAGCACAGAGATAACACAAACAACAATATCATAATTACAATCATGCCATCATCATTATGGTTATCACACAGATACAATATTAAAATCATGCTATCAACATTAATCAACTATCATCATCCAATCATATATCAATTCAATTATCATAAACAACAATTATGATAATGCCTTCAAAGATTATCATCATCATCATCCAAGTATTCAAAACAATTGTCATAGCCAATATTCCTCAATTAATATACATCACACAGATATAAATGTTCAGTTTATGCATGTACACAAGACTCAATTTCCTACTCCATGGAGCTAAACTCAGGTCGGAGAAATGATCGAAAAGATTCTGTCGGTACCACATGCCTTAGACCACGTGCTATAATTCTCATTTTGATTTTTGCACATCTAGCATATACACGACAGTCTTTATCAGATCTTGATTAAGAATAGTGTCTCGGTCAGGATCATCGGTGTGTCGCGTCGGTCTAACCTACGGTTCTGATAAAGAGCGACTCACTGTCCATTGTAGGCAAACCCGCCCCGATGCCCCCAAGGTCAACCGGTGACCTACACTACGCATATCGCACCCGCTCAAGAGGTGTGTTTCTCCTAGGCAATTAGCCATATCTAGTCCTCATCGGACTATTCCAATGCATGTATAATGCACCAAATACCAATCACAGGTATAATACCAATCACAGCTTTAACAAGAATCATATTTGTATTTTTAATACAAAAATCATGTTATCACATTTTCATAGTTATAAAACACTTTCGTCGTGTTTTTCACAAAATGTAGCAACATTTTCGTCACGTTTTTCCAAAACATTTTTATTATGTTTTCAAAATATCGTAACACTTACATTACGTTTTCAAAATCTGAAACATTTCGTTTTATATTTTTCAATACCGTAACACTTCATTACTTACAAAATTTTTTTTTTAAATGCTGCAACTCTTCTTGTCACAGACTTTTAAATCACGCACTAATTTTTTCAACGTTTTTCTCAAACACGTAAAAATATACGTTTATCAAATCCCATAATATTTTTCCACTGTTTCAAAATGCGTAACTTAAAAATCATTCTTTTAAGTCGCATAAATCATTTTCTATCATTCTCAAAATATTTAAAACACTTTCCAAATCACATAATGATTTTTCATTATTTTCATAATTACGTAAAAATAATTCATCACTTTTCCATCACGTAGTGATTTTTCAATAGTAATTCAAATTACGTAAAATATTTAAACGTAATTCAAATTGCGTAGAAATATTTCAACGTATTTAAAATCACGTAGAAATATTTTACCATATCACGTAACTTAAAAATCACATTTTTAAGATACATAAAACATTTTCATCACAATTTCATTACAGAAAATATTTCTTAACCTTCAAAAATTCTTTTTCAGTTTTTTTTTATAATATAACTTCTCATATTATATTTCATGTTATTCATTCAAAAAAAATCCTTTTCGCAATACATTTCATAATTTCACTATTTTTCCAATACGCAAAATATTCTTTAATATTCCAAACGTCATTTTGAAAACTACGTAAAATATACATCAATATTCCAAATAATATTTTGGACTTTCAAAAACTCAATATCGTTTCTAATGTCATTTTTCACATTTTCTCTTTTAAGAAAACCTTTCCAAAATATATTTCACAAAATCACTCTCCAAACCCAAAGAATGATTCATATGTTAGAAAACGTTAAATTATTATATTTTTTATTTTTTTCAAATCAATTCTAAAATCAATTTTCTTTAAAACAAAATGAGGCTTAAAACAATTTGCAACCTTTTTTTTTCATTTTCTTTCATCTTTTTATGAAAATTCATTTCAAGTGATAAAATACTGATTCCCTTTCCAAATTCTTTGTATTAAATCAAATTACATTTCCACTTCAAAAATTAGTTTGTTTTATAAAACCAGGGCATTACAAGTTTTTGAAAATCGTAGTACTTGATTATTGAAACCATCAAATATTTTTCCTTCTCAATTGATATGGTTTTACACAAACAAAACCATTAAATTTTGTTTTTCAAAACCGTAAGACTTATGGTCATAAAACCAAACCCATTTGTTCAAATTCATTTTTTTTTTACTTTCTTTGCAAATCCTTTTTCACTTTCTTTGCAAATCCTTCAAATCAACGTTGTCGTTTCATTTCAAAACTCATGTTTAAAAAAAATACTTAGGATCTTTTTACACAAAATAAATCAATGAAAATTCCTCAAAAATCGTATTCTTGTTCTCTTGAAAAACAAATCCTTTTGTTTATTTTCTAAATTCTTCAAATCATCCATTTTCATCTTTCATGAAAATATTAGTTTGTGAACACCTATTTTGAGGTGTCTTGTTTGAAATCCACCATGTTCTAAGTACTCAAAAATCAATTTTTTGTTCTTGAAATTTTTCAACATGAACCCTAATCAAGGGCATCAAAACCGTAGCTCTTCCTTGCTATTGGAGCCAAAAATCAATTTCCTTTCCACCATCAAGTCATGACATATACATATATATTTCATCATAAATAATATAAGATACCATCAAAGCCATAAAAGCATGTATAGATATCAAGCATATCATCAAAGTTATAAAATCATGCGAAAGCATATCAAGCATAGAAAATTAATCAAAGCTCATAAACACCCACAAATTAATTACATGACCATGGATATGAATCCTCACATGGATTCCACATCCATCAAATAAAATACCATCTCTCACCACCATGCTTGGTTGGTGAGATGGATCCCTCTTACCTCTTGAAGATCCTCCAAAGCTTCTTGATTTGTTTCTTTTTCCAAGTCCTTCACCACCAAGAGCTTCTCAAATACAAAACAAAACACAAGTTAATTAACATATCAAGCTTGATTAAGAGGAACCATGGATCAAACATGGTTTAGAACTTTGAAAATCAAAAGAAAAGTGAAAAGTACCAAACTTCACCATTAAAGCTTCAATCTTTAGCTTGAAGAACAAGGTTGAAGATGAATGATTTAGAGAAAATCTCCAACATGAAAGTTGCTTAGAATATCATGGAGATTCAAGATCTAGAGTTGGATGAAATTAAAAGAGCTTGGATGGTGGTTTTAGGTAGTATGACCGAATGGTGTATCTTAAAGAACAAAGATAGAATTTTTTATTTTTGTGAGAGAAAAGCTTCTTAGATTTGGTTAAGACAAAGAATGAAGTGAAAACACTTAGTTTTTCTTCCACCAATTTCATGGATCTCCATGGAAAATTCCTAAAAAATTACAAACAAATGTTAAAATCAATAACAAGTGTAGAAATAGGTAAACCATGGTTCAATCATGGCTTAGAAAATCAAAACTAGAAGATTAGAAGAAGAAATATGAAATTTACCATTTTTTGTAGAATCTTAAAGCTTGGATTTGAAGTACTAGATGTTGGATTTTGAAGAAACCTTCAACATGAAAGTTGTTTAGAGTAAGGTAAGGATTCAAGAAACTAGGTTGGATGAAATTAAAGAGTGATGGAGGGTGTTCTTAGGTGCCATGACCGTGAGCTTAGAGAAGGAGAAGGAGAGAAATTTTTCTAAGTGTTTTTCGTTTTGGAATGATCAAGAATGATCAATAATGAGTGATAATGGTCTTCAACTTTTTCTACACACTTAAACTCCTTCAAAACCGTAGCCCCCCTCCATGCTTCTTCAAAGAGTGCAAATAGTTCAAGAATAATACATAATTGACCAAAACCACTTAATAATGACATAAAGTTTGCTTTTTGTCGTTTTCTAAACAAGCTCAAAACCATCCCTTTCCTCTTCATTATGCATTCAAAATGTGACAAATTTCAAGCCACCATTATTTGTGCATTCCTACCATTGATTAATTCAATGGTTAGGATTTAGGTAGATTTAAGTAGGTTAGAAGACTTAATCTACGCCAATTGGATCTTTCTCCTTTAAATTATAGTCATGGATGTCTCCAAAATTAATGGTCAAGATTGCTCCTTCAAACTTTTAATCCAAAGGTTATAATTAGTCTTTGTCACTTTTTAAGACTAAATCTTCACCATTGATTAAATTAACATCCAATGGTCATAAATGGTCTTTGTTACTTTTTAAGATTAAATCTCCACCCTTGATTTAATCTAAATCCAATGGTTATTAATGGTCTTTTGTCACTTTTCAAGACCAATTCTACACCTTTGATTACATCTATGGTTGATATCAAAGTCTTCCTAACCAAAGCTTATTCTCACACCATTGATTAAATCAATGGTTATTATCCAAGCGCTTCTTTATTAAGTTTGTTTCTTAACCTTTGATTAAATCAATGGTTAATATTCAAACTAAGTATTCTCATCCAAGGGTATAAATCAAGTCAAGCTCTCTTTGTTGACTACGTAATATAATATTTATTCTTGTATCCTACAAATAATATTTTTACTGTATTTTTATCATCCGATAATTAAATACAAGATAAAATACAAGATACAAAAATTTTCTAAAAGCGTTTCCTGATTCAGTTTAGTAAGATCCCCTGTCTCGTCTAAACAAGTACAAATTTTTCTATGCGTAGAAAAATTTTTACTTTGTGGACCCACTGGGCCCACGTATGGCCACCTGGGCCACACATACCCTCGTGGGGCCCACAAACCATAAAAATTTCAAAATCACACATAAAATCACAAAAATTAGAAAATTCACAAATATCCAATCATTACGTAAATTAATTACCTAACGGTAAAAATTAAATTACGTAAAGTTTTCTCCTACCGAAAATTTTTATTTTCCGACACGGAGTAAATCACTCAAAACGATCAAATATGTTGACGAAATATTCAAAATAATTTTACAAGATCAGAAATTACTAAATAGTGAAATTACATTGCTTGTCAAAATTACATGTTTAAGAGATTGGAAATTTTGGGGTGTTACATTACCCCTCTAAAAAGAAATTTCGCCCTCGAAATTTGATGAACGTGATTTCACATCTAAGGATGTGAACATTACTCTTTTAGCTTTTCTCCGTCTTCATGTTGCATCTTCCTTAACGTCTTTACATACTATTCTAGCCAACAAAACTTTTTTTTTTTTTGACGTTCAACTTCTCCTGTTCAAATGGATATATCAAATTCTTAGTTACTGAAGATGTTAAATGTTACTCCAGAAAGAAAGTAGTTTCCATATTTTCGATACCAATACAGCGGTTATCAATCTTCATTCATGCCTAGAATAGTTTTTTTTCTTAGATAATCTCCAACTAATGTAATGTCTTACTTAAAATTTTCTTATTCTCGTATCACTATATATATTCTAGATTTTGCTTGTAACAGGAAATGTCTCTCTAGCTGAATTCTCCTTTCAACCAACTAATTCTTAATCCAACGGTCTGCATACCAACTAATGTAACCAACTAATGTAACGCATTAATATAACGCATCACAAGATACTTATGGATTTCAAGTCATTGTTTTTGATTTTTTTTCCTTGAAGAAATAGTTTCAACTTTTGAAGAATCCACCACGCTCACATTTGCACCATTCGATATGCGACATGGTTATAGATAGGAATATCCTTTCTTGCAATATATTCCTTCTTTCTTTTCCTGTCTTACAATTGCAATACATGAAAGGAAATTATGGAGGTTCAGAAAGAAAAGATAGTGAAATTATCTGATATGTTACTAGACATATCCAATAAGAATTTGATTTTTCCTGATATGAGTTTTTCTGGAATACTAGCATTTTACTGAGATAATCTCATAGGATATGGTTGGAAAATAACCAATCCATTTTCAAAGATCACATCTATTTATGAAAGAGGTAAACAGATCAAACTCACACAAATATTTGACCCGCAACAACAATTTGAATAATTTGAATAGCTCGATCGGCTAAGAATAGGTACGAAGTAATCAAATCGAGAGGTTTACGAATAACTCTAACATATAATTGATCTACTCAATCATATGCCATAAAGATTAGGTTATTCATAGAAATATTCAAGTATGGTCTATAGAATTAGCTCCAATAACAAAATCTCCCTTGTTTAAATCCTTCGTTCGTAACATTCCCGTTCCATTCAATGTCTCAATTCTCTCTACTATCCGAGATTTTACTAACGTTAAAATTCTATTTTTAATGGAATACAATTTATGGAAATGTGTCCAAACTTTCCACACTTAAAACAAAGTGTTTCCTTGAACATCCAATCTTTCATTAAGTGCCCCTTTCCACTTCACTTCTTGGTTCTGGTTTCTCAATGGTTGTAATTTCATTTCCCATTGAAATCAATTACTTTCCCAATATCCCTAAGAAAATACCAGGTTCCAAAATTACAAAATCTTATATTCCAAGACTGATTCTCTTTCATCAGATCCTGAACTTCAACTTCTAGTTTCTACTGAACAACGGTCCTTTGTTTATGCAGTCGTCTTTCCACATTGCTCCCGTTGCTCCCTGTGTTCTCAGCAATCGTATTTGCATTACTAGTAACATGTTCCACTTCCACATAAGTATAACTATCCCAAGTTATTCCTCTGTTCCTACTGTACTTGTCACTTCAGTTGTCCTTCGCATTGTTTCTATAGCTGTAACCACATTATTATATCACGTTATGCTTCCATACACGTACATCTACTACGAGATTGTTGTTGTTGTTGGCTTCCTGGAGATTGCAAGTACGTTTTCTGCTGGAATCGCTTGACCTTACAATTTTCCCTTTTTCGTAACCAAAAAGGTCCAACGTTACAGGGTCTCTTATTCTGAGATTGATTCAACTCTAACAAAATCTTAGCTTCAGCTATCAATTCTTGTTGTTGAACAATCTTCTGAGTTTGCTGTATAATTGCTTCAGCCACTATTTGTTTTACTTCCAAAGTTGCAGTCATATCACCACCATTGTTTTTCGCTTCCAGACGCGTACATCTATCACGAGTCATTGTCCTTCCTTCAACGATGAACAAATCAAAATAAAATGGATCTGATATCCATTTTATACAACCTATTTTGTTTCCTTTCTTCAGAAACGAATAAATCAAACTAAAATGGATTTGATATCCATTTTATACAATTTTATTTTGTTTTCCTTTCAGAAAACAAAAGGAAAACAAACACACAGAGAACACAACACAAGCAAAACAGACCAAACCACAAACCCCAAAAGACTCAAACCGTGCTCTGACACTTAAACCTTAAGCTCTGATACCAACTAATGTAACACCCTCTCTAGGGCATCACATTTTCCGACTCCCGACTCATAATCTGAAAAGAAGTTCACACAAGTTTGAATTATAAAAATATGGTTTTAAAAATTCCTTTCTTTACTGACACGTAAATTTACTGAAAATATTAGGTAATCATATTTCAATTACTCATTATTCAATATTGACACACAATTTAAAGAGAAATATAAATTGACAGACTCTTTTGTTCTTTCTTTTTCCACAAGTAGCAAACCCATTACGGTTCCAACTTAATAGCATTGTAACACTAACGATGAAAACTTAACATACTTGTTCATTCTCCTGTATCAAACTTGATACATCAGAACTCTACTCCTTGACAACACTGCTCCCCAACAAGTCATGAATGTCCACTCCTTATTGTTGTCCCTAATGTCAGAATGTTCATCGGAATGTCCATCTTGAAGCATCAGACATTTATTCTATGTCTGTTCCTTGTCCTCAAACATCTTTTCCGTTTCAACACTGTCTGCAAGGTCATTCTCTGATGTTGTCTCCAAACATAGAGGTATTTGTCACCCGCTATGTCTAAGACAACTCGTTCCTTCTACTGTATAATTTTAATAATACGATACATGGCAAAAACAACATAACAAAGAGGTGAGATCACCTACACCAGTACCAACATGGTAGCACAGAGATAACACAAACAACAATATCATAATTACAATCATGCCATCATCATTATGGTTATCACACAGATACAATATTAAAATCATGCTATCAACATTAATCAACTATCATCATCCAATCATATATCAATTCAATTATCATAAACAACAATTATGATAATGCCTTCAAAGATTATCATCATCATCATCCAAGTATTCAAAACAATTGTCATAGCCAATATTCCTCAATTAATATACATCACACGAGATATAAATGTTCGGTTTATGCATGTACACAAGACTCAATTTCCTACTCCATGGAGCTAAACTCAGTCGGAGAAATGATCGAAAAGATTCTGCATCGGTACCACATGCCTCGGACCACGTGCTATAATCCTCATTTTGATTTTTGCACATCTAGCATATACACACGGCAGTCTTTATCGATCTTGATTAAGAATAGTGTCTCGGTCAGATCATCGGTGTGTCGCGTCGGTCTAACCTACGGTTACAGAAGAGCGACTCATTGTCCATTGTAGGCAACCCGCACCCCGATGCCCCAAGGTCAACCAAAGTGACCTACACTACGCATATCGCACCCGCTCAAGAGGTGTGTTTCTCCCAAGCAATTAGCCATATCTAGTCCTCATCGGACCATTCCAATGCATGTATAATGCACCAAATACCAATCACAGGTATAATACCAATCACAGGTTTTAACAAGAATCATCGTATTTTTAAACAAAAATCATGTTATCACATTTTCATAGTTATAAAACACTTTCGTCGTGTTTTCACAAAATCATAACATTTTCGTCACGTTTTTCAAAACATTTTTATTATGTTTTCAAAATATCGTAACACTTTACATTACGTTTTCAAAATTTTGAAACATTTCGCTATATTTTCTCAATACCGTAACACTTCTGTTACATTTTTTTTAAATGCTGCAACTCTTCTGTTGCACTTTTAAATCACGCACTAATTTTTTTCAACGTTTTTCTCAAACACGTAAAAATATACGTTTATCAAATCCCATAATATTTTTCCACTGTTTCAAAATTGCGTAACTTAAAAATCATTCTTTTAAGTCGCGTAAATCATTTTCTATCATTCTCAAAATATTTAAAACACTTTCCAAATCACATAATGATTTTTCGCTATTTTCACAATTACGTAAAAATAATTCATCACTTTTCCATCACGTAGTGATTTTTCAATAGTAATTCAAATTACGTAAAATATTTAAACGTAATTCAAATCAGCGTAGAAATATTTCAACGTATTTAAAATCACGTAGAAATATTTTACCATATCACGTAACTTAAAAATCACGTTTTTAAGATACATAAAACATTTTCATCACAATTTCATTACGAGAAAATATTTCTTAACCTTCAAAAATTCTTTTTCAGTTTTTTTTTTTTTATAATATAACTTCTCATATTATATTTCATGTTATTCATTCAAAAAAATCCTTTTCGCAATACATTTCATAATTTCACTATTTTTCCAATACGCAAAATATTCTTTAATATTCCAAACGTCATTTTGAAAACTACGTAAAATATACATCAATATTCCAAATAATATTTTGGACTTTCAAAAACTCAATATCGTTTCTAATGTCATTTTTCACATTTTCTCTTTTAAGAAAACCTTTCCAAAATATATTTCACAAAATCACTCTCCAAACCCAAAGAATGATTCATATGTTAGAAAACGTTAAATTATTATATTTTTCATTTTTTTCAAATCAATTCTAAAATCAATTTTCTTTAAAACAAAATGAGGCTTAAAACAATTTGCAACCTTTTTTTTTTCATTTTCTTTCATCTTTTTATGAAAATTCATTTCCCAAGTGATAAAATACTCTGATTCCCTTTCCAAATTCTTTGTATTAAATCAAATTACATTTCCACTTCAAAAATTAGTTTGTTTTATAAAACCGGGGCATTACAAGTTTTTGAAAATCGTAGTACTTGATTATTGAAACCATCAAATATTTTTCCTTCTCAATTGATATGGTTTTACACAAACAAAACCATTAAATTTTGTTTTTCAAAACCGTAAGACTTATGGTCATAAAACCAAACCCATTTGTTCAAATTCATTTTTTTTTACTTTCTTTGCAAATCCTTTTTCACTTTCTTTGCAAATCCTTCAAATCAACGTTCGTCCGTTTCATTTCAAAACTCATGTTTAAAAAAATACTTAGGATCTTTTTACACAAAATAAATCAATGAAAATTCCTCAAAAATCGTATTCTTGTTCTCTTGAAAAACAAATCCTTTTGTTTATTTTCTAAATTCTTCAAATCATCCATTTTCATCTTTCATGAAAATATTAGTTTGTGAACACCTATTTTGAGGTGTCTTGTTTGAAATCCACCATGTTCTAAGTACTCAAAAATCAATTCTTTTGTTCTTGAAATTTTTCAACATGAACCCTAATCAAGGGCATCAAAACCGTAGCTCTTCCTTGGCTATTGGAGCCAAAAATCAATTTCCTTTCCACCATCAAGTCATGACATATACATATATATTTCATCATAAATAATATAAGCATACCATCAAAGCCATAAAAGCATGTATAGCATATCAAGCATATCATCAAAGTTATAAAATCATGCAAAGCATATCAAGCATAGAAAATTAATCAAAGCTCATAAACACCCACAAATTAATTACATGACCATGGATATGAATCCTCACATGGATTCCACATCCATCAAATAAAATACCATCTCTCACCACCATGCTTGGTTGGTGAGATGGATCCCCTCTTACTCTCTTGAAGATCCTCCAAAGCTTCTTGATTTGTTTCTTTTCCAAGTCCTTCACCACCAAGAGCTTCTCAAATACAAAACAAAACACAAGTTAATTAACATATCAAGCTTGATTAAGAGGAACCATGGATCAAACATGGTTTAGAACTTTGAAAATCAAAAGAAAAGTGAAAAGTACCAAACTTCACCATTAAAGCTTCAATCTTTAGCTTGAAGAACAAGGTTGAAGATGAATGATTTAGAGAAAATCTCCAACATGAAAGTTGCTTAGAATATCATGGAGATTCAAGATCTAGAGTTGGATGAAATTAAAAGAGCTTGGATGGTGGTTTTAGGTAGTATGACCGAATGGTGTATCTTAAAGAACAAAGATAGAATTTTTTATTTTTGTGAGAGAAAAGCTTCTTAGATTTGGTTAAGACAAAGAATGAAGTGAAAACACTTAGTTTTTCTTCCACCAATTTCATGGATCTCCATGGAAAATTCCTAAAAAATTACAAACAAATGTTAAAATCAATAACAAGTGTAGAAATAGGTAAACCATGGTTCAATCATGGCTTAGAAAATCAAAACTAGAAGATTAGAAGAAGAAATATGAAATTTACCATTTTTGGTAGAATCTTGAAGCTTGGATTTGAAGTACTAGATGTTGGATTTTGAAGAAACCTTCAACATGAAAGTTGTTTAGAATAAGGTAAGGATTCAAGAAACTAGGTTGGATGAAATTAAAGAGTGATGGAGGGTGTTCTTAGGTGCCATGACCGTGAGCTTAGAGAAGGAGAAGGAGAGAAATTTTTCTAAGTGTTTTTGGTTTTGGAATGATCAAGAATGATCAATAATGAGTGATAATGGTCTTCAACTTTTTCTACACACTTAAACTCCTTCAAAACCGTAGCCCCCCTCCATGCTTCTTCAAAGAGTGCAAATAATTCAAGAATAATACATAATTGACCAAAACCACTTAATAATGACATAAGGCTTGTTTTCTTTGTCTTCTAAAAAGCCAAAACCATCCCTTTCCTCTTCATTATGCATTCAAAATGTGACAAATTTCAAGCCACCATTATTTGTGCATTCCTAGCCATTGATTAATTCAATGGTTAGGATTTAGGTAGATTTAAGTAGGTTAGAAGACTTAATCTGAGCCATTGGATCTTTCTCCTTTAAATTATAGTCATTGGATGTGTCTCCAAAATTAATGGCCAAGATTATTCCTTCAAACTTTTAATCCAAAGGTTATAATTAGTCTTTGTCACTTTTTAAGACTAAATCTTCACCATTGATTAAATTAACATCCAATGGTCATAAATGGTCTTTGTTACTTTTTAAGATTAAATCTCCACCCTTGATTTAATCTAAATCCAATGGTTATTAATGGTCTTTGTCACTTTTCAAGACCAATTCTACACCTTTGATTACATCTATGGTTGATATCAAAGTCTTCCTAACCAAGCTTATTCTCACACCATTGATTAAATCAATGGTTATTATCCAAGCGCTTTATTAAGTTTGTTTCTTAACCTTTGATTAAATCAATGGTTAATATTCAAACTAAGTATTCTCATCCAAGGGTATAAATCAAGTCAAGCTCTCTTTGTTGACTACGTAATATAATATTTATTCTCAGATCCTACAAATAATATTTTTCTTGTATTTTTATCATCCGATAATTAAATACAAGATAAAATACAAGACAAGACATTTTCTAAAGCTGTTTCCGGATTCGGGTTTAGTAAGATCCCCTGTCTCCGTCTAAACATACAAATTTTTCTATGCGTAGAAAAATTTTTACTTTATGGACCCACTGGGCCCACATATGGCCACTGGGCCCACATACCCCTCGTGGGGCCCACAAACCATAAAAATTTCAAAATCACACATAAAATCACAAAAATTAGAAAATTCACAAATATCCAATCAGATTACGTAAATTAATTACCTAATGGTAAAAATTAAATTACGTAAAGTTTTCTCCGACCCGAAAATTTTTATTTTCCTGACACGGAGTAAATCACTCAAAACGATCAAATATGCTGACGAAATATTCAAAATAATTTTACAGTATCCAGAAATTACTAAATAGTGAAATTCTGTTAACTGTCAAAATTACTGTTTAAGAGATTGGAAATTTTGGGGTGTTACACTACTGATCTCACTAGGCGCATGAAAAAGTCCTCCCCAGTAGTGCCTATGAGTCAAAGGCATCTCAAGATGTAAATACAGAGTAGTAGTAAAAATAAGCTCTCCATCAAACTCTCTACACAGGGTCACAGTCAGACGCCCCACATAGACTACCGATCCTCTATCCTCACGTAGTCGCCAAGCCTCAGAGCCTCCGTGAAACTCAAGTCTCACAAAACCAAAGAATCCAGGCAACGCCATTACCACAAAATCAGTCCAAATGATAAGGGTGATCTAACGGCTCGCACTCGTCGAACTGATCACTCGGTTGCTGTTCCTCAGGGTACAGAATCTCTAGAGGCTGATCCTCTTCCTCTTCCTCAAACTCTTTACAGAATATAAATAATAATACAGAAAACGCATACAAAGAGGTGAGACAATCTATATCATTACCAGCATGGCAATAAAGAAAAGGACAATACAAACAGATATCACAGTTTAACACAATAATGCATACCACAGTATCATAAACAATATCAAAATTTAACACATCATACATAATATCACAAATAGTAACATTATGATGCATACCACAAATGCAAATGTATAACGACTCATTCCTACTCCATGGAGCTAAACACAGATATCAGAGAGAATGATCCGAAAGAACTATCAGTACCTCAGGCTGCCCAACCAAACTATTGCACTTTCTAACGTCGTGTTTATACCTCACAGTCCAAAACATCGTGTAGTAGTACACAGTCCAAATACGTCATGCGCTACAGGCATTGTACTAGACAGTCTCTACAAGATCTTGATTAAGAATAGTGCTTGTCGAGATCATTAGTGTGTTGCCCGTTACCACGGCCCAGAGGAGCTACCAACTGTCCATATGTGGAAGCCTCCACACACTAATGCCTCCAAGTTCAATCAATGAACACACTACGCCTATCACACCCACAACACGGTGTAATTCATCTCGTCAATCAATCGCCAATTTCAACCTAATTGACACAACTCTTAATGCATGAATAAGAATCATAATTACATAAATACCCTCAGTCTCAATATTTCCAAATTTAGTACGTTTTCACTTGACAGTACTATATCTTAACATGTCCGGGTCCACCACTTTAGCCCGACAGTAAAACTTACTGTTCCATTTAGTCGCGTAGAAATTTATCGCATTTTCACAATCACATCACTTTTACAAACGTTTTTAAATCGCGTAAATATATTTTGACGTTTTTAAATATCAGGTAATATTTTTAAATCATTTTCTCAATCGCGTCAAATTTTTAAATCGTTTTCTTAATCGCATAGCTTAAAAATCATCATTTTAAATACGCGTACGCTATTTCTAGTACTTTTCAACTACGTAGAATACTTTCCTTATGTTATAAATATATTATGAAACTTTCTCTTTTATTTGCCCGTTTTTATTAAATTTTGACAGCATTTTGTCTAAAAAATTCATTAAATGATATTTTCTACGTTTTTCTTTAAATACTACATATTTTAACCTTAACCATTATTTACGCCTTGAAACTTGCTAACGTGCTTCAAAACTCAATGAGTGAGCTCTACATTAGTATTTTTTTCAAGTGTTTACTTTATTTCTTTCTTATAACAAATTCTTCTAATTTAAGATTTTAAAACTAAGTTCATTCATTTTGTTTCCCAAAGATTCACTGAAATTAAATTCTTTTGTAGTTAACTACTCAATCTACCTTAGAAAATAATTTTGGAAATCAAATATACATTGAATGGCATGTTGGCCGAATTCAACATATCATTAACAAATGGTCATTAAATCATTTTCTATCTTCTAAATCATTTTCAAATTCATTGTTTTACCTAAATTCATTAAATCATTGTTTTAGAAAATGGTTGAGAACATTTTGGTTCTCTTTTTCTTGGAGAAGTCGTGATCTCCTTTTGTGTTCTTTAGAACACTCATGCAATCCTTACATATTATTCACATCCTACAATAATAGTCATACATCTATAAACACATGCAATATATTTTAAAGCTATAGACATGCTTACAAATAAAATCAACCACAAATAGGAAGGCATTAAACAACCAAATGAATGAATCCTTATGGATTCTTCACCACAAATACAATCCATTTTCTCATCACCACACAAGATTGATGAGATTAAATCTCCCTCTTACCTTAAAGGAAGACAAACTCCTTCTAACCCTTCCTAGTTGATTTCGTGTAGCTCTCCAAAGAAACCCTAACAAGCTTAAACAATTTTAAAGAATCAAATACTATGGTTGAACATAACAAACCATGGATCAATCATGGCTTAGAACCTCAAAAATCATGTTAGAAAAGAAAAACAAGGATTTTTACCTTGTAGGAAATAATCCTCAAAGTGGTTTTCCAAGCTTAAGATGAAAGATTTTGGAGAAACTCCTAACTAGAGATGTTCTTAGAATGATGTTTAGATTTGAGAAATAAGGTTAGGTAAAATTTTAGATGAGTATAAGTGTGGGTTTATGGTGCTGGCCGAATGGCTCAATGAAGAAAGCTAGAGAGCTTGGAGAAAAGAAAGGTTGAAGATGAAAAATGACTAAGTAAAATGTTCTCATTTATTATGCATGGTCGTAGGACTCCCTAAAGGAGGTGGCTTCCTTTGTTGACTCCTCCTAACACCTAATGGCCTTAGATGTGATCTAGGGTTAATATTCAAAGCTTTGCCTCCAAGTTTGCTTCTAATTGGTGTAGAAAAACCAAGTCACCAAGTGACTAAGCCTTCTTGATCCTTCTTGAACATTGCTTGACTGAATTGCTCCAAGGGAGAGCAAACTAGGTTTGTGTTCATTTATTCCATCTAGTTAGACTTAGGTGCATCTAGTTAGTTTACTTAGTTACTTATCTAACTATCTAGTTACTTAGGATAACTAAGTTTTATCTTGATATTATTAGAATCTTCTCTAACTAGAACTTAAATAGGTAGCTAACTAGGTTTACTTCATTTAGTTACTACATAAGCTTCCTATACTAACTTAGTTAGGTTTAAGCTAACTTAGTTAAGCTTTCTAGTCACAAACTACTAAGTCCAACTACTTTTGTGGACTTCCTTCCTATTGGTTAAAAATTTTCAAGCCACTATTGTTGACTAGCTCTCATTGGCTTAGGATTTAATCTAGCCAGAAACATTGACTGGTTCTCTAAACGTGGGTCCCACAGACTTTTCTGGGTCCATGATTATTTTGGAGCAGATTTCTATTATTTTTAAGATAGTAGGTACTGTCAAATAAAATAATATTATAATAATATAAAATTATTTTATTACACAGTTAAATCTTAAAAATTAAAAGATTAATACACGTATTATTCAGAATTGGGTTTAGTAAGTTCCCCCAGCTCCGAATAATTAAAATAAGATTTTTTCGACCAGAAAATTATTATTTTCTAGACTCGGAGCAAATCACACACAATGATCAAATACAATTACGAAACAGTCAAATTCTATTTATAACTCACAGAAAATATAAAATAGTAAATTTAGGATAACATCGTACTTAACTCAAAAGTTAGGGTGTTACAATTATCATATATCATTAGTAAAAATTCAAGTCACAGTCAAAAGACTAATTTTCATCTTAAATTTACAACCAAGAGTATACTTCCACAAAAGACTATTTCTCTTTGTCTTAAGGTATGATCGTGACTTGCATATGGCCTAAGAACAACCATTTTCATTCAAGGTTTACTACTAACACATAATACTAAGACAATGAAACCTCATTAAACACATAATGCAACCATTCAATGAGACTTTAATACCATATAGCATCATTTAGGCCATATTCTCACACCTTGATATTACTCTCATATAATTCAAACACAACGTATAATGCTATAACTATCATTATAGTTATTCAAGTCCCAATTTAATTACAAAAGTCAATATAATTCCATCACAAAATGATAACACTTTACCATGACCTTCTAACACAATTCAAGTTACAAGTATAACATAAGAAAATAATTACAATCCAGCAATCTCGGATTTAGGTCTTCCATGGCCAAAAACAAGTATTTCTTGAAGCCATTTGGAGTCCAAATACTCTGTGACACTCAACCAACAACAAGCAGTAACCAATGACTCACTTTTAACTCATAAATCCATCAAAATAGTCCACAACATGAAATTTAAGTCCATTTTAGTTTGGTTGTGGTTTAGTTCATCCAACCGAGACTCAACCAAACATTTAAGGCAACATTATGCCATCCTTGTGTATCACAATTCCAACCACAACTCAATCCATAAAACATAGAAATTTTGCAACAAAAATAGAACCCAAACTGTGGCCAACAACCGTACAATATTTGACCATATTCTCAAATTAGTATCAAACAAACAATGAATAGAATTCTGGCTCAATTTGGGCAGCACTCTACCTTAACAAATAGTCCTTAATCCAACTTCAAATCTAACTCCAATACATTGAAGACTCAAATATAAATAGAACAATAATTTACCTATACTCTTACCACCATTAAATCACCATTACAATTAATAAAATATCACAACTTATCAAACCAATATCACAAAGTCATTCTAAGAATCAATGGAAGAAAAGAACAAATAGTAGCAAAGGAACCCCCATTAAAATTCTGTTTTGGTTGTGGATATTCAACGCAAGAACACAACAAATTTCTCATTTCCTCTTCATAACTATTATCACAAATCCAACCCAAGAATCAATATGAGAGAAAGAACAAATTAAAGCAAAGCAATCTCCATTAGATTCATGGTTTGGCCGTGAATCATTCCACCAAAATCACAACCAGAAAAATCATACAAAATCCATAAAAGCAGTAAACTAAGATGAGGCAAGTATCCCCTACCTCTCTTCCATGGCTTAGTTCCTACTTCTTTAGTGATTCCCTTCCTTTCTCCCTTTCACGTTCCTGTTTTCCCTCTTGTTTCTATTTCACTTATTTTCTTCATTTTTTTCCATTTTCTTGGTTGTGTCAGCACCCACAACAAGAAAGATAGAAAGGGTGAGTGAGAATCAATAAAACAAAGTAAAAGAAAGAAGATAGCCACAACAGACCCACGAAAATGAACCAAGAGGGAACAACGAAACGAACAGCTGAGTGTGATACACAACCAAACGAGAACGGATGGCTGGCGAGGTGAACGACTGAGCAAAGCCACGAACGGTCGAACAAGAGAGAGAATCGAACGAGAATGAGAGTAAAAAGAGAGAGAGGAAATCGATGGTGAATGAGAAAACGAGAAGGAGAGTGAATGAGAGAGGAAGAATGAGTGATGAGAATAATTCAGAAAACTAAAGAGAGAAAAAGGTAAGTGATAAAGATATTTTAAGAAAGAAATATTAAAATATTCTATTGGGAGCAATTTTTATCAGATACTGATCGTCACTATTTATCCTGGTTAATTTAATCCTTATGGAATTGAATTTAGAAGCATTTGAGTATTATTCTCAATCTGTTTCTATTTTCAAATTAATCTTCATTCCCCTATTTTATATTTACTCAAACCCATATGGGTTTCTGATCCATTTATCTAATTAATTTGGTCTCTACATATTATCTCAATATTATTAAAAATATTAAACTAACTTACCTAATTCTCTAAAATTCCTTATAATTCATTTCAATCCTTCATAAATTAGAAATAAATTTTCTATATTTATTCCCATCCTTTTAATTATTTAAGCTAAGTTTTGGATCATTTCGAGTTATTTCTCATATTTAGTATTATAAATTTATGCTCCATTCGTTCCAAATAATTTCCAAAATCATTAGAGATTTATTGAGTTATTATAACCCTGATTAATATCATTAAGTTAGAGAGGATCTTACATTTCTCTCCCTTTTTTATAAATTTTATCCTCAAAATTTGGTCCATCTCATTTGAAAAGTCCTGGATAACTTTTCCTATTCCTCAGCTTTATGCTTCTATCTAGGGGTAAGGTTGAGTACCACAGTGACATCATTTAGATCAATAAGCTTATCAAGAAAATCTCCCTTATAATGGAAAACCTTACTCGTCATCTCACACAATTCTTGTACAATGATCCCTTTTCCTTTTTAAATTTGTGTCTTTCTACATGGTATTTTTAACTAACTTAAAGAAGCTTCTTAAGAATGGGCTTGTCAACAGACTCAAATGTTTTCAACTTTAAAATTTTGGTCGCACTAGATTTACGATGTAATACATCATTTTGACATGATTCTGATATAGGGTTCTTGACAGTACAACTTTTCTAGGTGTTTGTACTTGGAAAGGAATTGTACCATATCAATATTTTATTTCTTGGAGTGTACCTCTTGTAACGCCCCTTTTTCTAGGAGAAGAAGGAATGTCACACCATAATAGAGTGAAATATAATGCGAAAAATATATAAATAAAATCGTAATTTAAGACCCGGTTCATTTATATATTATAATAAATAAACTCCTTCAAATAGTACATGTATAATAATTGGGTAGCGTATATACATTTTTTTTTTTTTGTTAAGAACGAATAATTAAATATAGTTATAATAGAAGTCAACAAGAAAGAAAATCATACATTCAAATATATATATATATATATATATATATATATATATATATATATATATATATATATTTGTGTCAAGCCTGTTTAATTACATCATCATGTAAACAAAAAGCAAAAGCTTTACCTACCCCAAGATGTTCACAAAATATACAGCCCATCAAAATAGCAAAGCATCAGGCTTCCCGAAAAGATATACGGATAGCCATCAGTAGCCACCGACAGTACTAGCCCCTAAACTGACGAGAAGGAACTGTGGCAGGATCCTCCTCAGGGTCTTCCTTGTCAGATGAGATCATCATCGGAGCGACCGAATTTCGAGCAGTGGATAAGAATGAATCCTCCTGTGGGGTGTAATAGAGATCATCCCACAGATCACGGACAGGTAGGTAAAACTCTAAGTGGACAAAAGCAGTAAAATAAAAAACAGGTGGGTCATAGCGACCCCAAGCTAGTGACATCGCCAACTCCCCGTGGTAGATGCAATGGTCCGTGCGCAAGTTTATATGCCAACAGTCAAGTCCTCCGTGAAAGGTCATTCTTGCATATCCCAAAAATCTATGCGGACATGATGACATCTTCAAGCAAGCTCTACTCGTAGTCAGGCCAGAAACCAGGAAACTCAGGTGCTTCCTTTTCTTCATGAACATCTTCTTAGAAGCAAATAAATGAAACAAAAATACAGATATAGAAGAAAGAGGTGAGACATCCAGCATTCAATACCAATACGGTAGTAAGAAAACAGAACGGCGCTGCCCACATAACATCACAACACATGTATTTATCCACAGTAATAATAAAATAAGCAATAAGAGATAAACAACGTAAGTAATAGTAAAATGAGCAATAAAGAGGGAAACAACAATAATATCTTATATAGTAAATAGTTCAACAATCAGATAATTATTACAACATTAAAAGGAATAATTTAACAGTCATAAGTGCTCATGCCAGATGAAATATGAGACTAACAATGCATAATGCAAATGGTACCAAAATTCTACTCCATAGAGCTAGACATAAACAGTCGGAGAGAATGATCGAGGAGCATATGTCAGTATCTCGTTAGCCTTAAAATAAAGTACTTATCATAAAAATAATATTTTGGGCAACATGGTTTATACATGGCACTCTCAACAAGATCGCGATATAGGACAACGTCTCAGTCTGGATCGTCGGCATGTCTGCATCGGTCTATCCCACAACCCCAGTGGAGCTACCACTGTCTATTGTGAGACACCTGCACCCTGACGCCCCCAAGGTCAACAATATGACCTACGCTTAGTCTACTCGCACCCGTACTAAGGTGTAATTCAATCTCCTAGGCATGCACTGCCTTTACAACAAAGTCCAATGGACATTCACAAATGCATGATGACTCAATGTACATTATTTATATTCATCAATAATATGTTTTTCATAAAACATTGCATATTATGTATATTCATCAATAGTATACTTCTCATAAAACATACCACAATGGCAAATAATTAATCCTCAATAACGTCATACCATAATTTAGTCAATTAAACATCAACAAGTATTTAGTCCCACACATGGACCCACAATGGCATAAAATCAATTCTCAATAACATCACATGTTTATAAGATTCAACTCAAACCACAATTCCATTTCATGAATCCATAATTCTGAATTTCTTAAGTCTTGATTAATTACACAAATTTTGGGTCAACAAGACCCTTAAAACCGTGGCCCCTCTCAAGAACCAATACTCCATCAATTTCTTCTGTCATATTATCAATTATATATCTCTAAGTTGCTTAATTCACAAGGATGCACAAAAGCACCACTTGAACCCCAAAATTCCTTAGAGGCCGTGAGCCTCCCTTGAGCAACAAAACACAATTTTTTTCTCCATTCATACATCAATCCTTTAATACCTAATTGCACAAGTTTCATTTCATACAAAAATCAACTCAAACCCTTAAAAATTTTGGTCAAAACTGTGGCCTCCCCAAAAAGGTAGGTAACCCTAAATTTTCTATTCATCCAATCCAAGCAATCTACCATCATTAAGACATTCAAAACAACTAACATTACCATATAAATCAAATAGGCACACATCATGAAAAATAGCATACAAAGAGAGCAATCCTTTATGGATTCCTCCATCAACAACCACTCAAAAGTTCTCTCACCACCAATAATGGTTGAAGTGAGTAAATCTCCCCCTTACCTAAGAGAAAAACAAGAAAAGAACCTCCTTGCTTGCTCTTTGGTGGTTTGGTTTTAGGTTCCCAAAAACCCTAGAAAACCAAGTTTAACAAATAAATCATCAAGTCTTGAAAAAGAGAACTCCTTTGTCATTAATGTAACCAAGGACCATGAAAATGAAGAGAAAATGAGAGAAAGTTAAGAGCTTTACATTCAAGCTCTAAGCTTGAATCTTGAAGGAAAATGGTAAAGGAGTGAACTTTTATGGATGGATCCAAGAAGAATGATGTCTAGGATGTGTAGTAGCTTAAGAAAAATGAAGACTTGAAATTTTTGCCATGGTGGAGGTGGGTGGAGATGGTGGTGCCATGGAGAGGGTGAAGGAGAAGAAGAGAGAGGTTGGAGAAAATGGAGTTGAAAATTGAAGAGAGAGAAAGTGATAGTAGAAATGAGTTTAAATTTTTGGCTGAGGAAGTAATAAGTGTGGGAAACAAATTTTTGCCTCCCATTTGGCACCAATGTCGCAGTAATGAGAAGAAAAGGAGAGGGAGAGATTAGCTTCACCTACAAGTTTTGTGTATTTTAGTCATTTGTGGTCAAAGCTTCCATGAGAAACTTTGATTAAAATATATTATTTTTAAATTAAAGGTGATTTGATTAGACATAAAGTTGATTACATTAGGATAAGATAGGATTTCTACTACAAGCTATTATCCAATGGACAATTGTTATAGTTGACAGAAGTCAGTGTTAATTGTAACGCACCTGGATATAATAACCACAGCACAATCGTCATTGTACCACAATAACTAAATCCAAGCGTGTCACAGTCTCAACAACAGTAATTTCAAAATAATTTATTTCCATTGTGCATAAGTAGAAAATGGGAGCCTCGAATGAAACATATTTATTATCCAACCATTTAATACAACCACTGAAGGAAAAAACATATTTTATATATAGTACATTCGTCTTTAACATAAGGTACTAATAATATAACACTAAACATAGTACTTACATATTCAAATAAAAATACAGCGGGAACAAAACACTAAAGGGGAAAAGTAGTAATCCTTGGGATAGGCACTACTAGTAGACAAAGCTGCAACCCCATATACATATGATGCTCGGCATCCCAGTCGACAAGTCAGGCATCAATGCCCCCACGCAGCTGCACTCATACGTAACTGAAGAAATCTTATCTAGGCATCCAATCCAATCGGCAAAAGTGTGGTCCCTCTCATTTTCCTTACGATATTTTATCAAGTATAAATATAAAACAGAAATACAAAAATACAGGAAAGAGGTGAGACACCCATCTGTCATTGTCATTATGGCAGTAAGAAAACAACATGGCGCAGAGCGCCCACATAGAAACATAGTTCATATATTCATTAACAGTAATAGTATAATATATTGCAAAGTAGTACAATTATAAGCAATAGTAAGAATCAATAACAACAAGCAGGTTGCCATAATATCTCAAATAATCAGTGCAATATCCAGATAATTATCACAAAAATAGAACAAATAAATTCACAGTCATAGACATTCATGCTCAACAATTTATGAGACCGACAATGAACTATGCGCAATGCATTATGGTACCACAAATCCTACTCCATGGAGCTAGACATAAACATTTTCGGAGTGAATGATCAAGGAGTAATGCCAGTATATCGTTAGCCTTTAAAAAAAATAGTGTGCTTCATCTCATAAAATTATTTGTGCAACAATGGCTTATACATAGCACCTCAATAGTTGATCGCGATATAGGATAGTGTCCCGGTCCAGATCATTGGTGTGTTTGCATCGGTCTACCCCACAGCACAGAAGAGCTCTTAACTGTCCATGATAATGCACCCACACCCCGACGCCCGCAACGCCAACAACATATGACCCTACGCTTAGTCTATTCGCACCTGCACATAGGTGTTATTCAACTCCTAGGCATACACCGCCTTTACAACAATGTCCAAAGGACAACACATATGCATGACGATGCAATGTCTAATCATGTATGTTTATCAATTCAAATATGTCCAACGGACAACACATATGTATGACGACACAATGTCCAATCATGTATGTTTTTCAATGATGTGTTCATCACAAGCATTTCACAATGGCATATATATATTCATCCTCACTGTCAATAAATCATATCTCATCAAGTGCTAAATCGACAAGTACATAACCCCACATATGGATTCTCAACAACTTAGAACCAATTTCCAACATTAATATATGTTTATGGTTTATTAACCATCACTATTTCCTATCATGGAATTCAACCTTTACAAGGTTTTATGTCTTAATCAATTATGACAATTTCTAGATTCAATAGCCCTCAAAACTGTGGCCTCACAAGCCTCCAACTTTTGAAATTTTCTTCCATTTTATGTATTAGTCATTTAATACCAAATCACGCAAATCACATTTCCCACAAAATGAATCCAATCTCTTGGAATCTAAAGCCAAAACCGTGGCTCCTCATTGGAGTAGTAAACCCCCAAACTTTCCATTTATTTCATTTAACATCATTATTCAATACTTAACCTTTTAAGCTTCACTCAATTCTTATTGCGAATCAAATTTATATTCCTAGGTTCTTATCAGACCGTGACATCCATAGTATTAGGAAAAACCTAAGTTTTTCATAATCAATTCCATTATGATCATCAATTCTTCAATATCCAATTACCTAATTGTTATTACTTACTAACTTAATCTAAGCTCTCATTATTTTGGGTCAAAATCGTGGCCCCTCTAGTCTTCCAGGCTCCAATTTAATTCCTTTTTATGCACTAGTCTCTTGATATCAATTCACTTAAATTTTAATTCACCCAAAGTCAATTTAATCCCTCAAAAATAGCCCTCCAAAACCCTGACCTCATCTTGGTATAGGAAACCCTAAAAAATTTCAATTCATTGATTCCATTATTATCATTCAACACTTGATTACATAGCTTCATTTTGTTTGTGTACAAAATCAATTTACCACCCAAAAATCCCCATCAAAACCATGGCACCATGTTAGGGTAAGAAACTCCAAATTTTCCATTTAACAACCCTAACATGATCAAGCATATTTAACACATCCAATATATACAAAATCACCATTTAATTATTTATTCAACTCAAGAACACAAAAACATATAAAATCATCAAATAAAGTGAGCATACAAAGATGAATTTCTCCATCAACAACACACAAAAGTCTTCTCACCACCAATAAATGGTTGAAGTGAGTAATCTCCCTCTTACCTTAGGGAAGAACATGAAAATGGCTCCTACTTTCCCCTTGGTGAATTCGGTTTTGGGGTCTCCAAAAACCCTAAAATCTCCAACACAAAGAACCAACATTAAACATGGTAAAGAATGAACCTTTGGTCTCCAATGAGACCCTAGAGTACGAAAATAAAGAGAAAGAAGAATAAAAATGGAAGCTTTACCTCAAAGTTGGAAGCTTTGTCTTGGAAGACAATGGTGGAGAAGTTGGTTTTTTAGAAAAACCCTCCAAATAGAAGTTATAGAGGAGGTTGAGAGGAGTGTAGAAATGGTGTTTGTGAAGAGAAAAATGAAGAGAATGGGTGGAGAGGGTGACTGGATTTTCGTAGGGTAGAAGAGGAAGAAGAGAGAAGGAAGAAAGGTTGGGTTTTTGAAGAAACTTTTTAAAGGAAAGATGTAGAGAAGGATGAGGTGAGTATGGAAATGGTCTTGATAAAGGAAAAAGATGAAGATCAATGGTCACAATGGGGGCTGCAATTTCGTAGCAATAGAGAAGGGGTAGAGAGAAGGAGGAGAAACTTTGGAGAAGATGAAGTTAGAGAGAGAAGTGGGTAGGTGAAAGTGAGTGAAATGGCAAGTGTGTGAAGTGTGTAAAAGTCAAAACTTTCCCCCCTTTGGCAAGTGAAGGCCGCGGCATTGAGAGAGGAGAGGAGGGAAGGATTTTGGCTTCTCATGCAAGCCAAGGGTAAGGTGGTCTTTTGGGCCAAAGCTTCTCAAAGAAGCTTTGATGAAAGTACACAAAATTTGAATTAAAGTGAGTTTGATTTGACATAAAGTAGATTGTATTGGGATAAGGTGATAGGATTTCTAATGCATGTTATTACCCAATGGACAATTGTTACAGTTGACAGAAGTCAGTGTTAATTGTCCAACGGATAAAAATTACACAACAATTTATCACTCTATCAGATCAAATTTCTCAAAAAATGTGAAATCTCGTAAATTGTGTCTAGCCTCGGGTTTAGTAAGATTCCTCGTTGACGTTTCCACAGATCAAGGTTCTCGGAAAAAATATCTCATTTTCTCAAGCTCGCTCAGTTTGCACGTAAAATGAGGAATAATGTTAAAATATTTTGTATTCTCAGAAAAATCCAAAAAAAATCACAAAAATTACAAATATTATAAAATGATCATTTATCGTGAAATCATTGATGTTACCCTAGCTTCGCTCAGTGCGTATACAAAACGAGAAATAATATTAAAATATTCTACGTTCTCAGAAAAATACAGAAAAATTTCCAAAAAATCACAAATATTATAAAACGACTATTTATCCTAAAATTATAAATTTTTGGGATATTACATTGATTGTCGAATAGATAATAAAATACACGACGATTTTTATTTATCAGATAAAAATCTTGAAAAATGTGAAATCTCGTAAATCGTGTTCCAGCCTTTGGTTTAGTAAGATCCCCCGTCGACATTTTTACAGATCAAGGTTCTCAGGAAAAATATCTCATTTCCCCAGCTCAGCTCAATATGCATGTAAAACGAGGAATAATATTAAAATATTTTGCATTCCTAGGAAAATCCAAAAAAATTCACAAAAATCACAAATATTATAAAATGACTATTTATCATATAATTATAAATTTTTGGGGTGTTACACCTCTCATCTAATATGGATTGAAGAAATCTTAAACCATACCCTTGGACAAGATAGTGATAAATTGCTAATTCTATTCTCATAGACAATTATAAAGAATTGTTTGTACTCCAAGACAAAGATACTTTTCTACTCCACCACTACTTTAATATTGCCAAAAGCTAAGGTTCCCTTTCTACTTCCATAGTGCAAGAGTCATAAAGTGACATATCCTCAGCTCTCCATATTTGAAACTTTTTCCAAGTCAATAGTGTTCTCGAAACATGAGCCAAGATGCAACCCTTAGGATGCTCACCCATAAGATATCTACTCGAGAAAAATCTAGATCTTTCGACTTGATGAGGATTCATTTGCTTCTCATGTTGTGGGTGTGCAGAGGTTCTAGTTATCGTGAGATCATCTTCATTAATCTTAATTTCAGTTGTATCTACTTTCCTTTAATATTCTTTGAATTATCCTTATACATTCTTATACTCCCTTAACCTTATACTGAAATTCAAATATGGTTTCACTTCCTCGGTCAATAATCGCAAAAGCACAATAAACATAATCAAGATTATCTTTTAAAACAAAAGAATGGTTATAATCTTCATCTTTTATAGGGTAGAGGATTCACAAGAACGTCTTCTAAAACATTTTATTGCCATTGATATAGTTTCCATTATTGTTCAAGTACTCCTAAGGAGTGTAGAGATTGTGAGAATTTCTAATATCCTATCTTTCTTTTCTCTTTGTTCACAATTCATTTGGACACATTAAATAATATCATCTTTTATATAAGGCCTCTAATCATCCCTTGAGGTCTTAATACATTTTCATAATTTCAAAATAGATAGAGTAGTTGCTCTTATGAGCATCATTGTTTAGTCTTTGTATTTTCTTTGGGTAAAATGAGGTATTAAGAAAAACCTTTGCTCCTTGACCTCCCTCATTAAGGTACTAAGAAACCATTTGTTCCTTGACTTCCCTTAATATGATAACCCTGCATTGGGAACAATTTTGGCCTAACCCAATAACAAACATCAAGTTTGAAAACCAAAACATACAAAGTTACTTTTAAAACCATTATACAGAAAACACATATTACTTGCATATTTCCAAGAATCCCTTTCTTCTAGGAAAGCCTTTGTTCTAGGAAGTCCTTTTGATCCTTGTATATCCTTAAGCAGGAAGGGGTAGGAAAACCTTTGTTCCTTATCCATCTTGCATTGCCTGGTATTACCCTTTGAATACCATGGGTATTACCTCTCTAAGTAGTAGGGCATCAACCACTTAACTCTACTTAGCATGAATGAGCTAATTTGCCTCATATCCATTAATACCCAAAACCCTGGGCACTAGGAGACCTTTGCTCAAGTCGTAGGGTCATTCATACAAGGAAATAACAAATAACAAGTTTGAAAATCAAACATGCAATAGTATTTTAAAATCTTTCCTTCATTTATATTTCACATAACCTTATTTTTCTTTGTTTAATTAATAGGCATAACCTCAAGTGTAACACCCTAAACTTTTGGGTGAATTACCATTGTATCCCGAATGTACTGTTTGATGTTTTTCAACTTTAGGATAAATGATCGTTATGTCCTTTTTGTACTGTTTGTTATTTTTCTGTATGAAATACTATTTTATTTTACTGTCTGTTATTTTATTTGAACTTTTTGTGTGACTTGCTCTGGGACAGGAAAATAATATTTTTCGGGTCGGGGAAATCTTAATTTAATTATTCAGAGCTGTAGGATCTTACTAAACCCAATTCTGAATGATACGGTTAGTAATCTTTTAATTTTTAGGATTTAACTGTGTAATAAAATAATTTTATATTATTATAATATTATTTTATTAGTCAGTACAAATAAGCGGTAATGGAACCAGAAATGTTTTGCGGGACCCACGTTTAGTAAAAACTTAATAGGATTAGTAGCTTAATTAAGCATCATTAAAGGTGGAACATTCAAGAGCATGTGACTAAGCATGTGACAAGGCTTAATTAGTGACAAGGCTTAATGACAAGGCTTAGTGACTAGGCTTAGATTAACCAATGAGAGCTAAGCTTGGTGATCAAGTTTTAATCCTCACCATTGATAATTTCTAAGGCTTGGATGGAGCCAACCAAATGGACACCTCCTTGTGCATTGAAGTCTACGGCCATTCATTCTTGGAAGGCCATTCTTCACTTGATTTTCTAACACTTTCTCTCTTCTCTCTCTTCCAAAAATACCAAACTCCATTATTGTTTTCTTGAAGGTCCATTCGGCCAAACACCATTCCTCACCATCCATCCACCTAAAATTTTATCTAACCAACTTTTCTAAACCTAAACACAATTCTAAGAACATCTCTAGTTGAGAGTTCTTGCAAAATCCTTCATCTTGGGCTTGAAAACCTACTTGGGAGATTTTACCTAGAAGGTGAAACTCTTTGTTTTTCATTTCTAAATTCATTTTCAAAGTTCTAAGCCATGATTGATCCATGGTTTAAGCTTTCTTCCATGTTAATAACTTGTAGAATTTTGTTTAAGCTTGGTAGGTGACTTTGGAGGGTGAAAACCGAAACCCTAGAAAGGAGTGAAAGAGTGTTTGTCTTCATTTAAGGTAAGAGGAAGACTTAAATCTTTTCATCCTTGGGTGGTGGTAAGAAGATGGAAATTGTTTGTGATTGTAGAATCCATAAGGATTCATTTGTGTGCTTGTTATTAGCTTTCCTATTTGTGATTTGTATTAATTTGCATGTCTACAAGCTTTGAAATATTGTATGTGTTAGTAGATGCATGTGTAAATATTAGGATGTGAACAACATGTCAAGAATTGCATGAGTGTTCCAAAGAACACACCACCAAGGCTTACGGCCTCAACCAAAAAGGAGAACCAAAATGTTCTTATCAGTTTTCTAAGATTGTGATTTAATTAACCTAGGAAAATTAACAAGATGCAAAAATTGTTTAGAGCAAGAAAAATGAATGTAGAGATCAAATGGAAATTTTAAGTATTTCGGCCAACATGCCAAAGCCAAGGATTTATGATTTCTAAAATCATTTCCAAACCATTTTCAATCAAAAAGAAGCAATATATGTTAAAAGGAATTTTTTTACAATGAGTTTTGAAGAAATAAATTGATTAGAATTAAGTTCAAGAAGGTAAAACTAATGATTTTACTGTTAGAAGAAAATACAGTAGCTTTTGTAAAATTCTAACATATATCTCATATTATATTTTGAAGCATGTTAGTAATTTTCAAAAAGTTAAATCATACGGTTAAAAATTAAGTAAAAGGATTTTTTACAGAAAAATTAGGAAACCATTATTATAAGTTTCTAAACAAAATACTGTCAATTTTTAGTAAAAATGGACAAATAAGATAGAAAAGATGTCCAAAAGACAGTATACGGTATGAAAAATATTCTATGTAGTTTAAACGTATTAAATATTATTTCTGTTTATTTAAACAGTAATTTTTAAGGAATTCGGACCAGAAAATAATTTAAAAACCTTACACGATTGAGAAAACGTATTAAAAATCCTACACGATTTTAAAAACAGTAAAATATATTTATGCGATTTAAAAACATTTGTAAAAATGACAGAATTATGAAAACGTGATAAAATTTCTATGCGATTGATGAAAACAGTGAATTTTACTGTCGGGCTAAGTGGTGAACCCGGGCAGGTTGTGAAACAGTATTTATCTGGTGGGACTTACTGTATTTATTTCTGCCATGAGGGCATGAGTTTCTGCCATGAGGGCATGAGTTTTTGCCATTGAGGGCATTTGCATAAATACGCATATTTATACCATTGAGGGTATTCTGGTAATTTCTCTATCATTTATTGAGTTAATGCCAATTTTTGGTGAATTGATTGACGAGGTGAATCACATCGTATTGTCGGTACGATAAACGTAGTGTGGTTCATTTTCTTTATGGACTTCGAGACGTTAGTGTGCGATATCCCATATATGGACAATTGGTCGCTCCTCTGGGCCGTGGTAACTGGCAACACACTAATGGACTCGACATGTACTATATTTAATCGAGATCTTGTAAAGTCTAATAGTACATTGCCTGTAGTGACATGACGTTAGACAGTGTGCTACACCACGCCATGTGACTGTGGGCTATAGACGCAACGTGAGACCGCGGAATAGTTTGGTTGGGCAGCCGTGGTACTAATAGATTTTACGGATCATTCTCTCTGATGTCTGTGTTTTTAGCTCCATGGAGTAGGGTTGAGTCACATTACATATATTTATGTGTTGTATATTATGATGTTATTATCTGTAACATTTTATCTATCTGTACCATTACATTTGCATATGTGATCTACATCTTTATGTGGTTATTTATATTCACTGTTGAGATATTATGTATGTTGTGACTATATGATTTAATTGTATCCATTATTATATCTATCACGGTAATGTTATTGCTATTCATTTTATTATAATATGTGTTTATTGGAATTATTTGTAAATTGATAACATGATTATAATTGCGATATCTGTGTGTATGGAATGACTTTGTCATTCGTATTATTCTTTGCTACCGTACTGATATTGGTGAAAGGGGATCTCACCTCTTTACTGTATTATTTTGTTGTGTTTGTTTTATTTAAATTCGTATAGTAGACGAAGCAAGTTTCTTAGACCCATTGGAGGCAAAATTCTGAAGATGGTGACGGCGTCGAGGAGTGATCTTCTCAGTTTCAACGAGATGCAGTTGGTGGAGAAACGAGGCATGTATGTAGGGTTTTTCTCGTTAGTGTTGTTACCGTGCTATTAGTAGTACCCGTCATTGGGTTTGCTACTGTTTCTCTGAGTCTGTAAGCTATATGTTTTATTTTTTTATTAGATATTACGTGACATAAATAAAGTTGTGTAAAAATCTATTTAGTTTATTTTCTGTATTACTCATGCTTCGGTAAGTTTATGTTTCTGTGAAATGAAATTTTAAAAATTCATATTTTAGAACTCAAGGCTTTTATAAAATGATTTTTAGGTTTTAAGTTTTTATTTAAAAATGTGATGTCCCATGGAGGGTGTTACATCAAGCATTAAGCTTTTCATCTATACATGACATTTCACACTTGTAGAGAGGGAGTAACTCACTCAACCTTAATATACCCTTATCCTTTCATTCATTTTTATGCCTCTCAATATCATGCTTAGCAACTTTATTTATTAACAGGCATATATCAATATGCTCATCAATATATATATATATATATATATATATATATATATATATATATATATATATATATATATATAGTACATATCATAATTCTCATCATATAGTTAAATTTTGGGTTTAAGGAATAATACAATTAAAATCCTTCCTTTAATACTATATTTAATCTTGAGCACCATTCAGTCCAAACTGTCAATTCTAATTAATATGTAACTTCAATATATAACAAAATTGCATACAATTAAAATCATAATATGATAGTATTCAACGACATTATTTTCAAATACATTTTCCAATCTATAACTTCAACACCTCAACACTAAAAATTTTGGTTTCAAGGGCAAATTTTTGCTTAGATCAATTTCCAATGTTAAAATCACAATTTCATACTCAAAATAACGACTTTTTTAGTCACAAGCAGAACCAACACTGTAGTGAGTACTCAATCTCATTTAAGACTTGTCTTCACACATTTTAAACATCTATAATCAAACTAAAAATAGGTTAACATTCTGCCCTTGTTTGAGTCTCCATTTCATTCATAATAAACATAATATACAACCATAAATAGGGCAGCATTTTGCCTTCATCTTTCATCCTAATTTAGACTTAAGTTTCAATTACAAAACCAAGCATTATATCAACAAAAATTCTGCCAAAAAAAATCATGTACAACCATGATTTCTAGCCTCAAATTCTAACAATATAATCATTAAGTCCATACCATAAATCAACTCAACATCAATAAAAAGAGATTATCAATTAAGAAGCTTTAAACACCATTTCTACTCAACCTAACCGTGAATCATAGGGTAACAAAGCATTTCCTCAAGTTATAAATTCTTACCTGAGAACTCATAGAAAGAATAGAGCTAGAGTAAGGTGGAAAAGAACCATAAAATAAACAGAACACGAGTTAAAATGAATTAAGTGTTGATTCTAGCATAAAATTGGTAATTATATGGGCACTTGTCTTGTTTTTATTAAATGTGGAGATTAAGGATACAAGCTAGTTAGAAAAGGTTGAGAATATTATTTAAAATTAATTAAGTGTTGATTCTAGTATGATGATAAATGTTTAAAATACATGTTGTTTGAATTGATGGTTATGTAATAAATGAATAATTTTGTAATTGAATGAACTGTCTGCTTTGGAAAGGGAAAGGACTGGGTTTTGGCTTATGCCACCTTTCCAAATGATTAGGTATAATTTGTGTTTTACCCAAAAGCGGCTGGATTTATCATGATATCATGATTTAAATTTTACTATTGAGAATTATTAATTCTCACCCCAGTTTTTGTTTTATGTTTTCCATGATAAATCTAGCAAAGGATTGAAGCAAGCGCAAGACAAGGCGATAAAGATTTAGTTAAGTTATTAATGTAATTATTTTGATTTTGTAATTATATTAATAGTTCTATAATTAAGTTTATATATGTAGTTTGTATAAGTTGTAATCTCAGGCATATTAGATAGATTTCTAGTAAAGATCAAGTTTCCTGAGGTGTAAAATGTCTTACTTTCTTACTTCTATAAAGGCTCTCTATATATTTATTCGTTAAATAGTTATTGAACAGGTTGTAATTTACGTTTAAGTTAAAAAGTGGCATACTAATTCCACTTACTTAGTATACTTAGGGTATACTACAATATTTAGGATTAAGGTGTTACATTTTGGCATCAGAGCAGTTCTTCCTATTAAGCCAGAGAATCGACCGACTATGCTTTTGAGCATGATTAGTTTTTTTTTGTTTGTGTTGTGCATTCTTTTATCTCAATGTGAGATATATGAATAGAATTGCATGACAGCCTTAGGACTGGATGTTGATAATTACTGACACACTATTACATGACATTAAGTCTGGCCAACTCAATATTCAATGTTTTGTGTGAACAGGAAATTATAACACCTCCTAGGCGAATATGGGAGAATAGGAATGCCTTTTGAAAAGGTAATTGTGATATGTATGAGATAGTTAGACCGTTGATGAAAGTGGTGAGAGAACAGAGGGTCGCTACCAGAGAAGAGATAGAAGTTACTAATAGAACAATGCAGAAGTAGATTGAGGCTATTAGTAGCATGAGGATGACAAGACTGATTTTGAGAGAAGGTATAAAATAGAATTAATAGTTATTTGATGTTGCTTTCTCAATGATGTGATAAGAACAGAACAACTCAAGATTTGAATAGTGAATATGATGAAATAACTAAAGAACAGAAAGGTCAACAAGATATATGTCTCAAGGTTTTTAAGGACATGCAATTAGCTGAAATGCTTAAGTTTTAAAATAGAGAGGCTAAGTGCAAGGAAGAGGATATTCGAGGTAATGAGTTGTTCAGATGAATAAAAGGTATCGTTTGCTTCTTTTATGCTAAAGGAAGAAGTGAAGCATTGGTGTAACACCCTAATGAAGATGTCACATTTTCGATACAATAAAATAAAACCTTACTCAAGTTATAAAACATTTGGTACATAATTAATATGAGTTATAATTTTTTTTTCTTTTTATACATAATAACATTAAATAAAATAAAACGAAACATAAAGTAAAACAAACTATTATCACACACCATAATATACATATAATTTTGTTTTAAAATGTACAAATAATTTACAACTACAAATATTTAATAAAGCAGTAAAAGTCAATATAATACTAAAACAGTAACATGCCCAAGTGCACATCAAAGATTTCTAACCCTCCGAAGGATCCTCCTCAAATGGATCGTCAGATGATAGAAATCCAGAATGTCTCGTAGCTCTACGGACAAGAGTCCATGCTATCAACACACTACTGATCTCACTAGGTGCATGAAAAAGTCCTCCCCAGTAACGCTTAAGAGTCAAAGGCATCTCAAGATGTAAATACAGAGTAGTAGTAAAAATAGGCTCTCCATCAAACTCTCTATACAGGGACACAGTCAGATGCCCCACAGATCCTCTATCTTCACGCAGTTGCCAGGCCTCAGAGCCTCTGTGAAACTCAAGTCTCACAAAACCAAAGAATCTGGGCAAAGCCATAACCAAAAGATCAATCCAGATGATATGGGTGATCTAACGGCTTGCCTTCCTCGAACTGATCGCTCGGTTGCTGCTCCTCAGGGTACTGAATATCTAGAGGCTGCTCCTCTTCCTCTTCCTCAAACTCTTTACAGAATATAAATAATAATATAGAGAAATACATACAAAGAGGTGAGACAATCTATATCATTACCAGCATGGCAGTACAGAAAACGATAATACATACAAATATCATAATTAATTCAAAAATCCATATCATCACATAATGCACAATATCTCACATTAACACATCAAACATAGTATAAAATAATCACAAATAATCACATTATGATGCAGACCACAAATGCAAATGTACATCGGCTCATTCCTACTCCATAGAGCTAAACCCATACATCAGAGAGAATGACTCGAAAAACCTATCCGTACCTCAGGCTGCCCAACCAACTATTACATAGTCAAACGTCGTGTCAATAGCCCACAGTCAAAACATCGTAGTAAGTAGTACACAGTCAAATACGTCATGCACCATAGGCATTGTACTAGACAGTCTCCATAAGATCTTGATTAAGAATAGTATTTGTCGAGATCATTAGTGTGTTGCTCGTTACCACGACCTAGAGGAGCTACCAACTGTCCACATGTGGAATCTTCCGCACACTAATGCCTCCAAGTTCAATCAATGAACTGCACTATGTCTATCACACCCACAACACGGTGTAATTCATCTCGTCAGTCAATCATCAATTTCAACCAAATTGACACATCTCTCAATGTATGAACATAAACCAAAATTACACAAATAACCTTATTATCCCTATAAGCCATAATTACAACAATACCCTCAATATCAGTATTAACCAAATATAGTATGTCTCCACTTGACAGTACTATTTCTCAACATGTCCGGGTCCACCACTTTGACCTGACAGTAAAACTCACTGTTCCTTTTAGTCGCGTAAAGATTTTATCGCATTTTCACAATCGCGTCACCTTTTTCAAACGTTTTCAAATCGCATAAATATATTTTGACGTTTTTAAATATCGTGTAGTGTTTTCAAATCATTTTCTCAATCGCGTAAGATTTTTAAATTGTTTTCTCAATCGCGTAGCTTAAAAATCATTATTTTAAATACGCGTAAGCTATTTCTAGCACTTTTCAACTACATAGAATATTTTCCTTACGTTATAATCATATTTTGAAACTTTCTCCATTATTTGTTCATTTTTAGTTAATTTTGACAGTATTTCATTTAGAGAATTCATTAAATGATATTATTTACGTTTTTCTTTAAAAATTACCTTGCTTTAATTATAACCACTATTTACACTTTGAAACTCACTAACGTGCTTCAAAACCCAAAGGTGAGCTCTACGTTAACATTTTTCAAGTATTCACTTTATTTCTTATTTATAATTAATTCCTCTAATTTAGGTTTCTAAAACTAAGTTCATTTATTTTGTTCTCCAAAAATTCTTTTAAATTGAATTCTCTTTAAGTTAATTACTTAGTCCATATTAGAAAATAACTTTGGAATCAAATACACATTGAATGGCATTTTGGCCGAATTCAACATGTTTTTTACAAATGATCTTTAAATCATTTTCCATCTTCTAAACCATTTTCAAATTCATTAATTTACCTAAATTAATTAAGTCATTCTTTTAGAAAATGGTTGAGAACATTTTGGTTCTCTTTTTCTTGGTGAAGTCGTGAGCTTCCTTGTGTTCTTTGAAACACTCATGCAAAACCTTACATGTTATTCATATCCTACAATATTTAACATACATCTATAAACACATACCATATATTTTAAAGCTATAAACATGCATGCATACATAATCAATCACAAAATAGAAAAGACATTAAACAACCAAGTGAATGAATTCTTATGGATTCTTCACCACAAATACATCCATCTTCTCACCACCACACAAGGTTGATGAGATTAAATCTCCCTCTTACCTTAAGGGAAGACAAACTCCTTCTAACTCCTCCTAGCAATTTCGTGTAACCTTCAAAGAATCCCTAACAAGCTCAAACAAATTTTAAAGAGTCATAACTATAGGTGAAAAATATAAACCATGGATCAATCATGGCTTAGAACCTAAGAAATTAAGTTAGAAATAAGAAACAAAGATTTTCACCTTGTAGGAAAAATCTTCAAGATGGTTTTCCAAGCTCAAGATGAATTTTTTTGAAGAAACTCTCAACTAGAGAAGTTCTTAGAATGATGTTTGGATTTGAGAAGTAACGTTAGGTAAAATTTTAGAAGAGTGGAGGTATTGGTTTAGGGTGTTAGCCGTGAGCTCTCAAGGAGTAACAATAGTGTTCTTAGCTTTTGGTAGAAAGAGAAGAGAGATTTTGAGTGATAGTAAAATGAAGATGAAAATGAAGATTGCCTCCTAACACCAAGTACTTAGTCGTGGAGCTCCAAAGGAGGTGGCCTCCTTTGTTGACCTTCCAAGACCTCCTAACAACCTTAGATGTGATCAAGGGTGGATATCAAAGACTTTGTCTCCAAGCTTGTTTCTCATTGGTGTAGGAAATCAAGTCATCAAGTGACTAAGTACTTCTTGATCCTTCTTGAAAAGCCTTGGCCGAATTGCTTCAAGGGAGAGCAAACTAGGTTTGTGTTCATTTATGCAATCTAGTTAGACTTAGGTGCATTTAGTTAGTTTGCTTAGTTACTTATCTAACTATCTAGTTACTTAGGATAACTAGCCTTTGTCTTGATATTATTAGAACCTTCTCTAACTAGAACTCTAAGGTGTAGCTAACTAGGTTTACTTCATTTAGTTACTACTTAAGCTTCCTATACTAACTTAGTTAAGTTTAAGCTAACTTAGTTAAGCTTTCTAGTCATAAATCAACAAGTCCAACCACTTTTGTGGACTAACTTCCTATTGGTTCAAAACTTCAAGCCACTATTGTTGACTAGATCTCATTGGCTTAGGATTAATTTAGTTAGAAACATTGACTGGTTCTCTAAACGTGGGTCCCATAGACTTTTCTGGGTCCATGGTCTATTTTGGAGCAGAATTCTACTGTTTTTAAGATAGTAGGTACTGTACAATAAAATAATATTATAATAATATAAAATATTTTTATTGCACAGTTAAATCCTAAAAATTAAAAGATCAATACACGTATCACTCAGAATTGGGTTTAGTAAGATCCCCCAGCTCCGAATAATTAAATTAAAATTTTTTCGGCCAGAAAATTATTTCTTTCTTGGCTCGGAGTAAATCACACACAATAGTCAAATACAATCACGAAACAGTCAAATTCATTTTATAACTCACAGAAAACATAAAATAGTACATTTAGGACAATATCGTACTTTAACCAAAAGTTGGGGTGTTACAATCAGTGGATGGGTTTGAGATGATTAATGGAAGTTGATGGTATATAGATGAAATGGAAGGTATCTAGAGTGATCTTTTTGGATAAATGTTTCCTAAAGAAGGAGCGAGAATATAAGAAAATGTAATTCTTGGGTTGAAGTAAGGTAATATGTCTATAAAGTAATATGAAGCAGTGGTTTGGTGAACAGTAATAAGTTTATTCTAATGGTCGAAGTAAAATTATGAAATAGTGAAGATGAGTTATGGGTTATGGAATTCACTAGAGATAGTACTTGTAATGTGTTGAGAGGATTAAGATAGTGGTAAATGCCATGAGGAAACAGATTGCTATTATTAATAAGATTTTTGTTAGGATGAAAGTTAATCCACCATAACTATTGGGATCAGAGTTGTAACACCCTAATACAATTTTCATAAAATACGCGAAATATTTCAAGATAAATCGCATTAAGCATGTCACTTCTAAGAATGCATATAAATAAAATTCATAATAACCTTTGTAGTTATTCTAGAAAGCCTCGAATGATAAAAGGATCATATATACATACATCACTAGCTAACAAGCCATATTGTATACATAAACTTTTACATATAATCAAAAAGATACTAATATACAAACTAGTTCAATAAGAAGTAAGACTGCTAAACTAAGTCTTCTGTTTCTTCTTTTCCTTGCCCTTTTCCTTTTGGAGGGTTTTCACCTAGATTTACATGGAGTAAATAGGGGTGAGAAATCAGAATTTCCCAGTATTCGCATACCAAGACAAACAGTTAATCATTTACAACAAATAATGAATTGGACACATTAATATTCTAAATAATATAATATCCAAAAATCGATAACGTCAAAAGATCACCCATATAATCCTAAGATACTATCAACAACCAACCAACCAATCAATCGATCAAGCAATGACAACTATCCATGTAATTGTCAATCATGCAATGCTTTATGTTATGAGGAATGATTATGCTCAAACAATGTTATAATAGAATGATTATGCCATGCTAATGCAAGTTTTAAGATTTGAAAACATAAGTTACTTGCTTAATGTAACACCATCCCTAGGGTATCACATATCTGACTCCCGACTCATAATCTGAAAAGAAGTTCACAAAAGGTTTGAGTTATAAAATATAGGTTTTAAAATTTCTTTCTTGCTGAAAACATAAACTTCCTGATATTTGTAAGTATTACTGAAAATATATTTAGTATACAATATTGACACCAATTAATATTTCATAATTTAAAGAGAAATATAAAATTAACAGACTCTTTTTTTTTAACAGTAGCAAACCCTATAACGGGTCCTACTTAATAGCACAGTACAACACTAACGAGAAACTTTAACATACTTATTCCTTTTTCTGTCCATCTTGATGCATCAGACATCTATTCCTTTGTCAACACTGCACACCTTCGAGTCCTGAATATCCACTCCTTATTGTTGTCACCAATCTCAGAGTATCCATCGCCCGTTATGTCTAAGACAACTCGATCCTTCTATTATTTGATTTTAACAAGATCTGATACACAAAGAAACAACATAACAAAGAGGTGAAATCACCTACACTAATACCAACATGGCGGCACAGAGATAACACAAACAGCAATATCATACAGGATATCATACCAGACTTCTAATAATATATTCAATATTAATCAACTATCATCATCCAATCAAATTTCAATTCAATTATCATAAACAACAATTACGATAATGCCCTCAACATTATCTAATTATCATCATCATCATCCAAGTATTCAAAACAATTGTCATAACCAATATTCCTCAATTAATATATCAAACAAATATAAATGCTCAGATTCATGCATGCGCACATAGACTCTGTTTTTCAAAAACAACTCCATGGAGGTTTTCACAATTTCGAGAAAAATGCTCTGGTTAATTGCCCAGCCTAAGCCCACAGACAATCTCCCAGTCGTTGAAAAGAATCGTGTTCTTGTTAGGTATCGTCAATGCGTTACAACGGATGCATCGCCAAGTGGCATATGGTCCAGCCTTAGCCCACAGACAGATATCCACTGGTCAACCGCTGCGCCTTGACGCCCCCAAGATCCATTATAGATCTCACTATCAATTCTCATTCCCTCTTCAACTACAAGGGCCAAAATAGTTTATTAGCTATACTTTATACAATGCACGAATATATCAGTGCAAGTCCAACCACAACGGCCAAAATAGCTTATTAGCTATACTTTATACAATGCACTGATACTTTATACAATGCACGAATATATCAGTGCAAGTCTAACCACAAGGTCCAAAATAGCTTATTAGTTATATTTTATACAATGCACGAATATATTAGTGCAAGTCCAACCATAAGCGCCAAATCTTTTCAATTTCATTTGTTCAATTTAATCATATGCCTCAATGCATTTTTTTCCAATGCATGTATAATGCACCAATACCAATCACAGGCATATCTTTCCAATGTATATAAAATGCACCAAATACCAATCACAGGCAAAACTCGTCATTTTCTCATACAGTGTATGAACACTGGTTCAACAGTAATCATCATGTTATTATGTTTTTATAGTCATAAAACACTTTTGTCGTGTTTTCACAACCGCGTAACATTTCTGTTACGTTTTCACAATTCCAAAACATTTTAGTTATATTTTCACAATACCGTAACACTTCTGTTATGTTTTCACAATACAGTAACATTTCTGTTACGTTTTCAAAATACCGCAACTCTTTTGTTGCACTTTTAAACTACATACTAATTTTTCAACATTTTTCTCAATCGCGTAAAAATATACATTTCTCAAATCGCATAGTATTTTTTCACTGTTTCAAAATCGCATATCTTAAAAAATCATTCTTTTAAGTCGCGTAAATCATTTTCTATCATTATCAAAATATTTAAAACACTTTCCAAATCACATAATGATTTTCTGTCATTTTCACAATCACGTAAAAATATTCTATCACTTTTAAATCACATATTGATTTTTCAACAGTAGTTCAAATTATGTAAAATATTTAAATGTAACTCAAATCGCTTAGAAATATTTTAACGTATTCCAAATCATGTAGAAATATTTTACTGTATTTCAAATCATTTTTAAGCTACGCAAATAATTTTTCACCATAATTTCATTACAAAAAATATTTCTTAACCTTCAAAAATTCATTTTCAACTTTTCTCAAAATAATATAACTTTATACTTTATTTAATATATTTTCTTACTCAAGAAAATCTTTTCCACAGTTCTTTCCTCAAGAATTTTTTTTTTTCAAATATAACCCACAAAATCACTTTTCCATTGATTTAAATCAATGTTTCAAACTTTAAAAATTTCCTAACGTACTCCAAAACTTGAAAATCAGTTATACGTTAGTAAATTTTCAAAACATCATTATATTCTTCATTTTTCCTAAATCATTTCCAAACACAACCTTCTTCAAAATAAATTGAAGTTCAAACGTGTTCAACTTCTCTTTGTCTTTCGTTTACAAAATTCTCTCAAGTGATAAAACACTCTGATTCCCTTTATTCTATTAAATCAAGTTACGTTTCCACTTTGAAAATCACTTTGTTCATAAAAATCAAGGCATTACAAGCCTTCAAAAACATGGACATTACTATTGAAACCATCAAATATTTTTTTTCCTTCTAAATTGATATGGTTTTATACAAACAAAACCATTAAAAATCCCTTACAAAAATCGTGAACGTGTTCATTGAAAACTGTCAAATCTTTCGAGTGACAAAACACTTCATTTTATAAAATATCACTTTGTTCCATAAAATTTTTGGCATAACCAATTTTTCAAAACCATAGGATATTTGGCCATTGAAGCCATTAAAATCTTTGTTTTCAAAACCGCAAGACATATGGTGATAAAACCAAACCCATTTGTTCAAATTCATTTTTACTTTCTCTGTAAATCCTTTTTCACTTTCTTTGTAAATCTTTAAAATTAACATTGCTATTTTCATTTAAAACTCATGTTTAGTAAAACACTTGGAAACTTTTTACACAAAATAAATCAATAAAAATCCTTCTAAAAACTGTGTTCATGTACTCTTTGAAAACAAACCCTTTGTTTATTTTCCATGCTTTTCTAATCAATCCTATTTTATTCTTCCATGAAAATATTAATTTGTAAACACCTATGTTGAGGTGTCTTGGCCGAAATTCTCAATGTTCTAGGGACCCAAAAATTAATTCCCTTGTTCTTGAAAAATTTCAACATAAACTCTACTCATGAGCGTCAAAACCGTGACCACTCCTCCTTGGCCATTGGAGCCAAAAATTGATTTCCTTTCCATCATCAAATCAAGGCATACACATACATACACACCATATATATATATCACAAGCATGTCATATTCTCATCATGCATAGTATAAGCATAATATCAAAGTCATAAAATCATGCAAAGCATATCAAGTATAGGCAAATTAATCAAAGCACATAAACACCCACAAATAAATTACATGACCATGGATATGAATCCTCACATGGATTCACCATCCATCAAATATAAGACCATCTCTCACCACCATACTTGGTTGGTGAGATGGATCTCCCTCTTACCTCTTGAAGATCCTCAAAAGCTCCTTGTTTTGCTTCTCTTTCCAAGTCCTTCACCACCAAGGGCTTCTCAAATACAAAACAAAATACATAGAAATTAGTATACTAAGCTTGATTAAGAGGAACCATGGATCAAACATGGTTTAGATCATGAAAAAGAGAGAAGAAATGAAGTTTCCTTACACTTCACCTCAAAAACCTTAGAACTTGCTCTTGGAAAAACTCCTTGAAAATGAATGATTTAGATAAAGTCTCCAACATGAAAGTTGCTTAGAATAAGGTATGGATTTAAGAAATATGGTTGGTTGAAATTAAAGAGTGATGGAAAGCACATCTAGGGTGCTTGGCCGAATGGTGTTTCTTGGAGAAGAGAATGAACTTTTTGTGTTTTGTTTTGGTGAAGATGATGAATAGAAAGACAATTATGATACAAATAATAGAAACTAACAATTTTGACCCCCTTTAGAGTGCATGGCCATAGCTATGCTTGGAGAGAAAGAAGAAAATATTTTTGCTTCTTGAAATTGAATCAGTAATGACCAATAATGACCAAGACAACATATAATTGGTGTCTTGAAACTTGGCTAATTTCCTACACCATCATAAAACTGTCCCCCCTTCTTGCTTCTTCAAAATGTGACTAATCTCCAAGCCACCATTATTTGTGCATTCTTAGCCATTGATTAATTCAATGGTTAAGATTAAGGTAGACTTTAGGTGTAGCTTTAGATAGAAGACTTAATTTAGGCCATTGGATCTTTCTTCTTTAAATCCTAGCCCTTAGATGTGTCTCCAAAATGAAGGGTTAAGATTACACCTTCTACTTTTAATCCAAGGGTTATAATTAGTCAAAGCCATTTTTGATGACTAAATCTCCACCATTAATTAAATCCAAATCCAATGGTCATAATTGATCCATCTCCACCATTGATTAGATTCAAATCCAACGGTCACAAATGGTCCTAGCCACTTTGCAAGGCCAAATCTCCACCCTTGATCAATTCTAAATCCAAAGGTTGTAAATGGTCATAGCTATTATATTAGACTTATCCTACACCGTTGATTAAATCGACGGTTGATATCAAAGTCTCTAATATTAGACTTGTTTCCTATTGGTCCATTAACATAACCACTAATGTTGACTTAATAGTATAATATTTATTTTTATCTGCTAAACCCCACAAAAAATTATATTTACTGTATTTTTATTACCCAATAATTAAATACAGTACAAAACACAGTACAAGAAATTTTCTAAAACTGTCTCTGGATTCAGGTTTAGTAAGATCCCCTGTCTCCGTCTAAACAGTACAAATTTTTTTATGCGTAGAAAAATTTTCACTTTACGGGACCCACCTGGGCCCACGTATGGCCACCTGGGCCCACATACACCCCCTGGGCCCACAAACAGTTAAAAAATTTCATAATTATCCACAAAATCACAAAAATTAGAAAATTCACAAATATCAAATCAAATTACTTAAAATAATTAAAACTAACGGTAAAAATTAAATTACGTAAAGTTTTCCCCGGCCCGAAAATTTTTATTTTCCTGACACGGAGTAAATCACTCAAAATGATCAAATACGCTGACGGAATAATCAAAATAATTTTACAGTATCCAGAAATTACTAAACAGTAAAATTCTGTTAACTGTCAAAATTACTGTTTAAGATATGTGGAATTTTTTAGGATGTGACACTTAATTTCCCAGACACCTCCGTCTCACGTATATACAAAGTAGGATAAGCTTAAAAGCCTAAATCCCACCTGGTAATAGGTAAACACCTTCCCCTCACCAATGTAAGAGTACTATTATCACCCCTATATCGGTAACCCTTACCACAATAGCATACCTGCTATGAGAATCTAGATCAACACCTTATTCTCTAGCCATATGGTTATGCACACCATCTAAGGTCACAATACATAGGAAATTAGCAAATACCAAGTTTGAAAACAAGCAAAAATTCTCATTTACACAAACTCTCCACAAGGTCCACCCTAACCAAGTGAAAGAGTTAAACTAGGAAACATGCACTCTTGGTGCAACTTTATCACATAAAGAAACCAATCTCACGTTCCTAGCATATCCTCAAGTTCAACCTTTAAGAACAAGAGAGCAAAACATGGTACACATACCAAATAAACTCAACTTTGCAACAAAGGAGTCAAACTTTGTCACTTCGCAAGTGAAACAAGCATATAACCCTTAACAAGTGCATAGAAAGTTATTCTTATTAACAACTAAAGCACAAAGGGCTAATTCTAAGGTTAAGTCACTTTCCCCAGTGAGAACCCTTGGAAAACCATCATTTAAATCTCTATAGAACTTTCAACTTCTATTTTCTAGGAGGGTTTATTTGAATAGCCCATAAGGTTATTCGAATAACACCTCTAAAAATCACTTGTTCTGAGTTTTCTATTTCAGGTTATTCAAATAACACAGGGGTTATTCAGATAACTCTTACGATTCTGTATAATTCTGCAGCTTCCTGGATTACGTTATTCAAATAATGTAATACCCCAAAATTTTATTTATTTTATGATAATTATTTATTTTCTAATATTTGTGATTTTTGAAAAAAAATTGGATTTTTCTGAGAATGCGGAATATTTTAATATTATTTCTCGTTTTTACGTGCAAATTGAGCAAGGTCGGGAAAATGAAATATTTTTTCTGAGAACCTTGATCTGTGAAAACGTTGACGGGGGATCTTACTAAACCCGAGGCTGGACACGATTTACAAGGTTTCATGTTTTTTAAGAAATTTTACTAGATAAAATAATAAAACGTTGTGTAACTTTCATCTGTCAGAAAAATTAATACTGACTTCTATCGACTGTAGTAATTGTCCATTGGATAATAACATGTATCAAAAATCCTATCACATTATCTCAATGTAATCTACTTTATGTCTAATCAAGCTCACTTTAATTCAAATTAGTGTACCTTAATTAAGAAGCTTCTTTGAGAAGCTTTGACCAAATGACAACCTTGCCCTTGGCTTGTTGGGGAAGCCAAAAAACTTCCCCCTCTCTCCTACTTGTTGCCGCAGCAATGCTCTCCAAGGGAGGCAAAAATTTTGCCTCCCCACTTAACCAAACCCCCTCAAAATATTTCCACTTTTACAACACTTTCTCTCTCTAACCTTTTCTTTTTCAATTCTCTCCACTTTCTCTCTACTCCTCCTCCTTCACTACAAAATTATTTCAGCCCTATTAGAGACCACCATTCTTCATCTTTTCTCTTCACCAAACTCATTCCTACACTCACCTTCACCTTCTCTACATCTTTCATTTAGAAAGTTTCTCCAAAATCCAACCTTTCCTCCATTGTCTTCTAAGGTAAAGCTCCTAACTTTGAGGTAAAGTTTTCATTTTTCTTCTCTTTTCTCTTCATTTTCGTGTTCCATGGTCTCTTTGATGACCATGGATCTATTCTTTTTCAACCATTGGTGTTGATTCATTGTCTTGAAAATCCTAGGGTTTTGAAGGCTCAAAACCGAAATCACTAAGGAGCTAGAAAGAAGACCATTTTTGTGATTCTTCCATAAGTAAGAGGGAGATTACTCACTTCAACCAATTTTTGGTGGTGAGGGAACCTTGTGTGCTTGTTGATGGAGAAATCCATCTTTGTATGCTCACTTTATTAAGTGATTTTGCATGTTTACATATTCTTGAATGGAATTGATGCTTGATTGGTAATCTTGAACATATTGGATATGTTGAATATGCTTGATCATGTTAGGGTTGCTAAATGAAAAATTTGGAGTTTCCTACCCTAATATGGTGCCACGGTTTTTACTAGAATTTAGGGGTGTAAAATTGTTTTTGTACACAAATAAATTAAGCTCATGAAATTAAATGTTGAATGATAACATTGAAGTTAATGAATGGAAAGTTTTAAGGGTTTAATACCCTAAAGGGAGACCACGGTTTTGGCTTGAAACCATAAGGGATTGGATTGATTTTGGTGAACTAAAATTTAAATGATATGATATCAAGGAACTAAGGCATAAAATGGAAGAAAATTTGGAGCTTGGGAACCTAGTGAGGCTACGGTTTTAGAGGGAAAACCTTGAGGCTAAATGGCGCCTTGGTGCATCTTTTGAGACTAAGAATTAGAGACATGCATAATCCTTAATGAAGTGGAAGAATTAAAATTGAATAATGACACCTTAGAAAGCCACGGTTTTGAAGGAACAATTAACCTAAAATTTTCATAATTGACTTAAGTGTAAGACTTTGCAAATGTGGATCCATAATGTGGACTTATGTTAATTGATGAATCATGATAACATGTTGATGTTGAAAAATGAATATATATGCCATGGTGGTATGCTTATGGTGAATGCATCATTGATAAACATACATGATGTACATTGAGTCGTCATGCATGTGTGTTGTCCATTGGACATTATTTGTAAGGCGATGTATGCCTAGGAGTTGAATAACACCTATGTGCGAGTGCAAATAGACTAAGCGTAGGGTCATAGTGGTTGGCCCTGGGGGCGTCGGGGTGCAGGTGTCTCACAATAGACAGTGGTAGCTCCACTAAGGCTGTAACACCCTAAATTTCCTATCTCTTAAATAGTAATTTTGACAGTTAACAGAATTTTTCTATTTAGTAATTTCTGTGCACTGTAAAATTATTTTATTTATTTCGTTAGCGTAGTTGATCGTTTTGAGTGATTTACTCCGTGTCAGGAAAATAATAATTTTTGGGCCGGGAAAAATTTTACATAATTTAATTATTACTGTTAAGTTTTAATTATTTTACGTAATCTGATTTGATATTTGTGTGTTTTCTAATAATTATGATTTTTGTGGATGATTATGAAATTTTTTTACTGTTTGTGGCCCCAAGAATGTATGTGGGCCCAGGTGGCCATACGTGGGCCCAAGTGGGTTCCGCAAAGTGAAAATTTTTCTACCCATAAAAAATTTTGTATTGTTTAGACGGAGACAGGGGATCTTAGTAAACCTGAATCCGGAAACAGTTTTAGAAAATTTCTTGTACTGTGTTTTGTATTGTATTTATTTATCGGACGATAAAAATACAGTAAATATATTCTTTCGTGGGGTTTTAGCAGATAAAAATAGAAATTATACTATTAAGTCAATATTAGTGATTGTGACAATTTTTGATGGACCAATAGGAAACAAGTCTAATATTGAAGACTTTGATATCAACCGTTGATTTAATCGACGGTAAAGACTTGATCTTGATTTAATCAACGGTGGAGATGGATCAATTATGACCATTGGATATGGATTTAATCAATGGTAGAGATTTGGTCTCAAAAAGTGACAAAGACCATTTATGACCATTGGATGAATAATTAATCAAGGGTGAAGATTTGGTCTTGTAAAGTAACAAGGACCATTTATAACCATTGGATGTTAATTTAATCTATGGTAGAGATTTAGTCTTAAAAAATGACAAAGACTAATTATGACCCTTGGATTAAAAGTAAGAAGGAGTAATCTTAACCCTTCATTTTTGGAGATGCATCTAATGGCTAAGATTTCAAGGAGAAAGATCCAATGGCCTAGATTAAGTTTTCTAATCAAAAGTCTACCTAAATCCTAACTATTGAATTAATCAATGGTCTAAAATGCTCTAAATGGTGGCTTGAAAAAGATGACAACATTATTGTATGCATAATGCATGAGGGGGGACGATTTTGTGAAGCATTTTAGAGCTAAAGGAAAACTTTATGTCATTGTTAAGTAGTCTTGGTCAATTATGCATCATTGTTGAATTATTTGCACTCTTTGAAGAAGCATGGAGGGGGGGACGGTTTTTGTGGTTGCTTTAGAAGCTAAAGCAAATTTTGAAGACAATAATTTGTCACTTTGGTCATTATTGACCATACTTCATCATTTTTGAACTTTCCTTCAAGCAAAACTCTTAGAAAAATTTCTCTCCTTCTCCTTCTCTAAGCTCACGGCCATGGCACCATAATCTACCCTCCATCACTCAAAAATTTCATCCAATCTAGTTTCTTGAATCCTTACCTTATTCTAAGAACATCTCTAGTTATGAGTTTTCTCTAAATCATTCATCTTGATCTTCAAATCCAAGCTTCAAGATTCTACCAAAAATGATAAATTTCATATTTCTTCTTCTAATCTTCTAGTTTTGATTTTCTAAGCCATGATTGAACCATGGTTTACCTATTTCTACACTTGTTATTGATTGTAACATTTGTTTATGATTTTTAGGAATTTTCCCAAGGAGCTTCATGAAATTTGTGGAAGGAAAAACTAAGTGTTTTCACTTCATCTTTTGTCTTAACCAAGTTTAAGAAGCTTTTCTCTCACAAAAATAAAAAATTCCATCTTTGTTCTTCAAGAGGAATTTCGTCCATACCATCCAAAATCACCATCCAATCCTTTTTAATTTCATCCAACCACAGATCTTGAATCTACATGATATTCTAAGCAATTTTCATGTTAGAGATTTTCTCTAAATCATCTATCTTCAACCTTGTTCTTCAAGCTAAAGATTGAAGCTTTAATGGTGAAGTTTGTTACTCTTCACTTTTTTTTTTATTTTCAAGGTTCTAACGATGATGCACATCCATGGTTTTCTTATTCAAGCTTAAGATACTAATAAATATATATGTTGTTTTGTGTTTAAGAAATCCTTGGTGGTGAAGGACTTGGAAAAAGAAGCAAAACAAAGAGCTTTTGAGGATCTTCAAGAGGTAAGAAGGAGATCCACCTCACCAACCAAGTATGGTGGTGAGAGATGATTTTATATTTGGTGGATGGTGAATCCATGTGAGGATTCATATCCAGGGTCTTGTAATTTATTTGTGGGTGTTTATGTGTTTTAATTATTTGCCTATGCTTGATATGTTATGCATGATTTTAATGGCTTTGATGGTATGCTGATATTATGCATGATGAGTATATGGCATGCTTATAGTATTTATGATGAAATATGTATGTGTATGCCATGATGTATTGATGGAAAAGAAATCAATTTTTGGTTCCAAAAGCCAAGGAAGGGCTACGGTTTTGATGCCCATAATTATAGTTTCATGTTGAAATTTTTCAAGAACAAGGAAATTGATTTGTTTAATAAAAATTATGAAGTGGAGAAAAATAAATTTTCTTGGTTCTAAAGGCTATGGAATTTTTCGGCCAAGACACCTCAACATAGGTGTTTATAACTTAATATTTTCATGGAAGCATAAAATTGGATTAATTTGAAAAGCATGGAAAATAAACAAAGGGTTTGTTTTTCAAGAAGAACAAGAACACGGTTTTGAAGGGATTTTTATTGATTTATTTTGTGTAAAAAGTTTCTAAGTGTTTATTAAACTTGATTTCGAAAAACGAAACGGGCAAACGTTGATTTTAAAAAGGATTTGCAAAGAAAGTGAAAAAGGATTTATAAAGAAAGTAAAAATGAATTTGAACAAATGGGTTTGGTTTTTATGACCATCGGTATTTCGGTTTTGAAAACAAAGATTTTAATGGTTTTGTTTGTGTAAAACCATATCAATTTAGAAGGAAAGATATTTGATGGTTTCAATGGCTAAGTACCACGGTTTTTGAGGGCTTGTAATGCCTTGATTTTTATGGGCCAAAGTGATATTTTACAAAACGAAGTGTTTTGTCACTCGAAAGATTTGACAGTTTTCAATGAACACGTTCACGGTTTTTGAAGACTTACGGATACCTTGATTTTATAACAAAATGATTTTCACACAAGAATTTGGAAAGGGAATTAGAGCATTTATCACTTGAGAAATCAAGTTTTTGTAAACGAAAATGTTTTCGAACTTCAATTTATTTTGAAGAAGGTTGTGTTTGGAAATGATTTGGGAAAAATGAAGAATATAATGGTGTTTTGAAAATTTACTAACGTATAACTGATTTTTGAGTTTTGAAGTACGTTAGGGAATTTTAAGATTTGAAACATTGATTTATATCAATGGAAAAGTGATTTTGTGGATTATATTTTGGAAAAGGATTTCTTGAGTAAAGAAATGTGGAAAAAGATTTTCTTGAGTAAGAAAATGTGTTAAATGAAGTATAAAGTTATATTATTTTGAGAAAAGTTGAAAAGGAATTTTTGAAGGTTAAGAAATATTTTCTGTAATGAAATTGTGATGAAAAATGTTTTACGTATCTTAAAAACGTGATTTTTAAGCTACACAATTTGAAAAATGTGTTGAAAATGATATTGATTTATTTAAGTCCAAAATAATGTTTGGAATATTGAGGAATATTTTACGTGATTGTAAAGTGTTGAAAAATATTTTACGTATCTTAAAAACGATTTGAAATACAGTAAAATATTTCTTCGCGATTTGAAATACGTTGAAATATTTCTACACGATTTGAATTATGTTTAAATATTTTACGTAATTTGAACTACTATTGAAAAATCACTACGTAATTGAAAAGTGATGAATTATTTTTACGTGATTATGAAAAGTGGGGAAAAATCGTTATGTGATTTGGAAAGTGTTTTAAATATTTTGAGAATGATGGAAAATGATTTACGCAACTTAAAAGAATGATTTTTAAGTTATGCAATTTTGAAAACGGTGAAAAATTGCTACGCAATTTGAGAAACGTATATTTTTATGCGATTGAGAAAAATGTTGAAAAATTAATATGTGATTTAAAAGTGCAACAGAAGTGTTGCGGTATTTTGAAAACGTAACAGAAGTGTTACAATGTTGTGAAAACGTAATAGAAAAATTATAGAATTGTGAAAATGTAACAAAAGTGTTACAACATTGTGAAAACATAATAGAAATGTTTTAGAATTGTGAAAACATAACAGAAATGTTGTGAGATTGTGAAAAACACGGCAACAGTGTTTTATAACTATGAAAACATGATAACATGATTTTGTTATTGAAAAATATAGTATGATTACTATAAAACCGTGTATGAACACTTGTTTGTGAAAACGAGTTTTACTTGTTATTGCACGTGGTGCATTTTAGATGCATTGAATATATATATATATATATATATATATATATATATATATATATATATATATATATATATATATATATATGCGTTGAGGCATATGATTTAATTGAACAAATAAATTTGAAAAGAATGGTTCGATGAGGACTGGATATGGCTGATTGCCTAGGAGAAACACACCTCTTGAGTGGGTGCGATATGCGTAGTGTAAGTCACTTGTTGACCTTGGGGGCATCGGGGTGTGGGTTGCTTACACGGGTGGTTAGTCGCGCTTCTTCCCGTAGGTTAGACCGATGCAACACACCGATGATCTTGAACGAGACACTATTCTTATTCAAGATCTGATAAAGACTGTCGTGTATATGCTAGATGTGTAAAATTAAAATGAGGATTATAGCACGTGGTCTGAGGCATGTGGTACTGACAGATCTTTTCGATCATTTCTTCGACCTGAGTTTAGCTCCAAGGAGTTGGAAATCGAGTCTTGTGTACATGCATAATCTGAACATTTATATCTGTGTGATATATTAATTGAGGAATATTGGCTATGACAATTGTTTTGAATACTTGGATGATGATGATGATAATGCTGAGGGCATTATTGTAATTATTGTTTATGATAATTGAACTGATAAATGATTGGATGATGATAGTTGATTAATGTTGATGGCATGATCATAATTGTGGTATGATCTATCTGTATGATATGCTGCTTGTGTTATCTCTGTGCTGCCATGTTGGTATTGGTGTAGGTGATCTCACCTCTTTGTTATGTGGTCTTGCTGTGTCTGTATTGTTAAAATTATACAGTAGAAGGAACGAGTTGTCTTAGACATAACGGGTGATAGATATTCTGAAATTGGGGACAACATCAGAGAATGACCATTCCAGAGTCGATAGCGTGCAGTGTTGACAAGGAACAGATGTCTGATGCATCAAGAGTGAGACAAAAAGAAATAAGTATGTTAAGTTTTTTCGTTAGTGTTGTACCGTGCTATTAAGTAGGGCCCGTCATAGGGTTTGCAACTTAAAAAAAAAAAGAGTCTGTTAGTTTTATATTTCTCTTTAAATTGTTAAATATTAATTGGTGTCAATGTTATATATGAATCTGTTTCAATATATTTTTCAGTATTACTTATGGATTTCAGTAAGTTTATGTTTCAGTAAGAAAGAAATTTTAAAACCCATTTTTTTTATAACTCAAACTTTGTGCGAACTTCTTTTTGATTTTGAGTCGGGAGTCATACATGTGATACCCTAAGAAGGGTGTTATAAAGGCCGTGGGATAGACCGATGCAAACACACCGACGATCCGAACTGAGACGCTGTCCTATATCGTGATCAACTGTTGAGGTGCCATGTATAAGCCATTTGCACAACTATTTTATGAGATGAAGCACACTACTTTTAAGGCTAACGATATACTGGCATTACTCCTAGATCATTCACTTTGAAAATGTTAATGTCTAGCTCCATGGAGTAGGATTTTGGGTATTTTGTGCATTGTGAATTGTCAGTCTCTTCATCCATTGAGCATGAGCATTTATAACCGTTCTTTTTATTTCGATAATTGTCTGATTACCTGAACTGTTGTTTGCCTGTTATCATAATTATTACAATTAATTATTGTTGTTCTGTTTTTACAGTTAATTGTAATATTGTTGTGATTAAATACATAAACTGTGTTATATGTGGGCATCCAGCGCCGTTTTGTTCTCTTACTACCATATTGATAATGAATGATGGGTGTCTCACCTCTTTCTGTATTTTTGTGTTTCCATATCTTATCGGTCTGTTTACTTTTGAGAAGACGAGCATAAGGAAGAGGAAGCTCCTAAGTTTCTGGGTTTTTGGCCATATTACGACTGAAGCTCATCAAGGATGATGTCGCGCCCTCGTGGATTTTGGGGCTACACACGGATCACTTTTCACGGAGGTCCCGATTGCTGGCACATTAATGTGCAGACGGATCGTTACGTGCACCATGGAGAGCTGACAGTGTCCTTGGCTTGGGGTCGTTATGACGCCCTTATTTTTTATTTTCATACTTTTGTCTGGTTAGAGTTTTATCTGCCGTTAGGGATATGTAGGCTGACATGTACTACACCCCACGTGATGACTTTTTTCTGTCCACTGCTCGGGCTCCTGCCCGTTGCTCTGTCACTCCGATGGATGTTTCATCGGACGAAGAGGACCCTGAGGAGGACCCGACTATGGTCCCTTCTCATCAGTCTTAGGGGCTGATACTATTGGTAGCTATTGATGGCTAACTGTTTATCTTTTTGGGAAGTCTGACGTATTGCTGTATATGATGGGGGTATATTTGTATAACTTTGGGTGGGTACATCTTTTTGCTTTTTGTATATTTTGGAATATAACTAAACAGGCTGATGCATATAATATATAATGTGTATGTATGAATTTCAATACTGTACCGATTTTACTGCATTTGTAATTACTGCTATCTTTTACTGTTATTTAAAAAAAATAAAATAAAATAAAAAATGTGTATCGATTTTTCAATATAAGATTTTTCTATCATCCAAGAACGTAAACTAATTACTCTCATGTTAAAAATGAACCGGGTCTAAATTAATTAAAGTAATTATTATTTTTACAAATTTTTATTTCGTTTCTTTTATTATGGTGCGACGTCCCTTCTTCGCGGCATTAAGAAAAAGGGGCGTTAGACTGTCTTGGTATCAGAACCCCGATTTAAGTTTTCTTTTGGGTCATGTGGTATTGGATTATCTTGTTTGTGCTGTGTGAATCTCTGTGTTCTTTGTATTTGGTATTCCGTAAGGATATATCTGACTTTTCTCTGTGTTTTGTATAGCTTGATTTGAAAGGAGGTATGGCTCGTTGAGGAGACATGACTGCTGCAATTGAAGCAATCCAGAAGTTAGCTAAAGCAATGTTACAGCAAAACCAACAAACGGCTCAACAACAAGAGCAGACTACACAACAATTGGAGGCAACTGCTGATGCTCAAAATCTGGAAGAGTTTCACCGCACTAATCCTCCTCAATTTAAGGGAGAGTATGATCCTGAGAAGGCTACTTTGTGGATCAAAGAGTTAGAGAAGATATTTACGGGCATGAACTGTATTGACAGCAAGACAGTAACTTATGTTGCATTCATGCTGATCGGGGATGCAGAGGATTGGTGACCAGAGAACGGAGGTTAATAGAGGCTGAAAATCAAGCGATTAATTGGGAAGTGTTCAAAGAGAGGTTTTTGAACAAGTATTTCCCGGAAAGTGCTAGGCATGCTAAAGAGATGGAATTTCTTGGCTTGAGGCAAGGAGGTATGACTGTGAGTGAATATGCTACCCAGTTTGAGAGTTTGTCCAAATTCTTAACCTACTTCCAACATCAACCGAACAAAGCGTGGAAGTGTCGGAAGTTTGAGGAAGGTCTGAGACACGACGTGAAGAGAGCTATTATTACTCTAAAGATCACTCAGTTTTCGGAACTGGCTGACACTTGTCACTGGGTAGAAGGTTTGGACCAGGCACGTGACGCGAGAAACAGAAACTTTGGGCCAATTCAGTCTCAAAGAGGAGGAAGCAGTAGTGCTGGCCGTTACCAGAAAAAGCCTTATTCCAGACCACCTGGAAATCAACAACAAAGGCCACAAGGTGGAAGCCCAAGTGGAAGCCCTGGGAGAACTGGTCAGGTTGCGGTGTCTATGCCAAGATGCCTGAAGTGCGGGAAGGAGCATCCTACAAGAGACTGCACTATCAAGGGTATCATCTGCTTCAGATGCGGGAAACCTGGACACATTTCTCGTGCTTGCAACTAACCTAAAGCTGAACCTGCTGTCAATGTTGCACGGACTATGAAACCACAAGCTGGAGGAAGAGTTCACACCCTGAGTGGTGCTGAGGCTTCTGAATCCGAAAACCTCATACAAGGAGAAGGTCTCATAGAGGGTAATCCTTTAACTGTACCGTATGACTCTGGTGCAACTCACTCTTTCATTTCATATGACAGTGTGAAAAGGCTTGGTTTACCTGTGTCTTCTTTACTTTTTGACTTAACAGTTTCAACTCTCACTACTAAACTTGTCGTTACCACCAAAGTCTGTTTGAATTGTCCATTGGTTATTGATGTTGGTGTATACCCTACTGGCCAATACATTTTGTTTGTATTTACATACATTATATTATGTTATTTTATATGAGGCATTTCATTTATTGTGTTCTTTTTGGTAGACATAATAAAGTCCTTAGAATAGTAAGTTTGATACCATAGGACATCAAGTGGATGACTTGATCGTGAGATCCTATTGGATAAAACACTATTCTTAAATGTCCCTAGTCAAGTATTATTGTTAATTAGGACAACAATAATACATTGAGGCTAGTATGTGTGTAGACTGATGACCATATCTCACGGGTCATGGATATGAGATATCAAGTCTACACATGGATACATATTAGAGTAATGATGTATTGGACAGACCCGCCATGAGAACGCTACGTGGATCGTTACGTGAGTGTCATAAGCGATTCTCATAGTGATAATGGTGTATGTGATCCTTTGACCTGAAATCACTACGATTCCTACATGAGGAGTTGTGTGTTTTAATGCCATCAAACGTCATCTGTAACAAGATGATTATAATGTTGGTTATTAGATATGCCGCAATACATGTGGAGGGATGTGAGTGACCTAGATGGGATTTGTCCCTCCTACATAACAGGAGTGATATCTTTGGGGCCCCTGATTGAGTGAGACTACGAAATGCATGGCCATGCTCAAATGAGTCAATATGAGATATTGATCTTATTTGTTATTACTATGTCTACTCGAGAATCAGGAAACTGAAGATTGAACTAAACAAGGGTGACACGTTCTATGCCTTGTGTTCAATCTGGATATCTGGACAAAGGGACTAAACTACACGGAAACATTGGTCACAAATAGGTTATGTCAAATCACTGACATTCTCATTACTTGGGTAGCAGTGATGTGTTGCTAGATACCGCTCACTGTTTGTAATATTAAAATGAGATTTTAATATTACTACCAACGTCATGAGAACCTGCAGGTCACACACTTAGAGAACAGACTAAATTGGAGTAATCGAATCCAAGTTGGACTCGGATTCAACTGTGGGCCTAACTCATGATAGATGGGTTTAGGGTTGCGCCACTTACCTTGCTACTGCTCACACTCACTTAAGGCAGCCACTGTTATAAATAGTACTGCTAAAGGGGCTGCTACTAGGTTTACATCACAACCCTAGCCGCACCTACAGAAAGTGAGTGAGAGATAGTGAGGTCTTCTTCTCCTCTCTTCGCAGCTAGCACTACGAAAACAGAGGCGTGACTCCTTTTGCAAGTCTGTTCGTGTGGATACCGCAGAAACATCGTCGCTATTACGGTGTTGGTGATTCACCTCGCTTGTGTCTATCACGCTTCAAGAGGTAAAAATTTAAAAACTCAGATTATGGATTTTTTTCGCATGGATCCTGTGAGGGAATTCTGTTATTCCGCTGATCCGCAAATTCCCAACAATTGAAGGTCGAATCTTTTCTGTTGATTTGATCTGTTTGCCATTATCTCAATTAAATGTGATATTAGGAATGGATTGGTTATCTATTAACCATGTCCTGTTAGATTGTTCTAGAAAAATCATAGTTTTCCCTTTGGATGAGAATTCTAGATTTTTGACGGCCAACCAAGTGAAAGCTTTCTTGAAAGAAGGAGCTCGGAGATACATGTTGTTGTCTTCTTTGAAAGTCGAGAATGAAGTAGATGTGGACGCAATCACAGTGGTTCGGGAGTTTCCTGAAGTTTTTCCTGAAGATATACCTAGTTTGCCACTGGAGCGGAAAATCGAATTTACCATTGACCTTATGCCTGGAGCTGGTCCTATTTCTATAGTACCTTACCGTATGTCACCAGCGGAGCTAGCTGAGCTCAAGGAGCAATTGGAAGAGCTTTTGGAAAAGCAATTCATTAGACCTAGCATATCACCTTGGGGAGCACCAGTGTTATTGGTAATGAAGAAGGACGGTACCTCAAGATTGTATGTAGACTATCATCAATTAAACAAGGTCACAATCAAGAACAAGTATCCACTGCCAAGGATAGATGACTTGATGGATCAGTTGAAGGGAGCGACATTATTTTTTAAGATCGATTTGCGGTCGGGCTACCATCAGATCAAAGTGAAAGCTGAAGACATTTCTAAAACGGCTTTTCGTACTCGTTACATTATGAGTATTTGGTAATGCTTTTTGGCGTGACTAATGCACCTGTTGTATTCATGGACTATATGAATAGGATCTTTCGTCCTTATTTGGATAGATTCATCGTTATCTTCATCGACGATATCTTGATCTATTCACAGAATTAGGAGGACCATGCGGAACATCTCAATATAGTTCTTTAGATTTTGAAGGAAAAAGAATTGTACGCCAAGTTGGCAAAGTATGAATTCTGGGATGAGGTGAAATTCTTGGGCCATGTGATTTCAAAAGAAGGAATTGTTATAGACCCATCGAAAGTAGAAGTTGTTCTACAATGGGAAAGGCCAAAGACGGTGACGGAAATTCAAAGCTTTGTTGGATTAGCGGGATATTACCGGAGGTTCATCGAAGGATTCTCTAAAATTGCCGGACCTCTCACTCAACTCACAAGGAAGAATCAAGCTTTTGAATGGACGGACGTTTGTGAGGAAAGTTTCCAAGAGCTAAAGAGGCGACTAACTACTTCACCAATGTTAGTTCTGCCTAATCCAAGTGAACCGTTTGAAGTGTATTGTGACGCTTCATATCAAGGATTGGGATGCGTGCTTATGCAAGGCAGAAAAGTGGTGGCTTATGCCTCGAGACAATTACAAGTGCATAAGAAGAACTATCCAACGCACGACTTGGAGTTAGCTGATGTGGTGTTTGCTTTGAAGATATGGAGACATTATCTCTATAGAGCAACGTTCAACGTCTTCAGTGACCACAAGAGCTTGAAATATTTGTATGACTAGAAAGAGTTGAACATGAGACAACGAAGGTGGTTAGAATTCTTGAAAGACTATGACTTCCAACTTCAGTATCACCCTGGGAAGGTAAAAGTCGTGGTCGATGCTTTAAGTAGAAAGACGATTAGTGTTTCTGCCATGATGATTCGAGAAAGAGACTTGATAGAACATTTTAGAGACATATGGTCTTTTGTGGAATTAATGCCGGGCAAGATCTGTATGAACATGGTCACCATCTCGAGTGAATTGATAAACGACATCCGAGAAAAGCAGAAGGTTGACAAGTTCTTGCAAGAGGAAAGAGAACTAATACAGCAAGGTGGTGTATCGACATTAGAGGAAGGAAGTGATGGGATTTTAAGATTCCAAGGTAGGGTATGTGTACCAAAGGACCAAGAATTGAGAAGGTACATTCTAGAACATGCTCATACAAGTAAGTTGAGTATGCATCCTGGTATGACCAAAATGTATCAAGACTTGAAGAAGTTGTTCTGGTGGCATGTGATGAAAAGAGATATTGCAAGATGCGTATCTTCTTGTTTGGTTTGCCAGAAGACAAAGATTGAGCATCAAAGACCATCTGGAATGTTGCAACCGTTGACCATTCTCGAGTGGAAATAGGATAGCATTGCCATGGACTTTGTCATCGGATTACCAAGGACAAGAAAAGGATATGACTCAATATGGGTAATTATGGACCGACTTACAAAGTCAGCGTATTTCTTGCCGATCAACATAAGATATTCGTTGGAGAAATTAACTCAGTTGTACATTAGTAAAATTGTCAGACTACATGGGGTACCCATAAGCATTATTTCTGATAGAGATCCGAGGTTCACATAGAAGTTTTGGCAAAGTCTTCAAGAAGCAATGGGGACAATGTAACACCCCTTTGGGGATGCCACACATATAAAGAAAAATAAAATAAATAAATAAAATCTACCCAAGTTATAAAACATTTATTACATAATAATATGGGTCGTAAAGTAATTCCTGTTAAACAGATTATTAAAAATAAAATATTGCGGAAAACATAAAATAAACAGAACAACATCACTCATAATATACATATGTTCCAAGTTATAAGTTATACAAATAATTTACAACTATAATTACAAATATTTAAACGAAACATAAATAAAAATAGTAAAAGAGTCAATATATACATCCATACAGACGCGCAAAAAAAAAAAACATCATGCATATTTAATCTCCTCGAAGGATCACTCTCAACATGAAAATGATCATCAGGAGACAAATATCCCGGATGTCTCGACACTTGGCGATAACGAGATCGCGCAGTCGATACGATACTAATCTCACTAGGCTCCGTGGTCATACCACCAAAATATCGCCTAAGAGATAAGGGTAACTCTAAATGTAAAAATACAGTAGTAGTCATAACTGGCTCTCCATCAAACTGTTGACGTAAGGTCACAGTCAGCCGTCCTACATACGTCACAGAGTCTCGGTCTCCTCGCAGATGCCAAGCTAACGATCCTCCATGAAACTCCAGCTGTACAAACCCTAGAAATCCAGGCATTGCCATACCCAATCAAATCAATCCAATGGATATGGATGATCAGATGGTTCTTGATCGTCAAACTGGTTGTTGGCTAGCTAATCTTCCTCCTCCTCGGGGTACAGAACCTCAAGAGGATGTTCCTCTTCTTCTTCCTCAAACTCTTTACCACATAAAATAAATATACAGGAAACATACACAATATAGAAAAGAGGTAAGACAATCTAAAATCACCATAAACATGGCCAATAAGAAAACGACACACAACAGTTATACAATTCATGCAATATGAAAAGCTATAACAGAAATCAGTAACAGAATAAAGAAAAAGATCTAATTATCATAACGACACATAATATCATAGATAAAATAAAACATCACAGATAAAATAATAGAACAGATAAATAATCCTCATAATACTAACCAGATAAAATAGACAGATAAGATAAAATAAAGTTTCAGATATACTCATAAGAAATATGACACGTTCCTACTCCATGGAGCTAAACAACACAGATACCACAGATATCAGAGGGAATGGCTCGCAAAAATCTATTAGTACCATGGCTGCCCAGCCAACTATTCCGCGGTCATACGTTGCGTCTATAGCTCCATATCACTGGGAATTTACCATCCAGGTGTGGGGTAGTTCACTATCTCTCGTCGTGACACTACAGGCAAATGTACTACTAGACTTTACAAATCTCGATTAAATATAGTGCGTGTCGAGTCCGTTAGTGTGCTATCGGTTACCACGGCCCAGCGGAGCGACCGACTGTCCATATATGGAATCCCGTACACTAAAGTCTCCAAGTTCATTAGAACAATGAACCACACTACGTTTATCGCATCGACAACACGATGTGATTCACCTCGTCAACCAAAATTCACCAAAAATTGGTAAATTACCAAAATACCCTCAAGGTATAAAAATAGAAAGCCTGTACGGGTTCACATTTTCCCGACAGCATAAAATAAATACAGCAACGGTCAATCGCGTAGAAATTTTATCGCGTTTTCACAATTCCGTCGTTTTTACAAATGTTTATAAATCGCGTAAATATATTTTTCTGTTTTTAAAATCGCATAGAATTTTTAATACATTTTCTCAATCGCGTAAGATTTTTAAATTATTTTCTTGACCGAATTCCTTAAAAATTACTGTTTAAATAAACAAAAATAATAAATAATACTTTTAAGCTACGTATAATATTTTTCAATACCGTATAATTGTCTTTTGGACATCTTTTCTATCTTATTTGTCCATTTTTACTAAAAATTGACATGATATTTTGTTTAGAAAATTAATAATAATGGTTTCCTAATTTTTTCAGTAAAAACTATGTTTATTTAAATAAACCAGATAATTTAATCTTTTAAAAACTCCTAACATGCTTCAAAATATAGTATGAGCCATATGTTAGAAATTCTTAAAGATTACTGTATTTTCTTTATAACAATAAAATTATTGATTTTAGTTCCTTAATTTAATTCTAATCAATTGATTTCTTCAAAACTTATTTTAGAAAAATTCTTTTTAACATATATTGCAACTTTATAAATGAAAATGGTTTGGAATTGATTTTAGAAATCAAGAATATCTAGTTTGGCATGTTGGCCGAATTTCCTAAATCCTTTGAAATTGATTTCTAAATTATTTCTCATCTTCTAAATATATGTCAAACTTATTGTATTATCTAAATTCATTTAACCATTGTTTTAGAAAATGGTTTTTGAAATCAACACATTCATTTTAGGCATGTTGGCCGAAAATACTAAGTCTTACCATTTGATTTCTAAATTCATTTTCTTTGATCTAATCAACTTGAAACCTTCTTAATTCTCCTAGGTTAATTAAATTACCTTTTAAGAAAATTAAGAGAACATTTTGGTTCTCCATTTGGTTAGTGGCCGTGAGCCTTATGGAGTGTTCTTTGGAACACACATGCATTTCCTTGACATGTTATTCACATCCTATACATTATCATGCAATTCTATACTTTATCATGCAATTCTAACACATGCAATATTATCAAGGCTTGTAGACATGCAAATTAAAGCTTGTAGACATGCAAACTATTACAAATAACAAATAGGAAAGCTACTAACAAATACACAACCACATCAAATAAGCTACTAACAAACACAAACATGAATCCTTATGGATTCTACAATCACAAAATCAAACTCCATCTTCTTACCACCATCCATAGGTGATAAGATTTGTCTTCCTCTTACCTTAAATGAAGACAAAAAGGATTTCTTTCACTCCTCCTAGGTCACGGTTTTCTCCTTCAAAATACCTAGCAAACTTAAACAAAACTACAAGTTACTAACCATTAAAAGAGAACCTAAACCATGGATAAATCATGGCTTAGAACTTTGAAAAAGAATTTAGAAAAGAAAAACAAGAGATTTCACCTCCTTGGTACAAACTTCCAAGTAGGTTTTCAAGCTCCAAATGTAAGATTTTGAAAGAACTCTCAACTAGAGATGTTCTTAGGATTGTGTTTAGGTTTAGAAAACTTGGTTGGATAGAATTTTGGGTGGTTGGATGATATGGAACAAAGCTTGGCCGAAAATAGCTTCAAGAAAGCTTCAATGGTGTTTAGGGTTTTTGGAAGAGAGAGAAGAGAGAAAGTTGCATGAAAGATGAAGTGATTATGGCCTTCCAAGGGTGGCTTGGCCGTAGACATCACTCCATGCAAGGTGTCCATGGCTTGGCTTCATCCTAGCCTTAGAATGCATCAAAGGTTAAGATTAAAACTTGGTTAGCAAGCTTATTTCCTATTGGTTGGCTCAAGCATAGTCACCATGCTTAGTCATTAAGCTTCATTAACTCTTAAGCCTAGTCATTAGCTGAGTCACCATGTTTCTTGAAAGTTCCTTCACTAATGATGCTTAATTAAGCTACTAAGTTAATCGTATTAACTAAACGTGGTCCCGCAAAACATTTAGGGTCCACTTTGTCATCTAATTATCTTGACTAATAAAATAATATTATAATAATATAAAATTATTTTATTTGTGATTAAATCCTAAAAATTAAAAGATTAATTATTGTCTCATTTAGATTGGGTTTAGTAAGATCTCCCAGTTCTGAATAATTAAAAATAGATTTCCCGGGCCCGGAAAAATATTATTTTCCTACCTCGGAGCAAATTGCACAAAAAGTCCATATAAAATCACAGACAGTAATATTGGACACTAAATCAAGTAGAAAACAATTAAAAATAGCAAAAACAGTACAAACAGCACGTTCGGGACGTAATGGTCATTTTTCCATTTTTTCTCACAACGTAGCTAATCATCCAAAAAGTTCAAATAAAATTACAGACAGTATTAATTGTCTGTATATCTTCCAAAAAAATTAAAACAATAGTTCGGAAAAACTTTTATTTTACCGTCTCGAAACAAATTACGTAAAAAGACCAAATAAAATTTGAGCCTGTATAAACGTATTTGTATTTCATGCGAGTAAATCGAGAAACAATAAAATAGGGATACAACGGTCATTCACATGAAAGCTTGAAAAACAAAGAAACAAGATACATTCGGTACATTTTCTAAAAATTGGGGTGTTACACTCTCCCCAACAAATAAAAATTTCGTCCTCGAAATTATTGTTCCTCAAAACAAATGAGGATACTGATCCTTCATTTATCTTCCAGCTCCCAGGTAGCTTCACCCGTCACATCATTCCATATGACCTTCACTAGCTCGATTATTTTCCCTCGAAGCTGCTTTACCTTTCTGTCCTCAATTCTGACAGGTAAAGTTTCATAAGTCAAATTCTCCTTCAGCTGCACTTCATCTGGCTGTATAACATGCGTCGGATCTGGTATATACTTCCGTAACTGAGACACATGAAACACGTCATGCAGATTCGACAGAAACGGCGGCATAGCGATCTGATATGCTACAGGACCTATAAGTCGAATAATCTGATACGGTCCAATAAACTTAGGAGTAAGTTTCTTAGACTTAATAACTCTTCCGACACCAGTCGTAGGAGTAACTCTTAGAAACACATGTTCATCCTCCTCAAATTCAAGAGGTCGTCTTCGTTTATCCGCATAACTTTTCTGTCTGCTTTTCGTCGTTCTCATCTTCTCTTGTATCATCTTTACCTTTTTCGTAGTCTGTTGTACAAGATCTGGTCCAATAGTCATGCTTTCCCCATCCTGATACCAACATAACGGAGTTCGACATCGTCTTCCGTACAATGCCTCATAAGGTGCCATTCCGATGCTTGAATGAAAACTATTGTTGTAGGTGAATTCTATCAGAGATAAAAATTCATCCCAACTTCCTCGTTGTTCCAAAACACAAGCACGCAACAGATCTTCCAAAGACTGTATAGTTCTTTCTGTCTGACCATCTGTTTGCGGATGATACGCTGAACTCAGTCGTAACTTAGTTCCCATAGCTTCTTGCAGACTCCGCCAAAACCTTCACGTAAACCTCGGATCCCAATCAGAAACTATACATGTAGGTACACCATGTAATCTGACAATTTCACTGATGTACAACTGGGTTAATCTTTCCAATGAATACTTAATATTAATTGGTAGGAAATGAGCCGATTTCGTAAGTCTATCGACTATAACCCATATCGAATCATGACCTTTCCTCGTCTTTGGCAAACCAGTAACGAAATCCATCGATATACTATCCCATTTCCATTCTGGAATAGATAACGGTTGTAACATTCCAGCTGGTCTTTGATGTTCTACTTTCGCCTTTTGACAGACTAGACAAGTTGACACGCACCTCATAACATCACTCTTCAATCCGTGCCACCAGAATAACTTCTTCAAGTCTTGGTACATCTTTGTTATGCCTGGATGCATACTCAATAGACTAGTATGGGCATGTTCCACAATATATCGCCTCAGCTCCCGGTCACGAGGAACACAAACTCTACCCCGAAACCTCAGAATTCCATCAGTTCCTTCTTTGAACTCTATTGTCTCGTCTAGCTTTATTTGTTCTCTTATTCCTTGCAAAAATTCATCGGCATTCTGTTTTTCCCTTATGTTTTCCATTAGCTCACTCGAGATAGTAACCATGTTAATACAAATCTTCCTCGGTTTTAACTCAACAAATGACCACACATCTCTAAACTGTTCAATGAGTTCTTTTTCCTTGATCATCAGAGCAGAAGCACTGATAATCTTTCTACTTAAGGCGTCAGCCACGACATTCGCCTTGCCAGGGTGGTACAACAATTGAAAATCATAATCTTTCAGGAATTCTAGCCATCTCCGCTGCCTCATGTTCAGCTCCTTCTGATCATACAAGTATTTCAAGCTCTTGTGATCACTGAAAATGTTGAACGTTGCTCCATAGAGAAAATGTCTCCATATCTTTAGAGCAAAAACCACAGCGGCCAATTCCAAATCATGTGTTGGATAATTCCTCTCATGAACCTTCAATTGTCGAGAAGCATATGCCACAACGTTCCGATCTTGCATCAATACGCATCCTAGCCCTTGATAAGAAGCGTCGCAATACACATCAAAAGATTTCGTCGAATCTGGTAGGATCAACACCGGTGCAGTTGTTAATCTCTTCTTCAACTCTTGAAAACTGGCTTCACGTTCTTCCGTCCATTCAAAAGCTTGATTTTTGTTCTCGTAAGCTGCGTAAGTGGTCCAGCAATTTTGGAAAAACCCTCGATAAACCTCCAGTAATAACCAGCAAGTCCAACAAAACTTCGAACTTCTGTTACCGTCTTAGGTCTTTCCCACTGTAAAACAGTCTCCACTTTTGATGGGTCTACCGCAATACCTTCCTTAGAAATTACGTGACCTAGAAATTGGACTTCTTCCAACCAGAACTCACACTTAGCCAATTTCGCATACAGTTGCTTCTCCCTCAAAATCCGAAGAACAACACCAAGATGTTCAGCATGCTCTTCCTTCAATTGAGAATAGATCAGAATGTCATCGATGAAGACAACGACAAATCTGTCTAGATACGGACGAAAAATCCTGTTCATATAATCCATAAATATGGCAGGAGCATTCGTCACCCCAAATGGCATTACCTGATACTCATAATGCCCATATCGAGTTCGAAAAGCAGTTTTCGGCACATCTTCCCCTTTTACACGAACTGATGATACCCCGATCTCAGATCTATCTTGGAAAATACCACAGCTCCTCTTAAGCGATCCATCAAGTCATCAATTCTTGGAAGCGGATATTTATTCTTGATAATCACTTTGTTCAACTGACGATAATCCACACAGAGCCGAGAAGTTTCATCCTTCTTCTTGACCAAAAGTACTGGCGCACCCCATGGTGAAACACTAGGTTGCACAAACTCTTTCTCCAACAGCTCCACCAATTGCTTCTTCAGCTCCTCCAATTCCATTGGCGACATACGATACGGTGCAATTGAGATAGGACCTGTTCCTGGTACTAAATCAATTGAGAACTCGATCTCCCTCTCAGGTGGCAAACCAGGTACGTCATCAGGAAAAACATCAGGAAACTCGTTGACAACAGAAATAGTATTCATATCCTTCTCATTCTTAACTTCTAGAGAAGACAATACCATATATCCCTACGCTCCATCTCTTAACAAAGACTTGACCATAACAGCCGTTAAGAATCCAGATTTTTCTTCCTTAGGAAAAACTATGGTTTTACTTGCACAATCTATAAGGATATGGTTAGAACATAACCAGTCCATCCCTAAGATTACATCTATCTCAATAAGAGGCAAACAAATCAAGTTGACCATAAACAAACGGCCCTTCACAACAATAGGACAATCCAAACAGATCTTAGATGTAACAACAGGTTTAGTAGTTGGCGTAGATACACTCAATTTAACATTCAGAGAAGACACAGGTAACTTCAATCTTTCCACACAATCATAGGAAATAAATGAGTGTGTAGCACCAGAATCATACAATACAGTCAGAAGATTACCTCCAATGTCTCCTTCTCCCTGAATAAGATCATCAGACTTAGAAACCTCAGATCCCATCATTGTATATACTCGTCCTCCTGACCTTGGTTGAGTACTTCCGGATTTTTGCTGATTAGCTTTAACATACCGAACAGCAGGTTTCCTCTCTGGCTGTGTACAATCCTTCGATATGTGTCCAAGTTGCTTACAGTTAAAACAAACTGTACCTTTAACCGTGCACTCGGGAGAGATATGACCTTTCTTCCCGCATTTAAAACAGGTCGGCGTAAACGCCACTCTCTGTCCAGCTCCACTACCACTTGCACCTCCACTAACTGATGGTCGTTGAGATTGAGTCCCTGTTGGTCTGGAATACGGCTTACGCTGAAACCGATTCGTATTACTACCTCCACCTCTCTGAAACCTTGTCGGCCCAAAGTTTCGATTCCTCTGATCTCTAGATGGCTCCAACTCCTCAAGTCGAGCACAAGCATCCACCAAAGCATGAAACTGAGTCATTCTCAAAGATACCACTCCTCGTTTCAGTTCCACCCTTAAACCTGATTCAAACTTCCGACATCTCCACACATCGTCTTGTCGTGTCTGAGCATAATCTGAGAATTGAGACAAATTCTCAAACTTTGTGGCATACTCATTCACCGTCATATTCCCCTGTCGCAAACCAAGGAATTCCATCTCTTTGGCATGCCTAGCACTCGCAGGAAAATACTTATCCAGAAAAGCGTTAGAAAACACCTCCCAAGTAATTTCCATCCCCTCAGCTTGTAAAACTCGGCGGGTTCCTCTCCACCAATGTTCTGCATCTCCTCTCAGCATGAAAACAGCATAAGTCACCTTCTTATCATCTGCACATCTCATTCCTTCAAAGATCCTCTCCAAATCTTGCATCCACTGACTTGCTTTCTCCGGATCCACCTCGCCTCTAAACTGTGGTGGATTATGACGCCTAAACTCAGCCAAATCTAGGGCATCAGCCGTAGCATTTTGCTGTTGAGCTGCTCTCAGATTTTGCTGCGTAATCACTTCAGCCATCCGCTGCATAGCTTCAGCAGCAACCATCATAGGATCCACTTCACGATTCGCGTTCGCACGTCCTCTACCTCGTCCAGACATCTTCGTTCTTCAAACAGAACAAAACAAAGTCAGATACATCCTTTTAGATTACTTCCGAAAAGATATAAATCACAGAGAATCACATAGCACAAACAAAAACAGACCCAACCACAACCCCAAAAGACTCTAACTTGGGCTCTGATACCAACTAATGTAACACCCCTTTGGGGATGCCACACATATAAAGAAAAATAAAATAAATAAATAAAATCTACCCAAGTTATAAAACATTTATTACATAATAATATGGGTCGTAAAGTAATTCCTGTTAAACAGATTATTAAAAATAAAATATTGCGGAAAACATAAAATAAACAGAACAACATCACTCATAATATACATATGTTCCAAGTTATAAGTTATACAAATAATTTACAACTATAATTACAAATATTTAAACAGAAACAGTAAATAAAAATAGTAAAAGAGTCAATATATACATCCATACGCAGACGCGCCCAAAAAAAACATCATGCATATTTAATCCTCTGAAGGATCACTCTCAACATGAAAATGATCATCAGGAGACAAATATCCCGGATGTCTCGACACTTGGCGATAACGAGATCGCGCAGTCGATACGATACTAATCTCACTAGGCTCCGTGGTCATACCACCAAAATATCGCCTAAGAGATAAGGGTAACTCTAAATGTAAAAATACAGTGGTAGTCATAACTGGCTCTCCATCAAACTGTTGACGTAAGGTCACAGTCAGCCGTCCTACATACGTCACAGAGTCTCGGTCTCCTCGCAGATGCCAAGCTAACGATCCTCCATGAAACTTCAACTGTACAAACCCTAGAAATCTAGGTATTGCCATACCCAATCAAATCAATCCAATGGATATGGATGATCAGATGGTTCTTGATCGTCAACCGGTTGTTGGCTAGCTAATCTTCCTCCTCCTCGGGGTACAGAACCTCAAGAGGATGTTCCTCTTCTTCTTCCTCAAACTCTTTACCGCATAAAATAAATATACAGGAAACATACACAATACAGAAAAGAGGTAAGACAATCTAAAATCACCATAAACATGGCCAATAAGAAAACGACACACAACAGTTATACAATTCATGCAATATGAAAAGCTATAACGAGAAATCAGTAACAGAATAAAGAAAAAGATCTAATTATCATAACGACACATAATATCACAGATAAAATAAAACATCACGAGATAAAATAATAGAATAGATAAATAATCCTCATAATACTAACCGGATAAAATAGACAGATAAGATAAAATAAAGTTCCGGATATACTCATAAGAAATATGACACGTTCCTACTCCATGGAGCTAAACAACACAGATACCACGGATATCGGAGGAATGACTCGCAAAAATCTATTAGTACCACGGCTGCCCACCAACTATTCTCGCGTGTCATACGTTGCGTCTATAGCTCCACATCACGGGAATTTACCATCCGGGCGTGGGGTAGTTCACTGTCTCACGTCGTGACACTACGGGCAAATGTACTACTAGACTTTACAAATCTCGATTAAATATAGTGCGTGTCGAGTCCGTTAGTGTGCTATCGTTACCACGGCCCGGAGCGAGCGACAAGCATCCATATATGGAATCCCGTACACTAAAGTCTCAAGTTCATTAGAACAATGAACCACACTACGTTTATCGCATCGACAACACGATGTGATTCACCTCGTCAACCAAAATTCACCAAAAATTGGTAAATTACTAGAATACCCTCAAGGTATAAAAATAGAAAGCCTGTACGAGTTCACATTTTCCCGACAGCGAAAAATCCTCAAAAGCCTGTACGGGTTCACATTTTCCCGACAGCATAAAATAAATACAGCAACGGTCAATCGCGTAGAAATTTTATCGCGTTTTCACAATTCCGTCATTTTTACAAACGTTTATAAATCGCGTAAATATATTTTTCTGTTTTTAAAATCGCGTAGAATTTTTAATACGTTTTCTCAATCGCGTAAGATTTTTAAATTATTTTCTTGACTGAATTCCTTAAAAATTACTGTTTAAATAAACAAAAATAATAAATAATACTTTTAAGCTACGTATAATATTTTCAATACCGTATACTGTCTTTTGGACATCTTTTCTATCTTATTTGTCTGTTTTTACTAAAAATTGACAGTATTTTGTTTAGAAAATTAATAATAATGGTTTCCTAATTTTTTCGTAAAAACTCTGTTTATTTAAATAAACAAGATAATTTAATCTTTTAAAAACTCCTAACATGCTTCAAAATATAGTATGAGCCATATGTTAGAAATTCTTAAAGATTACTGTATTTTCTTTATAACAATAAAATTAGTGATTTTAGTTCCTTAATTTAATTCTAATCAATTGATTTCTTCAAAACTTATTTTAGAAAAATTCTTTTTAACATATATTGCAACTTTATAAATGAAAATGGTTTGGAATTGATTTTAGAAATCAAGAATATCTAGTTTGGCATGTTGGCCGAATTTCCTAAATCCTTTGAAATTGATTTCTAAATTATTTCTCATCTTCTAAATATATGTCAAACTTATTGTATTATCTAAATTCATTTAACCATTGTTTTAGAAAATGGTTTTTGAAATCAACACATTCATTTTAGGCATGTTGGCCGAAAATACTAAGTCTTACCATTTGATTTCTAAATTCATTTTCTTTGATCTAATCAACTTGAAACCTTCTTAATTCTCCTAGGTTAATTAAATTACCTTTTAAGAAAATTAAAAGAACATTTTGGTTCTCCATTTGGTTAGTGGTCGTGAGCCATATGGAGTGTTCTTTGGAACACACATGCATTTCCTTGACATGTTATTCACATCCTATACATTATCATGCAATTCTATACTTTATCATGCAATTCTAACACATGCAATATTATCAAGGCTTGTAGACATGCAAATTAAAGCTTGTAGACATGCAAACTATTACAAATAACAAATAGGAAAGCTACTAACAAATACACAACCACATCAAATAAGCTACTAACAAACACAAACATGAATCCTTATGGATTCTACAATCACAAAATCAAACTCCATCTTCTTACCACCATCCATAGGTGATAAGATTTGTCTTCGTTTTACCTTAAATGAAGACAAAAAAGGATTTCTTTCACTCCTCCTAGGTCACGGTTTTCTCCTTCAAAATACCTAGCAAACTTAAACAAAACTACAAGTTACTAACCATTAAAAGAGAACCTAAACCATGGATAAATCATGGCTTAGAACTTTGAAAAAGAATTTAGAAAAGAAAAACAAGAGATTTCACCTCCTTGGTACAAACTTCCAAGTAGGTTTTCAAGCTCCAAATGTAAGATTTTGAAAGAACTCTCAACTAGAGATGTTCTTAGGATTGTGTTTAGGTTTAGAAAACTTGGTTGGATAGAATTTTGGGTGGTTGGATGATATGGAACAAAGCTTGGCCGAAAATAGCTTCAAGAAAGCTTCAATGGTGTTTAGGGTTTTTGGAAGAGAGAGAAGAGAGAAAGTTGCATGAAAGATGAAGTGATTATGGCCTTCCAAGGGTGGCTTGGCCGTAGACATCACTCCATGCAAGGTGTCCATGGCTTGGCTTCATCCTAGCCTTAGAATGCATCAAAGGTTAAGATTAAAACTTGGTTAGCAAGCTTATTTCCTATTGGTTGGTTCAAGCATAGTCACCATGCTTAGTCATTAAGCTTCATTAACTCTTAAGCCTAGTCATTAGCTGAGTCACCATGTTTCTTGAAAGTTCCTTCACTAATGATGCTTAATTAAGCTACTAAGTTAACTGTATCAACTAAACGTGGGTCCCGCAAAACATTTCCGGGTCCACTGTCATCTAATTATCTGACTAATAAAATAATATTATAATAATATAAAATTATTTTATTTGTGGTTAAATCCTAAAAATTAAAAGATTAATTATTGTCTCATTCAGATTGGGTTTAGTAAGATCTCCCAGTTCTGAATAATTAAAAATAGATTTCCCGGGCCTGAAAAAATATTATTTTCCTGCCTCAGAGCAAATTGCACAAAAAGTCCATATAAAATCACAGACAGTAATATTGGACACTAAATCAAGTAGAAAACAATTAAAAACAAAGCAAAAACAGTACAAACAAAGACGTTCGAGACGTAATGGTCATTTTTCCATTTTTCCCCCACAACGTAGCTAATCATCCAAAAAGTTCAAATAAAATTACAGGACAGTATTAATTGTGTCGTATATCTCTAGAAAAATTAAAACAGTAGCTTGGAAAAACTTTTATTTTACCGTCTCGAAACAAATTACGTAAAAAGACCAAATAAAATTTGAGCCTGTATAAACGTATTTGTATTTCATGCAGAAATCGAGAAACAATAAAATAGGGACACAACGGTCATTCACACGAAAGCTTGAAAAACAGCAAACAGTACATTCGGTACATTTTCTAAAAATTGGGGTGTTACAGACAAAACCACATCTGAGTTCTGCATATCATCCTCAAATTGATGGACAATCAGAAAGAACAATCTAATCATTGGAAGATCTGTTGAGACCTTGTGCTATAGAGCAAACTGGAAGTTGGGATGAAATTTTACCATTGGTAGAGTTCACCTATAACAACAGTTATCACTCAAGTATAGGGATGGCTCCCTATGCAGCCCTATATGGACGAAGGTGCCAAATGCCACTATATTGGTATCAAGATGGAGAGCGACTTACAGTCGGACCTGATCTTATCCAGCAGACAACTAAGAAGGTCAAGATGATTTAGGAAAAGATGAGAACGGCTCAAAGACGACAAAAGAGTTATGCAGACAAAAGAAGGAAACCTCTTGAGTTCGAAGAAGGAGAGCATGTATTTCTGAAAGTCACGCCTACGACTGGGGTCGGTCAAGTTCTCAAATCTAGAAAGCTCACTTCAAAATTCCTTAGACCATATCAAATTCTTCGTCGGGTAGGTCCTATTGCTTACCAAATAGTTTTACCCCATTTTCTCTCAAATCTCCATGATGTCTTTCATGTGTCACAACTCTGAAAATACATTCCAAGCCCTGATCATGTCATAGCACCTGATTCAGTACAATTAAAGGAGAACTTGACTTATGAAACAACTCCTGTAAGGATTGAGGATAGGAGAATAAAACAACTCAGAGGGAAAGACATTTCATTAGTGAAAGTGATCTGGAATGAGACAACCGGACATGCGACTTGGGAGCTAGATGATAAAATAAAGGAGCAGTACCCAGAGTTGTTTTAAGGTACGAAAATTTCAAGGACGAAATTCTTGTTTGTTGGGGAGAGTTGTAACACCCCAAAATTTTATTTATTTTATGATAATTATTCATTTTCTAATATTTGCAATTTTTTGAAATTTTTTTGGATTTTTCTTAGAATGTAAAATATTTTAATATTATTTCTCATTTTACGCGCAAATTGAGCTGGGCCCGGAAAATAAAATATTTTTTCCGAGAACCTTTATCTGTGAAAACATCGATGGGGGATCTTACTAAACCCGAGACTAGATACGGTTTACGAGGTTTTACGTTTTTTGAGAAATTTTAATAGATAAAATAATAAAACGCTGTGTAAATTTCATCTGTCAGATAAATTAATACTGACTTATGTCAACTGTAGTAATTGTCCATTGGACAATAACATGTATCAAACACCTTATCACCTTATCCTAATGTAATCTACTTTATATCTAATCAAGCTCACTTTAATTCAAATTAGTGCATCTTAATTAAGAAGCTTCTTTGAGAAGCTTTGACCAAATGACAACCTTGCCCTTGGCTTGTTGGGGAAGCCAAAAAACTTCCCCCTCTCTCCTCCTTGTTGCCGCGGCAATGCTCTCCAAGGGAGACAAAAATTTTGCCTCCTCACTTAACCAAACCCACTCAAAATATCTCCACTTTTACAACACTTTCTCTCTCTAACCTTTTCTTCTTCAATTTCTCTCCACCTTCTCTCTACTCTTCCTCCTTCACTACGAAATTGCAGCCCCATTAGAGACCACCATTCTTCATCTTTTCTCTCCACCAAACTCATTCCTACACTCACCTTCACCTTCTCTACATCTTTCATTTAGAAAGTTTCTCCAAAACCCAACCTTTCCTCCATTGTCTTCCAAGGTAAAGCCCCTAACTTTGAGATAAAGTTTTCATTTTTCTTCTCTTTTCTCTTCATTTTCGTGTTCCATGGTCTCTTTGATGACCATGGATCTATTCTTTTTCAACCATTGGTGTTGATTCATTGTCTTGAAAATTCTAGGGTTTTGAAGGCTCAAAACTGAAATCACCAAGGAGCTAGAAAGGAGACCATTTTCGTGATTCTTCCCTAGGTAAGAGGGAGATTACTCACTTCAACCAATTTTTGGTGGTGAAGGAACCTTGTGTGCTTGTTGATGGAGAAATCCATCTTTGTATGCTCACTTTATTAAGTGATTTTGCATGTTTACATATTCTTGAATGGAATTGATGCTTGATTAGTAATCTTGAACATATTGGATGTGTTGAATATGCTTGATCATGTTAGGGTTGCTAAATGGAAAATTTGGAGTTTCCTACCCTAATATGGTGCCACGGTTTTGACTAGAATTTAGGGGTGTAAAATTATTTTTGTACACAAATAAATAAAGCTCATGAAATTAAATGTTGAATGATAACATTGAAGTTAATGAATGGAAAGTTTTAAGGGTTTAATACCCTAAAGGGAGACCACGGTTTTGGCTTGAAACCATAAGGGATTGGATTGATTTTGGTGAACTAAAATTTAAATGATATGATATCAAAGAACTAAGGCATAAAATGGAAGAAAATTTGGAACTTGGGACCTAGTGAGGCTACAGTTTTAGAGGGAAAACCTTGAGGCTAAATGGTGCCTTGGTGCATCTTTTGAGACTAAGAATTAGAGACATGCATAATGCTTAATGAAGTGGAAGAATTAAAATTGAATAATGACACCTTAGAAAGCCATGGTTTTGAAGGGACAATTACCCTAAAATTTTCATAATTGACTTAAGTGTAAGACTTTGCAAATGTGGATCCATAATGTGGACTTGTGTTAATTGATGAATCATGATTACATGTTGATGTTGAAAAATGAATATATATGCCATGGTGGTATGCTTATGATGAATGCATCATTGATAAACATACATGATGTACATTGAGTCGTCATGCATGTGTGTTGTCCGTTGGACATTATTTGTAAGGCGGTGTATGCCTAGGAGTTGAATAACACCTATGTGCGGGTGCGAATAGACTAAGCGTAGGGTCATAGTGGTTGGCCATGGGGGCGTCGGGGTGTGGGTGTCTCACAATAGACAGTGGTAGCTCCACTAGGGTCGTGGGATAGACCAATGCAAACACATCGACGATCCAGACTGAGACGCTGTCCTATATCGCGATTAACTGTTGAGGTGCCATGTATAAGCCATTTGCGCAACTATTTTATGAGATGAAGCACATTGTTTTTAAGGCTAACGATATACTGGCATTACTCCTTGATCATTCACTCTGAAAATGTTAATGTCTAGTTCCATGGAGTAGGATTTTTGGTATTTTGTGCATTGTGAATTGTCAGTCTCTTCATCCATTGAGCATGAGCATTTATAATTGTTCTTATTATTTTGATAATTGTCTGATTACCTGAACTGTTGTTTGCCTGTTATCGTAATTATTACAATTAATTATTGTTATTCTGCTTTTGCTGTTAATTGTAATATTGTTGTGATTAAATACGTAAAGTGTGTTATATGTGGGCGTTCAGCACCGTTTTCTTCTCTTATTGCCATATTGGTAATGAACGCTGGGTGTCTCACCTCTTTCTGTATTTTTGTGTTTCCGTATCTTATCGGTCTGTTTACTTTTGAGAAGACGAGGTTAAGGAAGAGGAAGCTCCTGAGTTTCTGGGTCTCTGGCCATATTACGACTGAAGCTCATCAAGGATGACGTCGCGCCCTCGTGGATTTTTGGGCTACACATAGATCACTTTTCACGGAGGTCCCGATTGCTGGCACATTAATGTGCAGACGGACCGATGTGTGTACCATGGAGAGCTGACGGTGTCCTTGGCACGGGGTCGTTATGACGCCCCTATTTTTTATTTCCATGCTTTTGTCTGGTTAGAGTTTTATCTGCCCGTTAGGGATATGTGGGCTGACATGTACTACACCCCATATGATGACACTTTTCTGTCCACTGCTCGGGCTCATACCCGTTGCTCTGTCGTTCCGATGGATGTTTCATCGGACGAAGAGGACCCTGAGGAGGACCCGGCTACGGTCCCTTCTCGTCAGTCTTAGGGGCTGATACTATTGGTAGCTACTGATGGCTAATCGTTTATCTTTTTGGGTAGTCTGACATATTGCTGTATATTATGGGGGTATATTTGTATAACTTTGGGTGGTTACATCTTTTTACTTTTTGTATATTTTGGAATGTAACTAAACAGGCTGATGCATATAATATATAATGTGTATGGATGAATTTCAATACTGTGCCGATTTTACTACATTTGTAATTACTACTATCTTTTACTGTTATTTAAAAAGGAAAAAAATAAAATAAAAAATGTGTATCGATATTTTAATATAAGACTTTTCTATCATCCAAGAACACAAACTAATTACTCTCGTGTTAAAAATGAACCGGGTCTAAATTAATTAAAGTAATTATTATTTCCGTAAATTTTTATTTTGTTTCTTTTATTATGGTGCGACGTCCCTTCTTCACGGCATTAAGAAAAAGGGGCGTTACAAATAACACCCTAGTTTATTTGAATAACACCCTCCAGAAACACCTTTCCCAGTGCATCAGAAAATCAGTTACTGTTTCATTGGTTGGTTAAGCGAAACCCAACCTAAAAACTCAATTGTTAAGTGTCGTTCAACACCATTTATGATCACTAAGCTCAAAGGAACTATCATACAACCTATCAACACATCACCTCATAGAATTTGATCAAAATCAACATTCACAATACACATTTTTCTGTAAAAACATGAACAAGAGGTTTCAAGGATGAAAATAAGTTCCAAAGCAATCATTAAACATGTTCTAACTTAGTTTGGAGTAATGAACAAGTTCACCACCTGTTCCACCATTCCCAAACTATGGAAAAATCATGAAAGCCCATTTTTCTAACCTACATGCATCATCCAAGCATGAGAAGAAGAAATACAAAGTTTACAGTTAAAAGCTAATATCCCCTACCTTGAAGATCCTCAAGCTATTGAGATGATGAAGATGGAGCTTCAAGCTTTAGATTTCCCCTTGGCTTTCCTTTTTCCACCTTCCTTCTCATTTTCCTCCTTTCTTTCTCTTTTCTCTATTTTCTCCCTGTTGCTTATTGCTGAACTGTGGAGAGAGCAATAGAGTGAGTGAGAAAGAATGAAAATATCAAGGCCAAAGTCAAGGAAAAGGGTTGTGCAACTCGTAGGAAAATTTTAAGAAACTTAGATATTTTGCAGTATAATTCATATATATTATAAACACTAAAGTTTAGCTAAAACAAGTTTTACAAGTTCCAACAACATTAAAATAAATAATAGGATTCATGAAAAATATTGTTACACTAAAACCATCATTTTTCATATTTGTGACTAGTCATTCCGACTTTAAATAGATAATTAGTATGCCTAAAAATATCAAACTGACTCCGAAAATTCTCAAGCTTTAACCATATCATATAATACACATTTGTGACTTAGAAATAAATTACCCACATCTATTTCCATTAGCTAAGCCATTTATGCTAACATATGAGTCATTTTAAGATATTTTTCACCTTTCGGCTTGAAACAAAATGCCTAAACCAACTCAGATTATCACAACATCAAATAGACATGTTAAGCAAGTATTTAGCTACCTTTGTAACCATTTACAAGTCTAACATGTTAAGAGGATGTTACATTTCTCCCCCCTATTTAAAATTTTGCCTCCAAAATTGCTTACCTTATATAAACAATTGCGGGTAATCTTGCTGTATGAAGGACTCCAACTCCCAAGTCACCTCCTCGAAACCACCACCATCCCAAAGCACTTTCACCAAAGGAATTTGCTTACCTCTAAGCTCTTTGACTCCCTTGTCCACGATCCTCATCGGCCGCATAGCATAAGACAAATCCTCTTTTAATTGCATAGATTCATTTCTCATGACATGTGAAGGATCTGAATTGTACTTCCTAAGTTGTGACACATGGAAGACATCATGGAGGTTTGACAAGTTGGGTGGAAGGGTAATTTGGTAAGCTACAGGTCCATTTCTTTTTAGGATTTGGTAGGGACCAATGAAATAAGGGTTCAACTTCCGTGTTCTTAATGCTCTACCATTCCCCATTGTAGGAGTGACTCTCAAGAATACATGATCTCTCTCAATGAATTCTAGAGGCCTTCTCCTTTTATCAGCATAGCTTTTCTGCCCACTGTGAGCCCTAACCAATTATCATGGATCATTTTAATTTGATCTATGGTCTACTACATTAACTTAGGACCTAGAATGGTTCTCTTTCTAATCTCATACCAACATAAAGGGGACCTACATTTTCTACCATAAAGTGTTTCATATGATGCCATACCTATGCTAGCATGAAAATTGTTGTTGAAGGCAAACTCTACTAAAGGTAAGAACTTATCCCAACTTCTTTTCTACTCTAGCACACATGCTCTAAGCATATCTTCTAGGGTTTGAATAGTTATTTCCAACTGACCGTCAGTCCGTGGATGGTATGCTGTGCTCAAACTAAGCTTTGTCCCAAAAGCTTTCTATAACGCTCTCTAAAATCTAGATGTAAATTTAGGGTCTCTATCAGAAACTATAGAAAGGGGAATACCATGCAACTTAACTATCTCCTGAAAGTATAACTGAGCTAGTTTATCCAAGGAGTAGTTAACCTTATAAGGTATAAAATGGGCAGACTTGGATAATCTATCCACTATAACCCATATAGCATCACAACCTAACTGAGTCCTGGGCAAACCCATCACAAAATTCATTGTGATGTTATCCCATTTCCACTCAGGAATTACTAAATATTGAAGTGGTCCAGAGGGTTTTTGGTGTTCTATCTTGACCTTCTAAGAAGTTAGGCACCTAGACACAAACTCAGCTATGTCCCTCTTCATTCCAGACCACCAAAACAACTTCTTCAAGTCTTGATACATTTTTGTGGCCCCCGGATGTATAGAATATTGACTACAGTGAGCTTCTTCAAGGATCCTTTCCTTGATCACGGATTCACAAGGAATGCAAAGGCTACCTCTAAACTTAATCATCCTATCATCTGCTATATCAAACTCTCCAGGATTACCTAAAAAGATCTGCTTACTTAGATCACTAAGAGTCTCATCTTCCTTCTGAGCTTCTAAGATCTGAGTCTTAAAATTACTCATTATGTCCACTCGACTCACACTGAGACTATATGGTAACACAGTTACTGAAAGACTCAAGTCTCTAAAACTCTTTAGAAGTTCACTCTCTTGGATCATCATACGGGACACATGTAGGGATTTCCTACTTAGTGCATCAGCAACCACATTGGCTTTACCTGGATGATACTTTAATTCAAAGTCATAGTCTTTCAAAAACTCCATTCATCTTCATTGTCTCATGTTTAGCTCCTTTTGATCAAATAAATACTTCAAACTTTTATGATCATTAAACACCTCGAATTGAACTCCATACAGGTAATGTCTCCAAGTGTTCAGGGCAAACACTACTGCAGCTAGCTTCAGATCATGAGTAGGATAGTTCTTCTCATTAGGTCTTAACTGCCTTGATGCATAGGCAACAACTCTCCTATGTTGCATCAAAACACAACCCAAACCCATCCTTGAAGCATCACAGTACACCTTAAAATTCTCTAGAGGATCCAGAATTACCAACACCAGTGTAGTAGTTAACTTTACCTTTAGCTCTTGGAAATTATCTTCACAGTCTTGAGTCCAATCAAAAGAACTACCTTTCCTAGTTAATCTAGTCAAGGGTAGTGCTAGCTAAGAAAAACCCTTTATGAATCTTTTGTAGTACCCCGCTAGGCCTATGAAGCTTCTAATCTCTATCACAGTGGTGGGTCTTTCCTATTGCAACACTGCATTAATCTTGATTGGGTCCACAGAAATCCCTCGGTGAGATATCACATGTCCCAAAAACTGAACTTGTGAAATCCAAAACTTACATTTCGATAGTTTGGCAAACAACTTATTCTCCTTAAGCGTTTCCAACACTATTCTCAAATGTTGCTCATGCTCCTCCATTGTCTTAGAATAGATTAAAATATCATCAATAAACACCACAACAAACTGATCTAGGTAAGGTCTAAAGATCCTGTTCATGTAATCCATGAACACTGCTAGAACATTTGTCAACCTAAAGGACATCACGAGGTACTCATAATGCCCATACCTAGTTCTGAAAGCAGTCTTAGGAATATCCTCTTCCCTAACTCTTATCTGATGATAACCAGACCTAAGATCAATCTTTGATAAAACTGCAGTTCCTCTCAATTGATCCATTAGATCGTCTACCTAGGCAATAAATACTTATTCTTAATGGTCACCTTATTTAGTTGTCTGTAATCCACACAGAGCCTCATGGTACCATCCTTTTTCTTCACTAGTAAAACAGGTGCTCCCCACAAAGACACACTTGGCCTAATGAAGTGCTTATCCAACAAATCCTTAATTTGTTTCTTGAGTTCTGCTAACTCTAGCGGTGCCATTCTATAGGATGCTATAGAGATAGGTCCCATCCCAGGCACTAAGTCTATAGTAAACTCTATATCTCGCTCAGGTGGCAACTCCACAATATCACTTGGAAAAACTTCAAGATATTCACTCACCACAGATATTTCACCTAGGCTTTGCTCAACCTTAGAACTTAGTGAAAACAAGAGAATGTATCCAAGAGATCCCTCCTTCAAGTAAAGATTGACCTGATTCGTATTAAGATACACAGACTCAGATGAAATGACTCTGGTAAGTATATCTGACAAGAAAACCAGGGATTTCTCTTAACAGCTCGACACTACATGGTTGGTGGACAACCAATCCATGCCAAGGATGACATCAATATCTACTAAAGGCAAATAGATAAGGTTTACATGGAAAATCCTATCTTCTACCTTTACACAACAATCAAGACACACTTTGGATGTTGTAACTAGTTTACCAGTAGCCGTAGATACAGATAAGTCATAAGAAAGTTCAGACACAGGAGAATCCAACACCTTCACACAATCATTAGAAACAAAGGAGTGGGATGCTCCTGAATCATACATCATAGTTAAAAGATGATTGTGAATAATGCATTTACCTTCGATAAGATCAGAAGACTGAGTCACCGCTTCATCACCTAGTGTATAAACTCTCCCTCTGGCTTGTGGTTTCTAGGTAGGCGCAGTTCCCTTCCTTGATAGACAGTCCTTAACATAATGCCCAGGTTGCCCATAGACAAAGCATACTAAGCAAGGTCGGTCTCCATGCTGCTTTCCACACTTAAGACATTTAGGTCTCACAAACTACTTCTGAATCTACTTACCCTTGTCTTGAGGGAAGCTAAATTTAGAAGTCCCTTTCTTAAATTTATCACCACCCCGTTTCCTCTTTTGGAAGTCTTGTGACTTAGGCTCCACAGAAAGCTTTTTAGAATGCCCTTCGATTATCCTGTATTTGTTAATCAAAGTCTCAAAGTCTCTAATCTCAAGCGATAGGATGACATTTTAAATGTCTTCCCTCAGTCCTTCCTCAAACTTAACACACTTCCAGGACTCATCTGGGTTAAGCTTGATACAAGACGAGAACTTAGACAATTCATTGAATTTGGCCACATACTGGCTAACAGACATATTCCCCTGCTCCAACCTAAGAAATTCCATCTCTTTAGCATTCTATAGGTTTTATGGAAAGAACTTTCTCAAAAATGATCTCTTAAAGGCCTCCCACAAAATAAGAGTCCTTACTGCAACAAAAGCTCTCTTGGCATCTACCTACCAATCCACTGCCTCACCCTCCAACATATAAGTAGCAAAAAAAACCTTTTGTTCATCAGAACAAGCCATGACCGTAAAACTCTTCTCCATATCTTTGAGTCAACCCTCAGCTCTGACTTAGTTGTATTCCTCTTTGAAGGAAGATGGATTAGATTCCTTGAATTTCGAGAGGTTCTGGAAAGTCTGATTTCTCCCAGCTACCTCTTGGTCTGATTGCCCCTGATGGTGTCGCGGTGTAGGTGGTTGATGTTGAGTCACCAATATTCTTTCAAGCATCTTGTTTGTTGTAGTTGTATGCTCTCTCATAGCTTCCACATGAGTATTTGTTTGGTCCCCCAATGCATCTGCCATAGCCATAAAGGCTCCATCCATACTAGGGTCTTCATTAGATGAGTTCCTTGTCTTACGACTTTGTCATTTTGGTACCATAGTTTCTTGCACACACAAAATAATACATATTGAGTTGATCAGTCCTGAATATTATGTAACAGTGTAATAGTAACTATTAACAATCCAATACTCAAACAAGAGACAAAGAAATGCACAACACACAAAGGAATTCCTAAACATGCCTAAGCATAGTTAGTCCATACCCCAGCTCAACAGGATGAACTGCTTTGATACCATAATGTAACACCCTAATACAATTTTCGTAAAATATGCAAAATATTTCAAGATAAATCGCATTAAACGTGTCACTTCTAAGAATGCATATAAATAAAATCATAATAACTTTTGTAGTTATTCTAGAAAGCCTTGAATGATAAAAAGATCATATATACATATGTTACTGGCTAACAAGCCATATTGTATACATAAACTTTTACATATAACCAGAAAGATTCTAATATGCAAACTAGTTCAACAAGAAGTGAGATTACGAGACTAAGTCTTCTATTTCTTCTTTTCCTTGCACTTTCCTTTTGGAGGGTCTTCACTTGGATTTACATGCAGCATACAGGGGTGAGAAATCACAATTTCTCAGTATTAGCATACCAAGACCAGCAGTTAATCATTTACAACAAATAATGAACTGGACACATTAATATTCTAAATAATATAATATCCAAATATCAATAACATCAAAAGATTGCCCATACAATCCTAAGATACTATCAACAAACAACCAACTAATTAATCGATCAAGTAATGACAACTGCCCAAACAATTGTCAGTCATGCAATGCTTTATGTTATGAGAAATGATTATGCAATGCTAATACAGGTTTTAAGATTTGAAAACACAAGTTACTTGCTTAATTTCCCAGACACCTCTGTCTCATGTATATACAAAGTAGGATAAGCTTAAAAGCCTAAATCTCACCTGGTAATAAGTAAACACCTTCCCCTCACCAATGTAAGAGTACTATTATCACCCGCATAACAGTAACCCTAACCACAATAGCATACTTGCTACGAGAATCTAGATCAATACCTTGTTCTCTGGCCATATGGTTGTGCACATCATCTAAGGTCACAATACATAGGAAATTAGCAAATACTAAGTTTGAAAACAAGCAAAAATTCTCATTTGCACAAACCCTCCACAGGGTTGACCCTAACCAAGTGAAAGAGTTAAAGTAGGAAACATGCACTCTTTGTTCAACTTTATCACATAAAGAAACTAATCTCACGTTCCTAGCAAATCCTCAAGTTCAACCTTTAAGAACAAGAGAGTAAAACATGGTACACATACCAAATAAACTCAACTTTACAACAAAGGAGTCAAACTTAGTCACTTCATAAGTGAAACAAGCATACAACCCTTAACAAGTGCATAGAAAGTTATTCTCATTAACAACTAAAGCACAAAGGGCTAATTCCTAGGTTAAGCCACTTTCCCTTGTGAGAACCCTTGGAAAACCATCATTTAAATCTCTATAGAACTTTCAAATTCTATTTTCTGGGAGGGTTTATTCGAATAGCCCATGAGGTTATTCGAATAACACCTCTAAAAACCACTTGTTCTGAGTTTTCTATTTCAGGTTATTCAAATAACACAGGGGTTATTCAGATAACACCTACGATTCTGCATAATTCTGCAGCTTCCTGGATTATGTTATTCAAATAAAACCCTGGTTTATTCGAATAACACCCTCCAGAAACACCTTTCCCAATGCATCAGAAAATCAGTTACTGTTTCATTGGTTGGTTAAGCAAAACCCAACCTAAAAAATCAATTGTTAAGTGTTGTTCAACACCATTAATGATCACTAAGCTCAAAGGAACTATCATACAACCTATCAACACATCACCTCATAGAATTTGATCAAAATCAACATTCACAATACATATATTTCCGTAAAAACGTGAACAAGAGGTTTCAAGGATGAAAATAAGTTCCAAAGCAATCATCAAACATGTTCTAACTTAGTTTGGAGTAATGAACAAATTCACCACCTGTTCCACCATTCCCAAACCATGGAAAAATCATGAAAACCCATTTTTCTAACCTACATGCATCATCTAAGCATGAGAAGAAGAAATACAAAGTTTAGAGTTAAAAGCTAATATCCACTACCTTGAAGATCCTCAAGCTGTTGAGATGATGAAGATGGAGCTTCAAGCTTTAGATTTCCCCTTGGCTTTCCTTCTTCGTTCTCATTTTCCTCATTTCTTTCTCTTTTCTCTGTTTTCTCCCTACTGCTCACTGCTGAATCATGGAGAGAGTGATAGAGTGAGTGAGAAAGAATGAAAATATCAAGGCCAAAGTCAAGGAAAGGGGTTGTGCAGCTCGTAGGAAAATTTTAAGAAACTTAGATATTTTGCAGTATAACTTATATCTGCTAAAAACACTCTAGTTTAGCTAAAACAAGTTTTCCAAGTTCCAACAACATTAAAATAAATCATAGGTTTCATCAAAAATATTGTTGCACCGAAACCATCATTTTTCATCTCTGTGACTAGTTATTCCAACTTTAAATAGACAACCAATATGCCTAAAAATATTAAACTGACTCAGAAAATTCTCAAGCTTTAACTATCATAGAATACACATTTGTAACTTAGAAATAAATTATCCATATTTATTTTCATTAGCTAAGCCATTTATGCTAATATCTAGGTCATTTTAAGATATTTTTCACCTGTCGGCTTCCAACAAAATGTCTAAACTATAACACCCCGAAATTTTATTTTTCAGTTAATTATGATTTTTGTGAATTATTTAATTTATTTTGATTATTTTATTATTATTTTTGGAGTTTATGTGTGTTTGAGGTGGTGCTGGAAAAAATAAAATATTTTCGGGGTCAAAAAAATTTTGACTGTTGACACAGGGTCGGGGGAGCTTACTAACCCCAAAACCGGAAATAGATTTCGAAATTTTTCTTTTTCTGACATTTTATCCAACGGGTGAAATCTAGGTACGTTCTATTATCTATTAGACAGTAAACACTGATTTTGCTAGCAGTAACCTTTGTCCATTGATTAATATCTACAGATAAGTATCTAGTTAGGTGATTAGTCATAAGCTTAGTCATGAACCTAGTCATTGCCACTTATGACTCACCTTGTTTTGGACCAATGGAAAGCAACCTTACAAGCTAAATTTAATGGAAGTCAAATTTGTGTGGCTATGACTCACAATGATAAGCCAATGGGAAGCAAGCTTCCAAGGCAAGCTTGAAGAAGACAAAATGGTTACTTAATCTCTTTTATGCTTATCTTATCATCTTTTCAAGAAGTAAAGTACCAAAAACTCTCTCATTTTCTCTCCTTAGCATTTTCGGCCAAGACACTAAAAATACTCTCCAATCTTATTCAATTCAAGCCAATCTCATCTCTTGAATCTAGACACCATTTGGTGACACTTTCATGTTGTGATCTTCTTCAAATTCATCCATCTTCAATCATTTTTTCCAAGTTTAAGTTTGAAGGCTTTTAGGTGAAGGTCTTGATCTTCACTTCTAATTTTATTTTCAAGTTTTAAACCATGATATTGATCTATGGTCATCTTATTTCAAGCCTTAGATCTTAATATTTGTATGCTTAATTTGTTTTAAGGATCTTTTGGTGGTAGAAGTTTTCCAAAGAGGTAACCAAGGAGCTTTTTTATTATCATCTAAGGTAAGAGGGAGATTAGCCTCATCAACCAACTTGGTGGTGAGAAATAGAATTTGTGATTGTTGGTGAAAAATCCATATGAGGATTTATTCACTTGATTGTGTAAATTTAATGGTTTACGCTTGTTTGGTTATATGTGATTATGATTTATGCTTGTTTGGTTATGTGTGATTATATGGTTTTGATAGTATGCACGAAAATTGCTATGGTAGGAAGTGATTATTGGAATGTTTTGTATGCTTTGAATCATATGGGAATGACAAAATTTTTTGTCCCAATGGCCATACATGGCTCATGACCATCTAGCCCAAAGTGAATATCTAAGGCAAAAATATTTTATTGATTGTGAACTTAGATGATTAGGTGATAAGAACATGATTTAAGGATTTACAAGTTGAAAAAGGAAATGAACAAAATTTTATCATTGGAAAAGAATTGATTTTCAGCCATAAGAATTGAAATAAATTTGAAAGATGGTTTGAAATTTAAAGTATTTCTTTTAAGAAAGTTTTTAGTAAAGGTAATGAAAAAGGATTTTTAAAATGTTTTGATTAAATCAAGAATAATGTAGATTTTGTGAAAAACGTTAGAGAATATCACTTAGAGGACATTTAGTAAGAAAACATTGGAAATAAGGTTCAAATTTTATTTTAAACATGGAAAGTTTCAAAATTAAGCTTAGAACATCAAGCAACATTTTAAGTAATTGAAAAATGTTAATAAAACCTTACGTTATTTAAAAATGTGGATTTTTGAGTTACGCGATTAAGAAAATGTTTGAAAATTTTTACGCGATTGAAAAATGATGTAAAAATGTTATGCGATTTGAAAACGTAACAAAAGTGTTATGCATTTGTGAAAATGTGATAAAAATATTTTGCGACTGAGAAAAATAGCATATTGTTGTCGGGTCGACGTATTGGATCCAGAGATGTTAGTAGATACTTTAGCCTATTGGTGGCTTGATTTTCGTGGAAATCAAGTTGTAAATAATTATTGATTCATTGAATCATTTGATCATGCATTGTGAAAGTTTTGGAGACTTCGTTTATTGAGGTTGTATACCTAGGAGATTGAATTTACACCTTAGTGCGGGTGCGAATTACATAGTGAAGGTCAATGACTAATCTTGAGGGCGTCGAGACGCGAATCCCATAAGTGGCCAGTTAGTAGCACTACTATGCCATGGCAACTGATGCAAACGCATCGACGATCTCGATAAGACACTATTTCTATTCACGATTTGGTGTAGAATGTCTTGTATAAGCCATGATGTGCAAGCTAAGAAAGTTATAGCACTTGAATTTGAGGCTGATGATATACAGACATATCTCTCAATCAATTCTCTCTGATATTAGTTTTAGCTCCATGGAGTAGGGGTTGATTCATTGTACATATGCATAGTCAGTAGACACATTGTTGTGATATATATATTCATTGAATTATTTATTAATTGATATTATAACTGTAATTGTTGATTCTATATTGAATGACATTATTGTTATTATTGTTCTTTGCTGTCATACTGGTATGTGATGTAAGGGATCTCACCTCTTTGTGATATTGTCTTGTCTATTCTATTTTTTGTTTATGTTCTGTGAAGACTGTGATGGCGGCAAGGCGGGTTCTTCTGAGTTTCATTAGCATGCAGTTCCATGGAGGCACCGACGCATGGCACGTCTATCTGGACACTGAGCGCATTGAGTATCATAGGGATGTGACCTTGTCTTTGAGTAGGACTCGCCATGGGGTTGCTACTTTTTCTTTTGATGCTACAATACATCTGGAGTTTTATATGCCTGTTAGGGATTTATGGGGTGATCTTCATTACACTCTTAAGCAGGATTCTGAGGTATCGTCTGCTTGGACTCTTGTCCGTCGAGACATGCTCTGACTGGGGAATTTGTCTGTTAAGGATTTCGAGGAGGATCTGGAGGACCCTACCCTTCAAGTGTTTGGACTTGGGCCAAATTAGGTTTTATTATGGTAGTTGTACATATTCTTTTTAGTACATAAGTTTTATGTATTTATGTTGTTACTAAACTATGTTATGTGTAATATTCAGTTTACTTTGTCTTGTGTTCTCTATATTCTATTAATTTTATGTTATCCGCGAAAAGAAATTTTACAACCCGTATATTACAATATTAAATTATTCTTAACTTGGTTTTATTTTTATAATTTTAGTCCGAAATGTAATTCCCAAATGAGGGTGATACACCTAAACTAACTCAGATTGTCACAAAATCAAACAAACATGTTAAGCAAGTACTAAGCTACCTCTGCAACCATTTACAAGTCTAACATGTTGAAGAGGATGTTACAAGAGTTCCCATGATTATCTAGAGCTTGAAAGGATAAATTTGTTGTCAATCAGAAAAGGATATAACATAGTGATAGTCAAGGAACAGAATGAATTAGTAAAACCTCTAAAAGAGTAAAAGGTCGGATACTGAAGATAGATCACCATTTTTACAATATATAAGAAAGCAAATTCAAGTTGGAATATAGGACCAGAAGTGAGCCAAAAGTAGGGAGTAATGTGGAAGTAAGCCAAGTTAGATAGACCAGTTAGTATGTTATACATGCAATAAAAACATGATACTGTATGAATAATTGTCCATGGAGGGTTGTTATCAAAATACATAATAGTATGATATTTCAATATGTTTGAGGTAAACATTTTTGAAGGTCATAATATTTGAATATCTTAATGGAGTTATGTTTTCTAACTATATAATGGTAAAGATATGTTTGTAAATGTGGAAACATTCATCAGAGTTTGTTGTTAAGTTCTAATTCTTTCTACATGAGAAGCAATGTCGTTAGATACTGTAGAGTTAAGTAAAGGGTGTGGAATAAAAGAATAAGAAAGTTGTCATCTTGAAGTTTTCAACTTGCTTTTCTATAGTATTATTTTTTAATGAGATCAAGTGGTAACCTGAAAAGAATAATATAGAAAGTTGTAAGTTTGGAAATATCAATTAGTTGAATTTGCAAGATTTCAAAGTTGTTGGTGTATGCCCTAGAGGCCAATTTATTTTGACCATCTTACATACATTATATTAAGCTATTTATTTAATATATGAGGCATTTCATTTATTATGTGTTATTTATGATAAACATAATAAAGTCCTTAGAATAGTAAGTTTTATGCCATAGGATATCAAATGGATGACTTGATCATAAGATCTTATTGGATAGAAATAGAACACTATTCTTAAATGTCCCTAGTCAAGTATTATTGTTAATTAGGACGACAATAATGCATTGAGACTAGTATGTGCGTAAACTGATGACCACATCTCATGGGTCATGGGTATGAGATATCAAGTCTTCACATGGATACATATTAGAGTAATGATGTATTGGACTGACCCGCTATGAGAACGATACATGAATTATTACATGAGTTTCATAAGCGATTCTCATAGTGATAATGGTGTATGTGGTCCTTTGACTTGAAATCACTACGATTCCTACATGAGGAGTTGTATATTTTAATGTCATCAAATGTCATCTGTAATAAGGTGATTATAAAGTTGGTTATTGGACATACCGCAAGTCATGTGGAGGGATGTGAGTGACCTAGATGAGATTTGTCCCTTTTACATAATAAGAGTGATATCTTCAGGGCCCTGATTAAGTGAGACTGTGAACTGCATGACCATGCTCAAATGAGTCAATATGATATATTGATCTCATTTGTTATTACTACGTCTACTCGAGTATCAGGAAACAAAAGATTGAACTATACAAGGGTGACACGTTCCATGCCTTGTGTTCAATTTAGATATCTGGACAAAGGAACTAAACTACACGGTAACATTGATCACGGAAAGGTTATGTCAAATCACTAACATTCTCATTACTTAGGTAGCGGTGATATGTTGCTAGATACCGCTCACTGCCAATGTCATGAGAATCTGTAGGGTCGCACACATAGAGCAGACTAAATTAGAGTAATTAGAATCCAAGTTGGATAGGGATTCAATCGTGGGTCGGACTCATAATAGATGAGTCTAGGGTTGCATAGCTTACTTTGCTGCTGCTCTCACTCGCATAAAGCAGTAGCTATTATAAATAGCACTACTAAGGGGCTGTCAAGGCACGCATTACGAACCCTGGTCGCACTTGATAGAAACAGTGAGTGAGAGAGTGATAGGTTTCTCTTCTCTTCGTAGCTAGCACTATACTAGAGATGTGGGAATCCTTTTTTCTGACGTTGGACGTTCGTGAGTTTATTCGTGTGGATACCGTAGAGACATCATTGCTGTTACGGTGTTGGTGATTCACGTCGCTTGATTTTATCACGCTTCAAGAGATAAACTCTTTTAAAAAACACGGATTATGGTCTATTTCACATGGATCCTTAGTGGGAAATTTTGTCATTCTTCTACGTGATGTATCCGCAATTCCTAACACAAAGATACATCAACTATGAAAGAGAATAATAATTGTATTAAGAATGAGATTCTCATGGGTCACATGTATATCGCTACTATATTTCTTCAGATGGAAGCTTGAAATCCAAAGACCCTATTTTACATAACACACAAACACTTCCGCATTAATCTCTTGGTGATGACAATGTTTAGTTATTAAATTTGTTGAAAAGAGGAATGTAAGGAACTTTAAGATTTGTATTCAAGAAGTTAATTTTTTTTATGGAAATTTGGAATGGAAGAAAGACACAGTGACTTCTCTTGTGAAATGTTATTGTGTTAGAATGGAAGTATATTATTCTAAAAATAAGAGGGCCTCTTACATTTGTCAAATACGATAATGTTTGAAGCTAGATATTTATTCATGTATGCTTATATGTTAGCTAATGTGGACAAGTATATGGCTAGGATTTTCCCATTCTGTCAAGACCTTAACATTTAGAATTGACTTGGTAGCTATAAAGGTTTAAACTATTGAAGATGTATACCACCATGGTGAAAATTGCAACATTATACATGATAAGGAGAAGCCACATATTCATGCGGATGGAATTGAGCTCATCTTACGAGATTTGACAAAATTTGTTCTTGCAATGTGTCAGAAGAAAGGGACTCAAGGAATAAATAAATTAATGAAATTTCTATTCTAGTTGGATTTTTAAAGTAATGGGCTAGTAGGGAATTGGTGGAGGAGTTTAATAAGACTACTGGAAGTAGCATATACTTATGTAACGTGAGAATCATTTATGGAAATTTTCTTAAACAAGTGTTTTCTAAGAAAAATATATAATGATAAAGGAGTAGAATATTCTTGGAACTAAAACAAGGTGGCATGTCCATTGTATAACATGAAGTGAAGTGAAGTTTGGAGAACTTTTCAAGTTTTCCTCATACGTTAGGATCAATTCAAACAAAAATTAAAAGCATGTCAAGTTTGAACCTGGATTGAAGGGATAAAAAACAAGAGAATTGTCAGGCTTATGGACATTAGGGATTTTTCTCACTCTAGTCAAGAAGTGTAAAATTGTAGAGACCATTAAGGATGAACATTGAGTAGATTATCACGAATCTTCAAAAGAGGAAAAAGGATAGATAATGAGAATGAGAAATGCGATTTTATACCCAGTGATTCAAAAAATGGAAATTGTGGAGTATGAATGCTCTAAGTGTGAAAGAAAACAATATGGCGACAAACTTTGTTTGGTATACTAAGTATGAGATCAACTATAGCGCTATGTCAGCAGGTGTCAGTAAAGACAGGAAGTTATACTCAATCCTAGACTATAGGTTCCAAGAAGGGAATATATTTTAAGAAGATAAGAAGGGAAGTCTAATTTTTTGACTTTTTATAAGGTAACCCTCGTCAAAAATAGAAAGAATATGTATATCTAAGTTTGATTAAAAGTTGGAATAGATAAGATGGATACAATGAAGATGCAACTATTATGGTTCTCAAAACCATTAGTATGAGTAGTTAAATTTTAGGGAAAAAACTTTTAAAAGGATGGGAGAATTGCAACATCCACTTTTTACACATGTTAGAATTGTATAAAGTTACAGAGGTAGTTTAATACTCATTTAACATGTTCGTTAAATTTTGTGACGTTTTGAGTTAATTTAGGCATTTTGCCGCAACACAGAACGTGCAAAATGACAATTTTAACTCAGAAAAATAACATAAATATATAATTAAAGGAAATAAATATGGAAAGTTCATTTATAGGTCACAAATGTGTGGAAGAGGATGTGGTTAAGTTTTTAGGGCAAATGGAGTCAGATTGGTATTTTTAAGGATATCGAGTGAAGATTTAAATACTGGATTGAGGCACGACAGATATGGAAAATTGTAGAAATGGTGAAACAAAATTTTTTTTGGATCTTATGATTTATTCTAAGGTTGTTGGAAGTTAGGAAACTTGATTTAGTTAAATCAAAGTGTTCTTAATGTAACATCCCGAATTTAATAACCATAGTATAATACCACGGTCATTAGATTCAGACCTGTTACTTCTCAGCTATGCGATTTTCAATATAACATAACGACATTATATAGAAAATATGAGCCATGAATGAATACATACATATTACATCACACTGTATTTCTCATAAGTACAAAACATACATCATTTCAAAAGAAAATACCTAGCTATACTAAGCTAAGCTCTTCAAGCTCCTGTTTCTCTTGTTGGAGAACACGCGCCTGGATTTACATGGTAACACAATCGGGGTGAGAAATCACATCTCAGTAGAAGTATTCCAAAACTAGCAGTTTATACCATCATACAAATTACACAACCATTAAGTTAACACTTCAAATCACAGAAGCACAATGACACTCCCATCTCAGAAGTACGCAACCGCCCACACAATTGATATGCTATGCCAAATTATGTCTAGTGTGCATGCCTATGCAATAACTTAAGTATGAAATGAATAATGTATAATACCAAGTCCATGGTAATGCCATGAATGCATGAGTCCTAAACAAAGTAATGAAAGTCACATCCATAACCTTGGACAAGCACTAGAAGTCCATCCAGAAAACAACACTCCGGGTAGTGAAGTCCATCAACTACACGGTCTTCAAAAAACGGAGAGGAAGTGCATCCTCAGAACCATAATGAAATCCATCCTTATCAACACAACAAACATAAAGAGTATACCATTCACCTCAACTATGTTTCACAATCATATCATGCAAAACAATTATTAATTACTTCACATAATTAGCCCCACAATTGATTTATATGCACATCAAGTTCATTTTACAATATATTTCGTCCAAATAGTTCTAAAAACACTTCAACATTCTTAAAAGAGTAAACATGAGTGATTCCTACTCCTAGGAAGACTCATGTTCTCAATATCACAATATATGACTTATATCTCCATGCCTAACTACCTCATATAATTAGCATTACAAAACAATTTGATTTATCATAATCTCACTTCATTAAATACTCCTATTAGAGTCTCAATACTCATTAAGAAGCATAAAAGAAGCAACCACACCTTTACTAGGCTCTATTGCATCACATTTTAACTATTCTCCAAGTCTGGAAGCCACGACTAGGTGTCATCCTTCCACGCCTAGGCGTGAAGGTGGTAGGGCAATAGCCCTGTAACTTCTAGGAAACCATGCCAAGGTGCAGTTTTGTCACGCCTAGGCACGACCCTCTCTGTCTCACCCACGCCTAAGCATGGTTCAGTAACACCTAGGCGTGACCTCGCGATAGAGAATTCTACAGAAACGGATTACTGTTTCATTGGAACAAAACCCTCTCCTAATCGTTCAAACCTCACATCCAAGTGATTTCTAACCTTTTACAGGATCCATCTATGCATAATGTAACATCCCGAAAATTAATAATTTCAGAATAAATGATCATTTTACAATATTTGGGATTTTCTAGAATTTTTCTTGATTTTTCTGAGAACGAGAATATTTTAATATATTTCTCGTTTTACGTGTGCACTGAGCTGAGAATTGCTGAGGTCAGTGTAACGCTCCGGAAACTAATTATTTTGCCGCCAATAGTCATTTTCTAATATTTGTGATTTATGTGAATTTTTCTGGAATTTTTCGGAAACGACGAATATTTTAATATATTCCTCATTTTGCGTGAAACTCGAGCAGAGTCGTGAAAACGATCAGTAGTGCTTCAAAATTGGAAAATTATATGACGAATAGTCGTTTTATAATATTTGCAATTTTTGGGAATTTTCTGGGAATTTTCCTAGGAACCGTCGAATATTTTAATATATTCCTCATTTTGCGTCATGATGAGAGAACCAGGAGAAACGCGATGTTTTCTCGAGAACCTTGGACTATGGACATGTCGACGGGGATCTTACTAAACCCGAGACTTGACACAGTTTACGAGGTTTCATAATTTTCGAGAAATTCTAACGAGATAAAAATAAATCAATACAAATGAAAATTCATCGTCGGATTAATTAAATACGACTTTAACATCATTGTAACTATTATCCATTGGATAATAGCATGCATTAGAAATCCTATCACATTATCCCAATGCAATCCACTTTATGTCAAATCAATCTCACTTTAATTCAAATTTGTGTACTTTTTCAAAGCTTCTTTGAGAAGCTTTGACCACCAAATGACCCAATTACCCTTGGCTTGCATGAGAAGCCAATTTTTTTTCTCCTCACTCTCTCCTCTATTCAGCAGCCCACTCATGCCAAGGAGGGCAAAAATGTAACTCATCCACACTTAACCTAAAACCACCAAACCCTAATTCACTTTACCTATCACTTTCTCTCTCTTCACTTCATCTTCTTCATCTTTTCTCCTCCTTCTCTCTACCTCCACCATGAGCACGAAATTGCAGCCCCTCCTTCCTCCATTTTTGTTCATCTTTTCTCCTCTCCAAGCCCATTTCTACACTTGCCTTCACCTCCTCTACCTTCTTTGTGTAGAAAGTTTCTCCATTTTCCATTTCTATCTCCATTTTCTCTCCACCTCTTCTCTTCTTCCTCCTCTTAGATCCGAAAATTCCAGCCACCATTAGAGAGTCTCTTCTTCACTTTTCTCTCCATAAACACCATTTCTAGACTTCTCTTAACCTCCTCTACACTTTCTCTTTAGAAAATCTCTTCAAAAATCCAACTTTTCTACCCCTCCTTCTTCAAATCCGAAAATCACTCCTCCATGGATGGCCAAGCTTTTTAATTTTTCTCTCCACTAAATACATTTATACACTCATCTTCATCTTCTCTACAAATTTCGTTTGGAAGGTTTGCTCAAAATCCAACCATGTCTCCATTGTCTTCCAAGGTAAAGATTCTTGATTTCTCCCCATTTTCTTCTCATTTTCGTTTTCCTTGGTTACCTATGTGACCAAGGATCATTCTTTTCAAGCTTTAAATTTGTAAATATGAGAATTTGACCACTTTATGGTTCTCTTGAAGGTGGAATCCGAAAATTACAAATCAAGGAACCAAGGAGTTGTTTTCTTGCATTGTCTCCTCTAGGTAAGAGGGAGACTACTCACTTCAACCACTTATGGTGGTGAGGAGACTTGTATGTGTGTTGATGGAGGAATCCATCCTTGTATGCTCTTTGTATGCTTGCTTGAATTATAAATTTTGTATGATTTAGTATTCTTGAATTTGATTGATACTTGATTATGCTATTGAATATGTTTGATATATAATTGTGCTTGATCATGTTGGGGTTGTTAAATGGAAAATTTGGAGTTTCCTACCTCAACATGGTGCCACGGTTTTGATTAGAAATTAGGGGTGAATATTGATTTTGTATACAAGTGAAATAAGACTTATCTAATCAAAGATTGAATGATAGTATTAACACTAACGAATGGAAGACTTTGAGGGTTTAATATCCAAGAGGGTGCCACGGTTTTGGTCTTGGTAAAGAGACAAATGGATTGATTTTGATGATCTAAATTTAAGTGAATTAAGAGTGTAACATATAATGTGATAATTGTGACCTTAGATTGATTTGTTGTATATAATGGTATGTTGGATTGGATTATGTGATTGGAAATGGAAGAAAAATATTTGGGAATCTCTCTTGGAGGGCTACGGTTTTTAGGGTGAAAATTGGATAAATTATGGTTAATGTGTAACAAGCATTAGACTAGAATTAATCAAGTGACAAAATAGAATTTAATGAAGAAAAGTTTGAGATTAAGCCTAAATGATGGCTACGGTTTTGAGGCATAAAGATTAGGGTTCTTGGTGAGCCAATTTGACAAGTGAACACTTAAATGAATTAAGGGAATGACATGTAGTATGATGACTTGAGAGAATTTGGGATTGTAACCATTGTGAGGCCACGGCCTCTAGGGCAAGTTTTAGGTAAGTATGTGGTTTGGATAATTTGGAAGCATAAGTGATTAGGTAATTAGAAACCTATGTAATAAATGGACAACTAATAAATTGGAAGAATTTAGTATAGTCAAGACTTCATAAATTTTAGAAGACTAAGAGTGAGACCATTGTAAAACTTAAGGTGATTCTAAGTGAGTGAAGAACAAGAGAGTGTGAGGCTTAATAGCTTAATTAATTTACAAGTTATAGGAAATCGAGTTGCCTTGGAATATTAAGCTAGTTGCAAGAATTGGATTTGGTCATGAACCTTGAAAAGAGGAATAAATTCTAATTTAGGATTCATAATGAACCTAATGATGCATTGATTCACTTGATATTGATATTATGTTGTTATGGGTCCATGTGAGTGACCATGTATACATTGATGCTTATATTGGCCTAAATGTGGCATATTATGAGATTGTATGAAATTGTGGATCATACATGTGCATGCATAGTATCTTATGCATTGTGATTGTCCTTGTGGACTGTTGTAAGGCCTAGTTGCCTAGGAGATTGAACACACCTTAGTGCGGGTGCGAATAGACAAGTGTGGGTCGTGTTATGACCTCGGGGGCGTCGGGGTGCGGGTCCTCCACATGGACAGTTTAGAGCTCCTCTGTACCGTGGGGCAAACCGATGCAAACACACCGACGATCCGGACTTGACAATGTCCTATATCGTGATCTAGTGTAGAATGTCTGTACAATGCCATGATTTGCGCATGAGAAAATTTATTGATAGCATCGGCCTCAACGCAGTAGGAGTTACGTGAGACATGTCTCCGATCTTTCTCTCCGCTTGATTGAGTCTAGCTCCATGGAGTAGGAATTGGGAAAGCATGCATTGTGCATCATTCATTACTAGTCTTATAAAGCTGTTGAGCATGAATACCGTAAATGATTATTTGATTGTTGTGTTGATTTCGGAATTACTATTGTGATCTACCCTGCTATTGCCTGTTGTTGTTCTACTTTACTATAAATATCGTTGTTATTTTTAATTCTTATTATTACTTACAATTGCATTGCTTTTGTTATAAATTCCGCTATTGCCGTTGATAAATATATGAACTGTATTGCTTTATGGCGCTCTGCCGCGCCGTGTCGTTTCTTCTTGCCATAATGGTAATGAAGGATGGGTGTCTCACCTCTTTCCTATATCCTTGTATGTCTGTTTTATACTTATATTGATAAAAGATCGTGAGGAAGATAAGGAGGGACCACACTTTGGTTGATTGGATTGGGCGTTTGGACAAGGTTTCTTCGGCTACGTACGAGTGTTGGATTGCGTGGAGGCATTGATGCCTGACTTGTTGACCGGGACTCGGTCGTACGTGTATATGGGGTTGCGGCTTTGTGTGCTAGTAGTACCTATCCCTGGGTCACTACTTTTCCCCCCTTTTAGTGTTTTATTCCCGCTGTATCTTATTGGACTCTGTAATTATTATATTCTATGTCATCAGTGATTTGTGTAAATTGACTATATATATATATATATGTATAAGAGATATGATATTATTTCAGTGGTTGTATCATGGCTTGAATACATTTATATTTCATTCGAGGCTCATATTTTCTACCTATGCAAATTGTCAAAAAAAAAATATATAGACTCTTGAGAATTTAAGTTACTGTTATCATGACTGTGACACACTTGGATTTAGGAACTGTGGTGTAATGACGATCATGCTTCGGTTGCTACATCAAGGGGTGTTACACATAACAACTCTTATTTCACTTTAATTTCACTCAAAACCATTGATCATAGATAATCATCCAATTCAAAACCTAAAACGTCAAATCTCTTCTCACTTGGAATTCAAGGTGTACAAGGGCTGGAAATCCATTTTCATACACCCAACAACTCATAATCATATCATTCTTAAGTTCTTTAACAAGATTCAAGTATTTACCATCATAAACACAAACATCACACTTCAAAACCCCATCCCCTTTATCAAGTCCCTCATGAACCCAAAAGAAGAAGATGAAATCAAGAAGTGAAAACAAGTTTGCCCCTACCTCAATCTCTTGAAGATGAAGCTAAGGATGAGCCATGGAAGAATCAAGTTATCCCTTTCTTTCTCTTTCTCCTTCTTCTTTCCCCTTCACGTTTTCCCCTTTCTCTATCTCTTTGTTTTGTTTTCTGCTTTCTCCCTTCTCTGCCGTGAACAAACAATAGCTAAGTCTAACTTTTACTATTTAAAGGCAACCACTAATGTGGTACCAAAAACTTGATCTGCTAAGAACTCTCAGATTTCACCAAATCCAGTTTTCTAACCTCTAACAGACTTAAAATAAACCCTATGATTTATTAAAAATCTGTTTTCACCATTTCCACACTTTTCCATATCTGCTGACAGTCAATCCGGCATTAAAACACACAACCAATATGCTTAAAAATACCAAACTAACTCCGATTAACCTCAAACTTTAACTGTAGCACAGTTCACACATTTGTGACCTAGAAATAAACTCTCCACATTTATTTTCCCTAACTAAGCAGTTTAAGCCACTTCCTAAGCAAAAAATAGTTATTTTCCACACATAGCATTGCAGCAAAGTACCTAAACGTGCTCAGACCGTCACAAAACTTAACATATATGTTAAGCAAGTATTAGGCTACCTCCGTATCCATATACAAGCCTAACATGTTTTTCCAGGGTGTTACATTCTCCCCACCTTTTTAGAATTTTGTCCCCAAAATTTGCTTGCCACCAACACTTAGTCTCTCACAACTAAGGTTCCAAGATCCCCATCAGACATCACACTCGAAGGAATCCCACCTTCCATAGTGATATCCAACTCATCTTAACAACTCAAGACATTCCTGTCTCATACCGATCTCTAGCTCCCAAGCCAAACCTAAACCAAATAATCTTTACCTAAGAAATCTGTTTTCCACAAAACACTTGGACTTCCTTGTCCATAATCCTTTTAAGCCTTATCAAACAACCTTTTATCTAACCCATAGGCTCTACTCACACTAGAGGTACCATTTCAAAGGGTGTAGATGCAAACAATTCCTAACGAATTCAGTTTTGCCAACTGGACCCTCACTAGAACTCTTATTCTCCTAGTTTGCCTAGGTGAAGTTATAGTTTTATGTCTACTCAGAACATTGCATATTGAGTAGGTCAGTCCTCAATATCATGTAACCATGTTATAGTAGCTACTAACATCCAACTTAAAGCAAGTCATACAATTCTTTTCTAACATCTCAAACAAGAGACAAAGAAATGCACAACACATAGAGAAATTTTTAACATGCCTAAGCATAGTCAGTCCATACCCCGGCTGAATAGGATGAATTACTCTGATACCAAAATGTAACATCCCGAATTTAATAACTATAGTATAATACCACAGACATTAGATTCGGACCTGCTACTTCTCAGCTATGCGATTTTTCATATAACATAACGACATTTTATAGAAAATATGAGCCATGAATGAATATATACATATTACATCATATTGTATTTCTCATAAATACAAAACGTACATCATTTCAAAAGAAAATACCTAGCTATACTAAGCTAAGCTCTTCAAGCTCCTGCTTCTCTTGTTGGAGAACACATGCCTGGATTTACATGGCAACATAATCGGGATGAGAAATCACATCTCGGTAGAAGTATTCCAAAACCAACAGTTTATACCATCATACAAATTACACAACCATTAAGTTAACACTTCAAATCACAGAAGCACAATAACACTCCCATCTCATAAGTACACAACCGCCCATACAATTGCATGTCATGATTTTGAATGAATGATGATAACCGCCCACACAATTATCATGTTATGCCAAATTATGTCTAGTGTGTATGTCTATGCAATAACTTAAGTATGAAATGAATAATGTATGATACCAAGTCCATGTTAATGCCATGAATGCATAAGTCCTTAACAAAGTAATGGAAGTCACATCCATAACCTTGGATAAGCACTAGAAGTCCATCCAAAAAACAACACTCCGAGTAGTGAAATCCTTCAACTACATGGTCTTCAAAAACGGAGAGGAAGTCCATCCTCGGAACCATAAGGAAATCCATCCTTATCAACACAACAAACATAAAGAGTATACCATTCACCTCAAATATGTTTCATAATCATATCATGCAAAACAATTACTAATTACTTCTTATAATTAGCCCCACAATTGATTTATATGCACATCAAGTTCATTTTACAACATTTTTCATCCAAATACTTCTAAAAACACTTCAACACTCGTAAAAGAGTAAACATGAGTGACTTCTACTCCTAGGAAGACTCATGTTCTCAATATCACAATATATGATTTATATCTTCATGTCTAACTACCTCACATAATTAGCATTACAAAAAAAATTTGATTTATCACAATCTCACTTCATTAAATACTTCTATTAGAGCCTTAATACTCATTAAAAAGCATAAAAGAAGCAACCACACCTTTACTAGGCTCCATTGCATCATATTTCAACTCTTCTCCAAGTTTGGAAGCCACGCCTAAGCATTATCCTTCCACGCCTAGGTGTGCAGGTGGTAGGGCAATAGCCCTGTAACTTCTAGGAAACCACGCCTAGGCATAGCTCTGTCACGCCTAGGCGGGACCCTCTCTGTCTCACCCACGCCTAAGCGTGGTTCAGTAATGCCTAGGTGTGACCCCACGATAGAGAATTCTGCAAAAATGGGTTACTGTTCCATTGGAACAAAACCCTCTCCCAATCATTCAAACTTCACATCCAAGTGATTTCCAACCTTCTACAAGGTCCATCTACACATAGCAACTTGTATTTCACTTTAATTTCACTCAAAACCATTGATCATGGATAATCATCCAATTCAAAACCTAAAACCCCAAATCTCTTCTCACTTGGAATTCAAGGTGTACAAGGGCTGGAAATCTATTTCCATACACCCAACAAATCATAATCATACCATTCTCAAGTTTTCTATCAAGATTCAAATATTTACCATCATAAACACAAACATCACACTTCAAAACCCCATCCCTTTTATCAAGTCCCTCGTGAACCCAAAAGAAGAAGATGAAATCAAGAAGTGAAAACAAGTTTCCCCCTAACTCAGGGTCTTGAAGATGAAGCCAAGGATAAGCCATGGAAGAATCAAGCTCTCACTTCCTCTTTCCTTTTCTTCCTTTTTCTCCTTCTTCTTCCCCTTCACGTTTTCCCCTTTCTCTATCCCTTTGTTCTATTTTCTGCTTTCTCCCTTCTCTGCCGTGAACAAACAATAGCTATGTCCAACTTTGCTATTTAAAGACAACCACTAATGTGGTACCAAAAATCCGATCTACTAAGAACACTCAGATTTCACCAAATCCAGTTCTCTAACCTCCAACAGACTTAAAATAAATCCTATGATTTATTGAAAATTTGTTTTCACCAATAATTCCTATGATTTATTGAAAATTTGTTTCACCATTTCCACACTTTTCCATATCTACTGACAGTCAATCCGGCATTAAAACACACAACCAGTATGCTTAAAAATACTAAACTAACTCTGATTAACCTCAAACTTTAATTGTAGCACAGTTCACATATTTGTGACCTATAAATAAACTCTCCACATTTATTTCCCCTAACTAAGCAGTTTAAGCCACTTCATGAGCTAAAAACAGTTATTTTCCACACATAGTGTTGCAGTAAAGTGCCTAAACGTGCTCAGACCGTCACAAAACTTAACAGACATGTTAAGCAAGTATTAGGGTACCTCTATATCCATATACAAGTCTAACATATTTTTCCAGGTTGTTACACTTAACAGATACAATGTTCAACAAAATGACCATTTTGCCCTTGAAACTCATTGTTTAAAAGATGAGATTTCTCTCATCTTTCTCATTTTCTCTCACAGTTCTGTAGAGACAAAGAAAATAGAGAATGACCAAGGTAATAAGGAAGGAAAAAGGGAGAGAAAGAAAGAGAAGGAAGAAGTGGAAGAGGAAGGAGAGCTTGGAGCCTCCATGGCCATCTTCAAGCTTGAGGTAGGGGGTTTTCTCACATCTCTTCTTCTTCATTTTTGTACCTTCAAAATTGAAAACTTGATAGTTAGTTTGAGATTATGGTTGTTTATTGTTTACAATCAATTTTTGGTGGTTGTTTTAAGTGGATAATCATGGTTGAGGTTGAGGTTGAGGTTTGATAAATGATTTGTGAAACCCTTATTTGCTTCTTGATTTGGAAATGGATCTTTGAATGTTTATTAATGGAAACTTGTTAGTATGATGAGATGTTAAGTTGAGAATGATTATACATGATTTAAGTATGGATTGGAGTGAAAAATGGCTTGAGGGAGGTGTTCTTCCCGTTTCTGGAAAAACCAAAAAATTGAACAAGAGCTACAACACTCCAAGGGTAGAAGTCACAACACTCCCCTTGCAAGAATCAGGAAAACGTTTCCTGAGAGCCTGGAGCCGCGACGCTAAAGAATGGGAGCCATGGCCCTCTGTCAAAAATAAGCCAAAATGTTTGTCATGGTATTAATCGTATATCTTGAGCTATAGATATCAGAATGACATGATTCTAGTGGTGTTTGAAAACTAACATGTAAGGTTATTTGCATATAAAATTTCAGAATATTTGAAGTTAGAATGTACATTTGGTGCAATCTTGAAAACTATCATTTTTTGAGGTAAATATTGAGGTGGTTTGGGATAGTTTAAGATTGAATGATTTGTGAGCCATGTGTTGCTCTCTTTTTGACTAATGTTGATCTAGGATGATATGATAAAAGGGTGTTAAATCCTTATATGATAGATTTTGCTATGTAATGTATTATGTGTCGTTATTAAATAATGTAATGAAACATATTATGGTTTGATTAATGATATGATGTGGATGTAACATGAACTTGCATTTTATTGATTAGGAAATTGATTCCTAATGCAATGTTATGTCAAATTGATATATCTAAAAGAAGTGAATCATTGTTTATGCTATGTAATTTTAAATGATGTAGATGAGGCATTGAGCCATGATAGGATGTGATGATGAGAAATACAATAATGTATAATTAAAGAATGCATATGTTTTGCTATAAGATGAATGATGAATGATAAATGATCATGTTGTGAAACTTTGAATATACCTTATATGGTCTTAATGTTGATGATAGGCATAATTTTTGGAAGCAATATAAAAAGAAGGTTAAAAGTAGATGAGGTTGAATGAGTCTTTCTCTACAATCATGTAATGTAATGTATAACTGGAAAGTTTAATGAATATTGTATATGCTTCCCTATTATGCAAGGAAAATTATGATTAAGTAAAAGCTAAAGAAGGAAAGGTTTTTTGTATTATGCATGTTTTGTTTTCAAACTTGTTATTTGAGGTTTCCATGTATTGTAAAATTATGACTTGGACAAAAGGGCTTCAAGAGCCAAAGTTAAAAATGTTTTGTAGTGCAAGGAACAAAAAAGCGTCCTGCATACCTCGAAAATAATACAACGAACAAAAGGATTTCTTCGAACAAAAGGACTTCCTGGAAATACTCAAATAACATGTGTTTTCTAAAAGAAAACCCTTTTTAGAATCATTGCATGAGCATACTTTAGAATTTCACTAGGCATAATAATACATCACCATGCATTGCATAAAATTGGCAATTGTATGGGCAATTGTCATGTTTTTATTAAATGTGGAGATTAAGGATAAAAACTAGTTAGAAAAGACTGAGAATAGAATTTAAATTAATTAAGTGTTGATTCTTGTATGATGATAAATGTTTAAAATACATGTTGTTTGAATTGATGGTTATGTAATAAATGACTAATTTTGTAACTGAATGAACTGTCTGCTTTGGAAAGGGAAAGGTCTGAGTTTTGGCTTATGCCACCTTTCCAAATAATTAGGTACAATTTGTGTTTTATCCCAAAGCAGCTGGATTTATCATGATGTCATGATTTAAATTTTACTATTGAAAATTATTAATTCTCACCCCAGTTTTTATTTTATGTTTTCCATGATAAACCTAGCAAAGGATTGAAGCAAGCGCAAGGCAAGGCGATAAAGATTTAGTTAAGTTATTAATGTAATTATTTTGGTTTTGTAATTATATTAATAGTTCTGTAATTAAGTTTATATATATGGTTTGTATAAGTTGCAATCTCTGACACATCAGATAGATTTCTAGTCAAGAGTAAGTTTACTGAGGTATAAAATGTCTTGCTTTCTTACTTCTATAAAGGCTCTATATATATTTTCTCGTTAAATAGTTATTGAACAGGTCGTAATTTACGTTTAAGTTAGAAAGTGACATACTAATTCTATTCACTTAATATACTTAGGGTATACTACAATATTAAGGATTAGGGTGTTACATTTTGGTATCAAAACAGTTCTTCCAGTTGAGCCGGGGAATGAACTGATTATGGTTTAGGGCATGATTAGTTGTTTTTGTTTGTGTCGTGCATTCTTTTATCTCAATGTGAGATATGTGAATAGAATTGCTTGACAACCTTTGGATTAGATGTTAATAATTACTGACATACTGTTGCATGATATTAAGTTTGGCCAACTCAATATGCAATGTTCTGTGTGAACAGGAAATTATAACACCTCCTAGGCGAATATGGGAGAATAAGAAAACTTTTTGATTGGGTAATTGTGATATGTCTAAGATAGTTAGACTGTTGATGAAAGCGATGAGAGAACAGAGCATCACTATTGGAGAAGAGACAGAAGTTACTAATAGAACGATGCAGAAGCAGATTGAGGCTATTAATAGCATAAGGATGACAAGACTAATTTTGAGAGAAGGTATAAAATAGAATTAATAGTTATTTGATGTTGCTTTCTCAATTATGTAATAAGAACAAAAGAGCTCAAGGTGTAAATAGTGAATATTATGAAAGAACTAAAGAACAGAAAAGTCAGCAGGAAATATGTCTCAAGGATTTTTAGGACACACAATTAGCTGAAATCCTGAAGTTTTAAAATAGAGGGGCTAAGTGTAAGGAAGAGGATATTCGAGGTAATGAGTTGTTCATACGAATAAAAGGTGTCGTTCGCTTCTTTTACGCTAAAGGGAGAAGTGGAGTGGGTTTGAGATGATTAATGGAAGTTGTTGGTATATAGATGAAATGGAAGGTACCTAGAGTGATTTGTTTGAATAAATGTTTCCTGAAGAAGGTGCAAGAATATAAGAAAGTGCAATTCTTGGGTTGAGCTAAGGTAATATGTCTATAAAGTAATATGAAGCAGTGGTTTGGTGAATAGTAATGAGTTTATTTTGATGCTCGAAGTAAAATTATTAATTAGTGAAGTTGAGTTATGGGTTTTGGAATTCACTAGAGATAGTACTTGTGATGTGTTGTGTAACACCTCAAAATTAGCTATTTGACAGTAATGATAGAATTCTACTGTTTTGTGATTTTTGTATACTGTAAAATTATTTTGACTGTTTCGTGATTGTATTTGATCGTTTTGTGTGATTTACTTGAGTTAGGAAAATAATAATTTTCGGGTCGGGAAAATCTTTGCGTATTTTAATTATTTCCGTTGATTCTTAATTATTTTTACTAATCTGATTTGATTTTCATAAATTTTATAATTTTTATGATTTTTGTGAATTATTGTGAGATTTTATATTTTTTTTTTATTTTATTATTATTCTTGGGCTGTATGCGGGCTCGGGCCGGGTCCGAAAAAATAAAATTTTTATGTGGCCAGAAAATTTTGTACTGTTGAGATGGGGTCGGGGGATCTTACTAAACCCGAAATCAAAAACAGTTTTCAAAATTTTCTTTTATTGTGTTTTGTACTATTTTATTTATTGGGTAATAAAAATACAGTAAATTTTATCTGTAAGGTAATAGCAGCTAGAAAAATATTATATTGGCTAGTCAAATTAAGTGGTTATGACAATTTTATGGAGGACTAATAAGAAGCAAGCTTGGTGATGAAGGCTTTGGATATCCACCATTGATTTAATCTATGGTGGAGATTAGTCTAACAAAGTGGCAAGGACTTTTTGTGACTCTTGGATGGCAAACATGAACAGAAGTTCTTGACCCTTCATTTTGGAGATGCATATCACGGCTAAGGTTTCATGGAGGAGGGATCCAATGGTTCAAATTCAAACATATCACGTAGAAGCTCCACCAAGATCAACCATTGATTCAATCAATGGCTATTGAAGTCTCAAAAATTGGCTAGATGAATTTAGACACTCCTTTAGTGTTCAAGGGGGGGGAGGTCACGGTTTTTAGGGCTTGGAAGCTATAGGAAGAGTTTTAGTTCATTTCTATCACTCATCTTCATCTTTTCACTCAAAAGAAATCTATCATCAAAGCTCTCAAAATTTCTCTCTCTTTTCTTCCCTAAACCCCACGGCCAAGACCCCTACACCATACCTTCACTCTCCAATAATTTCAACTAACCATATTTCTTGAATCCTTACCTAAATACAAGACACTTTGTAGTTGAAGTCTTGACCAAGATCATTTATCTTCAAGGAGTTTTCCAAGACTCAAGTTCTAGGGTGTTAAGGTGGAGTTTATGGAAACCTCACTATTTATTTCATCTTCATGTTCTAGGCCATGTTTTGATCCATGGTCTTTCTTGTTCAAGCTTTAGAAGCTAATAAACTTGTGTTTGTTTTATGTTCAAGAAGCTCTTGGTGGTGAAGGACAAGTACAAGAAGCAAAGCAATGAGCTTTGGAGGTTTCACCACAAGGTAAGAGGGAGATCTATCTCACCAACCAAGTATGGTGGTGAAAGATGAATTTGTATTTGATGGATGGTGAATCCATGTGAGGATTCATATCCATGGTTGTGTAATTTATTTGTGGTGTTTATTGTAACATCCCGATTTTCGTTTTTCTGCACCAATATTAATTTTCTAATTTTTGTGATTTTTGAGAATTTTTCTAGATTTTTCTGAGAATAAAAATATTTTAGTAATTTTTGGGCCGTCTGTGGGGCCCACAGTGGGTCCGGAAACACTAAAAAATTTTATTAGTTAGAAAATTTTGTATTATTAATACGGGGTCGGGGGATCTAACTAAACCTGAAACCGGATATAGTTACTAATTTTTTCTATACAGTGAATTTGGTATAATAATTATTGGTTTGTGAGCCGTAAATTTTATTATGTGAGTAATAAATTTTTATAGCTTTAGCTAGGTACTAGTCATGTGATGACTATGTGTCACTAGATAGTAGAAGTCAATTTTTGGTGGCTAGTCATAAAAATTAACCAATGGTAATAAGTCAACAAAAATGATTTGTTTAAATTAATTATTAAGCTAGATGAATTAGTGAATTAATCTAAACTTAAATGGTCACAAATTGAAACAATAATTGGTAGTAAATGGCAAGGACTTCTACAGCCATGAAGGGATTTTTTTTGGACATGCAAAAGCTAATAATTCATCAAGTGTTGACCAAAAGCAAGACTTGGTGTCATGTGTTTAATTTTGCACCTTGGTGGCCATGCAAATAATTTCTCCATGCTAGCAATAGCATTCCACGGCAACAAGCTCTAGGTAGACTATCACAATTATATCACTTTTGTCTCCTAAGCTATTATCTTCATGTCTTCATTTTCTACACTTAGCCAAAATTGCATTTCTCTCCATTTCTCCTCCAAAGACACCATTCGGCCAACACTTCAAGACAACCTTCCAAGCTTTCAAAATTTCATCTAATCTTATTTCCTACATCTAAACATCATTCTAAGACACTTTTATGTTGAAGACTTAAGCAAAATCCTTCATCTTCTACCATTTCTACAAGCTAGTATTCTTGAGATTTCAAGGTAAAAGTTCTTCTTCTTTGTTTCTAAGTTGGTTTTTGAGTTTCTAAACCATGATTGTTCCATGGTTTCTCTTCTTCAAGCTTTGTTTGTAACTTTGGTTTGCTTTAAGTTTGTTAGGATTTTGTGTGGTGGTTCACGAAATTCATAGAAGATCAAGCAAGAAGGAGTTTTGTTTTCCTTGAGGTAAGAGGGAGATTACCCTCATCAACCATATGTTGGTGGTGAGGAGATGACCTTGTTTGTGGTGAAAAATCCATAAGGATTTATTCACTTGTATGGTTTAAACTTGCTTTATTTATGGTTGGTTTATTTTTAAGCTTTGATTATATGCTTGTTTATTAGATTATATGCTTGTTTACTTGATTATATGCTTGTTTATATGTTTGTGGTAGCATGATGAATATGGTGTAAAGTTTATGTGATGAGGAAAAAAAAATTGATGAAGGTTCCAAAGAACCTAGGTAGGCTCACGATTTTGAACCTCACCAAGGGAACAAGATGTTTCAAATTATTTCTTAAGTTATGGATTAAAGAATTTGAGGATAAGAAATTTGATTAAAGGATTTTGTGATAAAATAAAATAAAGATTAAGTATGTTTTATGAGCCATAAAAATGAATTTTTGGGCTACTATGCCAAAGAGTAGTATTTTAAATCCAAGAGTATTTTACTAAGTGTGCACTTTGATACTTAATTAACAAGAATTTAATTTAATGAATTTTTAGTATAAAAACAAAAATAGATTTAAAGTAATGAATTTTTAGTAGAAAAAAAGGCAAATAGATTTAATGTTTGGAATTAAATTAATATTTTTGTAAGTAAATCAAGAAAGACAAATTTTTGTAAAGAATTGAATAAATTATTATGTTATAGATTTTTAGAAAGAAAATATTTTCTAGAAGGCCAAAATGCATAATTACGTAAAGAATTTTGTAAATAAGTTTAGAAAATTTAGAAAATATTTTACATAAGTGAAAAATACTAGAAATCCATTACGCAATTTAAAAACTACTATTTTTAGACTACGTACTTGATTTTTACGTTACGCGATTGAGAAAATAATTTTAAATGGTTACGCGATAGAGAAAACATTTAAAAACCTCTACGCGATTTTAAAATGTTTGGAAATATTTATGTGATTTAGAAAACGTTTAAAAATATTTATGTAAATTAAAAATGTTGGAAATTAATTACGCATTTATGAAAACATTGAAAAATATTACGAAATTTGATAACGTAAGAAAAACATCACGCTGTTTCAAAAATGCAATAAAATGTTTATGCGATTAAAAATTACAGCGGTTGGCTGTTGGGCTGTCATGGTGGGCCCCGTTTTATTGAAAAATGATATTGTCAAGAAATGACGTGTATTTGTGAAATACTGTAAAATAATAGTTGTATGTATTTTTGAATCATACATCATGCATGAAAAAGTATGTCAAGTAAGGCGATTGGCCTAGGAGATGGAATTACACCTTCGTGCGGGTGAGAATTGCGTAGTTACGATCTTCAGTGATCATGGGGACGTCGGGGTGTGGAATGTCATATGTGGCCAGTTGGTAGCACCACTACGTCGTGGTATCCTTTACAAACACACTGACGGTCTCGACGGAGTTACTACTCTTTTCGTGATATGGTTAAGAGTGTCTTGTAATAGCCATGTGGGCGCCATGATATGATAAACAACACATGATTTGAGGCTAACGGTATACAGACATGTACTCCCTATCTTTATCTCCAAAATTGTGTCTAGCTCCATGGAGTAGGAATTGGGTCATTGTGCACACGCATTGTGGGTCAGCATATTGGTGTGACAATTATGCCTATTTTATATGCCTATTTTATTTGTTTTCTATGATATGATATGATATGACTATAAGAGATATTTTGTATCTGTATGTTTTACTGTCATTTTCTATACTGCCTCATTGGTATTGATGAAAGGGGATCTCACCTCTTTATTATGTTGTATTTGTGTATTGTATGTATTTGATGAAGATCGATGAGGCGAGGAGGCTGATAAGTCTTTTTACTATCAGTAGCTGGTTTTTCTGTATTTGATTAGTATGGCAGCGAGGCGTCAAATTTTAGGGTATGTTACAATACAATTCCACGGTGGAATTGATGCTTGGCGAGTTAACTTAGATAGGAAAAGGTTTGTATATACTGGGGATCTGACTCTGACTTTAAGAGGTACTAGGGATGGTACTCCTATCATGACACAACATGTGTCTGTGCGTTTAGAGTTTTATTTGCCTATACGTGAACTTTGGAGTAGGAATAATAATACTTATACTCCACATGAGGAATCCATGATGTCGACTGCTAGGACACCAACCAGGCGTGTGCTATATCCGCCAGGTTTCTTTGATGACAACACTAAAGATGAGGAGGAGGAGGATCCCAACGAGAGCCTGAACCTTTAGTTTGATGGAGTTCTAGTTTAATATTTTTATTTTTTTGGTGTGTATTGTATATGTAACTAATAGGGGTGTAGTTATGTAAATTAATTATGAACAAGGTTTGTAATATGTAATATAAGGTGTGTTAGTTTTAATTTCATTTTACGTTTAAAGTTTTTATTTATTATCTATTATTCCGCAAAAGAAATTTTAAAATCAGTGTTTTTACAAGATTAATTCTTTTACAACTTGGGTAAGTTATATTAGGATTAGTCTTAAATGTGATACCCTACAATGGATGTTGCATTTATGTACTTTAAATTTATTTGTTTATGCTTTTATGCTTTAAATGATTTTATTGCCTTCACGATATACTTGATGTATGTTATAGTATAATATATGATTATATGTCATGATATATGTTGGAAAGGAAAATTATTTTGGGTTCCAATGGCCTAGGAGGCTCACGGCCTCAACACCTCAAAATAGGTGTTTCCAATTTAATATTTTCTTGATTGATAAAATTGGATGTTTAGAAGAGAAAGGAAAAGAAAAGATATTTTAGTTTCAATTACCATATACCTCATGGCCATGGAGGCTTGAATGGTTTTGTTTTGTGTAAAAATATGATTTAGTAATGGTAACTTAGTTGATTAGAAGAAATAAGAAATAAAAATGGAAACAAAACAGTTTATTATTTGTAGAAAGGAGATTTCATTTTATGAAAAGAAAAGTGAGGTTAAAAGTGTTTGAACCTCAAATTATTTATACAGTAAACAAATATTTTAGAATTAATACAATTATGATGAGAAATATATTGGTGACTTGAAATTTACTAACGTACAACTCACTCTTTGGGTTTTGGAACGCGTTAGGGAATTTTAAGCTAGAAGCATTGATTTAAATCAATGAAAAGGTGATTTTGTGGAATATATTGTGAAAAAGGATTTCTTGGGTAAGAAAACGTGGAAAAATGAAATTAGAAGTCATATTAATTTTTAGAAAGGCCAAAATGGTGTTTAGAATATTGAGAAATATTTTACGTAGTTGAAAAATGATGAAAAATGTGTTTCGTTACTTTAAAATGTGATTTTTAAGCTACGTGATTTCAGAAACGTTGAAAAATCGCTACGCGATTTGGAAAACGTTTAAATATTTTTACGCGATTGAGAAAACGTTGAAAAATCAATACGTGATTTGAAAACGTGACAAAAAATGTTGCGTCATTGTGAAAACGCAGTAAAATACTTACGTGACTGAAAATACAGTAGAATTACTATTGAGCCAAAGTGTGGACCCATATATATGAGATATGACTGTAGCCTATGATTGGCTTGTATGCATTGAACATGCATTTGAAAAAGTCCGATGGACTATGTTAAGGCTGGTGGCCTAGGAGAGAATTACACCTTTGTGTGGTGTGATATGCATAGTGTAAGTCACTTGTTGACCTTGGGAGCGTCAGGGTGCGGGTTTTCCATAATGGGCAGTTGGTAGCTCTTCTATACCGTGGATCAGACCGATGCAACGCACAGACGATCTGGACCGAGACACTATTCTTAATCAAGATCTGGTGTAGACTGTTGTGTATAATGCTAGATATGCAAAACTGATGAGAGTTGTAGCACGTGGTCTGAGGCAATTGTGGTATTGACAAATCTTCTACATCAATCTCTCCGACTTGAGTTAGCTCCATGGAGTGGGAAATTGAGTCTATGTGCACATGCATAATCTGAACATTTATATCCATGTGATATTTTATTGTCAAATATTGATTGATGTTGGTGCTATGATTATGATTATTATTTGTTATATTTGTATTATTATTTATTATATCTGTATGACATTACTATCATTCCTATCTTTTTACTACCATGTTGGTATTGATGTTGGTAATATCATCTCTTTGTATGTTGTTCTTGAATTGTAATTGGTAAAGACGGTGAGCAAGGCTTTGAGCAAGAAGGTGAGGAGCTGATTCCTGCTGAGGATGCTAACTTCTGAGTCAATGGCGACGCCAAGTTTTCTTGGGTACATGAGGCTACAATTCTGAGGAGGTTCGGAGACTTGGCGTGTTCATTTAGATAGAGGGTGTGTTGTCTACATGGGAGATTTAACTGTTTTCCTAAATAGAGTGTATCATGGGAACCCTTATTTCAATGTAGATATTTATATACATTTAGAGTTTCTGTTATCTATTAGGTAGTATTGGGGAGCTTACTACCGAACTCCTAGAGAGATTAGCGTTGTGTCGTCTGCTCGGACACCTGACCGTAGGACCACGTGTCATGCAGAATTCCTGTCTTCTGAGGAGTCTGAGGAGGATCTGTTTGAGGGTTCTACTCCATAGACGTGTACTTGGGATAGTATAGTAGTTATGATAATGTTTAAATACTTTTGAGAACTCTGTCTGTATATATTTAAGTATGCCAGTACTGAGATTATGTATATGATGTAAATTATTTGTGATATTGTTTAGTATTTTTATATTCTGCTAAGTTTATCTTATCAATATCAAGAAATTTTACAACTCATATTTATATTATACAATATTTTTTTATAACTTGGGGTAATTCGATAATAATAACATTAAAATGTGATACCCTACGGTGGGTATTACATGAGTGACGACAAAACACGCTGAAAAGACTCGTGTTGGTTTGTGGGGACACTCATCAGTCCTGCATGCAGTCCCAGGACGTTACAGTGGAGAGGTGGAGAGATAAGGATGAAATTAAAAGAATACAAGTTGACATTATTGAGCTTAAGAGATGTATTTCTTAGGGATACTTTGATCTTCTATTGCTGAGTTTTCTAACTTCCATAGGTGTTATAGAAAATTTAGGACTTTATTCAGTTCCTATACTCATCATTTAACAATTATCTATACACATCATTGAAAGTTATTAAGCGTTGTTACTCTTTCTTAAGTTAAAATAAACTTAAGGAGTTAAATTAATATACTTACAGACATTTGCTTTAACCTGTAATCATTGTCATAATAATCTCCATCCTCTAGATAACAACTCCATAAAGTTTTATAATTTTCTAAGTTACTTTCCTATTTAATTTTCCCTTTAAACAATCATTCTATTTATTAAAAATGTCAAACTAATTCGTTTAATGTCCCAAAAATTACCATAACTCATTCTAATTATTTATAACATAGAAATACATTTTTCATATTTATTTCCATTATTTAAGCAATTTATGCTAAATTCTAGGCTAGTATAAGCTATTTTTCACATCTTGTATTAAAGCATTATGTCCAAACTAACTCAAAAAATTACCATAATTAACAGGTAACTCACACAAGTGTTATCAAGCTACTATAACAATCATTAAGGCTAATAGGTTAGGAAATATGTTACAATTCAGACTGACCTATTAGGCTCAACCCATTTTGTGTGACACCCGGGGCCGACGAGGGTGGAGAGTGGTCGCCGGTGCAAAAAGATGAAGCAAAGATAAAGAGCGGCTCCTGGCAGACTTCTAAGCGAAGGGACACATGAATGAACTGAATACACACCGGAATGAGAGGAATTCAGAGACTGTGCAGGTATGTGACTGTATAGTTGAGGATGGCTTAAAGAAATTGATTAGCACTACCTATATCAACAAGATACACCTTCTTTTCGAAAGCCAAGAACATAAGTACTCCATGGTTAAGCGTGCTTGACTTGGAGCACTTGTGGGATGAGTGACTTCCTGCAAAGTTTCTTAGGATGCGTGTAAGTAAGGACAAAACACGTTGAAAAGACCCGTGTTGGTTTGTGGGGACACTCATCAATCCTGTAGGCAGTCCCAGACGTTACAAATGGTATCAAAGCGAGACCTCTCCCAGTACAGTGTGGTTCGGGGATGTGACACCCAGGGCCAATGAGGGCAGGGAGTGGTCACCGGTGCAAAAAGATGAAGCACAGACAAGGAGCGACTCTTGACAGGCTTCTAAGCAAAGTGACACATGAATGAACTGAATACACACCGGAATGAGAGAGATTCAGAGACTGTGTAGGTATGAGACTACATAGTTGAGGATGACTTAAAGGAATTGATTAGCACCACCCATATCAACAAGATGCATCTTCTTTTCGGGAGCCAAGAACATAAGTACTCCATGGTTAATCATGTTTGACTTGGAGCACTTGTGGAATGGGTGACCTCCAGGGAAGTTTCCTAAGATGCATGTGAGTGATGACAAAGCACGCTGAAAAGACCCGTGTTAGTTCGTGGGGACACTCATCAATCCTGCAGGCAGTCCCGGGACGCTATAGTGGAGAGGTGGAAAGATAAGGATGAAATTAAAAGAATACAAGTTGTCATTATTGAGCTTAAGAGACGTATTTCTTAGGGATACTTTGATCTTCTATTGTTGAGTTTTCTAACTTTCATAGGTGTTATAGAAAATTTAAGACTTCATTCAATTCTTATACTCATCATTTAACAATTATCTATACACACCATTGAAAGTTATTTAGCGTTGTTACTCTTTCTTAAGTTAAAATAAACTTAAGGAGTTAAATTAATATACTTACAGACATCTGCTTTAACCTGTAATCATTGTCATAATAATCTCCATCATCTAGATAACAACTCCATAAAGTTTTATAATTTTCTAAGTTACTCTCCTATTTAATTTGGCTTTTAAACAATCATTCTATTTATTAAAAATATCAAACTAATTCATTTAATGTCCCAAAAATTACCATAACTCATTCTAATTATTTATAACATAGAAATACATTTTTCATATTTATTTTCATTATCTAAACAGTTTATGCTAAATTCTGAACTAATATAAGCTATTTTTCACGTCTTGTATTATAACATTATGTCTAAACTAACTCAAAAAATTACTATAATTAACAAGTAACTCATACAAGTGTTATCAAGCTACTATGACAATCATTAAGGCTAATAGGTTAGGAAATATGTTACAATTCAGACTGACCTATCAAGCTCAACCCATTTTGACACCATAGATGTTCAAAATTACAAAAAAATTTATATCTCAATTTGTAAATTAATTTTAACAATTTTTTTGCAAAAACAAAACTTTTAGATTATATAGCTATATGTGGCGCAACAAACATTTGATAGTACATAAATTTATATAATATATAACTTATATTATACCAACAAATTTTATTCTATTAAATTTTATACTATTAGATCTTATCTTATATGATGCACTAAACAAGGCCTATCTTCAAATGAGTCTTGAATGAAGAATGGAATAAACCAAAATGCACATGGCTTGGATCATCAAGTAGTCAGGTTGTAAAAATTAAATTTGCTGCTAGAACCAACCTATATCAATTTGGGATAAATTATACTTGATTAGACTCGATTATCTGGCTCAACTCAAAGTTTTTTAATTGGTTGGGCCATTGGATTGATCCGAACCAATGTTTACCCCTATTAAATTTCATAGTGAAAAACATATATTTTGTACAAAACATTATGATTATCTCTTAAATGTAAACTCCTGCCTAAATCAAGAAAAATACTTAAATATTATAAGAATAATATTTTCAACAATTTTATAATCATTCAAATTTAATTAAATAATATTTTATTTTAATCTATATAATTATTTAGTGTCACATATTATATTTTTAATGGAATAATATAAATACTCTCACAATTTGCAAGAATTTCTCCTAAATCAATCGCAAAATGCTACGGTTTTACTGCCAGGTTTTGCTTCTCCGTAAAGCCTAGCCACCAACCAGATTCCCCGCCAATCGAATTTCAGAAATGATATATCAAGAATCAACGGCGTCATCGATTCCGCTATGGACGCTCTTTGGACAACAAATAGCATCACGCGCCGAGTGATAATAATAAAGTGAAAAACATCATCAATTAATACACAGGTGTACGCAACCCGAATGCTCCACAAGACAAATGGCACGCGCGTGGGATTCCAGAATCACCTTTTTCATCGCTCCAAACATGAAACAATCCAAGTTTGGATTGCTTAGGCGCTCCCCTCCGTTTCGTCACACAGACAGTCTCTATCGTTCGTTCTTCTCTCTCTTCTCTGAGGCTCCTCTGCTTCAGTTCTCAAAGAAGAAATGACACGTAAAGCACTGGCCTCTCTCACCAATTTCGATCTTGCTACGCTCTTTGGGGTACTGTGCTTTCAATAACTCTGCTTTCTCCAACCCCTTTTGTTTACCCACTTGATTTTATCATTTTTGAGTTGTTTTGTTTCATTTTCTTGTTGTGTGTCTCATTTGTGGATCAGAGCAATCTTTTTTTTTTTAACTGATTCTATCAATTGCATGTACTGTTTTTTTTATCTTTGATATTGAAACCCAGTTTATTGGTTGTTGGAGTGGAAAAAAATATATTTTGTTCCTTTACATGTCAGGAGCTGATATGTATTTGTGCTCAAATAAGAAATAAAATAATTGAAATAAAAAACCCAGTGGTTTGGGACATCGTTCTGTGTGCTGAAATTGAGGCTAGTATGTGTTGGGGACCACTAAGTAATGTGTTTAGATTATAATTTGTAAATTTAAGTTTGAATCAATTTGATTTTGTAAATTTAAGTTTGATTAAAAGTAAGTTTGAAGTAATGTGATTTATGTATGAGAACTTTTATCTGTGAGTTTGACAAAATGAATATTATTTGAATAAAAGATTGAAATCACTTTTAAAGCAAGATTGAAACGGAAAATATCTCCAACGAAATTTTGCTCAACGTAAAAGTAAAAATTTGGAGCTTTCACTCCAATTGAGGTTTAAGGCAATTTTTCATTGAAACTAACCGAATTTTGTCAACAGAAAATTTTGCCAAACATGGTGACATATCTTTCAATGCTCCAAACATGTTTTTAAGATGCTTCACCTACAAACCAAAGACACTCTAATTTTTTTGGAATTCGGTATCTATAGTGGATGAAGTGAATCCTCCTAAATGATAGATAATGTTTTCTATCCTTCGCTGGCCTGCTGCTTATCTTCATTGTTTCTTCTAACAACACATGGCCTTATCAATGGAGCAATCAAAGTTTAAGGGAAGCCTGTGCCTTTTCATTATTAGTTTCTTAAGTGTCATAAATAAAACTTACAGGGTCACTCTCTTTTGTTCTAAATTTCTAATCAGATGTCCAAATTTTGACTTGCATTACTTTCTGCAGGTTTGTTGAATCCGGTTCTTTTTCCCAATTTGAGACTTTTGTGTCACTCGACAATTATGTATCCTGGTGGTTACACTGCTGAAGTTACAAGCTTATCCCCGAAAGCTACAGAGAATGATGTGTGCAATTTTTTCGCATACTGTGGTGTAATTGAGCATGTCGAAATCATCAGGTAATGTTACTTAACCTTATTTACTGATAAAAATCCTGTAAATCGAAATTGAACCTTTTTTTCTTCGTATAGGATTTTTGAATTAAACTGTGTTTAAGTTTGAGTTTAATGTCCACAGTAGTTTTAAGATGTTCAAAAGTTACGTAAAATTCTTTTGCATTTGATCTTGATTTATGGTTACATTTTGGATTAATATTCTACTTAGTCTTGACATCTTCAAGATTTAGATTTGCAGTCATCATAAAAGACCTTTATCAGTTAATCAACCTTATTTAATATATGACCAGCATGTGCAATTGTCTCTGCTATTTGTTATGAGCCCCTCACTCAGATTAGCGTGTAATGATATGCCAAAAGAATTAAAATCTTCATTTTCCTTTTGGTGATTGTACTTCACCAATACTGTCTAATCCTGCCGGACATAAGTTGAATTTTTGTCTGACAAGACAATGTGACAAATGTATATAGACATGGAATTGGATATCTTAGAGATATCTGAGTCATTATTATCCCTCAAATTGTCTCTGCCTTCTTAAAATTAGGTGATTGAAAGAGGCATAATTGTATTCTGTATTCAAACTGCTGTTTGGAGTGTTTATTTAATGTCCATAACTTTATATTTGATAGATTCCAGTTAAATCAACTTCGCCGTTGTTCGCACAACTTGCACGCCTTGTAGTTAAACAGTTCTACTGTTAATCTGGAAATAAAATAGATTGAACTTTTTCACAGTGTATTTTTGTACTACTCAAATAAAGGTTTTTCATTATTAGTCGATTACTGATTGGATAAATTTATCAATTTATCAATAGCTTTCAAATGATTAGTTGTTGCTGAGACCAGTTAAGGAAGCTGTGAAGTTCTCTTCTTAAATGCATTGCCATAACGCTTATTCTTTGTAATTAATCAGCAACAATTACCACGCTGATATAGAATATTTTAAAGATGTTGATATGAGCTCGTTCACTTTATTTCACTATGTAGTTGAATTGAAAGATTGTATACTAGCAAGTTGCAAGGCTTAAATGATAGAAATGTCAGATGACTGTGTAGTTATAATTTATGAAGAATTTCATGGAAATAATAGGAAGAATTTCGCTTTTGTCAAGATACAGATCTGGTGAATATGCGTCTACAGCATATGTAACTTTTAGAGATGCTTATGCCCTGGAAACTGCATTATTACTGAATGTAAGTTGCTGATCCTCTTGCTTCTGTGCTCTCTTATTGTTGGTTATCATGGATTAACATAATATGTAACCGATTTCCCTGATCTTATCACCTAATTGTGTGCTAGATAAGTATTTGTAATAGATGATGGTGATTTGCTTTCCCATTGAAGTGCAAGATGGATCTGAAATCTCTTTAAATGAGTTTTTTTTTTGTCTTTTTACCTCCTTTCTGATGGGGTAAATGATTGAATTTTATTTCTAGATGTGTTTAAGTTCAGAATCTAAATAAAAATATATACCTTCATTGGATTCTGTCCTTTCTAAACACAGTTCTAGAAAGGGTGATAAATAATAATTTTATATAAAATTTCAATTCTACTGCATTAGGCAAATTAGGTTACTTATATTATGATATTTGTACCTCTTCAATCAAAGTCATCTTCTTTTGTTGCAGAGCATTAGCTATTCAGTAATCTGGCATTTTTCCTACCTGAATATTGTTTGCTAACCTGCATATTTTGGTGCAATGCTATTTTAGGGATCCATGATTTTGGACCAATGCATATGCATTTCACGCTGGGGAGCTTACGTAGATGATTGCGATAATTGGAACAGTCATGCATCAAAGCCTGAAGACAGTATTACAATCTCAAAAGTATGCCTGAAATCCTTTCTAAGAAAGCTGTATTGCACTACACATGACAAGCTATATCTTATGAAGAAATTATAAGTTATTTGAAATATGGGGAATTGTCTGTTTTTCTGCAATATGGTTCAATTTTAGAATGTGAGAAATTATGTTTTGGAAAATTAGATTCTCTCGCAAATTAAGTATTTCTTGTCTCCTGGAGGCTTTTCACACCTGTGATTCTGTCCTTACAAAAGAAAGAGCAATATAAAATAGCAGAAAGATATAAATGCAACTCATATCCAAGAGGATGTCTCAATACTACTAAACCTTGAAATTGCTGACATGTCTTTTCATGGACTGAAGAATATGGTGCTTCCTACATAATTTGATTAAGATGTATGTCAACCATTGTTTTCTGTTCATTTATTTTCTTCTCTTCTCCAGGAGTAACTTAATTAATGGTATGATCATCAATATTTGTTCATGGATGTAGAATTTGGTGAGACATGAGTTTAGTGAGGCAAGTTCAATGCATTTTGTAGTTGGCTTATGGAGTTCTATCTTGATGCATCACTTCTTGTTGTTAGTAGTTTTATCTATTAGCTTATTTTAAACATTAAAGAAAAATAGTAATAAAATACTCTGGTACCAAAACCCAAGTTGTTCTAAAATGTACATAACAATCTTCCATTATGAACTGTAACTAGTGCCCTACTGAGTTGCTGTTGGAGTCACTATTGATTAAGTTAACATTGTTTTCGTGACAGGATATTCATATGGATAAGCTTGTTTCTTCCCCTGCAGAAGCAATAACTATGGCCCAAGAGGTTGTCAAAACCATGGTAGCTAAGGGATATGTGTTGGGAAAAGATGCATTTGTCATGGCAAAAGCTTTTGATGAATCTCATAATGTATCATCTACAGCAGCGGCCAAGGTTGTCGAACTCAGCAATAAAATTGGGTTGACCGATACAATTAATTCAGGCATTGAAACTTTTAAATCTGTGGATGACAAGTATCATGTTACAGACATCACCAAATCAGCTGCAACAGTGACGGGGACAACAGCTATAGTCGTAGCGACAGTTACAGGGAAAGCAGCTGTGGCAGCTGGTAATGCTATAGTCAACAGCAGCTACTTTGCAAAGGGAGCTCTCTGGGTTTCGGATATGTTGACTCGTGCAGCAAAAGCTGCCGCTGATTTGGGTCAGCATGAGAACAAGTGAAACTCCAAATGTAAACTGCTCTCTTATATGTTCAGTTGTTGTACACAAACAAATAACAGCAATTGTTTGTTGATACTGTATTAGAGTCCCGGCCTGAACTTGCTCCACATGCTCATCTCGTGCAAACAACGTCTTCAATGCTCCCATTCATGTTGGGTGCATCCATGCTCACAAAATGTGATACCGTTGATTAATAATGTTTGGATAAAGATTGGAAAATTACATAGTAGCTGTACTAAAAGGAAAATATTTCAATGATATTTGCAAAACATCCCTATTTCAACTCAACTTTCATCACCCCTATTTTCAAGCATCCTACTTGTTCTGGTCTAGATTCCAGGATAGCTCAACAAGGAGTAACCTGGTTAATCCAAAGCAGATGTCAGCCCACGGTACGTGTAATTTAGAGCAGTAACTAACTCTTAATAGATTGGGAGATAGTTTCTCTAACAAATTTTCCATTTATAGGAATTATCATTAATGGTAGTTATTATTCATTAATACTCATTTCAAACATAATTTTCCCTATTATTTTTCTTCCTCTTAAGTATGATACTCCTATAAATACTTGATTAAGTTATTAAAGTATAGATCTGAACCTCTAAACACTACTTACCTTGTGTACAGTATAACTTGAACATAAGAATGTCATTTGCAAGTACACCACTGTCGTTGTCATTGTACTATAGAGGAAGCCACTACTCTCAGCCACTCACAGGCATTCTTAGGTGATCATCTTAAAGTCATTTAGAACACTACTTATTCTCACACTCACACTATGAACCCAAATCACCTTTGAATCTATGAACACAAATCACCTAAGGAGAACACCCATCAAGTTCTCAACCACAACCACAATAACAAGAAGATAATAATGATGAGGAAACATTAATGGATTGCATGTTTAGGCATTGGACCCAAAGCGGACAAAGACAAAAAGAAAGCAATATTAAAACAGCACAAGAAGATGCAAAAGATACTAACTTATGAAATTAAAGTGTGTCCAATGTTCGGGACTTGTGCAATATTAAAACAGCACAAGAAGATGCAAAAGATACTAACTTATGAAGTTAAAGTGTGTCCAATGTTCGGGACTTGTTCGCAAAATTGACGCCCAAAAATAGGGCTTATCCATACAAATATTAAAAACCCCATGCAAGGGGCAAAAAGACAAAAATAGCAACAAAAAAAGAATCAAGGCTTCGGGTTGGGCTATTCGACCTTTGCATTCTCCTCCTGGTCAAACTCCTCGTCTTCACCTTCATCCTCATCATCCTCCTCGGTGTCTGTTGCCATAACCTGGGTCATGGGGGCAACGTTGAAGGCAACATCCATAACATAGCCATCCTTTACCACCCACCATTGTAACATTCTCAATAACATGTTAAGCTTGTATATAATTACAAAAGTAACATAATGCTAGCGTAGCATGCTTGTTAAATTTTGTGACAATTCGAGCTCGTTTAGGCACTTTAATGCAACACAGAAGGTGGAAAGTAACTTAAAATGACTCAGATATTAACATAAAGGGCTTAGCTAATGGAAATAAATATGGAGAAATTATTTCTAAGTCACAAATGTGTGGAATGCGATATGGTTGATTTTTGAGAGTTAATTGAGGTCATTTGATATTTTTAAGCATACTGTAAGTGTGTTTTAATGCCGAATTGATTAGTCGCAAATATGGAAAAGTAAAATAAGGGCAAAACAAGAAATTAGATGAATCCAAGGATTTATTCTAAAGTTGTTAGAAGTTAGGAGACTTGATTTCATGGAATCTAAGTGCTCTTAACAGATAAGGAAGTTATAGCAAAATATCAAAGGGGTATTATGGTAACTCTCCATCTTCTCTCTCGTTAAAAGCAGCCAAGGCTGCTGGGAAAAGAAAGAAAAACATAAGAAAAGAAAGAAGGAAGGGACTGAAGGAGAGAAAGAGAAGGGGAAGAAGAAGATCAAAGGGAAGGCCAAAGTGTGAGCTTCATCTTCAAGAGGTAGGAGTGTTCTTCATCTTTTTCCTTCATTTTCTTCTTCTTTCGTCCATGTATGTTGTCATGTGAGCTTGGAATAAGTTATGGTTTGGATGAGTTTCTTTGAGTTTGAGTTGAAGGAACTCTTAGGAATCTTAAATAGAATTGTTTTTGAGTTGAGCTATGCATGATTTATGGCTTGAAATCCTAGTTGTACCCATGAATCTACTTGGGTTAAAGGTGGTGAAATGAGTGGGAGAGTTAGGGCTTTGGTTCCAAAAATCATGCTTTGATGTTTTAGAAATCATAAATGTGGTGTAATTGATGTTTAGAGGTGTTTAAGGATCATGTTTATGATTGGAAACCCTTTTGAATGGTTGAAAATGGTGAATCTCATGTGGTGTTTTGTAGAATTCTTGACAACACATAATTTTGAGGGAGAGCCGCGACACATCCCCAAGGAGAGCCGCGACACTCTAGCTTCTACAAACGCAGGGTTTTGCAGTTGAGAGCAAGGAGTAGCGACACAAAAGGAATTTGTGCCACGACACAAACCAAAAGACAAAGGGAGCTGTGGCACTCTTGGAGGTGAAGTTGCGACACTCCTATAGTTTTTCTCCCAGACTTGTCTCCTTGTGTGATTTTTGATCCTTATGCATGATGGCAAGATATGAGATTGATGATTTGAGATGTGAGGTTGTGGCACACTTGTAAATCCTCCCAGAGGGTCCCTTACAATGCTTAAAGCCCTAGTTGCTTCCTTATAGGTTGAGGTTAAGTTTGCATGGTGTGTGAGCCATGTTATACTCTCTTTGTGGGTAAGGTTGACCTAGGCATTTGTCATAAAAAGGAGGGTGGTTCCTTTATGAGATAGAGTGAGCCAATCACGATTGTCTAGGTGTCTAGAATGTTCCTTCATGAGTGAAGTTGAACAAAGAGACATGTGTGAGACAATTACTCCTTGATTTGCTAAGGTTGAGTTATGAGAAGTTCTAGGAACATGATCTTGCCCCTTGTGAGATAAGGGTTAGCATGGTTGGTAAGTTTGCTAGATTTCCTTCTCCCTTTTGGTTGATGAGAATCTTAGGCATCCATAGTGTGGTGGAATGTCATAGGGTAGTGTTGAGAAACCTTAGGCATCCTTTGAGATGTAAAATACCATAGGTGAGTACCTAGGATCTTAATCAACCTAAGGTTGCTTTTGGTATCATTTGGTAAGTGATGAGAAGGTGTACTAGAAACAACTAGTGTGGGTTTGTTTGGTATAATATGACTACCTGTATGCATAGGTTGCTCCTTTAGAGTCAAAGTTGAGCTTAAGATGCATAAAAGGTGTATGCTTCCTTGTGTGTCAAGGTTAAGCTTTATGAATTGCTAGAGACATGGGTTGGTTCCTTTACGTGGTAGAGTTGAGCCAAGAGTGCATGTTTTCTAGTCTTAGCTCTTTCACTTGGTTAGGGTGGACCTTGTGATAAGATTTGGTGAACCTTGAGCATCCAAGTGTTATGGAATGCTATAAGGTAGTATCTAGAGTCTCAAGCAACTTAAGGTTGCCTTGAAATCACTTGCGAAGTGATGATGTGAGGTGCTAGATGTATGAATGCTAGTGACATGGGATTTACTGCTTATGTGATAAGTTGAGGTAAAATCTTAAGTCACTAGTGTTGCTTTTCACTTGGTTGTGTGAACCTTGTGATTAATTCGAATTCGGTTTGAAGACTCTTTGCATATTTGGTTTTCAAACTTGTTATTTGTTGTTTCCTATGTATTTTGACCTTATATGGTGTGCACAACCATTTGGCCAGAGAATTGTCAGAAATGACCTTGAAGAGATAGGGGATCATAAATTCTTGTAGCATGCGATGCTAATATGGTCAGAGTTACCGGTATAAGGGTGGTAACAGTACTCTTACCTTTGTGAGGAGAAAGAATCCACTTATTACCATGTAGTTCAGGGCTTAATTGCTGATCCTACCCAGTATATACAAGGGAACACGGTTCTTGGGAATGAGTAAGTAACATGTGTTTTCTATAACTAAAATATGCATTAGCATTGCATAATCATATTATTAGGACATTGTGTGAGCATAACCATACATCATATCATAAAGCATTGCATTTGTTGGCAGCTGTATGAACGGTTGCCTTGCTTGTCACTTGCTTGTTGATGATATCTTACGATTGTATGGGCGGTTGTTTGATATCATTGATTGTCGTATATATGTGAGTTAAGATTATAGTTTGCCTTGTGAATGTTACATAGAGTGGTATGTATCTCCTGATAGTATTGAGCAGTGGCTCATTTATCTGTTGCAAGTAAAATCTTATGTTTACATTGCGATTTATTCATTGTGAATGATCAAACACTGGTATTGGTTACTTATACTAAGAATTGTGAATTCTCACCCCGTGTGTTGCCATGTAAATCTAGGTAGGAGCTCTTCCAAAGGAAAGAATAAAAAGTATGAAGACTACAATAGATTTTATACTTAGTAATGTAAAACTTGTATTTATTTACACTGCTTTAAGTTTGTATAAAGTTATGTATTTACAATGTGCCTTGTGAGGCTTATGATGTATGTATATAACTTTTAGTTTTTCGTGACTCTCCATAATTATTTAATTCGATGAAATGTTATGTGATTAGAGTGTTGTTTTTAAGTTAGAAGTAGCATTGCTAATACTGCTTAGCCAGGTATATGTCGGGTATACTAGGTTACCGATATTAGAGTGTTACAACCACGACCTAGTACCTTCGGTGATAAGGTCGAGGTTGAAAACTTGGAGTTGAGCCAAGGCATTTTCAAAAGAGTCTTCCATCGAAGTTGCCCAGTTATTCTTGAGGTCCACTACTTCGGCCTTAAACTTGGTTTCAAAATGCTCCAAGAGCTCGACACAGACTCTCAAGGCGATCATGTCGGTCTCGGACTAGACAATCTGCTCCTTTAAAGTCGTTACTTGGGCCATGGAGGTCTTCAGTTTCTCCTGTAGCCTGGCAATTTCAATTTTTTGCGGGTCAGTATCTTCTTCAGCCTACTTCAGTAGCTTCTTCTTCTACTCCACCTCCCTCTCAAGCTAGGCCTTATCGTCGCAAAGGGTGTTCAATTCCCTCTCGACCTCCTTCACCTGTTGCACAGAGTCGATGGTGTTCTCCAAGAACTGACCTGCCTAGGCATTTCAAAGAGACCGGAGCTCCATCTCCCGAATAACCTCAATTAAGTCCCTCTTCATCAAGACGTTGTAGTCCAATGGCATTAGCAAGAATTTGTCAATGATCCTTCTGGGTTCCAACCCCAGAGCCTAGATAAAGGAATCTATAAATTGGGTCAGGGCGCCTTCAGCTAGGTCAAGATCCTGGTCGTCGGTAAAGTTGATGAGCTCCTCAGCAGACATCGACCTCTTGCCTTTTCTCCATCCTTTCTAGACATCAGCCTTCCTTTTTCGTGGCCTAAAAGGTTGAATAGGAGAGTTTAGTGTCGGGTCCCATACTACAAGCTGGGCTGGTTGACCTGGTGTCAAGTTTTGAGATGCCAAGCTGGACTCGCCAGTCGACATTCCAATACTTCAATACCCCCTGGTGGTGTCATGCTTTTTACAAAACATAAAACAAGACAAGTGTTACAATACTTAGAAAAATTCTACGCAAGTTATAAATAACAAGAAATATAAGCATATCAATGAAAAATTGGTTAAAGCATACCCAGCAAAACCCTCAATGAACTTTTGGGCTTATCTATTACATCTTCACAATAGATGCTCCATGTCTTGTCTATCCAATCGACAAGAAAATCAAGGATTTTGACTTCATCCTCAATCAGTGCAGATATCAAAGTCTCTATTTTGACTTAACTCTTCTCCTAAGCTGCATGTGACCAATATAAGTACATACGAGGAATGCCATCCGAGGTGACTAAAAAAGAATCGTACCCAAAGACCCTTTCTAATTGGAAGAAATCTTTTTTGAAGTTTTTAAAGGACTCCTTGTACAACTTAAAAACTTTGTGATCCAGTTGGGTCCACAAGGTTATCCACCTTTTTTGGTAACTGTTCCCAGAGGGTGTAAACCAGGTGAACAAGAAAAAGAAGGCTTCAACCGAGCATGGCCAATCAAAAACCCTACATTTGAGCTCTTATGTCCTTATAAATCCTCAAGCATTTGAAAAGAGTTATGTCGGTGCCACCCGCAGATGATTCAGTATCCTGATCTAAAACCTCTATCTCGGTTGAACACATTCTTTCCTAACTCCTTGAACCTCAGATTATGAACTCATTATCCCATAAACTGCCCCCTGTAAGATGAAGATATTCATGCTTCTAGGCTACTTGCTCCAAAGTCTCTCTAGAGGATGTAACACCCTGAAATTTCTTTTTATGATTTTTTTATAATTTTTGTGAATTATTTAATTTATTTTGATTAATTTATTATTATTATTGGACTTTATGTGTGTTTGAGGTGGTGTCGGAAAATAAAATATTTTCAGGGCCAGAAAAATTTGACTGTTAATGCGAGGCTGGGGGGGCTTATTAAACCTGAAACCGGAAACAAATTTCGAAATTTTTCTTTTTCTGAGATTTTATCTGACAGATGAAATCTAGGTACATTATATTATCCATTTGACAAAAAACACTGGTTTTGCTAGCAGTAACCTTTGTCCATTGGTTAATATCTACCGGTAAATATCTAGTTAAATGATTAGTCATAAGCCTAGTCATAAACCTAATCATTACCACTTATGACTCACCTTGTTGTTGGACTAATGGGAAGAAAGTGTAACACCCCTTGATGTAGCAACCGAAGCATGATCGTCATTACACCACAGTTCCTAAATCCAAGTGTGTCACAGTCATGATAACAGTAACTTAAATTCTCAAAAGTCTTATATTTTTTTTTGACAATTTGCATAGGTAGAAAATATGAGCCTCGAATGAAATATAAATGTATTCAAGCCATGATACAACCACTGAAATAATATCATATCTCTTATACATATATATATATAGTCAATTTACACAAATCACTGATGACATAGAATATAATAATTACAGAGTCCAATAAGATACAGCGGGAATAAAACACTAAAAGGGGGAAAAGTAGTGACCCAGGGATAGGTACTACTAGCAGACAAAGCCGCAACCCCATATACACGTACGACGCCCGGAGTCCCAGTCAACAAGTCAGGCATCAATGCCTCCACGCAACTGCACTCGTACGTAGCCGAAGAAACCTTGTCCAAACGCCCAATCCAATCAACCAAAGTGTGGTCCCTCCTTATCTTCCTCACGATCTTTTATCAATATAAGTATAAAACAGACATACAAGGATATAGGAAAGAGGTGAGACACCCATCCTTCATTACCATTATGGCAGTAAGAAAACGACACGGCGCAGAGCGCCCATAAAGCAATACGAGTTCATATATTTATCAACGGCAATAGCGGAATTTATAACAAAAGCAATGCAATTGTAAGTAATAATAAGAATTAAAAATAACAACGATATTTATAGTAAAGTAGAACAACAACAAGCAATAGCGGGTAGATCACAATAGTAATTGAAATCAAAGCACAACAATCAAATAATCATTTGGTATTCATGCTCAAGTTTATAAGACTAGTAATGAATGATGCACAATGCATGCTTTCCCAATTCCTACTCCATGGAGCTAGACTCAATCAAGCGGAGAGAAAGATGAACGTAACTCCGATGGTCGAGGGTGCTTATCAATAAATTTTCTCATGCGCAAATCATGGCATTGTACGGACATTCTACACTAGATCACGATATAGACGGTGTCAAGTCCGGATCGTCGGTGTGTTTGCATCGGTTTGCCCCACGGTACAGAGGAGCTCTAAACTGTCCATGTGGAGGACCCGCACCCGACGCCCCGAGGTCATAACACGACCCACACTTGTCTATTCGCACCCGCACTAAGGTGTGTTCAATCTCCTAGGCAACTAGGCCTTACAACAGTCCACAAGGACAATCACAATGCATAAGATACTATGCATGCACATGTATGATCCACAATTTCATACAATCTCATAATATGCCACATTTAGGCCAATATAAGCATCAATGTATACATGGTCACTCACATGGACCCATAACAACATAATATCAATATCAAGTGAATCAATGCATCATTAGGTTCATTATGAATCCTAAATTAGAATTTATTCCTCTTTTCAAGGTTCATGACCAAATCCAATTCTTGCAACTAGCTTAATATTCCAAGGCAACTCGATTTCCTATAACTTGTAAATTAATTAAGCTATTAAGCCTCACACTCTCTTGTTCTTCACTCACTTAGAATCACCTTAAGTTTTACAATGGTCTCACTCTTAGTCTTCTAAAATTTATGAAGTCTTGACTATACTAAATTCTTCCAATTTATTAGTTGTCCATTTATTACATAGGTTTCTAATTACCTAATCACTTATGCTTCCAAATTATCCAAACCACATACTTACCTAAAACTTGCCCTAGAGGCCGTGGCCTCACAATGGTTACAATCCCAAATTCTCTCAAGTCATCATACTACATGTCATTCCCTTAATTCATTTAAGTGTTCACTTGTCAAATTGGCTCACCAAGAACCCTAATCTTTATGCCTCAAAACCGTAGCCATCATTTAGGCTTCAATCTCAAACTTTTCTTCATTAAATTCTATTTTGTCACTTGATTAATTCTAGTCTAATGCTTGTTACACATTAACCATAATTTATCCAATTTTCACCCTAAAAACCGTAGCCCTCCAAGAGAGATTCCCAAATATTTTTCTTCCATTTCCAATCACATAATCCAATCCAACATACCATTATATACAACAAATCAATCTAAGGTCACAATTTCACATTATATGTTACACTCTTAATTCACTTAAATTTAGATCATCAAAATCAATCCATTTGTCTCTTTACCAAGACCAAAACCGTGGCACCCTCTTGGATATTAAACCCTCAAAGTCTTCCATTCGTTAGTGTTAATACTATCATTCAATCTTTGATTAGATAAGTCTTATTTCACTTGTATACAAAATCAATATTCACCCCTAATTTCTAATCAAAACCGTGGCACCATGTTGAGGTAGGAAACTCCAAATTTTCCATTTAACAACCCCAACATGATCAAGCACAATTAATATATCAAACATATTCAATAGCATAATCAAGTATCAATCAAATTCAAGAATACTAAATCATACAAAATTTATAATTCAAGCAAGCATACAAAGAGCATACAAGGATGGATTCCTCCATCAACACACATACAAGTCTCCTCACCACCATAAGTGGTTGAAGTGAGTAGTCTCCCTCTTACCTAGAGGAGACAATGCAAGAAAACAACTCCTTGGTTCCTTGATTTGTAATTTTCGGATTCCACCTTCAAGAGAACCATAAAGTGGTCAAATTCTCATATTTACAAATTTAAAGCTTGAAAAGAATGATCCTTGGTCACATAGGTAACCAAGGAAAACGAAAATGAGAAGAAAATGGGGAGAAATCAAGAATCTTTACCTTGGAAGACAATGGAGACATGGTTGGATTTTGAGCAAACCTTCCAAACGAAATTTGTAGAGAAGATGAAGATGAGTGTATAAATGTATTTAGTGGAGAGAAAAATTAAAAAGCTTGGCCATCCATGGAGGAGTGATTTTCGGATTTGAAGAAGGAGGGGTAGAAAAGTTGGATTTTTGAAGAGATTTTCTAAAGAGAAAGTGTAGAGGAGGTTAAGAGAAGTCTAGAAATGGTGTTTATGGAGAGAAAAGTGAAGAAGAGACTCTCTAATGGTGGCTGGAATTTTCGGATCTAAGAGGAGGAAGAAGAGAAGAGGTGGAGAGAAAATGGAGATAGAAATGGAAAATGGAGAAACTTTCTACACAAAGAAGGTAGAGGAGGTGAAGGCAAGTGTAGAAATGGGCTTGGAGAGGAGAAAAGATGAACAAAAATGGAGGAAGGAGGGGCTGCAATTTCGTGCTCATGGTGGAGGTAGAGAGAAGGAGGAGAAAAGATGAAGAAGATGAAGTGAAGAGAGAGAAAGTGATAGGTAAAGTGAATTAGGGTTTGGTGGTTTTAGGTTAAGTGTGGATGAGTTACATTTTTGCCCTCCTTGGCATGAGTGGGCTGCTGAATAGAGGAGAGAGTGAGGAGAAAAAAAATTGGCTTCTCATGCAAGCCAAGGGTAATTGGGTCATTTGGTGGTCAAAGCTTCTCAAAGAAGCTTTGAAAAAAGTACACAAATTTGAATTAAAGTGAGATTGATTTGACATAAAGTGGATTGCATTGGGATAATGTGATAAGATTTCTAATGCATGCTATTATCCAATGGATAATAGTTACTGATTGACGAATCGGTATTTAATTAATCCGACGGATGAATTTTTATTTGTATTGATTTATTTTTATCTGTTAGAATTTCTCGAAAATTATGAAACCTCAAAAAGTCTCGGGTTTAGTAAGATCCCCGTCGACATGTCCATAGTCCAAGGTTCTCGAGAAAACATCGCGTTTCTGATTTCCACTTTCGATCTTCACAAGCACGCAAAATGAGGAATATATTAAAATATTCGACGGTTAGGAAAATTCCCAGAAAATTCCCAAAAATTGCAAATATTATAAAACGACTATTCGTCATATAATTTTCCAATTTTTGAAGCACTACGATCGTTTTCACGAGTCGAGTTTCACGCAAAATGAGGAATATATTAAAATATTCGTCGTTTAGAAAAATTAGAAAAATTCACATAAATCACAAATATTAGAAAATGACTATGGCGGCAAAATAATTAGTTTCCGGACCACACGACCTCAGCAATTCTCAGCTCAGTGCACACGTAAAACGAGGAATATATTAAAATATTCTGCGTTCTCAGAAAAATCCAGAAAAATTCTAGAAAATCCCAAATATTGTAAAATGATCATTTATTCTGAAATTATTAATTTTCGGGATGTTACAGAAAGCTTCTAAGGTAAGCTTGAAGGAAGTCAAGCTTTATGGCTATGATTCACATTCTTGAACCACTAGAGGAAGCAAGCTTCCAAGGCAAGTTTGAAGAGAAACTTGGAGGAGAAGTTTGGCCACCCAACACCCTAGGTGTACACGGCCAAGGAGCTTCTAGGACAAGCTTAGAAGACGAAATGGTTACTTAATCTCTCTTAAGCTTATCTTGTCATTTCTTTCAAGAAACAAAATACCAAACTCTTTCATTTTCTCTCCTTAGTAAGTTTCAGCCAACACCTCAAATTTACTCTACAATCTTGTTCAATCCAAACCAGTCATATATCTTGAATCTAGACACCATTTGGAGATACTTTCATGTTATGATCTTCTTCAAATTCATCCATCGTCAATCGCTTTCTCTAAGCTTAAGTTTGAAGGTTTTTAGGTGAAGTTCTTGATCTTCACTTCTATTTTATTTTCAAGTTCTAGACTATAATCTTGATCCATGGTCATCTTATTTCAAGTCTTAGATTTTAATAATTGTATGTTTAATTTGTTTTAAGGATCTTTTTGGTGGTAGAAGTTTACTCCAAGAAGGCAACTAAGGAGCTTCTTGATCATCACCTAAGGTAAGAGGGAGATTAACCTCATCAACTAACTTGGTGGTGAGAAATAGAATTTGTGGTTGTTGGTGAAAAATCCATGTGAGGATTTATTCACTTGTTTTTGTGATTTTAATGGTTTATACTTATTGGCTATATGTGATTATATGACTTTGCGAGTATGCATGAAATTGCTATGGTAGGAATTGATTATTAGAACGTTTTACATGCTTTGAATCATGTGGGAATGGCAAAATTTTGGTCCCAATGGCCATACATGGCTCACGGCCATTTAGCCCAAGATGGGGTATCCAAGGCAAAAATATTTTATTAATTGTAAACTTAGATGATTAGATGACAAGAATATGATTTAAGGATTTACAAGTTAAAAAAAAAAGAAATAAACTAAATTTTATCATTGGGAAAGAATTTATTTTTGGCCATGATAATGGAAATAAGTTTGAAAGATAGTTTGAAAATTTAAAGTATTTCATTTAAGAGAATTTTTAGTAAAGGTAATCGAAAAAGATTTTTGAAATGTTTGATTAAATCAAAATAACGTAGATTTTGTGAAAAACGTTAGAAAATATCACTTAGAGGAGATTTGGTACGAAAACATTGGAATTAAGGTTCAAATGTTATATTAAACATGAAAAGTCTAAAAAATTAAGCTTAGAGCATCAATAAACGTTTTTTGCGATTGAAAAGTATTGATAAAACCTTACGCGATTTAAAAATGTTGATTTTTGAGTTATGCGATTAAGAAAATATTTGAAAAATTTTACGTAATTGAAAAACGACGTAAAAGTGTTACGCGATTTGGAAACGTAACAAAAGTGTTATGCGATTGTGAAAATGCGATAAAAGTGCTTCGCAATTAAGAAAAACAGCAGATTACTGACGGACTGACGTACTGGACCTGGAGACGTTAATAGATGGTTTAGCCTAGTGGTGGCTTGATTTTTGTGGAAATTATGTTGGTCATAATTATTGATTCATTGAGTCATTTGATCATGCATTGTGAAAGTCGTGGAGACTTTGCTTGTTAAGGTTGTATGCCTTGGAGATTAAATTACACCTTAGTGTGGGTATGAATTACGTAGTGAAGGTCAATGACTGATCTTAGAGGCGTCAGGGCGCGGTAATTCCACAGGTGGCCAGTTAGTAGCTCTACTGTGCTGTGGTTTCCAATGTAAACGCATCGATGATCTCGATGAGACACTATTCCAATTCACGATCTAGTGTAGAATGTCTTGTATAAGCCATGATGCGCATGCTGAGAAAGTTGTAGCACTTGAATTGAGGCTAACGATATACAGACATGTCTCCCGATCAATTCTCTCCGATATTGGTTTTAGCTCCCTAGAGTAGAAGTCGGTCCATTGTGCATATGCATAGTCAGTAGACATGTTGTTGTGATATACATTTGTTGAATTATCTATTAAATTGATATCATGACTGTAATTGTTGATTTTGTATTGCATGACATTATTGTTATTACTGTTTCTTTGCTACCATACTAGCATGTGAAGTAGGAGATCTCACCTATTTGTTATATTGTCTTGTCTGATCTGGTCTATGTTTATGTTCTATGAAGACTGTGATGGCGACGAGGCGGAGAGATCTTCTGGGTTTCGTTAATGTGCAGTTTCATGGAGGTACTGACGCATGACACGTCCATTTGGACACTAAGCGCATTGAGTATTTAGGGGATATTACCCTGTCTTTGAGCAGGACCTGCCATGGGGTTGCTACTTTTTCTTTTGATGCTATTGTATATCTGGAGTTTTATATGCCTGTCAGGGAGTTATGGGGTGATCTTCATTACACTTCTAAGGAGGATTCTAAGGTATTGTCTACTCAGACTCCCATTCGTCGAGACATACCCCGACTAGAGAATTTTTCTGTTATGGATTCCGAAGAGGATCTAGTCGAAGACCCTTCCCTCCAAGTGTTTGGACTTGGGCCAGAATAGGTTTTGTTACGGTAGTTGTACATATACTTTTGAGTATGTAAGTTTTATGTATTTATGTTGTCACTATACTATGTTATGTATATGAGATGTGTATTATTCAGTTTACTATGTCTTATGTTCTCTATATTCTATTATGTTTATGTTATCCGTGAAAAGAAATTTTATAACCCGTATATTACAATATTAAATCATTTATGACTTGTTTTTTTTAAAATTTTTGGTCTTAAATGTAATTTCCTAAGGAGGGTGTTACTTTAGTTGGTATCAGAGCCCAAGTTTAGTCTGTTGGATTTGTGGTTAGGTCTGTCTTGTTTGTACTGTGTGTTTCTCTATGTTTTGGTTTCCGAAAGGAGACAATATTGTTTGAAATGGTTACATTTAGTCTTCATTGTATTTTGATTAGTTTGACTTTGAAAAAAGTCAATGGCTCGTGGTAAATGTACACATGTGGACACGGGATGTGACAATGATAATATGATTGCATCTGAGCAATAATGCGGAGAATGGCTGATGTAATAGTACAACAAAATCATAGGGCTACTCAGCAGCAAAAAGTGACAACCGAAGCTTAGAATCTGTCAGAGTTTCGCCGTAATAATCCGCCACAGTTTAAAGGCGAATTTGATCCATATAAAGCGAATATTTGGATCAAGGAATTGGAGAAAATCTTTAGAGGAATAGGATGCACAGACAAAATGAAGATAACCTATGTTACTTTCATGCTCATTGGAGACGGTGAAGACTGGTGGGCAGGAACTTAATGGTTGTTGGAAGCTGAAGGAAGAGTTATCATGTGGGAAGTCTTCCGGAGCAAATTTTTGGAGAAGTTTTTTCCGGCTAGTACAAGGCACGCAAAGGAGATGGAGTTCCTTGGGCTAAAGCAAGGAGGAATGTCTGTTAGTGAATATGCTGCTAGGTTTGAAAGCCTATCAAAATTCTCACGATACTTTCAACTCCAGCCCGGTGAGGAATGGAAGTGTCAGAAATTTGAAGAAGGTTTAAGGCATGATCTAAAGCGAGCAGTACTATGTTTGGGGACAGACCAATTCCCAGCTTTGTTAGACAAGTGCCATCGAATAGAAGAGTTGGATCAATCTCGGGATATGAGACCCGTAACTTTGGACCATCTCAGTTCCAAAGGGGGAGTAATAGTAATATCAACTGATTCTAGCGGAAACCGTATTCACGGCCACCTGGGAATCAACAGCAACAACAAACATATGGAGGAAGTACTAGTGGCAGTAAATTCAGTCAAACCGTGACATCTTTACCAAAAATGTATGAAGTGTGGAAGAAATCACTTAACAAAGGAGTGTACGATCAAGGGAATAATTTGTTTCAAGTACGAGAAGCCCGGACACATTTCTAGATATTGTACTCAACCAAAGATGGAGCCTTCCATTAGTAATGTACATGCTTCAAGACCTCAAGCAGGAGGGAGAGTATATACCATGACTGAAGTAAAAGCCTCCCAATCCGAAGATCTAATCAAAGGAGATTGTACCATAGAAGGTAAGCCTTTAGGTGTACTATATAACTCGGGGGCAACCCATTCTTTTATTGCCTATGACTGTGTGAATCAATTAGGGTTGTTTGTGTCATCATTACCATTTGACTTGATTATTTTTAGTCCCATTGCTAAACCTGTTATTAGTACTCAAGTCTACTTAAACTGTCCTATTACTGTTAGAGACCGAAACTTTACAGTTAATTTAATTTGTTTACCTCTTTCACAAATAGATGTGATTTTAGAAATAAATTGATTATCTTCTAATCATATATTATTAGATTGTTCCAATAAAACTTTAGTGTTCCTTGAGACTAAGATTTCTGGATTTTTTATAGCTAACCAAGTTAAAGCTTCCTTGAGGGAAGGAGCTCAAGGATACATGTTACTGTTTTTCTTGGAGGTTAAGAGTGAGATGAATGTGAATACTATTCCTATAGTCAATGAGTTTCTCGAAATTTTTTCTGATGATATACTTGGACTACCACCAAAACGAGAGATAGAATTTTCTATCGATCTTGTACCAAGATTTGGTCCTATATCCATGGCACCATACCAGATGTCATCGTCAGAATTAGTTGAACTCAAGAAGCAGTTAGTGGAACTGTTGGGAAAGCAGTTTGTTAAACCTAGTGTATCACTATGGGGAGCTCTAGTGCTGTTAGTTAAGAATAAAGATGGAATTTCTCGCTTATATGTGGATTATTGCCAGTTGAACAAGATCACAATCAAGAACAAATATCCACTTCCAAGGATAGACGATTTGATGGATCAACTGAAGGGAGTCATTGTATTCTCTAAGATTGATTTATGTTCTAGTTATCACCGGATTCGTGTAAAAGTATAGGATATCCCCAAGACGGTGTTCCAAACGTGTTATGGGCATTATGAATATCTAGTGATGCCATTCGGAGTAACGAATGCTCTTGCAATATTCATGAATAATGTGAATAGGATCTTTCATCCTTATCTAGATAGATTTGTTGTTGTCTTTATTGATGACATTCTGATATATTCTCGAAGTTAGAAGGAACATGATCAACATCTCAGTGTGGTTCTCCAGATTCTAAAGGAGAAACAGTTGTATGCTAAGCTGTCAAAGCGCGAGTTCTAGTTGGAGGAAGTTCAATTTTTGGGTCACGTAATTTCAAAGGAAGGAATTGCAGTGGATCCATCGAAAGTTAAAATAGTTCTTCAATGGGAAAGATCGAAGACCACAACAGAGATCTGTAGCTTTGTAGGATTAGTTGGTTATTACCGAAGATTCATCGAGGGATTTTCCAAGATAGCAGGACCTCTTACCTAGCTCACACGAACGATTCAAACTATTACATGGACTGATGCAAGTGAGGAGAGTTTTCAAGAATTGAAAAGACGATTGACTACTTCTCTAGTATTGATTCTACATGATCCCAATGAACTTTGTGAAGTATATTGTGATGCTTTGCATCTGGGTTTAGGTTGTCTGCTTATGCAGAACATAAAGGTAGTAGCATATGCTTCGAGGCAACTAAAAGTGCATGAGAAGAACTACCCTACTCATGATTTAGAGTTAGCTGCTGTTGTGTTTGCATTGAAGATCTGGAGGCATTTTTTGTATGGAGTAACATTCAACATCTTCAGTGATCATAAGAGTCTGAAGTACCTGTTTGACCAGAAGGAGCTGAGTATGAGGCAAATGAGGTGGTTAGAATTTTTGAAAGATTATGATTTCCAACTTCAGTATCATCTCGGAAAGGCGAACGTCGTAGCAGATGCTTTGAGTAGGAAGATACTTAGTGTTTCTGCTATGATAATCAAGGAAAGAGAATTGATAGCAGTTGTCTGTAGAATCGACACCGAGAAGACTTTGCTTGAACATGATTACTATTTCGAATGGATTTATGGAAGAAATTCGAGATAAATAGGGAAGTGATCAATTCTTGTAGGATGAGAAGGAGCTAATGAAACAAGGCACCGTGTCAAAATTTGAGGAAGGACCAGATGGAATTTGTAACACCCTCCTACGGGTGCCACATTTTTCGACTCAACAAACGAAAACTGAATTAAATTATAAAAGATTTGATTATTTATAATACGGGTTAAAACTTCTTTCTTGCTGAGAATATAAATTTACCAAAGTTGTAGGTAATATTTAAAAATATATATTGAATTGGTTAATACTCACATAACAGTCACCACATAATATTTAACAAATATTCAGTACACATAAAACTTAAAGACTCAAAAGAAACAGTAGAAAACCCCATGACGGTTCCTACTTAATAGTACGGTAAAACACTTACGAGAAAAACTAACATACTTATTTTGTTCCGCATTCATCTTGACGCGTCAGACATCCGTTCCTCCACATAACTGCACACTGTCGAAACTGGAATATCACTCCTCAATGCCGTCACCAAACACAGAATATTACCTCCAGTTAAGTCTAAGAAGCTCGCTTCATCTACTTATACTAATTTTAACAATACAAACACAACAAAATAATACAGCAAAGAGGTGAGATCCCCTTTCATCAATACCAGTATGGTAGCAAAGAATGATATGAATGACAAAGTCATTCCATACATACAAATATCACAATTATATTCATGTTATCAATTCATAAACAATTCAAGTAAACAAATATCACAGTAGAATAAACAGTAATAGTTTTATAATAGATGTCATCAATATATATGTGTAATGACTATACCATTACTGTATAAATATTGCCTATGCCACATCAATATGTGTACTGATCATGTGTATGCATGCTGAACCAATTCATACTCTATGGAGCTAATCATAATTTCAGAGATGAATGGCCCAGAAGATTTGTCATCCTCAATGACAGTCTACGCCAAGCGCAAAAAGAGATAGTGTTGTCGAGCGCATAATGCGTTGCAATGGTTCATCATGGCCAGAGGTGTATAAAGTAAACAATTGTCACTATGAATCACTGCGCCTTACAGTCCCCTAAGATCCATCATAGATCTCACTATTCGATTATCATTCACTTCTAGGCAACAAAAGTCATAATAGCCACCGGCTATATACTGTTCAATGCATGATAACTCAATGCATAACTCATTTTCATCATTAGACTGTTCCCAAATGAGATTAAAACAACCACCCATACAATTGTCTAATATCATAAGATCAATGATATTATATAACCTCCTATACAATTACATAATATCATCGATACATCCGAGTACAATAACATCAACCTTTATAACAACTTTACTATATTTCTCATTTGTGCAATACTTTTATTGCGTTTTCACAATCACGTAACACTTTTGTTACGTTTTCAAATTGGGTAACCATTTTCTGATGTTTTCTCAAATCGCGTAAAAATATTTAAACATTTTTCAAATCGCGTAGCAATTTTTCAATATTTTTAAAATCGCATAACTTAAAAAATCACATTTTTAAGTCGCGTAAATCATTTTTTATCATTTTTCAATTGCATAAAATATTTCTCAATATTTCAAACATTATTTTGGACTTTCCAAAAATTAATACAAATTTTAACTTCAAATCCCACATTTTCTCACTTAAAAATCCTTTGTGTAATATTTTTCATTATTTCCCCAAAATTAATATTTCCTTTAAATCAATTATTCCAACTTAAAATTTCCTAACACGCCTCAAAACTCAACGGGTGAGCTATACGTTAGTAAACTTCAAGTCATTAATTTCTTTCTCATAATAAACTTAATCCACTAATTTAATAAATTCCTAAAATAAGTCTTACTTACTTTATAAATCTCAAAATCCATTACTTTCAATCCTTTGTTAATAAATCCTTTAAAATTATATTTAGAAATATTTTTAACTCAATTTATCAATCCTTGGCATATTAGCCATAATTTTGTTTATTCTTCAAAATCAGTTACGTAATCATTTCCCATCTCATTTTTATTTATAAAAATCCTTTAAATCCAATTTCTTGATTTCTAAATCATTAAATCCATGATAAATGAAATAACTCAAAATCTTTTACTCCCAAAAATTGGTTTGAGGCCGTGATGCCTCTATGGTTCTTTGGAACCGAAAATCTTTCCTTTTCCACATAAGATACACATCATATCACATACTTCAATTTAATAAGCATGCTATGAAAATTCATGCATCATAAACATATACTAAAACATATTATCAAAGTGATAAACATATTAATCATCAAACACATGGTTGATGATTAAACAAACAAGTGAATAAAATCCTTATGGATTTTTCACCACACACACATCCATTCATCACCACCAACACATGGTTGATGAGGTTAATCTCCCTCTTACCTTGGATTGATGATCTAAACTCCTTGCTTGTCCTTTTGAAATAGATCTATTCCACCACGTAGCACTTAAAAACAAAGAAACACATACAATATTAATGTTCAAGATTATCAAAGATGACCATAAGCCAAAATATGATCTTAGAAACTTACCAAAGAAAAGAAAGATGAAGAACACAAATCTTCACCTAAAGGCTCTTGATCTTGAACTTGAAGATCAAGGTTGAAAATGGATGATTTAGGCTAAGTGTTCAACTACAAAGTTGTTTAGAATGACACAAAGATTGAGGAAACAAGGTTGTATGAAATTTAAGAGATTGGATGGTGATTTTGGAGAGATTGGCCGTAGCCTTAGAGAAGAGAAAAAGAAAGAGTTTTTGACTTTTTGGAAGAGAAAGAGAATAAGAAGAATGAATATGATTACAAAGTGTTAAAAGATGAAGTGAATTGTCCTCTTTGAGTGTGTGCTAGCCATGGGACTTTAAGAGAGAAATAAGAGATAGCTAGTTTGTAATAGCCTTTAGTTTTCTCATATAGGAAGAAATAGAAATATCTAACAACATATCTATTGATATAAATCTTTAGCAAACTATTATTTGAATCTAATTATCATTTACACAAACTAAAAGTAATTAGTTAAGGTTCATAGTTTCCTTATAGTCACAAATTACTAATCACTAAGCCAACTAAATTTAGTTCACTAAGTCTTTAGTTTCTTTTAGATAAGTATAAGATGGAAATATCAATTTGTAACAACAAATGTCTAGACCTTCTAATGGAGCTTAGCCATAGGAATGCATAGGAAAGAATGAGATATTTTATTTGGCTTCTTGGTGAATCGATAGAAAGATGATTGAATTGAATTGCAAAGAATTGTGATATTTGTCTTCCAAATATCACATGGCCGTAGGATACTTGAACAGAAGCCACTAAAATTGACTTGTCTTACTTTGTTCAATTGATAAAAGATGATAGGAATAGATTGAATTGAAATTGTAATATTTGCCTCACAAGAACATGCTTGGCTATGGAACTTCACAAAGGAGAAGCCATCTTATTTGACTTGGTCTCACTTGTTTCAATTGAATTGTATCCTAATATCACAAAGTGAATTGCTTATTAGAGCAATTTGCTCTTCCTTCAACATAGAATCAACAATTCAAGGAGTCCAAACTTTGCTCAATGGCTTGTTTCCTATTGGTCCTTAGAGAGTCAAGTCATTATTCTTGACCAATTTCTATTGGTTGGATGTTTACTAACTTGATTCCTATTTGTTGCCATTTTTGTTGACCAATTTCTATTGGTTGCTCTTGAAAATTCTTTGCCACAAATGTTGACTTAATCTTATTGGTTGGTCTTGGTTCTATAGCTTTCCTGTTGGTTCATCAAAGATGATTACTTCTAATTGGTTTATCAAATGAAGACTAAATTCTAATTGGTTCATCAAGGAAGACTAAATTCCTATTGGTTCAATATATAACCATCAAATTTGACCAATTCTTATTGATTCATTTCAAAGAGACTAGTTTTCTATTGGTGCACACTGGATATTTTTTAGTATACTTTAACCAATGGATAATAGCTACTACTTATAAACCAGTATCTATTGTCCAATGAATAATAGCTTATCCAACGGATAATAAAACGTGAGAAATTTTATTTCACAGATAAATTCTAAAAATTAAAAGATTAATAACAATGACTTTTAGTTTTGGGTTTAGTAAGTTTCCCCGGCCCCGAATAAATCACCAAAGATTTTTCCTGACCCAAAAATTATTATTTTCCTGGCATGGAGTAAATCACTCAAAAAGTTTGAAAACAATCACAGAACTGTCAAAATAATTTTAACAGTACACAAAAATCACGAAACAATAAAAATTGAATATTAGTGATAAACACGAAAATTTCAGGGTGTTACAGAATTCTAATGTTCGGAGATAGGATTTATATACCAAGTGATCTGGAGCTTAGGAGATTGATTCTCGACGAAGCCCACAAAAGCAAATTGAGTATGCATCCAAGAGCGACCAAGATGTATCAAGATTTGAAACAGTTATATTGGTGGCAAGGGAAGAAGAGGGATGTTGCCAAGTATGTAGCATCCTGTCTAGTTTGTCAGAAAGCTAAGATGGAATATCAAAAACCTTCAAGGATGTTACAACCTCTGACTATTCTCGAATGGAAATGGGATAGCATTGCAATGGACTTTGTTGTTGGACTGCCAAAGACTCGAAAGGGTTATGATTCCATATGGGTGATTATTGATCGGCTTATGAAGTTAGCACACTTCTTGCCTATTAACATAAGGTATTCATTGGAATGATTGACCCAAGTGTATCTTGGTGAAATTGTTAGACTTCACGGTGTACCCTTTAGTATTATTTTTGATAGACACCTAAGATTTATGTCAAGGTTTTGGCAGAGTCTACAAGAAGCAATGGGGACAAAACTTCGTTTAAGTTCTGCTTATCATCCGCAAACAGATGACTAATCAGATAGAACAATTCAATTATTGGAAGATCTGCTAAGAGCTTGTGTTTTAGAACAGACTGAGAGTTGGGATGAATTCTTACCTTTGATAGAATTCACATATAATAATAGTTTCCACTCAAGTATAGGGAAGGCACCCTATGAGGCATTATATGGACGACGGTGTAGAATGCCTTTGTGCTGGTACCAAGATGGAGAAAATTCTGCATTAGGACTCGAACTTGTACAACAAACAACGGAAAAAGTTAAGGTGATCCAGGAAAATATGCAGACAACTCAAAGTCGACAGAAGAGTTATGTTGACAAGAGAATAAGACCTCTTGAGTTTAAGGAAGGCGAACACGTGTTTTTAAGAGTCACGCCCATGACTAGGGTCAGTCGGGTAATTAAATCCAGAAAGCTCACTCCTAAATTCATTGGACCATATCAAATTCTTCGTCTGATAGGTTCGGTAGCATATCAGATAATTTTACCACCTTTTTTTCTAAACTTCATAATGTCTTCCATGTATCGCAATTTCAAAAATATATTCCTAATCCAACCTATGTCATAGCACCAGATACAGTACAATTAAAATAGAACTTGACATATGAGACATTTCCTATTAAGATCGAGGACAGGAGAGTGAAACGACTCAAAGGAAAAGAAATTGCCTTAGTAAAGGTAATCGGGAATGATGTGAATGGAGATGCAACTTGGGAACTAGAAGACATAATAAAAGAGCAATATCCACATTTATTCTAAGGTACGATAATTTTGAGGATGAAATTCTTTTTAGAGGGGAAAAGTTGTAACATCCCAGAATTTCTTTTTATGATTTTTGTGAATTATTTACTTTATTTTGATTATTTTATTATTATTTTTGGATTTTATGTGTGTTTGAGGTGGTACCGGAAAAATAAAATATTTTCAGAACCAAAAAAATTTTGACTATTAACACGGGGCCGAGAGAGCTTACTAAACCCGAATTTGGAAATAGATTTCAAAATTTTTATTTTTCGGAGATTTTGTCCGACAGATGAAATCTAAGTACATTCTATTATTTATTGGACAATAAACATTGGTTTTGCTAGCAGTAACCTTTGTTCATTGGTTAATATCTACCGGTAAATATCTAGTTAGATGATTAGTTATGAGCTTAGTCATAAACCTAGTCATTACCACTTATGACTCACCTTGTTGTTGGACCAATGGAAAGAAAGCTTCTAAGGCACGCTTGAAGGAAGTCAAGTTTTGTGGCTAACGACTCATATTTTTGAACTAATGGAGGAAGCAAGCTTCCAAGGCAAGTTTAAAGAGAAACTTGGAGGAGAAGTTTGGCTACCCAACACCCTAGGTGTACACGGCCAAGGAGCTACTAGGACAAGCTTAGAAGACAAAATAGTTACTTAATCTCTCTTAAGCTTATCTTGTCATTTCTTTCAAGAAACAAAATACCAAACTCTCTCATTTTCTCTCCTTAGTAAGTTTCGGCCAACACCTCAAATTTACTCTACAATCTTGTTCAATCCAAACCAGTCATATATCTTGAATCTAGACACCATTTGGAGATACTTTCATGCTGCGTGATGTATTTGCGATTCCCAACACATAGTCAGTAGACATGTTGTTATGATATACATTCGTTGAATTATCTATTAAATTGATATCATGACTGTAATTGTTAATTTTGTATTGTATGACATTATTGTTATTATTATTTCTTTGCTACCATACTGGTATGTGATGTAGGGGATCTCACCTCTTTGTTATATTGTCTTGTCTGTTCTATTCTATGTCAATATCTTATGAAGACTGTGATGGCGACGAGGCGGGGTCTTCTGGGTTTCATTAGGGTGCAGTTTCATGGAGGCATCAACGCATGGCGCGTCCATCTGGGCACTGAGCGCATTGAGTATTTAGGGGATGTTATCCAGTCTTTGAGTAGGACCCACCATGAGGTTGCTACTTTTTTTTATACTACTGTATATCTGGAGTTTTATATGCCTGTCAGGGAGTTATGGGGTGATTTTCATTACACTCCTAGGGAGGATTCTGAGGTATCGTCTGCTCAGACTCCCGTTCTACAAGACATGCCCCGACTAAGGAATTTGTCTGTTATGGATTCCGTGGAGGATCCAAAAGAGGATTCAGTGGAGGACTCTTCCCTCCCAATGTTTGGACTTGGGCCAGATTAGGTTTTGTTATGGTAGTTGTATATATACTTTTGAATATGTAAGTTTTATGTATTTATATTGTCACTATACTATGTTATGAATATGAGATGTGTATTATTTAGTTTACTATGTCTTGTGTTCTCTATATTCTATTAAGTTTATGTTATCCTCAAAAAGAAATTTTACAACCCGCATATTACAATATTAAATCATTTATGACTTAGTTTTTTTAAAAAAAAAATTTGGTTTGAAATGTAATTCCCTAAGTAGGATGTTACAGAGGATGGGGTCCCAAGCACCTCTCAATCAACCCATTGATAAAGGTTAACATCCTAGGGAAAGACAAGTTCCTTCCGGCTCGCACTAGGAATGGTCCACCTTCCTATATCTTGTGTCCTAGAAACACCCACAAAAGTCATACTCTAGTTATAATCGAAAGAAGAGGAATTTGATAGTTGTTCTAATTCCTCAATGATTTCATAAAGAGGACAAGATGACCAAGTTGTACTACCCTTATGGCATTCTCTGCTTTCTGAATCAATACCTAGATGTACATCTCAAACAATGGCCTCTGCTCCCCAACAGGATTGCCTTGTTGTTGGGAGCGCCTTCATCAGCCACCCTACGACAAAGACAATGACGTTGACAAGATCTCCAGGAAACTCCCCTCCCCTTCATCGCTGTCATCCTCCCTCAACCTCACCATGGCATTTATTGAAAATGGTAAAAAAAGAAGTAAAAAGGGACATGAATGGGTAATACCTGGTTGTTAAGGGAAGAAAAAGGGGCTGGAAGTGTTGAAAGTGGTGGGAAACCACCACAAACTGCTGCAAAAGCTCATCAAAAATCGCCTTAGACCACCAAAAAACTCAAAGAGAAAAGGAAATAGGAAGCAAAAGTGAATCACACCCTGTAACACCCAAACTGGGGATGTCACATTTCTAATGTAATAAAATAAAATCTTACCCAAGTTATAAAAACATGTGGTACATAATTAATATGAGTTGTAAAATTTTTCTTTTTATATCAAATACCATTAAATAAAATAAAACAAATCACAAAATAAAACAAACTATTAATACACACCATAATATACATATGCTTTTGTCTTAAGTTGTGCAAATAATTTACAACTATAAATATTTAACAAAGCAGTAAAAGCTCGATACCACACTAAGATACAAACATGCCCAAGTGCACATCAAAGATTTCTAACCCTCCGAAGGATCATCCTCAGATGGATCATTAGATGATAGAAATCCTGAATGTCTCACAACTCTACGAACAGGAGTCCGTGCTGTCGATACACTACTGATCTCACTAGGCGCATGAAAAAGTCCTCCCCAATAACGCCTAAGAGTTAAAGGCATCTCAAGATGTAAATATAAAGTAGTAGTAAAAATAGGCTCTCCATCAAACTCTTTACATAAGGTTACAGTCAGACGCCCCACATAAACTACCAATCCTCTATCTTCACGCAGTCGCCAGGCCTCAGAGCCTCCGTGAAACTCAAGTCTCACAAAACCAAAGAATCCAGGAAACACCATCACCACATAATCAATCCAAATGATAAGGGTGATCTAAAGGCTCGCCTTCCTCAAACTAATCGCTCGACTGCTTCTCCTCAGGGTACTGAATATCGAGAGGTTGCTCCTCTTCCTCTTCCTCAAACTCTTTTACAGAAAATAAATAATAATACAGAGAAATACAGACAAAGAGGTGAGACAATCTACATCATTACCCGCATGGCAATAAAGAAAACGACAATGCAACATATATCACAATTTAATACAATAACGCATATCATCACATCATATACAGTATCACAAATTAACACATCATACATTCCATCACAAGTTACAGTAAATATTAAGATGCAGATCATAGATGTAAATGTATATCGACTCATTCCTACTCCATGGAGCTAAACACAGACATCAGATAGAATGACCCGGAAGAACTATCGGTACCTCAGGCTGCCCAACCGAACTATTACACTGTCAAATGTCATGTAAATAGCCCACAGTCAAAACATTGTGTAAGTAGTACACAGTCAAATACGTTGTGCACCATAGGCATTGTACTAGACAGTCTTCAAAAGATCTCGATTAAGAATAGTGCTTGTCGAGATCATTAGTGTGTTACCCGTTATCACGACCCATAGGAGCTACCAACTATCCACATGTAGAATCTTCCGCACACCAATGTCTCCAAGTTCAATCAATGAACCACACTACGCCTATCACACTCACAATACGGTGTAATTTATCTCGTCAGCCAATTGTCAATTTCAATCACAAAATAGAAAAGCATTAAACAACCAAGTGAATGGAATCCTTATGGATTCTTCACCACAAATACAATCCATTTTCTCATCACCACACAAAGTTAATGAGATTAAATCTCCCTCTTACCTTAAGAGAAGACAAACTCCTTCTAACTTCTCCTAGCAATTTCGTGTGGCTCCCAAAGAGTTCCTAACAAGCTTAAACAAATTTTAAAGAGTTATAACTATAGGAGAAAAATATAAACCATGGATCAATCATGGCTTAGAACATAAAAATCAAGTTTAGAAAGAAGAAACAAAGATTTTCACCTTGTAGGAAAAATCTTCAAAGTGGTTTTCCAAGCTCAAGATGAATTCTTTTGAAGAAACTTTCAACTAGAAAAGTTCTTAGAATGGTGTTTAGATTTGAGAAGTATAGTTAGATGAAAATTTAGAAGAGTAGAGGTGTTGATTTATGGTGTTGACCGAATGGCTCTCAAAGAGTAACAATGGTGTTTTTAGGTTTTGGTAGAAAGAGAAAAGAGGTTTTGAGTGATAGTAAAATGAAGATGAAAATGAAAATGGTCTCCTAACTCCTATGCATAGTCGTGAGCTTCACAAAGGAGGTGGCCATCATTGTTGACTCCTATGACTCCTTAATGGCCTTAGATTAGATCAATAGATGATATCAAAGGCTTTGCCTCCAAGCTTGCTTCTAATTGGTGCAGGAAAACCAAGTCATCAAGTGACTAGGCCTTCTTGAAAATTCTTGGCCGAATGGCTCTTAGGAATAGCAAACTAGGTTTTGGTTCCTTTGGTTTCCTAGTTAGGTTTAGGTAAATTTAGTTAGGCTTCTTAGTTACTTAGTTAGCTATTTAGTTAGCTAGGATGACTAATCATCTCTTAGATTTCTCTAGAACCTTCTCTAACTAGAACTTAAATAGATAGCTAACTAGGTTTACTTCATTTAGTTACTACATAAGCTTTCTATACTAACTTAGTTAGGTTCAAGCTAACTTGGTTAAGCTTTCTAGTCATAAACTAACAAGTCCAACCACTTTTGTGGACTAGCTTCCTATTGGTTTAGAAATTTCAAGCCACTAATGTTGATTAGCTCTCATTGGCTTAGGATTTAATCTAGCCAGAAACGTTGACTGGTTCTCTAAACGTAGGTCCCACAGACTTTTTCGGGTCCATGGTCTATTTTGGAGCAGATTTCTACTGTTTTTAAAACAGTAGGTACTGTCAAATAAAATAATATTATAATAATATAAAATTATTTTATTGCACAGTTAAATCCTAAAAATTAAAAGATTAATACATGTATTATTCAGAATTGGGTTTAGTAAGATCCTCCAATTCCGAATAATTAAATTAAGATTTTTCTGGCCAAAAAATTATTATTTCCTTGACTTAGAGTAAATCACACACAACAATCAAATACAATCACGAAACATTCAAATTCTATTTATAACTCACAGAAAATATAAAATAGTACAATCAAGACAATATCGTACTTAACTCAAAAGTTGGGGTGTTACATCTTAGACCACCAAAAAACTCAGAGAAAAGGAAATAGGAAGCAAAAGTGAATCACACCCCACTCCTATTTATAGAGACATGGCATTATCCCAACTGCAACCACTAAGAAGGGTGTTTTTGTCCATCCACCTTAATTCAAAATAATGGCAATTATGGATGTTGGAAACGTGTAAATATATATTGTATTTATGTAGATTCCTTGTATAAGCTAACTAAATCATAACGGTAATCTTGTATTTACTTATATTTATTACCTTAGTTATATATAATCAGTTCTCCGTCGTGTAGTTGAGACATGCGATTTCACAATCTCTATACCCTTGTTTTCTTCTTTTTTTTTAACATGGTATCAGAGCCTAAACAGAGGCAGTTCTAGAACCACGCATACTCGGTGGGTCCACTGCCCTCCTGTGAAATTTTTTTCCGGCCAACCGTGTTTCCATTTCTGTTTGTTAGCCTTTCTCCCTTACTATGACGTCTTTCCAGCATCTCATCTCTCACCACTACTGTCATTCGCCATCACCCTTTCTGGTCACCGAGCACACTGATTGTGCCCCCACGCGCCGCCCACAGTTGCTACCAACCAGCAACAAAGCGACTATTTCTCTGGCATGTCCAGCCGCCTCTCTGGCTGCCGCTTCTCTTGCTTAACTCATCTTCGCCTCCTCTACATAGATCTGCCTCAGATCCTTCATCCGACATCTTTGTCCACTGTTCACTTGCGTTGAGACTTTCAGGTACCTTCTAGTTTCGATTTTTACACTTTGTATTCTGACTCATGGCTAGTTCTACCTCCCCATATGGCTCTAAAGACAATCCAAAGACTAAGCCTCTTGTTTTCACAAGTTACCTCAATGTCCATCTCTCTGTTGATAAGTTAGATGGCAGCAACTATGATACTTAGGCTTCAGACATCAAGTTGTGGCTTGAGCGTCAAGGCTATGAAGATCACCTCACGACGGAACTTGCCTCTATGCATGCAGAAGAACAACCCAGGTGGAAGAAGATTGATAAATAGTTGTGCGTTGTCATCAAGTCCACCATTCACTCGTCCCTGAAGCAGATCTTCCGTGCGCAGACCACTTGTGCTTCTGTTTGGGAGCAGGCCAAGGTTCTTTACACTAATAACACTCAGTGGCTATATGGGGATTGTCATGACCTCATGAGTGTTATTGCTCCTCGGTAGTTTGATGGACCTATGTTTGCTTACTCTTGAAAGGTTCATGGTGCTCTCTAAGATTTCAATGAGTTGCTACCCCCTGCTGCTACCCCAGCGAAAGAACTCAAGCAATGCAACACCTTCTTCATGCTCATGGCTTTATATGGTTTGCCTCCGGAATATTCTGCCAACCGTGATCAAATTTTGGGTTCCCTTACTATCCCCACTTTGCCCTCAGCTTGGTCTACTTTGTTCCGGGTCCCGGCTAAGCAGCCTTCTAATTTTGTCCTAGCCCCGACTCTGATTGATACTTCTGCCCTCGTCTCCTAAAGTGTCAATCGTGGTCATTCTCGCACTGGCTCCTCAGGTAAGCTCCGTTTAAAGTGTACATTTTGTAACAAGTTGGGTCATACTGACGATAGATGTTGGACTAAACATGGTCGTCCTCCACGAGCTGCCAATGTTGTCCAGGCTGTTGTACCTAATTTACTTGGGCCTTTTACATACCCCATCTTCGGCTACCTATGCAGATTGTCTGAGATAATTTGAGCAACAGCTGGCTTCTAACTCTACTATATCTGTTGAGCACATTGATAATGCATTTTTCTTGTCTCTCTCAATCACCACCCTTAGGTCCTTGAGTCCTTGGGAATGGCAAATTGATGAATTAGTTTGATTTTGAATTGGATGATAATGAATGGATTTAAAATAATTTATTAATCCATTTAAGATCAATTATAAAATATTTAATATTATTAAATCTATCCATGACCCAATTTAATGAATTGATATTCAATTCATCAATTAATCTATTTTAATCGATTGGATGAATTGATATCCAACTCACTTATTTAAAAAAATCTATTTCTAAAAATTTTCATTTTCTCTCTAAAAATTTTTTTTCTTTCTAAAAATTTTTATTTTCTCTCTAAAAAGTGTTTCTCTACCTAAAATTTTTTCTCTCTAAAAAATATTTCTCTCTAAAAAAAATTTCTTTATCTCTCTAAAAAATGTTTTTCTCTCTAAAAATTTTTCATTCTCTCTCTAAACAATTTTTCTCTCTCAAAAAAATGTTTCTCCGTATAAAATTTTTCATTCAATCCCTAGAAATATTTCTTTCTCTAAAAAAATTTCTTTCTTTCTCTAAATAATTCTCTCTAAAAATTTTCTTATTTTAACCATGATTTAATTTTAGTTCAACTATAAATATAATCGATTGAACTAATCAAATTATGATTTAGAAGCATTACCGGTTCAATTTTCTATTTAATTTTTAAAACAATAGTTTCTTATACCAGAAAACAGAATTATATAGAAATTACGGAACATATAGAGCTCGAGAGTTTATAGAAATTGTAAGAAGATTATATATGCTTTAGAAATTGTAATAAAACATATAGTTTGTACATACTTTTGATTTTGACCAAGACCGAATTCTTGTACATACTTTTGATTGCCAACAACAAACAACATATTTAACCTCTTGGCGTTAATTCATTATGTTCAACGATACTTAATTATTATTATATGATAAAAAGAATCCTTGAAATACAGAGTAAGGTTAATTCAAGCAGCTCAATGCTGTTCAATACTCAATAACTCAAGGTTGAAGTTGGGTATCGGTGAACTCAGAAAGCAAAACATATCACCCATGTGGACTCAATTAAGATCATTATAATTTATGCAAAAGTACTCCATAGCTATTGCATGACCCTACCTATAATAGTATCTTGTTAAAATATTTTGAGGAGAACAATTATTACAGTGGCTTCTTTGACTGTATAAGCTTTAAATAAAAAGGTCAATAGATTACATCACAATGACCTTAACAAATAATTATTTTATTGTAGATCTTGTCCATGGCTCACGGCATCCACCACCTTCAATTTTGCAGAAAATAGCAACTATTAAAATAAAGTATTTGAAATCTTTGTTTTTTCGTTGTTAATTTTTTTTTTACTTTACATTTTTTGAGGTGCAGTAAATTCTATGTGCAAGCTATCTTAAGTATGCATCACACGTTCAAATTAGGTAGGTCCAATCTACCTTACCTATGCGACATATCTTCGCTGCATATAACTCCTTTATTTTTTAGCAAACACTTAAAACTATTGACGTCAGTTTAACACTTTACCAGGTCTAACAGCAAAAGAGTGACCAAGTCTGGTATAACAAAGTGACACAATGAGGGCTAGAGTATCACCCTATATAACACAATCAAAGTAAACTACCTGGACCAACTAATCTTTTGAATATCACCCCAATAAGCAGTTTCATATACAGAATAAACTACTAAGCCAATTCCCTAAAGAATCAAGTGAAGATAACATTGCTCAGCAGTTGTAGGAGCAGCAATGAGAATTTACAGAGTAGAGCCAAAGCAATTAAGCTAATGAGAATCAATCTGAACATCTGATCCAGAATCTGTAGGATCTAGTTATTGACTTCTAATTTTGCAAAAAATCAATACAGCAGATGCAGAAAAACAAGTCCAAAGATGCAGAAAGTAGAAAATTATATTAGAGGAGTAACTAAACCAAAAATAGGAAAGCAATACAGCAGCAACTAGTCTTCTCACTTGACAAGACAACTAAATCAGCAACATTTAAATACAATCTTAAATGAACAAGACATATGTCATCATGGCTTAGATGTAGAGAAAACTGCAAAGTTCTCAACAAGTTCTTCACCATCCAGAATTATTAGAGCTACATGAGAAACAAAAAAAGAGAAGAAGAAGAAGAAAGCATTAAAGACACAAAATGGGACAACTGAAAATGAAAAGCTCAAAAACACTTAGAAACTAACTTGGAGTTCCATAAAGCCAATCATTTGCACATAACAATGCTTCCACATTTTCGGGCAAAAGACAACTTTGATACTTATCAAGTACACGTCCTCTAATTGCTAAATGCCGACTCTGATGCAACAGTTGTGATTGGTATACTTAAGATATCTCGTGCCATCAATGAAAGTTCAGGATATCTGACTTCATTTGATCTCTAATATTTCAAAATATCAATTTCTTGCTTGTAATCAAATAACTCTTCACCCAAATATGAAATCAAATCAGATTCCTTCCTTGTGGACCCATATACTTGACTTTGGAACTTGCCAAACTGATCCAAATCCTTTGAAGAGGTAAGACTAGGGCTACCTGTAATGGACGTTTGTGAGCTTGATGATTGTGACCTAGTTTGTGAAGATTAGATGTATTCTAAGAGAAGAGACTCCATCTTATTCTTAATGTCCTTTACTTTTTGAAATCCATCTCCACCATAAAGCTTCATATAACAAAACTCAACAAATAGCAACTTGTAGCGAGGATCTAAAATCACATCAAATGAGAGAATAAGACTGTAAAAGTCCCAATACTTTTCAAATTTTCCCTTCATTTTTTTGGTCATGCAACAAATTAGGTCTTCCTCATCAGGATTAAGGGATGTATCCCGAAGTGAAACTTGAATTTTCCATACACTATAAAAGTACAAATTTGCTGTTTGATAAGAGGTGCTTGAGAAGAGAGTGGTGATATCATAAAATGACTTTAAAAACTTTGTTGTTCTTTCTATATTCTCCCACTTCTCCTCTGGTGGACAACTATCAAATTGGTGATCAATGATTTTAAGATGCATGAATGCTTCACTAATCCCTATGGCACTCTCAAGCATAAGGTAAGTGGAATTCTATCTGGTGAGTACATCTTGACGAACTTGCTTGGAACTTACAAAGGAAAGTTGCTCTAGACAAAATGCAAACTTAAACTTCCTCGTATCTGAACCTCTAATATATTTCATACTCTCTCAAATTTTAAACAAAGCTCCATCGATGACCTTTAAACCTTCTTGAATAATTAGGTTTAAAATATGTGCACCGCACCTAACACGAAAATATTGTCCATTACCAACTAATCCATATCCAAATGAATGATTTTTTTTTCAATATATTCATCATACTTTCATTATATGCCGCATTGTCCAAAGTAATGGTAATTTTTTTTTTAATTCCACACTACTTCAACAGATTCAATATTTTTTTTAGCAACATTAGCACCAGTATGAAATGGTGGGAAACGAAAAAAAGCCAACACTTCCTTTTATAATTCTCAATTTTTAGTCACATAATGAGCAGTTACCACCATATATTGATCAGTAGTGATGGAAGACCACAAATCAGAAGTAAGACATATGTGTCCAGGAATAAATTGTAAGTAGCATTTAATGTTTTCTTTCTCTCTCTTATAGACTTTCAACACATCAGACTTAACGGTATTTCTAGAATTTGATTTGGCATGTGGGTATAAGAAGTAATGGAGGTCCCTAATCCCCTCAAGTTCCACATATGAGAAAAGATAGTCATACTTAATGATTATACTAGATATTTTTTTCATAAAATTTTTCTTCATCTAAAGGAGGATAAGAAGACGATTCCCCTTCAATGTCACATTTCTTTGCATGACGTATCATATTTGAGGTTCCACTATCATTTCTTGACATGTATATTTGACCATATTTTTTACACTTAGCTCTAGGAAGCTTATCCTTATCAATAAACTTCTTAAAAAATTCCCAAGCCAGAGATGTTTTACCTTTTGTTTTGTACTACGGGCTGAACTAATCTTAATTTAATCTTCTTCATTAGGCATATTTATTGGAATACATTAACAGTTATACATTAGTCACCTACACTAGGAAAGAAAGAAAGAAGGAGAGAGAAGATGAAAATTATTTGTCAGTGTCTCATGCACATCTCAGTAGGCCGCACCAATCACCATCTGCCATTTGCCAAAAGAAAACCCGAAACTTTTATTGTCATTAACACTCAGAATTTCAATTTCTCGAGAGGGAGAAGGGTATCAATATCATACAATCATCAAATCTTCTCTCCCATTTTACGGACCCTTTAATATAATATGAATATGCCACCTGTTCTTTATAAGGCAAAATAAAATAAAATAAAATAAAACATTTTATTTATGAAGATTGTTTTATGATCATAAAACATAAAAAAAAAAGAACATAAAACCTTTAATATAATAAGATTCCACTTTCTTTTAGTAACGTTCTTTCTATAGCTAATAACAGAGATTTCTTTTAGTAACGTTCTTTTCTATAGCTAATAACAGAGATTGTTTTCAAGGAGGATTAGAGTTTCAAGCTTTTAAGCTCCCAAACAACAAATTAAAATTGATCCTCCGCATGAAGCAGGAGATAAAACATTTTATTTATGCCAAAACAAGGGAACAGAAAATTGACCACATTTTTTCTTACTTTGTTAGTAGCCATTTACAATTCAAATCAGAGGAAAGAAGGATACACAAACAAGACACAGGATAAAAAAAAACAGAAACTCAAAAAAGTGTGTTGCAGCCCCTTAAAGAAAAGCCACAGTTTAAAAGTACACATCTTTCTCGGTCATAAATTTAGTTTAAAAAAATACGTACAATCACATGTATCAAATATCATATTTTTTCTTTCTCTTATTGAAATAATAATCAAAACAGACCATACAAAAACAATTAAAACGTAATTACCGTTGACAAAAAAATAAACAAAAAGTAAAATGTATTAACTAATTATGATCATGGAATTAACTTGCAGCCAATTCAACATTATGAATTTACTTTAAAAACTCAAAACCGATATATATAATTGTTAGATTGAGTGCTTACTATTAGACCAAAAATTATAACTATTAGTCAAGACACAATTCTTTTTACTTAAGTCCATCAGCAAGCGTCACGATTCGATCTGACTCCGACCCCACCTGAGCCTTGCCAAGGCTAGATGCTGACCTATAACCAACGATCTCCCTCCCAACACCTGTCTCTAGCAGTTCGTGCCTTTCTGAGAATCAAATTCGTGACCTTGACTTTTATACCACTTGTTGGATCGAGCGCTTACCAATAGATCAAAAGGTATAACTATTTGTCAGGGCGCAACTCTTTCTACTTAAGCCCATCAGCAAACGCCACGATTTGATCTGACTCCCTCCCCACCTGGACCTTGCCAAGGCAGGATACTGACTTACAACCAACAATAATATATATATCAATTCCTACCTAGGGATTGGAACTATACATCCCCTCCCAAAGTAAAATGTATTAACTAATTATGATCATGGAATTAACTTACAAGCAATTCAGCATTATGAATTTACTTTAAAAACTCAAAACCAGTATATGAATTTACTTTAGCAAATGATTCCCAAACACAACCCCAAGGGATTGGAACTGTCCATCCCCTCCCTTCTCTATCTGTTGATTCAGTTCTTTATGTTTCTGTATGTCCTTTTAATTTACTGTCCATTAGTTGTTTGACCCGTTCTTTAGATTGTCACATTATTTTCACTAAAGACTCTATCACTTTGCAGGACTGCAGTTCGAGACGAATGATTAGCACCAGATGTGAGTCTAATGGCCTTTACTAGCTTCGGCATTGCCTCTCGCGCTAGACCTTCCTATTGCTCTTTGAAAATGTATACGATCCACTCGTAATCCTTCTCCTCACTATATTACTCTAAGTTACCATCGCCTCTCTTCCTCGCATTATGCTTGTCTTTCCACCTTGCCTTCTGTGTCTATTCCTAAATCTCTAGGTGAAGTTTTATCCCATCCTGAGTGGCGACAAGCAATGATTAATGAAATGTGTGCACTTCAGAGTAGTGGTACTTGGGAACTTGTTCCTCTTCTATCTGAGAAGTCTGTTGTAGGTTGTGGATGGATTTATATAGTCAAGATTAGCCATGTTGGCACTCTTGATCGCCTAAACGCTTGTTTGGTGGCAAAAGGATATATCCAGATCTTTGGTTTGGATTATGGGAACACTTTCTCACTAGTAGCGAAGATAGTTTCTGTTCGACTTTTTCTGTCTATGACCGCTATTCGCCATTGGCTCCTTCACCAGCTAGACATCAAGAATGCTTTTCTCCACGATGATCTGGAAGAAAAAGTCTACATGGAGCAACCCCTAGGGTTTGTTGCTCAGAGGGAGTCTTTTGGTCTCATTTGTCGTCTACACAAGTCCTTGTATGGCCTCAAACAATCTCCTCGGGCTTGGTTTGGTTGACTCAGTACTGTTGTTCAACAATTTGGTATCATTCGCGGTGAGGCTGACCACTCTATCTTCTATCGCCATACAATTCGAGGTTGCATCTATTTGATTGTGTATGTGGACGAAATTGCTATCACAGACAGCTATCACCAAGGTATAATTCAGTTAAAACAGCATCTCTATCATCACTTTTAGACCAAAGATCTTGGTATACTTCGTTATTTCTTGGGAAATGAAGTGGCACAATCCAAGGATGACATAGTTATCTCACAAAAGAAGTATGCTATGGACATCCTTGAGAAAACAGGACTATTGAATGCAAAGCCAATTGACACCCATATGGATCCTAATGTTAGACTTTTACTAGATCAGGGGGAGTCATTTTCAGACCTAAGAAGATATAGACGATTGGTTGGAAAACTTAACTATCTTAATATTACCCGTCCAGATATCTCCTTTGCGGTGAATATAGCAAGCCAATTTCTAAACTCACCTTGTGAAGGACATTGGGATGCAGTGATTCATATTCTCAGATATATTAAGGGAGCTCCAGGAAAATGTCTTGTCTATGAAGACAAAGGACACACTCAGATTGTTAGATACTCAGATGTTGATTGAGCAAATTCTCCTACTGATAAGAGATCCACTTCTGGTTATTGTGTATTCATTAAGGGTAATCTGATATCTTGAAAGAGTAAAAAACAAAATGTGGTTACAAGATCAAATGTCGAAGTAGAATATCGAGCCATGGCCTCAGCTATTTGCGAACTTATTTGGTTAAAACAGCTTCTTAAAGAGCTTTGGTTTGCAAATGTAATACAAATGACTCTTATTTGTGATAACGAAGCTGTAATGCATATCGCTTCCAATCCAGTGTTTCATGAGAGGATCAAACACATTGAGATAGACTGTCATTTTATTAGAGAGAAAATCCTATATGGAGACATCACCACTAGTTTTGTCAATTCAAATGATCAACTGACAAATATTTTCACTAAGTCTTTAAGAGGTCCTCGAATAAATTATATTTGTAACAAGCTTGATGCACATGACTTATATGCTCCAGCTTGAGGGGAAGCGTTGGAAACATATAAATATATATTGTATTTATGTAGATTCCTTGTATAGGATAACCAAATCATAACTGTAATATTTGTATTTTGTTTGTATTAATTACCTTAGTTCTATATAATCAGCTCTCTATCGTGTAGTTGAGACATGTAGTTTCACAATCCTTATGCTTCCTGTTTTTCTCTTTTAACAATGGTTACACGAAAACGTAACGGTGGCTCCTATCCAATGGTTGCCACATGTCTCTGAGAAACTGACACAACAGATGAAAAGACTTTTGATAGAGATGAAAAGTCACGCATAGTTCAAAGCGAAGTCTCATTGGACCCTAGCCTAAACACGGTAGGGGGCATCATAATTCTAATCATGGACTATGGACGTTAAGGTTCCAAATTTATTTCACATCTCACGGCAGACCGTGGCCAAACACCCCAATGTAAGGGCAATCACACAACAAACATGGCATGTCATATCACAGACTTAGGCTACCAAGTCACAGCACCGCGAGATCCAACATTCATGCCATAAAATTGATTCCTTTGCCCGAAATATACTATTGCTCTTGTTAGCCTTAGATATCTTGACACTCAGCTCACATCTGAGCATTAAGCTGGGGGCAACTATTTTGGTCTGGATTTTGGGATAGCCCAATAAAAAGCAACCCAACTTATCCAGGGCAAATCCCAGCCCACAATACGAGCAATCTAGAGCAGCAACAACTCTCAACAAATTGGGAGATAATCTCGCTAACTAATCCCCTATTATAGGAATCACCATCAATGGTAGTTATTATCCATTAATACCCATTTCAAACATGATTCCCCCAAGTATTTTGCTACCTCTTAAGCATGACACTTTTATAAATACTAGACTAAGTCACCAATGTATGAATCTGAACTTCTAAACACTACCTACCTTGTGCATAGTCTAACTAAAGCATCAGAGTTCTTTTTGCAGGTACACCACCCTCTACACCACCATTTTTGCCACTGTGCTATGGAGGAAACCACCACTGTCAGCCACTCACAGACGTTCTCAAGTAATCCTCTAAAGCTCGTTCAGAACATTAGTTGCTCTCACACTCACAATATGAACCCAGATCACCTAGGGAGAAAACCCATCAAGTTCTCAACCACAACCACAATAACAAGAATATAATAATGATGTGGAAATACTACTGGAGTGCATGTTTAGAAACGATTCTCATACTAGGTGGCTTCAATCAGTCTTCAAATTGCTATGTCCCATAAAAAAAATCCAATTTATCTGAAGCCATATTGATAATAACAGTTTTAATAGCACAGGACCACAAAAATAGAGCTTAATTTCCACCATAACTAGAACTTTATATTTTGTTTTCTATGCTTACTATATAACAAACAGTAGTGATGTTGGCCTTGAGCAAGAGAAAATTATTTGAGAAGGCATAGAAGCCTTTTGAAACATAGCGAAAGAAAAAGGACAATCAATTTAGCCTTATGAAATAGAGCATCTTGGAATTCTTATGTCATGTTTCCAAAAAGGACAATCAATTCAACGCAGTCTGAAGGTGTTGTTGGACCAGATTGCATTGATAGTTGTAGTAAGCCACGTTTCTTGCGTTGTGGCTGAGGGAATTTGAGAAAGAACATTAAGTCAAGGTTGAAGGACATGAACAGGAGGAGCACAAGGCCTTGTTGGAACAAGTGTTCGGCCAATCATTGGATAATGAAGATGGAGACCTTGAATCTTATTATGATTCTCCGTGCAAGTGCGTGTGCTAGGAGCCATTCCCCGGATCTCAAAGGGTTATGGTTGTGCAGGGCCTTACACTCTCCTCACCAACAATCTCGCTTGCATCTAAACCAGTCATGATAGGACCAAAAAATAAATAACCATAAGCTTGTTACTCGAGAAATTGGCTCAAATCCTCACTACAGGGGCTCTGTTGCCGCCAGTTGTACTGTTCTAAACCGAATCGCTGGGCTTTGTGGTGAGCCACGGGTAGGGTTGACAGATACGAGCGAGCGGGTTGGTGGGGTCGTGTGTGTGTAAAAATCAGTAGAACCAGTTGCAGTGACAAAGAGGGCATCACTGCCGTGAAGCTCCAACAGCAACCATTGAGCGGCTGAGCGGGTCACTATCGTCTCCAAGCCGTCGCTTTCTCCTCCGTCGTCGGTGAAGGGTTTAAACTTTGAGTAAGGTAAGGACTAATTAACAACTTGTTACAATAACAAGGATTAAGTTTTAAATAGGATAAGAAGTAAATAACAATAATAAAAAAAATAAGCTTCAAATTTTAAATAAAAGGAAACCAATAGTTACTTGTCATTTCAGATAATTTGAAAATCAATGCTCCTTGCTCTTTTGGGAGCATTATAGAACCCTCCTCTGTGCAAATGTTCATAACATTAGTTTTGGAGGATCCCTCTACTTGTTTGTATACCCTTTCAGAAATCAGAATGGACTTGTCTTCAATACTCATAAAAATACAAGGTGCATCAATGTATCAAATGGAATTACCGTTGATTTATTAATTGAAAATCCAATGGGGGAAATGCTTTACCTGGAACCTGTTAAGAAGGTCATCACTCGTGATTAAACGTGTTTAGAACTACAAAAATAGTCTGAACTTTTGCTGTTCGTTCCTGCAATTTCAGTCCGTCTGAGCTTTCTCCGCCGTAGCGGCGGTGTAGCTTTGCCTCTTGAGCTTAAGTTGAGGTGCCCAGAAAAGCCTAGTTTGTCCCCGCACCTACGAGAAACTCTAATGTACAGAGGCTTTACCATCTTTAAATACTTGTTCGTTACACGTTTCTCGTCCGAAGAAGACGAAGGCGACTCCTCCGATAGTTTCAAAATTTTGACCACCATCTGAACTGGCACAACCATCAGTCTGACCCTATAAACCCAAGGTTCTTCTCCTTTACGAACCAGCTCTACCCTCTGGTCACCCACGTAGCTCCGGCTGTTCAAAAGCACCCCTTTCGTCATCGAACATGACATACCTGATCTCTTCGCCAACTGGGGATGTAAACCACCTATTTCATCAGTGGTATTTGCTCCATCGCCACCATCAACCATGCCGCCGGCAGATTTGACGGTGTACCTGATCTCCTGCACAAGTGGGTGTGGAGTTTCTAGCACATTCAAATGCTAACAACAATTATTAACTAATTGAAAAAAACAAAATAATTAAGAAAAAAATCACTTCTTGCAGTGACACACGAGCTGGTCGCCACATTTTCATGGCATCTTCTCATTCACATGGAGTTCAGAGAAGAAACAATGGGGCTGAAGATGAAAAACTATGGAGGATTGAAGTGTAATTTCATAACGGTTAAAATAGTGGAGAAGTAAAATATAAATTTCAAAGTTAAAATATAGAAAACAAAAAACGGGGATGACCTTTTATTAGGGGTCATTTCTATGAAGTATTGATGCTTCAAATTTCTTTTATGAGCATTATAGAATCCTGCAATCAGAACACCTGACAGTGTTTTTAGTTGTAGGTATTAAGTTTCTTGTTGCCTACTTTCATATTCACTGGTGTTGTAGTTTCTTAACATCTGTACATACAGTCACCCCTAAATGTGCCTAAATTAAATTAGTGTCTGAATTTTGGAGCATGTTAAGCGACATATGTAAGATAGAACCTCCAACTAGATCCTGGATTGCTCATATGGCACAATCGCTTAACTGAATGCCGTTACAAGGCAGATGCAAAATAGACATTTCCTTGGTTTGCTCCATACAAAAAAATTTCAGGTGTAAGTAGATTTGTTGCTATTAACTCTCTTTTCACGCTGCTTACCACACTCGGTTGTTACTTTCAAAATATAAGCAGTTAACAATCTACATAATAACATGTGAACCACTTTCTAATATTTTTATGCAGCAATTGATTCCCTACCAACCGGATGGTTATGCTTTTATAGGCATCCCAGCCAACATATATCATTGCAAGCCACTTATTATTTCCTTTACAACCCACCCACTGCTTATATTTCCAATCCATTAACTGACAGTTCCTCTTTCTCATTAACAAGCAGCCGTTCACAAGTTAAATGCATATATCTCCATTAACTAACAGTTCCTCTTTCTCATTGGCCCTGATCCATGCCAATGAGAAAATATAACCATATTTATGCAAGTTTTTCTATAAAAAGTCACCTTGATAACAAGCAGCCGTGGGCTTGGTTTGTTGTATGGGCAGTGTGGATTCCTCATTGGTTTCTCTTTTTTTTTTTTCTCGAAGTATCTCCTACCTAATAAGTATGAGACTAATCTCTCGAGATACGGTGAGACGTCTAAACATAAATCTCTTTTAACAATATTATTTTTATACATATAAATTCTCATTTAATTTCTCTACAACATGACAGTTACAATCCTTTAATTACTATCAAAGCGGTTAGTGGTTGGTGTTTTTCTCATACAAAGACATTACTTCTCACAAACCTCTCACATAGTCTTTCTCATACATGGACATTACTTCTCATATATACATGCAATCCTATAAGTATCTCTTTAATGATAGTTATATAGATTTTATTCTTACAAATTCCTCATAGACTCTTACGTAAGCCATTAAATAATATCACTTTAGTCTCACAGTAACTTTTTTTGAATGGTCCAAATGACTCCATCTTAGAGTCTATGAGAGGTTTGTGAGGATAAAAGTATCTGCAAATATCATTACTCTTACTTTTTAATGCCTTAACTGCAAAAGCTATTTTATCTCAGGAGTAACATGCCAAGAAGGCAAAAACTTTCTTCTGTACGTAAAGCTACTATTTTTTTCCCACACCAATCTCCCAACCTTCGTGATGAATTCATCCTCTTCTAATCAAAACTGTCTAGATCTGTTGGGGTCACTGACAATGTTCGGTGATTTTGTATAGTACAAAAAAAAAAATGTATCATTTTGTATATTCTACATCTAACACTATCCTCCACATAAATAAGCAATTGCCACTTCAACCAAACCATTACTGCACCCTAATTGTTATCTACCGCTAACCAGCTAAACGAATTATGATTTTGATTGGACGACAAGGGACATTTAGCCTATTGGGATTTTTCATGCCCCTAGGCCCATTTATTACATGAACACATGAACATGATTGGAAAAGGACATAATTAGGTAAGGAAAAAAAAAGTTTGCTTCTTTGGCACAAATCATTTGTATCATTCAAGTGTTCCTCAGTGGTGCATTCTTTTGTAAATGTCACCACACGGAATTCTAATTCTAAATTCCACGAATATATCAATTAGAGTAAATACTCAATTTCATTTTTGAGAAAAATTCTGCCCCCCTTATTAATTCTTGAGCAAAAAAACAAAAAACTCAACTCGTGCTCCCTGAGGATGATGATAGTTTTTCACGCCTGTCCTTTTGTTAGATTAACTCCATTATACTTAATTGATGTGCACACTAGCACGTTAAACTGGTGAATTGACGCCCATTGTTGACACTTGGATGTTGTTAGCCCTAGGTGAAACATTCCCCCCCCTCCAAACCACCTATCATTTTCCCTTCAATTTGCGAATCCTAGGTTAAAAACCCCTCTACACTCACATTTGTTCCCTCCAGTTTGTGAACCCTAGTAAATTTCTATTTGATTTCAGTTGCTGTATGACTTGGTTGGTGAAAAGCATTCAAGGAATCTTCTAATTTGTCAAAGCATTTAAGGAATCTTCTTATGTAAGGCTTGATTCCCTCTCAATATGCCTTTTTTTTTCTTGAAAAAGTCCCTCTTTGTGGTCCCAAAGATAATGTTTGACAATAAAATAAGTTTTGTCCTCAACAATGGTGTGTATGGTCTTTTTGTGCATGTCTTGGCTGGCTGAGTGTGGATTGAGTGCTTGTATGGTCCCTATGTACATGTCTTGGTTGGCTAAGTGTGGACACTGTGCGTGTAAAATAATGGTTATGCTAGTGAATGTGGTGTCTAAGTGCTTGTGTAGTCCCTTTGTGCATGTTCCTTTTTGGTAAAATATTCATGTTTGATGTCTATGTTATTGGTAAAATATGAATGTTTGATTTGTGTGATGCTTGGTCATTCACATTTACAAATGACTGAATGCATTGTGCTTGTTTTTCCCATGGCGTTCTGTTTGTAAAACATCACAATGGTCTACAAAATTATATACATGGAAAAGTGGATTACTTGCTTAGGATGGATATGGATTTGGTGAATCTGCTTGACTTATAAAGATATTTAAGGATTTTGGATATCATGCGTATAAAAGTATGTTTTGGGTAGTGCCTGACCACCTTGACCTGGAATTGGGATTAAGGGTTATAAATGGGTATAGTGACATTAATGTCATGTGTGAGACTACTTTAAGTAATAGGTATGGGAATGAGATGTATATTTACTTTAAGCATCCCATAGTAGAATCTGAAATCATAGAAATTGATAGTAGAATCTGAAATCATAGAAATTGATGATGACAATGAGAGACTAATATGTGAGTTGGGAAATGAACAAGCTACTAGTGAGGTAGAGAAAATGTGTGTAGTGGGTAAGGAAATGACAAACCTAATTGTGAGGTTCATAAGGGCAATGGGTAGGGAAATACTAAACCTAATGGTGAGGAGCATGAGGGCAATAGGCAGAGAAATGACATAACTCTCGGGCAGACCTCTCATAATGATTATGAGAATGCAGAGGATTCACCATATAGGCCTCTCCCACCATGTGAAGACTAAGATGAGGAAGAGGTTGATGTAGATGTTAGGCCTAAAAAGAAGAAGATAGGAAAAAAAACCTACAACAAAAAAAAGTCTAGAAAAAAACTTGTACCAAAGAAAAAATTAGTTAAGAAAAATCAGTTTGATGAAGGCTTGGTTGAAGAGTTATCACTAAGTTTTGAACAACAAGGGTTGATATATGTATCTGAAGAACTATACACTCCTGTCTTAACTGATGATGAAGTTAATTCCTCTAGGCCTATGTATCCATAGTTTAATGAGAGAGCAAAGTTTGGACAACTTCACTTAGAGTTTAGGATGGAGTTTGTGAACTTAGAGCAGTTCAAGAATGTCATGAAGGACTTAATATAGCTCTTAGATAGGAATTCACATGGCTGAAAAATGACAAACTCAGGGTTAGGGTTGTAACACCCCAAAATTTATTTATTTTATTATAAATATTCATTTTATAATATTTGTGATTTTCTGAAATTTTTTTAGATTTTTCTGAGAATGCAGAATATTTTAATATATTTCTCGTTTTGCATGCACATTGGGCAGAGTCAGAAAAACGACTGTGACGTTCCAAAAGTTAGAAAATTTTATGATGAATAGTCGTTTTATAATAATTGTAATTTTTGAGAATTTTCTAAGATTTTTTCAGAAACGTCAAATATTTTAATATATTTCTTATTTTACGTGCGCACTTAGCGGAGCCGGAGAAATGAAATATTTTCTCTGAAAACCTTGATATGTGAAAACGTCGATGGGAGATCTTACTGAACTCGAAGCTGGACACGGTTCACGAGGTTTCATATTTTTCGAAAAAGTCTCAAACAGATAAAATAATAAAACACTGCAAAAAATTTATCTGTCAGATTAATTAATACTGACTTCTATCGACTGTAACTATTATACATTAGATAATAGCATGTATTAAAAATCCTATCACATTATCTTAATGTAATCTACTTTAAGTCTAATCAAACCTACTTTAATTCAAATTTATGGTATTATAATTGAAGCTTCTTTGAGAAGCTTTGACCAACTAAAGACTACAATGTCCTTAGCTTACATGAGAAGCCACAAAATTCCCTCTCTCCTCTCCTCTCTTGCCGCAGAAACCAAGCCCAAAGGGGAGTGAAATTTTGCTCCCACTTAACTCACTTAGTTACATTTTAATTCATTTCCAACTATCAACTTCTCTCTCTAAACTTCATCTCCTTCACATTTGCTCTTCCTTCTCTCTAAAGCCCCTCCATAGCCACGGTTGCAGCCCTCCCTTCCTCCACCATTTTCTTCACTTCTTCTCTTCACTAAACATATTTCTACACTCATCTTCATCTCCTCTGCAACTTCCATTCACAAAGTTTCTTCAAAAACTCAACTTTTCTCCATTGTCTTTCAAGACAAAGTCTCCATCTTTAAGGTCAAGCTTCAACCTTTCTTCTCTTTTCTTCTCATTTTTGTATTCCATGGCTTCTTGGGTGACCATCGATCTGTTCTTTTCCATGTCTAATGGTTGATTTTGATGGTTGAAAAATTAGGGTTCTTAGAGCCCTTGAAACCGAATTCACCTAGAAGCTTGGAGGAGTCATTTTCGTTTGTTCTTTCTTAGATAAGAGGGAGACTACTCACTTCAACCAATTTTGGTGGTGAGGGAACCATTGTGTGTTCATGTATTTTGTGATTTTTGTTTATTTATGTGTTCTTGAACTTGACCAATGTTTGATTTGTGACTTTGAATGGATTGTAAGTGTTAGATGAGCTTGATCATGTTAGGGTTGCTAAATGGGAAATGTGGAGTTCCTTACCCTAGCATGAAGGCCATGGTTTTGAGAAGATTTTGGCTTGGAAATTGGTTTCTTGTACATAATTAATTGAAACTATGAAATTAAAGATTTAATGTTAAAGGATTGTTAACCCAATTTAAAGCCACGATTTTGACCTTAATAAATAAGGAAATGGATTGATCTTGATGAACAAAAATTTAAGTGGATTAATACTAATATAACTAATGTATATACATGGAAAGAAATGTTGGACTTGAAGACCTAATGATGGCCACGGTTTTGGCTTAGACAAGAAGGGAATGGATTGACCTTGATGAACTAGAATTTAAGTAAATTGATACTAAGGAAACTAATACATAAAAAAGGAAAGAAACATAGAACCTTGAAGACCATGAAGGCCACGGTTTTTAGAGACAAAAATTAGGGGTAATTGAAGCCTTGATAAATCTTTGGAGACTTAAGAATTTAGAGACATGCATAACTCTTAATCAAGTGGAAGAATTGAATTGGATAATAACCCTTAGAGGGCCACGGTTTTGAAGGGACAATTCACCTAAAATTTGTCATACCTAATCAAACATAAGACTTTGAAAAAGGAAATTCATAATGTAGATTTGGGATAGTGGATAAACACTTGAAATATATGTTGGCATGGAAATTAATTATATGCTATCGAGGACCCTTATGTGGGCAAAACACTTATTGACATGTACTTGTAAGAATTAATGAGCAATGCATGATTAATTATTGATATTGAGAATACCATGATATGGTGATATTGAGAAATGAAAATGTATGCGTACATGTATGTTTATGTACCATAGTGATATGATTATGATGAGCATACATGATTTGACATTGCGTCGTCATGCATATGTGTTGTCCGTTAGAAATTGTTGTAAAGGCTATGTGTGCCTAGGAGTTTGAATAACACATTTGTGCTGGTACGAGTAGACTAAGCGTAGGTGTTATATGTTGTTGACCCTGGGGGCGTCGGGGTGTGGGTGTCTCACAATAGACAGTGGTAACTCCACTGGAGTCGTGGGATAGACCAATACGACACACCGACGATCCTGACTGGGACACTGTCCTATATCGCGATCAACTGTCGAGGTGCCATGTATAAGCCATTTGCGTAAACATTTTTATGAAACAAAGCAAACTATATTTTAAGGCTAACGATATACTGGCATTACTCCTTGATCATTCACTCCGAAAATATTTATGTCTAGCTCTATGGAGTAGGAACTTTTTGGTACCCTTTTTGTATTGTAAATTATCAGTCACATGATTCATTGAGCATGAGCATCTATAACTGTAAAATAGGTTTACTATTATAATTGCAATAATTATTTAATGCTTGAACTATTGAGGCTTTTCTGTTTGTTGTTCATAATACTTGCTGTTATTAATTCTTACTCTGTGCTTACCGTTAATTTCTATTGCTACTGTAATTAAATGTATGAACTGTGTTATATATGGGCGCCCCGTGTCATTCTATTTTCTTGCTGCCATTTTGGTACTAGAAGCTGGGTGTCTCACCTCTTTCTGTAATTCTTTTATTTTTGTATTCTGGTTGGATCGTGTGCTTTTGAGAAGACGTTCGTGAAGAAGATAAGGAAGCTCCCGAGTTTTCAGGCTTTTGGCTAGACTACGACTGAAGCTGTTTGAGGATGTTGTCGCACCCCCGTGGTTTCTTTGGCTACGTGCGGATCAACTTTCACGGAGGTACTGATTGTTGGCACATTAAGGTGCAGATGGATTGTTGTGTATATCATGGGGAGCTGACGGTGTCCCTTGCATGGGGTCGTTACGACGCCTCCATTTTTTTGATTTTCATGCTTTTGTCTGGTTGGAGTTTTACATGCCCATTAGGGACATGTGGGCTGATATGTACAACACCCCACGGGATGACTCCTTTTTGTCCACTGCTTGGGCTCCCACCCGTTGCTCTGTCGTTCCGATGGAAGTTTCCTCAGACGAAGAGGACCCCGACGAGGACCCGGCTATGGTCCCTTCTCGTCAGTCATAGGAGCTGATACTACTGGTAACTACTGATGGCTAACCATCTATCTTTTTAGGAAGCCTGAGGTTTTGCTGTACATGTTGGGTTATATCTGTATATCTTTGGGTGGGTACATATTTTGCTTTCGTACATTTTGGAAATGTAATTAAACAAGCTATTTTTATATATATATATATATATATATATATATATATATATATATTGTGTATAGTTTTTCTTACATTGCTAGACTTTATTTGTTGCAACTGTCTTATGTATGATTTCTATACGTGATGGATTTAACTCAACTCTTTTAACGCCACTTGGTAATAATTTACATTTTTAACAAAAAAAATATATAGTGACATTCGTAAAGGAACTTAAATAACCATAAAATGAATCGGGACTACGAGTTTAAAAACAATTGTTATTTCCGCATTCAATATAACTTATTTCGTTTTATGTTTCATAGTATTATAATTATAGTGCGACGTCCCTTCTTCGCGGCTACTTATAGAAAAAAAGGGCGTTACAAGGGCCCAATGAATAGTGAGGGATGTGAGTGGAAAATTTACTATGGGTGAAATAGTAAATTTAAAGGCTTTCAGGTGAAAACCTATAAGTTTGAACACTCATGTTGCAAGGTTTTCTATAATAAATAGGCCACCTGAAGTTAGGTTATAAAAGAGCTAGAGAAGAGGTTTATGACTTAACCAACCATGAAATATGCAAAAGCATTGACCACATGAAGGAGGACTATATGGTGCACCTGCATGACAAGAAGGTTTCCAGGGCACTTAAAAGAGCCAAACAAGTTGTGAATGGCTTTGAGAGGGAGCAATATGGCAAGATGTAGGAATACTTAGTAGAGTTGCTGAGAAGTAACCTAGGGAACACTACTAAGATGGATGCCATACTAGGCCTGAGTCCCCACCACTATTTGATAGGGTTTATTTGTCTTGATGCTTGCAAGAAAGGGTTCAAAGCTGGATGCAATCCTATGATTAGCTTAGATGGATGCTTCTTAAAGGGATATTATAGAGGTCAACTCCTATATATAGTAGGGCAAGATGGAAACAACTAGTTTTATAGTATTGCATATGTGTTGACAATGAGACCAAGGACAAATTAGAAGTGGTTCTCAACCCTTCTACAAGAAGACTTAGGAGACTATGCTATTTTTTGTTAGAATTTTGTGTTAGATCAGCTAAAGGTAAACCCTAAACCATAATATCTATAATGTTGTTTTGTTATTGCTCTTATATATTGAACTTTTGACATCATTGTTTGTCTTATGTAGGGTTTACTTTTTGCCCTAAAGGAAGGGATACTTGGTGCACACCACAAAGATTATGTGATGCATATATGGAAGAACTTCATTAAGAAATGGAAGGACAAAGTGATCAGATACATTGTTTGGGAATGTTCAAGGTGTACAACTCTGTCTAAGTTTAAAGCATGCATGCAGAGGTTAAAATGGATTAATGAGATAGCCCAGGCTTACCTCAATAAGTTGGACCCTAAAGCATTGGTGAAAGCTTATTACAGTCACTGGCCAAAGGTTGATAACATCACTAACAACAAGTATGAGGGATGGAATGACAAAATTTTGAAGTATAGGTCCAAAGCTATTATGTCCATGTGTGTGGGAGCTAAGGTGCTACTTAATGAGGAGGATGGTCGCACACAAAAGGGTTTTGGGTCATACAGAGGAAGTATAGCACTTATACAACAAACACAAGTTGAGAAGTTAAAAGTTGAAAGCAATAGATGGACTACCACATGGACTGGTGATCCAAACAATGACAAATTTAAAATGCATTAACATGGTACCAAGGTGGATATGAATCTCACCCTATATATCTACACATACAACTACTAGCAACTAATAGGATTACTTTGCGAGCATGCAATTGTTACAACTGCATTTAAGATTGAAAGACTTGAGAGTTATGTCCACTAATGGCTCACAATGGATGCCTTAAATGGTACCTATGAACATTTTATTTCTCTAGTGGGCCACAACTAATAGACCTTAGCTTGTCCCACCAAAGATCACAAAGCCTATTGACCATCCAAAAAAGCATAGGAGGAAGGTTGTTGATAAACCAGTCCCATCCAGTGGCCACAAACTAAAAAACATAATATGAAGTGAAGTGCTCAAAGTGTGGTGAAGCTAAGTATTACTACAAAACATGTAAAGAAGCACTAATGCCAAAGAAGCCAACCAATCCCTAGAAGAAGAAAGCCATTATGTCCTAGACACATGCTAAAGAAGAAATACCTCTAACACAATCATATCCTCAACCTAAAAACTAGTCATAGGTAACAACTCCAACTAATATAGTTTGCCATTTTAATGTGTTTTACATGTGGTTAACGTCTACTATTTGCAACCCCAACTGGGTAATTGCACCAATTTCAACTGCAGCAGATTTAGCAGCTCCATTAGTGAATATGGATCAGTTTAGTCCCTATTCCACCACTACTCTTCATATGTTTGTTTACTTTTATTGTTTTTATACTTAATTTTGATTCGTTTTGGATTGTTTTCTATGTTTTAGTCATTATTGACTTCATTTTGATTTACTGCAATTTGCTTTCAGCTTAAGGAAGGTCGTGGAAGCCCCCACACCTATAACTCTTCCCTTGTCAACCCTGGACCACTTTTTGGTCCAGCATTCAATGATGAAGCAGTTCAGTTTCTTTTGTGTTTTGTTGTTTATAGTTTAGTTTGTTTTATTAGGAGCTATGTATAACTTAATACATTTGTTTACAGCCTCAACATGGTAGTGGAAGCAAGTCACCTATCAATATTAGACCTCTTTGGGAAGAGCCGGTTAAACTTGTGAGTGCTTTTTATGTTGAGTTGATCTTATTATGCAAGTAACTTGTGGTTATTTCTACTCAACATAATAATGTGTTTTCATTTTTTAGTCTCAGCTGGGAAGTGAAAGCCCTCCACCACCTCCCTTACAAGCAGTTAGACCACCACTAATCAGGCTGGCACCTTTCAGGCCACCAATAGTTAGCACACAAGCAGGTATAGACCACCACTACCACCACTGGGAGTCCTCATACCTTTAACTGTCAGACCACCATTCAAAGGAATAAGGTTGTGTTATCCACCATATAGACCACCAGGTCACATTCCATCACGTGCAATGAGGTGACTATTAGGTTACCATAAAATAAGACACCTACCACCAATGGTGAGGGCACCGACCTCTTTAAACCTTGTAAATGAACCTCAGTAGCTAACCACTGAAGGAACTAAAGATGGATCAACATGTGAAGTAGTTTCTATTGAGACAATGGAAACAACAAATAGTTGCACAACTTCAAGACTATTCAAGTTCAACCTAATTCCAGGTTTCAAGCCACCAGCTACAAGCAAGAAATGGAGTTTTAGAAGAATGTGTAAACTACCTTTTTTTTGTTGTTGTTTAAGATGTAGCGGCCACCTTGTAGTTAGAAAGGCTATGGACAATTTATATTTTGTATATGAAATTGTGCAAAGGGGAAATTTTAGGATTTTGGTTGCTGTCTTTTGGTATAGTGTATAGAGATTCATCACTGCACATAGGCCATTTTTTGGGTTGCTATTTTTTTACTTTCTTTTGGTATATATGTTCTATAATTATATGAACAACAATGTGTCTAAAGAAAGAGTTTGCCTTTTGAATGAAATATGTAATGACACAATCAATGAAAGTACGTATATTTTGCTTACGTTGTACTGTTGAATTTTTTTATGATTGTGTGTTAGTGTGTTATTTTGATAGAGATCAATTTAAATTCTTGTTACAGGGATCAAAATCAAATCACTAATAAAGCATGGAAAAGCCAAATGTACCAAATGCTCATTTCATTTCATAATGTATTGGTACATGACATAACCATTAAAAAGAAAATCACATGGTGGCTGCAAATAGCAAAAAACAAATTCCCACTCCAAACCAAAACCAACATAGGTTTAAATATATACCAAATACTAATTCCTAATATAAACCTACATTACTTGCATCTATCCAACCCCTTGCTCCAAATAAATACAACTACAATGATAACACCCTCCATCACAACACCTAACACCCCCAACACATTTTTTCAAATGCCTAATTTTATTGTCCACCCTAACAAACTCCCTACTAATCTTCATTGGTAGGTTATTCATATTCATTTGCATCTCATTCATCTTCACTTGCAAGTCATTCTTCTTCATTTCTAGCTCATTCACCTTCATTCCCGTGTCATTGTGTAACACCCTAACACAACTATCTCAATATATCTTAATTATATAAAGATATAAAACATTAAACATGCTACTACTATTCTTACTATTACTTTAATTCCATATAACTAATTAAGTAAATATAGAAAATCATGATAAAAGTAATTCATATATATATATATATATATATATATATATATATATATATATATATACACACACATCAAATGCCTCTAAGGGCAAAGTATTATATATACATCATAATTACAACTCAGAGTAGAAATATACAAAAGTTCTTAAGTAGTAAAAGTAAAACTATCTACTTCTCGTTGCATTTTCTTTAGCTTCTTTAACCCTCGGTATGGGGTCTTGACCTGCTTTTTACCTTGGAAACACGAAAAGGAGTGAGAACATAAAATTTCTAAGTAATAAACAAGTATTTCATGGCACTCATTAATGTAAATTACTTATAAATAGAATTGATAACCACATTATATTGTCGCCCATACAACTGTATAATGTATAGAAATCTAATGTACCTCGATATTACACAATCACCCATACAACTATATAACATCAACTAAACTTGGCAAATTGTTTAACTTGTTTCAATGTCTAACTTAGGACTTAACTCATCCCAAGGCTCCTGTTAGTAAGTTTGACTCACTTTACTACAATTACATAAGGTTGATCATATTCCTTATGTGACAAATAGTTTAGCTCACTACATTGCCTTAGGTGAAATGTTGTATTGTCACTTACCTCTCCTAAATAACCCCTTAGTAGATAGTTTAACTCTATAATTTGCAAGGTTAAGGAGTTTGACTCATTTCCTTAATTCGGATAATGGTTATGTAGTTCAACTCAAACATGCAAAGGAACCAACGTTAACTAATACTCTATTTCAACCATCTTATGGAGATAATAAAGTATTTCTATAAAAATTTGCATATTCAACTCAACTTTGATTATAAGAGAATAAATTATGCCCTTATAATAAGTACACTTTCTTATCAATCTTGTATCTACTTTACCTTACAATCACAATTCTAGTGATTTTCTAAACTACACAAGTATGTATAAGGTTCTAGATAACTAATTCAATTATTCAATAACTATTGAATAACTTAAAACTCAAACTTGTACTTACATAGTAGGTGGTTATTTCTTTTGTAAAATATCCCTAAAAGTATCATAATACACTTAAGAAAGTATATTAGAATGATCCCAACTAGTAGGGAACTTCAAAACATCAAGACTAACATTCTTCAAAAATCTTAGAACTAACGCCTAGGTGTGACTTTTCCATGCCTAGGCGTGACCCTCTCTGCCTCCCCTGATTAAGAAACAGAACATCCCACGCCTAGGCGTGGTTCAGTCATGCCTAGGCGTGACTCTACGACTGAAAGTTCTCTAGAATTCTGCAGAATAATTTTACTATTCCATTAACTAAAATCACCACTTCAATCACTAAAAATTTGATTCTAAGATTTCTCAAATCTCAAATATGATCCATTAATATATTGTGACACTTATATAATCTTAATTTCAATTAATCAAGGATTAATGAAAGATTCCACCACCTAAGACCTAAAATCTCCATTTTTGTCTCCAATGGAAATCAAAGGTTCTTAAGGGTTAAGAACTCCTAGTCATACATACAATAAGGTATAAACACTCTAATTTAACACTTGGAATTGAAAACCAAGCTCAAAACCAATATTTACTCATCAAATCCATCTTTTACAAGTCATGTAACCTAACTTCAACCATAGAGAAAATAGAAGAAGATAGATGTAGTTTAAGGTTAGAATCCCCTACCTCAAACTCTTGATGATGGTGGTTGATCAACCTTGGCTTTACCCTTAGCTTTCTTGCTCTTTTCCTCTTCTTTTCCCTTAGCTTTCTCTCTTTTTCTTTCTTATTTCTCTGCTATACATTGGGGTTCTATTTTTTTTGAGAAATAGATAAGTGAAAAAGTGGTGAAATGTCAAGAGAAATATCAAGTTTAAGGGCTATTACCCGTATACCACTGGTCTCACTTAAACATAATGCTGATACTTCCTGATCTGCTAAGAACACTTAAATTTAGCTAAATCAAGTTTTTCAGCTTCCAACAACTTTAAAATAAATACTACGATTCATTAAAAATATTGTTTCACCATTATCCTAATTTTTCATATCTGCTGCTAGTCAATCGAGCATTAATTGCACAACTAGTATGCTTAAAAATACCAAACTAATTCTGATTATTCTCAAATTTTAACTACATCATATTCACCTGGAAATTAATTCTCTAGATTCATTTCCCTTTAATTAGTAGCTTATGCTACTATCTGGGTCATGTTAAGCTACTTTTCAACATTTAGGTTGCAACTAAATGCCTATATGAACTCAGTTTATCACAAAACTTATATGACATGTTATATAAGTATAATAGTACCTCTAAGACCATATATAAGCCTAACATGTTTCTTAAGATGTTACATATTGAGTCTGCCTTCTTCCATTTCAACAAGCACCAAATCAATGTCAGTAGCTTCATCCAACCATAAGAAATAAGCACAATAGGTCTTTTTCTTCTGCAATCAGGTGTAATTAGTTAGTACATAATGGAGCTGCAAATTTGTAGTTAAATTTTCTTCAATCAATATTTGAGAATCACAATCATAACCTTGTAATATGGGCACCCAAAGAATGGTCTGTTTGAGTTTTTAACAGCTTTTGTGGTGTAGACTTCAACATTCTTCCTATATTTATACTTCGGAGTACCACTCCTATGATGAAGCCTGTAACACCCACCGTAGGGTACCACATTTATGTTACTCAATTCCTAAATTACTCCCAAGTTTTAAAATGTGATGTTGTGATAAAAATATGAGTTGTAATTTTTTTTCTTTCTTCTTTGATAACTATAAAATAAACTTAGCGGAAAATAAAACATTATACATCATCACACATAATTTACATCATCATACATTACAAACGTACTGTCAGGATTATTTATATACAGATCGTTTCTCTAAAACTAGATAACACTTTTAAATATATACAGATATAGCTTGTAACTGAGTTTAGACTTGCCCAAGTCTAACTAAACAGTAGAACCCTCAGTTGGGTCCTCCTCAGACTCCTCAGTAGGTAGGAATTCGATTTGACGCGAAGCCTTATGGACAGGTGTCCGAGCGGACGACACGATACTAATTTTCGTTGGGACATAATATCGAGTATCCCAATGCTGCCTGATAGACAGTGGAAATTCAACATGTACATATATAGTTATAGAAAAAAATAGATTTCTACGAAACTCTCTACTTATCATAACCATCAGGTTTCCCTCATAAATTAGTCTCATCTCATTGGGACTAGTCCTCCATGCTTCAGCTCCACCATGGAACTGCAATCTCACATAATCGAAGAAACCAGGTCTTGATGTCATCTTATCAAAATTCCGCTTCCTCCGCAGGGGCCTGCTCTTCTTCATCCTCTGGTTCAATGCCTTGCTCAACGTCTTTACAAATATAAATATAATACAAAATAATACACAAAGAGGTGAGATCACCTACGCCAATACCAACATGATAACACAGAGATAATACATACAGTATACCATACAGATATATCATGTCATAATTATAATTATGCCATCATCATAGTGTATACAGTAACAATAATTACAGTAATGCCATCACATGATTATCATCATCATCATCATCAAATTATTCCTTAACAAAACAATTGTCACAGCCAATATCCCTCAATTAATATATCATACAGATATAAATGTTCAATTTCATGCATGTGCACATAGACTCAACTTCCTACTCCATGGAGCTAATACTCAGTTCGGAGAAGTCAATCCGAAAGATCTGTCGATACAAAAATGCCTCAGACCAAGTGCTATAATCCTCATTTTGATTTTTGCACATCTAGCATATACACGATAGTCTTTATGAGATCATGATTAAGAATAGTGTCTCGGTCAGGATCATCGGTGTGTTGCATCGGTCTAACGTACGGGAAGAAGAGCTACCAACCACCCATGTAAGTAACCCGCACCCCGATGCCCCTAAGGTCAACAAGTGACTTACACTACGCATATCGCACCCACTCAAGAGGTGTATATTTCTCTTAGGCAAATAGCCTCATACAGTCCTTCGGACCTTTCCAATGCATGTTCAATGCACCAATGCCAATTATAGGCAAAATTCATATACAGTATTTATACACCAGTTTATGCATATAAAATGCACCAATGCCAATCATAGGCGAGAATTATCATTTTCTCATACAGTGTTTATCCATTGGTTCAACAGTAATTTTATTGTATATTTAATTGCAAAAATCATATTATCGCATTTTTCACAATTTTGTAGCATTTCTGTTACGTTTTCAAATTACATATAGATTTTCCAACGTTTTCATCAATTACGTAGAAATATTCCACCATTTTTAAATCATGTAGTGATTTTTCAACAATATCTCAAACGTATAAAAATATTTAAATGCTTTCCAAATTGCGTGTAAATATTTTAACGTTTTTCAATTCACCTAGAAATATTTAAACGTTTTTCCAATCGCGTAGCTTAAAAATCACATTTTTAAGTTACGTAAATCATTTTTCACTATTTTTCAACTTCGTAAAATATTTCTCAACGTTCAAAAAATTCTATTTCAATCTTTTTCAAAATAATATGACCTCTCACATTATTTTCCATATTTTCCTACTCAAGAAAATCATTTTCGCAATTTATTCCATAAAATCACCATTTCATGGAATTCAATCAATGTTTCTAACTTTAAAATTTCACTAACGCTCTCCAAAACCCAAAAAATGAGTTATACATTAGAAAATCCCAAGTTTCCCATGTATTCTTTATAATTCCATATCAATTCTAAAAATCAATCCTCTTTAAAATAAATTGAGGTTCAAACACTTTCAACCTCTCTTTTCCATTCACAAATGAAAATTCCGTTTTCAAGTATTAAAACACTCTGATTCCCTTTCCAAATTTCTTGTATTAAATCAAGTTATATTTTCATTTTGAAAATCACTTTGTTCTCACAAAACCAAGGCATTTCAACTCTTCAAAATCGTGGACATGACTATAGAAAACATTCTTGCATTTTTCCTTCTAAATCAACTAAGTTCCATTTTTGATTTTTTTTATACAAACAAAACCATCAAAACTTCTCACCAAAACCGTGAACTCAAGTTCTTTGAAAACAAACCATTTGTTTATTTTCCTAGCTTTTCTAAACATCCAATTTTACCATTCATGAAAATATTAATTTGTGAACACCTATTTTGAGGTAATAAAGCCAAAATTCACCATGGTCTTTGGAACCAAAAATAATTTCCTCCTCTTCATAATTTCTTTAAGCAAATCAACTTCCTTATTCTTGAAAAATTTTAACATAAAACCTTAATTTTTGGGGGTCAAAACTGTAGCCTCCCCTTGGCCATTGGAGCCAAAATTTCTTGATTTATCATACATCTATCATAATATATTCAACATGTCTTCATCATGCATATTATAAGCATACCATATAAGCAATAAAATCATGCAAAGCATATCAAGCATAGGCAAATAATCAAAGCACATAAATACACACAAATTATTACATGACCATGGATATGAATCCTCACATGGATTCACCATCCATCAAATATAAAATCATCTCTCACCACCATGCTTGGTTGGTGAGATGGATCTCCCTCTTACCTCTTGAAGAACCACAAAAAGCTTCTTGCTTTGTATTTTGAATAAGATCTCCACCAACAAAAGCTTCTCAAACACAAAACAAACACAAAGAAATTAGTATATTAAGCTTGAATAAGAGGAACCATGGATCAAACATGGTTTAGATCATGAAAAAGAAGAGAAGAAATGAAGTTTTCCATAACTTTACCTTAAGAACCTTAGAACTTGCTCTAGGAAAAACTCCTTGAAGATGAAAGATTTGGAACTTGGTGTAAACTAAAAAGTGTCTTAGAATAAGGTAAAGATTCAAGAAATATGGTTGTTTAGAATTGTTGAGTGATGGAAGGGTGTTCTTGGGGTTAAGGCCGTAGCTATGGTGGGAGAGAAAGGAGAGAAATTTTTGCTAAGTTAAGTTTCATGCAATAATGACGAAAGTGATACATAATGGTCTTCAAACTTGCTTTAGCTTCTCATTCACTCTCCAAAACTGTCCCCCCTCCTTTGCATCTCCAAAAACCTTCCCCCCTATCCTTGCTTCATCAAAGTGTGATAAATTTCATAGCCACTATTTTAAGCCATCTTAACCCTTAATTAAATTAATGGTTTGGATTAAAATAGCTACTGGGTTTAGCTTATAGATAGAAGACTTAATTTATGTCATTGGATCATTTCCTCCTTGAAATCCTAGCCATTGAATGTATCTCCAAAATGAAGGGTCAAGATTACTCCTTCAAACTTTACATCCAAGGGTCCAAAATGGTTGTAACCATTTTTGAAGATCAAATCTCCACCATTGATTTAAATCCATATCCAAGGGTCATAAATGATCCATCTCCACTGTTGATTAAATCTACATCTAACGGTTAATAATGGTCATAGCCATTTTATAAGACTAAATCTCCACCCTTGATTTAATCTTCATCCAACGGTTATAAATGGTCCTAGCCACTTTTTAAGACCAAATATCAACCGTTGATTAAATCAAGATCAAGTCTCCACCGTCGATTAAATCTATGGTGGATATCCAAGCCACTGATGTTGACTTTGTAGTACAATATTTATTTTTGTATCTGCTATTACCCTTCGAATAATATTTTTACTGTATTTTTTATCACCCAATAATTAAATATAGTACAAAACACAGTAAAAGAAAATTTTAAAAACTGTTTCCGGATTCAGGTTTAGTAAGATCCCCCGTCTCCATCTCAACAGTACAAATTTTTTTGGTTACAGAAAATTTTTTACCTTTTTGGACCCATGCGGGGCCCACATATAACCTCCCTGGGCTCACAGTCGCCCACGGATAACGCTAAAATTATCTGAGTAATATAAAAATTTCATAATCACACATAAAATCACAAAAATTAGAAAATGTACAAATATCAAATCAAATTACATAAAATAATTAAGACTTTTCAGTAATAATTAAATTACGTAAAAGTTTCCCTGACCCGAAAATTATTATTTTCCTGACACAGAGGAATTCACTCAAAACGATCAAATATACTGACGGATGCATTGCTAAATACACAATAAGATGATATATGACTAAGAAGATGTCATAATCATAAGGTCGAGCAGAAATGTGCAATAACTCATGTATTAGTAAAGATGAGTTAGAAATGCAAGATAAAGAGAATTTACTTCCTTAGATACTAACCAAAGTATGGAAGTTAAGTTCTTAAGCATTCCATGAGTTTGGAATAGTTAAAGAGGTATCTGGAACCTTAAGCACACAAGTGTAGTATAAGCTACTACCAGACGTGTGATAGAAGGGAAAGCTAGATACAACTATAATATGTATGTTAGCACACAAGTGTAGTATAAGCTACTACCAAAAGTGTGATAGAAAGGAAAGTTAGATGCATGAATTACTCACTTTAGTTAAAGTTGAGTTAATTATGCAAAGTTTTATAGAGATGCTCATTATGTCCTTAAGCAAGGATAGTTGAGGCATTAGCTAAGATAGACTCTTTCACTAGGATGAGTTGAGTCTATAGGAAAGTAAGATGGTGTTTATGCAAGAGTTATACATAACACTAAGCTTTTCACACACTAGTCAGTTAAGTTAGTATGTATGTGAAGAGAAAGAACCTTAGCGCAACTAAGACTAGTGGTTGCCATAGGTAAGTACCTTACACCTCAGCAACATAGTGTTGCGTTAGAGATCACTTAAGAGATAGGAGTGATGAGGTGGAGTTTAGGTACAAGTATGAGAAATGAACTGGTGATGTTTACCTGAGAATGTAACGTTATATGACGTGAGGTCATTTAGCCAGAAGGTAAGGAATCAGAGAAGTTCCTTAGGGGACAAGTATTCCTAACCAAGTGCTAAGGTTACATATAGTATGAGGTTACAGATTCTCCTCATTGCAAAGGGTAAACATAAGAAGCCAAAGTTATTAGTAGAATATGCTTAGATCAAAGAGGAACTAAGTATATAAGTATGAATGAAAGTCTATGAATTAGTTAAGTAGTATCGATCTGGTGGATATCCTTTGATGTTTATTCATGGAGGCAAAAAGAAGATAGATGGGTGTCCGAAGGATTTTTGAGAAGGACATAACCCTGATGTCTCGATAGTACCAAGGCCAAAGGAGATAAGCGGGAAATCCAAAGACGTTCTTTGAGCAAGGATGAAGCCCGAATTTCTCAGTATGCCAGGATATGTGTAATGTGAGGATGAGTTTTCCCTCTAATTACCACTAGATGATATACTGACTAGTTCCTAGCAAACTTCTTTATTATTAGAATAGACTTTTGCATTTGCATTTTATTCACATGCTTTTAGGATTCCTTAGGCATATTCATATTACATATCATCATCATTGCATTCACGGACAGTTGTATGGACATTGTCCGTCACTGTTGGTATGTACAGCTGTATGGGCGTTGTATGTATTAACAGTGTGTAAGCTATCGGTTGATATCACACTATAAGAAAGTGTGCAGTTAAGAGAAAAGAGGAGGAAACTCCTAAGTTAAGAGAAAAGAGGAGGAAACTCCTAAGTTAAGAGAAAAGAGGAGGAAACTCCTAAGTTATAAGAAAAGAGGAGAAAGCTCCTAAGATAGAAATAGTTATGAGAAAAGGGGAGAAAGCTCCTAAGTTAGAATTATAGCATTTGTTATATATTTGTTATATACAATGTTATAGAGAACTGGTATTGGAATTGCTTTTACTGAGAATGTTAATTCTCACCCCAGTTGCTATTCCATGTAAATCCAGATGCAGGCTCAGATGCAGGTACCGATGCAGGCTCAGATGCAGGTACCGATGTAGACTCAGGTGCAGGCAAAGGCTCAGGTACAGAGGTACAAACCCTGCTAAGGATGAGAAGATAAAGCATGAAGACTAGAGTAGTTTTATTGCTTTAAGTATACAAAACTTATGTAATCAGTTTATGTTTGTTCTGTAAGTTTTATTTTATATGTATTACAATAAGCCCTCAGGTGGCTAAGTTTGTATATGTATATGTATGAGTTTAAGTTTTTCCGCAATGTCTCAAGGCTTTCTATAATTCCTCAGTTGTGATTATAGATATATGTTAGTATGTAGTATAGAAGTGACGTCTCTAGTACTGATTATCTTTATATATCTCTGTCTATCTAGGGTATATCTGGATATCTGTATTAGGGTGTTACACTATTGCCATTCGAATAATATTTTTACTGTATTTTTTATCACCTAATAACTAAATACAGTACAAAACACAGTAAAAGAAAATTTTAAAAATTATTTTCAGATTCAGGTTTAGTAAGATCCCCCGACTCCGTCTCAACAGTATAAATTTTCCTGGCTACAGAAATTTTTTTACCTTTTTGGACCCATGCGGGGCTCACATATAACCTCTCTGGGCCCACAGACGGCCCACGGATAACGCTAAAATTATCTGAGTAATATAAAAATTTCATAATCACACATAAAATCACAAAAATTAGAAAATGCACAAATATCAAATCAGATTACGTAAAATAATTAAGACTTTTCAATAATAATTAAATTACGTAAAATTTTTCATAACCCGAAAATTATTATTTTTCTGATACAGAGTAATTCACTCAAAACGATCAAATATATTGACAGAATGTTCAAAATAATTTTACAGTGCGTAAAAATCATTAAATAGTAAAATTCTGCTAACTGTTGAAATTATTGTCTTATATTTAGGAAGTTTAAAGTGTTACAAAGCCTAGTTCCCATGGTTGCAATACTCCCACTCTACCTAACCTCAACCACTTCTTGTAGCTGTCCGCGCGAGCTCCCCACTCCACAACCACTCATCATTTTGCAAATAAAATGGATCTTCAATGGGGTGTTTTTGGTTTGTTGCGCAAAGGAAGAAGATGGGGAAGAAAATGGTATTTTGGGTTTTCAATATCAATTGGGGGAGAAGATGGTATTTTGGATTTGGGAATATTTGAGGCCCTGTACCTGTATCCCAAACCAGGTAGTTTAGGTTAGGGATTCCAGATTCTATCCCAATTGAAAAATAAAATTCCAACTTAAAAAATATAAACGTCAACTCACCCGTTTAAAGTGTCACATGTGCACATCCATTAAGCATAACAGAACTAATCTAACAAAGGGATAAATGTGACAAACGATCGTCACAAGTTAAATTTTTTTCTCTCAAAGACTAATATAAGAGAATAAATTTTTATCAAGGAAAGTAGGTGTTTCCTCTATCAATTCAATAATTACGTGACTGAAATACGGCACCGCTCTGTAGTAATCAGTGGAAAATAGTCCACAAAACCCTTTTCAAATTTCAAGCGCCCTTTGGAAGAGTATACGGCGGAGATACCTGAAGTCAAAATTGGTGATTCTTCTTGTCGTTGAGTTTAGGACCATCTGGCCTATGATGTGTCATTTTCTTGCTTAGAAGATCAGAAATTCAATGAAGTAGGTTCAAATTCCTCTAATTTAAACGTAAATGGTTGAGAAGAACCAAAAATAAGAAACATGAACAGATAAACTTTAAATGAGAATAATAGAGAATTAAAGCTGCATGTTTTTTAAACTTCTTTAACTTCAAAATATTTTATGTGCTTTTGAACTGTTGAGTAGGTTTTAGAAGAAATGGTCTATTAGGTTGAAGTCCTAAAAGCTCCTTAATTTTTTAAATTATGTTTTCAGGGAGGATAGTTGAGATACATTCACATATATTGCCTTTCCATCCAAAGAAACATGATTTGACTCAATTAGGAGGAGGTGTCTAACCGAAGTTGACCCAAGACGAAGTCCACCTAATATGTTATCTTATGCCCCACTTAGGCTGAGTTTATAAATAACACAGAATGTGGGATTGTGATTAGAAAACGATCACTTCAAAACAAAAATAAAAAGATGTTGGTAAAGCAAAAAATCAAATAAAATAACTTAGCAAACAATTTCATTTACAAATTTTTAGAAATTAAAAAAATATTTATGTACGATTCATTCTTCTATAGCCAAGCAATTGTAATCTAATATAAAATCAGGGGCTAGAAAAAGTGTGCTAACTGCTAACAATCTAAACTCCTATAGTGGCCAACATTTTGTAGCAATAAAGATGGACAAGCATGGTTATTGCATCCAACTCAAACCCCACCACCCACAAGTGCATTCTGTAATTAGATTAGGGCAGTTTCAACTCTAGGCCTAGAAAGCATTCAAGCCCCCAATGTAATGACTTCCAAACATTACAGCTTTGAAATAGTAAAAAGGAGAAGAACACATTATGAAGGGAAAGAATGCAAATGCTACTAAGTACCTTTCTAATTCTCTTGCATTTTTTGTTAATTTTGCATGAAAGGAAATAGTATACAAGCTTTCTTTCTTTTCTGAGAAAAGGGAAATGAAAAGTATACACTATCCAGCAAAGTGAGCAAACAGCACTGGTAGGACTGATTAGAAAACGTTATTCACTCTTCTATCGCCATCCTCTTCACTAGTATCCAGCGTACCAAAAACTTCACTGTACAACAAAATCTCACAAAAAACAGAACACTCTGAAGACTAAAACTCAACAATTGGTTTTGAGTCTCTGTTAAGTGTCAGTGGGAACTAGTAGCAGCACATGGGGCAACGAATTAGTCCATTTTCATTGCAATCAGGGCAACGCTGGAATCCATACTCACCCACCTTACCATCTTCTTCTTCTTCTTCATCGCCTTCACAGTAGATTTTACAGCTTCCACAACAGGTTTGACAAGGAACAAACCTTATATCTCCACAGGCCTCACATAGTCCCCCATCATCACTTCCACCACTGTCCTCAATCTTCTCACAACAATCCAACAATTTCTCAAGTTTTCCATCCTCATGCAGTTTCTGAATTTCCTCAGCACCACCAATGTAATTTCTCCCAATAAACACCCTTGGCAATCCTCCCCCACCATAACCATCACCAAGCAGCTCCCTGAGCTCCTTGTTGAACCCCGAATGCATGGATACATCTCGCTCATCCACCCGCACACCCAATCCTTTCAGAATAAACCTCACTTGGCAGCAATCCTCATAAGTCTTTCGTACCCCGCGTAGGCTTGTGAAATACAAAACCACCTTGTCCTTTCCACACGGGGCAAGTTTAATATCCATAACAACAACACCTTTAATTTTCTTTTCCTCAGATGAGAACCCCTTTCTAGTCCCTTGTATCTCGTCATCGGTTGGTGCTGGTCGAAGATGAAATGGGCTATCCGGAGAGAGCTGTTGTAATGACTTCCTGAAGGAGGAAATCACTTCAGGGTCAAAATCTGAAATTGCAGGGTTGAGTTTTGATTCTTCCTCTGTCATCTGAAGCCACATGGGTTTTGGTGTAGCAGTAACAATCTCTGGGAAATTCGATTTTGGTGGATCAGCAGCACCATTGACATTGAAAGAGAAGCTCCGGAAGTGATTTGGTGATCGGAAAGGGCTGGTGTCTTCAAGGCCTTCCATTAGTTCCCATGTGTTGATAGTCTCTGGCTCACCAGGTGGTGTTCTGGTTGGGGTCTTGGGAGCAACTTTTGGTAACTTTTGCTCAATCATATTAGACCAAGTCTTGGCCTCAATCAGCCCCATTGAAAATTCTTCTTTTTTCTCGCTGTCCAATGTCTCACTCTTGTCCTTCTCCTGGTGTTGGATGAAAATGCCATTAGCAAACCTGAAACTGTCACTGTCTCTGACCTTTCCATTGGAAAACCTGAAACCATGGCCACTGGTCTCGGCAATATTACTAGGTAGCTGGTGATTTGAAGCAGGGGAGTTGAGTTTTAGAGTGCCCAATGTGGTGGAGGTCAGTGCCACAACATGGGAGCTGTCGCCTTCGGTTTGAGGCGGGTGATGGACGTGCATTGAGTAGCTTCTGGGAACAGGGGAATAAGGAGCGTTGCAATGCCTACATCGCTTTTGCTTGGAATTAGCACAACCCATGATCACTAGGAAATAAATCTGAATTAATAAAAACTAAACTCTGAGGATTTAATTTGGTGAGTCATAAACGGTTAAAAAGAAATGTAGAACAATATAACAAATCCACAAACTGGAATTGCTTCTATCATTATACCATCCAAAGGTGATTCCAGTTCGGGAAGATAAATTTATCACCAATCCAATAAACATAGCTCATTCGCCATTCTTGCAAATCCAACCCGGCTTTGATTCTGTGTTTTTGGTGCTCATAAGCACGTTGGCTGGCAAAGATGAAGATGACACAGTTACGACAAAACAAAGAACAGGAACAACTAACTTTCAAAGATCTTTTTACAATTGTTCCAATGAGAACCAACCGTGAGAAAACGAAAAAGGAGTCTGAAATTGAGGGGGAAAAGAAAAATCCCAGAAAGAGAAACGACAGGGGAAATGGGATAATGAATTGGAAAGTCAAAAAAAAGAGGCTGAGAGATCAATCACCATTCATCAAGAGAACTGTTACACCTCCTGATCCAACACGCTCTTCCCCTCTCTCTAGACTTTCAGAGAGAGAGAGAGAGAGAGAGAGAGAGAGAGAGAGAGAAACCAGAAATGAATGAGAGTTGCTAAATTCTAAGGATGCCACTTCAGTTTACATAGATTTATACGATGAAATACGGAACAATTTTTTTACAGAGCCAAAAAAGGGAAAAATTGTAAGAAATTTTTTTTTTTGTTTTGTTTCAGACGGGAAAAATTTTGAGGACAAAATCGCTGAGTGCGAGGATCATTGCTTGAGTCACTCTCTATTTCTCTCTCCCGTGTCCACAAAACAATAATTCGAAAGTCTCCTGCACGTTATGTTTCGTAACTAAAACCTCTTTTTCGTTGTTGTTTTCGTAAAAATGCCGTATTTTTTTTTTGGGAACAGTTACCGTAAGGTGACCTAGAGCAATATCACCACCACTCGTACTTTCCAGAGCGTGAGGTGGGTCCCAGTGCTTACCCTTCTATTTGTTTCGATCGTGATCAACACTGAAGTGTGTAGGCGCGTTCAAGAGACACATGGTGTCGTCTTACGACCCTGGATGTAACATTCTAACCCTCACCTTAAAGATTAAGTAATTTCTTCGGTGCTTTATTTTTTTCTAGAAAAAAAAAGTTAGTATTTAGTTAATTCATTTATTAAAATCTGCGAATTTCAACACTAAATAAGGCATGTTGAAGGTAAACACAAGGTTTTAATGAATATGATAGTGTTGGGATCATTTAACAAACCTTTTGAGAGGACTACCCAATGATTATGTATTGTTTAACCTATTTTGAGATTTCCACGTAGAATTTTTATTTTTTTTAGCGATTTTCTTATTCCCATGATAAAAACTAATCAATTATTTAAAATACTGATCCTAACCACAACTTAAAATTTAACTGAGAAATAGGCTAGTGGGATAAGTTATTAGAGAATTGAGTATATTTGATTTAAGTTCAAATTCTTTAAAAATGACTAAGTGAAATGTTTGTGCCTTATTATAAAGTCTGAAATAAAAGTAGGAAAATACTTATTATGATGACAAATATAGTAATGATCAAACGGATAATTATGATTTAGTTTTAAGAATTGTAGATAATTATACTAATCGTTATTATCACTATAATTATAATAGAACATTTATTTCGCGACTTGAGAATCAATGAATTAATTAGTTGGTATTTTAGAAAGATGAAGAACTAATTCAGCAAAGAGCAAACATGCAATCCGAATAATAAGCATACACGAACTTCAATTAACATAAAGTTCAAACGAGAAAAGTAAAGTACATTTAACGGGGAACATTTGTTAAACGCTCAAATTTAATAACAATAAATCATTCTCTACCAAATAAATTAATGATTGTATTAGGTATTCTAAACAATTTGTTGATACAGTAGAAGCATGTACCATAATGGCAGTTGCAAGTTTACGCGGTTGAACACACTCACGACAAATTTTAATGTATTTTTATCTCTACCAAAAATATATATTATTTTTTTTATACAAAAAAGATATTTTCAGTTAAGCTTTTACATTAATTAAGATTAAGTCTCATTTATGTGACGTTGTTGCTGCCACTTACACCGAGGCTAACAGGTGTTTAGTCGGATATGGCGGTGGAAATATCTAAAAGTTATACATAAATATATAATTTTTATATTTTTAAAGTAAATATAAATAATTACATAAGTTTTGAACTAAAAAATAATATAAACTAAATTCTATTAATTCTTCTGTTATCTTCATCTTCTTACTCTCTTGTAGGATCTTGATCTGTTAACCATGAAACATAACGGGGTGAGAATATAAAATTCTCAATAAAAATATATATCTCATGGTATTAAAACTAAATATATACAAAGATATATTTCTAAACTAAAACTCGTATATGTAACTTAATTATACTTAGAAATTGTATTCCTTTATTTGGCATTTAGCCTACTTATCCTTAGCTTAACATATGATTTCTCATCCACAGCTTAGCATAGAATATACTAATCCACAGTCTAGCATAGGATTTCTCATCCACAGCCTGGCGTAAGATATACTAATTCTTTTATGAAACACCATGGTGTCACCACTCTACTAGGCTTGCCCCGGCAATGTCACTACTTAGATAACTAATCCTTTCATAAAATACTTCGGTGTCATCACTTTACTAGACTTATTCGGCAATGTTTACTACTCGAAAAACTAATCCTTTCATGAAACACTCTAGTGTCACCACTTTACTAGGCTTACCTAGCAATGTCCATTACTTGGATAACTAATCATAACTCTACCTTTAGCAAAGTATTTTTCTCACTCTTTTGCCCAGCCAAGGGGCTTGCTTCACTCCCTTAATTAGAAATTGTGATAAACTATGATTCAACCTTATTGCTTAAGGGAGCCAATTCTTGCTAGGGTTCAACCTTATTGCATATAAGGGAGCCAATTCTTGCTATGGTTCAACTTTAGTGCATAAAGGAGTCAATTCTTGTTAGGGTTCAACCTTATTGCATAAGAGAGTCAATTCTTGCTAGGGTTCACAATCCAATCAAGCTCAAATTAAACTATCAAGGAAAATAACTAGGGTTTTGGTTACCTTGAGTATCCATACCCATCAATCAATTTCCTATCATGGCCTAGGACAAGGTTATCTCAACATTTCAATAAACTATCAAGGAAAATAACTAGGGTTTTGGTTACCTTGAGTATCTATACCCATCAATCAATTTCCTATCATGGCCTAGGACAAGGTTATCTCAACATTTCAAACTTGATTATACTCTTAAAAAGCATGGAAACTCAACTTGTTCTCATATAATATGTGGGTTATTTCCTTTGTGAAATACCCCTAAAAGTGTTTTAATACACTTAAGAAAGCTTACATAAATGATCCAAACTAATAGGGAATCTCAAAACATCAAGAATATAATTTTTGAAAAATCTTGGAGCTCACGCATAAGTGTGAAAATTATGCGCATATGTGTGACACTTTCTGCTTGGAAAATTCTGGTACCCAAGCATAGGCGTGGAAATCCTGTGCATATGCGTGACACTCTCTGTCTCGCCTTGACTGAAAACTGAGTGTCCCATGCATAGGCATGGAAATCCTGCACATATGCGTGACACTCACTATCTCACCTGGATTGAAAACTGAGTGTCCCACGCATAGACGTGGAAATCCTGCGCATATGCGTGACAATTCTGCAGAAAATTTTGTAGAATACGTTTATGCATAATTGGTTTCCAAACCAATTCTAATCTTACAAATCTTGGATTCTAAGTGTTTTCTAACTCTAATCATGATATCTAAACATGTTAAAATCATTAAACACTAACTCAACTCATTAATCATGGATTTAAACTTAATCAAGCCAAAAACAACATCCATTAACCAACATGCTCTACAAGTGGCTATGGACATCCAATACACAAGATTAAGCTACCATGGACTCCAATAAACTAGAAATGCTTTAAATCAACTCTTGGAATCAAGAACCAAGCTAAAAGCACAATTTTTGACCCACTAAACTAACTTTTCCATTCAAGAACCCTAATCCCATTCAAAAGAACAAAGAGGGAAAAAGAATAGAAATCTCATACCTTGTGGTGATGACCAATCTTGGAGTCTCCTGATCTTGCTCTTGATCTCCCTTGGGTCCTTCTTCTTTTCTTCCTCTTCCCTTCCCCTCTTTCTTCTCCTTTCTCTCTTTCTCCCTTTTCTTTCTTTCTTCTCTCTATTTTTCTGTTTCTGGCCATGGAGAGGGAGAGAAAATAAGAAAGGGACATAGAGGGAATTTAGAGAAAAGACTAACTTAAGTTTTTGTACTGAAACTTATATCTGCTAAGGACACTTGAATTATGCTAATTCAAGTTTTTTAGCTTCCAACAACTTTAGAATAAATACTAAGATTCTTCTAAATTATTGTTTTACCTTTATTCTATTTTTTCATATCTACTGGGGGTCAATCAGGCATTAAAAGCACAACCAGTATGCCTAAAAATACTAAATTGACTCCAAATGTTCTCAAAATTAAACTACACCTTATTTAACTTATTTGTGACTTAGAAACAAGTTATCCATACTTGTTTCACTCAACTTAGCAATTTATTATACTATTTGAGTCATTTTAAGCTACTTTTCAACTTCTGTGTTGCAGTAAAGTGTCTAAACTGACTCAATTTATCACAAAACTGAACTGACATGTTAAGCAAGTATAATAGTACCCTTGAGATCATATACAAGCCTGACATATTTCTCGAGATGTTACATAGTGCACCCCCTTCTCATGATTACAATGATAATGAGAGATATTATGTTATCCTGGTGGCGTATTAGGTGTTGACATCTATCCATTTCTGTCATGTAGATATTTCTAGAACTCAGGTCTTGGGGGCTGCCTAGCTCGACCAAGGACAATCCGATGGATGGATTGGGATACGTGGGTTCTGGGCTACCTAGGCATGGCCAGCTGGGCTTTTAGTAAAGGTCTTTCTTAGCTTCTTGCGATGCTTAGGTCATCTTCAACCTCATATAACAAGTTTCCTAGGTGGACCCTCTAAGTGGTAGGTTTCTAAGGTCAGTTGCACAGGGTGGAGCTGCTTTGATACTTGGTTATCTTGCTAGTATGGTCCACAGTTTCCAAGGTAGCAATCGAAGGAGAATTCAAGCCTAAAGGAGGAGAGCATTCGGTCTTAAGAGCTACGCTAGCTCAGTACGGTCCACAACCTCCAAGTGCAGACCCTAGAAGAGTGTTCGAGCATAGAGGAGGGGAGCATCCAATTTGTGAAGAGTATTCTGGGCCATAGAGTTGTAGGCATCTCTTGATGTGGTTGTTATGGAGTTTCATCTAGCGAGATCCTTTCGTATTTTATGTGCTTTTGACATGTGTTACCTTGTGACTGGCTAACCATCATTACATTAAAAATGGGCAATCATGTTTATTCTTCAAATTTGAGATTGAACCTCGTCCATTGGATTCTCATATTTGATTTAGGCTTTCAAAAAGTAGCTCGCTCGTTGGATGACATTTGTGAGTGGCTGGTAACTATTCGATTCTTTAGTGAATGGTTAACAACAGTTTCTATTTGTTTCATCTTTCCCTCTTCTTTTCTTTTCACATTTCTTAAAAATTTTTTCAGAGCCCTTTCTTTTTCATCGCATTCTTGTCCTCTCTTTTTTCCCTTCTCATTGTAATCTTATGTTTGTGCTGCCATTCAATGTGTGTTGTGTTGTTGCCGTTTGTTGCTTCGCCTCGATTGGTTATTGTTATCATGGTGTCATTCATTGCACGTTTTGTGGTTAGAATTCTTAATAACTAGTTCTTCTTCTTTTTTAGTTGTTTTCCCATTTTGTCTTGATTTTACTGGGAAAGTATTTTTTGGGTAGAAATATTTCTAGAATTGTATGAATATGGTGTTTTCGGAGTTTTTGGTTAAGTTTGGCTTGGTTGGTAGGTTCATTTGAGGATGAGTGAGAGTAAAAAAGATTCAGTGGAAATCATAGGAGAATTTTTGCCATAAACTTTAGACGAATGAAGAAGAAGAAGATATTGGCCTACCGGTTAAGGGGGTATACAGACTAGCATATTAGGGGGAAACACATATGTTGATGGTAGCTCTAAGGGCATTTCTGGCTTTTCGTGGTTTAAAGATTTTGAGAAATAGGATAGGGTAAAGAAGATGATGCATGAACTTCAAGATTGGTTTCAAATATACTATCCCCTTTCTCCTACTTCTACCAATTAATCCTTAAATAGCATGAGCTCATTAACTTTTTCAGAGTTGATGGAGAGTATAGCTAACTAGGGAGCCCAGGAGGTTTCTAGCTCAAGAGAACTAGAATTTGTGTTGGAAGATTTATACATTGCTTCATACTTCTAGAGTGTTGAGAGTTTGTTCGAGCTTTGGGTTTCTTTGACCGAGATAGAAACTAATGATGTTTACCAGCTAGAGAGTTGTAGTGTAGATTATTAGTTGTATAGTAGCCCTAGTCCTAGGCGTTTCTTTATGTTTAAGACATGTTTTTCCCTATTAAAAGTTAGGATGTTGTTTTTCGAACTTGAGTCTAAAGGCATGTCAATGGTGGGTATCACACCAATATAATTACACTTTAACAGTTGGGCTTTCATCTGGTGCTTTGGACTTTTCTGCGACCATCTTGGCTACTAGGTGACTGAATAGTTTTTTTTTCTTTAACATTATCCTAGAGAGGGGAAGGTAGGCATGATATCTTTTTTTGGGGATCTGTGACAAAAAAATTTTGGAGGTCTTTGAGTAGTCTTACAAGAATTTTAAGCATTGTTACTTCAAGGTGATTCCTAAGCCAGGTTCCCTGTCATATTTTATGGATCCACAAGGTGCTCGAAAGTTTCCTTTCCAATGGGTGCTAGATGCCTAGAAAACTCCAAAGGTGAAGAAGGATGATTTCTCTCATAGTGACCAGGCTATTATGGAGATACTTCTGGCCTTAGCACTTTTCAAATGTTCGGATGTCATTTAGTACTGAGAGCCCAGAGAAGCTTAAAAAATAGGTTCATAAGTTTCAATCTATTTTTCTTTATTTTCTTCCTCTAGTATTGCTGACCTTAATCATGAATTGGTCTCTTTTGAAGAAGAAATCTGTTACCAAGTGGCTTCAAACTTAAGAGAGGGGTGAATTGAGTTTATAAAAGATTTTTGCAAACATTTCACAAAACACTTGTTTACCAATTTTTGTTGAAGCTATTAATTGATTTATGTGAATAGATATATGATATTGAATACTTTGCTTACACATAAACTAGCCAAGATGAAGAGAATTCAGGTAAGTATATAAAAGCAAAGCACAAAAGTAAATGAGATAGAGTATAGAAGAGCAAATACAAGATTTATCCTGGTTCAATCACCCTTTGTTACCTACATCCAGTCCTTAAGTGAACCACCTGAGATTTTCAACTAAACCTTTATGTTTGAACAAGTACTTGAAACCTTTACAACCAAGATCACTAAACACACCTCCGGGATGCCTCATCCTTTGTGCTTAAGCCTCTAAACAAGGGATACCTCAACCTTATAACTTTTGAGGGATAGTTCACCCTCTTCTACGACAAGGGATACCACACCCTTATAACTTTTGAGGGATATCTCACCCTTTTCTCTATCAAGGGATGCCTCACTCTTTTCTCTCCTTAAGGGATACTTCACCCTCTTACAAGGAATTTAGAGAATAAAATGGATAGGAAACTCTCAAAAGAGTAGATTATACAAATCGAAGCTCTATGGGTAGAAGGATAATCACACTTTTAAGCTAAAAAACAAAGTGTTAATGTTCTAGGCTGGTATAACTCTTATTAAATGTTCAACAAGATGTTTCAGAATAATTTCATTCTCCTCTTTAATGCCCAATGACTTGTATTTATAGCCTAAGTCATTAAAGATTCATTGGGAGTGGTTGAGAGCATTAAATGCAAGCAATTAGCCATTAATTTCTGTTTCTGGAAACCCAGCTAATCGATTAGAGTGATAGTCTAATTGATTAGACGCGTAATAGCATAACAACAAAAAATGAGTTTATGTAATGGCCTAATTGATTAGGCTTATGCACTATTCGATTAAATCCTTTAAAAAACAAAAGGTGCACAATCATTTTAATCTAATCAATTATATGCCCTATTCTAATCGATTAGGGCTTGAAGGATCTGAATCTTGGACATTCCAACTTTCGCTAATTGATTAGGGAAACCCTCCAATCGATTAGGGCCTTTGAAAAAATAATTTAATCATCTTTAAAACTTAGCCAAATGCCATTAGAAGTTCCAACAACCTTTTAAACACTTGAAAGCCTTTCCTTATGAATTCAGAACTCATTTTAAAACTGGGAAAACATATATGCTATTTTTGGGTTCTTTGAAAAATATAGGGATAATTACTCTATAGGTCCATAAACTTTTTGAGATAATTCAAATAGGTCCTTAAACTAAAAAAGTTTGTAATTGGGTCCTTGAACTTATAAAATGTTTGTAATTGAGTCCTTGGACCTAGACAGCCGTTAAAGTTCTATTAATGTAAACAGAATATTCTCTAATTCCAAACAAAATATTCTTTGACAGTATTTATATGCAGATCTGGGTGTATGTAAATATTACTAGTTGAAATATATAAGTTTCTTGTATGTAAAGTTATTCATAAAAGAAACTTATAGATTTCAACTGGTAATATTTATATACACATAGATCTACATTCAGATACTGTTAGAGAATATTTTATTTACATTAATGGTTGTTTGGGTCCAAGGATCTGATTACAAATTTTTATAAGTTTAGGGACCCAATTACGAACTTTTTTAGTTTAAGGACCTATTTGAATTATCCCAAAAAGTTTAGGGACTTACAAAGTAATTATCCTAAAAACATATTTGGAACTTAAGTGTGAACCTTTTTTTACCTTTACAATTGATCTAAGTCCTAACACTATTCTTGAAAGGTCTTCGACTTGATCTTGCCAACATCTTCATGATTATTATCATCAGCAAAACTATCTTCAATAGCCAATAGCCAATTACAAAAACATGATGACTAAATACGATCTTGGTGCCCTCGACCCCAAGAAGAGTAAAGAGTCGGTCGCTCAAAAGCAAAAGTGGTTTGTGCTAGTGTACACTGATTTCATGATGAGTGTTGGATGAGGTGTTCTGCCTAAGATACATCATATGGAAGAGGTTGCTATAAGATTAAGTTCTGAGCTATTGTCTTAGAGTGGTCTGTATTCACTGAGTCCTCCACTTGGCTAGTCAACTAGCATTGCTACTTTAGTTAGCTCTCCACTCTATGTTACCTCGCCAATGCAACTTGCTAGAGTATGTTAGGGGTCTATGCCTTTGCTCCTCAGTCCCTTAATTACTTTTTCTCTAAGTTGGTTGAAAGATTTTAAGGGGGATGCAAGGTTAGAACCCCAATTTTTATGGGATAATAGACGTTGTAACAAGCTTCATATAGATTCACATCTTTATTCGTTGGTTGGCAGGAAAACATACCACAAGGTTGGGACGTTGGCCTTATTTCATTTTACTAAAGCTTAGTCTTTCCACAATGCTACCATATTATGGCATGCGAAGAATAAGTACGAGGAATGGTGAGGAGGCCTACGATCCAAGAAACTATGCACCAGGAGAAGATTGACAAGATGAAAGCCAGGCATGAGGTTAATTGGGCAAAAGCTAGGGGGAGGATTGCCAAGCTAGATGAGGAGGTTAGGTGCTTAAAGCTCAGAGTTGAGTGGCTTCGTCCTATCAAGGCATGAGCAAAGGTGCATGACGATGAGGTTAAAAATTTGATGTTGTTACTAAGTGGCCTCATTATTCAAGAGAGGAGGTGAATTGAGTATATAAAATATTTTTACAAATCTTTCGCAAAACACTTGATTATCGATTTTCGTTGAAGTTATTGATTGATAGAGATAACTGGATAGAGAAGATTTAATACTTTCACTCACAAAAGAACCAACCAAGCAAGGTAGTATTTAAGCATACAAATATAAACAATGCACAAAGGTAAAGGAGTAGGGTTTAGAAGATCAAACACAAGGTTTATCCCGGTTCAGCCACTCATTGTGACCTACGTCTAGTCCTCAAGTAATCACCTAAGATTTTTCACTAAAACTTCAAGCTTGAACAGGTGCTTGCTACCTTTACACAATAGAGCACTCACCACACTTTGGGATACCTCGCCCTTTGTAATTGAGCCTCAAATTCAAGGGATACCTCATCCTTACAAATTATTTGAGGGATACCTCACCCTCTTTACAAAGAATCAAAGTGTATGATAGATGAAACTCTCACAAGAGTATGTAATACAAATTGAAGCCCTAAGATGCTTTTCAAGAATGTCTCAAGTTTAAGCAAAAACAGAGCACAAGATAATTGAAGGATTGATTCACGGATTAATGCAATAGAAATAAGTTTCAAGTTGTTGGTTAGCCATTAATGATGACCCAAGAGATGTATTTAGAGTGTTTAAACTCAAAGGAGCCATTGGGTGCATTTAATGGCAACATTAAATACCAAGAAAAAAGTCGTTGGCTACTGTCAGACCAGTGGTAATCGATTACATGGTTCATGTAATCGATTACATGGCTTTTAGAACGTGTTCTTGACTTTCTGCGCAGGATGTAATTGATTGCAATACTCATGTAATCGATTACAGAACCTCTACCAGAGATATAATCGATTACAACACTTGTGTAATCGATTACATGGCCTTTGTCAGACTTGTAATTAATTACAACACTTGTGTAATCGATTACACTGACTCTTAAACACATTTTTAAGCCCTATTAAGCTTGATAACCATTTGCAACATAGAAATTACTTGGATTTGTTAAGAAATAAGCTTGAGTTACATAATCCAAGATTAAAAATATTTCTTTAAAGTATGAACTTTCATCGTTGATTTGATTTTAAAAATACCTTTCAAAAACCATTTTGAGATATATTGAGATATGTTGAGAGCATCTTACATTAAGATTCTGACCTATAAACTATACCCGATATACTGCTTTTGAACTTAGTCTTTGTCTTGACTTTGTTATCATAAAAAACTTCATTCATATGCTGCATGATATAAGCATTCACTTTCTCCCCATTTTTAATGATGACAAAATAACATAGGAAAAAGAGTAGCATTTATATATATCTAAGAGATTTAAGCGCAACTCTCCCTCGTAGTTTATGCATGAGGTGAGCCAAATAATAAGTTGCATGTAAAAACTCCCCTGTACTCATGCAAGATATATGTTATATATTCTCTGCCCCATTGGCATTATAAAAAAGACATAAGCATTCAATATTTCAGTAATAATACCAACAACATTTAGCATGATATGGCTCATAGAACCAATTATCATAATTAGTAGGGGATAACAAAATAACAATAGATGAATATTAGAGGATAATCAGTTATCATATAAAAATGATTCATAATATCAGATGATCAAAGTATATAATCATTAAAGCCAAAATAACCAGTCATATACAGAGTCATAAAAATAAAAATTGCTAATGGGATAGACATAGTATGAGGAAAAGAAAGGAACATCATGACTAAGCCTTATGGTCACTCAGTCACCTCACTGTCACTGTCACTGTCATCTGCTATATCATCAAGATCCACATCGTCATCATCTATATCAAGATCATCCTCAGAACCAAGAATCTCCTCATTATCGTTAGGAACTCTAGCAGTAGCACCAAAAGGACCAGCAAAGGATATGAGAGAGGAGGTGCAGTATAGGAGGTAGGAGCACTGGCATCTCTACTCGATACATAACCTGGTCCCTCAGGAAAGATCGAATAGAGGCTAACTCCTAATCAGAGTGATCCATCCTCAGCTTAAGATGATCTACTTTCTGCTCAATGCGATCCATCCCAGTCCGCAGGCTCCGCTTCTCCTGAAGTAAAAGCTCCAAGGTAGGTGTGGCTAGAGCAAGCTGCTAGCCTTCTTCATCATCATCATCCTCAGCCTCTTGAGGAATGTGACCATAACTGCCATGAAGGAGATAGTACCATTTATCATCAAATTTTCTCTACTGAAGCTTTTGTAGTGTATGCAGGCTAATGGACTGTGGCCCTTTAGAACTAGTGTCCTTTGCCACCCCAGACAAAGAAATATGAAAGTGCTCTAAAATAGCTGTGACTAACATGGCATAGGGCAGGGCATGGTTTTTCTTTCTAGCTTGCAACATATGTTGAATAACATAATAGGCCCAGTTGATTGGCCGGTCAGTGTTCATAGTCCGTGTAATATCCTAGGACAGATATCTGGATATATCTAGGGTATATAAAAATAAACAGTACTAGCCACATCACTTCTACATAACTAACTACTAATATATCTATAACAACCATGCAAGTCATTATAGAAAGCCTTGAGAAAATGCGAAAAAACTTAAACTTATACATATACATATATACAACCTTAGCCACAGAAGGGCTTATTGTAATACATGCCTCTGAATATAACTACAAAGCAAATATAACAATATACATAAGCTTTGTCTAAGACAAGAAACAAATAAAACTATACTACACTAGTTCTTCTGTTTCTTGAGCTTTTTACTCAACGATGATTCTTAACATGCTTCTACCATTAAAATATAGAAAGGGGTGAGAACATGAAAATTCTCAGTATAATCATATATTTCATGGCATAATAACTATGTAAACTACATACATAATTAAACTGAACTCAACATTATACGATCGCCCATACAATCATATAATGTTGTCTATATTTACTACAATTGGAGTTTCCTCCACTATAACTAATAACAACATAATACTTAGTAGTATCGTCAAACCGATAGCCTAATACCGTTAATGTAAGCAACTGCCCATACAATCGCTTATGTCAATAGCAACAAACAATTACTTAAACAACTGAATTGTAAATACAAAGTTGAAGATTTGACCCTACCTCTACTTATTCATTCTAGGAAACTCTGGTTCCACGAACTCTTGCTAAGGTAGGGAGTGAACTTATAACATCATGGTCCTACTTGAGACAGAGGAAAACTGTAACATTTACTAACTGTAAACTTGCTCATAGACTCAACTCATCCTTGTGAAAAAGTCTATATTAACTAATGCATCATTTTACCCCGACTTATGGAGTCAAATGAGCACTTATCTGATCTTTGCATACTTAACTCAAATCTACTGCAAGTGAGTAACTCGTGCATCTAGATAAGTCAACTGTACTTATCTCATTTGTATCTGGCTTTCCTTGCTATTGCACTACCTGTAGTGACCTGTGTCACACTTGAGTGCTCAAGGTTCCAAATATTTGTTTTAGGTAACTCCTAACTATTGGAATTTCTAGCTACTTGATCTTCCAAACTTAACTTAGTATTCAAGGAAGTAACTTTCTTCCAACATACATCTTTAACTCAACTATACTGTTAGAAGAGTTAAGTATGTTTCTACTATACTTAATGAATATAACAAGCTTTCGAGTCATAGTTCATCATATTGTGTATTAAACAATGCACAAGATCTCACTTAACTAGAGAACTTAGTACATAACCATCCCTGCTTGGGAACTAAACACACACTTTGACTCCACTCGAGTGAAACTAATACAAGAGTGGTTAGTACTTGCAACACTTTGTTGCTTAAGATTCTAGGTATCCTTCCAAAGTTATCCACTACTTTTGGATATTCTAAGATTCATACCTTTAAAAACTGGCTAGAGTGAACGCTCCTAACTCATTCTAGTACACTCGTATCTATTACCCCATCTTATCACATCTTGTGTAATATCTAATGCAATACTAAGTACCTTGGGTGTTAGATACCTACATGTGGCAATCCTTAACTATTGGATGCACAAAGGTCTAAACTTCCTCATCTATACTAAGGATTGTTTTCTCTTAGGAATATCCCTAATAGTGTCTTAACACACTAAAGAATACATGTAAGAATGATCTCAACTAGTAGGGAACTCCCAAACATTAAGAATAACAATCTTACAAATTCTTGGACCTCACGCCTAGGTGTGGCTAGTGTCCTGTCTCATGCCTAGGCTTGGTTTTACCACGCCTAGGCATGGTGCTTTATGTCTAATCAGTATGCAATACTGACCACCCCACCTAGGTGTGGTTTAGTCACGCCTAGGCGTGGCCCTGCGACAGAAGCTGCTGCAGAATTCTGCAGAAGTGTGGCACTGTTCCAATGGTGCCACACACAGATTTTGATCACTTCTCAACTGTTTCTTGATAATTTTAAGTCCCAAACAAGTTTGCTAACATGAAGAGAACATAAAACACTAATTGATTTCATTAAAAATGGATCCAAACATAAAATAATCCATCCAAAACCCCAAATTCTACACTTCGAGCATTTTAGGTTCAAATGGCTAGATTTTAGTTTCTAATTCAAACTCTTAGCAAGAACAAGTTATAAACACTACTCATAACTCATCCAAGCAAGAAAATTACTCAAAACACCATTAAAACTCAATTTGACCCTTTAAGCACCATAAGTGCAACTATGGTGAATATGAGAGAAATATATGGAGATGAGCATAGAACATCCTCAAGCTTGAACTTGGCTCTTAGAGCTTTGATCTTTGATCTTTTTGCTTCTTCCTCCATTTTCCTTCTTCTCCTTCTCCTTCTCCTTCTCCTTTTCCTTCTTCTTCTTCTTTCTCCCATTTCCCCTTTCTCTCTTTTCTTTCTTTCTTTTCTGTTTTCATGAGAGGTTTTCGTGAGAGGGAGAGAAAATAAAGGGTTGAGACATGGAGGAAATTTAGGAAAAAGTCTAACTTAAGTTTCTGTGCTGAAACTTATAGCTACTAAGGGCACTTGCATTATGCTAATTCAAGTTTTCCAACTTCCAACAACTTTAGAATAAATATTAGGATTCATCTAAATTGTTGTTTCACATTTATTCTATTTTTCCATATTTGCTGGGGTTCAATTAGGCATTAAAAGCACAACCAATATGCCTAAAAATACCAAATTGACTCTAATTATTCTTAAATTTTAACTGCACATTAGTTAACTCATTTGTGACTTAGAAACAAACTCTCTAGGTTTATTTCCCTTAACTTAGCAATTTATGCTACTATCTGAGTCATTTTAAGCTACTTTTCAACTTCTAGATTGCAACTAAGTGTCTAAACGAACTTAGTTTGTCACACAACTTAACTGACGTGTTATACAAGTATAATAGTACCTTTGACACCATATACAAGCCTAACATGTTTTCTTGGGATGTTACATTCTCCCCTCATTTTTAAAATTTTGTCCCCAAAATTGCTCACATCATGCAAACCACTTTGAGTAAACTCACTTTACATAGGATTCCAACTCCCAAGTAGTCCTTTCAGTTCCAGTTTCTCCCTACTATACTCCCACCAAAGGAAATCTGCTTACCTCTAAGCTCTTGGATTTCTCTACCTATGGATGGTAAGCTATACTGAAACTTAACTTAGTTCTGAACTTCTTTTGCAAGGCTTCCCAAAACTGAGTGTGAACCTAGTATTTCTATCAAACACTACATTCACTGAGACTCCCTACAATCTATCTATCTCTTTCAAAAGTAGTTAGACTGCTTAATTCAGATGATAGCTAACTCTACTTAGTAAAAGGTAGACAGATTACTTAATCTTTCCACCATTACCTAAAACACAACATATTCTGCTATGTCCTCTATTATACTAGGCCACCAAAATATCTTTCTTAACTCTTAAAGAACCTTAGTAGTCTCTAGATAAGTGGCATACTTACTCTTGTGAACTCCTCCTAGAAACCCCTCTTTGATTTCTTGACTTTCTTGGAGTACAAAGTCTATCTCTAAACCTCGTCATTGCATCTGTTGTCATACTAAAATTCTGTTGGGTCTATAAGAAGATTTGCTCACTAACGTCACTTAGAGCTTACTTCTCCTTTTGAACTTCAAAGAAATCTGAGTCCTTAGGCCTCTTACTATGCCCACCTTGCTCACTGCGAGACTATTTAGAATCATGGTCACCGATAGACTCATATTCTCGAAACTCTTTAGAATTTCACTCTCTCTTGGACTATCATCTAGGACTGTAACACCCCGAAAATTGATAGTTTCATGATAAATAGTCACTTTATAATATTTGTGATTTTTGTGAATTTTTTCAGAAATGTTGAATATTTTAATATATTTTTCATTTTACGTGCGTGCTGAGCGGAGTCGGAAAAATGAAATATTTTCCCCGAGGCTGGTAAACCTTGAACTATGGAAACGTCAATGGGGGATCTTGTTAAACCCGAGGTCTAGCATAGTTTACGAGGTTACGTTTTTCAATATTTTTATCAAATAAATAAAAATCGTTGTACGATTTATTATCCGTTAGACAATAAATATTGGTGTTGCTAACTGTAACAATTGCCCATTGAATAATAACTTGTAGTGAAAAATCCTTATCACCTTATCTAAAATCTGCTTTATGTCACATCATTTTACTTTTAAAAAAAAAGCAACCAAGCTTCTTATGCAAGCTTCATTCCATCAAGCTTCATTCCCTCCCCATACTCCACGGCTAAGTGGAGGAAAAATGTGACAAAATTGTCATATTTCCATTTTACCATCCATCTCTTCTTATTTAAAAAATTCCAAGACACTTTCTCTTTCCTTTTTCTCTCCTCTCATTTTTCTTCAAGCTTTTCTCTTTTTCTTCTCTTCTTCTTCCTCCACGGCACCCACACTTGGAGACCATCTCCACTTGTTTGCTAAACAAATTCCATTTCTTGCTTCCTCTCTTTATCCTAAGATATTTTCCCTTAGTGACCATCCTCTAGTTTTTCCTCTTCCATTTTCCACCATTGAAGCCCAAGCTTGAAACTTTTGAGGTAAAGTTCTTAACTTTCTTCTCCTTTATTCTCTTTTTCATTTTTCTTGGTCACCTATGTGATCAAGGACTCCTCTTTTCATGGTTTGAGTGAACATTTTGAAAGTTGCTCACCCTAGGGTTTTCTTGAAGGTGGAGGATGAAATTCCCAAAGGAAAAGGAGCTTGCTTTCCTTGTTATTTCTCTGGGTAAGAGAGAGATAATCCTCTTCAACCTATCTTGGTGGTGAGGAAATGTTTGTTTGATGTTGTTGATGAGGGAATCCATGTGGGATTACTATTTTTTTTTTTGTATTTTTCATGATTTTGTTCTTATTTTGATTTGTATGAATCTATGGATTTCCATTGTGTATTTTGATGATTATGAATCTATGAATTTTCATTGTGTACCTTGGTGACTATGAACCATGTATTGGAATGTTTGAAATTGACGAGAAACTTTGAAATAGGAACAAGATTCTGCAGAAAACGAGTTCTGTAGAATTCTTACTAATGCACGAGCATTCAGGCGCTGTGTAGTGAGCGCCCATACACTCAACTGGTGCTCAGGCGCTGGAGCTTGGACGCCTAAGCACTCAACGCCCAAAAAATTTTCCTGTAATGTAGCTCGGTGAGCGCTCAGGCACTGCATAGATGGCGCCTAGGCACCTAGAGCAAAGTCAGCTAGGTATATATGTAAGATAAACTAGGACTTCAGTATGAGGATGTTACAATTAAACTAAAGTAAAGAACTTGACTAATTAAGAGAATTCCCCTAGAGAAAGATCTCAAAAGAATTGTTAAGCTAAAGTGAAATTCCATAATGAACCTTAAGGAGTGTTTTACTACTTTTGAGAACTTGATGCTATGTTATTGTAGGTCCATGAGTGGGACCAATGAATTATTGATGTTTAACTTGACTAATTGTGATATGTTATGGATGAGTATATCATTTATTTAATATACATGTACATGTATTGAGTCATCATGCATTGTGAAAGTCCGATGGACTCTGTTGTAAGGCTATGTGCCTAGGAGATTGAATCACACCTTAGTGCGGGTGCGAATAGACTAAGTGTAGGTTATATCGTTGACCTTGGGGGCGTCGAGGTGCAGGTGTTCCACGAACGGATAGTTGGCAGCTCCTCTGGGCCGTGGAATAGACCGATGCAAATGCACCGACGATCTAGACCGAGACACTGTCCTATATCGCGATCCTGTGAGAATGCCACTGTATAAAGCCTTGATGCGCAAATTATGAATTTTTTGGAAAAGCACTTGATTTTATGGCTGATGAGATACTGACATGTTTCCTTGATCATTCTCTTCGATGTTTGTGTTTAGCTCAATGGAGTAGGAATTGTAGTATCGAATGTTGGATTTTGGTACCATGTGCACGTGCATAATGAGTCAACATATCATTTGACATTTATTTATTCATATATTGATGGAACCATTGTTTATTGATGTATAATTGCCTGTAATTACCAATCTGTTTATTACCGTGGGGACATGACAACGTCTCTGGCTTGGGGTTGTTATGACCCACCCATTTTTAACATCACTGTAAATGTTCATTTAGAGGCTTATTTACCCGTTCGTGATATGTGGAGTGATCTTTACTACACTTCACGTGAGGATTTGTTTTTATCCTCTGCACGAGCCCCCACCTGTAACTCGGTTACTCCGATGAGGATTTCCTCTGACGATGAAGACCCCAAAGAGGATCCATCCATGGCTCTTTCTCGTTAGTTTTAGGGGCTGATGCTATTGATAGCCACTGATGGTTATCTATAAGTCTTTTGAGGGCCTGATATTTTGTCTTTTGGTGGGCTGTACTTGTGTAATCTTTTGGGGCAGGTAAATCTTTTGCTTATTTTGTATATCGGTTGATGTAACTAAACAAGTATGATATAAGTATATATATATGTATGAGGTATGGCTTATTTCTCATTTTGATTATGTTGAAATTATGTTTTTTTCATTTTCTTACGACAAAAGAAAAGAATTCGCCAAATTAATTATACATTTATAAATGAACATGCTTACTTATATTTATAATGAACCGGGTTTTAATTTATGTTTTATTTCCACATTGTCCTTTTTGGTGTGACGTTCCCTCCTCAAAAAAGGGTGTTACACTAGTTTGGTATCAGAGTCCCGGTTTGAGTTTTCATTTTGGGTCTTTGTAGTTAGGTCTATCTTGTTTGTGCTATGTAATTTTTTGTGTTTGGTATTCCGAAAGAATACATCTAATTTTTCCTTGTGTTTTATTTAGTTTACTCTGAAAAAGTGAAATGGTACGCAGTGGAGGTATTGCTGCAGCTGTAGAAGCGATGCAACAAATGGCAGACGTTATCGCACAACAGACTGAGAGAGCTGCTCAACAGTAGGAAAGGGCTAAACAACAGCTAGAAGCATTAGTGGATGCTCAAAATCTGTTAGAGTTCCGTCGTAATAACCCTCCTCAGTTTATAGGGGAATTTGATCAGTAGAAAGCTAGTCTATGGATCAAGGAGCTGGAGAAAATTTTTAGAGGCATGAGCTATGCGGATAACAAGAAAGTAATTTATGCTGCTTTCGTGTTGATTAGAGACACAAAAGAATGGTGGAACGGAGCACAGAGGTTGCTAGAAGTTGAAGGTTGAGTAATCACCTGGGAGGTATTCAAGGATAGATTCTTGGAGAAGTATTTCCCAGCATCTACAAGACATGCAAAAGAAATAAAGTTCCTCAATTTGAGACAAGGAACCATGATTGTTAGCTAGTATGCTGCGAGGTTCGAGAGCTTGTCAAAATTTTCAACGTATTTCCAACAGCAGCCGGACATGGTGTGGAAGTGTCAGAAATTTGAGGAAGGATTGAGGCATGACGTGAAAGGGGCGGTCATAACCTTGAGGATCAACCAGTTTTCAGAGCTATTGGACATATGTCGCCGAGTGAAAGATCTGGATCAGGTGCGGGACACGAGAAATCGTAATTCTGGACCTACTAGGTTCCAAAGAGGAGGTTGCAATAATGCAAACCATTTTCAGAAGAAACCTTATTCCGACCACCAGGAAATCAGCTATAGTCACCTGCTGGAGATCCCAACGGAAGTTCTGGTGGAAATCGAATTGGTTAGAATGTGGCATCTACGCCAATGTGTATGAAGTGCGAGAAGAATCACCTAATGAGGGATTGCACCATCAAAGGAATCATTTGTTTTCGATGCGGGAAGCCTAGACACATCTCTCGTGACTGCAATCAGGCTAAGGCAGTGCCTTCAGTCAACACTGCAAGAGCTGAAAAATCATAGGCAGGAGGTCGAGTCTACACCTTGAGTGGAGCAGAAGCCTCTGAATATGAAGATCTGATACAAGGAGAGGTTACCATAGGAGGTAATCTTTTGACTGTATTGTATGACTCTGGGGCAACCCACTTTTTCATTTCTTATGACTGTGTGCGACGACTTGGTTTACCTGTGTCTTCTTTACCCTTTAACTTGACTGTTTCTACCCCTATAGCTAAACCTGTTGTTACCACCAAAGTTTGTTTAGATTGTCCTTTGATTATTGAAGGTCAGATCTTTTCTGTTGATTTGATATATTTACCTCTTTCCCAATTAGATGTAATTCTAGGAATGGATTGGTTGTCTTCTAATTATATCCTGTTAGACTATTCTAGGAAGACCATAGTTTTTCTTATAGATGAGAATTCTGGATTTTTGACGGCCAACCAAGTTCAAGCTTTCTTAAAAGAAGGAGCTCATGGATACACGCTATTGTGTTCCTTAAAAGTTGAGGGCGAGGTAGATGTGAATGCAATTCCAGTGGTTAACGAGTTTCCCGAAGTCTTTCCTGATGATGTACCTAGTCTACCGCCGGAGTGGGAGATAGAGTTCACCATTGATCTTATGCCTGGATCTAGTCCTGTTTCTATAGCACCCTACAAGATGTCACCATCAGAATTAAGTAAGTGCAAGAATCAGTTAGAAGAACTCTTGGAAAAACAGTTTGTTAGACCCAGTGTATCGCCATGGGGAGCACTAGTGTTGCTAGTCAAAAAGAAGGATGGGACTTCACGTTTGTGTGTAGACTATCTCCAGTTGAATAAAGTCACGATCAAGAACAAGTATCCACTTCCGAGGATAGATGACTTGATGGATCAACTAAAAGGAGTAGCAGTGTTCTCAAAGATCGATCTGTGATCGAGCTACCATTAGATTCGAGTAAAGGTGGAAGATGTTCCTAAGACGGCTTTTCGTACCCGTTATGGTTATTACGAATATCTTGTGATGCCATTTGGTATGACAAATGCACCTACTATATTCATCGACTACATGAATAGAATCTTTCATCCTTATTGGACAAATTCGTTGTCATTTTCATTAATGACATTTTGATCTACTCTCAAAATAAGGAGGATCATGCTGAACATCTCAGTATAGTTCTCCAGATTCTGAAGGAGAATAAGTTGTACGCCAAGCTGTCGAAGTGTGAATTCTAGCTAGAAGAGGTCAAGTTTGTAGGCCATGTAATCTCGAAGGAAGGGATTGCAGTAGACCTATCAAAGGTGGAGGCAATTCTGCAATGGGAAAGGCCAAAGATAGTGACAGAAATTCAGAGCTTTGAGGGATTAGCTAGATATTATCAGAGATTTATTGAGGGATTCTCTAAGATTGCAGGGCCTCTTACTCAGCTAAGGAGAAAGAATCAAGCCTTTGAGTGGACTAATACTTGCAAAGAAAGTCTCCAAGAATTGAAGAAATAACTAACTACTTCACCAGTGTTAGTTTTACCCGATCCGAGTGAATCCTTCGAAGTGTATTGCGATGCTTCATACCAAGGATTAGGATGTGTGCTTATGTAAAATAGAAAAATGGTGGCTTACGCTTCGAAACAGTTACGAGTGCATGAGAAGAACTACCCAACACATGACTTAGAGTTAGCAACTGTGGTATTCACTTTGAAGATATGGAGGCACTTTCTTTATGGGGCGACGTTCAACGTCTTTAGCGACCACAAGAGCTTAAAGTACCTGTATGATCAAAAGGAGTTGAATATGAGGCAACGAAGGTGGTTGGAATTTCTGAAAGATTATGATTTTCAACTTCTGTATCACCTTGGAAAGGCAAACGTCATGGCAGATGCTTTAAGTAGAAAGATGCTTAGTATCTTTGCTATGATGGTCAAGGAAAAGGATTTGATAGAGCAATTCAGGGATGTATAATCCTTTGTGGAATTGGCACCGGGAAAGATCTATATGAACATGGTCACTATCTCAAATGACTTAATGGAGGACATTCGAGAGAAGCATAAGGTTGACAAGTTTTTGTAAGAAGAAATGGAGCTGATGAAGCAAGGTAGAGTGATAACATTAGAGGAAGGAACTAATAGAATCCTAAGATTCAGAGGCAGAGTTTGTGTACCCAAAGATCAAGAGCTTAGGAAGTATATTCTCGAACATGCTCACACGAGCCAGTTGAGTATGCATCTGAAAATAACCAAGATGTACCAAGATCTAAAACGGTTATTTTGGTGGCACAGAATGAAGAGTGACATTGCCAGATATGTGTCATCTTGTCTGGTTTGAAAGACTTTCTGGAATGTTACAACCCCTAGCTATTCTCGAATGGAAGTGGGACAGTATTGCGATGGATTTTGTGATTGAATTGCCAAAGACCAGAAGAGGTTACGATTCAATATGGGTAATCGTTGATTGATTCACGAAGTCAACATATTTCTTACCAATCAACATAAGGTACAACATGGAGAAGTTGACTCAGCTGTATATTGGTGAAATTGTTAGACTGCATGGTATGCCTACTAGTATTATTTCTGATAGAGATCCAAGGTTCACGTCAAAGTTTTGGCAAAGTTTACAAGAAGCAATGAGAACAAAGCTACGTTTGAGTTATGCTTATCATCCTCAGACCAATGGTCAATCAGAAAGGACGATTCAATCATTGGAGGATTTGCTTGAGGCTTATGCTTTGGAACAAACTGGAAATTTAGATGAAGTTTTACTATTTGTAAAGTTCACCTACAACAACAGTTTTCCTTCGAGCATAGGGATGGCACCCTATGAGGCTCTATATGGACGACGGTGCAGAACACCTTGGTGTTGGTACCAAGATGGTGACCACATTGCCCTTTTTGGTGTGACATTCCTTCCTCAAAAAGAGGCGTTACATGGACACTTATAGGACTCTTTTACTTGGTGCATCAACCACTATATTGGCCTTACTCGTATGATACTATAACTCAAGGTTATAAGCCTTTAAAAAATTTTATCTATCTATCCTGCCTCATGTTTAGCTTCCTCTGTTCAAACAAGTACCTTGTACTATTATGATCACTGAACACTTCTACTAGACTCCTTATGAGTAATGTCTTCTAAATTGTAAGGTAATCACCACTATGGCTAATTCCAAAACATACCTAGGGTAGTCCCTTTCTTGCAGGTTTAATTCCCTTGATGCATAGGCGTCTACTTATCTCTTGTGCATCTGAACACACCCAGTCCCTTCTTCGAAGTATAACTGACTACCTCAAAGTTCTCATGAGAATATGAAATTACCATTACTAACATAGTAATTTACCTCTTCTTCAACTCTTGGCAGTTATACTCACTTTCCAGAGTCTACTGCTAAGTACTACCTTTCTTAGCTGGCCTAATCTGGGTAGCACTAACTGAGAAAGTCCAATGCTGAACTTTCCACTTTAGATTACAATAGTTACTCTTCCCATTGTACTTTGGTTTAAGCTTTGATAGGGTTCTCTACAATTTTCACCTTTTGAGAAATTACACAGCCCTTAAACTTGTACCACTTGTAGCCAAAACTAACTTTTTAGCTAACTTGGTACACTAAAACCTTTTTCTAAAAGTTTCCAAAACTACAGTAACATACTGACTATGTTCTTCCATAATCCTAGAAACAGTTTTAGAAATAGTCTCTTTTTATTTATGATTCTAAGACAACTAGATCTTAGATCAACTATACTTGGCAAACTACTTAACTCGCCATTTTGCCTAACTTAGGACTTAACTCATCCTTTAGTTCTTTGTAGTAAGTTGGCCCCACTTTGCTACACTTGCATAAGGGCTTATCTCACTCCTTAGCATGGTATAGAACTTCGTTTATTCTATTACCCTTGATAATAAGCTTTTCTCGCTTTACTATCATTGGTAGAGAGCTTAACTCGTAGGGAGTTTAACTCACTATTAGTACCTCTTACACGAGTGTTTTTCTCACTCTTCATGTTTCTTGACAAAGAGCTTAACTCACTACTTTGTCCTCAGTAGAGTGTTTACCTCACTTCTCTACCATACTTGGCAAGATTTGTTTGGTCTTACTACTTGCCTAATGTGGAGGGATTGAAGGATGACTTCCTTTACACATCTGGTAAAGTGTTTTACTCATATCTTTACCCTCACAAGGTATTTTTTTCGCTATCTTATGTCACAACTCCATCCTTAGCAAAGAGTTTTGCTCACTACTTTGTAAGGTCAGGGGGTTTAACTCACACATTTAGTTAAGATAATTGTGTTATGGTTCAACTTTAACTATTAAAGGAACCATCTCTGGATTAATGCTTCATTATAACACCACTCAAAGAGAGAAAAGAACATTAATCAAAACTTGCATATTTAACCCCATTTTTACTACAAGAGGGTAAACTATGCCTATATGATAAAGTTAACTCTCTTATCAAATTCGTATCTAGCTTACCTTACTATCACATATCAGGTGGTATTCTAAGCCACATTATTGTGTTTAAGGTCTTAGACACCTCTTTTAAACAATTCCTAACTTTCAGAATGCTTAAAAGTTCTAACTTATACATATATGCTAGGTGGTGATTTCTACCGTGAAATACCTTTATGAGTGTCTTAACACTCTCTAGGAAATATATATGTAAAATCCCGACTAATAGGGAACTCAAATTCCAAAAGATAAAAATCTTGGAATTTGCTATCCATGGGCACTTAATCGCCCACTTTCTCAGTGCTTAAACGCAGACCTCCAGTACCAAACTACATGGTTTCTAGACTTTTATACTTCTATAACACTTCTAATATTTTGTCTAAGTCCAACTTCAAATTTTACATACTTCTAGCTTTCATCTGGACTACTCATAAAATGAGAAGAGAACTTAGAACATTCTTCAAGTTATTTCCCATACTTGTCCACAGTAATATCCTCCTTACTTAAGCCTCAGTAATTCTGATTCCTTTGCTCTCTGCAACTCTAGGGAATACTACTTTTCTAAGAAAGTAACTCTAAACACCTCTCAGGTGATTTGAGTACTTAATATTTCTAGTAACCTCTTAGCTTGACCCACTAACTTTTGGCCTCTCACCCCAGTGTCACCACTCCTAGGGCTGACCCTTGGCGAGGGCTTGCATGGCCACTATCCCCAGGGCTGACCCTCAGGCCAGACTCTACTCGGTATTCTCAGACCTCACCAGGTTCAGGGCTGAGGCCCTACCGAGGCGTTCTAGTGGCAAATTCATTCCCTTAAGCGGTCTGCAACCCACATAACAATCGAACCCGCACACCAAAGGTCCTTTACATTCTCGAAGGACACTCGTTCATCGGTGCATGCATGACTACAAAGATCTATACTATCTCTTGAAGCCATTTATCAGCCCTAACTGAACCATACTCTCCATTGAAAAACAAAGGAGTAACTCTACTGAACCATGAGGAATCTTGATTCCTTTTTAGTTCTTTATTGTCCATCGACTTCCTTAGCGAGTCCTTCTCTAACTTTTCTAAGGGTCTTCTACTAAGGGCAGTTTGCTTTCTCATTACAGTAGACATTTCTCTAAGAGCTCTAGTCTTTACCAATCTCCTAGTCATATAGGTTCACCTGGTAATTGTCATAGTTTCCTATTCACACATGCAACCATTAGCATCTATACCTAAGGCAAGTCATACAATTTCAATTACATATCTCATTATGAGATAAAAGAATGCACAACACCATACTGAACTATTGCTCATGCCTAAGCATAGCTAGTTCATATCTCGACTCAACAGAATGGACTGCTCTGATACCATAATGTAACACCCTAGGACAGATATCTGGATATATCTAGGATATACAGAGATAAACAGTACTAGCCACGTCACTTCTACATAACTGACTACTAATATATCTATAACAACCATGCAAGTCATTATAGAAAGCCTTGAGAGAATGTGGAAAAACTTAAACTTATACATATACATATATACAACCTTAGCCACAGAAAGGCTTATTGTAATACATGCCTCTGAATATAACTACAAAGCAAATATAACAATATACATAAGCTTTGTCTAAGATAGGAAATAAATAAAAATATATTACACTAGTTCTTCTGTTTCTTGAACTTCTTACTCAACAATGATTCTTAACTTGCTTCTACCACGAAAACACAGAACAAGGTGAGAACATGAAAATTCTCAGTAATAATCATATATTTCATAGCATAAAAACTATGTAAACTGTATACATAATTAAACTGAACTCAACATTATACAATCACCCATATAACTGTATAATGTTGTCTATATTTACTATCATAGGAGTTTTCTTCACTATAACTAATAATAGCATAATAGTTAGTAGTATAGTCAATCTGATAGCCTATATACCATTAACATAAGCAACCACCCATATAATCGCTTATGTCAACAGCAACAGATAATTGCCCAAACAACTGAACTGTAATTGCAAAGCTGAAGATTTGACCCTACCTCTACTTATTCATTCTAGGAAACTCTGACTCCACGAACTCTTACTAAGGTAGAGAGTGAACTTATCACACCCTAGTCCTACCTGAGATAGAAGAAAACTGTAACCTTTACTAACTGTAAACTTGCTCATAGATGCAACTCATCTTTGTGAAAGAGTCTATATTAACTAAAGCATCATTTTATCCTAATTTATGGAGTCAAATGAGCACTTATATGATCTTTGCACATTTAACTCAATTCTACTGCAAGTGAGTAACTCGTGCATCTAGATAAGTAAATTGTACTTATCTCATTTGTATCTGGCTTTCCTTGCTATTGTACTACTTGTAGTGACCTGTGTCACACTTGAGTACTCAAGGTTCCAAATACATGTTTTAGGTAACTCCTAACTATTGAAATTTCTAGCTACTTAATCTTCCAAACTTAACTTAGTATTTAAGGAAGTAACTTTCTTCCCACATACATCTTTAACTCAACTATACCATTAGAAGAGTTAAGCACGTTTCTACTATACTTAATGAATACGACAATCTTTCGAGGCATAGTTCATTCTATTGTGTATTAAACAATGCACAAGATCTCACTTAACTAGAGAACTTAGTAAACAACCATCCCCGCTTGGGAACTAAACACACACCTTGACTCCACTCGAGTGAAACTAGTACAAGAATTGTTAGTACTTGCAACACTTTGTACTAACTGACTAGAGTGAATGCTGCTAACTCATTCTAGTACACTCGTATCTATTACCCCATCTTATCACATCTTGTGTGATATCAAATACAATACTAAGTGCCTAGGATGTTAGATACCTACATGCGGCAATCCTTAACTATTGGATGCACAAAGATCTAAACTTCCTCATCTATACTAAGGATTATTTTCTCTTAGGAATATCCCTAATAGTGTCTTAACACACTTAAGAATACATGTAAGAATGATCTCAACTAGCAGGGAACTCCCAAACATTAAGAATAACAATCTTACAAATTCCTGGAACTCATGCCTAGGCGTGACTTCCCCACGCCTAGGTGTGACTAATGTCTTATCTCAAGCCTAGGCTTAGTTTTACCACGCCTAGGTGTGGTACATTTTGTTTGATCAGTATGCAATATTGACCACCCCACGCCTCGGCGTGGTTTAGTCACGCCTAGGCATAGCCCTGCGACAGAAGCTGCTACAAAATCCTGTAGAAGTGTGGCACTGTTCCAATGGTGCCACACATGGATTTTGATCACTTCTCAATTGTTTCTTGATGATTTTAAGTCCCAAACAAGTTTGCTAACATGATGGGAACATAAAACACTAATTGATTTCATAAAAAATGGATCCAAACATAGAATCATCCATCCAAAACCCCAAATTCTACACTTTGAGCATTTTAGGTTCAAATGGCTAGATTTAAGTTTCTAATCCAAACTCTTAGCATGAACAAGTTATAAACACTACTTATAACTTAGCTAAGCAAGACAATTACTCAAAACACCACTAAAACTCAATTTGACTCTTTAAGCACCATAAGTGCAACTATGGTGAATATGAGAGAAATAGATGGAGATGAGCATAGAACCCCTACCTCTAGCATGGATGAGATGATCCTCAAGCTTGAACTTGGCTCTTGGAGCTTGGAGCTTTGATCTTTAATCCTCTTACTTCTTCCTTCACTTCCCTTCTTCTCCTTCTCCTTCTTCTTCTTTCTCCCTTCTGCCCTTTCTATCTTTTCTTTCTTTTTTTCTTTTTTGTTTTCTGGAGAGGTTTTCGTGAGAGGGAGATAAAATAATGGGTTGGGACATAGAGGAAATTTAGGTAAAAGTCTAACTTAAGTTTCTATGCTGAAACTTATATTTGCTAGGTTTACTCCCCTCAACTTAGCAATTTATGCTACTATCGGAGTCATTTTAAGCTACTTTTCAACTTCTGGGTTGCAACTAAGTACCTAAATGAACTCAGTTTGTCACACAACTTAACTGACATGTTATACAAGTATAATAGTACCTTTGAGACCATATACAAGCCTAACATGTTTTTTTGGGATGTTACAAGACCACACAGTCAACACATCATCCTTAAGAACATAGGAGTAGTTGCCTCCCCTAGGAACCAATCCTCTAGCCACAAGGTAGTGGAGCACACTATTGTCCATTGTCAGCCCAGTGGCCATCACTCTCTATTTTCCCCTAGGAATCTCATAGCCAACTTTTAACAAGGAAGTTATAGCAACCCTGAACTCATACTCATTTTCCCATACATTCTCACCACCACAAAAGCTTGCACCATCAAATGTTAGTTTAGTCAATGTATACCAGAGTTCCTTAATGATAATTATCTGTTTCTTTTTAACCTCTGAAATCAGGCAATCATCCTCATATTTCAAATTGGTATAAAAGATTTTGACTAAATCCAGATAAATGTATTTCTTAATATTCAAAAAATCTATCAATCCAAGCCTCTTTATAATTCTAAAACTTTCTAATGGTTCACTAGAGAAAAAGTCCTTAGATAGATACCTAGGTAAGATAATCTTTCTTACATGAAAATTCTTGCGAAAGAACTCAACTCTCTTGGTGGTATAGAAATGTTGAGTGAGGTCTAGCCTGGAAATGGTGAATGGAGGAGCGTTAGAAGACGTTCCCATTGAGACCCTTGTTCTTGGCCTCTTTGAGCGCTTTGAAGATTCAGCCATTGTGGTGAAATGAGGTAAAAAGGATGTATGAAAGGTGGAAGGAAGGGGTAGAGGAAGGTGGAAAATGATGAGAAAGTGGTGGAGTTTGTGGGTTAGGGCTAGAGAAAGAAAACCCATAAGTGAGAGGAAATGGGAGAGGAATTTGGGGCTTTTTGATGGAAATTAGTTTGGGGGTTTGGTAGGGGTGAGGAATTCAAGTGTTTTAGAGGTTGAATGGTGTGATTTTGGCAAGAATTGAGAGAGAAATAGGGAGATTGGTAGAGAGGGTTTTGTGAGTTTGTAGAGAGAGAAAGAAGTTGCAGAGTGAAAATGGCTACTTCGCACATCTGAACCTCTTAAAAAACCCATTGCAATCGATTACATTGGGGTTGTAACTAGTTACACGTGTTCTGGGTTCCTCGTAATTGATTACAAAGTGAGTGTAGTCGATTACATGCATTCTGGAAACGTTGTAATCGATTACATTGAAGGTGTAATCAATTACGTGCTTTCTGACTTAGCTTGGAATACTTGGTATAGCCTTTGTAATCAATTACAAAGCTCTTGTAATCGATTACTATAATATCCACCGTAGGGTATCACATTTTCCAACTAATTATTATTAAACTATACCCAAGTTATAAATAATTTATTATAATTTATTATAATTTAATAAAATAATACGAGTTATAAAATTTCTTTTTACTTATAATGTAAACTTACCCGAATATCAAAATGCTAGACAACATCACTGAATAATATACATCATGTACATAATATAAGTTAGCGACAAACTTTAATACATAAGACTAAAGTTCTCAAAATAAATATGTACAACTACTATCGCAACTATAGACTAGCCCAAGTCTACCAAACCTGTGGAGTAAGATCCTCAGATGGATCCTCCTTCTCCTCCTCAGACAATATCCCCAGTCGGGGTATGTCCCTACAGACAAGAGTCTGGGCAGAAGATACCACGGAATCCTCCCTTGGAGTAAAATAAAAATTAGCCCAGATTTCTTTAATGGGCATATTAACTCTAAAGTATGTTAGTGCTAAAAGTAAAAATAGCAACCCCATGTGGGGTTCTACTAATAGACACAGTAACCTCCCCATCATACACTTTGTGCTCCGTGCCCAAGTTAATGCGCCATGCATCCGTAGCTCTGTGAAAATGCACCATAACACAACCGATAAGCTCTCGTCCTGATGCTATTCAAACTCAGAAATCAACACAAATAATATGAACGTTGTTTTTCCTCACCTTCCTCACCTTCTTTACCAATCATAAATACATCACATAAATAACATATAAAGAGGTGAGATCACCTACATCATTACCAACATAGCAACACAAGAACAGAAATGGTAGTAATGTCATACAGATACAACAAACAATAAATATAGTCATAAGTATCAATCATTTCTTAACATATATAAATTATCGCAATAATATGTAGACCGACTATGCACATGTATAATGAACTAATTTCCTACTCCATGAAGCTAAACACAAGTTGGAGAGAATGATCTAGAAGATCTGTTTATATCTCAGCTACCTCAGACTAAGTGTTATAATCTTCATCAATATGCACATCAGGCATTATACAAGACAATCTACACCAGATCTTGATTAAGAATAGTGTCTCGGTCCAGATCATCAGTGCGTTGCATCGGTCTGATCCACGGTATAGAGGGGCTACCAACTGCCCATTGTGGAAAACCCGCATCCCGACACCCCCAAGGTCAACAAGTAACCTACACTATGCCTATCGCACCTGCATTGAGGTGTAATTCAACTCTTAGGCCACCGACCTTAACATACTCCACCGGACTTTCAGAATGCATGATTAATGTATAACAAGTCAATTACAGGCCAAAGTCACAACTTTTATTTCTGGGTCCAATACGTTGGCCCAACAGTAATCCTATTGTATTTTCAATCGCATTGTCATTTTATCGCATTTTCACAATTGCGCAACAGTTGTCTCGCGGTTTCAAATCCATAAATATTTTTCAACGTTTTCTCAATCGCATAAAAATATTTTGACGTTTTCTAAATCGCGTAGCTAAAAAATCCACGTTTTTGAAATGCGTAAGATTTTTCTACTATTTTTCATTGTATAAAATATTTCTTGACATTCTAAATTCAATTTTGAAACTTTCTAAGTTTAAAATATAATTTGAACTTCAAATTCTCATTTTTCTCAATAAAACACATCTAAATAATATTTTCTGTTGTTTTTCTCGAAAATCTATATTATTTTAATTTAATAAAATCTTTTCTATTTATTTTATTAACAATCCTTTTTAACAAAATACCTCAAATTACCACTTCACTTTAAAACCCTAATTTCTAACATTATTGCCGAAAATCAACATTTGTGAAATAATAAAATTTATTTATTTCTTGTTTCCATTTTATAAAACTTTCATTTATTTAATTTCACCTAATCAACTAGGTTTACCCTTAATAAATCATTTTTGCACTAGGTTATCCAAAACAAGCCTTATGGCCGTGAGTCAAGTGGTCTTTGGAACCAAAATTCCTTTTAATTTCTTTTCCTTATTTCCTAATCATCTAACTTCATTATTCATAAAATAATTTTAACTTGGTATATCCATTTTGGGGTATGGAGGCCGTGAGCCTCATGGTCTATTGGAGACCAAAAATTGTTTCCTTTCCAACATGATTCACATCCTATCTTATACATCAATCATCAATAATCTATTCTAACAAATTCAAGCATAATATCAAAGCAATAAAAGCATATAAGGTAAATAAACACAAAGCACTAAATTTATGCAAACAAGTGAACAACCCTCACATGGATTATTCACACCCACAATTCGTCCCTCACCACCATGAGTGGTTGATGAGGTTAAATCTCCCTCTTACCTTGGATGATGTCCAAAGCTCCTTGGTTTGCTTCTTGCTCTAAGCTTTCACCACTAACTTGAACTTAAAAACAAAGAAAACATCTAATATTAACATCCAAGGCTTTAAACTAAGATAACTATGGCTCAAAATCATGGTTAGAACTTTGAAACAAGATTAAAAATGAAGATCAGAGACTTCACCTCAAAAACCTTCAAACTTTAAGCTTGAAGAAAAGATAGAAGATGATAGAACTAGATGTTGATCACAACTACAAAGTGTCTTAGTATGGTATAAGGATTCAAGAAGTAAGGTTGATTGGAATTATTGAGGTTTGGAAGTGTGTTTTTTGGCCTCTTGGCTGTGAGCTATGGTGGAGAGAGAGTTTTTGGCTTAGCTTTGCTTTTGGAAGATGATAGAAATGTGTTGAATGTTCAAGAGTCACCTTTTGCCTTTCCTTAAAGCCTTGGCTGTGAATCCCCTAGCCTCCAAGGGTGTCCAAGTTCAAAGCCTCCAAACTTAACTATGAAGTTAGCTTTCTATTGGTTCTTTACATGTAGTCAAAGCCATCATTGTAGACTTTCACCAAGCTTGCTGAACAAGCTTGTTTCCTATAGGTTAGGTGGCTACCATCTTGCTTCCTATTGGTTGCTAAGGAGGAGTCAAAGCCATAATATGAGACTAGTTCTCATTGGTTCTTCCTAAAGTTGTCATAACCATCTAATTTGACCATCACCTTGCTTAGCCTTTAAGTTTTCTTCCTATTGGTACAAACAAGATATTTTTTGATAGATATTAACCAATAGATAATAACTATTGCTTATAAAGTCAGTATCTATTATCCAATGGATAGTAGCATTGTTTACTGGATAATAAACAATACAAAATTACCATAAAAGATAATTTTGAAAACTGTTTCCAGTTTTGGGTTTAGTAAGCTCCCCCAGCCCCAAATCAATAGTCCAAATTTTTTTGATCCTGAAATTTTTTTTATTTTTTCGGGCCTGCCCTGGGCCTGCATATAGCCCAAAATAATATTAAAATAATCAAAAGCTCATAAAAATTCATAAAATTTCTCAAAAAATCACTAAAATTATAAAACTCATATTTATTCAGAAAAAAAAATTCGGGGTGTTACAATTACAAGATTTCTGAACTTGGATTTTGCATTTCAAACAGTAGAGGGCTAACTCCAAAACTTCTAACTTACTTCCCAAACCAATTCTAATCATCACGTTGGCCTAAAAACTAACCAGGTCATGACCCAAAACAAACGTTCTTGCAAAAACATCATCCTTATCAAGAATCAAACCACTCTACTAACTCTGACGGTGACATCCGTTATGGTGCCATTGATATAGGTCCAGCTTCTGGTACAAGATTAATAGAAAACTCTATTTCTCTCTCCAATGGTAATCCAGGTATATTGTCAGGAAAAACTTCAGGAAACTCGTTAACTACTAGAATAGCTTTCACATCCTCTTCACTCTTGACCTCCAAGGAAGATAATAACATATATCCTTGAGCTCCTTCCCTCAAGAAAACTTTGACTTGGTTGACCGTTAGAAATCCAGAATTCTTAGTCTCAGGAAAAACTAAAGTCTTAGTGGAACAATCTAACAGAATATGGTTAGAAGACAATCAATCCATTCCTAAAATTACATTTATCTTTGAAAGAGGCAAACAAATCAAATCAACAGAAAAAATTTGATCCCTAACACAAACAGGGCAATTTAAGCAAACTTTTGTAGTAACTGCAAGCTTATCAGTAGAAGTAGAAATAATCAAGTCAAGAGGCAATGTAGACACAGATAATCCTAAATGATCCACATAATCATAGGCAATAAAAGAATGGGTCGCTCCCAAATCATATAGCACAGTTAAAGGATTACCTTTTATAACCCATTCCTCCATAATCAGATCCTTAGATTTGGAGGCTTCTTCTCCGCTCATTGTATACACTCTTCCTCCCGCTTGGGGTCTTGCAGCATATACGTTGCTCACAGAGGGTTCCGCCTTGGGTTGATTGAAATCCTTTGTCAAATGGTCATTCCCACACTTGAAGCATTTTGATAAAGATGTCCCGGCCTGACCAAATTTATTATTACAAGAACCTCCTCCATATGATTGTTGTTAAGGTTGACTTCCCGATAGTCTAGAATACAATTTTTGCTGATAACGGTTACCACCACCACTCCTTCCCTTTTGGAACCAAGCGGGTCCAAAGTTTTGGTTTCTTGTGTCTCAATGTTGATCCAATTCTTTGATCCGATGACACTTATCTAACAAGGCTAGGAATTGCTCTATTCCCAGGGGTAACACTACTATCTTCAGATCATGCCTTAGACCTTTCTCAAACTCCCAACAATTCCATTCCTCGTCTGATTGTAGCTGAAAGTACCTTGAGAATTTTGACAGACTCTCAAACCTTGCAGCATACTCACTGATCGACATTCCCCCTTGTCTCAAGCCAGGGAATTCCATTTCTTTAGCATGTCTGGTATTGGTTGGAAAGTACTTTTCCAGGAACTTATTCTTGAAAACTTCCCAAGTAATCATTCTTCCTTCCGCTTCCAACAGTCTTTATGTTCCGGCCCACCAATCTTCGTTGTCCCCGACAAGCATAAAGGTAGCATAAGTTACCTTTCTCTCATCGGTACACCCCATTCTTTTGAATATCTTTTCCAACTCTTTGATCCAAAGATTTGTCTTTTTTGGATCAAATTCTCCTCTGAACTGTGGTGGAATGTTATGACGAAACTCCGACAGATTCTGAGTTTCAGCGGTCGCTTCTTGTTGTTAGGAAGCTCTTTGGTTCTATTGTACGATGATGTCTGCCATCCTTTGCATAGCTTTAGCTACTCCAGCCATACCTTCATTATCACGTCTAGTATTCACATGTCCACCTCTACCACTAGCCATTGCTTTTTCTTCGAAATCAAACTAAACAATACAAAATGAAAGTCAAGTGAAATTATTTCAAACATTTTTGTTTCCTTTCGGAAACCAAACACAGAGAATCACATAACACAAATAAGACAGACCTAACCACAAACCCAAAATACTCTAACTTGGGCTCTAATACCAACTAATGTAATAATAGGGTATCACATTTCTGACTAATTATTATAAACCCCAAGTTATAAACAATTATTAATGTAATAATATGAATTGTAAAATTTTCATGGATAACATAATTAAATAAAATAAAAAGATCATAAGGCGATATAAATTAAATAGTACACACTATACATATACATATGATTTTGTTCTCAAAAGAAACATATAAATACGAACTGTTTGACAAAATGAAACTAGCCCAAGCCCATGCCTAGGGAGTAGGGCCCTCTGATGGATCCTCCTTCTCCTCGGATTCCTCGCTAGACAAATCCCTTAGATGGGGTAAACCTGGACAAGTGGGAGTCCGAGCTGATGAAACCTCGGAGTCCTCCCTCGGGGTATAATGAATATCACCTTAGAAATATCGAATAGGCATGTTAAACTCTACAAACACATAAATACTAAAGGTAAAATCTGCAGCCCCGTGCCGGGTCCTACTCACAAACACAGATACATCTCCACTGTATGTCACATGCTCCGTATCCAAACTGAAGCGCCAAGCATCGGTTGTAACATCCCGAAAAATATCTGTTTAAGTATAAATGATCATTTTATATTATTCTTGATTTTTAGGAATTTTTCTAGAATTTTTCGGAAACGATGAATATTTTAATATATTTCTCATTTTGCATGCACACTGGGCTGAGAATTGCTGAGGTCAGTGTAACACTCTGGAAATTAATTATTTCACCACCAATAGTCATTTTCTAATATTTGTGATTTATGTGAATTTTTCTGGAATTTTTCAGAAACGATGAATATTTTAATATATTTCTCGTTTTGCGTGAAACTTGAGCAGAGTCGGGAAAACGACTGTAATGCTTCAAAAATTGGAAAATTATATGACGAATAGTCGTTTTATAATATTTGCAATTTTTGAGAATTTTCTGGAAACGTCGAATATTTTAGTATATTCCTCGTTTTGCGTGCACACTGAGCAGAACTGGAGAAACGCGATGTTTCCTCCGCGAGGCTTGGACTATGGACATGTCGATGGGTGATCTTATTAAACCCGAGACTGGACACAATTTACGAGGTTTCACGATTTTCGAGAGATCTTAACAGATAAAATAAATCAATACAGCGAAAATTTCATCTGTCAGATTGATTAAATACTGACTGCTGTCAACTGTAACTATTATCCATTGGATAATAGTGTGTAATAAAAATTCTATCACATTATCCAAATGAAATCCACTTTATGTCTAATCAATCCACTTTAATTCAAATTTAATGTTAAATAATCAAAGCTTCTTTGAGAAGCTTTGACCAAACATTTGACCCAAATACCCTTAGCTTCCCTTGGAAGCCAATTTCCCCCTCACTCTTCTCTCACTATGCACGGCTGCATGGCAGCCCAAAGCAAGGAAATATTGCTTTTCCTTATTTCATTTTTATCACTTAAATTCATTAATTATCAAAACACTTTCTCTCACTACCATTTCTTCTTCTTCCTTCTTCAACATTTTCTCTCCCTTCTCTCAACCATTGCTACGGCCAAGCTCTCTTCTTCTCCCTGAACCATCACAAAAATTTAAACTAAATACATTTTCTCAATCCTCTCACCATTCTAAGCATCTTTTCTTCTTGGAGTTTCTTGAAATTCCTTCATTTTCACCATTTTCTCCAAGCTCCAAGCTTTGAGCTTTTTGGGTAAGTTTCAAGACTTCTCTTCTTTCTCCTCCATTTTCGTGGTCATGGTCTTCATGTTGGCCATCCATGGCTTATTTTTCAAGCCTTAGTATTGATTCTAACAAAGTCACCATTTTTAGGGTTCTTGAAGCTCAAATCCGAAATTCAAAGGAGATTCTTGGTGTTCTTCTTTTGTTTTCTTCACTTGGGTATGAGGAAGACACTCCTCCTCAACCTCTCTTAGCATCTAGGAACCTTGATTGTGTTGTTGGTGGAAAAACCCTAATGAGGGTTATCCTTTGATTTTGTGATTAGTATGTTTATGTGTTGATTTTAATTGATTTATGCTATTGGATTGATTTGTTGTATATAATGGAATATTGGATTGGTTTGAATGGTTTGCAATGGACAAAAAAATAATGGAACACCCTTCTTGGAATGCCACGGTTTTGGGGTAGAAAAATTGGATAAATTGTGGTTAATGTGTAACAAGCATAAGATTAGGATTAATCAAGTAACAAGATGGAATTGAGTGGAAGAAAAATTTGGAATTGAATTCTATGTGATGGCTACGGTTTTGAGTCCAAGAATTAGGGTTCTTGGTGGCCTAATTTAACAAGTGAACCACTTAAATGAATTAAGGGAATGACATGTAGTAAGATGACTTGAAAGGATTGGAAATTGTAACCATTGGGAGGCCACGGCCTCTAGGGTATTTGTAGGTAAGTATGTAATTTTGGTAGTTTGGAAGCATAAGTAATTAGGTAATTAGAATCCTATGTAATGAAATGGACAATTAATAAATTAGAAGAATTTAATATAATCAAGACTCCATAAATTTTAAAGGACTAATAGTAAAATGATCATAAGACTTAAGGTAATTCTAAGTGAGTGAAGAACAAGAGAGTGTGAGGCCTAAGAGCTTAAATAAATTACAAGATATACGAAATTGAATTGCCTTGGAATGTTAAATTAGTTACAAGAATTGACTTTGAACTTGAACTTTGAAAAGAGAAACAAATTCTAAGTTAGGATTCATAATGAACCTAATGACGCATCAATTGACTTGATCTTTATACTATGATGTTATGGGTCCTTGTGAGTGATCATTTGTATATTGATGCTTATATTGGCCTACTGTGGCATATTGTGGAATTGTATGAGATTATGGATCATACATGTTCATGCATAGTGTCTTATGCATTGTGAATGTCCTTGTGGACTGTTGTAAGGCCATGTTGCCTAGGAGATTGAACACACCTTAGTGCGGGTGCGAGTAGATAAGTGTGGGTCTTGTTATGACCTTGGGGGCGTCGGGGTGTGGGTCCTTCACAATGGGTAGTTGGTAGCTCCTCTGCTTGTGGGGCAAACCGATGCAAACGCACTGACGATCCGGACTTGACACTGTCCTATATCGTGATCTAGTGTAGAATGTCTGTACAATGCCATGATTGTGCACGAGAAAATTTATTGATAGCACTGGCCTCGGCAGCCGAGTTACAGACATGTCTCCTGATCTTTCTCTCCGACTGTTTGGGTTTAGCTCCATGGGTAGGAATTTGGGAAAGCATGCATGTGTGTCATGATATACATTGTCATTGTTAATATTTATTATTCCATATCTATGACTGACTTAGTTATTACTGTGATGACTATCTGCCTGGAACTGTTTGTTTGCTTACCATTGGAATTACTGCTTATTAGTTGAATATGATATTCTGAATTGCTATTTGGGCGCGTGGCACCGTGCTGTTTCTAGCTGCTATAATTGGTAATGATGGTAGGATGTCTTAGCTCTTTCTTGTATCTTTATTACTTGCTGTATGTGTGTATGCTGTGTTGATCGAAGACGACGGCAAGGAGGCGGAAGACCCCGATTTTCCCAGCTTCTGGCCCGAACGAGACTAGCTTCTACTGAGACGATGGCGACACGTATGCGCGGATTTCTTGGTGATGTGCGTCTGACCTTCCTCGGAGGGCCAGAGTGTTGGCACATTAACTTGAATTCCGATCGCTGCGTCTACTTGGGAGATGTGTCGATAGCCCTAGCCTGGAGGCGTCATGAGGCACCTGTCCTCACCTGCCACATCAGCCTGCGATTGGAGTTTTACTTACCCATCCGTGAGATGTGGGGCGATCGTTACTACACCCCACGGGAGGACTCCTTTGATTCCACCGCTCGGGCTCCATCCCGTGCTTCTGTGGTTCCAATGGAGGTTTCCTCGGAAGAGGAAGATCCCGCTGAGGATCCTGACACGGTTCCTCCTCATCTGAGGGATTGATTTTACTGGTGGCTACTGATGGCTGCCAGTGTTTTTATTTTGGGGGCCTGATGTATTACTTTTGGTAGGCTGTATATTTTGTATATGCATGATGGTTATATATGCATGATTTTCCTTGGGGCATGTATAGTTTTTGCTTTTTGGAGGTATTCAGGCTTGTATCTAAATTACAGTTGTGTTTAAATGTTAATATATATATATATATATATATATAAATGCACGTTATTCAGGTGAAAAGTCTGTTGATTATTTTATTCCTTACCTTTCTTCTGCTTTCTGTATTATTACAAAAAAGAAGAAGAAAAAAAATATACCGCTATTTTCTCATGCATTACGGCATTAAACGAGTTAACTTTGATTAAATGAACCGGGTGTTAATTGTTTGATTATTTAATTTCTGCATTTTATTTTATTTGACAATGTGACATTCCCTCCCAAAAAGGGGCGTTACATCGGTACCCCCGTGGAATTATACCTTCACATAACCAATCAGATCGTGTCCCGATGCCATCACAAAGACTCAGAATATCAACCCAAACAAAAAGGATGCCGATTTTCTTCACCTTCCTCACCGTCTTTACTAAACATAAATATAACACATAAATAAAATATAGAGATGTTAGATCACCTATATCAATATCAACATGACAGTATAGAAACAATAAAGACAGTAGTATCACTTAGACACAGAAAATAATAAATATAGTCATGGCATCAAGTATCAGATAATTCTTAACTTTAACAAACATAATATATCACAATGTTATGTAGACTGACTATGCACATGCACAATCAACCATTTTCTTACTCCATGGAGTTAAAACACAAATCGGAGAGAATGATCTAGAAGATCTGTCTGTATCTCGACAGCCTCAGACCAAGTGCTATAACTTCATCAATGGTGCACAACAAGCATTATACATGACATTCTTCACCAAATCGTGAATAGAATAGTGTCTGGTCGAGATCGTCGATGCGGTGCTCGGTCACCACGGCTTAGTGGAGCTACCTATTATCCACTTGTGGAATACCCGCACTCCGATGCCTCCAAGTTCAACAAGTGAACCATACTACGCAATTCGCACCCTCACTTAGGTGTGATTCAACTCCAAGGCACACAGCCTCAACCGACACCGCTGGTATAATGTAAATCGACACCATCGATATAATGCATGATCAATTATCCAATGTACAACAATAAGCCAATACGGCAAAAAATCACAACTTTATATTTCCAGGTCCAATACATCGGCCCGACAATATTTCTACTATTTCTCAATTGCGTAGCACTTTTGCTGCGTTTTCACAATTGCACAACACTTTTTTTTGCGTTTTCAAGTTGCATAAATATTTTTCAACGTTTTCTCAATCACGTAAAAATATTTAAACGTTTTCTAAATTGCGTAACTCACAAATCCACGTTTTTGAAATGCGTAAGGTTGTTTTCTACTATTTAGGCCATATAAAATATATTTTTTTTACGTTCTAAATTCAATTTTTGAAACTTTCTAAGTTTAAAGTATAATTTGAACTTCAAATTTCCATTTTCACATTAAAACACCTCTGAGTAATATTTTTTGATGTTTTTTTCTTAAAATCGGTATTATTTTAATTTAATAAAATCTTCTTTATCTACTTTACTAAAAATCCTTTTTAATAAAAATACTTTAAGTTACAACTTCACTTCTCATTCCTAATTTCTAACACCATGGCCGAAAATCACTCTTTATGAAATGATAAAATTTATTTGTTTATGTTTCCATCTTATAAATCTTTAATTAATTTCTTTTCACCTAATCATCTAGGTCTACCATTAATAAATCATTTTTGCACTAGATTACTCTATTCAAGCCTCATGGTCGAGAGTCATGTGGTCTTTGGAACCGAAATTCATTAATTCATTTCCTTACTTCCTAATCATCTAACTTCACCATTCATAAAATAATTTTGACTTGGAACACCCATATTGGGGCATGGAGGCCAAGAGCCTCATAGTCCATTAGGGACCAAAATTCTTTCCTTTCAAGCATCAATCATAGCATACAACATACTTAAATCAACATAATCATGCTATAACAAGTTCATGCATAATATCAAAGCTATAAAATCATATAAGGAAATAAACACAAATCAGTAAATTTATACAAACAAGTGAACAACCCTCACATGAATTCTTCACTTTACAATCACAAATTCGTTCCTCACCACCATACTTAGTTGATGAGGTAAATCTCCCTCTTACCTTAGATGATCCTCCAAAGCTCCTAGTATGCCTCCTTCAAGTAGATTTTCTCCTCCAAGTTGAACTTAAAAACAAAGAAAACATACAATATTAACATCCAAGGTTTATCAAAGATGACTATGAACTAAAGTATGGTCTTAGAATCTTTAAAAAGAGAAGAAAGATGAAGAATAGAAAACTTCACCTAAAAACCCTTGATCTTGAGCTTGAAGAACAAGGTTAAAGATGAAAGATTTAGGCTAAGATCTCAACTACAAAGTATCTTAGAATGGTATAAGGATGCAAGATGTAAAGTTAGCTTGAATTATTGAAGGTTGGACGGTGATTAATGGTGGGTTGGCTGTGAGCTTTGGTGGAGAGAAAATGAGAGAGAATTTTTGATAACTTTACTATACGAAAGATGATGGAAATGTGTTGAATGACTAAGTATCATCTTTGGCTCCTCCTAGAAGCACTTGGTCGTGGAGCTCCTTGGTGGGTGAGTCACAAATGTGACTCACATGGTGTGAGTTATAGTAACTAGTCACTAGGTGAGTCACCAATAGGTGAGTCATAGAAAGTAACATGTAGATGAGTCACTTGGATGACTAGGTAGCAAGAAGATATTTTTTGGTATACTTTAACTAATGGGTAATAACTACTACTTATAAAACCAGTGTCTATGGTCCAATGGATAATAATTTTACCCAATAGATGATAGCATTGCCTAATGGATAATAAAACATAACAAAATCATTGTAAAAGAAAATTTTAAAAATTGTTTCTAGTTTTGGGTTTAATAAGCTCCCCCGGCCTCGAATTAACAATCCAAAATTTTCAGGCCCCGAAAATTTTTATTTTTTCGGGCCCGTCTCGGGCCACATATATCCCAAAATAATATTAAAATAATAAAAAATTCAAAAAAATACACAAAAATCATAAAAATTATAAAACTCATATATATTCAGAAAAAAAAAATTGGGGTGCTACATTGTCCATTCCAAACTTTTTGAGTAGCTCCTTGCAATATTTAAATTGACTTATGAAAGTCTCATCCTTAGTTTACATGATTAGGAGTCCATAAAAAAAATTGAGTTCACCCATCATAGACATCTCAAACTTATTTTGCATAATGTTAGCACTAAATATTATATCATCAACATATATTTGAATAAGAAGTATGTCATGCTTCTTATGCTTGATGAAGAGAGAAGTGTCAACCTTTCCTCTAGAGAAGCCTTTTTCAAAAAAGAACTTGCTCAACCTTTCATACCAAGCTCTAGGAGTTTGTTTTAAGCCATACAAAGCCTTTTTCAATTTAAAAACATGATTGGGCAGTTCATAGTTTTCAAAACTGGGAGGTTGTTACACATACATCTCTTCTTGTATAAAACCATTTAAGAAAACATTTTTAACATTCATTTGATAAAGTTTTAAGTCCATGAAGCATGTATATGCAAGTAGCATTCTTACGACCTTTAATCTAGCTACAAGAGCATATGTTACCTCATAATCTATGTCTTCTTCTTGATTATAACCCTTAGCAACAAGTCTAACTTTGTTTCTTATTATTAAGCACGTTTCATCAAGTTTTTTTCCTAAAGACCTATTTGGTTCTAATTATAGGATGATCATTGGGCCTTGGAACTAATTTCCAAACTTGATTTCTCTCAAATTGGTTTAGCTCATCTTGCATGGCCAAGATCTAATGTTCATCATTAATGGCCACATCTATGTCTTTAGATTCATCTCTAAGAGAGTTACGAGTGATTACCCCTTTTGATACATCACCTATCACCTTGTCAAGAGGATGATATCTTGATGTCCTCCATTCCGTGGGAAAGTCTGTGATTTGTGAATCCTCTTGCCTTAGAGGATCAAAGGGTCTCTCTTTTTTCTTTTTGTCCTCTTTCTCTTGATTTTTCAAATGTGTTTTTGTCAAGATTTCTGCAATATCATCAACAAACTTCTTTCTCGGTCCATTTGAGTTAGTTTCATCAAAAGTAGTATGAATAGACTCTTTTATGGTCATAGTTCTTTTATTATACAATCTAAAAGTTTTACTATGCATTGAATAGCCAATGAATATTCCTTCATCAGACTTAATCAAACTTCCCTAAGTTATCCTTTTCATTGTTTAAAACAAAGCATTTACATAAAAAGCATGAAAGTGTGAGATATTTGATTTCTTTCCTTTGTACAATTCATACATGATTTTCTTTAAAATTGGCCTTATTAAGACTCTATTCATAACATAACAAGCGATACTTACCACATCTGCCCAAAAGTACTTAGGAAGGTTAGCCTCATTGAGCATAGTTTTTGCCATATCTTGTAAAGACTGATTTTTCCTTTCTACAACTCCACTTTGTTGAGGAGTTCTAGGTGCTAAGAAATTATGCTCAATGCCATGCTCATCATAAAAGATTTCAAAATCATGGTTTTCAAATTCACCACCATGATCACTTCTTATGGATGCAATACAAAAACCTTTTTCATTTTGGATAACTTTGGCAAGTCTTTTAAAAGATGAAAAAACATCATTTTTATGGGATAAGAATAATGTCCACGTATACCTAAAAAAATCATTCACAATCACTAGTGCATAGTAATTCCCACAAAATCTCATAGTTCTAAAGGGACTAAAAAGATTTATGTGTAAAATTTGTACAGGCCTAGAAGTTGAAACCACATTTTTAGTTTTAAAAGAAACCTTTACTTGTTTTCCCTTTTGACATGCATCGCAAAGTTTATCTTTTTCAAATTTTAGCTTTGGAAGTACAATTACTAACTCTTTTGAGACTAACTTACTTAAGTGATCCATGTGAATATGAGCAATTCTTCTATGCCATAACCATGAATCATCTTCCTTACTCATAAAGCATTTAGCATCATTTGAAGTTATGTCATCAAGGCTAATCATGTATATGTTATTGACCCTATGACCAACAAACTTAACATTCTTATCATCCTTACCCTCAATTATACAACAATTTGAATCAAATATTACTCTATTCCCCTTATCACACAATTAACTAATACTAAGCAAGTTATGTTTGAGTCTTTCAACAAGTAAAACATTATCAATGGATGAGGAAGGGATTTTACCGACTTTACTAATTCTAAGGATCTTCTCTTTGTTGTTGTCACCATATTTTACATTTCCATTCTTCTTGGGGACAAGGAAGAAAAACTTGGAGCCATTATCGATCATGTGCTTGGAACAACCACTATCAAGATACCAACTTGACCTTTTGGCCTTCAAGCACACCTACAACATACATTTAGATTTTAACATTTGGTATCCAACTTTTCTTATGTTCTTGTGTGTTAAATTTAGGCAAAGTGCTTTTAGGAACCCAAATCATTTAAGTTCCAACCTTGGTGTTTGAGTTCTTCCTAACTTTGTATGTTGAGGTACTACACCCTTTCCTTCTGCAGTGAAAGCATTTAACAAAGGGGCTATTTGATGTAATTGAGGAAACAAAGAAATTCTTGTAAGAATTTTGTTAGTTATTGGGACTATACCCTAAATCGACTTTTTGAAAAACACATCTTTGTTTCCCTAGCAACATATTCAATTTATCTATTCCAAAAGTAAATTTTGAAAGAGTATTGCTTAAATCCTCAATTTTTTTTTTCAAATGCTTTGCGTGATGAGCAAGGTGAGGGTATAGATGCATTATCATGTAAAGGGCAAGTCATGCATGTTGAGTTAGCATTGATTAATCATGGAGTTTCATTCTCAATTTTGAGTTCATTAATCTCTTTGTTTAAAGTAGAAATTTTGTTTACCAATAAGGAGATTGTTTTGTTGGAAGATAAAACCATCTTTGTTAGTCTCAGGGATTTATCATGCAATTCTTCAAAAGTATCTTACAATTCACTATCGGAAGGTGAAGAGTCTAAGTTAGAAGAAGTTACCTCAGTGTCATTCTTTTTTTTTTCTTCTTCTCCTCTAGCCATGAGATATAGATGAGCTTCTTCATTTTCTGAACTATCAGTAGAATCCATGTCATTGTCTTCCCATACTATGTAGGCTCTCCTTCCTTTCTTTTCTTTAGAAGGTTGTTGTGATATTTCCGCAAGCGCACGGGTCGTACAAGTAGTAAAATAAATATCGTTCCCACGAGGATCGTTTAATTACTAACTCTTATAACTATTTTGATTGTTTAAGCATATAAAAGCAATGGTGGAAGCTATATTGAAATTAATGCGAGGAATTAAACAACAAAGTAAGCAATAAAAACTAGAAAAGATGAGATTCAACATGGATTTAAAGCTCTAGGACTCGGAATCTACTACACTATCCCCTACGATAAATTGTGATTCTATCTCTGTCAATGTTTAATTATGTTCTTGAAGGCAATTTATCCTTAATTATTTAAAGCCTAATTTCTTAGCACTAAAAACGTGCTAAAACTTCATTAATCCCATTCTCATGACAATTAATCCAAGTTCTAACCTATTAAGATCTATGATAATCGTTTGACCCTCGAAGGATTTAACTCTATGTCTAGGCATTAATTCCTAAGTTCAATTCTTGGATTATCAAGCAATTAGATTTCATCTTTCAATCCTTCATCTAAAGCCTAAAATCATGTAAATATGGCATGCAACATACCACAAGCATTAAGCATACCAAGATCGAATCAAGAACAATAACTTCATTAACAGAGAATCAAATCAATAATTCATAATAGGGAAATAGAGAGTTTCATCCTAATCCTAGAAAAGAGTTTATCCACTCATGGTCATTACAGCACAAACAAGATCAAAAAAGAAAGATACAACTATAAGTCTAAAGCAAATGAAGAAAATGAAGTAGAGAACTCAATGGTTGATCTTGTTCTTGGTCTTGCCTTGATCTAGCCTTCAATCCTCCTTCCTCTCAAGTTTCTCTTGGTTTCTCTACTCAAAGAGTCTCCAAAATGCCCTCCAATGGAGTTGTCTACGTTCTGGAGGGTCCTAATGCCTCTAAATATTCAATATGATGAGTTTGGATGTTTTCTCATGCAAAAAGGATAGACATGGCCGTGCCTATTAGACAAAGTCACCAAATCTACCAAAAAATGCGTCCAATTTGTCAAAACGTGTTTCAGAAGTTTTGCAGTGAGACATAGCCATGCCTCATTTAGGCATGGCCGTGCCTCCAACTCAAAAGCTTCAAATGAGTTAGACACGGGTGTGTGAGGGTCCAGGATGCGAAATTCCAATTTTGGGGGAGGCACGACCGTGCCTCTATTAGGCACGATCGTGTCTCTTAGAATTTCACAAAGAAGCCTTCATGAAAGTTCCTCTATTAGGCACGATCGTGTCTCTTAGAATTTCACAAAGAAGCCTTCATGAAAGTTGTAGATTTTTTTCTTAGCTTTCCAAAGACACCTAATTCGTTTCGTTTCGACCTTTGTAGCTCAAGTTATGCTCATTTTATTGCACAAAGGTCGAAAACTCTATGAATCTCAACTATATAAATTTTGAGCTCAACTCCATTGCAAAGGATCCATCTAAAACTTCATAGAATCATGTCAAAACATCTATTTTGGACCTAAAAACATAGAGAAAAACCAATCATGAGATAACATGGATAATTAGATTAAATGTGACATAAATTCCAATGTAAATCAATCAAAGCACACATAAATCCACACTAAATCAAACACAAGATGTATGTATTTTATCCACACATCAAAGGTTTCTTCTCAAACTTCTCTATCTTTTTTAGATACACAGGACATTTCATCTTCATGTGTCCCGATTTTTGGCATTCATAGCATGTTGGAGTTGATGAGGTTCCTTCCCCTTTATGATAGGTCTTTTTTGGACGAAAATGTAGCCTTCTTTGAATTCCTTTCTTCTTAAGGAATTTTCCAAACCTCCTTACAAGGAGACTAAGATTGTCCTCATTTAGCTCAAGGTTCTCTACACCATATCTATCATCTTCATCATCATCATCATCTGTGGAGGATGTGGCTTTGAGAGCAATCTCCCTTTTTTTTTTGTCATGCTCTACATTTTGATTAAGCCTATTGAGCTCCAACTCATGCTCTTGGAGCTTTCCAAAAAGAGTGGCTAGTGATATTGTTGATAGATCCATTGATTCCATAATAGCCATTACTTTGGGTTTCCAATTCTTGCTCAAGCATCTCAAAATTTTGTTAATAAGATCTTCATTAGGAAAAGTCTTTCCCAATGAAGTAAGATGATTTACAATGTGTGTGAATCTCTTCTGCATTTCTTGAATGCTTTGACCTTGATTCATTCTAAACTATTCATACTCATGAGTGAGAGTATTTATTCTAGATCTTTTTACTTCACATGTACCTTCATGGGTCACTTGTAAAGTATCCCACATTTCTTTAGGAGTCTTACAATTTGACGCCCTAAAGAATTCATCATACTCCAATGATGTGGTAATGATGTTCTTAGCTCTCAAATTGTATTGAACCTTCTTTTTGTCCTTATCGATCAATTCACTTCTTGGTGTATTAGTTCTTATAGCATCAACAATACGTGTGGGAACAAAGGGGCCATTTTCAACAGCATCCCACACATCTAAATCAATAACTTCAATAAAAAAAGGGTTTATTTATAGAAGAACTTTTGGAAGAAAAACCATTTGAAGCCATCACTTCTCTTGAAGCTGCTAAGCTCTTTACACAAGAGTCTAGATCGGATACCACTTATTACCAAGTGGCCTTAATACTCAAGAGGGAGTGAATTGAGTATATAAAATATTTTCCCAAATCTTTCGTAAAAAACTTGATTATTGATTTTCGTTGAAGCTATTGATTGATAGAGCTGAATGAATAGAGAAGATTTAATACTTTCACTCATAAAAGAACCAACCAAGCAAGATAGTATTCAAGCAAGCAAATATAAATAACGCACAAAGGTAAAAGAGTATGGTTTAGAAGACCAAACACATGGTTTATCCTAATTCAGCCACTCATTGTGACCTACGTCCAGTCCTCAAGTAAACAACTAAGATTTTTCACTAAAACTTTAAGCTTGAATAGGTGATTGCTACATTTATACAATAGAGCACTCACCATACCTTGAGATACCTCAGCCTTTGTGCTTGAGCCTCAAATTCAAGGGATACCTCACCCTTACAAATTATTTGAGGGATGCCTCACTCTCTTTACAAATAATCAAAGTGTATGATAGATGAAATTCTTACAAGAGTATGTAATACAAATTGAAGCCCTAGGATGCTCTTCAAGAATATCTCAAGTTTAAGAAACAATAGAGCACAAGATGATTTAAGGATTGATTCACGAATTAATGCAATAGAAATAGTTTCAAGTTGTTAGTTAGCCATTAGTAATGATCCAAGAGATGTATTTATAGTGTTTGAACTCAAAGGAGCTGTTGGATGCATTTAAAGGCAACATTAAATTCCAAGAAAAAAGTCGTTGGCTATTGTCAGACCAGTGGTAATCAATTATATGGTTCATGTAATCGATTACATAGCTCTTAGAACGTTTTCTTGGCTTTCTGGGTAGGATGTAATCGATTACATGGCCTCTGCCAGACTTGTAATCAATTAAAACACTTGTGTAATCAATTACACTAACTCTTAAACACATTTTTAAGCCCAATTAAGCTTGATAACTATTCCAACATAGAAATTACTTGGATTTATTAAGAAATAAGCTTGAATTACATAATTCAAGATTAAAAACAACATTTCTATAAAGTATGAACTTTCATCATTGATTTGATTTTAAAAGACCTTTCAAAAACTATTTTGAGATATATTGAGATATGTTGAGAGCATCTTACATTAAGATTCTAAGGCCTATAAACTATACCAGATATACCTCTTTTGAACTTGGTCTTTGTCTTGACTTTTTATCATGAAAAACTTCATTCATATGCTTCATGACATAAACATTCATAGATGCTTGAGTTTTTTGTGTTGTAGAAGAAGGCTAAGGAAGCTGAGAGGAAGCCTGAGGAAGCCAAAAACTAGCTCTAGAGTCATGAGTCTCTCCCTACACTGTTGAGCTAGGATATTGGCAATCAGAGAAGAAAAGTATGTTGGACGATATGATGAAATAATTCAAAGTTGGGTATGGTCTTGCAAATTAGCATTTCTAGTTTTTCTATCCTGATGTTGATGTGGACAAGGCAGGCCTGTGGTAGCGTATTATGGATAACTAATTGATTAATCCTAATGATGAAAGAAAGGTAGGAGGAAGAGGATGGTAAGGAACGGAACATAGCGGAAGAAGCGACCAATAGGCAGCGTAGTTATGATAGTGCAGTTGCCAATGCTGGTGATAAGGGTGTTGTACTTGTTAAGGATGATCACTCATCCAATAACGTCTGAAGACTAAGGGAATGCCCTCGATGTTCATTTATAATATGTTGTTTCTCATGGATTCTTGGTGTTTGCTCTTGGCCTTCGAGATTTCTTTGGCTACAAAGAACTTGAATTGTGCTTGGAATTTTAAAGAAATTGCCTTAGTTTTTGTCTTTTGAGCACTTTGTTTTTTTTTTTCTCTTTGATGACAGTAATGATAAATTGAGTTAGATCATAGGCCAATAATCCTTTTACACAAAATAAATTGAATTGAATCATAGGCTAAAAGACATCTAAATAAAATTAGAGAAGAGTGGTAAGGGTTGCCTTTGCATCTTTGTCAAGTTTATCCTGGTTGGATGACTAAATCACAAGAATTTTACCTGGGTAGCTCAACGCTTAAACTTTTTTATGAAGAAAGTATTGTTGTATGTGAGTTGCCCTGTTATGTTAAACATTATTGATGGATTGGCCGATTTTGTTGTTAAGCCCTGTAGGGACAACTCTGGGAGTTATAATCCCGCTAAATTGATCTTTATTGGTGGTCTTTAGGTTGGTCACGTGTTAAGCCCAGTTGGGGTAGCACAGATGATCTACTGTAATTTTGTGTTGACTAATTTTAGCTTTAAACCCGGTAGGGGTAGCTCTGGGAGCTGTAATCCCACCAAATTGATCTTCACTGGAGGTCTTCAGGCCAGTTTGGCATTAAGCCCCGTTGTGGCAACATAGATAATATGTTAGAATTGGACTTAGACTGATTTTGGTGTTATGCTCTATAAGGGAAACACTAATAATTTGTTGTCATCCTACGCTAACCGATTTTTTTGTGAAGCCCTATTGGGGTAGGTCTGGGAAGTGTAATCCTTCCAAATTGATCTTTCATGGAGGTCTTCAAGCTAGTCAAGCGTTAAGCCCTGTTGGGGTAGTATGAATAATCTATTGTAATCCCATGCTGATCACTTGTGGCATTAAGTGTTGTAGGGGAGCTCTATTGATGATTCTTGCCACATACATCAAGGATGATTTTCAACATCCTTGGTTACGCTAGAAGTTAGGAGCTTGGCTTGAGACGACGGTGGGCATACCTTCAAAATCACTCTAACGCCCAAGTTAGTATGTGAATAAGTGGCTTCAATACTGAAGAGGGGAGGGGGAGAATTGAGTTTGTAAAATATTTTCACAAATTTTTCGCAAAACACTTGATCATCAATTTTCGTTCAAGCTATTTGATAAAGATAAATGGATAGAGAAGATTGAAAGCTTTCACTCACAAATGAATCAACTATGCAAGATAATATTCAAGCAAGCAAATAAAATAGTACACAAACGTAAATGAGTAGAGTTTAGAAGATCAAACACAAAGTTTATCCTAATTTAGCCACTCCTTATGATCTATGTCTAGTCCTCAAGCAATCACTTGAGATTTTTCAATAAAACTTCAAGCTTCAACAAGTGTTTGCTACCTTTACACAATAGAGCACTCACCACACCTTGGGATACCTCATACTTTGTTTTTAAGTCTCAACTTCAAGGGATACCTCACCCTTTCAACTTTGAGAGACACCTCACCTTCTTTTACAAAATAAACAAAGTATGAATGATAAGAAACTCTCTTAATAGTGGATAATACAAATTGAAGATCAATGAGTATAAGGGTTCACACTTTTTAAAACTCCAAAATAGAGTATATGATGAAAAGGCTGTGAAAGGTTGTATTAATGCTCAACCAAGGTTTTCAAATTGATTTTCTAACCTCTATAAATGCCCAACAACTTGTATTTATAACTCATTAAAGTTTAGAGCCGTTGGGGAGGTTGGTGGAGCATTAATGGTTGTAAACTAGCCGTTATTTCTATTTTTAATATAAGTTGTTATTCAAATAACAAGTTTGTTATTCAAATAAAGCTTCAAATAGAATGAAATTTTTTTTGCCTCTACAACGTGTTATTTGTTATTTGAATAACCTTTCTAAAATCTATTTTCTGAAAAAACTTGTTATTCGAATAACAAACCTGTTATTCGAATAAACCTTTTAATGTTAGGTTTCTAGAAAATGTGTTATTCGAATAACATCTTAGTTATTCGAATAATCCTTTTGCGCCAAGGCTTGTTTTAAACCATTATTAGAATAAAGCAAGGCTTTATTCGAATAAAGCAAGGGAAAGCTGCTTTATTCGAATAAAGCAAGGGAAAACTTAACCAGATGGAAATTTTGGCTTCTCTAACATCGGTTATTCGAATAAAGAGACCTTTATTTGAATAAGCCATTTCAAAATCATTTTATATAGCTTTTAAACATTGTCAATTATTCCAAATGATCTTGTAAGCTTTTGGCTACTTAAAGGTTGTTTCTTTGGAAACCAAAAACCATTTTGAAGCCCTGAAAACATATGTGCTATTTGGTTTCTTTGAAAAGCAATTTTTAGAGCATTAGTGTGAACCACTTTATACCTCTACATAATGATCTAAGTCTTAAAGCTATTCTTGAAGGTCTTGGACTTGATCTTGCAACATCTTTATGTTTGTTATCATTAAAACAAAGTCTTCATAGGTCAATAGTCAATTACAGTATCCTCCTTTTTTATGATGATAAACAATCATTAAGAAAAGAGTTAGTTTCATAAATTGGAATTCACAAGGTCATTACAGAGACTTACTCCCCTTCTTTTTGGTAAGAGGTGAATTTAATTTCGAGTTATGCGCAGCTCCTCCTTACTTTTGGAATCCCAAGATCCAATTTATATTTTCCTATATTTTCTCAAAAACATTCTAAAGAACTAAGATCTCTTTAGCTTCTTCTCCCCCTTTTATCATAATAAAAAAGATAGTGCAAGAGAAAGCCAAAGTATAGACAATGATGTTATCGAAGGCATTAAATTTATCACATAAAGACAAGCCTAAGCATAAATAAGATGAATTTGAATACAACAATGCTAGCGAAAATTAATTTGTCATTCATTAAAAAATTTGGCCAATTATATTGTTTACATTTGCATTAAGGAACAACTAATACAAGCAATGAAACAAAAACAAAGGATCCTATGAGCTATGAATCCTAAAAATATGCATCCGGTGGCGGAGGAGGAGAGTTAGGCACTTGATCTAGTTGGAAGGCTTGCAAAGCTACCACTTCTCGTTTAACACCTTCTATTCTATCAAATAGAACAGAAAAGGTATTTTTCATGTAAGCACGGTTGTCAAGCAAGGTTACCATTATTTGCTCCAAGGTGATTGGACCAGTAGCAAGGGCATTTTCAGCAGGAACATTTTCGGCATGAGCACTTTCAGCAAGAGCACCTTCACCTTCTTTAGCAGCTCCAACTTCTTCCAATTCGTCGGGGTACACCCAGCCACTTTCATCATCTGGGACCATCTTTAGTTTCTTCATAGTGTATTCTCCAAAGATGTTAAAGTGGTTAAGCGAGACTGGTCGCTTAGTCTCCCTAACCAGTAGGTACTTCTTGAGAAAAGCAGAAATGAGCAGAGCATAAGGCAAGTCAAAATTTTCCTTGCTTTTTACTTTCATCATATGTTTCCCAATGAAGTTGGGCCAGTTGATCCTCCAATTCTTCCGCAGTACCCAAACCATGACGATATCATCCTCTTTCAAATAAGCGTAGTTGCCTTCGCGAGGGGCAAGGATGTGTGCATACGCGTAATAGAGCAGCCTATCCTGACTTTTCAGCATGCCACTCTTCAACCCAACCTTGGGCCACTGTGTTCCAGGTTTCACAATCAGTGGCATAACATCCTCCTTCTTGTAGTCCTTCACATGTGGCCTGCTATCTTCCTCAATAGTAATGTCAGTTGCTCTCAAGTTGAACGTTTCAATCTTCCAAAGTGATTATAATTTGCTGGTCCTTTACTTCTAAGATGATGTTGATGCCATCTAACCTTAGGTTGCAGTAAAACATCTTCATGAGATCCAGGAAGATGGTGTCCTTGTAGCTACACAACTTGAGCACACCTTAGTGTTCTAGATGATCTAGAAATTCAAATCCTTTGTTGTTCACGAAGAATTCTAGATTAATGTCCTTAGGTTGCTCAAGATCTATATTCTAGATGTTTTCCCTGAAGTGTTTCAAATAATCTTCATTGGATGAAAGTCTTCGAAGATCCAAAGGGTTGTTCGTGGGAGTAGTTTTTATACGTGGGAGTTTGGAGTAGGAAGGCATGGATGAATTTTTTGAATTAATGGAGAGTGATAGAGAGACGTAGAGAGAGAGGTATGAGGTTGCTGGGTACAAGAGTGGGGACCTTTGAGTGAAGAAGTAGCTATTGGGTAATGGGGTTGTGAAGAAAGAATAGTAGAGGAAGAGGATGAAATGTGAGAAATGAGGGAGTGAAACCATGCTCACTCCTTATATAGCCCGCATTTTATTCAAATAACAGCGTGGTAACTAAAATGTCTTAGCTCACTATTAAGCGTTATTCAAATAACAATGCTGCTATTCGAATAACAGCATTGTAGTTCAAAGGTCTTGGCTCTCTGCCAATCATTATTTGAATAACAAAGAACCCAAACTTGGCTTTTTGCCAACCTTTATTCAAATAACAATGTTGTTGTCCGAATAACACATAAAGGACCAGAATTTTGGGAACGCTTCTGTATAGCATTATTCGAATAAGGGAAGCCTTATTTGAATAAAACATGCGAACAAACAAAGAATGACGGCAATTGGGATATGTTATTCGAATAAGAGAAGTCTTATTCAAATAAGACCACAAGAAAAACACCAAAAAGCTCATTTAAGACAGCATATGGAGAGGAGATTTCTTATCCAATTGATGAAGTACCTGCAAAACAAATTTTGGGATACCTCTGACACTCAAATCAGTAATAATTCAAGATGAATAAAGTAATTATAAAAAGATAAATACAAGCATTCATTCATATGTATGATTGATCAATGATGCCCAATTCTCTTCTAATATAAAAAAATGCTTCTTTTGCTAGAGGCTTAGTGAAAATGTCTACAAGTTGCTTAGTTGTTTCAACAAATTCTAGCATACAATCACCTTTTTGAACATGGTCTCATATGAAGAACTTGATTTAATTATATATGATGTATTTGTTTATGCAAGGATTTTATAAAAGTTAATAATTGAACTTTTGTTTTAGAAAGAGAGAGGACTAGATTTGGCAGTTTGTCACCTCTCTAACATATACAAAAATATTTATGTTGCATCTTAGATAAAGAATGTGTTTTTCATGAAACAGTTGGAAATACTATGATGTCACGTTTTCATAAAACTACTGAGAGTTCTTTGAATTCTCACCCCTGCATATTTGTATTTTTGTATTATTTCCAGGAACACCGAAGGTATTAGCACGCAGAAACGAAGACCGAGTCGAAGAAGAGAAGTTTAGTTGTAATTGGTAGGTAAGTATTATGTAGAGTTTTTATATGTATTTCCATAGAGGCATATAATGAAGTATTTGTATTAAGAAGTATATAAGTGTATAATGATTATTTTGATATATGTATATGATTATACCTATATCAGGCTCATTTTTGGTATAAACTATATTAATTTTCATAAACTTGTTATTAGTTTTTTTTAGTGACATCATTAATGCTAATTACTGAGGCATGATCCTAGGTATGTCATTAGTACTAATATTAGGGTGTTACAGTTGTCACCATATGTAAAATGTCAATTCTTCTTGGGGACAAGGAAGGAAAACTTCAAGCCATCTCCGGTCATGTGCTTGGAACATCTACTATCAAGATACCAACTTGAGCTCTTGGCCTTCAAGCACACCTCAGTGTCACTATCCTCTTATGCTCCTCTAGCCATAAGACATAGATAGCCTTCTTCATTTTCTAAACTATCAGTAGAATCCACATCATTGTCCTCCCATGTTATGTAGGCTCTCCTTCCTTTCTTTTCTTTAGAAGGTCTCTTCTCAAACTTCTCCATCTTCTTAAGATACATAGGACATTACATCTTTATGTGCCCCAATTTTTTGCATTCATAGCATGTTGGAGTAGATGAGGTTCCTTCCCTTTTATGATAGGCCTTCTTTGGTAGGAAAGGTGGCCTTCTTTGAATTCCTTTCTTCTTAAGGAATCTTCCAAACTTTCTTACAAGGAGACTAAAATTATCCTCATTTAGCTCAAGGTTTTCTATTCTATCTCAATCATCATCAATTGTGGAGGAGGTGACTTTCAGTGCAATCCCATTTTTCTTATTATCATGCTCCTCATTTTGATTAAGCCTATTTAGCTCCAATTCATGTTCTTAGAGCTTCCCAAATAGAGTGGCTAGAGTCATTGTTGATAAATTCCTTGATTCTGCAATAGTCGTTACTTTGGGTTTTCAATTCCTGCTCAAGTATCTCAAGATTTTGTTAATAAGATCTTCATTAGAAAAAGTTTTCCCCAATGAAGCAAGATGATTTACAATATGTGTGAATCTCTTTTGCATTTCTTGAATGCTTTCTCCTTGGTTCATTCTAAACAATTCATATTCATGAGCGGGAGTATATTCTAGATCTTTTCACTTCACTTGTACCCTTATGGGTTACTTGTAAAGTATCCTACATTTCTTGGGTGGTATTACAATTCGACACCCTAAAGAATTCATCATACCCCAAGGATGTGGTAATGATGTTCTTGTCTCTTAAATTGTATTGAACATTCTTTTTGTCATCATCGGTCCATTCACTTCTTAGTGTATTGGTTCTTACACCATCAATTATACGTGTAGGAACAAAGGGACCATTTTCAACGGCATCCCACACATCAAGATCAATAGCTTCAATAAAAATATTCATATTTTCTTTCTAATAGGCATAATCATCCCCATTAAAATAGAGAGGTTTATTTATAGAAGAACTTTAACAAGAAAAACCATTTGAAGCCATCACTTCCCTTGAAGCTACTAATCTCTTTATATAAGAGTCTAACTCTGATACCACTTGTTACAAAGTGACCTCAATACTCAAGAAGGGGGTGAATTGCGTTTGTAAAATATTTTTGTAAATCTTTCGCAAAACAGTTGATTATCAATTTTCATTGAAATTATTGATTGATAGAGATGAATGGATAAAGAAGACTAAATGCTTTCATTCACAAATGAATCAACGAAGCAAGATAATATTCAAGCAATCAAATAAAATAGTGCACAAACGTAAATGAGTAGAGTTTAGAAGATCAACCACAATATTTATTTCTGTTCAACCACTCTTTGTGACCTACGTCTAGTCCTCAAGCAATCACTCAAGATTTTTCACTAAAACTTCAAGCTTCAATAGGTGCTTGCTACCTTTACACAATATAGTACTCACCATACCTTAGGATACCTCACCCTTTATGTTTGAGCATCAACTTCAAGGGATACCTCCCTTTTCAACTTTGAGGGATACCTCACCATCTTTTATAGATTAAACAAAGTATGAATGATAAGAAACTCTCTTAAGAGTGGATAATACAAATTGAAGATCAATTGGTATAAGGATTCACACTTTTCAAAACCCCAAATAGAGTATATGATGAAAAGGTTATGAAAACTCATATTAATGCCTAACCAAGGTTTTCAAATTGATTTTCTAACCTCTATAAATGACTAACAACTTGTATATATAGACCATTAAAGTTTAAAGTTGTTGGGGAGGTTGATGAAGTATTAATAGCCGTAAACTAGCTGTTATTTCTATTTCTGGTATAAGCTGTTATTCGAATAACAAGTTTGTTATTCAAATAAAGCTTCAAATAGCACGAAGGCAATTTTTGCCTCTAGAACATATTATTCGAATAACATAAGTGTTATTCAAATAACCCTTCTAAAATCTATTTTCTTAAAAACTTGTTATTCAAATAACAAACCTATTATTCGAATAAACCTTTTAATGTCAGGTTTCTGGAAAACGTGTTATTCGAATAACATCTTGGTTATTCAAATAACCCTTTTGCGCCAAGGCTTGTTTTAAACACTACAAATCCATCCTAGCTTACTTACTTTTAATACACCATCTCACATGTCTCATGTGATATCTAAAGCAACACTAAGTTACCATTGGTGCTAGATATCTACCAAATGCAATCCCTTGCTTTTGATTGCATCAAGGTTCAAACATATCTCATACTTTCTAGATGGTCATTCCTCTCTTGAATTACCCTTATTAGTATCTTAACATACCCTAGAAAGCATGCATAAAGAATCCCAACAATTAAGAAACTCAGTTAATTAAAAATAACATTTTTGAGAATTATGGAACTCACGCATCGACGTAGCCATTGTCACACTGCGGCGTCCCGCTCTCTGGTCTCTCATGCCTCGGTGTGGTTCATGTCACGCCATGTCATGATGCTCGTAGGTGCATTCACGCCTTAGCGTGGTTCTCAGTCAAACCATGGCGCGAGGTGTGTTTCTGTAGAATTATGTAGAAAAACTGCACCTGAACTATTCCATTGGTGCTTTTGATGAGATTCAGCCATTTCAAAACAGTTTCTAGGTGATTCTAAGTCCCTAATCAGTTCATTAACACATAGGAATCATCAATCACCAACTTAAACTATTAACTTTGGATTCAAGACCAAAATCACTCATCAAAATCTATTTCTCCACTTTGTGCATCAAAGATCCAAATGAGAAGTTCTAAGTTTTTAACTTAAACTCATCATGAACAAGTCGTAAACAACCATTGAAACACATTCAAGTAAGAAAAACATTCCAAATACCTCTAAAATCCAATTTGACCTATTATGCATCAAGTATGCATAAGTGGTGAAAATGGAGAAGAGAACTTATAAAGAACTCTAATCCCCTACCTTTTGTAGCTGAGATGAAGCTCCAAGCTTTGGATGATCTCAAACATTAGTCTTCCCTTTAGCCTTCCTCTTCTATTCTTCCTCTTTTTCTCTTTGGTTTCCTCTTGCACTTACTGTTGTGCTTGTTGTTTTATGAGTGAGAAAAGAGTGAGAATGAGATAGGAAAAGAGTGAACTTAAGTCATAAAAAAGGGGGCAGCCGTATATGACTATAACACTTAAGGTATTTCACTAACACTTCTCGATCTGCTAAGAACACTTAGTTTTAGCTAAATCAAGTTTTTCAACTTCCAACAACTTTAAAATAAATACTAAGATTCATATAAATTGTGTTTCACCGTTATCTTATTTTTCCATATATGCTGTTAGCCAATCCAGCACTAAATGCACAACTAGTGACATGTCGGGATTTGGTAACTGTGGTGTAATGACGATCACACTACGGTTGCTATATCAAGGGGTGTTACAAAAATCGAGTCATTCCAACAGCACTAATGAGCTCACAAAGGAGAGAAAAGAGAAGGAGAAAGTGAAGGAAAAAAGGAAGAAAGTCAAGGAATCAAAGCTATGGAATTAAGGTAGGGGATATTTGCTTTATCTTGCTCACTTTCTTCCATTTATTTTTTGTAACATTCTCTCCAACGCAATGGACTTAATCAGGGTTATAGTAGATCAATAAAATTAATAGAAGTTATTTGATAATTTTGATAATGATTAGGGAATTATTTGGGCATAGAAATAAATATGGGGCATTTATTTCTAAGTCATAAAGGGTTGGAATGAGTTGTATTAAATTTTGGAAGATCCAATTAATTAGTTTGGTTTTTTTAATAACACTAAGATAATGTTCAAAGACCAAACCAAACAGATAAGTAACTTAGAAAATTATAAGATTATGAGCAAAAGTCAAAGAGAGAATAAAGATTAAATGAGAGGGTGAAAACATATTAAATTAAACTTTTGAAAGCTTCTTAGTTCAAATCCATAAGGTTTTACTTAACCTAGGGATGAATATTTAGCTAGTCCATACCTTGGCTCAATAGAATGAACTGCTCTGATACTATAATATAGCATACTGGATTTAATACTAACAGTATAATCAGAATTATACTAAAGTAATTAGATTTAGATGCTACTATCTTCTAAAACACTTCTAATATAACAATTTCTTATATCCAAAAAATATGAGCCACGGGAAGATGAATATTACATAATGTCTATATTTATCACAAATACATAATATATATAAAGCATGTAACTAGGCCTTTCAAGATGCTCTATCTCTTCGCGTATGCCCGGATGATGCCATGGTCCCATATACACATAGTACATTCCCTATTGAGTTGATCAAGCTCAATATTCATATAACTGTGTATTAGTAACCATAACATACATACACAAGGTTGTCATGTGTAACACCCTAGAAAACATGTTATACTTGCATATGGTTACAAAGGTAGCCTAACATTTGCTTAACATGTCTGATTAATTTTGTGGCTTTCTGAGCATGTTTAGTCACTTTGTTGTAACACTATGTGTGAAAAGTAGCTATTATTAGCCCCCAAATTGGCTTAAACAGTTTAGTTAATGGAAATAAATGTGGAGAATTTGTTTCTAGGTCAAAAATGTGTTGAAGATGGTGTAGTTAAAATTTGAGGTTAATGGGAGTTAGTTTAGTATTTTTAAGCATACTGGTTATGTGTTTAATGCCAAATTGACTACCAGCAGATATAGGAAAATATGAAAATGATGAAACAAGATTTTTGATGAATCATAGGATTTATTTTAAACTTGATAGAAGTTAGGAAATTTGATTTGGTGAAATCTAAGAGTTCTTAATAGATTGAGATTTATCAGTTGGTCACTTAAGTGACCAAAGAGCACATGACTCTCTTTAGTTTCTGCTGCCCTTGACTTATTTAAGTCTCAAATGAGATATTTTGTCTTATTTTCTCTTCTATTCTCTCGTTTAGAGCAGGCAAAAGCAAAAGAAAAAGAAAGAAAGAAGACCAAAGGGGAGGATCAATAACCAAAGAGGAGGAAGAAGTTAGAGGTGGAGAGGAGCTGCTTAGTGACTTCATTTCTGGCCATTAGAGGTAGGGCAACTTTGTTCTTGACACTTTCTTTTCTTTCCTTCATCTTGTCCATGAGATGGTTTGATGTGAGGAATGAATTTTGAGTGTGGTTTTGTGTGTTCTTGGCTTGATTCATGTTGTAGAACTTGAGTAGGTCCTGTTTTTGTTCTTGCTTGAGTTAAGAGTTGAGATTTTAGGTGTTTTAGGATTTGAATGGTTCTTTGATCCATATGAGTGAATTAAAAGATGATTAAGAGTTGCATTAGACCTTGTATGAGGTTAGAATACATGTGGTTTTGAAGTTTGAGTGGATGGAAATGGGTTTGTTCCAAATGGAATAGTATCCCAATCTGTAAAATTCTGCAAATTTCATTCTGGGCAGCCAGTGCCTAAGCACTGGGAATTAGGCGCTTGAGTGCCCATTGTCTAGAGGGTTTGTGCATGCTGCTATACAGCCAGTGCCTGAGCGATGAGTTGCTAGCGCCTAAGCACGCGTTGAGTGCTTAGGTGTTGGAGATGGAGCGCTTGAGCACCCATCGCTAGTGAGAATAAGGAGGCTCTCTGCCACCCGAGCACTTAAGCGCCCAATGAGGAGAGCTACAACACCTAGTCCAGATTTTGAGGGGACTTCTATTTGGTGAATGTGAAGTTCCCAATTTGAGTGGATCTTCATTATATGCTTTCTTAAGGGCGTTAAGACTCTAATAGAGGTATTTAAAGAAGTGAGAAAGTGATGAATCAATTGATTTACAATGCAAATTATGTGAAGTAATTAGACATGGTTTTATATTATGTTGTGATTGTTGAAAGATTAGATCCTCACATTTGGGAATAATCTATAATAGTGTGAGGCAGGACGACGCCCTCCGTATTATAGTGATGAGCCAAGGTGAGTCATATCCTCCCTTATTGTTCTAGTAATTAAGCTGAGGTGGGTCATATCCTTCCTCTTTACTAAATGTTATCCTACATGGAAGATATCGAGATGGGTTATATCATCACTACCGGAGGTGATCCTAAACTTTGATAGTGTGAGGATGTGTTCCCTCTCTATTGTAAAGTAGTTAAAGGTGGTTATTCCTTTTTTTACTCTTGAAGACTGCGTAGTTAATGGATTTCACTAACCGAATTTAATAAAGGTCGCGTAGTTGATGGATTTCACTACCCAGAGAAAAGATTGCTAGAACTGGGTTCCAATGCTTGTTCAAGACTTAGGATGGATTTCTTTTATTTTGTTCGAGGCTCATGCATATATCATGACATTGCCATGGTAGTGGATTCTCGTAAATGGTATCATAACATTACTCATTACATACTTAGGTTATTGCATAGACATAAACATTAGACATAATTTGGCATAGCATAACGATTGTATAGATGGTTGCCACCATGACCTTTAAATTCATAACATGCAATTATATGGGCAGTTGTGTATTCTTTATGAATGTATAAAATGCTAGTTTTGGAATACTTCTACTGAGAATTTTGATTTCTCACCCCAATTGTGTTTCCATATAAATCCAGGTGCGAACTTTTCAAAAGGGAAGCAGAAGATGTGTGAAGACTAGTATAGTTTATATGCTTTTATATAGAGAAAGCTTGTATATATTATACTTGATCTAGTTTGTATGGAAGTTTATGTATTACAATGTGCCCTTTTGAGGCAATGATGTATATATATAGCTTTTAGTTTGTCGTGCCTTTCCATAATTATTTGTACAAATGTTATGGGTTTAGTTTACTTTTTGTGTTAGCAGTAGCATGGCTAGTATTGGTTATTCTTATATGTGTAAGGTATATTAGGATATCAATATTGGGATATTACATCATGCAATCCTTATCAATACATTTCAGTATCAAGACAAGAAAATGCATAAATTACAAGCAGCCTTGTAATCAACTACAAGCAGGATGTAATTGATTACAAGCTGCCCAGAAACACAATTTGCAGTTCCAGAAGCTTGGTAATTGATTATAGAGGCTATGTAATCGATTACCATATGAAAATTTATAGAAAATAGAGCCTTTAAGCCATCCTAACCCAAACCAAATCATTAAACATCAACAACATCAAATCATCACTAATATGCATCCAAATTACTCATAAAACATCAAATATCAATATAGGTATGAAACCTATTTTTCTAAATCTTAAAACTGATTAAGAGTTAAATCATGGAATCAAGTTCTAAAATCATAATCAAGAAATAATCATCTTTTTAATCAAGGTTATAGTAGCTTAATAAAATTGATGGAAGTTATTTGATAATTTTGATAATGATTGGGGAATTATTTGGGCTGATTTGAGCATAAATCTTGTATTAAATTTTAAAAGATCCAATGAATTAGTTTGGTATTTTTAATAACACTAAGATAATGTTTAAAGACCAAACTAAACATATAAGTAGCTCAGAAAATCATAAGATTATGAGCAAAAATCAAAGAGAAAATAAATATTAAATGAAAGGGTGAAAATAGATTAAATTGAACATTTGAAAGCTTCTTAGTTTAATTCATAAGGTTTTACTTAACCTAGGGATGAATAGTAAATCTTAGTATCTAATAAAGGTGCATAATGAGATTTATGGAAATGTAAAACTGGGAAATGAAGGAAATCATAGAATTCTCAATAATACCTATGAAGGTTATAAAATTCGTTTAAGAAAGATTGAAGTGTTCTTAGCAAATGAAATATTTCTAGTTAGATTTCACTTTTCTTTTTTTTATTTCTTTCCTCTACCGTCTATCATCCCTCATTCTCATCTCTTTCTCATTTTCTCTCTCTTTTCTCTCACGTTTTCTACGGCTAAAGAGGGGGACAAAGAGAATCAAAGGAAAGAAGAGAAAAGGGGTATGAAGGAGCAAGAATCAAGAGGAGAAAGAAAGGAAGAATGCTTTTAGCATGAATGTTATGCATTTTCTTATCTTGATACTGAAATGTAATGATAAGGATTGCATGACAGCCTTGTGTATGTATGTTATGGTTACAATTAGAAAGGAAGGACCTTTGCAAGGAGTTGAGGTAGGGTTTTTTTTATTGAATTCCAAGGATCTTCTTCTCTCATTCACGTAAATTTTCTTTACTTTTTGGCATCGTTTCACCATTATGCAACTTTCCCTTCAACATGAAGGAATCAAGGACACCTTTTGGGCATCTGTGCGTCTCATCACAACAAAGATCTTTTCCAACTCTCTCAACCATTCATCAGCCTTAGTTGCACCATTCTCTCTTTGGAATGATGGAGGTTTGGCCTTTCTAAACTCTGAAAGGTCATAGAAATCCTGATTTCACATAACCACTGCTTCATTCTCTAGTTTGCGGATGTAGGTTGCTACCCATCCTTTTCCAAAACTCTTGTTTATGATGGTCGTCCATTCTCTCATAGTTGTGGTCATCTCCCTTTGCCATCTAATGAAAATTGTCACTTCTCTGAACATCTATATCATATATGTCATGCCATTACTGGTAGACGCTCTATCTCTTCGCATACTCCTAGATGATGCCATGGTCCCCTATACACATAGTACAATACAAATATATTCCATGCAGCCTTGTAATCAATTACAAGCAAGATGTAATCAATTACAAGTTATCCAGAAACACGATTTGTAGTTTTAGAGGCTTGGTAATCAATTACAGGGGCTATGTAATTAATTACCACGGGGAAATTTATAGAAAACATAGCCTTTAAGCCATCCCAACCCAAACCAAACCATTAAATATCAACAACAACATCAAATCATCACCAATATGCATCCAAATCACTTATAAAACATCAAATCTCAATATGAGTATGAAACTTTTTTTTCCAAATCTTAAAACTCATTAAGAGTTAAATCAAGGAATCAAGTCCTCAAATCATAATAAACAAATAATCATTTTTTCCATTTTAAAATCATCATTCAAATCTCAAGTTTCTGAAACTTTGGAAAACGAAGGATGTAAATTTATTTTGTGCCTTGAGAGACCTAGTTACATGCTTTGTATATATTATGTGTTTGTGATAAATACAGACATTATGTAATATTCATCTTCCCATGGCTCATATTTTCTAGATATAAGAAATTGTTATATTAGAAGTGTTTTAGAAGATAGTAGCATCTAGATCTAATTACTTTAGTATAATTCTGATTATATTGTTAGTATTAAATCCAGGATGTTATATTTTTGAATGAAATCCTACTATTTTCTGGTTGTATAAGGTGTCAAGGTTCACGGCCAAAGTAGGGAGTTCTTGGCCTTTGTCTTGTTTTTCTTCTCTTTTGTTTGTGAACTTTGAATTTATGAAGGACACGGTCAAGCTATGTAATAAAGGAACTTTATGCCTAAACTTGTTATTGTTCTTTCATTGACTCTTGACTTAATTTGGTGTTATGAATTAAGATGAGAAAAATGAATATCTTATGTTGATTGCTATGTTAACAATAGTTTGTGTAGCCACCATTGTTGACTTTTGTGATGAAACTTAGGTTGATTTATATTCTAGCTTGTTATTCTAATTGATGAAGGTTAAAAACAATATGCATAAGATGAATTTCTATACATGACTAATTAGAGATGTAATGTTTAATGTCCATTTGCATGTTGTAGCTCACAGCTATACTATTCATAGAAATAATTTCTTTGCTTAAATTTGTCTTATATTCTTATTGACTCTTATTTTGAATTTGTGATAATGAATATATTGAGATTTCATTGTTTTTGAGGCTCAAAGGTCATAGTAGCTTGCTACGTAACACCCCAACTTTTGAGTTAAGTACGATATTATCTTAAATGTACTATTTTATATTTTCTGTAAGTTATAAAATGAATTTGATTGTTTCGTGATTGTATTTGACTGTTGTATGTGATTTGCTCCGAGTCAAGAAAAATAATAATTTTCTAGCCAGAAAAATCTTAATTTGATTATTCGGAGCTGGGGGATCTTACTAAACCCAATTCTGAATGATACGTGTATTAATCTTTTTATTTTTAGAATTTAACTGTGCAATAAAATAATTTTATATTATTATAATATTATTTTATTTGACAGTACCTATTGTCTCAAAAACAGTAGAAATCTGCTCTAAATGGACCATGGACCAGGAAAAGTCTGTGGGACTCACGTTTGAAGAGCCAATCAATGTTTTTGGCTAGAATTATTTCTAAGCCAATGAGAATTAGTCAACGATAGTAGCTTGACAAATTTCTAGACCAATAGGAAGTTAGTCCACAAAAGTGGTTGGACTTGTTAATTTATAATTAGAAAGCTTAACCAAGTTAGCTTAAACCTAACTAAGTTAGTATAGGAAGCTTATGTGATAATTAAATGAAGTAAACCTAATTAGCTATTTAATTAAGTTTTAGTTAGAGAAGGTTCTAGAAGAATCAAGAAAATGGTTAGTCATCCTAGCTAACTAAATGGCTAACTAAGTAACTAAGAAACCTAACTAAATTTACCTAAACCTAACTAGGAAACCAAATGAACTAAAACCTAGTTTACTTCTCCTAAGACCATTCGGTTATGGCACCTTCAAGAAGGCTTAGTCACTTGATGACTTGGTTTTCCTACACCAATTAGAAGCAAGCTTGGAGACAAAACCTTTGATATCATCCATTGATTTAATCTAAGGCCATTAGGAGTCTTAAGGGTCAACAATGATGGCCACCTCCTTTGAAGGAGCTCCACGGCCAAGTGCTCTATGAAGGGGTGAGATGGCATTTTGTTATGTTCATTTCATCTTCAACCTTCTCCAAAAACAAGAACACCAAAAAAAAACTCCATAGCTTTCTCTTTGAAGCTATTCGGCCAACACCATAAACCAACACCTCTACTTTTCTAAATTTTCATCTAACCTTACTTCTCAAATTTAAACATCATTCTAAGAACTTCTCTAGTTGAAAGTTTCTTCAAAAAAATTCATCTTGAGCTTGGAAAACCACTTTGAAGATTTTTCCTACAAGGTGAAAATCCTTGTTTCCTATTTCTAACTTGATTTCTTAGGTTCTAAGCCATGATTGATCCATGGTTTATATTTTTCTCCTATAGTTATAACTCTTTAAAATTTGTTTGAGCTTGTTAGGGATTCTTTGGAGGTCACATGAAAATACTAGGAGGAGTTAGAAAGAGTTTGTCTTCCCTTAAGGTAAGAGGGAGATTTAATCTCATCAACCTTGTGTGGTGATGAGAAAATGGATTGTATTTGTGGTGAAGAATCCATAAAGAGTCATTCACTTGGTTGTTTAATGCTTTTCTATTTTGTGGTTGATTTTATTTGTGAGCATGTCTATAGCTTTAAAAAATATTACATGTGTTTATAGATGTATGATTTTATTGTAGGATGTAAATAATATGTAAGGATTGCATGAGTGTTCCAAAGAACATAAAAAGAGCTCATGACTTCATCAAGAAAAAAAGAACCAAAATGTTCTCAACCATTTTCTAAAAGAATGACTTAATGGATTTAAGTAAATTAATGAATTTGAAAATGATTTATAAGATGAAAAAAAAATGATTTAAAGATCAATTATAAAGATTATGTTGAATTTGGCCAAAATGCCACATTTTGTATATTTGATTTCCAAATTTTTTTTCTAATGTAGATTAAGTAATTAACTTAAAAAGAATTCCAATTCAATGAGTTTTTGGAGAACAAAATAAATAAATTTAGTTTTAGAAACCGAAATTAGAGGATTTAATTATAAATAAGAAATACAACGAACACTTGAAAAATATTAACGTAGAAGCTCATCTTTGGGTTTTGAAACACGTTAGTGAGTTTCAAAGTGTAAATAATGGTTATAATTAAAGTAAGGTAGTTTATGAAGAAAAACGTAGAAAATATCTTTTAATGAATTTTTCTAGACAAAATGCTATCAAAATTAATTAAAAATGGACAAATAATGGGAAAAGTTTCATAATATATTTATAACATAAGGAAAATACTATACGTAGTTGGAAAATATTAGAAATAGCCTACGCGTATTTACAATAAAGATTTTAAGCTACGCGATTAAGAAAACGATTTAAAAATCTTACGCGATTGCGAAAATGATTTAAAAACATTACACGATATTTAAAACGTCAAAAAATATTTACGTGACTTGAAAACGTTTTGAAAATGACGACGTGATTGTGAAAATGCGATAAAATCTTTACGTGACTAAAATGAATAGTAAGTTTTACTGTCGAGCCAAAATGGCAGACCCGGGCATGTTAAGAAATAGTACTATCAAGTGGAGACATACTATATTTGGAAATATTGAGACTGAGGGTATTTATGTAAATATGGTGATATATTGAGACTGAGGGTATTTATGTAATTATGGTTCTTATTCATGCATTGAGAGTTATGTCAATTTGGTTGAAATTGATGATTGGCTGACGAGATGAATTACACCATGTTGTGGGTGTGATAGGCGTAGTGTGGTTCATGTAGTGAACTTAGAGGCATTAGTGTGCGGAGGATTCCATATGTAGACAGTTGGTAGCTCCTCTGGGCCGTGGTAACGGGCAACACACTAATGATCTTGACATACATTGTTCTTATTCAAGATCTTGTGGAGACTGTCTAGTACAATGCTTGTGGTGCACGACGTATTTGACTGTGTACTACTTACACGATGTTTTGATTGTGGGCTATTTACACGATGTATGACTGTGCAATAGTTGGTTGGGCAACCTGAGGTACTGATAGTTCTTTCAGATCATTCTCTCTGATGTCTGTGTTTAGCTCTATGGAGTAGGAATGAGTCAGTATACATTTGCATCTATGATCTGCATCTTAATATTTACTGTAACTTGTGATAGTATGTACGATGCGTTAATTTGTGATACTGTATATGATGTGATGGTATGCATTATTGTATTAAATTGTGATATCTATTTGTATTGTCGTTTTGTTTATTGTCATGCTGGTAATGATGTAGATTGTCTCACCTCTTTGTATGCATTTTCTGTACTATTTTTATATTCTGTAAAGAGTTTGAGGAAGAGGAAGAGGAGCAGCCTCTAGATATTCAGTACCCAGAAGAACAGCAACCGAGCGACCAGTTTGTGGAAGGCAAGCCATTAGATCACCCTTATCATTTAGATTGATTTTGTGGTGATGGCGTTGCCTGATTTCTTTGGTTTTGTGAGACTAGATTTTCATGGAGGCTTTGAGGTCTGGCGACTGCGTGAAGATAGAGGATTAGTGGTTTATGTGGGATGTCTGACTGTAACCCTATGTAGAGAGTGTAACATCCCGAAAATTCATAATCTTAAGATAAATGGTCGTTTTATAATATTGGTGATTTTTGGAAATTTTTTTGTATTTTTCTGAGAACGTGGAATATTTTAATATTATTTCTCGCTTTGCATGTGCACTGAGCGGAGCCTGGGTAACATCTCGAAAATTAATAATTTCATGATAAATGATCATTTTATAATATTTAGGAATTTTGTGAATTTTTATGGATTTTTTTGATAACATGAAATATTTTAATATTATTTCTCATTTTGCGTGCAAATTGAGCGGGCCCAGGAAAATGACATATTTTTCTCGAGAACCATGACCTGTAAAAACGTCGACGGGGGATTTTACTAAACCCGAGGCCATACACGGTTTACGAGATTTCACATTTTTTGAGAAATTTTATCTGACAGAGCGACAAATCGCTGTGTAATTTTTATCCGCTAGACAATTAATACTGACTTTTGTAAATTGTAACAATTGTTCATTGGGTAATAACATGCATTAAAATCCTATCACCTTATCCTAATGTAATCCACTTTATGTCAAATCAAATCCACTTTAATTCAAATTGGTGTACTTTCTTTAAAGCTTCTTTGAGAAGCTTTGACCACCAAATGACCACCTTGTCCTTGGCTTGTTGGAGAAGCCTCTCCACCCCTCTTCTCTCTCTCATGACCGTAGCACTCATGGGCCAAATGGGAAGCAATTTTTGCTTCCCACACTTAACCTAACACACACACACAAATATCTTCACTTTCCCACACTTTTTCTCTCTCTAACTGCATCTTCTTCAAGCTTATCCTCCTTCTCTCTACACCTCCACCATAGCTACGAATTTCAGCCCCTCTCTTCAACCATTTTCTTCACTTTTCTCTTCATCAAAGTCATTTCTATACTCCCCTTCATCTTCTCTACATCTTTCCTTTAGAAAGCTTTTTCAAAAATCCATCCTTTCTTCTTCCTCTGCCTCTCCTCCTTGGCTACGAAAATTCCAGCCACCATCTCCACATATTCTCTTCACTTTTCTCTTCACAAACACTATTTCTAGACTCCTCTCAACCTCCTTTACAACTTCTATTTGAAGGGTTTTCTTCTAAAACTAACTCTTCCTCCATTCCCATCCAAGACCAAGCTCCAAGCTTTAAGGTAAAGCTTCTATCTTTCTTCCTTTTTTTTTTCATTTTCGTGATCTAGAGTCTCAATGGAGACTAAAGATCCATTCGTTTCAACCATTAATGTTGGTTCTTGGTGATTGAAATCCTAGGATTTTGGAAGGCTCAAAATCGAATCTTCAAGGAACAAGTAGGAGGTTGTTTTTGTGCTCTTCCTTTAGGTAAGAGGGAGATTACTCACTTCAACCATTTATTAGTGGTGAGAAGACTTTGTGTGTTGTTGATGGAGAAATCCATTTTTGTATGCTTACTTGATTTGGTGATTTTGTATGATTTAGTGTTCTTGAATTTGATTAATGCTTGATTTGTGCTCTTGAATATATTAGATGTGTTAAGTGTGCTTAATCGACTTAGGGTTGCTAAATGAAAAATTTGGAGTTTCCTACCGTAACATGATGGCCACGGTTTTGAGGAGATTCTTGGATTGAAAATTTGTTTTGGACACAAATACATAACACTTAAGAAATTAAATGTTGAATGATGACAATAGAAATTGTGAATGGAAAATTTTAAGGGTTTATTATCCCAAATGATGGGCACAGTTTTGACATTGGAACATGAGGAATTGGAATGATCTTAGTGGATTAAATTTGAAGTGAATTGGTATTAAGAAACTAACATAAAAATGGAAAAGAAGAGTTGGAATTAGATGACATATGATGGCCACGATTTTGGCCTAAAATTATAAGGAATTGGAATAATCTTGATGAATCAAAATTTAAGTGAATTGATATTAAAAATTTAATACATAAGATAGAAAGAAATTGGTTATTTGAGGACTCGAAGGGCCACGATTTTGACCCATGTTAATAAGAGTTTGGATTAAGTTAGTAAGTAATAAGACTTGTGTAATTGAACATTAAAAATTGATAATCATAATGGAGTTGATTATGAAGATCTTAAGGTTCGAATGATGCCTTGGTGTATCCTTGGAGATTGAAGACTTAGAGACATGCATAGTCTTTAATAAGTGGAAGAATTAAATTGAATAATGACAATTAAGGAGACCACGATTTTAAACGGTTATTTACCCTAATATTTTCATAATTGACCAAAGACTTGAGACTTTGAAAATGAGAATCCATAACATGGACATTGTGATAATTGATTTGGACATATGACATTGTAAAAGTTAAACCCTTAATGGGGAAATGGTGATAATTGATGGGTCATGAACATACGTTGATGTTGAGAAATAATTCTATATTGTTGTAAGACCCTATGTGGGGCTAAGTGTTTATTGATGGATTTCTTGAGGAAATTTTAATGTATTGAGCATGAATTATATACCGTTGCGGTATTGAATATGATAAATGTATCATTGATATGATGTGTTGAAGTTGATAATGAATTATATACCGTTGTGGTATTGCCTATGATGAATGTATCATTGATAAACATACATGATTGGACATTGTGTCGTCATGCATACGTATGCCTAAGAGTTGAATAACACCTATGTGCGGGTGCGAATTGACTTTAGCGGAGGGCCATATATTGTTGGCCCGGAGGGTGTCGGGGTGCGGATGCTTCACATGGACAGTTATGAGCTCTTCTGTGCCGTGGGGTTGACTGATGCAAACACACCGGAGATCGTGACTGGACGTTATCATTATGGCGATCAACTGTTGAGGTGACATATATAAGCCATGATGCACAAATATTTTATGAGATGAGGCACATTATTTTTAAGGCTAACGATATACTGGCATTACTTCCTGATTATTCACTCCGAAAAGGTTGATGTCTAGCTCCATGGAGTAGGAATTGTGGTATCATAATGCATTGTGCATCGTTCATTGTCGGTCTCATAAATTGTTGAGCATGAATACTTATAACTGTTATACTTCTGTAATGACTATCTGATGGTTGTGTTGATTTCCAGAAATATTATTGTGATTTGCCTGTTATAATTAATTATAACTATTGCTTACTGCTGTTATGCTTTTACTATAATTATTTATGTTGCTGTTAACGAATATATGAACTGTATTTGCTATGTGGGCGCTCTGCGTCATGTTATTTTCTTACTACCATAATGGTAATGAAAGACGGGTGTCTCACCTCTTTAATTCATTACTCTATCTTATGTTGCATTTGAATAAAGACTGTGAAGAGCCCAAGTTGGATTTACTTAGTTTATTATCGGAGAATCAACTTTTGTTTCCTCGTGATGACATTTGCACAACCTCATCTGTTTCGCACGTGGATTCAGTTTCACAGAGGCTCGGAAGCCTGGCACTTCGACCGTGATGCGGGGAGTATTATTTACATTGGGGATGTAACCTTAGTTTAGAGTGGTAATGAACCTGGAGAAGGTACGAACATCGCTTACGTACCTATGCGTGTGGAGTTCCCTATACCCATTGGGGAGATATGGGATAACCACCGCCTCTTCCCTAGAGAGGTTTTGGTTATGACACATGTTCGTGCTCCCATCCATTTGGACATATCGCAAGGGCGAGTGATACCTATCAGAGATGCCGAGGAAGATCAGGTGCAGGATCATTCCATTCATGTATTAGACTTTGGAGAAGGCTGAACTTTTATATGGTAGTTTCTGTTATGTAATGAAAGACTAGAAGTTTAATATTATGTAATCTACTTTATGCTTTAATTATGGATATGTACTTCATATTAAAATGACGTTGTATTTGGATGTAATCCAATATAATTATATATATCATGTCGTGGCTCATATTTTCTACTTATACGTAATGAATGGGATCAAACTTTTACAAAGTTTGAAATTTACTGTATTTTGTGACTGTAACACACTTGGATTTAGTAACTGTGGTGTAATGACGATTGTGCCACAATTGTTAAATTTAGGGGCATTACACTAGGTGGTATCAGAGCAGTTCATCCTTTTGAGCTGGGGTATGGACTTGCTATGTTTAGGCATGTTAGAATTTTGTCTATTGTGCATTTCCATGTCTCTTGATTGAGATGATGGGGGAAGGAATGCATGACTTGCCGTGGGTTGAATGTTGGTAGCTACTGTTATACAGTTGCATGATATTGAGGACTGGCCTACTCAATATATAATGTTCTGTGAGTACAGAAGACTATGGCTTCACCTAGGCGTACTGTATTAGGAGAATAGAAATTCTTTTGTTAGGAGATCAAGAGGTTTTAGAAAATCGATCTTCTGGAGAAAGAGTAACTGGTGTAAGTTGGTTCGAGAAGCCATCTGGGGGTTGACGATTTGCAAGGGGTTACGCCGTAGGAGGCAGAATAAAGACGCTCTAGTTGGAGACTGTTAGCATTTGTAAATTGAATTTGTCTTGTTTGAATTGTGTGATTTTGTATGTTTAGTTTCCGAGAGGAGATAATATCGTTTGAAAAAATTATGTTTGTTTTGTTGTGTTATGTTTTGTCCATCTTCAAAGAAAGTCAATGGCTCATGGCAGACGTATGCGTGTGAGCACAGGACAAGACAATGGGAGTATGGCTACGACTGCAGAAGAAAAGCAAAGGATAATTGAGGTGACAACTCACCAAGGTCAAAGGGACACACAGCAATGAGAATTGGATGCTGAGGTTCAGAATCTGTTGGAGGAAAATCGGATTTGGTGCAACCATGGACTACCTAGATCCCAAAGGAGGAATAATAGAAAGGCTAATCAGTTTAAATGGAAACCATATTCACGAGTATCAGGGAAGCAACAACAATACCCAACTCCTAGAGAAAGTGCTAGTGGTGGTAGATCCAGTCACACCCCAACATCTTCGCCAAGATGTACGAAATGTGGAAAGAACCACTTCACTAAGGAGTGTAAGATCAAAGGGATAATCTGCTTTAGGTGCGGAAAGCCCGGACACGTTTCTAAACAATGTGCTTTGTCGGAGAAGAAGTCTTCTGTTAATGATGTGTGTACTTCAAGATCCCAAGCTGAAGGGAAAGATTACACCCTGGATGAAGCGAAAGTTTCCCTAACTAAAAATCCAAACGATGGAGATTGTACCACAAACGATGATCCCGTAACTGTGTTGTAAAATTCTGGGGGGCAACCCATTTCTTTATAGTGTATGACCATGTGGATCATTTGGATTTATCTGTGTCTTTATTATCTTCGACTTAGCTGTTTCCATTTTTGTTACTAAGACTTACCTTGACACTTAAGTTTGTTTAATCTATCCTATTTCTACTAAAGATTGAATCTTTTGTTGATCTATCTTGCTTACCTAAAACCATACCTGTTAGAGTTCATGATTTTAGAAATTGATCGGACATTTTCTGATTATTATCTGCTAGATCGTTCTAATTAAAACCTTAGTGATTTTCAAAACTAAGTCTTCTGAATTCATAACGGCCAACAAAGTGGAAGCTTTGTGAGAAAAAGGAGCCTAAGGACACATGTTAATGTCCTCTATAGGGGACAAAAGCAAGGAGAATATGAGTGTCACTCTGGTAGTCAAGGGTTCCGTATGATGAGCTATAATGCTGTCAGTTAAGGAGAAGAATGGAATTTCTCGATGAGACGAGGACTGTCATAAAATAAACAAGACTTCGATCAAGGATGAGTGTCCTCAAAGAGAGATGAATGATTCGATGGATCAGCGAGAAAGGAGTCATTGTTCTCTCCAAGATAGATGTACATTCTGGTTACCATTAAATTCATGGGAATTAGAGGATGTTCCCAAAAAGGGTAATTCAGATGCGCTTTGGACATTATGAGTATTTCATAATGCCATTCGGAGTGAAAACTGCTCCTGTCATATTCATAGACTGCATGAATCAAATTTTTCGTCCTTACTTAGACAGATTTGTTATTGTCTTTATCAATGACATTCTGATCTATTCTCGAACGCGTGAAGACATGTTGGACATCTTGATCTAGTTTTCCAGACTTTAAAAGAGAAGGGGCGAATGCCTAAGTATCAGAGTGCGAATTCTTGTTTAAGGAGGTTCAGTTTTGAGTCATGAGCATTCAAATGAAGGGATTACTGTGATTTCATCAAAAGTTGAAACAATTTTGTAATGAGAAGGACTGGAAACCATGACACCCTAATAACTTACAAGGTTAGCAGGTTTCTATCGAAGGAGCGTCGATGAGTTCTCCAAGATAGTAGACTCTCTTATGTAATTTACAAGGAGAGAGTCAAACTTCTACGGACTGACACAGGTGAAGAAAGTTTCCCAAGGATTGAAGAAATATTCAGATGCTCACTAGTATTAGTTCTACCTAATCTCGAGGAACCGTTTGAAATACTTTGTGATACTTCGCATCAAGGTTTGGGATATGTTCTCATGCAAAGTGGGGAAGTTGTGACTTACGCCTCGAGATAGTTGAGAGTGCATGAAGAGAATCGCCAACACGTGGCTTGGAATTAGCCGCAGTTATAATTCCTGTAAAAATATAAAGATGCTTTCCGTATGGAGCAACATCCAACGTCCTTAGTAACCTCAAGAGTCCGAAGTATTCATTCGACAAAAAAAAAGGGAACTGGACATGAAACAGAAAAGGTGATTAGAATTTTAAAGGAGTACGATGTCTAGCCTCAGTGTCGTTTTGTCTGAGATTACTAATGAACTCACTCCTAAATTCTTCGAACTATATCAAACCTCTCATCGAATTTGGTTTGGTAGCCTAACAACTAATTTTGTCATCCTTTCTTTCTAAATCTTCATGAAATCTTCCATGTATCGTAATTGCAAAAGTATATCCCCGACTCAGCCATGTCATCAAACTAAACACGGTACAATTCAAAGAGAGAGTCTGATCTATGATAAGTTTCTTGTGAAGATCAAGGATAGGAGAACAAAGCAACACAGAGATATAGAGATCGCGTTGGTAAGGGTGATCTAAGTTGACGAGACTAAAAGCATGATGTGAAAGTTGGGAGGCAAGGTAAAAGAATTACATCAATATTTATTCTAAGGAATGAAAATTTCTAGGACGAAATTTCTATTTGAAGGAGAGAGTTGTAACATCCCGAAAATTCATAATCTTAGGATAAATGGTCGTTTTATAATATTGGTGATTTTTTGGAATTTTTCTGTATTTTTCTGAGAATGTAAAATATTTTAATATTATTCTCGCTTTACATGCACAGTGAGCGGAGCCGGGGTAATATCCCAAAAATTAATAATTTCATGATAAATGATCATTTTATAATATTTGAGATTTTTGTGAATTTTTCTGGATTTTTCTGATAATGCGAAATATTTTAATATTATTCTTCATTTTGCATGCAAACTAAGCGGGCCCGGGAAAATGAGATATTTTTTCTGAGAACCTTGACCTGTGAAAACATCGACGGGGGATCTTACTAAACCCGAGGTCAGACAGGGTTTACGAGATTTTATATTTTTCGAGAAATTTTATCTAACAGAGCGGCAAATCGCTGTGTAATTTTTATTCACTAGACAATTAATACAAACTTTTGTCAATTGTAACAATTGTCCATTGGGTAATAGCATGCATTAGAAATCCTATCACCTTATCCTAATGTAATCTACTTTATGTCAAATCAAATCTACTTTAATTCAAATTGGTGTACTTTCTTCAAAGTTTCTTTGAGAAGCTTTGACCACCAAATAACCACCTTGCCCTTGGCTTGTTGGAGAAGCCTCTCCACCTCTCTTCTCTCTCTCTCATGGCCATAGCACTCATGGGCTAAATGGGAAGCAATTTTTGCTTCCCACACTTAACCTAACACACACACAAAAATATCTTCACTTTCCCACACTTTTTCTCTCTCTAACTTCATCTTCTTCAAGCTTCTCCTCCTTCTCTCTACACTTCCACCATAGCTACGAATTTCAACCCCTCTCTTCAACCATTTTCTTCACTTTTCTCTTTATCAAAGCCATTTCTATACTCCCCTCCATCTTCTCTACATCTTTCCTTTAGAAAGCTTCTTCAAAAATCCAACCTCTCTTCTTCCTCTTCCTCTCCTCCTTGGCTATGAAAATTCCAGCCACCATCTCTACTTATTCTCTTCACTTTTCTCTTCACAAACACCATTTCTAGACTCCTCTCAACCTCCTCTACAACTTCTATTTAAAGGGTTTTCTTCAAAAAACAACTCTTCCTCCATTGTCATCCAAGACCAAGCTCCAAGCTTTAAGGTAAAGCTTCTATCTTTCTTCCTTTTTCTCTTCATTTTTGTGATCTAGGGTCTCAATAGAGACCAAAGATCCATTCTTTTCAACCATTAATGTTGGTTCTTGGTGATTGAAATCCTAGGGTCTTGGAAGGCACAAAATTGAATCTTCAAGGAACAAGTAGGAGGTTGTTTTTATGTTCTTCCTTTAGGTAAGAGAGAGATTACTCACTTCAACCATTTATTGGCTGTGAGAAGACTTTGTGTGTTGTTGATGGAGAAATCCATCTTTGTATGCTTACCTGATTTGGTGATTTTGTATGATTTAGTGTTCTTGAATTTGATTAATGCTTGATTTGTGCTCTTGACTATATTGGATGTGTTAAGTGTGCTTAATCGAGTTAGGGTTACTAAATGGAAAATTTGGAGTTTCCTACCCTAACATGATGGCCACGGTTTTGAGGAGATTCTTGGATTGAAAATTTGTTTTGTACACAAATACATAACACTTAAGAAATTAAATGTTGAATGATGACAATAGAAATTGTGAATGGAAAATTTTAAGGGTTTATTATCCCAAATGATGGGCACAGTTTTGACATTGGAACATGAGGAATTGGAATGATCTTAGTGGATTAAATTTGAAGTGAATTGGTATTAAGAAACTAACATAAAAATGGAAAAGAAGAGTTGGAATTAGATGACATATGATGGCCACGATTTTGGCCTAAAATTATAAGGAATTGGAATAATCTTGATGAATCAAAATTTAAGTGAATTGATATTAAAAATTTAATACATAAGATAGAAAGAAATTGGTTATTTGAGGACTCGAAGGGCCACGATTTTGACCCATGTTAATAAGAGTTTGGATTAAGTTAGTAAGTAATAAGACTTGTGTAATTGAACATTAAAAATTGATAATCATAATGGAGTTGATTATGAAGATCTTAAGGTTCGAATGATGCCTTAGTGTATCCTTGGAGATTGAAGACTTAGAGACATGCATAGTCTTTAATAAGTGGAAGAATTAAATTGAATAATGGCAATGAAGGAGACCACGGTTTTAAAGGGTTATTTACCTAATATTTTCATAATTGACCAAAGACTTGAGACTTTGAAAATGAGAATCTATAACATGGACATTGTGATAATTGATTAGGACATATGACATTGTAAAAGTTAAACCCTTAATGGGGAAATGGTGATAATTGATGGGTCATGAACATACGTTGATGTTAAGAAATAATTCTATATTGTTGTAAGACCCTATGTGGGGCTAAGTGTTTATTGATGGATTTCTTGAGGAAATTTTAATGTATAGAGCATGAATTATATACCGTTGCGGTATTGAATATGATAAATGTATCATTGATATGATGTGTTGAAGTTGATAGTAAATTATATACCATTGTGGTATTACCTATGATGAATGCATCATTGATAAACATACATGATTGGACATTGTGTCGTCATGCATATGTATGCCTAAGAGTTGAATAACACCTATGTGCGAGTGCGAATCAACTTAAGCGGAAGGCCATATGTTGTTGGCCCAGAGGGCGTTGGGGTGCAGGTGCTTCACATGGACAGTTATGAGCTCCTCTGTGCCGTGCAGTAGACTGATGCAAACACACCGACGATCTTGACTGGACAATGTCATTATCGCGATCAACTATTGAGGTGCCACGTATAAGCCATGATGCGCAAATATTTTATGAGGCACACTATTTTTAAGGCTAACGATATACTGGCATTACTCCTTGATCATTCACTCCGAAAAGGTTAATGTCTAGCTCCATGGAGTAGGAATTGTGGTATCATAATGCATTGTGCATCGTTCATTGTCGGTCTTATAAATTGTTGAGCATGAACATCTGTAACTGTTATACTTCTGTAATGACTATCTGATGGTTGTGTTGATTTCCGGAAATATTATTGTGATTTGCATGTTATTATTGATTATTACTATTGCTTACTGCTGTTATGCTTTTACTATAATTATTTCTGTTGCTGTTAACGAATATATGAATTGTATTTGCTATGTGGGCGCTCTGCGTCATGTTGTTTTCTTACTACCATAATTGTAATGAAAGACGGGTGTCTCACCTCTTTATTTCATTACTCTGTCTTATGTTGCATTTGAATAAAGACTGTGAAGAGCCCAAGTTGGATTTACTTAGTTTATTATCGGAGAATCGACTTCTGTTTCCTCGTGATGACATTTGCACAACCTCCTCTGTTTCGAACGTGGATTTAGTTTCATAGAGGCTCGGAAGCCTGACACTTCAACCGTGACGTAGGGAGTATTATTTACATTGGGGATGTAATCTTAGTTCAGAGTGGTAATGAACCTGGAGAAGGTACGAACATCGCTTACATACCTATGTGTGTGGAGTTCCTTATACCCATTGGGGAGATGTGGGATAACTGCCGCCTCTTCCCTAGAGAGGTTTCAGTTATGACACATGTTCGTGCTCCCATCCATTTGGACATATCGCAGGGGCGAGTGATACCTATCAGAGATGCCGAAGAAGATCAGGTGCAGGATCATTCCATTCATGTGTTAGACTTTGGAGAAGGTCGAACTTTTATATGGTAGTTTCTGTTATGTAATGAAAGACTAGAAGTTTAATATTATGTAATCTACTTTATGTTTTAATTATGGATATGTACTTCATATTAAAATGATGTTGTATTTGGATATAATCCAATATAATTATATATATCATGCCGTGGCTCGTATTTTCTACTTATACGTAATGAATGGGATCAAACTTTTACAAAGTTTGAAATTTACTATATTTTGTGACTGTAACGCACCTGGATTTTGTAACTGTGGTGTAATGATGATTGTGCTGCAGTTGTTAGATTTAGGGGCGTTACAGAGAGTTTGATGGAGCACTGATATTTACTACTACTTGTATTTTCATCTTGAGATGCCTTTGACTTTGAGGCGTTACTGGGGAGGACGTTTTCATGCACCTAATGAGATCAGTAGTGTATCGATAGCATGGACTCTTGTCTGTAGAGCTGCGAGACATCCAAGATTTCTGTCATCTGATGATCCATCTGAGGATGATCCTTTGGAGGGATAGAGATCTTTGATGTGTACTTGGGCATGTTTATATCTTATTGTGGTATCAAACTTTTTACTGCTTTGTTAAATATTTGTAGTTGTAAATTATTTGGGTACTTGAAACAAAATCATATGTATATTATAGTGTATGATAATAGTTTGTTTTGTTTTGTGATTCGTTTTATTTTATTTAATGATATCTGGTTTAAAAAGAAAAATTTTACAACTCATATTATTTATGTATTAAACGTTTTATAACTTGGGTAAGGTTTTATTTATTATTGCATCAGAAATGTGACATCCTCATTAGGGTGTTACATGCTACCTATATATGACCAGAAATTTTGTTATTCTTGAGCATGATATTATGATTTGGATAATAGCTGATGGTTTTAGCAGAAAATTGCCCTTTGTGACCAAAATTTTAGTAATCTGTGTGCATGTAGTCATGACTTGAAATGTGATTAAAAGACAAGGCTAAATGTTGCCATGTTATGACCAATATTTAAGTATATTTTTATAGTGCTTTAAAGCTAGATTTTAATTGAAAACATTAGCCTTGGATTGATTGGTGAACCTGAACTCGGCCAAAAGTGCTATAATATGTTGAATGGAAATAAATTGACAGTGTGCATTTGTTGAGAAATCTTAATATGTGATTTAATTTATTTTATTAGCCCTTTCTGTTTTACACGGCCAAGAGATTTAACTTGGATCATCCTAGGTTATGATGAAAATAGATATAATTGTTAAATTATGATGCTTGTTTAAAAATGTGTTTTTGAGGATATTTGTGGATGTATTTTGTAATGTTCAATAATAAACGTTTTCAGAAATTGTTAATAATTTGGAATTTTGTTTCAGGAAGAAGGAAGACTAGATTGGCCTTTTGCCACCTTCCTACATTTAAAATGAGTTTTAAAAATTGTTTTTTCCCCGAAACAGCTAAAAGTATTATGATGTCACTGATTTTAAAAGTATTACAAAGAATTCTTTGAATTCTCACCCCATTTTTTGTTCATGTTTTCGTAATATTTCCAGGGTCAATAGCAGAAGACATGGATTAATTTTTGTTGTTATTTTGTAATATGTATTGTACAATTAGTACTCTGTAACAGCTTATACAAATTATTGTTTCCATAAAATACGTTGTATATTAATCTTTTAGTGTAAGAATGTTATATTATTTCGCAACAAGCTCATATCTTCAGTATATCAATGAATTATAGTTAAAAATATTTATTAATTTTAAGTGATGTGCTTAATCTTATCTGCTAATACGTAAATTCGGATACGTTATTAGTAATGTTTTTAAGGACATTACATTATTCTCAGTCACAATAGTTAGTCTTTGCCACTACAACACTACCTCAATCTTACTAGGGTCTTGATAACTCCATAAAACGTAGTTATTTGGCCCCTATCTTGGTGGTATATTGATTTCTTAGTCCTTGTGCTTAGGCATGATTGGAAGACTTTAACCTCATTTTTTATTTAAATTCATGTTGATGTCTTCCTTTCTAATCTTGCTAAAATCCATCCTATTCTTTGTTGGATTAAGTTGATTTACACTTGTAATTAATTAGGCAACTTCTCTATTGCAGGATGGGCTCTAAACTGATAAGATGAAACAAGCGAAGGCTCAACATTGGAGAAGGAAGCTTTGAATGCATTCCAGTTTATCGCGCCGTGGCATAAAGTGCAGTACGTTGCAGCATCCTGCTTTCTGCCTGCTGCCATACTGAAGACAAAGACTAGCACACTGCGGCATGAAGGAGTTCACATCATGACACACTTTTTCTGCTCAAAATTCACTTAACCAGCTGGCATTCACACTGCGGCGCAACAATGGTCGCACCACAACACAAGTTCACAGGTTTTGTCTATAAATATTGTTTCATCATTTTGGAGAGCTTTGAAGTGATTTAGAGGGGAAATCACCATCATCCAAGGAGGGTCAATCATCCCAATATCACATTATAGTGTTTTCCCTTTTTTCTCTTTATTCTCTCTTTCTCTAGGTCATGGGCATGGAATCTCTCTTGAGATTTTTGTGTTCCATAGATAACTAAGCTATTTTCAAGGATTCCTTTGGATCTTTCTATGTACATTGGTGACTTTGTAACCTTTTAAGTTTATAATGATGTTTGGTTTTGTTCATCCATGTTTCTCTTAATGCTTATAGATGTTTGGCCAACAATTATTGTGTTTTGATAAAATCATTTGAATTAGACATAGGAATCCAGATTTTAGATCATGGATGTGGGTGATGCATGTTTAACTTCATTTTAATGGTGGGATGAATTAATTCGTCAATAGGATAGACATATACCTATTGGCCATGTGTAGCATTTGTTAAGAGTCAACCTTAATGCATGGAGTTTGCTCTAGTTCTCATGGACACATAGCGAGCTAGGTAAATGACATAGGGTTAAATGACTTAGACATAGGCTTTTAGCTAATGTAGTATGTTAAGCTAACAAAGCTAGTCATCATTGTTGTTTAAAATGATTGCATGTTGCCAAGTAAAGTAGTTGAAGGAGTCCCTATGCTCTCATTATTATCTTTTACGACTAGTTTATCGCCGTTTAGTCTTGACATTGGCTACACACACTCTTCTTAATTTATATGTGCTTGAATAGAATTCATTAAGCTATTAGTTAATATTTGGCATTAGATATTATTCATTATTGATGTGTGTGATTCCACATCACATTTTGCATACATTTTGCATGCATTTTTATAGTCTTTTATGCATATTTGTTTATTTCATCATTCGTTTTTTCTTTTAGTTCGGATAACTGCGGTTTGGCATGTGTTGTAATGCAGGAACGAGGCAAATTGAAGCTTAAAGAGGTGGAATGGAGCTAAGTTGAATTGATATTGAATTAGGAGCAAAGTGCACTAAAAAGAGGCAAAACAGACTCAACCACGGCCTGGGTGTGGTTTCCATCACGGCCATGGTTCTGGGAGTCAAGAAAAAGCAAACAAGAAAAACAGACTCAACCACGGCCTGGCCGTGGAGTACACCACGGCCGTGGTTGAGAATCAGCTTTAGAAATTCAGTTCCAGAACTGACCACGGCTTGGCCGTGGTCCCCACCACGGCCGTGGTTCGCATTACGAACAATTTTAAGTGATTTGTTTTCCCTTTTTAAAGGGAGGAGGGTTGTCAAAAGAGGACACCAGGCCAAGGCACGAAAGAGAAGACCTAAATAGGAGATTTTGAAGCTTGAATCAAGGGGAGGGAGAGACTCTTGGATTGGGAGAAGAGCTAAAGGAAAGACAAGAAGGCTTCACAAGAGTTTTTCTCCTCTTCTCTTGGAAATTTCTTTTGGTTTGTTCTGGATATATTATTATTATGGCTTGTATTTCAATGAACATGTTTGAGTAATTCCTTGTTCTAGGATTTGGTAGTAACCCATTGGAACAATTGACAATGTTTGATGCATGAATTTCTACCTCTTTAATACTAAGTTTCTCTTGATTTAGTTTTTGGGCACACCAAGCTTGTTTGTGAATATGCTTGGCCACATGTTTGCATGATCTTTGATATTAAGGGAAGAAGCGAAAGGTGACTCTTGATTTGAGAACCCTAAAAACTGAACACGAGCTTTTAAATCACGAAAGTAGATTAATTCTCTTGAGGTTTTCAACTGAATTATCTGTTCTTATTGGGTCCTATTTAATGCAATTGTTGTGAAAATAGGAATTGGATTAGATTGGATACGTTATTGTATTCTGAAAGGAAACAATAATTCTTTTGGATAATTCACCTTCAAGTATAACCTAGTTTGAGAAGAGAGGAAAGAACCGCAAACTTGTTGATTTCCATTGTGGTGAACCCATATCCTAGATTCCTTAAAACTGATTTCTTAATACCAATTTCTGTGTTTAAGTCCCAAAGTTTATCTTCTTGTTACTTTTAAATTTTAATTTCTGCGTTCTTGTCTATCATCACAACTTTACATCACTAGTTTTGTCTTGATAATCATAATTAAACTTAATTGGTTGTCATAAACTCAGTCCTCGTGGATCGATAATTTTATTACTTGACGAAATCGTGCACTTGCGATTACAACACAACAATTATCCCTGTGGAAATGAACTTTCTCATCATTTTATTAATTGAATGACCCGTGCACTTGCAGTACACAAAAAGTCTCAACATGTCTACTAATATCCCTCCTTGAGAAATTATGTGACCCAAAAACTGTACTTCTTGTAACCAAAACTCACACTTAGCCAATTTAGCAAACAATTTCTTCCATTTAAGAATTTCTAAAACTATTCTAACATGCTACTCAAGCTGTAACACCCTCCATAGGGCATTACATTTTTGACTACAAACTTATAATCTAGAAATCATATCATAAAAGTATTTGAGTTATAAAACATGGGTTTTAAAATTTCTTTACGTGAAAACATAAACTTACCGAAATTTATAGGTAATACTGAAAAATAGATTTAAACTGATTAATATACATCACAGACACCACATAATATTCAACAGTACTTAGAACATAAAACTTACAGACTCAAGGAAATAGTAACAAACCCTATGATGGGTCATACTTAATAGCACAATAACAACACTAACGAGAAAACTCAACATACTTATTTCGTTCCATATCCATCTCAACGCGTCAGATATCTGTTCCTCCGCAAAACTACACACTGTTGAAATTGGGAAGATCACTCCTCACTGTCGTCCCCAAACTCAAAACATTGCCTCCAGTTAAGTCTAAGAAGTTTGCTTCGTCTACTATACAAATTTTAACAATACAAATACAAACAAATAGTACAACAAAGAGGTGGGATCTCCTTTCATCAATACTAGTATGGTAGCAAAAAATGATACGAATAACAAAGTCATTTCATACATACAGATATCACAATTATATTTATGTCATCATTTCATAAATAATTCCAATAACCATATATCACAATAAAATAAACAATAACAGTTTTATTGTAACAGATATCATCAATATGTATGAAATGATTATGTCACACTACTTGAACATTGACCATGCCACAACAATATGTGTACTGATCATGTGTATGCATACTGAACCAATTCCTACCCTAACATGATGGCCACGGTTTTGGATAGAAATTTGGGTTGTGAATTTGTTTTGTACACAAATACATAAAGCTTATGAAATTAGATGTTGAATGATGACTTTAAAAATTATGGATGGAAAACTTTAAGGGATTATTACCCCAAATTGATGCCATAGTTTTGGCATTGGAATTTAAGGAATTAGATTGATTTTGTGTGAAATAAAATGTGAGTGGTTAGATATAAATTAACTAATGCATAAGGTGGTGGAAAATTCAAACTTTGAGGACCATTGAAGGCCACGGTTTTAGAGAGAAAACCTTGAGGCTAAATGATGCCTTGGTGCATCTTTGGAAATCTAAGATTTAGAGACTTGCATAATTCTTAATGAAGTAGAAGAATTAAAGTGGATGATAACACTTGGAAGGCCACGGTTTTAAGGGTTAAATTAACCTAAAATTGTCATAATTAATCATAGCTTAAGACTTTGAAAATGTGGATCCATAATGTGGACTTGTGACGCTAGATGAACACTTGAAATATGTATTGACATAGAAATTGATTCTATGCTATTGTGGACCCCTATGTGGGTCAAGCACTTGTTGATTATGTGCTTGAGAATATCATGATGTGATGATGTTGAAAAGTGAAAATGTATGTATATATATATATATATATACACCATTGTGGTATACTTATGATGAATGCATCATTGATGAACATGCATGATTGAAATTGAGTCATCATGCATATGTGTTATTCATTGGACATTGTTAGAAAGGCGATGTATGCCTAGGAGTTTGAATAACACCTATGTGCGAGTGCGAGTAGACTAAGCGTAGGGTCATAGTGGTTGGCCCTGGGGGCGTCGGGGTGCAGGTGTCTCACAATAGACAGTGGTAGCTCCACTGGGGCCGTGGGATAGACTGATGCGACACACCGACGATCCTGACTGGGACGCTGTCCTATATCGCGATCAACTATCGAGGTGTCATGTATAAGCCAATTACGCAAACATTTTTATAAGATAAAGCACACTATATTTTTAAGGCTAACGATATACTAGCATTACTCCTTGATCATTCACTCTGAAAAATGTTTATGTCTAGCTCCATGGAGTAGGAATTTTGGTACCCTTTGCATTGTGAACTGTCAGTCACATAATTCATTGAGCATGAGCATTTATAATTATAAAATATGTTTACTATTGTAACTGCAATAATTATTTGATTTCTTGGACTGTTGAATATTGGAATTGTTGATGCCACCTACCTGTTGTTAATAATACTTACTGTTATTAATTGTTATTTTGCTCTTACTGTTAATTTCTATTATTACTGTAATTGAATGTATGAACTGTGTTATATGTGGGCGTCCAGTGCCGTATTATTTCCTTGCTGCCATTTTGGTACTGTAAGCTGGGTGTCTCACCTCTTTTTGTATTTTCTCTATTTTTGTATTCTGTCAGATTGTGTACTTCTGAGAAGATAATCGTGAGGAAGACAAGGAAGCTCCTGAGTTTCCAGGCTTCTGGCCAGATTACGATTGAAGTTTATAGAGGATGATGTCGCGCCCTCGTGGATTTTTGGGCTACACATGGATCACTTTTCACAGAGGCCCTGACTACTAGCACATTAATGTGCAGACGGACCGTTGCATGTACCATGGGGAGCTGACTGTGTCCTTAGCATGGGGTCGTTATGACGCCCCTATTTTTGATTTTTATGCTTTTGTTTGGTTAGAGTTTTATATGCCCGTTAGGGATATGTGGGCTGACATGTATTACACCCCACGTGATGACTCTTTTCTTTCTACTGCTCGGGCTCCCGCCTATTGCTCTGTCGTTCTGATGGATGTTTGATCGAATGAAGAGGACCCCGAGGAGGACCCTTCCACGGTCCCTTCTCGTCAGTCTTACGGACTGATTCTGTCGATAGCTACTCATAGCTATCCGTTATCTTTTTAGGAGAGCCAGACGTTTTGCTAGATTGATGGGTGTAAATTTGTAATTACCTTGGGTGGGTAAAGCTTTTGTTCTTTTTGTATATTTTGGAATGTAACTAAACAGGCTTATGCATATAGGTATATATATATATATATATATATATATATATATATATATATATATATATATATATATATATATATATATATATATTGTGTATGGTCTACCTTACGACGATTTTATTGCGACTGTTCTAATTATTATCTCGATGCATAATGGATTTCTAAATTAACTTTTTTTGACCCTACTTGGCAATGATTTAAATTAAACACAAAAAAAAAATATAGCGACAATTGTAAGGGAACTTAAATAACCATAAAATGAATCGGGTCAACGAATTTAAAAACAATTACCATTTTTTGCAGTTTATTTTATTTCGCTTTATGTTTCAAAGTATTATAGTGTGGCGTTCCTTCTTCATGGGTATCGAGAAAAAGGGTCGTTACACTATCTTGGTATCAGAGCTCTCGGTTTAAGTTTTCTTTTGGGTCGTGTGGTTTTAGACTGTCTTGTTTATGTTGTGTGAACTCTCTATGTTTGGTATTCTATAAGGATACATCTGACTTTTCTCTGTGTTTTGTGTAGTTTGATTTGAGAGAAAGTATGGCTCGCAGAGGAGATATGACTGCTACTATAGAAGCAATACAGAAAATGGCTGAAGCAATGCTGCAGCAGAATCAGCAAACGGCTCAACAACAGGCGAGGACAGCATAACAACTGGAGGCTACAGCTGATGCCCAGATTTTGGCAGAGTTTCGTCACACGAACCCTCCACAATTCAAAGGAGAGTTTGATCCTGAGAAAACTACTCTCTGGATCAAAGAGCTGGAAAAGATATTTATTGGCATGAACTGTGCCGATAACAAGAAGGTGACCTATGCGGCGTTTATGCTAATTGGAGACGCTGAGGACTGGTGGACAGGAGAGCAAAGGTTGTTGCAAGCTAAGAATCGGGCGATTACTTGGGAAATGTTCAGAGAGAGGTTCTTGAATAAGTATTTCCATGAAAGTGCTAGACACGCGAAGGAAATGGAATTTCTGGATTTGCGATAAGGAAATATGACCGTGGGTGAGTACGCTGCTAAGTTTGAGAGCTTGTCGTGATTCTCAACTTACTTTCAACACTAACCCAATAAAGCTTGGAAGTGCCGAAAGTTTGAAGAAGGCCTGAGACATGACATGAAGAGAGCCATCATAACCTTAAAAATTACTCAATTTTCTGAGTTGTTTGATACATGCTGCTAGGTGGAAAGTTTGGACCAAGCGCGTGAGGCAAGAAACAGAAACTTTGGACCAATTCGATCTCAAAGAGGAGGAAGCAGTAGTGCTAGCCATTACCAGAAGAAGCCCTATTCCAGACCATCTGGAAATCAACAACAATGACCGCAGGGTGGAAGTCCTAGTGGAAGCCTGGGAAGGACAAGTCAAAATGCGCCATCTACGCCGAGGTGCATGAAGTGTGGGAAGGAGCACTACATAAGAGACTGCACTATTAAGGGGATCATCTGCTTTAGGTGCGGGAAACCAGGACATGTTTCCCGTGACTGTAATCAAGCTAAGGTGAAACCTTCTATCAATGCTGCTAGAACCACTAAACCATAGGCTGGAGGTTGGGTTTACACCCTGAGTGGTGCTGAAGCCTCCGAATCCAAAGATCTTATACAAGGGGAAGGTCTCATCGAAGGTAATCTTTTAATTGTACTGTATAATTCTAGTGCAACTCATTCTTTCATTTCATATAACTGTGTGAAAAGACTTGGTTTACCTGTGTCTTCTTTGCCATTTGATTTGACTATTCGACTCCCACTGCTAAACTTGTCGTTACTACCAAAGTCTGTTTAAATTGCCCATTAATTATCGAAGGTCGAACCTTTTCTGTCGATTTGATCTGTTTGCCCTTATCTCAATTAGATGTGATCTTAGGAATGGATTGGTTATCTGCTAACCATGTCTTGTTAGACTGCTCTAGAAAAACTATAATTTTCCCTTTGGATAAGAATTCTGGATTTGTGATGGCCAACCAAGCAAAAGCTTTCTTGAAAGAAGGAGCTCGGGGATACATGTTGTTGTCTTCTTTGAAGGTTGAGAATAAGGTAGATGTGGACGCGATCTTTGTGGTTCGAGAGTTTCCTGAAGTTTTCCCTGAAGATGTACCGGGTTTGCCACCGAAACAGGAAATCAAGTTTACTATTGACCTTGTGCCTAGAGCTAGCCCTATTTCCATAGCGCCTTACCGAATGTCGCCAGCAGAACTTGTGGAACTCAAGAAGCAACTAGAAGAACTTTTGGAGAAACAATTCGTGAGACCTAATGTATCACCTTGGGGAGCACCAGTGTTACTAGTTAAAAAGAAGGACGGTACATCGAGGTTATGTGTGGATTATCGTTAATTGAATAAGGTCACGATCAAGAACAAGTATTCATTGCCAATGATAGATGACCTAATGGACCAGCTGAAAGGAGTGCCTGTATTTTCCAAGATCAATTTGCGATCGGGCTACCCCCAGATCCGAGTTAAAGTGGAAAACATTCCTAAAACGGCTTTTCATACTCGTTATGGATACTACGAGTATTTGGTAATGCCTTTTGGTGTGACTAATGCACCTGCTGTCTTCATGGACTATATGGATAGGATCTTTCGTCCTTATTTGGACAGATTCAGTGTTGTTTTCAGTGACGACATCTTGATCTATTCACAAAATCAGGAGGATCATGTTGAACATCTCAGTATAGTTCTTCAGATTTTGAAGGAGAAAGAGCTGCATGCTAAATTGTCCAAGTGTGAGTTTTGGTTGGATGAGGTAAAATTCTTAAGCCATGTGATTTTAAGAGAAGGAATTATTATAGATCCTTCGAAGGTTGAAGCTGTACTACAATAGGAAAGGCCAAAGACGGTGACAAAAATCCAAAGCTTTGTTGGATTAGCAGGATATTACCGAAGGTTCATTGAAGGATTTTCTAAGATTGCCGGACCACTCAGTTAACTCACCAGGAAGAATCAGGCTTTTGAATGGACAGATGCTTGCGAAGGAAGTTTCCAAGAGCTGAAGAGGAAACTAACCACTTCACCAGTGTTAGTTCTGCCTAGCCCCAGTGAACCATTTGAAGTGTATTGTAACGCTTCATACCAAGGATTGGGATGCATTCTTATGCAAGGCGGAAAAGTGGTGGCTTATGGCTCAAGACAATTGCGAGTGCATGAGAAGAACTACCCAACGCATGACTTGGAGCTAGTTGCGGTGGTGTTTGCTTTGAAGATATGGAGACATTATCTGTATGGAGCAACGTTCAACGTCTTCAGTGACAACAAGAGCTTGAAGTATCTATACGATCAGAAAGAGTTGAACATGAGACAACGAAGATGTTTAGAATTCCTGAAAGACTATGACTTCCAACTTCAGTATCACCCTGGGAAGGCGAATGTGGTGGCCAATGCCTTAAGTAGGAAGACAACCAATGTTTTTATCATGATGATTAGAGAGAAAGACTTAATAGAACAATTCAGAGACGTATGGTCTTTTGTGGAGCTAATGTTAGGAAAAAATTGCATGAATATGGTGACTATTTCGAATGACTTGCTGGAAGACATCCGAGAAAAGCAGAAAGATGATAAGTTCTTGCGAGAGGAAAGAGAGCTGATAAAGCAGGGCGGTGTATCAACGTTAGAAGAAGGAAGTGATGGAATTTTAAGATTCCGAGGTAGAGCCTGTGTGCCTAAAGATGAGGAACTTAGGAAGTATATACTTGAGCATGCTCATACGAGTCAGTTAAGTATGCATCCTGGAATGACCAAAATGTAACAAGATTTGAAGAAGTTATTTTGGTGGCATGGAATGAAAAGAGATATCACTAGATGAGTATCATCTTATTTGGTTTGTCAGAAGACAAAGATTGAACATCAAAGACCGTAAGGATTTTTGCAACCCATGACTATTCCCGAATGGAAAAGGGATAACATTGCCATAGACTTTATTGTTAGATTGCCAAGAATGAAAAGAGGTCATGATTCAATATGGGTAATTGTGGATAGACTTACAAAGTCAGCGCACTTTTTGCCGATCAACATAAGATATCCTTTGGAGAAGTTGACTCAGTTGTACATCGGTGAAATTGTCAGACTACATGGAGTACCCACAAGTATTGTTTCTAACCGAGATCCTAGATTTACATCAAAGTTTTGGCAGAGTCTTCAAGAAGCAATGGGGATAAAGCTACGATTGAGTTCTGTATACCATCCTCAGACGGACGGTCAATCGGAAAGAACAATCCAATCGTTGGAAGATTTGCTAAGAGCTTGTGCTATAGAACAGAATAGATGTTGGGATGAAATCTTACCATTGGTGGAATTCACCTATAACAACAGTTATCACTCAAGTATAGGAATGGCTCCCTATGAAGTTCTATATGGGAGGAGGTGTCGAACACCTTCATGTTGGTATCAAGATAGAGAGCGGCTTACAGTCGAACCTGATCTTATTCAACAGATAACTGAGAAGGTCAAAATGATTTAGGAGAAGATGAGAACAGCTCAGATTCGACAAAAGAGTTATGCGGACAAAAGAAGAAAACCTCTTGAATTTAAAGAAGGAGAGCATGTGTTCCTAAAAGTCACGCCTACGACCGGGGTTGGCCGGGTTCTCAAATCTAGAAAGCTCACTCCAAAATTCCTTGGGCCTTACCAAATCCTTCGTCGGTTAGGTCCTGTTGCTTACCAAATAGCCTTACCCCTTTTCCTTTCAAATCTCCATAATGTCTTTCATGTGTCGCAACTCCAAAAATACATTCCAAGTCCTGATCATGTCATTGCACCTGATTCGGTACAGTTAAAGGAAAACTTAACTTATGAAACAACTCCTGTAAGGATTGAGGATAGGAGAATGAAGCAACTCAGGGAAAAAGACATTTCATTGGTGAAAGTAATCTGGAACGAGACAACTGGAGATGCGACTTGGGAACTAGAGGACAAAATAAAGGAGCAATACCCATAGTTATTTTAAGGTATGAAAATTCGAGGACGAAATTCTTATTTGTTGGGGAGAGTTGTAACATCCCAAAATTTATTTATTTTATTATAAATACTCATTTTATAATATTTTTGATTTTCTAGAATTTTTCTGAGAACGTGAAATATTTTAATATTATTTTTCATTTTACGTGCAAACTGAGCAGAGCCGAAAAAATAAAATATTTTTCCTGAGAACCTTGATCTGTGGAAATATCGATGGGGGATCTTACTAAACCCGAGGTTGGACACGGTTTATGAGGTTTCACGTTTTTCAAGAAATTTTAACAGATGAAATAATAAAACGCTGTGTAAATTTCATCCATCAGATAAATTAATACTGACTTCTGTCGACTGTAGTAATTATCCATTGGATAATAACATGTGTCAAAAACTCTATCACATTATCCTAATGCAATCTACTTTATGTCTAATCAAGCTCACTTTAATTCAAAATTTTGTACCTTAATTAAGAAGCTTCTTTGAGAAGCTTTGACCAACTAAAGACCATGATGCCCTTGGCTTGTCAAGGAAGCCAAAATCCCTCCCCTCTCTCCTCTTGAATCCGCGGCAATGCATAGCCAAAGGAGGCAAATTTTTGCCTCCTCATTTAATGCAAAATACCCAAAATCATTTCATTTCACCAAAACACTTTCTCTCTCTAAAACTTCATCCTTTTCATTTTCTCCTCCTTCTCTCTACTCCTCCATAGCTACGAAATTTGCAGCCCCATCTTCACCCATTTTTCTTCACCTTTCTCTTCTCAAACACCATTTCCATACTCCCCTCCATCTCCTCTACACTTTCTCTTTAGAAAGTTTCTTCAAAAATCCAACCTTTCTCCATTGTCTTCCAAGACAAAGTTTCCGTCTTTGAGGTTAAGCTTCCACCTTTCTTCTTCTTTCTCTTCATTTTCGGACTCTAGGGTCTCAAAGGAGACCAAAAATCCATTCTTTTCCATGCTTAAGGTTGATTCTTGATGATGGAAATTTCTAGGGTTTTGAAGGCTTCAAAACCAAATTCTTCAAGGAGCTTGAAGAAGTCATTTTTTGTCATTCTTCCTTAGGTAAGAGGGAGATTACTCACTTTAACAAATAATGGTGGTGAGGGAACCCTTGTATGTTCATGTTGATTTGTGATTTTTGCTTGTATGTGTTCTTGGACTTGATTAATGTTTGATTGGTGTTCTTGAGTAAGTTGGAAGTGTTAAATGTGCTTGATCATGTTAGGGTTGTTAAATGGAAAATTTGGAGTTTCCTACCCTAACATGATGGCCATGGTTTTGGATAGAAATTTGGGTTGTGAATTTGTTTTGTACACAAATACATAAAGCTTATGAAATTACATGTTGAATGATGACTTTAAAAATTATGGATGGAAAATTTTAAGGGTTTATTACCCTAAATTGATGCCACGGTTTCGGCATTGGAATTTAAGGAATTAGATTGATTTTTGTGTGAAATGAAATGTGAGTGATTAGATATAAATTAACTAATGCATAAGGTGGTGGAAAATTGAAACTTTGAGGACCATTGAAGGCCACAGTTTTAGAGAGAAAACCGTAAGGCTAAATGATGCCTTGGTGAATCTTTGGAAATCTAAGATTTAGAGACTTGCATAATTCTTAACAAAGTGGAAGAATTAAATTGGATGATAACACTAGGAAGGCCACGGTTTTAAGGGTTAAATTAACAAAAAATTGTCATAATTAATCATAGCTTAAGACTTTGAAAATGTGGATCCATAATGTGGACTTATGATACTAGATGACCACTTGAAATATGTATTGACATAGAAATTGATTCTATGCTATTGTGGACCCCTATGTGGGCCAAGCACTTGTTGATTATGTGCTTGAGAATATCATGATGTGATGATGTTGAAAAGTGAAAATGTATGTATATATATATATATATATACACCATTGTGGTATACTTATGATGAATGCATCATTGATGAACATGCATGATTGAAATTGAGTCATCATGCATATGTGTTATTCATTGGACATTGTTAGAAAGGCGATGTATGCCTAGGAGTTTGAATAACACCTATGTGCGAGTGCGAGTAGACTAAGCGTAGGGTCATAGTGGTTGGCCCTGGGGGCGTCGGGGTGCGGGTGTCTCACAATAGACAGTGGTAGCTCCACTGGGGCCGTGGGATAGACCGATGCGACACACAAGTAATCCTGACTGGGATGCTATCCTATATCGTGATCAACTGTCGAGGTGCCATGTATAAGCCAATTGCGCAAACGTTTTTATGAGATAAAGCACACTATATTTTTAAAGCTAATGATATACTGACATTGCTCCTTGATCATTCACTCCGAAAAATGTTTATGTCTAGCTCCATGGAGTAGGAATTTTGGTACCCTTTGCATTATGAATTGTCAGTCACATAATTCATTGAGCATAAGCATTTATAATTGTAGAATATGTTTACTATTATAACTGCAATAATTATTTGATTTCTTGGACTGTTGAATATTGGAATTGTTGATGCCACCTGCCTGTTGTTAATAATACTTACTATTATTAATTATTATTTTACTCTTACTGTTAATTTTTATTATTACTGTAATTGGATGTATGAACTATGTTATATGTGGGCGTCCAGCGCCGTATTGTTTCTTTGCTGCCATTTTGGTACTGTAAGCTGGGTGTCTCACCTCTTTCTGTATTTTCTCTATTTTTGTATTCTGTCGGATTGTGTACTTCTGAGAAGACGTTCGTGAGGAAGACAAGGAAGCTCCTGAGTTTCCAGGCTTCTGACCAGATTACGATTGAAGTTTATCGAGGATGACGTCGTGCCCTCGTGGATTTTTGGGCTACACACGGATCACTTTTCACGGAGGCCCTAACTGCTGGCACATTAATGTGCAGACGGACCGTTGCGTGTACCATGGGGAACTGACTGTGTTCTTAGCATGGGGTCGTTATGACGCCCTTATTTTTGATTTTTATGCTTTTGTTTGGTTAGAGTTTTATATGCCTATTAGGGATATGTGGGCTGAGATGTATTACACCCCACGTGATGACTCTTTTCTTTCTACTACTCGGGCTCCCGCCCGTTGCTCTATCACTCCGATGGATGTTTCATCGGACGAAGAGGACCCCGAGGAGGACCCTTCTACGGTCCCTTCTCGTCAGTCTTAGGGACTGATTCTGTCGGTAGCTACTGATGGCTATACGTTATCTTTTTGGGGGAGCCTGACGTTTTGCTAGATTGATGGGTGTAAATTTGTAATTACCTTGGGTGGGTAAAGCTTTTGCTCTTTTTGTATATTTTGGAATGTAACTAAACAAGCTTATGCATATAGGTATGATATATATATATATATATATATATATATATATATATATATATATATATATATATATATATATATATATACATACATACATATATTGTGTATGGTCTACCTTACAACGATTTTATTGCGACTGTTCTAATTATTATCTCTATGCGTAATGGATTTCTATATTCACTTTTTTTGACCCTACTTGGCAATGATTTAAATTAAACACAAAAAAATAATAGTGACAATTGTAAGGGAACTTAAGTAACCATAAAATGAACCGGGTCAACGAATTTAAAAATAATTACATTTTTTTGCAGTTTATTTTATTTCGCTTTATGTTTCAAAGTATTATAGTGTGACATTCATTCTTCGTGGGTATTGAGAAAAAGGGGCATTACAGGTATTCTTTGCATACCCCCTTTGCACCCGTCCATTCTCATTCTCTCATTTCTTCCGTTTCAAAACTTGTTAGTTTTTTTCTTCTCTCATTTTCTCTCATTTTCTGAACCTGTTGGCCTCCCTCATCTCTTACCCTTTTCCATCTCTCCTACCAGCTCCCTTCTATCAATGGCATCCTCTTCTTCTCGCCAAAAACATCCCCGCACGAAGACGGCCCCATGCAACAAACCGTTGGACCTTTGAAGGCTCTCATCCAACGAGCGTGAGCTTGGTCGTTTCATTACACATTTTCGGGAGCCCAATCTTGTGCAACTGAAGTACCTCGACTTGGGGTTCTTCGAGAAAGAAGGTAGATTTGTTTTTTTGAACTGGTTGAACTACCAACGTGTGCTTCAATTCTGCTCATACAAGGTCGTTCTCTATCCTGACTTGGTTAAAATGTTCTACTACAACTTGAAGATTGAAGGTCAGGATCTTCACTCCGATGTTTACAACCAGCATATGGTAATCACTCCCCATGATTGGGTTCAGTTCTTTGGTTTGTAGTCTGTTAGATGTAACATTGAAGAAGATGGTGACGCACTTCTCTAGGAGTATAACAAGAACCAGGCCATTGTAGACGTGTTGAGGCCTAGGTTAGCATTACCTTCGACTCAAAAGGGAGTCAAATGAGGCATAATGAAGAGTCAGGATAGGCTCTTACATTATGCTTATGCCCACATCTTAGCTCCTAGAGGTGGGAACTACACCTACCTAAGTGAAGATGATGTGTTCATGCTGTGGATCCTTAAGAAAGAATATCAAATTAACTGCCTTATCTTCATCATGAAGTATATGATGAGGGCCAAAGGTAAAGAGCAGTCTGAATTACCCTATGGTTTGATTATCACTGCCTTCCTAGGTAAGTATCCTTAGATTTTGGAAACTGAGCGAGAAACTCCGCTGACCCATCATCATATGTTTGGGTCCTTTTCCCTCAACAAAATGAAGATGATCAAGACCGATGATGGCTGGGTGTACCCACTCGAACTAGAAGATGATGAGGAAGAACCTCAAGGCGACCCTGCAACCCCTACTGCTGCTGGTCCAGTCACTCTGGATCACGTTATGGCCACCTTACAGGCCAATTGAGCCTATATGGAGGACAAACGGGCCTATTTGGAGCATACCTTTTCTGTCCTATTTGATAGGCTTGAAGGTGCTGAACATGAGTAGGCTGCCTTACGCGCATTGCTGACTCCTAGGGGTTCTGACTCCCCTCCTCCTCTTCCACCAGATGCCTATTTTTAGGCTTTGTTTTGTTTGGTTTTGTTTTGGCTGTAACACCCCAAAATTTATTTCTTTTGTCATAAATGTTCATTTTATAATATTTGTGATTTTCTGGAATTTTTCTAGATTTTTCTAAGAACGCGAAATATTTTATTATTATTCTTCATTTTATGTGCAAACTGAACGGAACCAGAAAAATGAAATATTTTTCCCGAGAATCTTGATCTGTGGAAACGTCAACGAGGGATCTTACTAAACTCGAGGTTGGACATAGTTTACGAGGTTTCATGTTTTTCGAGAAAATTTAACAGACAAAATAACAAAACACGGTGTAAAATTTATCTGTCAGATAAATTAATACTAACTTCTGTCGACTGTAGTAATTATCCATTGGATAACAACATATAATAAAAAACCTATCACATTATCTTAATACAATCTACTTTATGTCTAATCAAGCTCATTTTAATTCAAAATTTTGTACCTTAATTAAGAAGCTTCTTTGAGAAGCTTTGGCCAAAAGACCACCTTACCCCTTGGCTTGCATGAGAAGCCAAATTTTTCCCCCTCACACCCCCTCATTACCGTGGCTCACTATGCCCAAAGGAGGAAAATTTTGACTTAACACACTTAAGCCTTACACTCCAAAAATATCCCATTTTACCTATTGACTTCTCTGTCTAAAACTTCATCTTTTTCATTTGCTCCTCCTTCTCTCTACACCTCCTCCATAGCTACGGTTTTGCAGTCCCATCCTCTACCATTTTTCTTCATCTTTCTCTTCACAAATACCATTTCCATACTCACCTCCATCTCCTCTACACTTTCTCTTTAGAAAGTTTCTTCGAAAATCCAACCTTTCTCCATTGCCTTCCAAGACAAAGTCTCCATCTTTGAGGTAAAGCTTCCACCTTTCTTCTCATTTCTCTTCATTTTCGTGCTCCATGGTCTCTTTAATGACCATGGATCCATTCTTTTTCAACCTTTGATGTTGGTTCATTTTCTTGAAAATCCTAGGGTTCTTGGAGCCTTGAAACCGAAATCACAAGGAGCTTGAAGGAGACCATTTTCGTTTGTTCTTCCTTAGGTAAGAGGGAGATTACTCACTTCTACTAATAATGGTGCTGAGGGAACCCTTGTATGTTCATGTGTTTTGTGATTTTTGCTTATTCATGTGTTCTTGGATTTGACTAAATTTTTATTGGTGATCTTGAGTATATTGGAAGTGTTAAATGTGCTTGATCATATTAGGGTTGCTAAATGAAAATTTTGGAGGTTCCTACCCTAACATGGTGGCCACAGTTTTGGGTTGAAAAATGTTTTGTGAACAAACACATAAAGCTTATGAAATTAGATGTTGAGTGATAACATTAAAATTGATGAAAGGAAAATTTCAAGGGTTTATTACCCCAAATTGATACCACGGTTTTGGCTTCAAACTATAAGGGATTGGATTGATCTTGTTGAATTAAAATTTAAGTAAATTGATACTAAGAAACTCATACATAAAATGGAAAGAAAAATTGGACTTTGGAGACCATGAAGGCTACGGCTTTAGAGAGAAAACCTTGAAGGTAAATGATGCCTTGGTGCATCTTTAGAAATCTAAGATTTAGAGACATGCATAATTCTTAATGAAGTGGAAGAACTAAAGTGGATAATAACATTTGTAAGGCTATGGTTTTGAAGGGTAATTCACCCTATAATTTTCATAATTGACCAAAGTTTAAGACTTTGAGAATGTGAATTCAAGACATGAACTTGTGAAAATTGATGAGCTATATATGATTACATATTAATGTTGAGAATATCATGTTGCGATGATGTTGAGAAAAGAATATGCATGTGTATATGTATATCAATACCATTGTGGTATACTTATGATGAATGCATCATTGATGAACATTCATGATTGATATTGAGTCGTCATGCATATGAGTTGTCCGTTGGACATTGTTAGAAAGGTTATGTGTGCCTAAGAGTTTGAATAACACCTATGTGCGGGTGCGAGTAGACTAAGCGTAGGGTCATAGTGGTTGGCCCTGGGGGCGTCGAAGTACGGGTGTCTCACAATAGACAGTGGTAGCTCCACTGGGGCCGTGGGATAGACCGATGCGACACACCGATGATCCTGACTGGGACGTTGTCCTATATCGCGATCAACTGTCGAGGTGCCATGTATAAGCCAATTGTGCAAACATTTTTATGAGATAAAGCACACTATATTTTAAGGCTAACGATATACTGGCATTACTCCTTGATCATTCACTCCGAAAAATAATTATGTCTAGTTCCATGGAGTAGGAATTTTGGTATCCTTTGCATTGTGAATTGTCAGTCACATAATTCATTGAGCATGAGCATTTATAATTGTAGAATATGTTTACTATTATAACTGCAATAACTATTTGATTTCTTGGACTGTTGATACCCTATGTCTGTTGTTGATAATACTTACTGTTATTAATTGTTACTTTGCTCTTACTGTTAATTTCTATTATTACTGTAATTGGATGTATGAACTGTGTTATATGTGGGCGTCCAGCGCCGTATTGTTTCTTTGCTGCCATTTTGGTATTGTAAGCTGGGTGTCTCACCTCTTTCTGTATTTTCTCTATTTTTGAATTATGTCGGATTGTGTACTTCTGAGAAGACGTTCGTGAGGAAGACAAGGAAGCTTCTGAGTTTCCAAGCTTCTGGCCAGATTACGATTGAAGTTTATAGAGGATGACATCGCGCCCTCGTGGATTTTTGGGCTACACACGGATCACTTTTCACGGAGGCCCTGACTGTTGGCACATTAATGTGCAGATAGACCATTGCGTGTACCATGGGGAGCTGACTGTGTCCTTAGCATGGGGTCATTATGACGCCCCTATTTTTGATTTTTATGCTTTTGTTTGGTTAGAGTTTTATATGCCCGTTAGGGATATATGGGCTGACATATATTACACCCCTCGTGATGACTCTTTTCTTTCTACTGCTCGGGTTCCCGCCCGTTGCTCTGTCGCTCCTATGGATGTTTCATCGGACGAAGAGGACCCCGAGGAAGACCCTTCTACGGTCCCTTCTCGTCAGTCTTAGGGACTGATTCTGTCGGTAGCTACTGATGGCTATCTATTATCTTTTTGGGGGAGCCTGACGTTTTGCTAGATTGATAGGTGTAAATTTGTAATTATCTTGGGTGGGTAAAGCTTTTTCTCTTTTTGTATATTTTGGAATGTAACTAAATAGGCTTATGCATATATATATATATATATATATATATATATATATATATATATATTGCGTATGGTTTAATTGATGTCGGATTCCTTTTATTACGACTGTTCTAATTATTATTTCTCTACGTAATTGATTTTAAATTGACTCTTTTGACTCTACTTGGTAATGATTTAAATTAAGCAAAAAAAAAAAAAGAATCACCATTTGCCACAGTTTTAATTTATTTCGTCTTCATGTTTCGCTTTATGTTTTAAAGTATCATAGTGTGACGTTCCTTCTTCGCGGGTATTGAGAAAAAGGGGCGTTACATTAGCTATATGTTTTGGTTATGCTATTGTAAATGTATGTTGGCAAATTCACTTATTAATGAAATCAATGTTTTGCTGCATTATATGCTTATTTCTCTGCCTTTCCTATATATATATATATGTTCGTTATATCTTTTTGCTTATGCCAAAAGGGGAGAAAAATAACTAGTAAAGTTTGAGAAAAGACAGGTAACGTAGGTAATAATTATTTGATTCTAAAAATAAAGCGGAGCTGCGCACATCTCTGATATAAATTACCTTTTACAAAAAAGAGGGGGAGTAAGTCTCTTAACCTACCTTTTTGAATTCCAATTTATATGAACTAATGCTTTTCTCCATGCTAGTTTGTCATCATCAAAAAGGGAGAGAATAGGATTACTATGCAACAATGAAAGATAAGTTTTGATGATAACAAACATGAAGATGATGAGAAGACTAAGTCCAAGATCTTCAAAGATTAGCTTTAGGACTTAGGGTCTCTTTGTATGGAGCTTTTATTGGATATCTCATTGTTTGTTTTTAAAAAATTTAAAAACCTATTCCTTATAAATTAAACTAAAGTTTTAATATGGTTTTTGAAAGATCAAAAGATTTTAGAAATTCGAAAATCACTTGAGCAGTTTTCTAAGGTTTTTCAAATGGTTTTTTAATAGGTGTATTCGAATAACCTGCTACATTTTCCATACGTTTTTCATGTTTTCATCTCTTAAAATTTGTTTTCAAAATTGAGGTATTCGAATAGCCCACGCGGTATTCGAATATATCTGATTATAGAAAATTGTTTTTAAATAGAAGTATTCGAATAGCTTGAGTGGTATTTGAATAAACTTCTTTTGAATTGTTTTTACAAGCATTTTAAAACAGAAGTATTTTAATAACCTCTTTCAGAATTGTTTTTTACTAAACAGTGGTATTTGAATAACCATGAAGGTATTCGAATAACTCACAAATCCTGTTTTATAAAGAAGCAGACAAATTTCAAAATCAAATGCGAATTTATTTCTTCCAATGGGCAGTTTTGCTCAAAGGCTCTATAAATAGAGACCTTGGGTCACTTCTAAAAGTGCCTAACAATCTGAATTATTTTTGCTTGTGTTAAAACATGATTTACAATTTTCTCTCTTATTTTCTATACTTTTTTGCCAAAACTCTAAGATATCCTTAAGAGCTCTATTAGTGCTTCAATTTGTATTACTTGTTCTTTGTGAGAGTTTCTCTTCATCTATTTTATGCTGTATTTCTGAGAGGGTGAGGTTTCCCTCAAAGGCTTTGTAACAAGGGTGAGGTATCCCTGATATTTGAGGCTTTAGCACAAGGGTAGAGTTTCCATGTGTCTAAAAGGTGCTCTTGATTATAACGGTTGCAAGCACCTGTTTTAAGCTTGTATTGAATAATGAAAAATCTCGAATTGTGTTTCGAGGATTGGACGTAGGCCACAAGTGGTTGGTGGTCGAACCAGGATAAATATCGTGCCTGCTTCTCTTATCCTTTATTTTTTTCTGCACTTAATTTATTATCTGCTGCAATTTATTTATTAGCTTTTCTTCTTCTCTTCCTTTAATTCATGCCTTTTAATATTTAATTTCAACATATTTTATTTGTTTACGCTTTTTAATTATTCATCATTAAAAGTCTTGATTCCCAAATTATTACACCAATTTTCATTATGGACTCATTTTGGGGCCATTTGGCCGTGAGCCTCCAAGCAAAAGGGAAATGAACCCTTGCTTTCCATCCATGTTTCCAATCCATCAAGATCAATCCCAAGTCATCAAGATATACAAATACAACTAATAAAATCATATAAGATGAAATCAATACAAGAATCATAAAAAATCATATAAGAAAAAGAGTAACCCTAACATGGATTTCCTCACAACCAACACATAAATATTCCCTTCACTACCAAGATAGTTTGAAGTGGATGATCTCCCTTTTACCCTAAGAGATAAACAAGAAAGCAAGTTCCTTTTTGCTCTTGAAAATTCGTCCTCCACCACCACAAAACCCTAGGATATTCAAACTCACAAAAATCAACAATCAAAGCATGGAAAAAGAATCCTTGATCACCAGGGTGACCAACACGAAAATGAGAAGAGAAAATGGAAAAGTCATGAACTTTACCTCAAAGCTTCAAACTTTAGAGATTTATAGAAGAAGATGAAAATGGCAGATTTAGGTGATGTTCACAAAAGAGAAAAGGTTCAAGATGATGAGAAAATGTAAGAAACAAGGTTGGTTGAGCAAAAAAATGTGGGTGGCCAAAAATGGTGGTTTGGTCGTGGAAGAGGGGAGAAAATAGAAAGGAAAGGTGAGCTTCTTGAAGATGATTCTAACAAGAAATGCAACCCTTCAAAGGAAAAGTAACTTCAAGCAAGGTGGTTACTTGAAATCAAGCAACCATGGATGGTGGGAGGAATGGTGGTTGCTGTGGAAGAGAGGAGAAAGAAGAAAGAGAAAAGTATGAGAGGAAAAAGTGAGAGAAGAGAAATGTAGAGAGAGAAAATGATAGAAAAGTTTTGGGAATTTTTGAAAAGTGAAATGAATGTCTGATATTAGTTAAAATGTGACAAAATTTGTCACATTTCTCCCTCATTGCCATGAAGCTACATGGAGGAGAGGGTGAGGAAACTTACTCTATAAGCTTGGTGCAAAGCTTCTTTGAGAAGCTTTATTAGCTTTTTTTTTGCAAAAGTCAAAGTGATGATGTCACATTGATGATGTCATTAAAGTGTTCTTCTAGAAAAGATGATTAACACTCCACTAAAATTATTATTCAGTGGATAAAAGTTACAGTTAACAAAACTAATATTTATTATCTAACGAATAATAAAATGTATTGTAATTTTATTTTATTAGATAAAATCTCGAAAAACGAAAACTCCATAAGCTGTGTCAGGCCTCGAGTTTTGTAAGATCCCCAGTCGACGTTTTCACAATTCAAAGTTTTCCAATCTTGGGAAAAATATTTTATTTTCCTGGTTCCGCTCATCATGCACATAAATCGAGAAATATATTAAAATAATCAATGTTTCTAAAAAAATTCACAAAAAATTCACAAAAATCACAAATATTATAAAATGACTATTTGTCAAGAAACAAACAAATTTTCAGGGTGTTATAACTTTTTCCTCCTAAATAGAAATTTTGTCCTCAAAATTTTTCATACCTTAGAATAAGTGTGGATGTTGTTCCTTCATCTTATCTTCCAACTCCCACGTTGCATCTCCGGTTATGTCATTCCAGATCACTTTCACCAATAGAAATTCTTTCCCTCTGAGTCGCCTCACCCTATATCTTCGATCTTTACAGGAGGAGCCTCATAGTTTAAATTTTCTTTTAATTGTACTATATCAGGTGCTATGACATGGTTTGGATCGGGAATATATTTTCGCAATTGCGATACATGAAAAACATTGTGAAGGTTGGAAAGAAAAGGTGGTAAAGCTGCTTGGTAAGCTACTGGACCTATTCGACGAAGAATCTGATAAAGTCCGATGAATTTAGGGGAGAGTTTTCTAGATTTAAGAACTCGGCTGACTCTAGTCGTGAGTGTGACTTTCAAAAATACATGCTCACATTCCTCAAACTCAAGAGGCTTTCTCCTTTTGTCCGCGTAGCTTTTCTATCGACTCTGAGTAGTGCTCATCTTTTCTTGAATCATCTTGACCTTCTCAGTCATTTGTTGTACAAGGTCAGGTCCAATAGTAAGGTGCTCTCTGTAACACCCCAAAATTTACTTTTCTACTATCAGAATTCATTCTAAAAATATTTATGATTTTCTGGAATTTTCTTGGAATTTTTCTGAGAACGTGAAATATTTTAATATATTTCTCGTTTTACGTGTGTACTGAACGGAACCGGAGAAATGAGACATTTTCTATGAGAACCTTGAACTATGGAAACGTCGACGGGGGATCTTACTAAACCCGAGGCCGGACACAATTTACAAGGTTTCACATTTTTCGAGAAATCTTAGCCGATGAGATAATAAAACTCTATGAAGAATTTATCTGTCAGATTTGTTAATACTGACTTCTACCAACTATAACTATTGCCCAATAAATAATAACGTGTATTAAAAATATTATCACATTATTTAAAATCTAATTTTTGTATCACATCTATTAGTTTTAATTTTAAAAGAAAGATTAAATTTAATCCAAACTTATTAGGGGAAGCTTCCTAGTAATTTCCCTTGCAACATATTCTTCTCTCCTTTTCTTTCACTCTCCTAAGGCAGAGCTACAAGGGGGGAAGCCCAAATATTACCCCTCTATTGCCTTAATACTCACTCTCATTTCTTTAAACCCAACTACCCATTCTCTCTTCCTCTCTTTTTCTTCCTCTCCACCGAACACACACACACACACCATCACATTGGAAGACCAGCTTCCTTATTGCCAAACAACTCACATTTTCTTGTTCCTTCCACCATTCCAAGACTATTCTCCTTGTTGGTTATCCCTTGGTTCCTCTTTTTCTTCTTCTTCTATTTCTCTTCCACCATTAAAGCTAAAGCTTGGAGCTTTAAGGTAAAGTCTTCAACTTTCTTCCATTTCCTTGCTATTTTCGTTTTCTCTTGGCCACCTTGGTGACCAAGAATCTATTTTTCATGGTTTGAGTGAACATTATGGTGATCACTCACATTGGGGTTTTCTTGAAGGAGGGAAAATGAAAATCTAAGACAAGAAGGAGTGGCACATTGTGTTATTTTCCATATAGGTAAGAGGGAGATGATCCTCTTCAACTAACCTTGGTAGTAAGAGAATGTCTTGTATGGGTATTGTTGTTGATTTTTGAATTCATGTATAAAGTTCTCTCATTTTTATGTTGTTCTTGATGATAATGTATTTCATTGAGTTTGTATGATTTATTGATATCTCTTGTATGATTTGAAGCTGTATTTGAATACCTTATTGATTAAATATGATGAGGAATGGTTTGGTTTGAGTTAGAGGACCTGAGAACTCTATTTTTCTGCAAACTTACGTGTGGTAATCGATTACATGAGGCTTGTAATCGATTACCAAGCTCTTAAAGATACAAAATCGTGATTCTGGAAATCTAGTAATCGATTACATCTGGTGTGTAATCGATTACAGAGATTCTATTTAGCTTGTAATCGATTACAAGAGGAGTGTAATCGATTACCAAGCCTCGATGTCACGAAATGGTGTCTTCTTTGGGAATCACGTAATCGATTACAACTTGTGGGTAATCGATTACGGAGGTTGTCAATTGTGTAATCGATTACCACAGTTGTGTAATCGATTACCAGAGCCTTGAAGTTACGAAACGTGATTCTGGGAATCACGTAATCGATTACAATGATATTGTAATCGACTACAGAGGTTCTATTTCTCAAGTAATCGATTACAAGGGTGCTGTAATCGATTACCAAGACCAAAAATGACATTTTTGAGCTGGAAATGATTGAGATTATGGTTCTTTATCCTTTATAACTCAAACATAACCTAAAAACTCTGGATTCAAGGATTCTACTTTGCTAAATTGTGATAGAAATGTGCATTCACCCCAATAGGGAAGAAATGGTTTTGAATATGGAATTCTTGGATCCATGATTATGGAAATTGTGGTATATGTGTAATAAGAAATGCATGTTGATGCTGAGAATTATTGATGTAGTGCTCAATGAGATAAGGATGATGATGTGTCATTGAGGCAATGTTTCGAATAAATGTATTGTTGATATGTCATGTTGGACATTGAATATTGCTTATGTGCCATTGAGGAAAGGCTTATGTTGAATGCATCATTGATGAACATACATGATTGGACATTGTGTCATCATGCATGTGAATTGTCCGTGGGACATTGTTGAAAAGGCTATGTTGCCTAGGAGTTTGAATAACTCCTTTGTGCGGGTGCAAATAGACTAAGCGTAGGTGTCATATGTTGTTGACCTTGGGGGCGTCGGGGTGTGGGTGTCTCACAATAGACAGTGGTAGCTCCACTGGGGCCGTGGGATAGACCAATGCAACACACCGACGATTCTGCCTGAGATGCTGTCCTATGTCGCGATCAACTGTTGAGGTGCCATGTGTGAGCCATTTTGTGCAAATGTTTTTATGTGATGAGCACACTATATTTTTAAGGCTAACGATACACTGGCATTACTCCTTGATCATTCACTCCGAAAATGTTTATGTCTAGCTCCATGGAACAGGAACTTTGGTACCCTTGTGGCATTGTGAGTTGTCAGCCACATGGTCCATTGAGCATTCATAATTGAATAATGTGTTTACCATTATGATTATGACATTTATTTGATTCTTGGTAATGCTAAGGTTGCTAGTTGGCTATGGATGATGTTAATTATTGTTCCTTGCTGTTTTACTCTCATTAATTACTTTCATACGTTGCTATACCTGTATGTGTTAATTGTGGCTTATGTGGGCGTATGACGCCGTTTATTCTCTTATTGCCTTGTTGGTACTAAAAGCTGGGAATCTCACCTCTTTTGGTACTTTTCTTTACTTTGCATTTTGGTTGAATCGTATGCTCTATAGAAGACACTCTTGAGGAGAACAAGGAAGCTACTGAGTTTCAAGGTTTCTGGCCTTATCTCGATTAATACCGAAGTTGCTGAGAATGTCTTTTCGACCCCGTGGATTTTTTGGTTATGTGCAGATCAACTTTCATGGTGGTCCGGATTGCTGGCATATCAACGTGCAGACTGATCGATGTGTGTACCACGGCGAATTGACGGTGTCCTTGGCATGGGGACGCTATACTGCTTCTATTTTTGATTTTCATGCTTTTGTAAGGCTGGAGTTCCACATGCCCGTGAGGGACATGTGGGGTGAAATGTATTATACCCCTCGTGAGGATTCCTTTTTGTCTACTGCCCAGGCTCCTGCCCGCTGTTCTGTTGTCCCGATGGACGACTCGTCGGACGACGAGGACCCTGAGAAGGACCGTCTACGATTCCTTCTCATTCCAGCGATCTTAGGGTTGTTTTCTTTTAGGCGATGGCTACTGATGGCTATCCATTTATTTTGAGGGAGCCTGACGTATTACTGGATTAGTGGGTAGATATTTGTATCTCTTGGGGTAGGTACACATTTTGTTTTTTTTGTATATCTTTTGGAAATGTAATTTAAACAGGCTTGTAATTATGGTACAAAGTATGTAGCTATCTATATTGTACATGGTTGTATGTCCCGTTACATGTTGATTTCTCTTTAACGTTTTTGATAAGAAGTTTTATATGAAAGATGGAACTTTTAAGTTTTAACTCAATCACACGATATATTTACAAACAGGTGTATATGTACACTAATGGAAGTTTTGACTGGATTTATGTTAACAAAAAAATAGAAGAAAAAAAAAGTGTTCAAATTTTACGTAATCATTTGTGCGTCGTTTCACTATGGTGCGACGTTCCCTCTTCTTACCCATTATGACTAAGGGAGGAAAAAGGGGCATTACACTCTCCATCCTAGTACCAACACAAAAGTGTTCTGCACCGTCGTCCATATAGAGCCTCATAGGGTGTCATCCCTATGCTCAAGTGACAATTGTTGTTATAGGTGAATTCTACCAATGGTAAGACTTCATCCCAACTTCCAGTCTGCTCCAAAGTACAAGCTCTAAGCAAATCTTCCAACAATTGGATCATTCTTTCCGATTGACCATCGGTCTAAGGGTGGTAAGCAGAACTCAAACCTAGTTTCATTCCCATTTCTCTTTGAAAACTCTACCAAAATCTCCATATGAATCTCAAATCCCTATCAGAAATGATACTGGAAGGCACACCATGCAGTCTAACAATCTCACTAATATATAACTGGGTTAACTTCTCTAGTGAGTACTTTATGCTAATCGGTAAGAAGTGTGCTGACTTCGTGAGCTGATCAACGATTACCCATATCGAGTCATGCCCTTTTTGGGTCTTATGAAGTCCAACCATGAAATCCATTGAGATACTGTCCCACCTCCACTCAGGAATAGCAAGAGGTTGCCATATTCCTGATGGTCTCTGGTGTTCAACCTTGGCTTTTTGACAAATCAGATAGGACGACACATATCTGGCAACATCTTTCTTCATCCTGTGCCACCAAAATAACTACTTTAGGTCTTGGTACTTCTTGGTCATTCTCGGATACATACTCAACATGCTCGTGTGAGCGTCTTCGAGAATGAAATTCCTAAGCTCTGGATCCTTGGGCATACAAACCCTACCTCTGAACCTTAGGATTCCATCAGTTCCTTCCTCCACTGTCGACACAATGTTGCGCTTCATCAGTGCCCTCTCATTTTGTAAAAACTTGTCAACTTTATGTTTTTCTCGAATTTTTTCCATCAAATCACTCGAAATAGTAACCATATTCAAACAAATCTTCCCCGGTGCCAATTCCACAGAGGACCATATATCCCTGAATTGCTCTATTAACTCCTTCTCCTTGACCATTATAGCAGAGATACTAAGCATCTTCTGACTTAAAGTGTTTACCATAACGTTTGCCTTTTTGGGGTGATACTGAAGTTAAAAGTCGTAATCCTTTAGAAACTCCAACTACCTTTGCTGCCTCATGTTCAACTCCTTTTGATCAAATAGGTACTTCACCCTTTTGTGGTCACTAAAGACGTTGAATGTTGCTCCATACAAAAAGTGACTCCATATCTTCAAAGCAAACACCACAGCTGCTAACTCCAGGTCATGTGTTGGATAATTCTTCTTATGCACTCTCAACTGTCTTAAAGCATACGTTACCACCTTTCTATCTTGCATGAGCACACATCCCACTCCTTGATGTGAAGTATCATAGTACACCTCAAAGGGTTCGTTTAGATCAGGTAGGACTAAAAATTGGTGAAGTAGTCAGTCGTATCTTCAACTCTTGAAAACTTTCTTCGCAAGCATCGGCCCACTCAAAAGCTTAGTTTTTCCTCGTGAGTTGAGTAAGAGGTCTTGCTATATTAGAAAATCCTTCAATGAATCTTCGATAATATCCAGCTAATCCCACAAAATTTTGAATCTCAATCATTCCCACTGTAGAACTGGTTCGACCTTCGACGGATCCATTATGATCCCATCCTTCGAGATTACATGACACAAAAACTTAACTTCTTCTAGCCAAAATTCGCACTTTGACAACTTAGCATAAAACTTCTTCTTTTTTAGGATTTGGAGAACTATGCTGAGATGTTCGACATGTTCCTCTTAATTTCAAGAATAGATTAGAATGTCATTGATAAAAATGATGACAAATCTGCCTAGGTAAGGACGAAAAATTCTATTCATGTAATCCATGAATATGGAAGGTGCATTCGTTACTCTAAATGGCATCACAAGATACTCATAATGCCCGTAACGTGTACGAAAAGCCATCTTAGGGATATCTTCTACCTTCACTCGAATATGATGATAGCCAGAACGCAGATCTATCTTAGAGAAAATAGTGGCTTCCTTCAGTTGATCCATCAAATCTTCTATCCTTAGGAGTGGATACTTGTTCTTGATTGTGACCTTGTTCAGCTGGCGATAATCTACACATAAGCACGAAGTTCCATCCTTTTTCTTGACCAACAGCACTGGCGCTCCCCAAGGTAATACACTAAGCCTGACAAACTGCTTTTCCAAAAGCTCCACCAACTGTTTCTTAAGTTCAACCAATTTTGATGGTGACATCTTATACGGTGCTATGGATACAGGACTGGATCCAGGTATAAGATCGATAATGAACTCTATCTCCTGCTCCGGCGGTAAACCAGGTACACCATCAGGAAAGACTTTGGGAAATTCATTAACTACTAAAATAAGATTCACATCTATCTCATTCTCGACCTCTAAGAAAGACAATAACATGTATCATTGAGCTCCCTCTCTTAAGAAAGCTTTAACTTGGTTGGCTGTCAAAAATCTAGAAACTTCAAATTTAGGGAAAACTAGGGTTTTATTGGAACAATCCAACAGGATATGGTTAGAAGATAACCAATTAATTCCTAAGATTACCTCTATTTGGGAAAGGGGTAAATAGATCAAATTAACAAAAATGATTCAACCTTCAATAGATAAAGGTCAATTCAAATAGACTTGGGGTAGTAACAACATGTTTAGCAGTAGAGGCAGAAACACTTAAATCAAAAGGCAAAGAAGACACAGACAAACCTAGCTGATATACTCAGTCATAAGTAATAAAAGAATGGGTCACCCCTGAGTCATACAGTATAGATAAAAGATTACCTCCTATGGTACCATATCTCCTTATCAGATCATCAGACTGGGGGGCTTCAACTTTACTCATCGTGTAAACTCGGCCTCCTACCTGTGGTTTGGAAACTCGTGCATTGTTGACAGAAGGCTCTGCCTTGGGTTAGTTATAATCTCTGGAGATATGTCCAGGCTTCCTGCGTCTAAAGCAGATAATCCCCTTGATTGTGCACTCCCTCATCAGGTGGTCATTTTCGCATTTCAAACATCTTAGCTGAGATGTCCAGGTCTGACCAACTCTGTTGCCACTAGAATTTCCACTCGGGCCTTCACCTTGTGATTATTGTTGTTGATTCCCTGGCGGTCGTGAATATGGCTTCCTCTGAAAGCTTTTCACATTACTGCCACCTCATCTTTGGAACCTAGAAGGTCCAAAGTTATGATTCCTAGTGTCCCTTGATTGATCCAATTCTTCAATCCTTTGACACTTGTCTAGCAAAGCTGGGAATTGGTCAATTCCCAAAGGAAATATTGCCCTCTTCAAGTCATGGCGTAGTCTTTCTTTGAACTTCCGGTATTTCCACTCTTCGTTAGGTTGGAGCTAGAAATACCTTGAAAACTTGGACAAACTTTCAAACTTTGGGCATACTCGCCAACTGTCATGCTCTTTACTTTAGGCCAAGAAACTCCATCTCCTTGGCATGCCTCGCACTCACAGGGAAATACTTCTCCAAGAATCTGTTCTTGAAGTCTTCCTATATGATTGTCATTCCCTCAACTTCTATCAATCTTTGAGCTTCATTCCACCAGTCTTCCGTATCTCCAATTAATATGAAGGTAGAATAAGTTACCTTCCTGTCACCAGCATAACTCATCCCTCGGAATATCTTCTCTAGTTCCTTGATCCAAAGACTGGCCTTCTCTGGATCAAACTCTCCTTTAAATTGAGGTGGGTTGTTGCATGAAATTCTGACAAATTCTGTGCATCTGTCATTGCCTCTTGTTGTTGTGCAGCCCTCTCACCTTACTGTGCAATGTAACACCCCTTGATATAGTAACCACGACACAATCGTCATTATACCGTAGTCACTAAATCAAGACGTGTCACAGTCTCAAAACAGTATTTTCAAAATTAATTATTTCCATTATGCATAAATAGAAAATATAAGCCCTGAATAAATGCATATTTAGTCCCCAACCATTTAAAACACAACCACAGAAGGAAAACATATTCCACATATAGTATTTTCATCCTTAACACAAAGCACTAATAACACGAAATATATATTACTTAGATATTCAAATAAAATACAGCGGGTACTAAAGCACAAAAGGGGACAAGTAGTAATCCTTGGGATAGACACTACTAGCAGACAAAGCCGCAACCCCATATGTACGTGACGCTTGGTGTCCTAATCGTTACGACAGGCATCAATGCCCTCATGAAGTTGCACATGTGCGTAACCGGAGAAATCTTGTCCAGATGCCATATCGAAATGTGATGAGTCAGCCCAATCCAATCAGCAAGAGTGTGGTCCCTCATCTTCTTCCTCACGATCTTTTATCAAATATATATATATAAAACAGAAAAACAAGGATAAAGGAAATAGGTGAGATATCCTACTTACATTACCTATTATGGCAGTAAAGAAATAGAACAGTGCAGAGCGCCCACATAGTAGAGCAATAACATTTAAGCAGCAGTAATCACATACGATAAGAGAAAGCAGCAACAGAGTCTCAGATAATGAACAATGAAAACATTACAGATAATCATGACGTCGATAACACAATAGTATAATCATCATATAAATGAGTGCCAAATGATATGCTAACTCACAATGCCGACTCACAATGCATGTGCACTTGGTACTAAGATTTTCCATTTCCATTTCAAAGATGAACGTTCTGGAAGATTTGTCTCCCTCAATGACAGTCTACGCCGAACCACGAAGAGAATAGTGCTTGTCAGGCTCGTGATGCGTTGCAACGGTTTATCATGGCCAGGGGGATAACAATGTGATAACATCATCACAAAATAAACCACCGCGCCTCACGGTCCTCATAAGATCCATCAGGTATCACACTATCCAATTCTCGTTCATTTACCACAAAAAGAATAGTGATTTGTCAAGCTCGTAATGCATGCAATCGGTATACACCGTGCCTTACGGTCCTCATAAGATTCATCACAGACCTCACCATTCAATTCTCATTCATTCTCCGAGTAAAGAATAGTGATTTATGAGGCTCGTAATGTGTGTAATCGGTATACACCGCGCCTTACGGTCCTCATAAGATCCTTCCACGGGATCTCACTATTTAGTTCTTATTCATAGGCTCATACAGCCTTTTAACAGTCATCGACTGAGCAATTTATTCAATGCATAATCATAGGTTCATCTAGCCTTTTAACAATCATCAACTGAGCAAATTGTTCAATGCGAATGCGCATAACTCAAGCCATCATTGTACTGTCCTCAATGATATTAAACAATCGCTCATATAATTGTCTAACACCATTAGTATCAGTGATATTACATAACCGTCCATACGATTACATAATAATACTGATCTACCCAATTTCAGCACATCGGCATAATAACCAACAATGTATGATGCTCAATGCATGTTGACTCCATGCACAATCATGTATATCCAATCCATAATGATATATTTTTCATACATGCCACAATTTGGCCAAATAAGCATCAACAGAATTCTAGTCCCAAACACGGACCCACAATAATATAGTATTAATTTCACAAGAGTGATAGCACACTTTTAGAGGTTTATTTCGGGTTTCACTTTGATTAACATTTCTTATGAATTCATTCTCTAGAGGGACTCTCTTGTAGTCCTCATTAAGTCTTCATTCCTTTAGGTTGATCAAGTTCCTTAATCTAATCAATTATGCTCATTTAAAAATTACTCGAAGGTTTTACAAGTCTCACCACTCTCTTGTTCTTCCCTTATGTCAAAATCACTCCAATCCATAGGATAAAGTTTTTTCCTTTATTCTTTCCATTTTATAAACTCCTAAGGAATCTAAAATTTTCCAATGTTGCACCAAGAATCACAACTTGGACCATTGATCCTCCTAGAGGCCGTGAGCCTCCCTAGGGTAGAAGTCCCAAATCCCTTCCATTTCATGCACTAGTCTCTTGATATTTAATCATTTAAATTTTATTTCACAACAATTTAATCCAATCTTTTAGGATCCATGGCCAAAACCGTGGCCTCACTTTAGGGTATTAAACCCTTAAAATTTTCCACCCATCAATTCTAACATTTAGTTACATAAGCTTCATTTTATTTATACATAAAACCAATTTATATCCCAAAACCTTAGTCAAAACCGTGGCCTCACATTAGGGTAGGAAACTTCAAATTTTCAATTTAACAACCCCAACATGATCAAGCATTTTCAACACATCCAATACATTCAAGATCACCACTCAAGTGTTAATCCAAAACAAGAATACATAAGCATGCAAAATTACCAAACAAAGTAAGCATACAAATATAGATTTCTCCATCAAACAATTACACAAGGTCTCTTCACCACCAAGATAGGTTGAAGAGGATTATCTCCCTCTTACCTCTTGAAGACAACACAAGGAAGCAAGCCTCTTGGTCTCTTGTGGAGATTTTCGTACTACACCTTCAAGGAAACCCTAAGGACATCAAAACTCATCAAAATCATCATCAAAGCTTAGAAAAGGGACCCTTGATCACCCAAGAGATCAAGGATCACGAAAATGAGGAGAAAAGGTGGAAAAGTCATGAACTTTACCTTAAAGTTTCCAACTTTGAAGCTTGATAGATCCAAAACGAAAATGGATGATTTTGGTGATGGTCACAATATGAAAGTTGCCTAGAATGGTGTCTAGATTCAAGATCTAGGGTTGATTTAATGAAAAAGCTTGGATGGCCAAAATTGGTGGTTTTGGCCGTGAAGGAGGGGAGAAAATGGAGAAGAAAGGTTGAGTTTTTTGAAGATGACTCCAACTAGAAAAGTGTTTAGAATATAATGGAGATCAAGAAAATGTGGTTACTTAAAATTTTTTGCCATGGTAGAGGTGGGTGGAGATGGTGGTGCCGTGGAGAGGGTGAAGGAAAAGAGAAAAGAGAAAACTTGAAGAGGAATGAGAGAAGAGAGAAAATGGAGAGAGAAAGTGTCTTGAAAGCTTTTGAAAGTAAGAATGGAAATGGTAAAATGAAGAAGTAATCTTGGCTCCCCTAACCATGGAGCATTGCTGTGGAGTAGAGAGAAGATGGAGAAGATGAAGTTTGAGAGAAAATGAGAGGAGAGAAAATATTAGAGAGAGAAAGTGATAGTAAAGTGATTTGAAGTGAAATGTGTAATTAGGTGTATTTTGTGTAAGTGTGTGAATTAAAATGTGTGGCCACAAAGACTCTTCAAAAATATATGGTGGAGAGGAGGAGAGAGGAAATAAGGCTTCTCCTACAAGCTAAAAAGGAAGGTGCAAGGAAGCTTCCTCCAAGCTTCTTCAAGAAGTTAAGCTTCTACTTTTGAAAAGTCAAAGTGATGTCATGCTGATGATGTCATCATTGTGATATCACTAAAGTGTTCTCTAGAATATGACTAACATTGTATCAGATTTATTATTAGTGGACAGAAATTACAGTTAACAAAAATTGATATTTATTGTCCAACAGATAATAAAATTATTTTACAATTTTTATTTTTTAGATAAAAATCTCGAAAAACATAAAGTCTCGTAAACCATGTCTGGCCTTGGGTTTAGTAAGATCTCCTGTCGACGTTTTCACAGTTCAAGGTTCTAAGAAAAAATATCTCATTTTTCCGGCTCCGCTTAATGCACACGTAAAACGAGGAAAAATATTAAAATATTCTGCGTTCACAGAAAAATACAATTTTTTTTTTCAAAAATCACAAATGTTATAAAACGACTTTTTATCCTAAAATCATTAATTTTCGGGATGTTACATGCAATAACATCATCCATCTGTTGCATCACCTCGACTGCTGCAACAATACTTTCACCGCAGGCCATCAGTTTTTTTCAAATTTTGACTGAACAAAACACAAGGAAAGTTAGATGTAATCTTTCGAAAACCAAACACAGAGAATCACACAACACAAACAAGACAGATGTAACCACAAAAATCCAAAAGAAAACTTAAACTGGAGCTTTGATACCAAACTAGTGTAACGCCCCTTTTTTGGAAAGGGACAGTCACACCAAACACTAACAAAAACAAAAGATAATGCTAAGACCCGGTTCATTTATATATAGATAATAACATGTTCAAAAGCATATAATAATCTGGCAATTCTTTTTTTTTTTGTAAGTAGAACAAAACATAAATATAGCAGAAATTTACATGAAGAATTAAACCATACATTTGTACAAAAATATGAGTCATAATGTTTAGATACATTAACAGATTTAGCCAAAAGAAAATAGAAGCTTTACATGCCTAAAAGGATATATATATTCCAGCCCACCAAAAAGACAAAACATCAGGCCCCCAAAGTGATGTACAGATAGCCGCCCAAAAAATGCTACCAAAAAGGGTCATGCCCCCAACAACTACTAAGAAGGAGCCTCAGATGTGTCCTCCTCAGGATCTTCCTCAGAAGAATAAATCCTTATAGGAGCAGCTGACTCACGAGCAGAAGCTCGTGCGGAGGACAGAAAAGAATTTGAATTCTCGAGTGAGGTATACACACGATCACCTCACACCTCCCATATTAGCATGTAGAACTCCGACCACATACGAAGATCAAAAGAGAAAACAGGTGGGTTATAACGACCCCATGCTAAGGACACCGTCACTTCCCCCACATAGACAAAATGTTCGGTATCTGAGTCGATATGCCAGCAATCAACTCCTCTAAGGAACCTCAGTCTAGCATACTCGAGAAAGCCATACCGAGATGCCATCACAAAACAGAAGATAGGTTGACTAATAACTAGGAAATGCAGGCTCGTCCTCGCCTTGGTCCTTACCAAAGTATGAGCATATATACAGAATAGCAAAGTAAAGAGGTGAGATATCCAGCATCATTACCAGTTATGGCAGTAAAGAAACATAAACGGCGCATGATGCCAAATAGTGCAGTAAAACAATAAATAACATCCAGATCAGATAATAAACAATTTAATAATCCAGACAGTCATACTATCAATAAAAGTAACAGTTCCATAATCATGTGGATAAATGACAAGTAAATATGTCGACCAACTATGCACGTGCACAAGGTACCAAAAATCCTACTCCATGGAGCTAAACACAACATTCGGAGAGAATGATCAAGGAGACATGTCTGTATCTCATCGGCCTCAAATCAAGTGCTTCAATCTCAATAAAATTGCACAACATGGCTCATATAAGACATTCTTCACAAGATCACGATATAAGACAGTGTCTCGGTCCGGATCGTCAGTGCGTTTGCATCGGTCTATCCCACGCCACAGAGGAGCTACCAACTGTCCATTGCAAGATACCCGCACCCCGACGCCGCCAAGGTCAACAAGTGACCTACACTAGTCTATTTCACCCGCACTAAGGTGTGATTCAATCTCCTAGGCATAAAGCCTCACAACAAAGTCCACTGGACTTTCAAAATGCATGAGGACTCAATGCATATTCATGTATATTTGACAATAATATACTTTTCCATAGTCGCCCCACAATTTGGCCAAATTAAATATCAACAGATTCTTGATCCCACTTATTGACCCACAACAACACATTATCAAATTCTCAAATGTGAAAAGACACCTTTAAGGTTTATTATAGAATTTTTCTTTAACTTTAACATTTTTCTATAAAGTCTATCTAGGGGAATTCTCTTGCATTTTTCATTCAAATCTTTATTACTCTAATTAACAAATCTTTTGCTTAGTTCTAAACCTAACTCACTTAGGGCAATTAAATTTAAGTTCCTCAACATCTCACTTATACTCATGTTCTTTCTTTAGCCAAAAGTTACACTAAGTTATAGAATAAAATTTTATTTTTTGTTCTTTCCATTTCCTGAACCCCTAATCAACATCTAACCATCTAATTAATTAAGTTCCCATTTTAACATAAAGTTTTCCACCATTTTCCCTAAGAGGTTGTGGGCTCTAGGGAATGAGAAATTCCACAGTTTTTCATCACGTCACTAATTATTCATCATTAAAAGTCTTGATTCCCAAATTGTTACACCAATTTTCATTATGGACCCATTTTAGGGTCATTTGGCCGTGACCTCCAAGCAAAAGGGTAAGGAACCCTTGCATTCCATCCATGTTTCTAATCCATCAAAATCAATCCCAAGTCATCAAGATATACAAATACAACTAATAAAATCACATAAGATGAAATCAATACAAGAATCATCAAAAATCATATAACAAAGAGTAACCCTAACATGGATTTCCTCACAACCAACACATAAATATGCCCTTCACTACCAAGATAGGTTGAAGTAGATGATCTCCCTCTTACCCAAAGAGATAAACAAGAAAGCAAGCTCCTTTTTGCTCTTGAAAATTCGTCCTCCACCACTACAAAACCCTAGGATATTCAAACTCACAAAAATTAACAATCAAAGCATGGAAAAAGAATCCTTGATCACCAAGGTGACCAAGGATCACGAAAATAAAAAGAGAAAATGGAAAAGTCATGAACTTTACCTCAAAGCTTCAAACTTTAGAGCTTAATGGAAGAAGATGAAAATGGTAGATTTAGGTCATGGTCACAAAAGAGAAAAGGTTCAAGATGACGAGAAGATGTAAGAAACAAGGTTGGTTGAGCAAGAAAATGTATCTGGCCAAAAATGGTGATTTGGTCATGGAAGAGGGGAGAAAATGGAGAGGAAATGTGAGTTTCTTGAAGGTGATTCCAACAAGAAATGTAACCTTTCAAAGGAAAAGTAGCTTCAAGCAAGGTGGTTACTTGAAATCAAGCAACCATGGATGGTGGGAGGAGTGATGGTTGCTATGGAAGAGAGGAGAAAGAAGGAAGAGAAAAGTGTGAGAGGAAAAGTGAGAGAAGAGAAATGTAGAGAAAGATAGTGATAGAAAAGTCTTGGAAATTTTTGAAAAGTTAAATGAATGTGTGATATTAGTGAAAATGTGACAAAATTTGTCACATTTCCCTCCTCATTGCCGTGGAGCTACATAGAGGAGAGAGAAAGGAAGCTTCTTCTAGAAGCTTGGTACAAAGCTTCCTTGAGAAGCTTTGTGCAAAGCTTATTTAAGAAGCTTTGTTAGCTTTTTTTTTTTGAAAAAGTCAAAGTGACGATGTTACTTGTTGATGTCATTAAAGTGTTCTTCTAAAAAAGATGATTAACACTTCACTAAAACTATTATCCAGTGGACAAAAGTTACGGTTAACAAAACTAGTATTTATTGTCCAATGAAAAATAAAACGTACTGCGATTTTATTTTATTAGATAAAATCTCCAAAAATAAAACTCCATAAACTGTGTCCGGCCTCAAGTTTTGTAAGATCTCTCGTCGACGTTTTCGTAGTTCAAGATTTTCTAGCCTTGGGGAAAATATTTTATTTTCTAGGCTCCGTTCATCGTGCACACAAATCGAGAAATATATTAAAATAATCAACATTTTAAAAAAATTCACAAAAATTCTCAAAAATCACAAATATTATAAAATAACTATTTATCAAGAAATAAACAAATTTTGGGGTGTTATAGAAACTAGAGCTCGGTAGTGACTGTGTTGTCACTTAGTTTATGTTTGAATAGATCAGAACTCCATGATGAATCTGGGGGCTCAAGTCAAGATGCTTAAAAGAAGATGAAGTCCTAAAGAGAATATGAAATTAAAGAGAAAATCCTCGAGGTGATTCACAAGAATGAATACAACAACCATCATAGAACTACAAATATGTGTCAAGACTTCCAAAGATGTTGAGAGGCCTCATATGGAAGCTAACATCGCTTGATATATCAAATGAGTTGTTGCTAGAAGTAAAGATAGCCTTGTGTTTCAATATGTATCTAGCAAAGTGCACTACGCTGCGACATAAACCTGCCTGCGCCACAGCATGAGATGTTGAAATTCACCTTCCAAACAGGGCTGAAATAATTACATTTTATGGAGTTATCATCCTTCCTCTGCTTGAAATAGACAGTTCATTTAATCATTATAAAAATCATTTAATCACCAAATCGTAAGTCATTTTGTCCAATTGTCAATCCTAGAATCTGAAATCATAACATCAAGTTTCATCATTCAAAATCCATCATATCTTAAATTATCAAGACATATTTCTCATTTTAACAATCAATGGTATGGAGGGAATTGTTTGTCCTCACAGTACCAATCTCTGGGTAGTAGTTTGCTTTCTGGTTGGTTCACATCAACCCATTCATAGCTCTCGCTACACAGGACTATTCTGAGTAACCCAAATCAGGTCCATAACAAATAAGGGAATTATCTGTCCTCATAGTGAGTTGGGAGTAGAGAGGGAGTCATCTATCCTCAACTACTTTGATAGAGAGGGTATCATTCGTCCTCATACTATCTCTAATCCAAGAATGCCTCAAGTATAGAGAGAAATTATCCATCCTCCGCTACACATTATCCTTAAAGGGATCAGGTAAAGAAAGAAGGAATTTTCCATCCTCAACCTCAGTACTCAGGTGGTAAGGAAACAACCATCCTCACCCACCTTTTCTAAGCTTTCTCATAGGACCAAGGATATCCTAGAGAATGGGTTACTCATAAAATCAATCATTTATAGTCAATCATCATTCCCATATTGCAATATCAAGCATAATTATCAAATCAATTATGCATCATAATCGTCATCTTCACATTCTCATATTATGATACAAGTCTCATATTTTCTCATATATACAATATATTAACTCATCATGTTATCCTTCATATCATAGTTCAATCATTCATAAGATCGAGTATTCTTTGAGGCCTCACACTCTTACATCAAGCTTGGATTCGTGTTTCCAAGCAAGATAATAAGTTAGCACAAGGTACTAACTAATTATCAAGGCTCACCATGTCAGATTTTATGTCTCATAACTGATTACCAATTTTGGATAATTGGTTATGGACTTCTCATAAGCCATTACTTTAAGCCAATAACCGGTTACCCTTCTCTGGGTAATCAGTTATGAGCGTATTCAAGCTCTCTGTCAAAAGAAATAACAGATTAGGCCTCACTTCTAACCAATTATTGCTCATTTGTTGCCCTTGTCAAGTTCCAATAACCGGTTAGGCATTCAACCTAATCAATTATAGTAGGCTGGGAGGTCTTCTGTCATCACTAATAATCGGTTATGGCTTGCCCATAATCGGTTATTTATGTAATCCTAGACGTGAAAACAAGGCATAAGAGAGGGAACCCCAAGAATCACCTATTCTTGTATCAAAATAAAATAAAAAACTCATCAAACATAGAACCACATAATCACATAATAATATAACAAGCATAGGTAACCATCAATCCACAAGTTTTCATCTTTTTCAGAGCTCAAAATCATCATTATTTCAAGTTCAACAACAAGCCAAGTTTCAAAATCATTTCTTGTAGAAATCATGGTTCCAAATCCATCATTAAACAAACCATCTTCCAAATCCATGAGAAAACATGTTTGGTAAGAAAAGTTTAAGATAACACCCCCTACCTAGCTTGTAGTTGCCTTGATATTTCCTTTCTTGGTTCTCTTTCTTTCTCCCTGTTGCTTCTTCCTTCCCCTTTGATCTTTCTTGTTCTTGTTTTCTTTCTTTTCCTCTGTTGACGGTCGTGAAGTTGAGAGAATAGAGAATGAGTAAGAGTCAGAAAGCTAAAGGATGGAAGAGTGAGATGATGGGTAATGTGAAGGAGTGGAGAAAATGAAACAAAGTGGTCAAAATATCTAATATTAGGTGGAGAAGTAGCTGATTGCTACAGTGAGGAAAATGTGAAATGAGTCTCAAAACTTAAAAAATCAATTGATTACTTTTTGTTTGTTAGGAACACCTTAATTTCTCATAAATGAATTTTCTAACCTTTTTAGGTATCATAGAAAATTCTATAATTTCCTTCTATTCTCCATATTATCATTCCACTAATTTTCTTATACTGCCCTATTAATATCTTGAGCTTCAGTGCTATAGGTTTATGGCCAATTCAGTCCAGATAATTCCCAAAATTTTTAGGTAACTTATACCTATCTTTATTGAGCTACTATAACCTGATTAAATCTATTAGGTTGGAGAGAATGTTACAATTCTCCCTTCCTTTTTATAAATTTTCTCCTCAAAATTTACTTACCTCATTCAAAAAGTTATGGATAATCTTTCATCATGCGGGATTCGAGCTCCTATGTGACCTTTTCTGAGTCACCTCCCTCCCATAACACCTTTACCAAAGGAATTTGTTTCCCTTTGAGCTCTTTCACAACACTATCCATGATCCTTACAGGTTTAACTGTAAAAGTTAAATCATCTTTTAATTGTATTGATTCGATGTTTAGAATATGTGAAGGATCTGGATCATATCTTCGGAGTTAGGAAACATGGAAAACATCATGGAGGTTTGACAAACTGGGGGGTAAGATTATTTGGTAGGCAACTGGTCCGACCCTTTTCAGAATTTGGAAGGGACTAAGAAATTGATGTGTCAACTTCCTAGTTTTTTTAGCCCTACTAACTCCCGTAGTAGGAGTGACTCTGAGGACCATATGTTCTCCAGCATTGAATTCCAGGGGTCTTCTCCTCTCATCAACATAACTCTTTTTTCTTATTTTAGGCTGCTAACATCCTATCCTTGATCATTCTAATTTGTTCGATAGTCTGTTGAACCATTTCTGGACCTAGGATATTTTGTTCCCTTGTCTCACACCAGCATAAAGGTGATATACATTTCCTTACCATACAAGGCTTCATAAGGTGCCATTCCTATAGTAGTGTGGTAACTGTTATTATAGGAAAACTTTATCAAGGGTAAGAACCTATCCCAACTACCCTGATGATCAAGCACACAAGCTTTAAGCATGTCTTCTAGAGTTTGGATAGTTATTTCAGTTTGGCCATCAATTTACGGATGATAGGCCATATTGAAATTCAATCTTGTCCCAAAGGCTTTATGTAGGGCTCCCCAAAACCTAGATGTGAACCTAGGGTCTCTGTCTGATATAATACTTGGGGGAATCCTGTGCAACCTAACAATCTCCTGAAGATAGAATTGAGCCAACCTATCTAGTGACTAGTTTGCTTTTATGGCCAGGAAATGTGCAGACTTAGTCAATTTGTCCATAATAACCCAAATGGCGTTATGGCCTGATTGGGTCCTAGGCAACCCTATCACAAAAACCATTGATATGCTTTCCCATTTCTATTCAGGAACTTCTAGGGGTTGGAGGGACCCTGAAGGTTTTTGGTGTTCTATTTTCACCTTTTGGCACACTAAGCATTTGGACACATATTCTATAATCTCTCCTTTCATGTTTGGTCACCAAAATATCTTCTTGAGGTATTGATACATCTTTGTGGCTCCATGATGGAAAGTGTATCTACTCTTATTGGCTTCCTCTAAAATCTTTTCTTTGATTTCATCTTCTTGTGAAACACAAAGTCTATTTCTAAACATAAGTGCCCTATCTTGAGCCCTATTAAAATCCTTTCTCTTTCCCAACAGGATCTACTCACCAATCAACTTTAAAGCTTCATCTTCTTCTTGAGCTTCTCTAATTTGAACCCTTAAATCATTATAAATCTCTAAACTTTTCAAACAAAGGCCATGTGGTAACACAGTCATTGCTAGGCTCAAATTTCTAAAGCTCTCAAGGAGTTTTATCTCTTGTACCATCATTCGGGACGCATGCAAAAGTTTCTTGCTAAGCGCATCGGCCACAACATTGGCTTTACTAGGATGATACTTTAATTGAAAGTCATAATCTTTTAAAAACTCTATTCATCTCCTTTGCTTTATATTCAACTCTTTTTTATCAAACAAATATTTCAAGCTCTTATGATCACTAAATACCTCAAATTTTACTCCATACAAATAATGCCTCCAAATCTTCAAGGCAAACACAACTGCTGCTAGTTCCAAGTCATAGGTTAGGTAGTTTTCTTCATGAGGTCTTAGTTACCTAGAAGCATAAGCAACTATCCTTCCATTCTGCATCAAAATATAACCTAACCCATTTTTCGAAGCATCACAATAAACCTCAAAGTTTTCTTGTGGATCTGGGATCACTAGCACAGGTGTGTAGGTTAATTTCTTTTTTAATTCTTGGAAACTATTCTCACATTTATGGGTCCACTCAAAGGTGCTGCCCTTCCTAGTTAACTTAGTTAATGACAAATCTATATGAGAAAAACCCGTTTATGAACTTTCTATAGTACCTAGCTAAACCCAAGAAACTCCTAACTTCTATTACAGTGGTAAGTCTCTCCCATCGTAACACTGCCTTTATCTTACTAAGATCCACTGATATTCCATCTTTTGATATCACATATCCTAAGAATTGCATCTCCTTCATCCAAAACTCACATTTTGAAAACTAAGCAAACAACTTCTTTTCCTTTAAGATTTCTAGAACTACCCTTAGATGTTCATGTTCCTTAGATGTCTTTGTAACGTCCCGGAACTGCCTGCAAGTTTGATGAGTTGTCTCCACAAAACCAACACGGGTCTTTTCAGCGTGTTTTGTCCTCACTCACACGCATCCTAGGAAACTTCCTAGGAGGTCACTCATCCCACAAGTGCTTCAGGTCAAGCATGCTTAACCATGGAGTACTTATGTTCTTGGCTCCCAAAAAGAAGATGCATCTCGTTGATATGGTTACTACTAATCAATTCCTTTAAGCCATCCTCAACTATGCAGTCTCATACCTACAAAGTCTCTGAATCCCTCTCATTCTGGTGTGAATTCAGTTCATTCATGTGTCCCTACGCCTAGAAGCCTACCAAGAGTTGCTCCTTGTTCGTGCTTTTCTTTCACTGGCGTCCACTCCCCGCCCTCGTTGGCCCCGGGTGTCACATGCCCACCAGCTTTCGCCTGGTTCGTCCCCGCATCATACCGTACTGGGAGAGGTCCCATCTCTGATACCATTTGTAACGTCCCGGGACTACTTGTAGGATTGATGAGCTATCTCCACAAACCAACACAGGTCTTTTCAGCATGCTTTGTCCTCATTCACACACATCCTAGGCAACTTCCCAAGAGGTCACTTATCCCACAAGTGCTCCAGGTCAAGCATGCTTAACCATGAAGTACTTATGTTCTTGGCTCCCGAAAAGAAGATGCATCTTATTGATATGGTTACTGCTAATCAATTCTTTTAAGTCATCCTAACTATGCAGTCTCATACATGCACAGTCTCTGAATCCCTCTCATTTTGGTGTGAATTCAGTTCATTCATGTGTCCCTTCGCCTAGAAGCCTGCCAGGAGCCGCTCCTTGTCCATGCTTCTCTTACACCGGCATCCATTCCCCACCCTCATCGGCCCCAGGTGTCACATGCATGTGGCGTCCCACGGCCGACGAGGGCAGAGAGTGGTCATCGGTGCTAAAGTGAAAGCATCAATAAGTGGCTCTTGGCAGGCTTCTAGGTGAAGGGTCCCATGAATGAACTGAATATACACCAGAATGAGAGGGATTCAGAGACTGTGCAGGTATGTGACTGCATAATTGAGAATGGCTTAAAAGGAATTGATTAGGCGTAGCCATATCAATAAGTTGTAACTTCTTTTCGGGAGCCTAGAACATAAGAACTTCATGGTTAAGCGTGTTTGACCTAGAGCAATTGTCGGATGGGTGACCTGCTAGGAAGTTTCCCAGGATGCGTGTGAGTGAGGACAAAGCACGCTGAAAAGACTCGTGTTGGTTTGTGGAGACAGCTCATCAATCCTACAGGCAATCCCGGGACGTTACAGTCTTCCAATAAATGAGAATATCATCTATGAAGACAACGATAAATTTGTCAAGGTATGGCCTAAAAATCATGTTCATATAATCCATAAAAATGGCAGGTGCATTTGTCAGACCAAAGGACATTACAAGATGTTCATAATGCCCATACCTGGACCTAAAGGCAGTCTTTGGAATATCCTCCTTTTTAACCCTGATCTGAGGGTACCCCGACCTTAGGTCGATCTTTGAAAACACCGCAGCCCCTCTTAATTTGTCCATCAAATCATATATCCTATGCAGTGGATATTTATTCTTGATTGTGACCTTGTTCAATTGCCTATAGTCCATACACAATCTTATGTTGCCATTAATTTTCTTTACCAAAAGCATAAGCGCTCCCCAAGGCGAGACACTAGGTCGAATAAACTTTTTATCCAACAACTCTTCTATTTATTTCTTAAGCTCCGAGAGTTCTAAAGGGGACATTCTATAGGGAGCTATGGAGATAGGCCATGCTCCTAGCACTAAATCTATAGCAAACTCAATTTCTCTCTCAGGTGGCAGTTCACTCTCTTCATCAGGAAACACCTCTGGGAACTGTCTCACAATAAGTATATTCTCTAGACTATGCTCTTTTTCGTAATTCAACAAAAACAGGAGAACATAACCCTAAGCCCCTTCTATTAGATAGTTAGTGACTTGATTGGCATTTAGATATATACTGAGATGAACACCAAGGTTTATCTGAGCAATTTAGAGCAACATGATTTTCAGACAACTAGTCCATGCCCAAAATGAGGTCTATATCAACTAGGAGTAGACATATTAAGTTCACAAGGAAATCTCTATTTTCAATGGTTACACAATAGTTCAAGCACATTTGAGAAGTGGTTACGGGTTTTCTAAGAGTAGAGACTGAAAGGTTATAAGGAAGATTTGAAATAGGTAATTCTAACTCCTTCACACAATCATAAGAAAGAAAAGAATGGGTTGCCCCAGAATCATAAAGTACAGTTAAAAGCTTGTCTTTAACTATACACTTACCCTGTATAAGATCAGAAGATTAAGTCACTTCATGACCACTCAGAGTTAATACTCTCCCTTTGGTCAAAGGTCTAGGAGTTACTGCTTCTTGCCTCTAGGGACAGTTCCTCGCATAGTGTCCCTTCTGAACACATTTAAAGCACTCTATTTGATCAATCATGCATGCTCTGTCGCCATGATACCCCTCACATTTAGGACATTGCGGTTTTTTATCTTTTGTCTTGACTTGTTTTCCTTTTCTTTTTTGATTCATGAACTTAGAGAACTTCTTAGAATAATCATCTGCTATCTTTCTCGTTTGAAAGCCTTGAGGCTTTTGCTCCTGCTCTCACTCCAATTTGGCAGATTTGATGACCCTACACTTATTTACTAAAGAATGGAAACTCTGAATCTCAAAAAGTCTTACCTTCTCTTTCAAGTATCCTCTCAAGCCCTTCTCAAATTTTACACATATCTACTTCTCATCCTGATTGTACTTTAGATAAGAAGAAAACTTTGCTAACTCCTTAAACTTTGCCAAATATTGGCTTACCGTCATGTTACCTTACTTCAATTCTAAAAATTCCATTTCCTTCTCTTCTTGGACATTTGGAGGGAAGTATTTTTCTAGGAAGGTGGTTTTGAACACCTCCTAAGAATCTGAGTCCCAGTAGCCTCAAGCAACCTCTTAACTTCACTCCACCAGTTCTCAGCCTCCCCCTTCAACATAAAGGAGGCCAAGGATACTCGCTGCTCATTAGTGCATGCTAAGACAACAAATATCTTCTCTAATTCCTTTATCCACTCTTGAGCTTTAGTCGGATCATACTCTCCATGGAAAAAGTTTGTCCTTTTGTGTACAACAAGTGCATGGGTCACACAAGTAATATAATGATCAGTAGGATATCATTCCCACGAGGATACGATCAATTTCTAATGTGAAATATCAACTAATAACTTATTTAATGCTATTCAAGAATATTCAAATTAGGAAAGGTTCGTATAAGTTAACTAAAAGACTTAAATACTAGAAATCAGGAATAAAAAATAGTGATTAAGAATAGGGAATCCTTCTTCACCCCCTACTTCAATTAGTAATTTTGCAATTCTCCTAAAAAACTTTAATGAAGTGTTTTGCTAGCTTGAGAAACTAACTTAGTTAAAAGCCTATGTCTAAGTCAATTAACCATACTTCATGTACCTAGTTCACTATGTTTTCATGAAAACTAGTTCAAACTCCACTCATTAAGATCTATTCTCAACACTTACTATGCATGACCAATAGGTATATGTCTATCTCATTAGCTAATCAACTCATCCCACCATTAGAATGAAATTAATCATGCATAAACCATATCCATGATCTCAAATCTAAATCCTTATGTCTAGTTCAATAGATTTAATCAAATCACATTAAAAGTTGGCAAAACATTCAAGAGCATTAAGAGAAATATAATTGAACAAAATCATTCATCATTGTTAGCTCAAAAAGTTACAAAATCAACCAATATTTATAGAAGGATCCAAATAAATCCCTATATGTAGCTTAGCTACACATGACACACGAAAATCTTTCACAAATAATCACGTTCGTGGCAATAGAAGAGAAGAAGTAAAAGGAATAAGAGATGGAAGCACAATAGATATGCTCTTTGATGCTCGAATCTTCTTTTTTGAAGAAAATGACCTCCAACTTTATTTCTATAGCTTCTTCTACCTCAAATATAAACCCTAGCATCTGTGATCTCATCTTCAAAAAAGCTCTTTGTTGAATTGCCTAAACTCAGTATTTATAGGCTAAATTTTCAGTGTCACACCACAATATAAACCATCTTGTGCTGCGGCATGTGTTTAATTTAGGTTACCAAGCCACGGCATACACTCCTTTGCGCTGCGACGTGCTAGCCTTGGGTTTTAGTATGCATCAGGCAGAGTGCACCATGTAACGCCCCTTTTTGGGAGGGAACGTCACATTGTCAAATAAAGTAAAATACGGAAATTAAATAAACAACGATTAAGACCCGGTTCATTTTAATTAATTAATGTTTAACCATGTGAGCCAACTTGGCAATATTTTTTTTTATAATAAGAATAATAAGGATACTACGGAGTGCGGATAAAAGTAACGAATAAAACAATACATAGAAATTTGCATCTGAATAACATGCATATATATATATATATATAGAATTTAATACAACTGTTTTATAAATACAAGCCTGGCTATCATCAAAAAGCAAAACTATACCCACCCCAAGGGAAACATGCATATACAAAATGTACAAATTGCCCAACCAAAAAGAAAAGTACATCAGGCCCCCAAAAATAAAACAGCGGACCATCGGTAGCCACCAATGATCATCGACCCCTCAAATAAAAGGGACCGATTCAGGATCCTCAGGAGGACCCTCATCAGGGTCTTCCTCATCCGAGGACTCATTCATAGGAACCACTGAGGCGCGGGACGGAGCCCGAGCGGTGGAATCAAACGAATCCTCCTGCGGAGTGTAATAACGGGCACCCCACATCTCCCTGATAGGCAGGTAAAACTCCAGGCGTAAGCTGAGGTAGCAAGTGAGGACAGGAGCCTCATGACGTCTCCACGCAAGTGCTATCGACACGTCTCCCACATACACGCAGCGGTCGGAGTACAGGTTGATGTGCCAGCACTCTGGCCCTCCAAGGAAGGTCAGACGCACATCTCCCAAGAACCCACGCATACGTGCAGACATCGTCGCAATAGAAGTCAATCTGTGCGGGCCGGAAAGCGGGAAGGCGAGGATCTTCTGTCTCTTCACCGTCGTCTTCGATCGGTACGGGGTGCACATAAACGACAAATAATAGAAGCACGGGGAAAGAGGTAAGACATCCTACCATCAATACCAATACAAAGACAACCAAGAACCGAACGCGCATAACGCCCACGTAGCATGTAAAGGCAATAAATAATCTTTTAACGGATAACGATCGAGGCAATCATTAATAAAGGTAATGAATAATTCATAACATCCAGGCGAGTTAAATTCAGCAGTCAAATATCGTGTAAACAATAATTTTCGGATGATGAGAATATTCCACGATGCATGGACACAATGTTCAATTTCCTACTCCATGGAGCTAGACTCAAACGGTCGGAGAGAAAGATCGGGAGACATGTACGTGACGGCTGCCGAGGCCGGTGCTATCAATAAATTTTCTCGTGCACAATCATGGCATTGCACGGACATTCTACACTAGATCACGATATAGGACGGTGTCAAGTCCGGATCGTCGGTGCGTTGCATCGGTTTGCCTCACGGGCAAAGGAGCTACCAACTACCCATTGTGGAGGACCCGCGCCCCGACGCCCCCAAGGTCATAACAAGACCCACACTTGTCTACTCGCACCCGCACTAAGGTGTGTTCAATCTCCTAGGCAACTTGGCCTTACAACAGTCCACAAGGACATTCACAATGCATAGGACTCTATGCATGAACATGTATGATCCACAATTTCATACAATAGCATAATATACCACATTTGATCAAGAGAGTGCAATAAGCAAATTTGCATCCAAAAAGAACCCAATATCAACATAATATCAATTTATAATTCAAGGAACATATTTTAGGTCCATTATGGATTTCTAAAATCTCCAAGTCTTATGAAAATTATCTCATTGGTTCATTAAGGTTTATGAAATCCTTAATCTTTTCCAATTTTTGAAGCACTACAGTCGTTTTCACGACTCTGCTCGAGTTTCACGCAAAACGAGGAATATATTAAAATATTCGTCATTTCCGAAAAATTCCAGAAAAATTCTCATAAATCACAAATATTAGAAAATGAATATTCATGGTGAAATAATCAATTTCTGGAGTGTTACACTGGTCTCAGCAATTCTCAGCCCAGTGTGTACGCAAAACGAGGAATATATTAAAATATTCGTCGTTTCCGAAAAATTCCAGAAAATCAAGAATATTATAAAATGATGATTTATGACCAAATATGTATTTTTCGGGATGTTACAACACTCCCCTACTAAAAGGAATTTCGTCCTCGAAATTTACATACCTTAAAACAATTCTGGATGTTGCTCCTTCATCTTATCTTCCAATTCCCAAGTCGCATCACCAGTTGCTTCATTCCAAATCACCTTTACCAATGGAATCTCCTTGCCTCGTAGTTGCTTTATCCGTCGATCCTCGATTCTCGCAGGAGACGTTTCATAGGTCAGGTTCTCTTTTAACTGTATTGTGTCTGGTGCTATGACATGACTTGGATTAGGTAAATATTTACGAAGTTGTGACACATGGAATACATTATGCATGTTTGAAAGAATAGGGGGTAAGGCTATCTGGTAAGCTACTGGACCTATCCGGCGAAGAATTTGGTAAAGTCCAAGAAATTTTGGAGTGAGTTTTCTAGATTTCAAGGCCCGTCCGACCCTAGTCGTGGGTGTGAATTTCAGGAACACATGCTCACCTTCTTCAAACTCAAGAGGCTTTCTTCTCTTATCCGCATAGCTCTTTTGTCGGCTCTGAGCAGTTCTCATCTTCTCTTGAATCATTTTAACCTTCTCAGTCGTCTGCTGGATAATGTCTGGTCCGATCGTAAGACGCTCGCCGTCTTGGTACCAACATAATGGTGTTCGACACCGTCTTCCATACAGAGCTTCATAGGGTGCCATCCCTATACTCGAATGATAACTGTTATTGTAGGTGAACTCCACCAGTGGTAGAACTTCATCCCAACTTCCAGTCTGTTCCATAGAACAAGCTCTAAGTAGGTCCTCTAGAGATTGGATCGTCCTTTCCGATTGACCATCGGTTTGCGGATGATACGCCGAACTCAGGCGCAATCTTGTCCCCAACGAAGCTTGTAAACTTTGCCAAAACTTTGAGGTAAACCTCGGGTCCCTATCCGAGACTATACTCGTAGGCACACCATGTAATCTGACAATTTCCCCAATATACAGGCGGGTCAGCCTTTCCAAACTGTACCTTATGCTAATCGGGAGGAAATGAGCCGATTTTGTAAGTCGATCAACTATTACCCAAATCGAGTCATGTCCCATCCTTGTCCTTGGCAATCCCACAACAAAGTCCATTGCGATCTTTGTCCCACTTCCATTCAGGAATAGACAATGGTTGCGCAGCAACCCCACTTGGGGTCGCCGATGTTCCACTTTGGCTTTTTGACGGACTAGACAAGTCGATACACATCTAGTGACATCACTTTTTAGTCCATGCCACCGAACAACTTCTTCAAGTCTTGGTACATCTTTGTTATACCAGGGTGCATACTTAGCTTGCTAGTGTGGGCATGATCCACAATATATCGTCTAAGCTCTTGGTCACGAGGAATACAAACTCTACCTCGGAATCTCAGAATCCCATCTGTTCCTTCTTCGAACTCTGTTTTCTCGCCTTGTTTCATTTGTTCTCTTATCTCTTGCAAGAATTCATCGGTTTTCTGTTTTTCCCGTATGTCTTCCATCAACTCGCTTGAGATGGTAACCATATTCATGCAAATTCTTCCGGGTTCCAACTTAACAAATGACCATACATCTCTAAATTGTTCGATGAGATCTCTTTCCTTAATCATCAAGGCGAAACACTGATAGTCTTTCTACTTAAGGCGTCGGCCACAACGTTCGCCTTGCCGGGTGGTACAACAATGGAAATCATAATCCTTTAAAAACTCCAGCCATCTCCGCTGCCTCATATTGACTCTTTCGATCGTACAAGTACTTCAAGCTCTTGTGGTCACTTGAAGATGTTGAATGTCGCTCCATAAAGGAAATGTCTCCATATCTTTGAGCAAAAACCACATTTTGCCAACTCCAAATCATGAGTCGGGTAATTCTTTTATGCACTCGCAACTGTCGCGAAGCGTAGGCTACCACCTTTCGGTGTTGCATAAGACCAAATCCCAATCCTTGGTACGAAGCGTCACAATACACCTCGAACGGTTCATTCGGATCAGGTAACACTAATACTGGTGAGGTAGTTAGTCGTTTCTTCAACTCTTGAAAACTCTGCTCACATCTATCAGTCCATTAGAAAGCTTGATTCTTCTTTGTCAATTGAGTGAGCGGTCCGGCAATCTTGGAAAACCCTTCTATGAACCTCCGGTAATATCCAGCTAAACCAACGAAACTACGGACTTCCGTCACTGACTTCGGTTGTTCCCACTGCAATACTGCTTCTACTTTGCATGGATCCACTGCGATTCCTTCTTTTGAGATCACATGACCCAAAAACTTCACCTCATCCAGCCAAAATTCGCACTTCGACAGCTTGGCATACAGTTCCTTTCCCTTCAAAATCTGAAGAACTACGCTGAGGTGCTCCGCATGATCCTTCTGATTCTGGGAATATATCAGGATGTCATCAATGAAGACGACAACAAATTTATCCAAGTACGGACGAAAGATGCGGTTCATATAGTCCATGAAAATAGCAGGCGCATTCGTCACACCAAACGACATCACAAGATACTCGTAATGACCGTATCGCGTACGAAAAGCAGTCTTGGGTATATCCTCCGTCTTCACTCTTATCTGATGATACCCAGATCTCAAGTCAATCTTCGAAAATACCGCTGCCCCCTTCAGTTGGTCCATCAAGTCGTCAATTCTCGGGAGAGGATATTTGTTCTTGATTGTCAACTTGTTCAATTGCCTGTAGTCCACACACAATCTCGAGGTATCGTCCTTCTTTCGAACTAGTAACACAGGTGCTCCCCACGGGGATACACTTGGTCTAACGAACTGCTTCTCCAAAAGCTCTTCTAGCTGCTTCTTAAGTTCGGCTAATTCTGTCGGTGACATACGGTAAGGTGCTATAGACACGGGACCAGCTCTCGGTACTAGATCAATAGCAAACTCGATCTCACGTCTGGTGGTAAACCGGTACTTCTTCAGGGAAGATCTCAGGAAATTCCTTCACTAGGAATAGTACTCAAATCAGCCTCACTTTCAACTTTCAAAGAAGATAATAGCATGTACCCCTGAGCTCCTTCTTTCAAGAAAGCTCGTGCTTGGTTGGCCGTCAAGTATCTAGAATTCTCATCCACAGGAAAGACTATGGTCTTACTAGAACAATCTAATAGAACATGGTTGGAAGATAAACAGTCCATTCCTAGGATTACATCTAACTGTGAAAGAGGTAAACAGATCAAATCGACAGAAAAGATTCGACCTTCAACAATCAAAGGACACTTCAAACAGACTTTGGTAGTAACTACCGGTTTATCAGTGGGGGTTGAAACAGTCAATTCAAAAGGTAGTTCAGACACAGGTAAACCAAGTCGTAGCACACAGTCATATGATATGAAAGAATGGGTTGCCCCAGAGTCATACAGTACTTTTAAAAGATTACCTTCTATGGCGCCTTCTCCTTGAATCAAGTCTTCGGATTCGAAGCTTCGGCTCCACTCATAGTATAAACTCGACTCTCGGCTTGCGGTTTCTTGGCTCGGGTTGCATTGGTGAAGGTTCGGCCTTTGCTTGGTTGCGATCTCGGACATATGGCCCGGTTTGCCACATACGAAGCAAATGATTCCCTTTATCGTGCGTCTCTTGTGAGATGATCCTTCCCACACTTCGAGGCATTTGGACGGGTAGGTCGTATTCGACCGTTCGGTTCCCAGAAGAACCTCCACCTGAACTTCCACCGATTTGTTGTTGACTCCCCGTTGGTCGGGAATAGGGTTTCTTCTGAAAGCGGTTTGAACCACTACCTCCACCTCTTTGGGACCGTACAGGCCCAAAGTTCCTGTTTCTCGCGTCTCTAGCCTGCTCCAAGGCTTCAACTTCGCAGCAAGTGTCTAACAGTTCCGAGAATACCTTCATTTTCAAGGTAATCACAGCTTTCTTTACCTCGTACCTCAGTCCTTTGGTGAATTTCCAGCATTTCCAGGCTTCATCAGTTTGATGCTGGTAATGTGTTGAAAATTTCTCCAAGTTTTCAAACTTGCTGCGTATTCGGCCGACCGTCATATTCCCTGTCTCAGGTTGAGGAACTCCATCTTCTTTGCGTGTCTCGCATTCGCAAGAAAGTATTTGCCCAAGAATTTCTCCTTGAACAATTCCCAAGTGACCTCTGCTCCTTCGGCTTCTAATGCCCTTTGAGCTCCATTCCACCAGTCTTCGGCATTTCCGACAAGCATAAAAGTCGCATAATTTACCTTCTTGTCTTCCGCACAATTCATGCCACGAAAGACTTTTTCCAGCTCCTTGATCCATAGATTAGCCTTGTCGGGATCAAACTCCCCCTTGAATTGCGGAGGGTTATGACGACGAAACTCTGCTAAGTTTTGCGCGTCGGCAGTCGCCTCAAGCTGTTGAGCAGCTCTTTCTTGTTGTTGAGCAGCGCGTTCATTTTGTTGGGCGATGACTTCAGCCATTCTCTGCATCGCTTCAATAGCAGCTGCCATATCTCCACCTCTTGCCATCTTGCTCTTCTCTCAGATTAGATTACTGAAAACATAAGAAAAGTCAGAGGAATCCACTCAAGACACCCATCACAGAGATTCACACAGCACAAACAAGACAGACTCACACTCAAGACCCAAAGAAAACATAAACCGGGGCTCTGATACCAACTTAATGTAACGCCCCTTTTTGGGAGGGAACGTCACATTGTCAAATAAAGTAAAATGCGGAAATTAAATAAACAACGATTAAGACCCGGTTCATTTTAATTAATTAATGTTTAACCATGTGAGCCAACTTGGCAATATTTTTTTTTATAATAAGAATAATAAGGATACTACGGAGTGCGGATAAAAGTAACGAATAAAACAATACATAGAAATTTGCACCTGAATAGCATGCATATATATATATATATATAGAATTTAATACAACTGTTTTATAAATATAAGCCTGGCCATCATCAAAAAGCAAAACTATACCCACCCCAAGGGAAACATGCATATACAAAATGTACAGCCCAACCAAAAAGAAAAGTACATCGAGGCTCCCAAAAATAAAACAAACAGCGGCCATCGGTAGCCACCAATGATCATCGACCCCTCAAATAAAAGGGACCGATTCGGGATCCTCAGGAGGACCCTCATCAGGGTCTTCCTCATCCGAGGACTCATCCATAGGAACCACTGAGGCGCGGGACGGAGCCCGAGCGGTGGAATCAAACGAATCCTCTGCGGAGTGTAATAACGGGCACCCCACATCTCCCTGATAGGCAGGTAAAACTCCAGGCGTAAGCTGAGGTAGCAAGTGAGGACAGGAGCCTCATGACGTCTCCACGCAAGTGCTATCGACACGTCTCCCACATACACGCAGCGGTCGGAGTACAGGTTGATGTGCCAGCACTCCGGCCCTCCAAGGAAGGTCAGACGCACATCTCCCAAGAACCCACGCATACGTGCAGACATCGTCGCAGTAGAAGTCAATCCTGTGCAGGCCAGAAGCCGGGGAAGGCAGGATCTTCTGTCTCTTCACCGTCGTCTTCGATCAGTACAGGGTGCACATAAACAGCAAATAATAGAAGCACAGGGAAAGAGGTAAGACATCCTACCATCAATACCAATACAGCAACCAAGAACCGAACGGCGCATAACGCCCACGTAGCATGTAAAGGCAATAAATAATCTTTTAACAGATAACCAGTCAGGCAATCATTAATAAAGGTAATGAATAATTCATAACATCCAGGCAGTTAAATTCAGACAGTCAAATATCGTGTAAACAATAATTTTCAGATGACAGAATATTCCACGATGCATGGACACAATATTCAATTTCCTACTCCATGGAGCTAGACTCAAACAGTCGAGAGAGAAAGATCAGGAGACATGTACGTGACTCGGTGCCGAGGCCAGTGCTATCAATAAATTTTCTCGTGCACAATCATGGCATTGCACAGACATTCTACACTAGATCACGATATAGGACGGTGTCAAGTCCGGATCGTCGGTGCGTTTGCATCGGTTTGCCCCACGGGCAAAGGAGCTACTACCAACTACCCATTGTGGAGGACCCGCACCCCGACGCCCCAAGGTCATAACAAGACCCACACTTGTCTACTCGCACCCGCACTAAGGTGTGTTCAATCTCCTAGGCAACTTGGCCTTACAACAGTCCACAAGGACATTCACAATGCATAGGACTCTATGCATGAACATGTATGATCCACAATTTCATACAATAGCATAATATACCACATTTGATCAAGAGAGTGCAATAAGCAAATTTGCATCCAAAAAGAACCCAATATCAACATAATATCAATTTATAATTCAAGGAACATATTTTAGGTCCATTATGGATTTCTAAAATCTCCAAGTCTTATGAAAATTATCTCATTGGTTCATTAAGGTTTATGAAATCCTTAATCTCTTGTATTCTTTGATTACTTGTAATCCGTGTAATGGGTTATGGAATCTTAACCCAAATTTTCACCTAGAGGCCGTGGCCTTCCCAAGATTTCAAATAAATCATGTTCATATCATTAGGTCGATTTACTTGTTATTTTGATCCAAGTTATTTGATTCTTATAGTTACCTTCCAAATTTAGCTTATCTCCTAAATCTTAACCACAATCCATCCTAAAAATTATTGTTGCAAGTTTCCTACTATTTAATCTATGTTTGGTTACTTGATTAATTCAAGTCTTGACATCTCAAATTTGTTATCTTTCCCCTCATTCAAGCCCTCAAAACCGTGGCACTCCATAGGGTCCTAGGTTACAAATTTTCTTCTCACTAGTTTAGTCTTCCTTTACTTAATTTGCCTAGCATTATTCTTGACACAATGTCAACCAAAATTCTGCTCTTAAAAACAGCCCAAAACCGTGGCACTCACCAACGTCCAACAACCAGAATTTTGTCCACTTGAATCAACCTTAACTACTTGATTTAATTAGCCTTGCATTGGTCAAAATTTAAGCATCATTTGCCCTTCATTTTCCAGCCCAAAACAGCCCCAAAACCGTGACATATTCAGGGGTCTAGCAACCAGAATTTTCAGCAAGCAATCATGGATTTCAATCACAAAATTACATGAATAATTAACCACTCAATCAACTACTCAAAGCTAAATTAAGATAACATTCAAGAAATCAATTTCAAGCAATTTCAAGAACAACCACCATGTGGTTTTTCTTCCAAAAATCAAACACAAGATTCCTAGTTGCTAAAGAGGTTGAAGAGGATTAATCTTCCTCTTACCAAGATGAAGAACCAAGAAAATTCCAAGAAGCACTTGATTTTCGGATTTGAAGCTCAAAAACCCTAGAAACTGTGGTCCAAGTTAGAACAATGTAATGATGTGAAAAAGAAGAAGAAAATGACCATTAAATCAAGAGGAAACCAGAAACGAAAATGGGAGGAAGGTCTGAAATTTTTCAGCCATGGAAGCTCACCTTCAAAGCTTGAAAAATGGTTGAAGATGGAAGCTTTCTTGAAAACTCCAAGCACAAAAGATGATGAGAAGGAGTAGGAGATTAAGAAAACATGGTTGATGTGAATTTTTATGAATGTTGGGGTTTCTTGAGGGTGGCTGGACGTATGGTCTTTGGAAGAGGAAGAAAGAAATGTTTGAAAGAGAAAGAAGAAGAAGAAACGTAAAAAGAAGAAAGAAAGGGTGCTTTTGGGAGTTAATGAGTTAAATGAATTATTTGGATAATTCAAATCAATTCATTCTCCTTTTTGGGCTGCAGATTACGTAAATGAGAGAGAGAAGTGGGTGACAAAAATTGGCTTCCCTTGGAAGCTAATTCATGTGGTCAAAGCTTGGGGTCAAAGCTTCTTAAGGAAGCTTGAATATTTAACTATTAAATTTGAATTAAAGTAGATAGATTTGATATAAAGTGAATTATATTAGGATAATGTGATAGTATTTTTATTACATACTATTATCCAATAGATAATAATTACAGTTGACAGAAGTCAGTATTTAATTAATCTGACAGATGAATTTTTCGCTGTACTGATTTAATTGTATCAGTAAAGATTTCTCAAAAATTACGAAACCTCGTAAACTGTGTCAAGTCTCGGGTTTAGTAAGATCCCCCGTCGACTTATCCATAGTTCCAGGTCCGCAGAGAAAACATCGCGTTTTCCCGGTTCCAGTCAGTGCGCACGCAAAACGAGGAATATATTAAAATATTCGACAATTCCGAAAAATTCCCAGAAAATTCCCAAAAATTGCAAATATTATAAAATGACTATCCGTCATATAATTTTCCAATTTTTGAAGCACTACAGTCGTTTTCACGACTCTGCTCGAGTTTCACGCAAAACGAGGAATATATTAAAATATTCGTCATTTAGAAAAATTCAGAAAAATTCTCATAAATCACAAATATTAGAAAATGACTATTCATGGTGAAATAATCAATTTCCGGAGTGTTACACTGGTCTCAGCAATTCTCAGCCCAGTGTGCACGCAAAACGAGGAATATATTAAAATATTCGTCGTTTCCGAAAAATTCCAGAAAAATTCCTAAAAATCAAGAATATTATAAAATGATGATTTATGACCAAATATGTATTTTTCGGGATGTTACACACCACACCGCGACATGAACTTGTTTGCGCTATAGCGTGAGATGCTAAAATTTACCTTGGGCTTTCTCTTCCAATGTAAGTCTAAGTCTTCCACAAATCTACTTGTTTGGACTCCTTCCTACAATAGAGAAATCACCAAGTTAAGAATAGTTTCAAATTCACTTAATCACCAGAAGAATATGCCAGATTTTCTGAAGATCATATAGGAAGATATCAAAATGGAATTTGATGAATATAAGCCTAAAATCTTCCATATATGCATAATAACAAGGACTAAGCATTCTATATAACACAGATATAGGGTATAAATAACTACATTTAATTGAGTTATCAGAAAGACAGTGAATTGTATTTTCTAAACTCGGCAAGGTAATGAAAGTTTTGGTCCCTTATCACTGCTGATTCATTTTCTTGATGAGGATGTTGTTGGTTTCCTATTCTTTCCAGTTGTTCTCCCATAGCCGCTGTCATGGAAGCTGCCATCTCTCTAAACATTCCCATCATATCTTCTCTATCACTTCTAGTAGATGTTCTACCTCCCCAAGTGTGCCTTGTTGATGCCATAGTATCTTGCATACACAGAACATTATATATTGAGTTAATCAGGCTTAATATCATGTAACTGTGCAACAATAACTATAAACATACAATGCAAGGCTTTCATACAAATCCATTAATACACTTAACATCATGATAGGGAAATGCACAACATTTATGCTACAAGCATAGCTAGTCCATACTCTGGCTCTTACAAGATGAACTGCTCTGAAACCAAAATATAACATCCTAATACTTAAGCTAATGACAAATCCAGAATTATGCATTAACAATCATATTAGAGAATGTCACTTAGATCAATATCAACTTTTACTAAAAGGATACATGTGTAATACAGAAAATATGAGCCTGAAGCGTAAGGATAATACATATCTATGAAATGATGTCATATACAAATAATACATCAAAATATATTAAGTACTTCATTTGCCACTAAGGCACAAAAGAATGGTATATAACCATTTACAAAATATGATAACAAAAGGAATGCAACTTCTACTAGCTCAAGTCCATCTTCATCTCTACAAGTTGCGGGGGTCATCTTGGAATCATTATGGAAATCTCATAATTCTTAGTAGTAGTTGAAAAATGTGTGATCATAACCATCTAGCTATTTCGAGGAAAAACCTATTAAAAAAACATTCAATGTCATTTTAGGAAGGTGACAAAAAGCCAAAGTGGGTTCTTCCTCTTCCCGAAATGGATGGTTCATTTAATCATTATGAAAACCATTTAATCACCAAATCGTAAGTCACTTTGTCCAATTGTTAATCAAATAATCTAAAATCATAACATCAAGTTTCATCATTCAAAATCCATCATATCTCAGATTATCAAGACACATGTGCTATTTTAACAATCAATGGTATTGAGGGAATTGTCCATCCTCATAGTACCGATCTCTGGGTAATAGCCTATTTTCGGGTTAGTGCACGTCAACTCGTTCATAGCTCTTGCTACACAGGACTACTTTGAGTAACCCAAATCAAATCCACAATAAATGAGGGAATTATTCATCCTCATACCAAGTTGTGAGTAGAGAGGGAATTATGTGTCCTCAACTACTTTGATAAGGAGGGTATCATCCGTCCTCACACTGTAACATCCCAACTTTAACAGTGATAGTATAACCTGTATTATACCGTGATAATTAAATCAAAGCATGCTACTATCTATTAAATCATTTCAAATATAATATAACCACATTATATAAGAAAATATGAGCCACGAACTATTGAATATATTGATACATAACATTGGTATTCTCATAAATACAAACTCAATCAAGTACGATTTATATATACAAACTTTGTCTACTTAAAGCATATCAACTATACTAATCTTCATACATCTTCTGCTTCCCTCTCTATGAACTCGAACCTGTATTTACATGGCAACACAATTAGGGTGAGAAATTATAATTCTCAATAGAAGTATTCAAAAACCAGCTTTGCACAACAATCATCAAGAATATGCAACTACCCATACAATTGTATGTTATGAAATTAAGTGTCATGGTGGCAATCACCCATACAACTGTCATGCTATGCCAAATTATGTCTAATGTCTATGCCTATGCAGCATCCTAAAATAAATGTAAAATAATGTTATGATATCAAATTATGGCAATGTCATGTCAAGCATGAGCCTTGAACAAAACAAAGGAACCTGGTTCCACAAATCTTGAACAAGGACAGGAACCCAGTTCCAGACATTTAAGCAGGTGTGAGGGAATAAACCATCCTTAACTCATGACTATGATAGGGAAGGTATGCTACCTCTTCACTTACAATCATGTATGATCACTCAAAGAGAAGGATCTCATCCTCAATCATAATGAGTATAGAAAACAATGATGCCAATTACTACAATAACTAGCATGCCAGTTGAATTATATCTATAATCACAAAAATAAACAACAATGATGTTAAGTACTACAATAGATAGCATACTAATTAGTTTACATTAATCTAATCTTAAGTATGAACAACAATGATGCTAAATACCATAATAATTGATTTATATTCACCACATAAACACATAATTAAATACTCCTATTAGAGTCTCCATACTCATTAAGAAGCATAAAAGAAAAGACTACACCAAACTTCATTTTAGCAAATAAAACTCCCTATTTATGCCAAACATCCACTCCTAGACGCAGCTCTCCCACGCCTAGGCATAATGCTCTCAGTCTCACAAAACCTGAAAACTAACTACCCCACGCCTAGGCGTGACCCTGCGACTAGGAGCTTTCTATAGAATTCTGCATAAAGTGTACTGTTCCATTGAGGAACAATGGTGTTTCACAACTTTTAATCTAAAAACCGCATGGTTTCTCACCTCAAGTAAGATCCATAAACATTCCACAACTCTTAAACCACTTTAATTCCACTCCATCACACCACTTTGTGAATCAAAATTCACATTTGTTACCCAAGTGGCTTCAGTACTCAAGAGGGGGGCTGAATTGAGTAATTAAAAACTTTTTCGCAAACCCTTTTTAATACAAATTTCTTGAAGCAATATAATGAATATATATAAGGATGATAAAATGCCTTAAGAATAGTAAATAAACAATTAAGCAAAAATAAATAAATTGCTGAAAATAAAGAGACAAAGGAGAGAAGAGCAGGCACAATATTTATCCTAGTTCGACCACCAACCACTTGTGGCCTACATCCAGTCCCCGAAACACAGTTCGAGATTTTTTACTATTCAATACAACCTTAAAACAGGTGCTTGCAACCTTTACATAACATGGATACCTCACCCTATATACTAGAGGTATACCTCACCCCCTTTGAAGGATACCTCACCTTCTTTACAACAAGGGATACCTCACCCTTTTACTAAGGGATACCTCACCCTCACAATTTCAATAAGGGATACCTCACCCTTTTATAAAAGCAGAAAATAGATGAAGAGAAACTCTCACTTAGAGCAAATATTACAAGTTGAAGCGCTAGGAAGCTCTCTAAAGGATATCTCAAGATTTTGGCAAAAAGAGCATAGAAAATATGAGAAAAATAAAAATCACGTTTTGGCACAAACAAATAATAATTCAGATTATTGGGCAACCTTCAAAAGAGACCCAAGGTCTCTATTTATAGAGCAATGAAGAAAAGAGCCGTTGGGTGCCATTAAAACCATATTAAACGCAGAGACGTTGGCTGCCATTTTCAAAATCTAAAACAGAGCCTCGTGGGTTATTCGAATACCATCAGGGGGTATTCGAATACCTCTATCAAAACTTATTTAAAAAATTGATCAAAGCAGGGTTATTCGAATACCAGTCAAGGGTATTCGAATACCTCAGTTAAAAAGGTATATTCTGAAATCAGGTTATTCGAATACCCATGGGTTATTCGAATACCCATGGGTTGTTCGAATACCTCACATTTTAAAACAGATTTTGAAAAGCTTTGTATTCGAATGCCATGCATAGTATTCGAATACCTCTGTTGAAAACATGAAACGTATGAACTTGAAAACCATTCTATTCAAATACCTTATGGGGTATTCGAATACCCTTAAATGAAAAAAGTTTCAAACACTTTTAAATATCCAGAAAATGATTCTTTGGATTTGGAATATTAATTTTGAAAACATTTCTTTGCAACCAAAAACAATGAGATATCCAAAAGGCTCCTTACAAAGATCCTAAGTCCTAAATTATTCTTTGAAGATCTTGGACTTGGTCTTCTCATCATCTTCATGTTTGTTATCATCAAAACAACTATCAATGGCAGCTAGCCAATTACATTCTCCCCCTTTTGATGATGACAAACTAACATTTGAGAAAAGAATTAGTTCATATAAATTGGAATTCACAAAGTTGTTTAGAGATACTTACTCCCCCTCTTTTTCATAAGAGGTGATTTATATCAGAGATGTGCACAGCAGCTCCCCCTTACTTTTAGAATCCAATTTCTATTTTTTGTCTTACCGAACTTTTACTTTTTCTCCCCCTGACTTTTCTCAAATAAAGAATTCAAGCTTTTTCTCCCCCTTTTGTCATAATAAAAAAGATGAGGCGAGATAAAGCATAAAGCTAAACAGAGTATATTATATTCCAACAAAATATATTCATTCATAGCATACCAGAATAGTAACAGAGTATAATTTTATAAATTTAGCAAGATAAGCACAATATTCATCACATTAGCAAAGATATATTCATTCATTGATGAACTAATCGCATTGTATAGTCATCACAACAGTCATGTACATTTACCAAGAGATTCATTTATATTTGATACCACTTATTATCAAAATGTAAAACATTTACCACGTGTTATCAATTTCTTATAAATCTGCCATATATCAAGAGAATCATAGATATTAAACATTTTACATTGATGAAATATGTTATAGGGATCAGAGCATTGTATAGAACTAACTTTATTTACCCTATATGCAATGACAACATTAGCAAGTTATTATCTAATTTGGCACATTGTCAATGCTAAGCATACTACTCATGTAAGGAAAATATTTAATCATTTAAGATCAATTAATCAACGAGTATCATACAATCCATATAGAATATCACAATCGCTTAGGGATAGAGATACTTATTGAATTAGATAAAGAGAGATGCTTCTTTGTAATGTTCTTCATTTATTGGTCCTTTAAGTTTGAGCTTTCATCCATTGAGTATTCCATTCCATTGTTCTTGAAGAAAGTCTCATCATGTCTCTCTTCATTCGTTTCCCTCAAGTTGAATAATCTTTTTCATTTAACTGTGTGCTTGAGGTAGTTATCATCCTACAATAAAATTTAAAGAACTTTCCTTGGTATCCATTAATTTTTGGATCCACAGAGGTTAGCCAAACTCATAAGCAAGTAAGCATTCAAAATAATAAGTCAAAAATAGCAAAGGAGTTCATAAGAGCAAAAGATATTTTGTTGATTAATTTGGCCAAGTGACCACTTGTTTAATACCACTTGTTGCAATAGTTATCATGTTCATATATTTATCAAAACAGTAGCCAATTACATTAAGCATTTGTATTACAAAGAATTTAAATATACAACATATTCTTGAGAAAAAGAAGGGGCAAAAGCAAGCTAAGAAATATGCATTCAAGAACATCATGTAATTTTCATTTAAGGCATAAATTTAGGCTCAAAAGAAATAAGATATATTTCATCAAAAGCATGTTATTCATAGTCAAAATACATTTACATTGCGTTTGCATAAAAAAATAGAAACAGAATAGAGAACAGACCGTAAAATTTATTTTCAGCCATGGGTCATTCGAATACCCCTTACTGTATTCGAATACCCACCTCAAAATTATGAACAAAGCAAGAGCAAGTATTTGAATACCTTAGAATCTATTCGAATACTCCATAGAGCATATGACAAACACTGATAAAAATGTCTCAGGTTATTCAAATACATGTTTAGTTATTCGAATACACCAACTTATAAAACTATAAGAACGCTGTACTGATGTATGGTATTCGAATACCTTATGATGGTATTCGAATAGACCTATCAGAAAAACATAGATTTTCACGTACAGATGCAATGGTATTCGAATACCATGGGGAGTTATTCAAATAACTTTATCAGAAAAACAAATTAACACATTTAGAAGTGCATTATTAAAGAGGAAAACTTACCCGATGATGGAAATACTTATCCAAAAAAGAAATTACAAGTCCAAGCTTCATAGAGACAAGGAGGAGAGCTTGGAATTATTTTTAGTCTTGTGCTTGTAGCAACCACTTTCAAAATGCCAAAGTCAGCACTTGGCCTTCAAGCACACCTGCAACACATTTCAATTTTTGGCTTTTGGTACCCAAATTTTCTTGGGTCCTTGAATGTCAATTTTGGGTATAGTACCCTTGGGAACCTATGCCATTTTAGTTCTAGTTTTCATGTTGATGTTTTTCCTTACATTACATGTTAATGCACTATGTCCTTTCTTTCCACAATAAAAACATTTAATAAAAGGACTACATGAAATGCAGAATTAACAAAGAAATTTTTATAAAATTTTTGTTGATTTTTCGGGTTATATCCTATCTCGGCTTTTTGAAAAACAGCTCTTTGTTTTCCTAATAAGATATTTAAATTATCTATTCTAAAAGTGAATTTAGTAAGAGTGTTCTTTAAATCTTCAATTTCTTTTTCAAGCATATGACATGAAGAATAAGATGAAGAAGTAGAAGCATGTGAAGAATGAGATGTGCATGCATCAATTAATCCTAATGTCTCATTTTCAATTTTTAATTCTTCAATTTCTTTATTTAAAATTAGAATTTGATTTTCCAAAGAAGAAATAGTTTTCTTAGATGAAGAAATTATGTGAGCCTTATTGATTTGTCATGCAATTCTTTGAAAGTATCTTGTAATTCATGATAAGAAGGAGATAAGTCAGAATTTACCTCGTTGTCACTTTCTTCTTCTTCTTCTTCTTCTCCTTTGGCCATAAAACATAGATGGGCTTCTTCGCTATCTGAGCTATCAGTAGAGTCCATATCATTGTCATCCCATGCTATGTAGACTCTTCTTTCTTTGGAGGGTTTCTTTTCAAATTTCTTTGGGGAAAAAGGCGGTCTTCTTTGAGTTCATTTCTTTTTGAGAAACCTTCCGAATTTCTTCACTAGAAGACTGAGGTTCTCTTCATTTAACTCAATGTTGTCCACGTTATCTCCATCATCTTCTTCTTCATTATTGATAGTGGAGGTGGTGGCTTTAAGTGCAATCCCTTTATTTTTCTTATCATTTTCTTCACTTAGGTCAAGCCTGTTGAGTTCTAATTTGTGCTCTTGAAGTTTTCTAAAAAGCATAGCTAATGTCATTGTTAACAAGTTTCTTAATTCAGATATAGCTGTCACCTTAGGCTGTCAAATCCTGCTCAAACATCTCAACACTTTGTTAATTAAATCTTCATTAGAAAAATTATTTCCTAATGATGCAAGATGATTTACTATGTGGGTTAACCTCTTTTGCATTTCATGCTTTTAGCATGGTTCACTCTAAATAATTCATATTCGCGAGTAAGAGAATTTATTCTCGATCTCTTTACTTCACTAGTACCCTCATGGGTAACTTGTAAAGTGTCCCACATTTCTTTAACAGTTTTACAATTTGAAATTCTGAAAAATTCATTATGCCCCAAAGTTGTGATAATGATGTTTTTGGCTACTAAGTTATTTTGAACTTTACTTTTATCATCTTTAGACCATTCACTTCTTTGTTTTTCAATCTTTATACCATTGATCTCTTGCGTAGGTATAAATGCGGCATTTTCGACAGCAACCCACACATCTAGATCAATAGCTTCGATCAAAATTTTCATTCTTTTCTTCTAATATGCATAACCATTCCCATTGAAAAAGGGTGGTCAGTTTATGGAGGAACCTTCTGAAAAATCATTTGATGAAGCCATGTACTCTTGAAGTGGCTAAGCTCTTTATACAAGAGTCTAGCTCTGATACCACTTGTTACCCAAGTGGCTTCAATACTCAAGAGCAGGGTGAATTAAGTAATTAAATTTTTTTTCGCAAACCCTTTTTAATACAAATTTCTTGAAGCAATATAATGAATATATATAAGGATGATAAAATGCCTTAAGAACAGTAAATAAACAATTGAGCAATAATAAATAAATTACTGAAAATAAAGAGATAAAGGAGAGAAGAGCAGACACAATATTTATCCTGGTTCGACCACCAACCACTTGTGGCCTACGTCCAGTCCCCGAAACACAGTTCGAGATTTTTCACTATTCAATACAAGCTTAAAATAGGTGATTACAACCTTTACACAACAGGGATACCTCATCCTATATACTAGAGGGATACCTCACCCCCTTTGAAGGATATCTCACCTTCTTTACAACAAGGGATACGAGCCCTTTTACTGAGGGATACCTCACCCTTACAATTTCAATAAGGGATACCTCACCCTTTTACAAAAGTAGAAAATAGATGAAGAGAAACTCTCACTTAGAGCAAATATTACAAGTTAAAGCGCTAGGAAGCTCTCTAAAGGATATCTCAAGATTTTCTTCATACGTTTCATGTTTTCAATATAGGTATTCAAATACCATGCATGGCATTTGAATACAGAGCTTTTCAAAATTTGTTTTAAAATGTGAGGTATTCGAATAACCTATGTGGTATTCGAATAACCTGATTTTAGAATATACCTTTTTAACTGAAGTATTCGAATACCCTTGATTGGTATTCGAATAACCCTGCTTTGATTAGTTTTTTAAATAAGTTATGACAGAGGTATTCAAATACCCCCTGATGGTATTCGAATAAGTCACGAGGCTCTGTTTTAGATTTTGAAAATGGCAGCCAACGTCTCTGCATTTAATATGGTTTTAAAGGCACCCAACGGCTCTTTTCTTCATTGCTCTATAAATAGAGACCTTGGGTCTCTTCTGAAGGTTGCCCAATGATCTGAATTATTATTTGCTTGTGCCAAAACGTGATTTTTATTTTTCTCATATTTTCTGTTCTCTTTTCGCCAAAATCTTGAGATATCCTTTAGAGAGCTTCCTAGCGCTTCAACTTATAATATTTGCTCTAAGTGAGAGTTTCTCTTCATCTATTTTCTACTTTTGTAAAAGGGTGAGGTATACCTTATTGAAATTGTGAGGGTGAGGTATCCCTCAGTAAAAGGGTGAGGTATCCCTTGTTGTAAAGAAGGTGAGGTATCCTTCAAAGGGGGTGAGGTATCCCTCTAGTATAAAGGGTGAGATATCCTTGTTGTGTAAAGGTGAAAATCATGTTTTGGCACAAGCAAATAATAATTCAGATCATTGGGCAACCTTCAGAAGAGACCCAAGGTCTCTATTTATAGAGCAATGAAGAAAAGAGCCGTTGGGTGCCTTTAAAATCATATTAAATGCAGAGACATTGGCTGCTATTTTCAAAATCTAAAACAGAGCCTCGTGGCTTATTCGAATACCATCAAGGGCTATTTGAATACCTCTGTCAAAACTTATTTAAAAAACTAATCAAAGCAGGGTTATTCGAATACCAGTCAAGGGTATTCGAATACCTCAATTAAAAAGGTATATTCTGAAATCAGGTTATTCGAATACCACATAGGTTATTCGAATACCTCACATTTTAAAACAAATTTTGAAAAGCTCTGTATTCGAATGCCATGCATGGTATTTGAATACCTTTATTGAAAACATGAAACGTATGAACTTGAAAACCATTATATTCGAATACCTTATGGGGTATTCGAATACCCTTAAATGAAAAAAGTTTTAAACACTTTTAAATATCCAGAAAATGATTCTTTGGATTTGGAATATTAATTTTGAAAACATTTCTTTGCAACCAAAAACAATGAGATATCCAAAAGGCTCCTTACAAAGATCCTAAGTCCTAAACTATTCTTTGAAGATCTTGGACTTGGTCTTCTCATCATCTTCATGTTAGTTATCATCAAAACAACTATCAATGGCAGCTAGCCAATTACAACATTTGACCTAAACCCCCAAATTTAACCTAAATGGGAATTAAGGCTTCAAAGAGATGAAAAATTCATCCCAACACTTCCGCAAATCAGTTTCTTACTCAACCAAACTATCCTCATCAAGATTCAACTCATGAATCACAAAATCACTCTTCAAACCTCACTTTCTCATCAAGTCCCTCAAGAACCAAAACAAAAGAAATGAAAGCAAGAAGTTGAAACAAAGTTTCTCCATACCTCTAATTGTTACCCAAGTGGCTTTAGTACTCAAGAGGGGGGGTAAATTGAGTAATTAAAGACTTTTTCGCAAATTCTTTTTTTTAACACGAATTTCTTGAAGCAATATAAAGAATATATAAAGATGATGAAATGCCTTAAGAAAAGAAAATAAACAATTAAACTATGATAAATAAATTGCAATAAATAAAGAGATAAAGAGAAGAAAAGCAGACACGATATTTATCTTCGTTCGACCACCAACCACTTGTGGCCTACGTCCAGTCCCCGAAACATAGTTCGAGATTTTTCACTATTCAATACAAGCTTAAAACAGGTGCTTGCAATCTTTACACAACAGGGATACCTCACCCTATTTACTAGAGGGATACATCACCCCCTTTGAAGGATACCTCACCTTCTTTACAACAAGGGATACCTCACCCTCACAATTTCACTAAGGGATACCTCACCCTTTACAAAAGCAGAAAATAAATGAAATAGAAAACTCTTACAAAGAGTAAATGATACAACTTGAAGCACTATGGAGTTCTTTAAGGATATCTCAAGGTTTTGGTAAAAAGAGCATAGAAAATATGTAAAATTGAAAACCACGTTTTAGCACAAGCAAAGAATGATTCGGATTATTGGACAACCTTTAAAAGAGACCCAAGGTCTCTATTTATAAAACAATGAAGAAAATAGCTGTTGGATACAATTAAAACACCATTAAAGTCAAATATGGCCGTTTCTTTCCAATTCAGACAGCTTCGTAAAATCCATTTCTGAAAAACGTTATTTGAATGCCTTATGAGGTATTCGAATAACTCATTCTGAAAAGCTTCGTGAAAACCAGTTCTGAAGAAGGTTATTTGAATACCTTAATAGGTTATTCGAATACCACTGATTTAAAATGTCTTTGAGAAACAATTCAGATAAAGGTTATTCGAATACCAAGTGTGGTTATTCGAATACCACTTTGAAAAACAGAAAATGTATGGATATTGAAACATGGTTATTCGAATACCATATGGTGTATTCGAATACCCCTGAGACAAAAACAGTTTTAACACATTCGAATGAGCAAAAAAATGATTTTTTTGTATTTTGGAAACTTATTTTGAAAAGCATTTCTTTGCAACCTAAACCAATGAGATATCCAAAAGGCTCCTTACAAAGATCTTAAGTCCTAGAGCTATTCTTGAAGGTCTTTGGACTTGGTCTTCTCATTATCTTCATGTTTGTTATCATCAAAACCATTATCCATGATAGCTAGCCAATTACATTCTCCCCCTTTTTGATGATGACAAACTAACATTTGAGAAAAGAATTAGTTCATATAAATTGGAATTCACAAAGTTGATGATGACAAACTAACATTTGAGACAAGAATTAGTTCATATAAATTGGAATTCACAAAGTTGTTTAGAGATACTTACTCCCCATTTTTTTCATAAGAGGTGATTTATATCCGAGATGTGCACAGCAGCTCCCCTTTACATTTGGAATTCAATTTCTATTTTTGTCTTACTGAACTTTTACATTTTCTTGACTTTTCTTAAATAAAGAATTCAAGCTTTTTCTCCCCTTTTTGCCATGATCAAAAAGATGGGGCAAGAGAACAACATAGAGGTAAATAGAGTGTATTCCAGTTCAACAAGATATATTCATGCAGAGCATACCAGAATAGTAAATAAAGTATAATTTTATAATTTTAGCAAGACAAACACAATATTCATCACATTAGCAAAGATATATTCATTCATTTGATCAACTAATTGAATTGTATTATCATCAAAACAGTCAGTACATTTACCAAGAGATTCATTTATATTTGATACCACTTGTTATCAAAAAGTAAAACACTTGTTACCAAAATATAAAACATTTACCACTTGTTATTAATTTCTTATAAATCTGCCATATATCAAAAGAAACATAGATATTAAACATTTTATCTTGATGAAATATGCTATAGGGATCAGAGCATTGTATAGAACTAGCATTATTTACCCTATATGCAATGACAAAAAAAATATCCAAATTGGCACTTTGTCAAAGTTAAGTATACTACTCATAAAAAATATTTAATCATTTAAGATAGTCTTGAGCTTTCTTCCATTGAGTATTTCATTTTCATGTGCTTGAAGAAAGTCTCCTCATATCCTCTTCATTCATTTCCCTCAAGTTGAATAATCTTTTTCATTTAAGAGTTTGCTTGAGGTAGTTATAACCTTACAAAACAATTCAAGGTACTTTCTTTGATATCCATTAATTTTTGGATTCATAGAGGTTAGCCAAACTCATAAGCAAATAATCATTCAAAATAATAAGGCAAAAACAGCAAATGAGTTCACAAGAGCAAAAGAAATTTTGTTGATTAATTTGGCCAAGTAACCACTTATTTAATACCACTTGTTGCACTTGTTATCATGTTCATATATTTATTAAAATAGCACCCAATTACATTAAGCATTTGCATTACAAAGAATTTAAATATGCAGCATATTCTTGAGAAAAAGAAAGGGCAAGAGCAAGCTAAGAAATATGCGTTTAAGAACATCATGTAATTTTCATTTAAGGCATAAATTTAGGCTCAAAAGAAATAAGATGTACTTCATCAAAAGCATGATATTCATAGAGTCAAATATATTTATATTGCATTTGCATCAAAAAAGACAGAAACGGAACAGAGAACAAGACGTAAGTTTGATTTTCAGCCATGGGTTTTTCGAATACCTCTTACTGTATTCGAATGCCCACCTCAAATTATGAACAAAGCAAGAGCAAGTATTTGAATACCTGTTTAGTTATTTGAATACGCCAACTTATAAAACCATAAGAACGTTGTACCGATGTATGGTATTCGAATACCTTATGATGGTATTCGAATAGACCTATCAGAAATGAACATATGTTTTCACGTACAGATGCAATGGTATTCGAATACCATCGGGAAGTATTCGAATAACTTTAACAGGAAAGCATATATATCATGTACAGAAGTGCATTTTGAGATAAATTAACTTACCTAATGATGAAGTACTTATTCAAGGAATGCAAGTTCAAGCTTTATAGAGATAACAAGGAGAGCTTAGAATTATTTTTAGTCTTGTGCTTGCAGCAACCACTTTCAAAATGCCAAAGTCAGCTCTTGGCCTTCAAGCACACCTACAACACATTTCAATTTTTGGCTTTTGGTACCCAAATTTTCTTGGGTCCTTGAATATCAGTTTTGGGTATAGTACCCTTGGGAACCCATACTATTTTAGTTCTAATTTTTGTATTAATATTTTTCCTTGCATTGCATGTTGATGCAGTATGACCTTTTTTCCCACAATAAAAGCATTTAGTAAATGGGCTGGTAGAAGTACTTGAATAAATAAAGAAATTTTTATACGGTTTGTGCTGATTTTTCGGGTTATATCCTATCCTGGCTTTTTCAAAAACAACCCTTTGTTTTCTCTTCCACAAGTGAACTTAGCAAGAGTATTTTTTAAATCTTCAATTTCTCTTTCAAGCATATGACATGAAGAACAAGATGAAGAAGTAGAAGCATGTGAGGAATGAGATGAGCATGCATCAATAATTCCCAAAGTTTCATTTTCAATTTTTAATTCTTCAATCTCTTTATTTAAAATTAGAATTTGATTTTCCAAAGAAGAAATAGTTTTCTTAGATGAAGAAATTAATTTTGTGAGCCTTATTGATTCGTCATGCAATTCTTCGAAAGTATCTTATAATTCATCATAAGAAGGAGATAAGTCAGAATTTACCTCGTTGTCGCTTTCTTCTTCTTCTTCTCCTTTGGCCATAAAACATAGATGGGCTTCTTCGCTATCTGAGCTATCAGTAGAGTCCATATCATTGTCATCCCATGCTATGTAGACTCTTCTTTCTTTGGAGGGTTTCTTTTCAAATTTCTTTGGGGGAAAAGGCAATCTTCTTTGAGTTCCCTTTTTCCTGAGAAATTTACCAAATTTTCTTACTAGAAGATTGAGATTTTGTTCATTTAGCTCAACATTGTCCACGTCATCTCCATCATCTTCATCTTCATTATTGATAGTAGAGGTGGTGGCTTTAAGTGCAATCCCTTTATTTTTCTTATCATTTTCTTCACTTAGGTCAAGCCTATTGAGTTCTAATTTGTGCTCTTGAAGTTTTCCAAAAAGCGTAGCTAATGTCATTGTTGACAAGTCTTTTGATTCAGATATAGTTGTCACCTTAAGCTGCCAAATCCTGCTCAAACATCTCAACACTTTGTTAATTAAATCTTCATTAGAAAAATTCTTTCCTAATGATGCAAGATGATTTATTATGTGGGTGAACCTCTTTTGCATTTCCTGAATGCTTTCAGCATAATTCATTCTAAATAATTCATATTCACGAGTTAGAGAACTAATTCTCGACCTCTTAACTTCACTAGTACCCTCATGGGTAACTTATAAAGTGTCCCACATTTCTTTAGCAGTTTTACAATTTGAAATTCTGAAAAATTCATCATACCCCAAAGCAGTGGCAATGATGTTTTTGGCTATCAAGTTATATTGAACTTTTCTTTTATCATCTTTAGACCAATCATTTCTAGGTGTCTCGATTTTTACACCATCAACAACTCGTGTAGGTATAAATGCGCCATTTTCGACAGCATCCCTCACATCTAGATCAATAGCCTCGATAAAGATTTTCATTCTTTCCTTCCAATATGCATAACCATCCCCATTGAAAAGGGTGGTTGATTTATAGAAGTTGCTTCTAAAAAATCATTTGATGAAGCCATGTACTCTTGAAGTGGCTAAGCTCTTTATACAAGAGTCTAGCTCTGATACCACTTGTTACCCAAGTGGCTTCAGTACTCAAGAGGGGGGTGAATTGAGTAATTAAAGACTTTTTTGCAAATTCTTTTTTTTTAACACGAATTTCTTGAAGCAATATAAAGAATATATAAAGATGATGAAATGCTTTAAGAACAGAAAATAAACAATTAAAATATGATAAATAAATTGCAATAAATAAAGAGATAAAGAGAAGAAAAGCAGGCACGATATTTATCCTAGTTCGACCACCAACCACTTGTGGCCTACGTCCAGTCCTCGAAACACAGTTCGAGATTTTTCACTATTCAATACAAGCTTAAAACAAGTACTTGCAATCTTTACGCAACAAGGATACCTCACCCTATTTACTAGAGGGATACCTCACCCCCTTTGAAGGATACCTCACCTTCTTTACAATAAGGGATACCTCACCCTTTTATTGAGGGATACCTCACCGTCACAATTTCACTAAGGGATACCTCACCTTTTTACAAAACCAGAAAATAGATGAAATAAAAAACTCTCACAAAGAGTAAATGATACAACTTGAAGCACTATGGAGCTCTTTAAGGATATCTCAAGGTTTTGGCAAAAAGAGCATAGAAAATATGTAAAATTGAAAACCACATTTTAGCACAAGCAAAGAATGATTCAGATTATTGGGCAACCTTTAGAAGAGACCCAAGGTCTCTATTTCTAGAGCAATGAAGAAAATAGTCGTTGGATACAATTAAAACACCATTAAAGTCAAATATGGCCGTTTCTTTCCAATTCAGATAGCTTCGTAAAATCCATTTCTGAAAAACGTTATTCGAATGCCTTATGAGGTATTCAAATAACTCATTTTGAAAAGCTTTGTGAAAACTAGTTCTGAAGAAGGTTATTCAAATACCTTAATAGGTTATTTGAATACCACTGATTTAAAATGTCTTTGAGAAACAATTCAGATAAAGGTTATTCGAATACCAAGTGTGGTTATTCGAATACCACTTTGAAAAACAGAAAACGTATGGATATTGAAACATGGTTATTCGAATACCATATAGTGTATTCGAATACTCCTGAGACAAAAACAATTTTAACACATTCGAATGAGCAGAAAAATGATTTTTTTTGTATTTTGGAAACTTATTTTGAAAAGCATTTCTTTGCAACTTAAACCAATGAGATATCCAAAAGGCTCCTTACAAAGATCCTAAGTCCTAGAGCTATTCTTGAAAGTCTTTGGACTTGGTCTTCTCATTATCTTCATGTTTGTTATCATCAAAACCATTATCCATGATAGCTAGCCAATTACACTAATGACCAGAAATGAAATCAGAGAGCAGCTCCTCTCTTTCCCTTCCTTATTCCTCCTCTTTGGTGGTTGCTCATCCTCCTTTTGCTCCTTTGTTGCCTTTGCTCTTGAGTATTCCAGCTGCAACCATGAAAGAGAAAAGAAATATGAGACAAACCATCTCATTTGTGACTTAAATAAGTCAAGGGTAGCAAACACTAAAGAGAGTCATATGTTCTTTGGTCACTTAAGTGACTTTCCAAAAATCTCGATCTGCTAAGAACACTCAAATTCTTCCAAATCTAGTTTTCTCACTTCTAACAAGTTTCAAATAAATCCTAAGATTCATAAAAAATCTTGTTGCATCATTCCCATAATTTTTCATATCTGCTAAGGGTCAATCCGACATTTAAACACACAACCAATATGCTTAAAAATGTCAAACTAACTCCGATTAGTCTCTAAATTTTACCACACCATCTTCCACACATTTGTAACCTAGGAACAAATTCTCCACATTTATTTCCATTAACTAAACAATTTAAGCCAAATTCGGGGTTAAAAACAGTTATATTTCACACATAACGTTGCAGCAAAGTGACTAAATGTGCTCAAAAGGTCACAAAATTCAACAAGCATGTTAAGCAAGTATTAGGCTATCACCGTAACCATATACAAGCCTCCAAGGTGTTACACACACTATCTCTAATCCAAGAATACCTTAAGTATAGAGAGGGAATTATTCATGCTCCACTACACATTATCACTGGAGGGCTCAGGAAAAGAGGGAGAGGATTATCCGTCCTCAGCCTCAGAACTTGGGTGGTAAGGAAATAACCATTTTCACCCACCCTTTCCAAGACCAACGATATCTTAAAGAATGGGTTACTCATAAAATCAATCATTTATATTCAATCATCATTCTCATATTGCAATATCAAACATAATTATCAAATCAATAATGCATCACAATCATCATCTTCACATTCTCATATTATGATACAAGTCTCATATTTTCTCATATATACAATATATTAAATCATCATGTTATCCTTCATATCATAATTCTATCATTCATAAGATCAAGTATTCTTTGAGGCCTCATACTCTTGCATCAAGCTTAGATATGTGTTTCCAAGCAAGTTAATAAGTTAGCATAAGGTACTGACTGTAATTGGCCATTGACCGATGAAGACTTTGTTTTAATAATAACAAACATGAAGATGTTGCAAGTTCAAGTCCAATACCTTCAAGATTAGCTTTAGGACTCAAATCATTATGTAAAGGTATAATGTGGTTCACACTAAAGCCCTAAAACTCATGTTTCAAAGAACCTAAATAGAACACTTGTTTTAAAGACTTCAAAATGGTTTTTGGTTTCCAAAGAAACAAATTTTAAGTGCCCAAAAGCTTATAAGATCATTTGGAATCACTTGGCATTGTTTAAAAACTGACAAAACGTTTTTCATATGACTTATTTGAATAAGGGTCCTCTTATTCAAATAATAAAAGTCAGAGAAGCTAAGAATTCCATCTAGTTAAGCTTTATTCGAATAAAGCTTTGTTTTATTTGAATAAATGTTTAAAATGAGCAAGGACACTTCAATTTTTAATTAGCTTATTCGAATAACACTCTTGTTATTCGAATAACACATTTTCCAGGAACCAAATTTTTAAGTAGCTTATTCGAATAACATAAGAGTTATTCGAATAATGCATTCCAGAGAGCTTTTCTTCTACCTACTATTTATAGCCTTATTTGAATAACAAAGGTGTTATTATAAAAGGCCATACCAAAAACAGAAATAAATGGCTAGTTAATAGCCATTAATGCTCCCAACCACCTCCAATGGCTTTTTAATGCTTTAGGCTATAAATGGAAGTTGTTGGGCATTGAAGATGGTTAGAGAATCATTTTGAAAAACTTGGTTAAGCATTAATATGAGCTTTCATAGCTTATTCATTTAATCCTTAATTTTGAGCTTAAAAATATGAATCCATAGACCCTAAGCTTCAATTTGTATTATCTACTCTTTGTGAGAGTTTTTATTCATACAAACCTTGTTTGATCTGTAAAAAGGGTGAGGTATCCCTTACTTTTGTAAAAGGTGATGTATCCCTTGAAGTTGAGGCTCATAGCACAAGGGTGAGGTATCCCAAGGTGTTGTTGAGTGCTCTAATTTGTAAAAGAAGCAAGTATTTGATTCAAGCTTGAAGTTTAGTATAAAATATCGAGTGATTGCTTGAGGACTGGGCATAAGTCACAAGGAGTGACTGAACTAGGATAAATCTTGTGTTTAATTCTCTGATCTCTACTCCTTTATATTTGTGCATTTGTTTATTTTCTTGAATATTTTCTCTCTTTTAACTAGTTCATTTGTGAGCAAAAGCTTTCTATTTTATCTATCCATTCATCTCTATTAATCAATAGCTTCAACGAAAATTGGTAATCAAGTGTTTTGCGAAAGATTTACGAAAAGTTTTTATAAACTCAATTCACCCCTCTCTAAGTATTGAGGCCACTTAGTAACAAGTGGTATCAGAGTTAGACTCTTGTATAAAGAGCTTAGAAGCTTCAAGAGAAGTGATGGCTTCAAATAGTTTTTCTTCTGAAAGTTCTTCTATAAATAGACCTCACTTTTTTAATAGGGATGGTTATGCCTATTGGAAAGAAATGATGAAGATTTTTATTGAAGTTATTGATCTTGATGTGTAGGATGCCATTGAAAATAGCCCCTTTGTTCCCACAGGTGTGGTTGATGGTGTAAGAACCAATACACCAAGAAATGAATGGACCGATGAAGACAAGAAAAAGGTCCAATACAATTTGAGAGCCAAGAACATCATTACCACTTCCTTGGGGTATGATGAATTCTTTAGGGTGTCAAATTGTAAGACTGCCTAAGAAACGTGAGATACGTTGCATGTAACCCATGAAGGCACAAGTGAGGTGAAAAGATTAAGAATAAATACATTTAATCACGAATATCAATTGTTTAGAATGAATCAAGGAGAAAGTATTCAAGAAATGGAAAAGAGGTTCACTCACATTATAAATCATCTTACTTCATTGGGAAATATTTTTTCCAATGAAGACCTTATTAACAAGGTTTTGAGGTGTTTGAGCAGGAATTGACAGCCCAAAGTGACGGTCATCTCGGAGTCAAGAAATCTAGTAACAATGACTTTGGCCACTCTCTTTGGAAAGCTCTAAGAGCTTGAAATGGAGCTGAATAGGCTCAATCAAAGTGGGGAGCATGACAAGAAAAAAAAAAGAGATTACCCTTAAAGCCACTTCCTCCACAATTGATGATGAAGATGAAGATGAAGGAGATGGCATAGAAAATTTTGAGCTGAATGAAGAGAATTTCAGCTTCCTTGTAAGAAGGTTTGGAAGATTCCTTAAGAAGAAAAGAAGTCAAAGAAGGCCACCTTTTCCTCTAAAGAAGTCATATCAAAAGGGAGAAGGAACCTCATCTACTTCAACTTGCTATGAATGTGGAAAACCTAGGCACATGAAGATCGAGTGTCCCGTTTATTAAAAGAAGATGAAGAAATTTGAAAAAGAAACCTTCCAAGGAAAGGAAGGAGAGCATACATTGCTTAGGAGGATAATGACATGGATTCCACCGATAGCTCGGAGAATGAGGAAGCCCATCTATGTCTAATGGGCAAAGGAGAAGAAGAAGAAGAAAGTGAAATGGAGGTAACCTCTTCTAACCTTGCATGATGAGTCCATGAGACTCACAAAATTAGTTTCATCTTCAAACAAAACAATCTCCTCTTTGGAAAACAAAATTTATAGTTTAAACAAGGAGATTGAAGAACTCAAAGTTGAGAATAAAGCTCTTAGACTAATTGATGTTAACTCATCATGCATAACTTGTTCTTCACATGATAATGCATCCATATCCTCATCTTGTACATCAAGCAAAGCATTTGAAAAGGAAGTTTAGGACTTGAAAAATACTCTTGCAAAATTTACTTTTGGAAGAGATAACATGAATATCTTGCTAAGCAAACAAAGGTGTGTTTTCCAAAAGGCTAGTTTTGGATTCAATCCCACAAACCAACAAAAGCTTTACAAAAATTTCTTTGTTTCCTCAAGTACTTCAAGTAGTCCCTTTATCGAATGTTTTCATTGTGGAGAGAAGGGGCATAGTGTTTCAACATGTAATGTGAGGAAGAAAATAAACACCAAGGTTGGGAATAAAATGGTTTGGGTCCCCAAGGACACTTTGCCCAAACCTAACACACAAGGACACAAGAAATTTTGGGTACCAAAGGTTAAAATCTGAATATGTGTTGTAGGTGTGCTTGAAAAGCTCAAGCTAGTATCTTGATAGTGGTTGCTCCAAGCACATGACTAGAGATGGCTCTAAGTTTTCCCTCCTTATCCCTAAGAAAAGTGGTCACATGACATATGGTGACAACAACAAAGGGAAGATCCTTAGAGTTGGTAAAGTTGGTAAAATCTATTCCCCTTCTATTGATAATGTATTACTTGTTGAATGGCTTAAACATAATTTGCTTAGTATTAGTCAATTATGTAATAAGGGAAATAAAGTTATATTTCATTCTAATTGTTGCATAATTGAAGGAAAATATGATAAGCAAGTTAAGTTTGTTGGTCATAGGGTCAATAATCTATATATGATTAGCCTTGATGGCATTTCCTCAAATGATGCTAAATGCTTTATAAGTAAGGAAGATAATTCTTAGTTATGGCATAGAAGGATTGCTCACATTCACATGGATCACTTGAATAAGTTAGTCTCAAAAGACCTAGTGATTGGACCTCCAAAGCTCAAATTTAAAAAAGATAAACTTTGTGATACACGTCAAAAGGGAAAACAAGTAAAGGTCTCTTTTAAAGCTAAAATTGTGGTTTCAACTTCTAGACCTTTACAACTTTTGCACATGGATCTTTTGGTCCCTCTAGAACTATGAGCTTTGGTGGGAATTACTATGTTTTAGTGATTATGGATGATTTCTCTAGGTTTACATGGACATTATTCTTATCTCACAAAACTGATGCTTTTCAATCATTTAGAAAGCTTGCCAAAGTTATCCAAAATAAAAAAGGCTTTTCCATTGCATCCATAAGAAGTGATCATAGTGGTGAGTTTGAAAAGCATGAGTTTGAAACCTTTTGTGATGAACATAACATTGAGCATAATTTTTCTGTCCCTAGAACACCACAACAAAATGGTGTTGTAGAAAGGAAAAATCAATCTTTAGAAGAAATGGTAAGAAATATGCTCAATGAAGCTAACCTTCCTAAGTACTTTTGAGCGGATGCAATTAATACCACTTGTAATGTTATGAATAGGGCCATAATAAGGCCAATTTTAAAGAATACTCCCTATGAATTGTACAAGGGAAGGATGCCAAATGTTTCACATTTTCATGTCTTTGGGTGTAAATGCTTTGTTTTGAACAATAGAAAGGATAACTTAGGGAAGTTTGATGTGAAATCTAATGAGAGAATATCTCTTTGTTATTCTATACATAGCAAGACCTTTAGAATTTATAATAAACAAACTATGACCATAGAAGAGTTCATTCATGTTGCATTTAATGAAACTAACCCAAATGACCTGAGAAAGGATTTTGTTGATGATGTTGCAAAACTTTTGGCAAGGATTCACTTAGAGAACAAGGAGAAAGAGTCAATAAGTAAGAAGAAAGCCCATATGACCCCCCAAGGCAAGATGATTCTCATATTATGGACCTTCCCAAGGAATGGAGGACATCAAGATATCTTCCTCTTGACAAGGTGATAGGTGATGTATAAAAAGGGATAACTACTCGTAACTCTCTTAGAGATGCATGTAATCATATGACTTTTGTCTCTCAAGTTGAACCTAAAGATATAGATGAGGCCATTAATGATGAACATTAGATCTTGGCTATGCAAGATGGACTAAACAAATTTGAGAGAAATCAAGTTTGAGAATTAGTTCCAAGGCCTAATGATCATCCCATAATTAACACCAAATAGGTCTGTAGGAACAAACTTAATGACATGAGCTAAATAATAAGAAACAAAGTTAGGCTGGTAGCAAAAGGGTATAATCAAGAAGAAGGCATAGATTATGAAGAAACATATGTTTTGGTAGCTAGATTAGAGGTGTAACACCCTCCGTAGGGCGTCACATTTTAAAATAATAAATAAATCTTAAAACTAATTAAAATCATTTTATAAAAGCTTTGAGTTTTAAAATATGGATTTTAAAATTTCTTATTGCGGAAATACAAACTTACCGGAAATTTTAAGTAAAATGGAAATTAAATTTAACAGATTAACATACACATCACCAATCATTTCATATAAGTTAAAACGTAATATTTACAGACTCGAGAAACTGATAGTAAACCCAAAGACGGGTACTACTAATAGCACGGTAACAACACTAACGAGAAAAATTCAACCTACATAGTCTGTTTCTTCACCAACTGCATCTTGTTGAAACTTGTAAGACCACTCAATGACGTCGCCACCATCTTCAGAATATTGTCTCCCCTAGGGTTAAGAATATGCTCCGCCTACTATACGAATTCGAAGAATACAAACCAAACAAAAACAACACAGGAAAGAGGTGAGATCCCCTTTCACCCAGTACCAATAGGTAGTAAAGAATAATACGAATGACAAAGTCATTCCATACACACAGATAATCACAATTATAGTCATGTTATCAAATATTTCTAATATGCATACAACCTAATAAAATAAACAGTAATAACATTATCAGGATAGATATAACAATTCATACCATATAAAATATCATAACAGTACAATAAAAATAAAGATTAAATTCAATAACAACAAATTTCATAGTGAGAACAAAAATACAATAATGCACAGACAAAATACAACATATAAACAATTAATATCAGATATGAAAGATCACAAATAAAAATATCACGGATATAACACAAATAAAGAAAACCACATAGATAAATCAATCTCACGGATAAAATAAGATAAGAAATGGACAACTAACATAAAAATTATCGAGATAAATATAAATAGAGAAAATGTAAAAACATCCAAGATATTACCGGATAAAGATAAATAGAGAAAAAAGGAATATTATCCAAGATATAATCAAATACACCAAAACACAACCCTACTCCATGGAGCTAAACCCAAACAGATATCAGAGAGAATGACTTGCAAAATCTATTAGTACCACGGCTGCCCAACCAACTATTACGCGATCACACGTTGCGTCAATAGCCTACGACACTTTGGGAATCCACCATCCGGGCGTAGTATAGTTCACGGTCTCCCGTTGTGGCACTATAGGCAATGTACTACTAGACTTTACAAACCTCGATTAAATATAGTGAATGTCGAGTACATTAGTGTGCTATCGGTTTACCACGGCCCGGCGGAGCTACCAACCGCATCACATGTGGGATCCCGTACACTAAAGTCTCCAAGTTCATTAGAACAATGAACCACACTACATTTATCGCATCGACAACACGATGTGATTCGTCTCGTCAACCAAAACACCAAAAATTGGTATAAAGACAAAACATAATTCCAAATATATGAAATTATGAAAATGCCCTCAAGATAAAAATATGCCCTCAATGGCAAAAGCACATGCACGGGTTCACTTTTTCCCGACGAAATAACCTCAAAAGCACATGCGGGTTCACATTTTCCCGACGGCCCGAAAAATAAATATAGTAACGGTCAATCGCGTAGAAATTTTATCGCGTTTTTGAAATCTCGTCATTTTTACAAACGTTTAAAAATCGCGTAAAGATATTTTTTGTTTTTAAAATCGCGTAGCATTTTAATACGTTTTCTCAATCGCGTAGGATTTTTAAATCGTTTTCTTGTCCAACTTCCTTAAATAACTGTTTAAAAGCAGACAGAAATAATATTTAGTACTTTCAAATTACGTAGAATATTTTTAATAGCGTATATCTTGTCTTTTGGACATCTTTTCTATCTTATTTATCCGTTTTTACTAAAAATTGTGATATTTTGTTTAATAAATTATAATAATGGTTTCCTAAATTTACCATTTAAAAGTTCTTTTCATTTTTATTAATACCAAATAATTATACTTTTGAAAATTCCTAACGTGCTTCAAAACACACGATGACTATACGTTAGAAATTTTATAAAGCTCTTGTATTTCTTCTTACAAGTAAAAACCATTAGTATTAACCTCTTAAACTTAATTCTAACTATTTTATTTCTTTTAAACTCATTGTAGAAAATTTACTTTAACTTGTATTGCTTCTTCTTGATTGAAAATAGCTTGGAATTAATTTTTAGAAATCATGAATGTATAATTTGGCATGTTGGCGAATTTGATAAAAAAACTTTGCATTTGATTTCGAATTATTTTTCACCTTTTAAATACATGTTTAATCTCTTGTATTGTCTACATTGATTTAATCCTTACCCTAGAAAATAGTTTTAGAAATCAAAGTGTTGAAGTTAGACATGTTGGATGAAAATGTAAGGTTATGCCATTTAATTTCCAAATTCATTTTTCTTAATCTAAACAAATGGATATCTTACCAATTCTCTAAGGTTATTTAGGTCACCTTTTAAGAAAATTAAGAGAACATTTTGGTTCCCCATTTAAATCATGCCGTGAGCCTTGTTAATGTGTTCTTTGGAACACTCATGCAATCCTTGACATATTATTTGCATCCTATATATTATCATGCATTTCTAACACATGCCATATTATCAAAGCTTGTAGACATGCAAATTAAAGCTTGTAGACATGCAATTTATTACAAATATCACATAAGAAGACTACTAACAAATACACAACAACCTACTAGTAAGCACCAAATTATCAAACACACAAATAACAAACACACAAATAATTAACACATCAAAACAAGCACACCACCGAATCCTTATGGATTCTACAAGCACAACCACATATATTCCTCACCACCAACACTTGGTTGATGAGGGTAATCTCCCTCTTACCTCTTGAAGAACCTCCAAGTCCTTTGTATGTCTCCTTCAAGCAAGCTTCCTCCTCCAAGAGCTCCTTGAAAACAAAGAAAACATACAATATTAATACCTAAGGCTCTAAACTAGAATAATCATGGATTAAAATCATGATTAAAACTTTAGAATGGATAGAAACATGAAGATTAAAGAATTTCACCTTCATGGTTTCAAACTTGAGCTTTGAAGAACAAGGTAGAAAATGGAAGATTTAGGAAAAACTCCCAACATGAAAGTTCTTTAGAAATGCATGGAGATTCAAGATCTATGGTCATTTAAATTTTTAGAAGCTTGGAAGAGGATTTTTGGTAGTTGGCGAATTCAAGAGGAAGAGAAAAAGGAAAGAAATTTGGTTGCTTGATCTTGGTTCTTTGAAGAAAAAGATATAGAAGAGAACAAATGAAATAAATTGATGAAGATTGTCTCCATTTGGGAAGCTTTGGCCGTAGAGTTGGAGAAGAAAAAGAGAAGAAAAGTTGAGAGCTTTTGGCTTATTTGATGTGTTTGGAGAAAGATGAAGACTTTGAGAAATAAAAACAAGTCTCCTTTGGCTTTTCTAAGCTTTGGCCGTAGGACACTTTGAGAGAAAATGAGAACATGTGTTGTTTTGCTTCTTTGAATAATAGCAAATTGAAGAATTCACCCAAGGTGAATTGCCGTAGAAAGCCAACAACAAGAGCCACTAAAATTATCTAATTTTAGGAAATGGAAATTAGCTTTATTTCCTTTGTGACAAACTTGGAGAGCAAGGATATATTAAAGTGTTGGAATTGCCTTCCTAAAGGCATTCAATTGCAGTAAATGCATTATGGCAAGAAGCCATCAATATTGACTTTTTCATACTTGGTTAATTAATAAAAGATAGAAAGAAATCAATTGTAATATTTTGCCTTGCATGGATTTGGCTTTGCCGTGGAAGCAACAAAGAAAAGCCACCAATGTTGACTTGGTTAATTAGTTGAAAGATAGTAAGAATTGATTGTAATATTTGTTTCACCAAAGGCTTACTTCACCGTAGAAAGCAACCAAGAAAAGCCACTAAATTTGACTAGTCTTCCTTTTATTCAATTTGGCATCCTACATGCATTTCACAAAGCCTTCTACGTAACTTACTTTGTGAATTTGGCTATTAGAGCCAATTCCTTCACCGTAGAACCATTGCAAATTCAAGAAGCCTAAATTGATTTAATAGCTTGTTTCCTATTGGTTCTAAAAAAAATTCAAGCCATTAATTTTGACCACTTTCTATTGGTTAAATATTTACTAACTTAATTCTTATTGGTTGCTATTTTTGTTGACCAATTTCCTATTGGTGCACATTATATTTTATAGTATACTTTAACCAATGAACAATATTTATTATTTATAAAGTCAGTATCTATTATCCAATGGATAATAAAATACACATAGGTTTTTATTTTATACTAACAGAGTAGAAATTATTATTGATTATTTTTCTTCTACTGATTACCCTTGATGAGTCATAAAACGAGTCATCAAAGAGAAATTTTTAGAACATGTGACTCACTACGATGAGTCAGTATGATGAGTCATCGTGGAATTTTCTAGAACGGGTGAGTCAGCATGGCGAGTCAGCGTAGATATTTTCTAGAGCAGATGAGTCAGCATAGATATTTTCCAAAACAGGTGAGTCAGCATGGCGAGTCAACATCTTTGAGTCACTTCGGCGCATCACCTGCATCATTGGCTGCGTCATCAATGGTGAGTCACGGCTGAGTCATCGAGAGAAACTCACGGGCCCCGGCGAGTCAGCTGCGGTGAGTCACAGGCCGAGTCGACACTTACGGAACCTTCTAGAAGCTGGCGAGTCATGATCTTGAGGTGTCACGCCACGTGTCATCGTCCTATTGGCCCGTTGCGATGAGTCATAGCCACCAATTTTGACCGGCTCCTCATTGGTCCACGTGTACAAAGACTTAAGGACTAAACGTGGGTCCCGCAAAATATTTCCGGGTCCGTCGTCACTTATTTATCTTGACTAACAAAATAATATTATAATAATATAAAATTGTTTTATTTGTGATTAAATCCTAAAAATTAAAAGATTATTTTTAGTCTCATTCGAGAATCGGGTTAAGTAAGATTCCCCAATTCTAAATAATAAAATAAGATTTTCCCCGGCCGGAAAATATTATTTTCCTACCCCGAGCAAATCACACAAAAAGTCCATATAAAATCACAGACAAGTATTATCGGACATTAAATCAAGAAGAAAACAATTAAAAACAAGAAAAAAAAAGCGATGCGTTCGGGACGTAACGGTCATTTTTTTGTTTTTTCCCACAACGTAGGTAATCGTCCAAAACGTTCAAATAAAATATCCAGCAGTATATATATAGTGTATATCTTTCGAGAAAAATTAAAACATTAGCTCAGAAAAATTTTTATTTCACATGTCGGAAGAAAAATACGTAAAACGATTATATAAAATACTAGACAATTATTATACATCTGTTTTTGATACGAGAAAAATTTAAAACAAGTAATTTGATAAAAATTTTATTTTATTGTATCGAAACAAATTATGTAAAACTATCAAATAAAATAACAAGCAAGTATTGTTTTTACGTATTTCATATAAAGAAAAACAAGAAAGCTTGATAAAATAGGGACACAACGGTCTTTTACCCAAAAGTTGGGATGTTACAACACTCCTCACCAAAAAGGAATTTCGCCCTCGAAATTCGTAGTAGTCTCTGAACAGTCCCTCCGTCTTGTCTTTTAGTTTTCACGTTGCACATCTGTTTACGCCACTTCAGTTTATCATTTTAGTGTGATTCTTCATGATTTCGTGAATAGATCAGAATGTCGTTAATAAAGATAATGACAATTCTGTCTAAATAAGGACGAAAGATACTATCTACTACGCTTCCGCTGCGTCACTCTGATCAGTACCATCTGAAATTATCCCTGACTTTGTACCGCTTCACTCTTCTGCCTTTACTTTTAACTGGAAGTGCCTCACAATCCAAGTTTTTTTTTTTTTTTAACAATACTGTATTTGATACTTATGACATAATTTTGACTAAAAACATCCTTTCTTTACAATTGCAACACACAAAAGGACATTATAAAAATTTAGAAGAAAAGGTAGAGAAATTATCTGAATTGTTATCAGACTTGTCCAACAAAGAATTTGACATTGCCTGATTTTAAGAATAAGATTTCTGGGACATCAAAATTTTTCTTGAAATAATTTACAGGATATGATTAAAGATAACCAATCCATGTATAAGATCACATCTATCTCGCGAAAAGAGGTGAGACAGTTTAGATTAACAGAAAAGATTATTTAAGGAACTAGATAATAACAATGGATTTGGTAATAAAAGCAGAAATAAATAAATCAAAAGGTAACAAAGGTATTGATAGTTCTAATCAACTCAAATAGTTAATTAGTCATAAAAGAAGGAGTTAGACCAAAAGTACATTTTTCGTAATTGCGGTATATGAAAGATATCATGGAAGCATAGAAATAAGAGATGATAGAAAGAGATGATAGAATCATCCATACCACCGAACCTATCTAATAAAGAAATTGATATGGTACGATGAATTTAAAAGTGAACTTTTTAACTTGAACAATTCAACTGATAAGTCTAACAGAGTATGGATGGTTGGAAAAATACCCAATCCATATTTTTAAATTGCATCCGTTTTAAGAACGAAGCATACAAATTGAATCAACAGAAAAGATTCAATTATTTAATAGACTTAGGATGGTTTAAGCAACTCAAGTTCTCAACTACATGTTCTAATAATGAAGTAGAAACAATCAGGCCAAAAGAATAATGAAGACACAAATAATTCTAATTGACTCACACAATATATGCCATAGAGAAATAGGCTACTCTCGGAATTATACAGTATAGTTAAAGAATCACCTTTTTGTGACACAATCTCCTTTGTTTAGGTCCGCAACCTAAGATGCTTTTGCTCCACTTGAAGAATCGATGTTCCACTCTACTTAAGATGTCGAAGCACGTACGTTACTAACAGATGACTTCGTTTTTTAGCAAGATACACTGTTCAGCAAAACGTCCGGCATCCTACACTTGAAAACAGATGATTTTCCTTTGATTGCACAACTCCTCGTTAGATGATCTTCCTCACACTTTCAACACGTTGGTGCAAATGTCACAGTCTAACCAAACTTGCTACCGCTAGCTTTTCCTCCACAAGATTGTTGTTGTTGTTGACTTCCCGATGATCACGAATACGTTTTTCCACTGGACTTGCTTGGCCTTACGACTTCGCCTTCTTCAGAACTAATACGGTCTAACGTTACGAAATTGCGTATTCTAAGATTTATTTCGACTTGGTCTGCTTCTAATCCTCGGCTATCGTTCCTCGCTGCTGAGTAATCCTCAAGTCATATTGTACTGTTTCTTCAATTATTCTTTACCTTGCTTTCATAGTTGTAGTCATATCACCGCTATCGCATCTTGCTTCCTCACGTGCACGTTTACCACGAATCATCGTCTTTCTTCAAAGACAGACGAATCATAATACAATGGATACCAAAGTAACCATTCCAAAGAAACATTGTCTCCTTTCGGAGTCCAAGCACAGAGAGTCACACAACAAAAACAAGACAAACCCAACCACAAACCCCAAAAAGACTCTAACCGTGCTCGATACCAACTAATGTAACACCCTCGTAGTAGGGCGTCACATTTTAAAATAATAAATAAATCTTAAAACTAATTAAAATCATTTTATAAAAGCTTTGAGTTTTAAAATATGGATTTTAAAATTTCTTATTGCGGAAATACAAACTTACATAGGAAATTTTAAGTAAAATGGAAATTAAATTTAACATGATTAACATACACATCACCAATCATTTCATATAAGTTAAAACGTAATATTTACAGACTCAGAGAAACAAGTAGTAAACCCAAAGACGGGTACTACTAATAATAGCAGTAACAACACTAACGAGAAAAATTCAACCTACATAGTCTGTTTCTTCACCAACTGCATCTTGTTGAAACTTGTAAGACCACTCAATGACGTCGCCACCATCTTCAGAATATTGTCTCCCCTAGGGTTAAGAATATGCTCCGCCTACTATACGAATTCGAAGAATACAAACCAAACAAAAACAACACGGGAAAGAGGTGAGATCCCTTTCACCGAGTACCGATGCGGTAGTAAAGAATAATACGAATGACAAAGTCATTCCATACACATGATAATCACAATTATAGTCATGTTATCAAATATTTCTAATATGCATACAACCTAATAAAATAAACGGTAATAACATTATCGGGATAGATATAACAATTCATACCATATAAAATATCATAACAAGATACAATAAAAATAAAGATTAAATTCAATAACAACATTTCATAGCAGAACAAAAATACAATAATGCACTGAGACAAAATACAACATATAAACAATTAATATCGGATATGAAAGATCACAAATAAAAATATCACAGATATAACACAAATAAAGAAAACCACATAGATAAATCAATCTCACAGATAAAATAAGATAAGAAATGGACAACTAACATAAAAATTATCAGATAAATATAAATAGAGAAAATGTAAAAACATCCAAGATATTACCAGATAAAGATAAATAGAGAAAAATGGAATATTATCCAAGATATAATCAAATACACCAAAACACAACCCTACTCCATGGAGCTAAACCCAAACAGATATCAGAGAGAATGACTTGCAAAATCTATTAGTACCACGGCTGCCCAACCAACTATTACGCGATCACACGTTGCGTCAATAGCCTACGACACTGGGAATCCACCATCCAGGCGTAGTATAGTTCACAGTCTCCCGTTGTGGCACTATAGGCAATGTACTACTAGACTTTACAAACCTCGATTAAATATAGTGAATGTCGAGTACATTAGTGTGCTATCGGTTTACCACGGCCCAGCGGAGCTACCAACTGTCCACATGTGGGATCCCGTACACTAAAGTCTCCAAGTTCATTAGAACAATGAACCACACTACATTTATCGCATCGACAACACGATGTGATTCGTCTCGTCAACCAAAACACCAAAAATTGGTATAAAGACAAAACATAATTCCAAATATATGAAATTATGAAAATGCCCTCAAGATAAAAATATGCCCTCAATGGCAAAGCAGCACATACGGGTTCACTTTTTCCCGACAATGAAATAACCTCAAAAGCTCATGACGGGTTCACATTTTCCCGACAATGAAAAATAAATATAGTAACGGTCAATCGCGTAGAAATTTTATCGCGTTTTTGAAATCTCGTCGTTTTTACAAACGTTTAAAAATCGCGTAAAGATATTTTTCTGTTTTTAAAATCGCGTAGCATTTTTAATACGTTTTCTCAATCGCGTAGGATTTTTAAATCGTTTTCTTGTCCAACTTCCTTAAATAAGCTGTTTAAAACAGACGAGAAATAATATTTAGTACTTTCAAATTACGTAGAATATTTTTCATAGCGATATCTTGTCTTTTGGACATCTTTTCTATCTTATTTATCCGTTTTTACTAAAAATTGACAAGAGTATTTTGTTTAATAAATTATAATAATGGTTTCCTAAATTTACCATTTAAAAGTTCTTTTCATTTTTATTAATACCAAATAATTATACTTTTGAAAATTCCTAACGTGCTTCAAAACACACGATGAGCTATACGTTAGAAATTTTATAAAGCTCTTGTATTTCTTCTTACAAGTAAAAACCATTAGTATTAACCTCTTAAACTTAATTCTAACTATTTTATTTCTTTTAAACTCATTGTAGAAAATTTACTTTAACTTGTATTGCTTCTTCTTGATTGAAAATAGCTTGGAATTAATTTTTAGAAATCATGAATGTATAATTTGGCATGTTGGCGAATTTGATAAAAAAACTTTGCATTTGATTTCGAATTATTTTTCACCTTTTAAATACATGTTTAATCTCTTGTATTGTCTACATTGATTTAATCCTTACCCTAGAAAATAGTTTTAGAAATCAAAGTGTTGAAGTTAGACATGTTGGATGAAAATGTAAGGTTATGCCATTTAATTTCCAAATTCATTTTTCTTAATCTAAACAAATGGATATCTTACCAATTCTCTTAGGTTATTTAGGTCACCTTTTAAGAAAATTAAGAGAATATTTTGGTTCCCCATTTAAATCATGGCCGTGAGCCTTGTTAATGTGTTCTTTGGAACACTCATGCAATCCTTGACATATTATTTGCATCCTATATATTATCATGCATTTCTAACACATGCCATATTATCAAAGCTTGTAGACATGCAAATTAAAGCTTGTAGACATGCAATTTATTACAAATATCACATAAGAAGACTACTAACAAATACACAACAACCTACTAGTAAGCACCAAATTATCAAACACACAAATAACAAACACACAAATAATTAACACATCAAAACAAGCACACCACCGAATCCTTATGGATTCTACAAGCACAACCACATATATTCCTCACCACCAACACTTGGTTGATGAGGGTAATCTCCCTCTTACCTCTTGAAGAACCTCCAAGTCCTTTGTATGTCTCCTTCAAGCAAGCTTCCTCCTCCAAGAGCTCCTTGAAAACAAAGAAAACATACAATATTAATACCTAAGGCTCTAAACTAGAATAATCATGGATTAAAATCATGATTAAAACTTTAGAATGGATAGAAACATGAAGATTAAAGAATTTCACCTTCATGGTTTCAAACTTGAGCTTTGAAGAACAAGGTAGAAAATGGAAGATTTAGGAAAAACTCCCAACATGAAAGTTCTTTAGAAATGCATGGAGATTCAAGATCTATGGTCATTTAAATTTTTAGAAGCTTGGAAGAGGATTTTTGGTAGTTGGCCGAATTCAAGAGGAAGAGAAAAAGGAAAGAAATTTGGTTGCTTGATCTTGGTTCTTTGAAGAAAAAGATATAGAAGAGAACAAATGAAATAAATTGATGAAGATTGTCTCCATTTGGGAAGCTTTGGCCGTAGAGTTGGAGAAGAAAAAGAGAAGAAAAGTTGAGAGCTTTTGGCTTATTTGATGTGTTTGGAGAAAGATGAAGACTTTGAGAAATAAAAACAAGTCTCCTTTGGCTTTTCTAAGCTTTGGCCGTAGGACACTTTGAGAGAAAATGAGAACATGTGTTGTTTTGCTTCTTTGAATAATAGCAAATTGAAGAATTCACCCAAGGTGAATTGCCGTAGAAGCCAACAACAAGAGCCACTAAAATTATCTAATTTTAGGAAATGGAAATTAGCTTTATTTCCTTTGTGACAAACTTGGAGAGCAAGGATATATTAAAGTGTTGGAATTGCCTTCCTAAAGGCATTCAATTGCCGTAAATGCATTACGGCAAGAAGCCATCAATATTGACTTTTTCATACTTGGTTAATTAATAAAAGATAGAAAGAAATCAATTGTAATATTTTGCCTTGCATGGATTTGGCTTTGCCGTGGAAGCAACAAAGAAAAGCCACCAATGTTGACTTGGTTAATTAGTTGAAAGATAGTAAGAATTGATTGTAATATTTGTTTCACCAAAGGCTTACTTCACCGTAGAAAGCAACCAAGAAAAGCCACTAAATTTGACTAGTCTTCCTTTTATTCAATTTGGCATCCTACATGCATTTCACAAAGCCTTCTACGTAACTTACTTTGTGAATTTGGCTATTAGAGCCAATTCCTTCACCGTAGAACCATTGCAAATTCAAGAAGCCTAAATTGATTTAATAGCTTGTTTCCTATTGGTTCTAAAAAAATTCAAGCCATTAATTTTGACCACTTTCTATTGGTTAAATATTTACTAACTTAATTCTTATTGGTTGCTATTTTTGTTGACCAATTTCCTATTGGTGCACATTATATTTTATAGTATACTTTAACCAATGAACAATATTTATTATTTATAAAGTCAGTATCTATTATCCAATGGATAATAAAATACACATAGGTTTTTATTTTATACTAACAGAGTAGAAATTATTATTGATTATTTTTCTTCTACTGATTACCCTTGATGAGTCATAAAACGAGTCATCAAAGAGAAATTTTTTAGAACATGTGACTCACTACGATGAGTCAGTATGATGAGTCATCGAGGAATTTTCTAGAACGGGTGAGTCAGCATGGCGAGTCAGCGTAGATATTTTCTAGAGCAGATGAGTCAGCATAGATATTTTCCAAAACAGGTGAGTCAGCATGGCGAGTCAAGCATCTTTGAGTCCGGATCGCATCACACCTTGCATCATTGGCTGCGTCATCAATGGTGAGTCATAGCGGCCCGAGTCATCGAGAAACTTCGAGGCTGGCGAGTCACTGCGGTGAGTCACGGGCCGAGTCGGCACTTACGGAACCTTCTAGAAGCTGCCGAGTCATGATCTCGAGGTGTCACGCCATGTGTCATCGTCCTATTGGCCCGTTGCGATGAGTCATAGCCACCAATTTTGACCCGGCTCCTCATTGGTCCACGTGTACTGACTTAAGGACTAAACGTGGGTCCCGCAAAATATTTTCGGGTCCGCCGTCACTTATTTATCTTGACTAACAAAATAATATTATAATAATATAAAATTGTTTTATTTGTGATTAAATCCTAAAAATTAAAAGATTATTTTTAGTCTTCATTCAGAATCGGGTTAAGTAAGATTCCCCAATTCTAAATAATAAAATAAGATTTTCCCCCAGGAAAATATTATTTTCCTACCCCCGAGCAAATCACACAAAAAGTCCATATAAAATCACAGACAGTATTATCGGACATTAAATCAAGAAGAAAACAATTAAAAAGCGACAAAAACAAAAGCGATGACGTTCGGGACGTAACGGTCATTTTTCCGTTTTTCCCACAACGTAGGTAATCGTCCAAAACGTTCAAATAAAATATCCAGCAGTATTATATAGCTGTATATCTTTCAGAAAAATTAAAACAGTAGCTCAGAAAAATTTTTATTTCAGCATGCGGAAGAAAAATACGTAAAACGATTATATAAAATACTAGACAATATTATACATCCTGTTTTTGATACGAGAAAAATTTAAAACAGTAATTTGATAAAATTTTTATTTTACTGTATCGAAACAAATTATGTAAAACTATCAAATAAAATAACAAACAGTATTGTTTTTCTGTATTTCATACAGAAAAACAAGAAACAGTAAAATAGGGACACAACGGTCTTTTACGCAAAAGTTGGGATGTTACAAGAGGCCATAAGAATGCTACTTGTGTAATGCCCTCTTAAGGCATTACATTTAAGACTACCATTGACGAAATAATAACCAAATTATAAAGGCTTACTATTATAAAATATGAGTTTTAAAATTTCTTTTTGCTGACAACATAAACTTACCAAAATTTGAAAGAACACAAGTTATAATTAACTGATTAATACACAACTTATATAAACATGATATAGTTCACCAACATCATACAATACTTGAGACTTACATATATAAAAGACAAGTAGCAACCCCAGCGACGGGTCTGATAATCACATATTTTATTCATTAAGAAACCCTTATGTTTAGTTATTTACACTCTTCATGTACTTAATTGACTGAATTTGATTATGTTTTGTAAGTTTGAACTCGAATCGGACTTAATTGATTTTTTCAGCATTATTCGGGTCTTACACTGTTTCTGTATTTTAGCCATATCTTGAGTTCTAAATGTCTGATAATTATGAATTCTACCTTGTAGGAAAGATAAGAGAGAGCTCTACAACTTTGATGAAGAGCTCAAAGTCAATTTCAGACATCTAGTAGAGCTAATTGGGCATGGAAATCAGAATACGGGATTTGTGACTAGAACCCGAACAGTGTGTAGTAACCAGAACATAATTCAAGTTTGGGCATATAAAATGGGCTGAAAATTTGTAATCTGAAAGTTAAGACCCATATGCACAACTTTCATGTCAAGCACAAAACTTGATTCGGGCTCCTTGATGGAGATATTGGGTCTGAAAGTCAAAACAGAGGTGCTGAAACTGGTCCTGAACAGTCTGTAGTAATTGAGTCATATCTTGGGCTGTAAGACGAATTTTTGGGTGTTTCCAGAGCCATTGGAAAGCTTAGACAATTTCCTAGAACTTTCATGAAGACCACTTGGCTCAGAAATGACGAAATCAATGAGTTTAGCAATAAAGAATTTCGGAGACAAGGTAGCTCACCTACTCACCCACCTACTCACCCACCTACTCATCCACCTACTCATCCCATCTACCCATCTACTACTACTCTGAATCCTCTATAAAAGGAAGCATGTGGAGAGCTCTAGGACAACACACACTTGGTGTTAGAAATAGCTTTTCATAGTTCTTGTATATTTTTCCTTCATTGTAATGGAGAGCTAAGTCACTTCTAGTCAATTCGGGACTCTTGAAGAGATTGTGGCTTGGATTCTTGAGACCTTGGTTATGTAATGTATTTGATTTATATTTGAATTCCTCTTCTCTTCTTCTTCTGTTCTCTTGATCTTGAATGCATGAATGGTGATTCTGTTTATGTTTGATCTGATTTGATCTTGGTTTAAGATTAAGTATTGTGATGAAATTTAGAAGCTGATTGATCTGAATTAATCACATAAGCGAAGATTGAGATTTGTGATGAAACTTAGAACTGATTGATCTAAACTAATCACGTAACGTAATTGAAAAGGTTAGGTTACTAATTTGTGCCTAGGTTAATTGAATTCGGTGCTTAAATTGACATATATTTACATGAATGGTGCGATTGCAGATTTGTGTTTATCACTTGTCAATTGAATTCTGGACGATTGTCTAATATGAATTATGGATCGATGCGAGAGATCTCGGTTAGATCCAAGTTAACCATTCAAATGTATTTCAGGTGTTTGTTGAAAGGTCTATGATTGAATCCACCCAATCTCGGATAGATTTGAATTATTTGTTCTTTTAATTGTTATTTCTCTTTAAATCTTGTCACTGCGATCCTTGAACCATCAAAACCCCCTTTTTCTAACTTTCACTTGATTTGATCAAATTGCATCTACGATCCTTGAGGAGACGATCCGGTGTTGTTCACTATACTACAAGTTTAGGTAATAACTTCGGTTATAATTTTGACTGAGTTCGGCGCTCGTCAAAATTTTGGCGTCGTTGCCGGGGACCTCGTAGGTGTAATCTTTTCATTTTGAGTAACCTTACTAATTTTTGTTCTTTCTTACCTATTCTAACAGTTATTTTTCATTTACTAACATTGTTCATACCATTCTAACGTTTTTATCTTAGCTTTTGAATTTTTCTGATTTAGGAAAGACGGAAAACAGGTGATTACGGGTAACTATTGCAATTTTCGAACTGAAACATGCCCAGAATGAGCTGAAACTTGGTCGGTTGAAGGAAAACAGTCTGATAAACAAGACTCACAGTAAACTGTGAGGTCATCCCTGGTTTTTCAAAATTCTATCATTTAGACCACTTTTTCAATTTTTTTTTATTTTTTATTGCATTTTCTAGTTTCATTTTTATGTAGATTTTGTTCTGTGTTGATTCTATAATTTTTAAAAATGTTTAGACATATTAACTAGATTTATTTTTGCATATTTTGAGTGTTGTTTAGTGTATTTTGCTTAGTTGCAGTTTTTGTGTTTTTGTGCTTTAGTTGATGCATGACTAGGTCCAATCGATATCTTGCTTGATCTTGATCCCGAGATTGATAGGACCTTGCATAGATTAATTAGATCTCGTGTGATAAATTCCAGAGTTAATTGAACCTAATTTTGGGAGTGAACACGATAACTTAAGTAATCCCGAAATCATGGTGATAACATGCATAATAGAACCCTTAAGGAACTTCTTTGCTCACGATGTATCTTACCAATCTTTGTGCATTCAATATCCTAATCTTGATGCAGATTTTGAGTTGAAATCTGGTTTGATACACTTGTTACCAAAGTTTCATGGTCTTGCGGGTGAAGATCCTCATAAGCACTTGAAAGAGTTCCATGTTGTGTGTTCAACCATTTAGCCACAAGGCATCTCCGAGGAACACATCAAGTTAAGGGCATTTCCCTTCTCACTTGTCGATGCAGCCAAAGATTGGTTGTTTTATCTTTCACCAGGTTCAGTCAGAAGTTGGAATGACATGAAGAGGTTGTTCTTGGAGAGATTCTTCCTTGCCTCTAGAGCTGCTGCAATTAGGAAGGATATATGTGGCATCAGACAGATGTCTGGTGAGACTTTGCATGAATACTGGGAGAGATTCAAGAAGTTGTGTTCGAGCTGCCCTCATCACCAAATTAGTGACCAGCTCTTGATTCAATACTTTTATGAGGGCTTGCTGCCAAATGATAGAAGCATGATCGATGCTACCTCTGGAGGAGCCTTAGTAGACAAAACTCCCACCGCCGCAAGAGATCTGATAGCAAACATGGCAGCCAATACCCAACAGTTTGGCTCGCGGATCATCACCGCAACCAGAGGAGTTAATGAAATTCAAGCATCTCATATGGACCAACAAAGAATGGAACACGAGACTAGATGAATTGACTTCTTTGGTAAGACGGATAGCGGTGGGTCAACAACCACCCATGTAGATGCTTGCATCGGTGTGTGGAATTTGCTCTAATTCATCTCATCCCTACCGATTCATGCCCCACACTTCGGGAAGATGGTTCCGCTTTTCCGGATCAATGTGTTCTTTGCGGTGGTGTTTTTCTGGTAGACCCCAATATCGGCAACAACAAAGAACAATCTAGATATGATCCATTTTCTAGTACTTATAACCCTGGTTGGCGAGACCATCCCAATTTGAGATATGGGAATTCTATCCAAAGCAACAACAAAGCCCCACCAAGAAGCGGCAACAACAATTTAGATACCAAGGTGCGAGGTCCAAGCAACAAATACCAACAAATACCCCCCGCATTCGGACAACAAGAACACATTCGGCGGATCTGTCCAATCCACTCCGGCCCGAGCCGTCATTGGAAGACCTACGATGAAACAAATGGCCACAAATAACACTCGGTTCCGGCCAAAACGTCGGTGCCAACATTCGAGAATTTACAAACTCAAATTGGGCGGTGGCAACCACGTGAGCGAGCTAAAGAGTCAAGGTTCTAGCCAATTGCCTTCACAAGCAGTCAACAATCCAAGAGGCAACGTAAGTGCAATTACCTTGAGAAGTGGCAAAGAAGTTGATGTTCCAACCTTACAAAGAATCGAGAAATTGACCAAAAATAGCGGGAAATGGATAATTCGGTCCAAATGTGCACTTGAAGAAAATTGCGAGAGAATTCAGATGTTACCATTCCATTACTTTTTCCAAATAGGATCACACAATCCAAGAGAACAATGCAAGCGAGAAATGGAAAAAGAAGTCATAGAGACATTCGGGAAAGTGGAAATCAATATTCCCCTCCTAGATGCAATCAAGCAAATTCCAAAATATGCTAAATTTCTCAAGGAGTTGTGCACTCATAAGAGAAGGTTGAAAGGGAATGAGAAGATCGGCATGGGTAGAAATGTTTACGCAATGATTCTGCCAAGCATGCCACAGAAATGCAAAGATCCTGGAACTTTCACAATTTCTTGCACAATTGGCAACTCTAGATTTGAGCATGCAATGCTAGATCTGGGTGCTTCGATCAATGTCATGCCCATGTCAGTTTATAAGTGTTTAAACATTGGTACTTTGCAACCCACTGGTATCGTGATTCAGTTAGCAAATAGAGCCACTGCTCATCCTACAGGTGTGCTGGAAGATGTGTTAATTCGGGTGAATGAGTTGATTTTTCCAGTAGATTTCTACATTCTGGACATGGAAGATGAGTCTCCAACAAACCATGCTCCATTGATTCTAGGCAGACCATTCCTCAAGACCGCCAAGACCAAGATAGACGTGCATGCTGGCACCCTTTCTATGGAGTTTGGCGACAATTTGGTACAATTTAACATTTTTGATGCCATGAGACACCCCCTAGAGGAGCATTTTGTTTTCCATGTTGATATGATTGAGATGCTGGTTGATGATGTCTATACTGATTTATATGCTAAATTCCCTGATATTGTTGACTATCTTGGTTCTGTTTCTTGTGATACATGTACCACTTGTGATGTTGAACCATGTCTTTGCATGTCTTTGAGATTTATTCACGGTTATGAGTAATGATAATTCTTGATGATGCAACAATTGAGAATGAGAGTCGGTACCATCTTTGAAATTAATGTTCTTTGAGATAGTTGTTTGAGATCACTTGTTACCTTCCATTGTGCAACCTCCATCTTTGGAGTTGAAGACTTTACCGAGACCATCTTAAATATGCATATTTGGGAGATGGTGAGACACTTCCTAGGTGATCATTGCTAAAAACCTACAACTTGATCAAGAAGAAAAATTACTCTGAGATTTTGAGACAGAATAGGCAAGCCATCGGATGGACTCTTGCAGATATTCCTGGTATTAGTCCCTCCACATGCATGCATAAGATTTTATTGGAAGAAGGGATCAAACCAGTTAGACATCCCCAAAGGAGACTAAATCCCCTGATTCTAGATGTGGTGAAGAAGGAAGTTACAAAGCTACTTCAAGCTGGCATTATTTATCCCATATCTGACAGTCAATGGGTGAGCCCGTGCAAGTGGTTCCCAAGAAATGTGGGGTCACAGTGGTTGCGAATCGAACAATGAGCTTGTGCCCACACGAGTTCAAAACAGTTGGCGAGTTTGCATTGATTATAGGCGACTTAACCAGGCTACCAGAAAGGATCATTTCCCGCTGCCCTTCATTGATCAGATGTTGGAGCGGTTAGCTGACAAGTCACATTATTATTTCCTGGATGGATATTTGGGCTATTTTCAGATTCATATAGCCCCAGAAGACCAAGAGAAGACTACTTTCACTTGTCCATTTGGCACATTTGCATACAGGAGGATGCCCTTTGGTCTGTGCAATGCTCTAGGCACCTTTCAGAGGTGTATGGTAAGTATCTTTTCTGATTTTTAGAAAATTGCATGGACGTTTTTATGGATGATTTTACTGTCTATGGATCTTCCTTTGATGCATGTTTAGATAGTCTGGCTCAGATCTTGCATAGATGCATTAAGACTAACCTTGTTCTAAATTTTGAGAAATGTCATTTCATGGTAGAACAAGGTATAGTCTTAGGGCATGTGATATCTCGTGAGGGTATTGAGGTAGATCCGGCAAAAATAGATGTTATTTCAAGCCTATCTTACCTCACATGCGTGCGGGAGATTCGTTCTTTCCTTGGTCATGCAGGTTTCTATCGGCGGTTCATAAAGGATTTCAGCAAAATTGCACTTCCGCTATCCAACTTACTGCAAAAAGATGTGGAGTTTCACTTTGACAAGAAGTGCCAGGATGCCTTCAATCAATTGAAGCAGGCATTGACCAGTACACCTATCATCCAAGCTATAGGATTGGACACTTCCATTTGAGCTGATGTGTGATGCCTCTAATTATGCATTGGGAGCTGTTCTTGCACAAAGGGTCGGTAAAGTATCTCATGTCATTTCCTATGCTTCGAGAACTTTAGATCCTGCACAAATCAACTACACCACAAGCGAAAAGGAACTTTTAGCAATTGTTTTTGCTTTAGATAAATTTCGATCATATTTGCTTGGTTCTAGAGTGGTTGTGTTTTCGGATCATGCAAAGCATTAAAGTTTTCTCTGAAGAAGCCCAATGTCAAGCCCCGGTTGATTAGGTGGATGTTGCTCCTCCGGGAGTTTGATATTGAGATCCGTGACAAGAGTGGAGCGGAGAATTTGGTGGCCGATCACTTGAGTCGAATTGAAAAGGAGGAGATGTTTTTCCCATCCATGATGTTTTCCACGATGAGCGACTTTTCAAGCTGCAAGGCAACATCCCTTGGTTTCTTTGATTTGATTAATTTCTTGGTTGCTAACGCAATATACGCACATTTCACTAAGGCTAAGATTGATAAATTGAAAAGTGAGTCAAAGTATTATGTGTGGGATGATCCTTACTTATGGAGATTTTGCGGTGACCAAGTAATTAGGAGATGTGTGCTCGATGATGAATTCCATTCCATTCTTAGCTTTTGTCATAAACTTGCATGTGGCGGCCACTTCGGTCCTCAACGGACTGCTAGAAAAGTTTTAGACTCGGATTATATTGGCCCACTCTATTTCATGATGCATATATGTTTTGCAAATCTTGTGATCAATGCCGAGAGAACAGGGAATACTTCTCGTAGGAATGAAATGCCCCGAGAAACCCTTATTATTCGTGAGATTTTTGATGTTTGGGGTATTGACTTTATGGGTCCTTTCCTGTATCATTTGGTTTTGTTTACATTCGCTTGTTGTGGATTATGTATCTAAATGGGTGGAGGCTAAGGCCACTCGGATGATGATTCTAAAGTTGTTGTGGATTTTATTAGATCACAGATTTACGTAGGTTTGGAGTCCCGAGAGCCATCATTAGTGATCAAGGTTCACATTTTTGCAATCGAAGCATGGAGGCTTTGATGAAGAAGTATGGAGTCCAACACAAGGTTTCTACACCCTACCACCCCCAAACCAATGGGCAAGCCGAGGTCTCCAACAGAGAAATTAAGCGAGATACTCCGAAGACAGTTCAACCTAACGAAAGGACCTGGAGCAAGAGGCTTGAGGATGCTTTATGGGCTTACTGGGGACTGCTTATAAGACACCAATCGGGATGTCTCCATATCGGATTATTTTGGAAAAGCATGCCACACGCCGGTGGAAATTGAGCATCGAGCATTCGGGCGGTGAAAAGGTGCAACTTGGACCTAAATCAAGCGGTATGGAGAGGAAGGCTGCCATTAAAGCAATTGGAGGAGATCCGCTTGGAGGCTTATGAAAGTTCCAAACTTTATAAGGAGAAGACCAAAGCCTTCCATGATAAGTTGATTCTGAGGAAAACATTTGAGATTGGTCAAAAAGTTCTCCTCTATAACTCCTGCCTCCGACTCATGCCTGGCAAATTAAGGTCTAGATGGGATGGATCATTTATTGTTACTAATGTTTTTCCTTCTGGTGCTGTTCAGATTAAAAGTGAGGTCACTGCCAAAGCTTTCATCGTAAATGGACACCGCCTCAAACAGTATCATGAACTTCCAGAGAATGCAAAAGTGGAGGTGATAAACCTTCTCCATCCGCATTATGAATAATAAAAAAAAAAGAAAAAAAAGAAAAAAACAAAAAAAAACAAAAAAAAAAAAAAAAAAAAACAAAAGCATTTGTGTGCCCGACAATGAGGTAGGTAGTGTCACTCAGAAGCATGTGGAGGTCATTTTTTCTTCAGCGACAACAACTGCGAAAATCATGCAGTATGGATTTTATTGGCCTACTTTATTAAAGGTCTGTTACACCTTTTGCAAAAGTTGCAGAAATTGGTCAAAAAAGTTATGCTTTGAGATTATCATCTGCACCTACTCCTTGGAAAATTGAGATCTAGGTGGCGCGGTTCTTTTGTTGTCAGACACGTGTATCCTCTGGGGACATAGATATTGAGAATCCTAGGAATGGTAGTGCGCTTAAGTTAATGGACAAAGACTCAACCATTCCTGGAAAACCAAGTTCTTGAGTTCTTTGTGTTGCCGGTTAAGTGGCGGATACGGTACTCCGTGACTCGAGTCGGTTTATTCTTCAGTTTCCCAAAATAACTGAACCCTTCTTCTCCTTCAAAATGGATGTCATTCTTTCAAACCTGGGAAAATATTTTCCTTCTCTTCCTCAAAATGCTCTGAGAAAAATTTACAATGTTCGATGTGAGAGATTGAGACTGTTAATGCACAAGGGTATGCCAGAAGATGTACGCTGGATAATTGAAGCAAAGGTCCGATTAGCAGGTGAGTCCTCAATTTCATTTGACTCATATATGCCCGATCTTGGAAGAAGTTCATATTCTAAAAGGAGAAGAGCAAAAAGATTACAAGTCTGTCACAAATGTGGACGATGGAACTGTAACAAGCGATGTCGTACTTTGGGGATGGTTTCCGCAAATAGAGAAGACAAAATTTTCTTCATTAAGAATGGACTGAGTAAGGAGTCATTAGATAATATCTTATTGACTCTTGAGACGCATTCTTGTGGATTGGTGCATCGTGAAATTCTTAAATTGTGGAATCTCTTCAAGGATTAAGTAAAACGCTACAGTCTTGGGAATCTGACTCTAAAAGACCCTATTTGCCAATTTATAAGAAAATTGGATGGGAAGCTTATCCTCGACTCATAGAAGACGTTTAAGCCGTTCTTGGACGTTAAACCGAGGCGAGATGTGAGCCACATCCACAAACAATCTGTACATATCATCCTCTTCTTCTTCTTCATGTCATCTTTCAAAAAAAAAAAAAAAAAAAAAAAAAAAAAAAAAAAAAAAAAAAAAAAAAAAAAAAAATTTGTATACGTCTTAGGGTTGGCTTTAGTAACACAAACCGTGAATGGGGAAATGCATGCATCCTGATCCAGCCTTCTTAATTGAAAAACAAAGAAGGTAGATTGTATCCCACATGTGAGGTAGCCAGTCGTATTATGGCCACTTGTCCCTTTTGGGAGCCCTATGTTGCGTTGGTCTTGAATGGGTCGAATACTGGTCAACAATGCTTTGGCACAAAGCCGAAAAAGCAGAGACTACCTCCATCCCAATCTTAAGTAAGTATACACTCATCTTTCATCAAGTTTTTCTAACAATTTCAAAAAAAAAAAAAGGACGTGATGTCTCTTTGCACTCATGACGCTTGTATAAAGATACGCCATGGAGACTGTACATACGGGTATGTCATCATTTTCTATTTCTTTTATCTTTGTATCATTTTGTTGTATTTTGATTTTTGTACGAGACGATCCTTTGAGCGGGGTCCTTCGGGGTTTCTAGACTTCTTTACCTTGATGGTTTTCTTGAAGTCAAAAAAAAAAAAAAAAAAAAGATCTCGTGTCTCTTAATTTCAACCTTTTCGACAACGACTAACCTACCCTCATAGGTGCAATTATTCCCCTTTCCATTCTTTTTCCTATTTAAACACTCCATTTTCTCCATTTTCCTTCAAACTCAGAAACACTCAAGGGGAGGAAGAGTATAGAATGGGGCCTTCTATTCGTAACCTCAAAAATGTCTGTGTTTTTTGTAGGTCGAGTTATGGGAAGGGATTAGAGTTTGTAAACGCAGCTAGCACTCTTGGTCGATCACTTGCTGCGAGGAATATTCATCTTGTATATGGGGGAGGTTGTCGTGGGTTAATGGGGGCTGTATCACTTGCTACCTTTTTAGGAGGCAGTCAGGTTTTAGGTGTTATTCCTAAATCGTTAGCTGAAAATAACATCACTGGAAAGACAATTGGAGAAGAAATTCAGGTAACATCTATGCATGGACGAATGAAAACAATGGTTGACAATTCTGATGCATTTCTTGTCTTACCTGGTGGTTTTAGTACTTTGGAAGATATTTTTCAAATTGTCTCTTGGGCTGAACTGAACATCCACCATAGACCCATTGGTTTGTTGAATGTTAATAATTTCTTTGATCTTTTGTTATCTTTTCTTGACAAAGCTGTGGAACAGAAATTTATCACTCATTCAGAAGACAACTTCTTATCTCTGCCTCCACTATTGATGAGCTCATTGATAAATTAGAAGCTTTTGAGTATGTACCTGATCCGGTATTAGCTCAGATAGATTGGTCAACAGGAAGCAGCGAAGGAAGTAATAAGAAACAAAAGCCAGATCTGCGACTTCATCTTTAATGGGTTTGATTTTATTGTACTTTGTTTCTGTTTAAATTTGTGTAAGCTTTCTCCAACAGGTAATATCTTCTATCCTTTACTCATCTATATTTTAACATTGAGGACAATGTTGTGATCTAGTTGGGGGGGAAGGATAGTTGACCCAAAAAAAAAATAAAAAAAATAAAAAAAAAAAAAAAATAAAAAAAATAAAAAAAAATAAAAAAATAATTTGTTGTTTTGTTTGAAAAGTATGATATGATTGTCATGTACTTATTAAACCAATTAGTAATGGCAGAGTAAGGAGTAATTTTACTCTTGAGACGCATCTTAATTGGTGGCAGAGTAAGGAGTTTTTTAGGTAGTAACTAATTAGTACTAAAGTTTTATTGTTTGATTTCTTTTCAGGGTCTGATGCGGTACTAACAGTGTGTTTCTTTTCTGCTTAGCGTTGATTCATTTCTTATCAGGTTGTGTTGCTCTTTTCTATATCTCTCTTTCACATTGAAGGCAATGTTATATTAAGCGTGGGAGAGAGATTTTAACATGTTCTTTTTGTAAAAAAAAAAGAAAAAAAGAAAAAAAAGGGGTTCATTGCATGATTGAATAACTTTTCTCCCTTCTTGAACTGATATGCTTGGTGATGGATGATTGAATTGATTAATTGAGTTTGATGGATGCATACCTTGTGAGATTTTGAGCCTAATGGATGGATTCAACATTTATGCCATTCTCTTCTTTCTTGTGTGATTTTCACTCATGTTAATGACCACTCTAGAACTTGCTTTGATTCTTTTTGAGGCTACATTTCACTTGCATGCATGAACATGATTGAGGCCCTCTTTCTTAGCTAGTTTAACCAAATAGCCAACCTTGTTTTCAATATGATATGAAGCACTCTTTTGACTTCTCGAAAATTCTCTGATTCCTGCCAACCTTGTATATTTTCCTTTGCTTAACCCCTTTGAGCTTATTTGACCATTCCTTGTTTCTAGCTCATTATGTGCCTTAAATGAAAAATCGTGTTCTTACTTTACCTTAGGGAATAAAAGAACATTAGCCTAGTTAATGGATGAGTTTTTGAACAAGTGTGGGGGTGTGTGTACAAAATGGTTGTTGAAAAAAAAAAAAGAAAAGAAAAGAAAGAGTGCCTAGAAAAAAAAAAAAAAATGTATGTATATAGTTATGTTCATATATATAAAAAAAAAAGAGAGAAAAGGATTGGGAAATGAATATGTAAAGGGATATACATTAGAGTTGAGATGAACTTTTATGCTTGTTATTTGAACTCAGCTCTCATTTGCTTTTATTCTCTTTGGTATTTATCTTCTCATATCCATTTTATCCTCTTCTGTTATCTTGACCTCACTACAACCTTGAATAAAGTCCTCATGATTTGTGTGTACACGTATTTTGAGTAGTGGAGAAGTAGAAGATAAGCAAGCTTATGGTAGTGCAATTTTCATGGGTTGAATTGAGTGAAATACCTACCTTTTAAACACTTGAGAGATTGAGAGGGAATCTTGTGAAGATCCATAATTCTTAATTCATTCTTTTCAACGGAAGTTTCCTTGCTTGTTGGTTTGAGATGTGAAGAAATCTTACCTCATTTATGATATGATCCCTTGAATTTCTTGTTGCTCTTCTTGCTTTATTGAGTCCTTTAGAGTTTTTAGCTTTTAAGTCTGTGTCGTTTGTCTTTGTCTTCTAACTTTAGTTTTATATGTTTTGCCCAGGAGTGCAAAAAGCTAAGTGTGGGGGAATTTGATAATCACATATTTTATTCATTAAGAAACCCTTATGTTTAGTTATTTACACTCTTCATGTACTTAATTGACTGAATTTGATTATGTTTTGTAAGTTTGAACTCGAATCGGACTTAATTGATTTTTTCAGCATTATTCGAGTCTTACACTGTTTCTGTATTTTAGCCATATCTTGAGTTCTAAATGTCTGATAATTATGAATTTTACCTTGTAGGAAAGATAAGAGAGAGCTCTACAACTTTGATGAAGAGCTCAAAGTCAATTTCAGACATCTAGTGGAGCTAATTGGGCATGGAAATCAGAATACGGGATTTGTGACTAGAACCCGAACAGTGTGTAGTAACCAGAACATAATTCAAGTTTGGGCATATAAAATGGGCTGAACATTTGTAATCTGAAAGTTAAGACCCATATGCACAACTTTCATGTCAAGCACAAAACTTGATTCGGGCTCCTTGATGGAGATATTGGGTCTGAAAGTCAAAACAGAGGTGCTGAAACTGGTCCTGAACAGTCTGTAGTAATTGAGTCATATCTTGGGCTGTAGGACGAATTTTTGGGTGTTTCTAGAGCCATTGGAAAGCTTAGACAATTTCCTAGAACTTTCATGAAGACCACTTGGCTCAGAAATGACGAAATCAATGAGTTCAGCAATAAAGAATTTCGGAGACAAGGTAGCTCACCTACTCACCCACCTACTCACCCACCTACTCATCCACCTACTCATCCCATCTACCCATCTACTACTACTCTGAATCCTCAATAAAAGGAAGCATGTGGAGAGCTCTAGGACAACACACACTTGGTGTTAGAAATAGTTTTTCATAGTTCTTGTATATTTTTCCTTCATTGTAATGGAGAGCTAAGTCACTTCTAGTCAATTCGGGACTCTTGAAGAGATTGTGGCTTGGATTCTTGAGACCTTGGTTATGTAATGTATTTGATTTATATTTGAATTCCTCTTCTCTTCTTCTTCTGTTCTCTTGATCTTGAATGCATGAATGGTGATTCTGTTTATGTTTGATCTGATTTGATCTTGGTTTAAGATTAAGTATTGTGATGAAATTTAGAAGCTGATTGATCTGAATTAATCACATAAGCGAAGATTGAGATTTGTGATGAAACTTAGAACTGATTGATCTAAACTAATCACGTAATTGAAGAGGTTAGGTTACTGATTTGTGCCTAGGTTAATTGAATTCGGTGCTTAAATTGACATATATTTACATGAATGGTGCGATTGTAGATTTGTGTTTATCACTTGTCAATTGAATTTCGGACGATTGTCTAGTATGAATTATGGATCGATGCGAGAGATCTCGGTTAGATCCAAGTTAACCATTCAAATGTATTTCAGGTGTTTGTTGAAAGGTCTATGATTGAATCCACCCAATCTCGGATAGATTTCTGAATTGACTGTTCTTTTAATTGTTATTTCTTTTTAAATCCTGTCACTGCGATCCTTGAACCATCAAAACCCCCCTTGTTCTAACTTTCACTTGATTTGATCAAATTGCATCTACGATCCTTGAGGAGACGATCCGGTGTTGTTCACTATACTACAAGTTTAGGTAATAACTTCGGTTATAATTTTGACTGAGTTCGGCGCTCGTCAGGGTCTTACTTATAAGTACGGTAACAAACCCCAAAGAATCTTAAAGTGTTATATATCTCAACGAACATGTCATACGTCTATACGTCCACGCAATTGCACCTTAACGAAATCAAGGAGATTTTGCCCTGCCGCCACCACAGCCTTTACAGAGTATAAATGTAACACAGAATAAACAGAACAATACAACGAAGAGGTGAGATCCCTAACATCAATACCACATAGCAATGCTGAAACAATAATGGCAATCAATACTATTCAAATACAGATATCAAACAACATAGTCATAATACTGGTTGATAATTTAATTCAATAAATAACACAATAGATAATTCAACAAGCAATTGTTGGGTTAATATGTCAAAACATTTCAACAATATTATATCATAACAATATCACATCATAATAATGTAAATACTGACTATGCATGTGAACAATGTGTATACTGACTATGCACAACAATATGATATAGACCATACCACATCCACAATGGATAGACCCCTACTCCATGGAGCTAAACCAAACAACCTCAGAGAGAATGATCCAGAAGACATGTTTGTATCTTGTCAGCCTCAATTCAAGTGCTAAAATATTTTCTCAATACGCAACATGGCTTATACAAGACATTCTACGTCGGATCGTGAAATAGCACAGAATCTAGTTGAGATCGTTAGCGCGTTGTAATCGGAAAATTGTACCCCGATGTCCCCAAAGTCCACCATATGATTGTCACCATACACTATTTATACCCGCACTAAGGTGTAATTCATCTTCAGGTTACAACAAACACAAATCTCATAACTAAATGTAATGTTTTATGTCTACAATGTAACCTTGCACAAGGAACAAGCCACCACAAGGCTAAAGTACTTTTCTAACATCACAGGGTCCAGTACATCGACCCAAAAGTAAATCACTGAATTTCTCAAATTATGAAGCACTTTTGCTACGTTTTCAAATTACATAAACATTTTTAAACATTTTCTCAATCGTATAGCTCAAAATCAATACTTTTGGAATGCGTAAGATTTTATCAATATTTTCAATCTCAGAAAGCATTTATTGAAATTCTAGACTTTATTTCAAAACTTCCCAAGTTCAATAGGAAATTTGAATCTTAAATCCAAGGTTTCTTTACTAAAACTCCTCAAAGCAAGATTTTCCAACACTTTTCACAAAAGTCACTTATTTTTTATTAAATCAAAACTAAGAAAAGCCTTTTTCCATCATCTTTATCAAACAAAAACTTTCTTAAATAAAATACTTTAAGTATCAAACCATCATTCCACTCATTTTTTATCCCCTTGGCCAAAAATCCCCTTTGTTTAAAAATAAAAACTTTGTTCATTTTCTTTTCCATCTTGAAATTCCTTAATCAAATTCTGTAACACCAAATCATATAAGTTCCAATGTAATAAAATATTTTTAACTTGAACTACCCAATTTTAACCATTATGGATCATAACAAGTTCATACATACTAAGTTCATACATACTATTAAAGCTATAAAAATCAAATCATGCATATTTTTAAAGCCATAAAATCATATGAAACAAATAAGCACAAAATCACCTAAAAACTCATACAACAAGTTCAAGCATCATATTAAAGCCATTAAATTTTAAGGAATAAACAAGCACAAAACATGATAAGCCATACAACAAAGTGAGTAAATCCTCACATGGATTTCTCACGCTCCATACAAAATTTCATTTCTCAACACCAAAATGGTTGATGAGGTTACTCTCCCTCTTACCTTAGGTGATGACCAAGAAGAAAGATCCTTGATGTCTCCTTTGAGGAGAACTCCAACCAACAAAGCTCCTTTAGAATCTCCAAACTAGGGCTTGAAGAGTAATGGATGAAGATGGATGAAATGCAAAATGTTCACAACATAGAAAAGCTTCCAAATGATGAGTAGGTTTAAGACAATGAGTTGGTTTGAATTAAACAAACATGGAGGGTGGATTTCTATGGTGTGGCCGTGAGGTATGGAGAGAAAATGAGAGAAGAAAAGTGAGAGAGAAAAAGTGTGTAGCTTTTTGGATGAAAGAGAAAATGAAAAGGATGAGGATTGAAGAGTTTTACCTTAAAAACTTCAAACTTTAAGCTAGAAGAAGGACTTGAAAATGGAAGAACAAGAAGATGATCCCAACATAGAAGCTTCTCCAAATGAGGTATAGATTCAAGAGGTATGGTTGGTTGGAATAAAAGAAAATGGAGAGTGGATTTGGGGTGTGAAAACCATGAGCTACTAAGAGAGAGAGAAGAGAGAATTTTTCTTTTGGTCACTTGATAGAAAGATGAAGAGAAAGCTTAAGAGAAAAGTGACAACTTTGTCATCTTTTCCTCCCGCCAAAATCGTGGGCTTCTCCCAATGGTGAGAGAAAAATTGGCTTCTCCAACAAGCTTCTCCTACAAGCTTCATCAAATTGGCTTCTCCTTCAAGCTTCATCTAATTGGCTTCTCCTACAAGCTTCATCAAAGCTTGCTTAGGAAGCTAATTTTCACTTTTTTAGAAAGTCAAAGGTGATGTCATCTAAGTGATGCCACATAAAGAGAATACTCTAAGAAAGATGACTAGTACTTTACTAAAAGCTATTATCCAATGGACAAAGGTTATAGTTAACAAAACCAATATTTATTATCCATTGAATAATATGATGTACCCTAATTTAATTTGTCAGATAAAATCTCAGATAATGAAAACTTTGTAAACTGTGTCCAGCTTCGGCTTTACTAAGATCCCCTGGCCCCGTTTCACAATCCAAAATTTTTCGGTCTCAGAAAAATATTTTATTTTTCTGGCCCAGCTTAATGTGCACACAAATCAAGAAATATAATAAAATAATCAAAATCACCTAAATAATTTACAAAAATTCACAAAATTCACAAATATTATAAAATATATATATAATAAAAATAAGCAATTTCCGGGATGTTACAACTTGCATATGCATCCATCATGAAACACCTTGGAAAACATGTTACACTTGTATATGGTTATGAAGGTAGCCTAGTACATGTTTAACATGTCTATTAAATTTTGTTGCCATCTGAGTAAGTTTAGTCACTTTGTTGTAACACTATGTAAGAAAAATAGTTGTTATTAGTCATGGAATTGGCTTAAACTGCTTAGTTAATGAAAATAAATGTGAAAAATTTATTTCTAGTTCAAAAATATATGGAAGATGGTGTAGTTAAAATTTGAGGTTAATGTTTGTCCCTTTATAGGCTGCAAGTACACGGGTCGTACAAGTAATACAATGAAAAATAGGATATCATACCCACAAGGATAAGGTTACTTCCAATGCTAAATATCAACTAATAGCTTAAATAATTCTATTCAAGAGCCTAAAAATAAGAAAAAGGAAATAAACTAAAGACTAAAAAGTAATAAAGATAATGGCTAGAGATTAGGGAAATCCCTTTTCACCCCCCTACTTCAACTAATAATATGCAACTCTTTAAGCAACATTAATGAATGAGTTAAGTTAGCTTGAGAATCTACTTTAGTTGAAATATGTCTAGGGGTGAATTAACCGTTGCTTCATTTACCTAATTCACTATGTTTCCATGAGAAATAGAGCAAACTCCACTCATTAAGGTCTATTCTCAAACACCTGTTATGCATGGCTAAGAGGTATATTTCTATCACATTAGCGAATCAACTCACCCCGCCATTAGAATAAAATTGAACATACATCAATCATACATATGATCTCAAATCCAAATTCCTATGTCTAGGTTCATTAGATTTTATCAAATTAGCTTAAATGTTGATCAAGCACTCAAGAACATTAAGATCAATAAGATTTAACAAAACCACACACACATAAACTCTAAGAAGAATAATATCATTAATATAAATGGAAGGATCCAAAGTATTCCCCAAATACAACTCAGCTGCTCAATGAACACGAAAATAGAATCACAAAATACATGTTCAAGATAATGGAGGAGAAGAAAGAAAAGAGAGAAGGAAGGAAGCTCATAAATTTGATCTTTGATGCTTGAATCTTCTTCCATGAGGAAGATGGCCTCCAACCTTGGCTCCCCAGGCCTCTTCTCAGCCTCAAAATGAAGACCCAGCACAACTTCTCTAACCCTAAATGACCATTCCTCCTTAAAAATCTAAAAATAAATAAATAGAATATATAGGCTCATTTTGTCGCCTCATGCCGTGACGTGAAATATCTTGCGTCGTGGCGCCTATGCCTCGGGTGTAAGTACTGGCAGCAAGTGATGCGCATCACGCCGCAGCGTGACATATCCTACGTCACGGCGTGCTCTGCTAGAATGCTTCCTTGGCTTTATCCTCCAATATTGGGCCTTGACTTGCATCAATTCATCTCTTTTGAGCCCATCTTACATTAGAGAAATCATCAAGTCAAATATAAGTTGTAAATCCACTTAATCACTTAAGAATATGTACAATTTGCTCAAGATCATATAGGAAGGTGTCCAAATTGCATTTGATAAATATAAACCTAAAACCATCCAAATATGCATAAATACAAGGACTAAGCAATCCATGAAGCACAAATATAGGGTACAAATATTAAGTAAAGTATGATTTTTGCTAGTCCTCGAGCAAAATAAAGTATGATTAAGTAAACTTACATGACAAATCATAATCAACACATTCAGCAAATATTATAATTTCAATTTTCAATTAACCCTAACCAATGTAGAATGATTGCATCAGTCCTCAAAAATGCTAATGGTCCATAATCAGCTCCACACATACACAATCCTTAACATGCTAATATTCCAAACATCTTTTCATGCAAATCACATTCTCTACAAACATGCAAGATAAACTTCTCATATTCAATTCATACACAACTGGATAAGTTTATAAGTATACATGTATATGAATCATATAATCCACAAAATTGAATCTAAACTCTCTCTCCACTAAAATAAATCACACACAACTGAGGATCAAAAGAGACTTCAACAGCTTGTAATGTAAGGCCAATGGTTATGGGCGTACGAAAAGAAAGGAAAAGGATACATACAACCATTAAGAAACATAAACATACTATTTCAAGACTTGAGACCATGTGAAAATGGCAAGGTATTCAACAGTGAAAGACTAAAACTCGCCAGAACCATTCAATGTCTTTCGTATTTAACTTTTCTTCTTTCTTTTATTTCCTTTGCTTATCTCTTTTCTCTTTTTTTCATTTTTTTTCTTTTTTTTATATACTAATACGAATCAATCTTTTTCTTTTACTACATCTAGCTCCTTCAGGCTCATTTTGTATTGAATATATTAATATCCCTAATCACTGAACTCACTTCAAGAAAATAACATATTATGTACTCAATAAACATTGAGGGTAAGAAGAAAATGCAATGCTTTTACATGCATTAGAATGGTTAACATGGTAATGAATACAATGGTAATGAAAAAACATATATGGCCAACATTTAATAAGCTTCAAAAGGGGACCAAAAGATATAATAGTATCAGGCTAAGCTTGAAAGGCTCAATCGGTCCAAACAATCCCCTAATCATTTCCTCAATCATGCACAATCTAGGAATTCACCTTAAGAGAGTTTAAAAACAACTTCTAGGATAATTGAAACTCTACATGTACATTCATAAACTTTCTCTAGACATGCACTCTTATCATTTTTAAAGTTACACATGCATCTAAGTGGGATGTAAATCATACATAAAAAGCTACTACATTGTTTCACATGTTTCATGATTGCATATGGTTTTGCTAAAAGCGGTCAAATCGCAACCATTTATATCATTGGATAACCAATTCCACACTAGCCATCAGCAATATGTCATGCATTTCAACATATTCAATATTTTCAATTCAAGCATGCATAAGATCATGTATAGAACATTGAAAATTGAAAATTTTATCAACAGCCCATCAGTGATAGCCAAAGCAAGATATAACCATGTTAGTATGGTAACTATTACCACTGCATACTTAAAACATCAAAACATGTTATGCATTAAGCATTAAAGTAAAAAAAAACATGTAATAATACTCCCCCAAACCAAAGTGAAATTGTGACTACACAGTTGTAACATATCACAACTAGTTCATTCATAAACTTGTTATAGATACTACACGTATAACCTTCTTCTATGAATAAACTCACTAACTTTGAAATGTAGGATTAGCAATAAGCAATGAAGTCTTTACTCCATGCCACTCGAACACTTACATTCCCTTACTATATGTAAACGTTGACTAAGCCAATACCTAACCTCAAACTCATAAACATATCATCAATGATATTGAATAACCACCCATACAATTGTAAAATATCATCTTTACTAGGCAACTACCCATACAATTGCCAAGGAAATGCATATGAACATGTATGCGATATGCTTATGCATATGCAGTGCTTAGGAATGATGATTATGAAATGCTATGTGATTATGTAAGTGTAGAATTGTGTGTGTCACTTGCATATTCCATGTTCTCTTTAAACTTGTAGTTAAGAAGACTGACTCTTCAAACTACCCGATAATAAGTGGATTGGTTCCTACTCATACTAAGAGAAAGTATTGACTCCACTGCATAAAAACTAGTAACCTTGGCCCTCTGAGAAACTACTGCTAAATCCTCACTCAAATAGACTTTTGGACTTTTCTATTTACCTCCTTTGGCCAAATGATTGTACGTCATTAACAATTACGCTACTTAGGAATTAGCAAGTATAGGAAATTGTAACACCCCAACTTTTGGAAAAATTACGATTTTGTCATAATTGTACTATTTTATGTTTTCTGTGTTCTATAAAATTAATTTGACTATTTCGTGACTGTATTTAACTGCTGTGTGTGATTTACTCCGAGTCAAGAAAATAATAATTTTCGGGCCGGGGAAAATCTGTATATGATTATTTGGAGCTGGGGGATCTTATTAAACCCAATTCTGAGTAATACATGTATCAATCTTTTATTTTTTAGAATTTATCTATAAAATAAAAATATTTTATATTATAATATTATTTTATTATCCAAGTAGACAATAACTACTGACTTAAGAGCAAGAGCTTCTGCCCAGTGGACAGAATAGTCATAAAGTCTTTATGACTTACTATTCGGAGAACTAATAGAAATCAGTCAACGATTCTGGCTTGAATTATTTCTAAGCCAATAAGAAGTAGTCAATGATAATGGCTATAATTTCTAAGCCAATAGGAAGAAAGTCTACAAAAATGGTTGGACTTAATAGATTTGTAAATAGAAAACATGACTAAGTTAGCTTAAAAACCTAATTAAGTTAATCCAAAGTGCTTAAGTAGTAGCTAAATAGAATAAACCTAGTTAGTTATTCATTAAAATTTTAGTTAGAGAATGTTTTAGCATAATCAAGAAGGTGTTTAGTTATCCTAAGTAATTAAATGATTAACTAAATAATTAAGAAAACTAATTAGATTTACCTAAACCTAATTAGTTAACAAAATGGATTAAGACTTGATTAGCTTACCCTAAGTGCAATTTCGACTAAGCACATTCAAGAAGGTTCAAGAACTTAGTGACTTATCTCTCTAGGCTAATAGGAAACAAGCTTGGTGATGAAGGCTTTGGATATCCACCATTGATTTAATCTATGGTGGAGATTGGTCTCACAAAGTGGCAAGGAGCTTTTGTTATCATTGGATGGAAAGTATGTAGAGAAGATATTGACCCTGCAAATTTTAAGATGCATCTTATGGCTAGGATTTCATGGAGGAGATCTAATGGCTTAGATTTAATCATATCACTTGGAAGCTTCTACTAAAGAACAACCATTGATTTAATCAATTGCTATTGATGTCTATAAAAATGGCTAATGTATTTAGACATTACTTTGGTGTATAAGGGGGGAGCCTCACGGTTTTGGAGGCTTAAATGCTATAGGAAAGTTTTCATTTCATTTCTATCACACAAACCTATTCTCTCCTTTCTCTTTCTTCCAAGAACCAAGAACACCATAGCTTCTCCTTTTGAAGCTCACGACCAACACCTTCAATCCATACCTCCACTGTTTTAAATTTTCATCCAATGTCATTTCCTAAATCTAAACATCTTTCATCTTGAGAGTTTCTTCAAAATGATCCATTTGGAGCCTGGAAATTAAGCTTAAAGTTTCTTTCCTACAAGGTAAAAATCCTTGTTTCTTGTTTCTAAACTTATTCTTGAAGTTCTAATCTATGATTGATCCATGGTTTTTCTTTTTCAACCATAGTTTGTAATTTTATAAATTGTTTAAGCTTGTTAGGGTTTTTCTTGGAGTCATACAAAATCACTAGGAAGAAGTCCAAGAAGGTTTTGTCTTCCTTATAGGTAAGAGGGAGATTTAATCTCATCAACCATGTATGGTGATGAGAAAATAGATGTGTCTGTGGTGAAGAATTCTATAAGGATTCATTCACTTGGTTGTTTAAAGTTCTTCTTATTTGTGATTGATTTTGTTTGCAAACATGTCTATAGCTTTAATATATTTGGTATGTATTTATAGATGCACGATAATTATGGTAGAATGTGAATAACATGTTGAGGATTTGCATAAGTGTTCCAAAGAACACAGGAAGCTCACGACTTCATCACCATAAAGAGAACCAAAATGTTCTCAAATATTTTCTAAAGCATGGATTACTTAATTTAATTGGATTGATAATTTTACAAGAACTTAAGTGGTAGAAAATGATTTAAAGATGAATTATAGAAGAATTTCGGCCAACATGTCTCTTGATACCTTTGATCTAAAATTATTTTCTATGTGTGGACTATGTAATTAAATTAAAGAGAACTCAACTTGAATGAATTTTTTAGAATAAAATGAATGAAGTTATTTTAGAAACTTAATTAGAGAAATTAAGTATGGATAAGAAATAAATTGAACACTTGAAAAGTACTAACGTAGAGCTCACCCTTTAGGTTTTGAAGCGCGTTAGCAAATTTCAAAATGTAAATAATGGTTATGACTAAGAAAGGTAATTTTTAAAGGAAAACAGTAGAAAATATTAAGTAAAGGATTTTTAGAAGGAAATGCTGTAAATAAATTTAGAAATAAATATATAATGGAGAAAAATTCAAAATATATTTTAAAATGTAAAGAAATATTTTATGTAGTTGAAAAATATTAGAAATACCTTACGCGTATTTAAAATAATGATTTTTAAACTACGCAATTGAGAAAACAATTTAAAAATGTTACGTGATTGAGAAAATGATTTAAAAATATTACGTGATTGAGAAAATGATTTAAAAAATACTATGCGATTTTAAAAACTTCAAAAAATATTTACGTGATTTAAAAAAGTTGGAAAGAGGTGACGCGATTATGAAAACGTAATAAAATATTTACACGACTGAAAGGAACAGTAGTTACTGTCGGGATAAAGTGGTGGACCCGGATAGGTGGAAAAATAGTACTATCAAGTGGTGACTTGCTATTATGGAAAACACTGATAAGGAGGTTATTTGGTTGAAATTGGCAATTGGCTAACGAGATGAATTACACCATAGTGCGGGTGCGATAAGCGTAGTGTGGTTCATTGAGTGAACTTGGGGGCGTTAGTGTTCAGAAGATTCCATATGTGGACAGTTGGTAGCTCCTCTGGGTCATGGTAATGAGCAACGCACTAGTGATCTCGACAAGCACTATTCTTAATCAGGATCTTGTAGACACTGTCCAGTACAATACCTATTGTGCACGACATTTTGACTGTGTACTATTTACACGATGTATTGACTGTGCAATATTTGGCGAGGGCAACCGGAGCTACGAACATGTTTTCCGGATCATTCTCTCTGATGTTGTGTTTAGCTCCATGGAGTAGGAATGAATCTATGTACATTTGCATATGTGGTATGCATCATAATGTGATTATTTATGTTTGATTTTGAGATATTATGTATGATGTAATAATATGGATTATTGTATCAGTTGTTATATTTGTATGTATTATCGTTTTCTGTACTGCCATGCTGGTAATGATGTAGATTGTCTCACCTCTCTGTATATATTTTTCTGTATTATTATTTATATTCCATAAAGATTTTGAGGAAGAAGAAGAGGAGCAGCCTTTGGATTGTCAAGACGAGAAGGAGCAGCATCCGAGCGACCAATGCGAGGAAGGCGAGCCTCTAGATCATCCATATCATTTGGATTGATCAACACCAGGGTTTTCTATCTTCCGATGATCTCCCAGAGGAGGATTTTTCGGAGGACTAGAACTTTTAGTTTGGTACTTAGGCTAGTTTATTGTTTGCTTTAAACCAAATAGTTTACTATTTTATTAAATAGTTGGTTATATGTAAATATTTGTATCTTTAAGGACAAAATTGTAACACCTTCCCTAGGGTATCATATGTCTGATTCTCGACTCATAATCTGAAAAGAAGTTCGCACAAAGTTTGAGTTATAAAAGATGGGTTTTAAAATTTCTTCTTATTACAGAAACATAAACTTACTGAAATCCATAAGTATTACCAAAAATATATTTAAACTGATTAATATACAATATTGACACCAATTAATATTTAATAATTTAAAGAGAAATATAAAACTAACAGACTCTTTTTTTTTTAACAGTAGCAAACCCTATAACGGGTCCTACTTAATAGCACGGTACAACACTAACGGGAAAACTTAACATACTTATTCCTTCTTGTATCCATCTTGATGCATCAGACATCTGTTCTATGTCAACACTGCATGCTATCAAATCTGGAATAGTCATTCTCTGATGTTGTCTCCGAACTCAGAATATCTACCTCCCGGTATGTCTAAGACAACTCATTCCTTCTACTGTATAGTTTTAACAATACAGACACAGCAAGACAACATAGCAAAGAGGTGAGATCACCTACACCAATACCAACATGGCAGCACAGAGATAACACAAACAACAATTTTATACAGGGATATCATACCAGACTTCCAATAATGCACTCAACATTAATCAACTATCATCATCATGCCATTAACATTATTATCATCACACAATAATCATAATAATGCCATCAACATGATTATCATCATCATCATCCAATATTCCTCAATTATTATATTATGCAGATGTAGATACTCAAATTTATGCATATGCACATAGACTCAGTCTTTCAAAAACAACACCATGGAGGTTTTCACAATTTCGAGAAGAATGCTCTGGTTAATTGCCCAGCCTAAGCCTATAGACAATCTCCCAGTCGTTGAAAAGAATCGTGTTCTTGTCGGGTATCATTAATGCGTTGCAACGGACTGCATCACCAAGTGGCATATGGTCCAGCCTTAGCCCACAGACAGATATCCACTGGTCAACCGCTACGCCTTGACGCCCCCAAGATCCATCATAGATCTCACTATCAATTCTCATTCCCTCTTCAACCACAAGGGCCAAAATAGCTTATTAGCTATACTTTATACAATGCACGATATATCAGTGCAAGTCTAACCACAAGGGCCAAAATAGCTTATTAGCTATACTTTATACAATGCACGAATATATCAGTGCAAGTCCAACCACAAGGGCCAAATCTTTTCAATTTCATTTGTTCAATTTAATCATATGCCTCAATGCATATTTTTTCAATGCATGTATAATGCACCAATACCACCAAATACCAATCACAGGCAAAACTCGTCATTTTCTCATACAGTGTATGGACACTGGTTCAACAGTAATCATCATGTTATTATCTTTTTATTGTCATAAAACACTTTTGTCGTGTTTTCACAACTGCGTAACATTTTTGTTACGTTTTCACAATTTCAAAACATTTTAATTATATTTTCGCAATACCGTAACACTTCTGTTACGTTTTCACAATACCACAACACTTCTGTTGCATTTTCAAAATACCGTAACACTTTTGTTACGTTTTAAAATTCCAAAACATTTTTATTACATTTTCACAATACCGTAACATTACTGTTACGTTTACAAAATTTCGTAACATTTCTATTATGTTTTCAATATGCTACAACACTTCTGTTGCAATTTTAAACCACGTACTAATTTTTCAACGTTTTTCTCAATCGCGTAAAAATATACGTTTCTCAAATCACATAGTATTTTTTCACTGTTTCAAAATCACGTAACTTAAAAATCATTCTTTTAAGTTGCGTAAATCATTTTCCATCATTTTCAGAATATTTAAAACACTTTCCAAATCACATAACGATTTTTCATCATTTTCACAATCACGTAAAAATATTCTATCACTTTTCAATCACATAGTGATTTTTCAACAATAAATCAAATCACATAAAATATTTAAACGTAATTCAAATCACGTAGAAATATTTCAACGTATTTCAAATTACGTAAAAATATTTTACAGTATTTCAAATCATTTTTAAGATACGTAAAATATTTCTCAATATTCCAAATATTATTTTGGACTTAAATAAATCAATATCATTTTCAACACAATTTTAAAATTGCATAAAAATATTTTACTGCATTTCAAATCGTTTTTAAGCTACGCAAATAATTTTTCACCACAATTTCATTACAGAAAAAATTTTTTAACCTTCAAAAATTCCTTTTCAACTTTTCTCAAAATAATATAACTTTATACTTCATTTAATAGATTTTCTTACTCAAGAAAATCTTTTTCCACAGTTCTTTACTCAAGAAATTCTTTTTCAAATATAACCCACAAAATCACTTTTACATTAATTTAAATCAATGTTTCAAACTTTAAGAATTTCCTAACGTACTTCAAAACTCAAAAATCAGTTATACGTTAGTAAATTTTCAAAATACCATTATATTCTCCATTTTTCCTAAATCATTTCCAAAAATCAACCTTCCTCAAAATAAACTGAAATTCAAATGTTTTCAACCTCTCTTTGTTTTTCATTACGAAAAGTTCTATTCTCTCAAGTGATAAAATGCTCTAATTCCCTTTCCAAATCCTTGTATTAAATCAATTATATTTCCACTTGAAGATCCTCAAAAGCTCTTTGTTTTGCTTCTTTTTCCAAGTCCTTCACCACCAAGGGCTTCTCAAATACAAAACAAAATACATAGAAATTAGTATACTAAGCTTGATTAAGAGGAACCATGGATCAAACATGGTTTAAATCATGAAAAAGAGAGAAGAAATGAAGTTTCCTTACAATTCACCTTAAATACCCCATAACTTTGATCTTGAAGAAAGTCCATGAAGATGAATGATTTAGAGAAAGTCTCCAACATGAAAGTTGCTTAGAATATCATGTAGATTCATGATCTATGGTTGGATGAAATTAAAAGAGATTGGATAGTGGTTTTTGATGAGCTAGCCGTGAGCTTCAATTTGGAGAGAAGAAGAAAGAGAATAGATGGAAGACTTATGAATTTAAAGTGAGATAAAATGAACATAAACACTCCTCCTCCTTTGGTGATTGCCGTAGGAACATGTAGGAAAAGAAAGTATAGAAGTGTTACTATCACTTATGACTAGCACATGGCATGAGTCATCAATTTGTCATGTAATAGTTATCCTAGCTTTTATTGATTTAAAACAAATAAATGTCAAGTCCAAGACCCTCTAAAAATTATGTATGGCCGTGGAACTCCAAATAAAAAGACTAACTAAGTTTTGCTTTTCAAAGCCTTTTGGTTTAACTTATTTGTTTACTATTGATTCAAGACAAGTCAAGCCACAAAGATTGACCAATTTTGTATAGTTTTCTTCAATTATTGATAAATGAATGACCAAGTATTATTTGAATGTAAATTTTGTCTTCTAATTTTGATGCATGGCCGTATAGTGAAGAGAGAAAAGAATGAATTATTTGAGCAAATAATTAGTACTACATTATTTGATAGAAAAAGTGATGAAGTGATATAGCAAATACATAAAATGGTTTTGGCCCCCTTTTTCCTTGCATGGCCGTAGGTGTTTCTAAAGAAAAGGCGGCCATTTTTTTTTTGTTGACTTAGTCTCACTTTGTTTTCATTTGAGTTGTATCCTAATATCACAAAGTGAATTATTTGGTCTCCTAAACAATTGCATGACCGTAACCTTACTTAGAAAGTGAAGAGGGAATTATTATTATTTTTTTAAGTGATAGTCAAGTTACTAGAATAATTGAAAGAAAAGGTGATAATGCATGAAATAATTTTGGCCCCCCTCCAAGAAATTTCCTAAGGATGCAAACAAAGCAATAAAGGAACATAATTGACTAAAGCAAAGCATAATTGACTAAAGCAACTTATAATACATTGAACCTTTTCCTTTAGCTTCATAAAAAGCATAAAACTGTCCCCCCCTCTCATTATGCATTCAATAATGTTGTCACCATTATTAGCCACCATCTAGAGCATTTTAGACCATTGGTTAATTCAATGGTTTGGATTTTAGGTAGACTTTTGATTTAGAAGACTTAATCTAGGCCATTGGATCTTTCTCCTTGAAATTCTAACCATTAGATGCATCTCCAAAAATGAAGGGTCAAGATTACTCCTTCTTACTTTTAATCCAAGGGTCATAATTAGTCTTTGCAACTTTTTAAGACCAAATCTCCACCATTGATTAAATTTACATCCAATGGTCATAAATGATCTTTGTCACTTTTTGAGACCAAATCTCTACCATTGATTAAATCCACATCCAATGGTTACAAATAGTCATAGCCACTTTATATGACCAATTCTACACCATTGATTAAATTGACGGTTGATGTCAAAGTCTTCAATATTAAACTTGTTTCCTATTGGTCCATCAAAAATTATCTTAACCACTAATTGTGGACTTAACAGTATAATTTCTATTTTTATATGTGAAAACCCCACGAAAGATTATATTTACTGTATTTTTATTGCTCGATAATTAAATACAGTACAAAATACAGTAAAAGAAAATTTCAAAAACTGTTTCCGAATTCAAGTTTAGTAAGATCCCCTGTCTCCATCTAAACAGTACAAATTTTTCTATGCATAGAAAAATTTTCACTTTGCGGGACCCATTTGGGCCCACGTATGGCCACCTGAGCCCACATACACCCCTTGGGCCCACAAACAGTAAAAAATTTCATAATCATCTACAAAAATCACAAAAAATAGAAAATTCACAAATATCAAATCAGATTACGTAAAATAATTAAAACCTAATGGTAAAAATTAAATTACGTAAAGTTTTCCCTGGCCCGAAAATTTTTATTTTCCTGACACGGAGTAAGTCACTCAAAATGATCACATACACTGGCAAAATAATTAAAATAATTTTACAGCGCTCAGAAATTACTAAACAGTAAAATTCTGTTAATTATCAAAATTATTGTTTATGAGATACGAAATTTTAGGATGTTACAATACTCCCTCTCTTATGGAAATTTCATCTTCGAAATTTCATAACCATGATTTCACACCCTCAGAATAAATACAACTATTCCTCTTCTATCTTTTCTTCCAGTTTTATGTAATTTCACCTCTTGCGTCATTCTAAACGATTTAAACTAATGAAAGTCCTTTATCTCTTATTCACTTCTACTGATCAAACAGACATCTCCATAAATTTTTCTACAGTTTTCCATTACCGTCTTAATTTTTCACATTAAAGAATTGTTTTAACCTTTGAAGAATCCACCACACTTTCGTTGCGCCACTCTAATACGTTAACACGGATACAAATGTAGAAATATCCTTTCTTGCAAGATATTCCTTCAATTGCAAGAGATGAAAGAAAACATCATGGAAGATAACAAAACGAATCGAATCTGTTATCGAACATATCCAGCAAAGAATTGGATGTAACTCGATCTTCAAGAATGAATTTTCTGGAATACTAACACTTTATTGAAATAATCTCATAGGATATGGTTGAAAAATAACCAATCTATTTTTAAAGATCACATCTATTTATGAAACAGATCAAACTAACACAAAAATTTGATTCATAACAACAATATGATAATTTGAATAACTTGAGTAGCTCGATAGGCTAGTTATAGAAACAGAAGTAAAGAATTCAGAAGATCATGAAGACACAGATAACACCAACATATAATTGATCTACTCAATCATATGTTATAGAGAATGGGTTACCTCCAGAATTATACAGTACAATCAAAGGATCACTTTCTGTGATATAATCTTCTTTACTCAGGTCTTCAGTCTGGAGTACTTTTGCTCCACTTGGAGAATCAACGCTCCATCCTACTTGAGATATCGAAGCACGTTTATTACTAACGGATGACTTTGTCTTTAATGGAACATAATTTCTGAAAATGTGTCCAGGCTTTCCGCACTTGAAACAAATTTTTTCCTTGAACGTACAATCCTTTGTCAGATGATCTTTCCCACACTTCTGACATTTCGGTGCAGATGTCACAGTCAGACCAAACCTGTTACTACTAGTACTTCCTCCAAAAGATTGTTGTTGTCGCTGACTTCCCAGAGATTTCGTGTACGTTTTCTGCTGGAATCGGTTGACCTTACAATTTCTCCATCTTCGTAACCAATATGGTCCAACGTTACAGGGTCTCTCGTCCTGAAATTGATTCAACTCTAACAAAATCTTAGCTTCAGCTATCAATTCTTGCCGCTGAACAATCTTCTGAGTTTGCTGTATAGTTACATCAGTCGCTTTTCGTATCACTTCTAAAGTTGCCATCATATCACCATCATTACATCTCGCTTCCACACGCGTACATCTATTACGAGCCATCGTCCTCTCTTCAAAGACACACGAATCAAAATACAATGGAAACCAGATGTAACCATTTCAAACAACATTGTTTCCTTTCGGAAATCAAAAACACAGAGAACACAACACAAGCAAAACAGACCTAACCACAAACCCCAAAAGACTCAAATCGTGCTCTGATACCAACTAATGTAATACCCTCCCTAAGGTATCACATGTCTAACTTCCGACTCATAATCTGAAAAGAAGTTTGCACAAAGTTTGAGTTATAAAAGATGGGTTTTAAAATTTCTTCTTATTACAGAAACATAAACTTATTGAAATCCATAAGTATTACCAAAAATATATTTAAACTGATTAATATACAATATTGACACCAATTAATATTTAATAATTTAAAGAGAAATATAAAACTAACAGACTCTTTTTTTTAACAGTAGCAAACCCTATAAAGGGTCCTACTTAATAGCACGGTACAACACTAACGGGAAAACTTAACATACTTATTCCTTGTTGTATCCATCTTGATGCATCAGACATCTGTTCTATTCAACATTGCACGCTATCAAATCTGGAATAGTCATTCTCTGATGTTGTCTCCGAACTCAGAATATCTACCTCCCGGTATGTCTAAGACAACTCATTCCTTCAACTGTATAGTTTTAACAATACAGACACAGCAAGATAACATAGCAAAGAGGTGAGATCACCTACACCAATACCAACATGGCAGCACAGAGATAACACAAACATCAATTTCATACAGGGATATCATACCAGACTTCCAATAATGCACTCAACATTAATCAACTATCATCATCATGCCATTAACATTATTATCATCACACAATAATCACAATAATGCCATTAACATGATTATCATCATCATCATCCAATATTCCTCAATTATTATATCATGCAGATGTAGATACTCAAATTTATGCATACGCACATAGACTCAGTCTTTCAAAAACAACTCCAGAGAGGTTTTCACAATTTCAAGAAGAATGCTCTGGTTAATTGCTCATCCTACGCCCACAGACAATCTCCTAGTCATTGAAAAGAATCATGTTCTTGTCGGGTATCGTCAATGCGTTGCAACGGACTACATCGCCAAGTGGCATATGGTCCAGCCTTAGCCCACAGATAGATATCCACTGGTCGACCGCCGCGCCTTGATGCCCCCCAAAATCCATCATAGATCTTACTATCATTTCTCATTCCCTCTTCAACCACAAGGGCCAAAATAGCTTATTAGCTATACTTTATACAATGCACGAATATATCAGTGCAAGTCCAACCACAAGGGCCAAATCTTTTCAATTTCATTTGTTCAATTTAATCATATGCCTCAATGCATATTTTTCTAATGCATGTATAATGCACCAATACCAATCACAGGCATATCTTTCCAATGCATGTATAATGCACCAATACCAATTACAGGCATATCTTTCCAATGCATATAAAATGCACCAAATACCAATCACAAGCAAAACTTGTCATTTTCTCGTATAGTGTATGGACACTGGTTCAACAGTAATCATCATGTTATTATGTTTTTATAGTCATAAAACACTTTTGTCGTGTTTTCACAACTGCATAACATTTTTGTTACGTTTTCACAATTCCAAAACATTTTAATTATATTTTCACAATACTGTAACACTTCTGTTACGTTTTCACAATACCACAACACTTCTGTTGCATTTTCAAAATACCATAACACTTTTGTTACGTTTTAAAATTCTAAAACATTTTTATTACGTTTTCACAATACTGTAACAATACTGTTATGTTTACAAAACTTCGTAACATTTCTGTTACGTTTTCAATATGCTGCAACTCTTCTGTTGCACTTTTAAACCACGTACTAATTTTTTAATGTTTTTCTCAATCGCATAAAAATATACGTTTCTCAAATCGCATAGTATTTTTCCACTGTTTCAAAATCGCGTAACTTAAAAATCATTCTTTTAAGTCGCATAAATCATTTTCCATCATTTTCAAAATATTTAAAACACTTTCCAAATCACATAACAATTTTTCGTCATTTTCACAATCACGTAAAAATATTCTATCACTTTTCAATCACGTAGTGATTTTTTAACAATAGATCAAATCACGTAAAATATTAAACATAATTCAAATCGCATAGAAATATTTCAACGTCTTTCAAATCGTGTAGAAATATTTTACTGTATTTCAAATCATTTTTAAGATACGTAAAATATTTTTGAACATTTTACAATCACGTAAAATATTCCTCAATATTCCAAACATTATTTTGGACTTAAATAAATCAATATCATTTTTAACACATTTTTCAATTTGCGTAAAAATATTTTACTGCATTTCAATTTATTTTTAAGCTACGCAAATAATTTTTCACCACAATTTCATTACAGAAAATATTTCTTAACCTTCAAAAATTCCTTTTCAACTTTTTTCAAAATAATATAACTTTATACTTCATTTAATATATTTTCTTACTCAAGAAAATCTTTTTCTACAGTTCTTTACTCAAGAAATTCTTTTTTCAAATATAACCCACAAAATCACATTTCCATTAATTTAAATCAATGTTTCAAACTTTAAGAATTTCCTAACGTACTTCAAAACTCGAAAATCAGTTATACGTTAGTAAATTTTCAAAATACCATTATATTCTTCATTTTTCCCAAATCATTTCCAAAAATCAACCTTCCTCAAAATAAATTGAAATTCAAACGTTTTCAACCTCTTTTTGTTTTTTGTTAGGAAAATTTCTATTCTCTCAAGTGATAAAATGCTCTAATTCCCTTTCCAAATCCTTGTATTAAATCAATTATATTTCCAATTAGAAAATCACTTTGTTTCATCAAAATCAAGGCATTACAAGCCTTCGAAAACGTGGACATGACTATTGAAAATTATCAAAACATTTTTCCTTCTAAGTCAATATGGTTTTACACAAACAAAACTATTAAAATTTTGTTTTCAAAACCGTAAGACTTATGGTCAAAAAAACCAAACCCATTTGTTCAAATTCATTTTCACTTTCTTTGCAAATCCTTTTTCACTTTCTTTGCAAATCCTTAAAATCAACGTTTGCCCGTTTCATTCAAAATTCATGTTTAGAAAAACACTTAGGATCTTTTTACATAAAATAAATCAATAAAAATCCTTCCAAAAACTGTGTTCATGTACTCTTTGAAAACAAACCCTTTGTTTATTTTCCATGCTTTTCAAATCAATCGAATTTTTATTCTTCCATGAAAATATTAATTTGTAAACACCTATGTTGAGGTGTCTTGGCCGAAATTCTCAATGTTCTAGGGACCCAAAAATTAATTCCCTTGTTCTTGAAAAATTTCAGCATGAACCCTAATTAAGGGCATCAAAAGAACCGTAGCCTTCTCCCTTGGCCATTGGAGCCAAAAATTGATTTTCTTTCCATATTCACATCATGGCATACACATATATATTTCATCAAAAATTCCACAAGCATGCCATATACTCATCATACATATTTTAAGCATACTATCAAAGCCATAAAATCATGCAAAGCATATCAAACATAAACAAATAATCAAAGCACATAAACAACCACAAATAAATTACATGACCATGGATATGAATCCTCACATGGATTCATCATCCATCAAATATAAGACCATCTCTCACCACCATACTTGGTTGGTGAGGTGGATCTCCCTCTTACCTCTTGAAGATCCTCAAAAGCTCTTTGTTTTGCTTCTTTTTCCAAGTCCTTCACCACCAAGGGCTTCTCAAATACAAAACAAAATACATAGAAATTAGTATACTAAGCTTGATTAAGAGGAACCATGGATCAAACATGGTTTAGATTGTAACACGTCGAACTTTCTATCTTAGGAACAGTAATTTTGACAGTTAACAGAATTCTACAGTTTAGTGATTTCTGTGTACTGTAAAATTATTTTGAATATTCCGTCTGTATATTTGATCGTTCTGTGTGATTTGCTCCGTGTCAGGAAAATAATAATTTTTGGGCCGAAAAAATTTACGTAAATTAATTTTTACTGTTTAGTCTTAATTAATTTATGTAATCTGATTTGATATTTGTGAGTTTTCTAATTTTTGTGATTTTATGTGTGATTTTGAAATTTTTACTGTTTGTGGAGCCCAAGAGGTGTATGTGGGCCCAGGTGGCCATACGTGAGCCCAGGTGGGTCCCGCAAAGCAAAAAAAATTTTATGCATAGAAAAATTTGTACTGTTTAGACGAAGACAGGGGATCTTACTAAACCTGAATCTGGAAACAATTTTTAAAATTTTATTGTACTGTGTTTTGTACTGTATTTAATTATTGGATGATAAAAATACAGTAAATATATTCTTTCGTGGGGTTATAAAATATAAAAAATAATAATAATAATAAAATTCTTTACTGTTAAGTCTATATTAGTGGTTTGGATATCCACTATCAATTTAATCACCCTTGGAGATTTAATCTTGATATAATCAATGGTGAAGATTTGATCTTAAAAGTGAATAGGATCAATTATAACCGTTGGATGGAAATTAAATCAAGGGTATAGATTTAGTCTTATCAATGACTATGACCATTATCTGTAACACCCCTTTGGAGGATGTCACACATAAAAGAAAATAAAATAAATAGAAATAAAATCTACCCAAGTTGCGGAATATTTGTTAAAATTATTACGGGTTGTAAAAATAATTCCTGATAGACAGAAATATGTAATAAAAAGTTAATGCGGAAAATACGAAATAAAAAAAAACATCATCACTAATAATATACATATGGTTAAGTTATAAACTGTACAAATAATTTACAACTAAGACTACTACTATTTAAACGAAAACAGTAAAGAAAGCAATAAAAGAGTTAATATATACGTGACATCTGACGCGCAAAAAAAAAAACATCATGGTTATCTAATCCTCGGATGGATCACTCTCACCGAAAATGATCATCGGGAGATAGATATCCGGATGTCTCGACACACGGCGATAACGGGATCGCGCGGTCGACACGATGCTTATCTCACTAGGCTCGGGGTTTTCAAGCACCCCAATAACGCCTAATGGATAAGGGTAACTCTAAGTGCGAAATAATGTCGTCGTCGCAATCGGATCTCCATCAAACCGATGACGTAGAATCACGGTCATACGTCCAAAGCATAGGTAACGAAGCACGATCTCCTCGTAAATGCCAAGCCGGATCACCTCCATGGAATATCGGCTCTATGAATCCCAAAAATGCGGCGTCGCCATCCCCCACACAATCAATCCAGAGGGTATGGATGATCGGATGGTTCTTGCTCGTAAACCGATCGTCGGCTTGCCGACCTTCCTCTTCCTCGGGTACACGATCTCAAGAGGTTGTTCCTCTTCTTCCTCTTCAAACTCTTTACCGCATAAAATAAATAGACAATAGACACATACAATAAAGAGGTAAGACAACATAAAATCATCACAACATGGCAAATAAGAAGACGACAATTAACTACTACAGTTTATACAATACGAAGAAACTATAACAATAATACATATTAAATATCCTAGTGTTTGAACATCACGAGATATAACACAAATAAAGAAATTCACACGATAAATCAATTTCACGGATAAACTAAGATAAGAAATAGACAACTAACATAAAAATTATCGAGATAAATACAAATAGAGAAAATGTAAAAACATCCAAGATGTTACCGGATAAAGATAAATAGAGAAAAATGGAATATTATCCAAGATATACTCAAATACACCAAAACACAACCCTACTCCATGGAGCTAAACCCAAACGGATATCGAGAGAGAATGACTTGCAAAATCTATTAGTACCACGGCTGCCCAACCAACTATTACGCGATCACACGTTGCGTCAATAGCCTACGACACGGGAATCCACCATCCAGCGTAGTATAGTTCACTGATCTCCCGTTGTGGCACTATAGGCAATGTACTACTACTAGACTTTACAAACCTCGATTAAATATAGTGAATGTCGAGTACATTAGTGTGCTATCGGTTTACCACGGGCCCAATGAGCTACCAACTCCGTCACATGTGGGATCCCGTACACTAAAGTCTCCAAGTTTATTAGAACAATAAACTACACTACACTTATCGCATCGACAACACGATGTGATTCGTCTCGTCAACCAAAACACCAAAAATCGGTATAAAGACAAAACATAATTCCAAATATATGAAATTACGAAAATGCCCTTAAGATAAAAATATATGCCCTCAATGGCGAGAAAGCACATGACGGGTTCACTTTTTCCCGACAAATGAAATAACCTCAAAAACACACGGGTTCACATTTTCCCGACAACGAAAAATAAATACGGTAACGGTCAATCGCGTAGAAATTTTATCGCGTTTTTGAAATCTCGTCGTTTTTACAAACGTTTAAAAATCGGGTAAAGATTATTTTTCTGTTTTTAAAATCGCGTAGCATTTTTAATACGTTTTCTCAATCGCGTAGGATTTTTAAATCATTTTCTTATTCGAATGCCTTTAAAATTACCATTTAAACAGATAGAAATAATATTTAGTACATTTAAATTACGTAGAATAATTTTTCATACCGTATACTGTCATTAGGATATTTTTACTATCTTATAGGTTCATTTTTACTAAAAATTGACAGTATTTTGTTTAGAAACTTATAATAATGATTTTCTAAATTTTCCATAAAATTTCTATTTACCTAATTTTTAACCATTTCATTAAATTCTTTTTGAAATCTCTAACATGCTTCAAAACCAAAAGTGAGCTATATGTTAGAAAATTTCTTAACATTTCTGTATTTCCTTCCTAATGATAAAATTATGAATTTTAACCCTTTAGACTTACTTCTAATCAATTGGTTCCTTCATAAATCATTATAGAAAATTTCTTCTTAACTTGTATTGTTTCTTTTTAATTGAAAAAGGTTTAGAAACAAGTTTTTAAAAATCATGAATTCCTATAGTGGCATGTTGGCCGAATTTTATAAAACTTTTGCATTTGATTTCCAAAATGTCTTTCACCTTTTAAATCATATCAAATGTATTCTATAGTCTAAGTTCATTAAATCATTTTAGAAAATAGTTATCTATAGTCAATTTAATCCTTTAGGCATGTTGGCCCAAATACTAAGTTTGTACCATTTGATTTCTAAATGCATTTTTCTTTGATCAAATCAATTAGAAACTTTCTTGATTCTCCTAGGTTAATTAAGCTACACTTTAGGAAAAATCAAGAGAACATTTTGGTCCTCCAAACTTGTCATTGCCGTGAGCTATTGGATGTGCTCTTTGGAACATTCATGCAAATTTACACATGTTATTCACATCCTAAACCTTATCATACAATTCTAACACATGCATTTATATCTCTAACACATGCAAAATATTTCTAACACATGCAAAATATTTCTAACACAAAAACCTAATTTAAAGCTTATAGACATACAATCAAAAGCTATTAGACATGCAAAATTATTACAATTACCAAATAAGAAAGCTACTAACACATAACACTTAAGCTACTAGCAATCACAAAAATTAACAAATACACATCAATAAACACACCACCACCGAATCCTTATGGATTCTACAAACAACTCATCTTCTTACCACCATCAAGGGATGATAAGAATTGTCTTCCTCTTACCTTAAATGAAGACAAAAAGCTTGCTTTCTCACCTCCTAGGTCACGGTTTTCACTCCACCAAACACCTAAAAATTTCAAACAAAACCTACATGTTACTAACCATGAAAAAGAAGCTAAACCATGGAAAAATCATGGCTTAGAACTTTGAAAAAAAGAAGAGAGAAAAGAAAAGTATGAAATTTCACCTTCTAGGTAAAACTTCCAAGGTTGGTTTCCAAGCTTTAGATGGAAGAATTTGAAGAAACTCCCAACTACAAAGGTTCTTAGAATGGTGTTTAGGTTAAGGAAACTTGGTTAGAAAAATTTTTGGATGGTTGGATGGTTAGGAAATGAGCTTGGCGAATATGGTGAAGAAAATGGGCAAGAATGGTGGCTAGGGTTCTTGATGAGAGAGAAGAGAGAAAAGTGATGAAGACAAAGTGATTTTTGGTCCTTCCTCCTTCACTTGGCCGTAGCTCTCTAAGGGCATGCAAGGTGGCTTCTTGCTTGGCTTCATCCAAGCCATTGGATGAATCAAAGGCTAAGATTAAGCCTTGGTGAGCAAGCCTAATTCTCATTGGTTGGTTCTCGGTGACTCACATGGCTTAGTCACACCTGCGTAATAAATGCTCATTTGAGTCACTAGTGAGTCACACATTCTCGGAAAGTTCTACGACTTACGGTGATTAATTAAGCTACCGATCTAACCGTTCGCTAATTGTGGGTCCCGCAAAATATTTAGGGTCCATTGTCACTAAAACATCTTGACTAATAAAATAATATTATAATAATATAAAATTATTTTATTTGTGATTAAATCCTAAAATTAAAAGATTATTTTTAGTCTCATTCGAGAATCGGGTTAAGTAAGATCCCCCAATTCTAAATAATCAAATAAGATTTTCCCCGGCCCGGAAAATATTATTTTCCGCCTCGGAGCAAATCACACAAAAAGTTCATATAAAATCACAGACAGTATTTTCTGGCATTAAATCAAGAAGAAAACAATTAAAAACAGACAAAAACAGAGAAAACAGTACGTTCGGGACGTAACGGTCATTTTCCCGTTTTTTCCCACAACGTAGGTAATCGTCCAAAACGTTCAAATAAAATATCCAGCAGTATTATTTAGCTGTATATCTTTCAGAAAAATTAATACAGTAGCTCAAAAAAAATTTTATTTTACCGTCTCGAAACAAACTACGTAAAACGATCAAATAAAATTTGAACATGTATTATCGTAGTTGTTTTCATACAAAATTCAAGAACAGAAAAATAGGAACACAGCGGTCATTCATACAAAAGCATGAAAAACAGAAAACAGTACATTCAGAATATTTTCTAAAAATTGGGGCGTTACAACACTCCCCAACAAATAAAAATTTCGTCCTCGAAATTCGATGTTCATCCGAACAAATGAGGATACTGATCCTTCATTTTATCTTCCAGTTCCCAAGTAGCTTCACCCGTCACATCATTCCATATAACTTTCACCAGCTCGATCATCTTCCCTCGAAGGTTGCTTTACCTTTGTCCTCTATCCTGACAGGTAAAGTTTCGTAAGTCAAATTCTCCTTTAATCGTACGTCATCGACCGTATAACATGTGTCGGATCCGGCATATACTTCAGAATGGCGAGACACATGAAACACGTCATGCAAATTGGATAGAAACGGCGGCAAAGCAATCGATATGCTACGGGACCTATACGTCGGATAATCGATATGGTCCAATGAATTTAGGAGTAAGCTTCTTAGACTTAATTACTCTTCCGACACCAGTCGTAGGAGTAACTCTCAGAAACACATGTTCACCCTCCTCAAATTCAAGAGGTCGTCTTCGCTTATCCGCGTAACTCTTTTGTCTGCTTTGCGTCGTCCTCATCTTCTCTTGTATCATCTTGACTTTATCCGTAGTTTGTTGTACAAGCTCCAGGTCCAACGATCATACTTTCTCCATCTTGATACCAAAGATAACGGCGTTCGGCATCGTCTTCCATACAATGCTTCATAAGGTGCCATTCCGATGCTTGCGTGAAAACTATTGTTGTAGGTGAATTCTATCAAAGATAAAAATTCATCCCAACTTCCCCGTTGTTCCAAAACACAAGCACGCAATAAATCCTCCAAAGGCGTATAGTTCTTTCGGTCGACCGTCGACCATGCGGATGATACGCTGAACTCAGTCGTAACTTAGTTCCCATAGCTTCTTGCAGACTTCGCCAAAATCTTGACGTAAACCTCGGATCACGATCAGAAATTATACTTGTCGGTACACCATGTAGTCTGACAATTTCACTGATGTACAACTGGGTTAATCTTTCCAATGAATATTTGATATTGATCGGTAAGAAATGAGCCGATTTCGTAAGTCTATCGACTATAACCCATATTGCGTCATGACCTCTCTTTGTCTTTGGCAAACCAGTAACGAAATCCATAGAAATGCTGTCCCATTTCCATTCTGGAATCGATAATGGTTGCAACATCCCAGCTGGTCTTTGGTGTTCAACTTCGACTTTTGACAAACTAGGCAAGTTGACACGCATCTAACAACATCACCCTTCATTCCATGCCACCAGAATAACTTCTTCAAGTCTTGATACATCTTTGTTATGCCTGGATGCATACTCAATAGACTAGTATGGGCATGTTTCACAATATATCTTCTCAACTCTCGATTACGAGGAACACAGACTCTACCCCGAAATCTCAGAATTCCATCAGTTCCTTCCTTGAACTCTAGTGTCTCGCCTTGTTTCATTTGCTCCCTTATTCCTTGCAAAAATTTATCGGCATTTTGCTTTTCTTTTATGTCTTCCATCACTCTCGAGATAGTAACCATGCTAATACAGATCTTCCCCGGTTTCAACCAACAAATTGCCCATTAACCCTAAACTGTTCAATGAGCTTCTTTTCCTTGATCAATAGAGCGAGACACACTAATAATCTTCCTGCTCAAGGCATCGGCCACGACATTCGCCTTACCAGGATGGTATAAAAGTTGAAAATCGTAATCGTTCAGAAATTCCAACCACCTTCGCTGCCTCATATTCAGCTCCTTCTGGTCGTACAAGTACTTCAAACTCTTGTGATCATTGAAAATGTTGAACGTTGCTCCATAGAGAAAGTGTCTCCATATCTTCAAAGCAAAAACTACCGTAGCCAATTCTAAATCATGCGTAGGATAATTCTTCTCATGAATCTTCAATTGTCGAGAAGCATACGCCACCACATTCCGGTCTTGCATCAACACGCATCCTAGTCCTTGATAAGAAGCGTCACAATACACATCGAAAGATTTCGTCGAATCGGTAGGATTAACACCGCGCGAGTTGTTAACCTCTTCTTCAACTCTTGAAAGCTAGCTTCACGTTCTCTCCGTCCATTCGAAAGCTTGACTTTTCCTCGTAAGTTGTGTAAGCGGTCCAGCAATCTTGGAAAAACCTTCGATAAACCTCCGATAATAACCAGCAAGTCCAACAAAACTTCGAACTTCTGTTACTGTCTTAGGTCTCTCCCACTGTAAAACAGTCTCCACTTTCGATGGGTCCACCGCTATACCTTCTTTAGAAATTACATGACCAAGAAATTGAACTTCTTCCAACCAGAACTCACACTTAGACAACTTCGCATACAACTGCTTCTCCCTCAAAATCTGAAGAACAACACTTAGATGTTCAGCATGCTCTTCCTTCGATTGAGAATAGATCAGAATGTCATCGATAAAAACAACGACAAATCTGTCTAGATACGGAGGAAATATCCTGTTCATATAATCCATAAATATGGCAGGAGCATTCGTCACCCCGAATGGCATTACCTGATACTCATAATGTCCATAACGAGTTCGAAAAGCAGTTTTCGACACGTCTTCCCCTTTTACACGAATCTGGTGATAACCCGATCGTAGATCTATCTTAGAAAATATCACAGCTCCTCTCAATTGATCCATCAAATCGTCGATTCTTGGAAGCGGATATTTATTCTTGATAGTCACCTTGTTCAATTGCCGATAGTCCACACAAAGTCGTGACGTTCCATCCTTTTTCTTGACCAAAAGTACTGGCGCACCCTATGGGGAAACACTAGGTCGTACAAATTCTTTCTCCAACAGTTCCACCAATTGCTTTTTCAGCTCCTCCAACTCTACTGGCGACATACGATATGGTGCAATTGAGATAGGACACTGTTCCGGTACTAAATCAATTGAGAACTCGATCTCCCGCTCGGGCGGTAAACCAAGTACATCTTCAGGAAAAACATCCAGGAAAATCGTTGACAACGGGAATAGTATTCACATCCTTCTCATTCTTAACTTCTAGAGAAGACAATACCAGATATCCCTGCGCTCCATTTCTCAACAAAGACTTGACCTTAACAGCAGTTAAGAATCCAGACTCTTCTTCCTTAGGAAAAACTATAGTTTTCTTCGCACAATCTATGAGGATATGGTTAGAACATAACCAGTCCATCCCTAATATTACATCTATCTCAATAAGAGGCAAACAAATCAAATCAACCAAAAACAAACGGCCCTTCACAACAATAGGACAATCCAAACAGATCTTAGAAGTAACTACAGGTTTAGCAGTTGGTGTAGATACATTCAACATAACATTCAGAGAAGACATAGGCAACTTCAACCTTTCCACACAATCATATGCAATAAAAGAGTGTGTAGCACCCGAAGTCATACAAGACAGTCAGAAGATTACCTCCAATGTCTCCTTCTCCCGAATAAGATCATCAGACTTAGAAATCTCAGATCCCACCATTGTATACACTCGTCCTCCGGATCTCGGTTGAGTACTTCCAGATTTTTGCGATTAGCTTTAACATACCGAACAACGGGTTTCCTCTCCTACATTTGTGGACAATCCTTTGCTATGTGCCCGGGTTGTTTACAATTGAAACAAACCGCACCTTTAATCGTACACTCGGGAGAAATATGACCTTTCTTCCCGCACTTAAAACATGTTGGCGTAAACGCCACCCTCTCGTCCGCTCCACTACCACTTGCACTTCCACTAACGGATGGTCGTTGAGATTGACTTCCTGTTGGTCCTGGTATACGGCTTACGCTGAAACCGATTTGCATTACTACCTCCACCTCTCTGGAACCTTGTCGGTCCAAAATTCCGATTCCTCTGATCTCTAGATGGCTCCAACTCTTCAAGTCGAGCACAAGCATCCACCAAAGCATGAAATTGAGTCATCCTCAAAGATACTACTCCTCGTTTCAGTTCCACCCTTAAACCTGATTCAAACTTCCTGCATCTCCACACATCATCTTGTCGTGTCTGAGCATAATCTGAGAATTGAGACAAACTCTCAAATTTTGTGGCATACTCATTCACCGTCATATTCCCCTGTCGCAAACCAAGAAATTCCATTTCCTTGGCATGCCTAGCACTCGCAGAAAATATTTATCCAGAAAAGTATTAGAAAACACTTCCTGGGTGATCTCGGTCCCTTCACTTGCAACACTCGGCGGATTCCTCTCCACCAATGTTCTCGCATCTCCTCTCAAAGCATGAAAACAAGCATAAGTTACTTTCTTTTCATCCGTACATCTCATCCCCTCAAAGATTCTCTCTAAATCTTGCATCCACCGACTCGCTTTCTCGGATCCACCTCGCCTCTAAATTGTGGCGGATTATGACGCCTAAATTCAGATAAATTTAGGGCATCTGTGTAGCATCTTGTTGTTGTTTGCTCTCAAATTTTTTCGAGTTATCACCTCACCATCTGCCGCATAGCCTCAAGAAGAACCAACATCGGGTCCTCATCTCGATTTACGTTAGCACGTCCTCTACCTCTACCAGCCATCTTCTTTCTTCAAACATAACAAAACAAGTAGATACATCCTTCTAGATATTTCCGAAAGGATATAAATCACAAACATCACGAGAGAATCACACAAAGACAAACAAAAACGAGACCCAACCACAACCCCAAAAGACTTTAACTTGGGCTCGATACCAACTAATGTAACACCCCTTTGGAGGATGTCACACATAAAAGAAAATAAAATAAATAGAAATAAAATCTACCCAAGTTGCGGAATATTTGTTAAAATTATTACGGGTTGTAAAAATAATTCCGATAGACGGAAATATGTAATAAAAAGTTAATGTGGAAAATACGAAATAAAAAAAAAACATCATCACTAATAATATACATATGGTTAAGTTATAAACTGTACAAATAATTTACAACTAAGACTACTACTATTTAAACGAAAACAATAAAGAAAGCAATAAAAGAGTTAATATATACGTACATACGTGACGCGCCCTAAAAAAAAAAACATCATGGTTATCTAATCCTCGGATGGATCACTCTCTCACCGAAAATGATCATCGGGAGATAGATATCCCGGATGTCTCGACACACGGCGATAACGGGATCGCGCGGTCGACACGATGCTTATCTCACTAGGCTCGGGGTTTTCAAAGCACCCCAATAACGCCTAATGGATAAGGGTAACTCTAAGTGCGAGAAATAATGTCGTCGTCGCAATCGGATCTCCATCAAACCGATGACGTAGAATCACGGTCATACGTCCAAAGATAGGTAACGAAGCACGATCTCCTCGTAAATGCCAAGCCGAGATCACCTCCATGGAATATCAGCTCTATGAATCCCAAAAATGCAAGGCGTCGCCATCCCCCACACAATCAATCCAGAGGGTATGGATGATTGGATGGTTCTTGCTCGTAAACCGATCGTCGGCTTGCTGACCTTCCTCTTCCTCGGGTACACGATCTCAAGAGGTTGTTCCTCTTCTTCCTCTTCAAACTCTTTACCGCATAAAATAAATAGACAATAGACACATACAATAAAGAGGTAAGACAACATAAAATCATCACAACATGGCAAATAAGAAGACGACAATTAACTACTACACGCTTTATACAATACGAAGAAACTATAACAGGTAATACATATTAAATATCCTAGTGTTTCGAACATCACAGATATAACACAAATAAAGAAATTCACACAGATAAATCAATTTCACAGATAAACTAAGATAAGAAATAGACAACTAACATAAAAATTATCAGATAAATACAAATAGAGAAAATGTAAAAACATCCAAGATGTTACCAGATAAAGATAAATAGAGAAAAATGGAATATTATCCAAGATATACTCAAATACACCAAAACACAACCCTACTCCATGGAGCTAAACCCAAACGGATATCAGAGAGAATGACTTGCAAAATCTATTAGTACCACGGCTGCCCAACCAACTATTACGCGATCACACGTTGCGTCAATAGCCTACGACACTGGGAATCCACCATCCAGCGTAGTAGTATAGTTCTGATCTCCCGTTGTGGCACTATAGGCAATGTACTACTAGACTTTACAAACCTCGATTAAATATAGTGAATGTCGAGTACATTAGTGTGCTATCGGTTTACCACGGCCCAGCGGAGCTACCAACTGTCCACATGTGGGATCCCGTACACTAAAGTCTCCAAGTTTATTAGAACAATAAACTACACTACACTTATCGCATCGACAACACGATGTGATTCGTCTCGTCAACCCAAAACACCAAAAATCGGTATAAAGACAAAACATAATTCCAAATATATGAAATTACGAAAATGCCCTTAAGATAAAAATATATGCCCTCAATGGCAGAAAGCCTGTACGGGTTCACTTTTTCCCGACAGCGAAATAACCTCAAAAACCTGTACGGGTTCACATTTTCCCGACAGCGAAAAATAAATACGGTAACGGTCAATCGCGTAGAAATTTTATCGCGTTTTTGAAATCTCGTCGTTTTTACAAACGTTTAAAAATCGGGTAAAGATTATTTTTCTGTTTTTAAAATCGCGTAGCATTTTTAATACGTTTTCTCAATCGCGTAGGATTTTTAAATCATTTTCTTATTCGAATGCCTTTAAAATTACCATTTAAACAGATAGAAATAATATTTAGTACATTTAAACTACGTAGAATAATTTTTCATACCGTATACTGTCATTAGGATATTTTTACTATCTTATAGGTTCATTTTTACTAAAAATTGACAGTATTTTGTTTAGAAACTTATAATAATGATTTTCTAAATTTTCCATAAAATTTCTATTTACCTAATTTTTAACCATTTCATTAAATTCTTTTTGAAATCTCTAACATGCTTCAAAACCAAAAGTGAGCTATATGTTAGAAAATTTCTTAACATTCTTGTATTTCCTTCCTAATGATAAAATTATGAATTTTAACCCTTTAGACTTACTTCTAATCAATTGGTTCCTTCATAAATCATTATAGAAAATTTCTTCTTAACTTGTATTGTTTCTTTTTAATTGAAAAAGGTTTAGAAACAAGTTTTTAAAAATCATGAATTCCTATAGTGGCATGTTGGCGAATTTTATAAAACTTTTGCATTTGATTTCCAAAATGTCTTTCACCTTTTAAATCATATCAAATGTATTCTATAGTCTAAGTTCATTAAATCATTTTAGAAAATAGTTATCTATAGTCAATTTAATCCTTTAGGCATGTTGGCCCAAATACTAAGTTTGTACCATTTGATTTCTAAATGCATTTTTCTTTGATCAAATCAATTAGAAACTTTCTTGATTCTCCTAGGTTAATTAAGCTACACTTTAGGAAAAATCAAGAGAACATTTTGGTCCTCCAAACTTGTCATTGCCGTGAGCTATTGGATGTGCTCTTTGGAACATTCATGCAAATTTACACATGTTATTCACATCCTAAACCTTATCATACAATTCTAACACATGCATTTATATCTCTAACACATGCAAAATATTTCTAACACATGCAAAATATTTCTAACACAAAAACCTAATTTAAAGCTTATAGACATACAATCAAAAGCTATTAGACATGCAAAATTATTACAATTACCAAATAAGAAAGCTACTAACACATAACACTTAAGCTACTAGCAATCACAAAAATTAACAAATACACATCAATAAACACACCACCACCGAATCCTTATGGATTCTACAAACAACTCATCTTCTTACCACCATCAAGGGATGATAAGAATTGTCTTCCTCTTACCTTAAATGAAGACAAAAAGCTTGCTTTCTCACCTCCTAGGTCACGGTTTTCACTCCACCAAACACCTAAAAATTTCAAACAAAACCTACATGTTACTAACCATGAAAAAGAAGCTAAACCATGGAAAAATCATGGCTTAGAACTTTGAAAAAAAGAGAGAAAAGAAAAGTATGAAATTTCACCTTCTAGGTAAAACTTCCAAGGTTGGTTTCCAAGCTTTAGATGGAAGAATTTGAAGAAACTCCCAACTACAAAGGTTCTTAGAATGGTGTTTAGGTTAAGGAAACTTGGTTAGAAAAATTTTTGGATGGTTGGATGGTTAGGAAATGAGCTTGGCCGAATATGGTGAAGAAAATGGGCAAGAATGGTGGCTAGGGTTCTTGATGAGAGAGAAGAGAGAAAAGTGATGAAGACAAAGTGATTTTTGGTCCTTCCTCCTTCACTTGGCCGTAGCTCTCTAAGGGCATGCAAGGTGGCTCCTTGCTTGGCTTCATCCAAGCCATTGGATGAATCAAAGGCTAAGATTAAGCCTTGGTGAGCAAGCCTAATTCTCATTGGTTGGTTCCGGTGACTCACATGGCTTAGTCACACTGCGTAATAAATGCTCTCTTGAGTCACTAGTGAGTCACACTGTTCGAAAGTTCTACGACTTACGGTGATTAATTAAGCTACCGATCTAACCGTTCGCTAATTGTGGGTCCCGCAAAATATTTTCGGGTCCCTTGTCACTAAAACATCTTGACTAATAAAATAATATTATAATAATATAAAATTATTTTATTTGTGATTAAATCCTAAAAATTAAAAGATTATTTTTAGTCTCATTCAGAATCGGGTTAAGTAAGATCCCCCAATTCTAAATAATCAAATAAGATTTTCCCGGCCCGGAAAATATTATTTCTGCCTCGAGCAAATCACACAAAAAGTTCATATAAAATCACGCAGACAGTATTTTTCGGCATTAAATCAAGAAGAAAACAATTAAAACAGACAAAAACAGAGAAAACAAGACGTTCGGGACGTAACGGTCATTTTCTCGTTTTTTCCCACAACGTAGGTAATCGTCCAAAACGTTCAAATAAAATATCCAGCAGTATTATTTAGCTGTATATCTTTCAGAAAAATTAATACAGTAGCTCAAAAAAATTTTTATTTTACCGTCTCGAAACAAACTACGTAAAACGATCAAATAAAATTTGAACCTGTATTATCGTAGTTGTTTTCATACAAAATTCAAGAAAAGAAAAATAGGGACACAGCGGTCATTCATACAAAAGCATGAAAAACAGAAAACAGTACATTCAGAATATTTTCTAAAAATTGGGGCGTTACATTATCAACCCTTGGATGTAGAATTAATCAATGGTGAAGATGGATCATTAATAACCATTGGATTTGAATTTAGATCAATGGTGGAGAATTGGTCATAAAAAATGACTACAACCATTTTGGACCTTTGGATTAAAGTTTGAAGGTGTAATCTTGACCCTTCATTTTGGAGACATGTTCAATGGTTAGGATTGCAAGCTAAAAATGATCCAATGGCTCAAATGAAGTCTTCTTTCTATAACCTAAACCTAGAGACTATTTTTAATCCAAACCATTCTTTTAATCAATGGTTAGGATGACTTATAGTGATGGCGATGTAATTTGGCACATTTAGAGTGCATGAAGAGGAGGGGGATGGTTTGAAGGAGCAAGGATGAAGGGAGACAACTTAGTATAGGCTTTCTAGGCCAAAGAAAAAAAGAATGAAGACAAGCCAAGTGTCAAGACCAATTCCTATTGATCATTAATGCTTATGTTCTTCAAATTTCACTTTACACTTCTCTCCAAATGCATGCTACGACAATATCACCTTGGAAGACCAAACCATTCATTTATACACTTCATATTATCATTTCTTCACTTTTCCACTTAAGTTTCAAGAAACCAACCAAAGCAAATTCTATTTTCTCTCCCAAAAGAAGACCATTTGGCCAAGCACTCTAATCTGCTCTTCCATCACTCTTTAATTTCATACAACCTAGTTTCTTGAATCCTTACCTTATTCTAAACAACTTTCATGTTGAAGACTTTCTCTAAATCTTCCATCTTGAAGGACTTTTACTAAGATCAAGTTCTAGAGTTTTTATTAGTGAAGTGTAAGGAAACTTCATTTATTCTTTTTTTTTCATGTTCTAAACCATGTTTGATCCATGGTTCTTCTTATTCAAGCTTGATATACTAATTTTCTTATATTTGTTTCATGTTTAAGAAACTTGTGTTGGTGGAGATCTTGTTCAAAACACAAAGCAACAAGCTTTTTGGTGGTTCTTCAAGAGGTAAGAGGGAGATCCATCTCACCAACCAAGCATGGTGGTGAGAGATGGTTTTATATTTGATGGATGGTGAATCCATGTGAGGATTCCTATCCATGGTTATGTAATAATTTGTATGTGTGTTATGTGCTTTTAATTATTTTTGCTTATGCTTGATATACTTTGCATGATTTACTTGTGTATGCATGCTTAGTATGATTTTTATTTGTTTATATGATATGCTTATAATATGCTTAATGATATATGTTGAATATATTATGATGGATGTATGTTGAAATAAATAAAATTTTGGCTCCAAAGGCCATGGAGGAGGTCACGGTTTTGGACTTCTAAAATAAGGGTTTCTATTGAATTTTTTCAAGAACAATGGAGTTAATTTTTTGTCCTTAAACTTAAGCAAATTTTTGGTCAAGACATCAATTAATTTGGTGTTCACAAAATTATATTTTCATGAATGACAATATTGAATGATTTGAGAAGTAAGGAAATTAAATAAAAGGGTTTGTTTTACAAAAATAATGCACACGATTTTTGAGTTATATTTTTATTAATTTATTTTGTGTAGAAACAAGAATGGAACTTAGATGATTTACAAGAAAAATATTTTGTAGTTTCAAAGGCCATATATAAAGTTTTGACAATTTAGAAAAATATTTGATGTTATAAAATACAAGAATTTTCAAATAAGGATTTTTGGAAAAGGAATTAAAGTGTAATCAATTTAGTGAAGTGGAATTTTTATAAATAAAAGGAAAAGGAAATTGAAAGTGTTGAATTTCAAATTATTTTAAAGAAAATTAATTTTAGAAGTGATTTAGAAATATAAAAGAAAACGTTTATAACTTAAATTTACTAACGTAGTGTTTATCTATTGGGCTTTGGAAAAACGTTAGGAAATTTAATGTTAGAAATAGTAATTAAATCAACTAAATGTGATTTTGTAAGATTAAATAAATAAAAAGTGATTTTGAGAAAATATATTACGGAAAAGATTTTTTTACTAAGAATAAGAAGGGAATAAAATAATGAATTATATTATTGCAAGAAAAGTCCAAAATAATATTTTTTTTAAAGTTAAGAAATATTTTACGAAGCGTAAAAACGATGAAAAACAATTTGCGTGACTCAAAAACGTAATTTCTAAGTTACGCAATTTGAAAAACGTTAAAATATTTCTACGCGATTTATAAAGCGTTTAAACATTTTACACGATCGAAATGTTGTAGAAAAATCGCTATGCGATTTAAAAATAAAAAAATATTTTTACGTAATTTAGAATACAGTAGAAAATGGTTACGTGATTTTTAAAACATAACAGAAAATACTACAAATTATTATTTATAAAATATTACGTGACTATGAAACGTGACAAAAAAATATTTTTCGGACGAGAAAAACATGGTAATGTGATGTTGCTGTTAATTATACAGTAAACTTTACAGTTAAAATCAGTATACGAATACTGTACAAGAAATTGAGAAGTTTGTCTGAATTGGCATTAATACACGAATGTAAAGCAGTATTTGAACCTCGTATGAGAAATTATGTGATTTACCTTTGGTTGGTAATTGGTGCATTACACATGCATTGAAAATGGTCCGATGGACTGTATATGGCTAATTGCCTAGGAGAAACGTACACCTCTTGAGTGGGTGCGATACGCGTAGTGTAGGTCACTTGTTGACCTTGGGGGCATCGGGGTGCGAGTTGCTCGCAATGGGCAGTTGGTAGCTCTTCTGCACTGTGAGTTAGACCGATGTAACACACCGATGATCCGGACTGAGACACTATTCTTAATCGAGATCTGACAAAGACTGTCGTGTATGTGCTAGATGTGCAAGATATAATTATAGCACTTAGTTTGAGGCACGTGGTACCAGCAGATCTTTTCGACCAATTTCTCCGACTTGAGTTTAGCTCCATGGAGTAGGACATTGAGTCTATGTGCGCATGCATGAAACTGAGCATCTATATCTATGTGATGGTGTTACTGTAATTATTTTGTGATTTAAATAGTGATAGTGGCATGATGGTAATTATTATTTTTACACTATGATGATGGCATAATTGTGATCACGATATGATATTTTTGGCATAATATGTTATCTGTATTATCTCTGTGCTATCATGCTGGTATTGGCGTAGGTGATCTCACCTCTTTGTATGTATATTTGTATATGGTATTTATAATTGGTTGAAGACATTGAGGAAGAAACAATACAAGAAGGAGAAGAAGAACTACTTCTCACGTCTGGGAACGCAGAATTTTGAAGATGGAGATGCCCAGCTTCTTAGGATACGTGACATTACAGTTTCGTGGAGGTTCGGAGGTGTGGCATGGTCATTTGGATCGACAGTGTATATTTTATATAGGGGATCTGAACATTACCTATAGTAGGCTTGAACAAGGGAACCCCTATTTTAGTGTCAATATATATGTACAGTTAGAGTTTCCACTATCCATTAGGCAGTATTGGGGAGCCTACTACCGTACTCCTAGTGCTATAAGTATCGTGTTGTCTGCACGGACACCTGTTCGTAGAGCTTCACGTAATAACGGATTCCTATCTGCTGAGGAATCTGAGGAGGACCCATCTGAGGGTTCTGCTGTTTAGTTAGACTTGGGCAATATGTGAGTCTTAAATTATGTTTAATTACTTTGAGAACTTGGTCTGTATATAAATAATCCTGACAGTTCTTCTGTTATGTATAATGATGTAAATTACGTGTGATGACTGTTATGTATAATGATGTACATTATGTGTGATGATGTATAATAGTTTTATTTTTCGCTAAGTTTATTTTATTGTCATCAAAGAAAAAAAAAATTTACAACTCGTATTTTATCACAAATGTGGCACCCTATGGTGGGTGTTACATTAGTTGGTATCAGAGCCCAAGTTAGAGTCTTTTGGGGTTTGTGGTTAGGTCTGTCTTATTTGTGTTGTGTGATTCTCTGTTATTGTTTTCTGAAAAGAAACAATATTGTTTGAAGATTGACCTTATTTTCCTTGTATTGTCCAGTTTGAGTAGAAAAAGGAATGGCTAGACGAGGACGTGGACGTGGGAATACTAGTACAGATATGGAACTTAATGGGAATGATAACTTGAACATGGCTGCAGCTGTAGCAGCTATGCAACGAATGGCTGAAGTTATTGTGCAGCAGAATCAGAGAGCGAATGTAGATGTTCATAGTTTATCAGAATTTCGAAGGAATAATCCACCGAAGTTTCGTGGAGAGTTTGATCCGAAGAAAGCTGAACTTTGGATCCAAGAACTTAAAAAGATATTTGATGGTATGGGATGTGCTGATGAACGGAAACTTACGTTGGCAACGTTTGTGCTAGTAGGAGATGGTGAACGTTGGTGGGCAGGAGCTAGAAGGCTGCTGGAAGCTGAAGGAAGGATGGTGATATGGCAACTTTTTAAGTAAAAATTTCTGGAGAAATATTTTCCAGCAAGTGTGAGGCATATGAAGGAAATGGAATTTCTGAGTTTACGACAAGAATTGATGTCCATTAGTGAGTATGCAGCAAAATTTGAAAGTCTGTCTCAGTTTTTGAGATATTTGAAGATGAACCCAGATGAGGGCTGGAAATGCAGGAAATTTGAAGAAGGATTAAAGCTGGAAATTAAGAGAGCTGTAACGATGTTGGAGATTAATCAATTTCCAACTTTGATTGAAAAATGTCGTAAAGTTGAAGAAATCGATCATCAACGAGTGGCAAGGAATAAGAATTTTAGACCCACACGGTTCCAAAAAGGAAAAGGTAGCGGAGTAAACCGTTATCAACAGAAACCATATGCAAGACCGGTTGGAGGTCAGAACAAGAAGCAATTTGTGGGAGGAAGTTCTAGCGGCAATAAGGCAAGTCAAGCTGGGACTCCTGTTCGATGTTTTAAATGTGGGAAAGATCATCTCACGAAAGATTGTCAACACAAGGAAGTCGTTTGTTTTAAGTGTGGAAAGCATGGACATTTCTCCAAAGAGTGTGATCAGATAAAGAAGGAATCCTCTGTGGGAAACGTTCGTACTGCTAGGCCACAGGCGGGTGGTCGTGTCTATACAATGAGCGGGGAGGTAGCTGCTAAATCTGAGGATTTGATAATGGAGGAGTGTACTATTAAAGGTAATCCTTTAACCGTACTCTATGATTCGGGAGCAACACATTCTTTCATTGCATGCGATTGTGTTGAGCGTTTGGGATTGACTGTGACTGCTTTGCCATATGATTTGAGTGTTGCTACTCCTACTGATAAGCTTGTAGTTACCTCAACAGTATGCCTTCTGTCTGCATTAGGGATAAAATCTTTTATGTGGATTTGATTTATTTACCTCTTTCCAAGATTAATGTAATCTTGGGAATGGATTGGTTGTCTTCTAACCATATCCTAATTGATTGTTCGAATAAGATATTAGTATTTCCCGAGGCTAAGGATTCTAGATTCCTAACGGCTACTCAAGTGGAAGCTTGTCTAAAGGAAGGGGATCGTGGGTATTTATTATTATCTTCTTTGGAAGGGCAATGTGAAGATGTTTTGAAGGATATTTTCGTGGTCAACGAATTTCCTGAAGTGTTTCCTGAAGATATACCAGGACTACCACCAGTAAGGGAAATCGAGTTTGCCAATGATCTTGTATCTGGAGTCGGACCGATATCTATAGCACCCTATCGGATGTCGCCTGTAGAATTAGCCGAACTGAAGAAATAGCTGGAGGATTTATTGGAGAAGCAATTCGTGAGACCTAGTGTATCACCATGGGGAGCTCCAGTATTGTTGGTAAAGAAGAAGGACAGGACTTCTCGTCTATGTGTAGACTATCGGCAATTGAACAAGGTTACGATTAAGAATAAATATTCACTTCTAAGGATAGATGATATGATGGATCAGTTGCGAGGAGCCGCAATATTTTCTAAGATTGATCTACGTTTTGGGTATCACCAGATACGTGTGAAAGTGGAGGATATTCCCAAGACTGCATTCCAGACACGCTATGGGCATTACGAGTATCTTGTGATGCCATTCGGTGTAACAAATGCACCAGCTATATTCATGGACTTTATGAATAGAATTTTTCGTTTGTACCTGGATAAGTTTGTTGTTGTCTTTATTGATGACATCTTGATCTATTCTCGAAGTCAGGAGGAACATGCTGAACATCTCAGGGTGGTTCTTCAGACTTTGAAGGAGAATAAGTTATATGCCAAGTTGTCCAAATGTGAATTCTGGTTGAATGAAGTTCAATTTTTGGGACACGTGATATCGAAAGAGGGAATAAAAGTTGATGCTTCAAAGGTGGAGACAGTTTTGGAATGGGAAAGACCAAAGACTGTAACAGAAATCCGTAGTTTTATCGGATTAGCTGGTTACTATAGACGGTTCATTGAGGGGTTTTCAAAGATTGTAGGACCTCTTACCCAACTTACACGAAAGAATCAACCGTTCGTGTGGAATGATGCATGCGAAGAAAGTTTTCAAGAGTTGAAAAGATGATTGACTACTTCACCGGTATTGATTCTACCTGATCCAAACGAACCTTTCGAAGTATATTATGATGCTTCGTACCAAGGATTAGGTTGTGTACTTATGCAAAATCGTAAGGTGGTGGCTTATGCTTCAAGGCAGTTGAAAAATCATGAGAGGAATTATCCACCTCATGACTTGGAGTTGGCAGCTGTGGTGTTTGCGTTGAAAGTATGGAGACATTTTCTCTATGGAGCAACATTCATTGTTTTTAGTGATCATAAAAGTTTAAAATATCTGTTTGACCAAAAAGAGTTGAACATGAGGCAAAGGCGTTGGTTAGAGTTTCTGAAGGATTATGATTTTCAATTGCAATATCATCAAGGAAAGGCGAATATCGTAGCGGATGCGTTGAGTAGAAAAATATTTAGTGTTTCTGTTATGATGATCAAAGAGAAGGAATTGATAGAAGAATTTTGGGATATACGATTATCTGTGAAATTAACGCCGGGCAAGATGCATTTAAACATGATCACCATTTCAAATGATTTGATGGATAGAATCCGTGAGGGACAAAATAGTGACCAGTATTTGCAAGAAGCAAAAGAAGCAAAGAGCCAAGGAGCAGTGTTGGAATTTAGCAAAGGTGCTAATGGAATTTTGAAGTTTCAAGGAAGAGTTTGTGTGCCTAATGATTAAGAGCTTAGGAGATTGATTTTGGATGAAGCTCACAGGAGTAAGCTGAGTATGCATCCAGGAGCCACAAAAATGTACCAGGATTTAAAATAATTATATTGGTGGCAAGGAATGAAGAAAGATGTTGCAGAGTATGTATCATCCTGTTTAGTCTGTTAGAAGGCTAAGGTAGAATATCAAAGACCTTCGGGAATGTTGCAACCTTTGCCTATTCTTGAATGGAAATGGGATGACATAGCAATGGATTTTGTGACGGGACTACCAAAGACTCGGAAAGGTCATTATGCTATTTGGGTAATTGTTGATCGGCTTACAAAGTCAGCGCACTTTTTACCGATTAATCTTAAGTACTCAATGGAGAGGTTGGCCCAAGTGTACATCAGTGAAATTGTCAGACTTCATGATGTACCATCTAGTATTATTTCGGATCGAGATCCGAGATTTACTTCGAGATTTTGGAGTAGTTTGCAAGATTCGATGGGAACCAAGCTACGTCTCAGTTCTGCTTATCATCCACAAACAGATGGTCAGTCAGAAAGAACAATTCAGTCTCTAGAAGATTTATTGAGAGCTTGTGTGCTGGAGCAAATTGGAGGTTGGGATGAATTCTTACCACTGATAGAATTCACATATAACAACAGTTTCCATTCAAGTATAGGGATGGCACCCTATGAGGCTTTGCATGGGAGGCGATACAGAACACTATTATGTTGGTATCAAGACGGTGAGAGTGCTATATTAGGACCTGAGATTGTCCAACAGACAACTGAGAAAGTGAAGATGATTCAAGATAAAATGAAAGTGACCCAAACTCGGCAAAAGAGTTATGCTGATAAAAGAAGAAAATCTCTTGAGTTTGAAGAAGGTGACCATGTAATTTTGCGAGTGACGCCTATGACAGGTGTTGGACGAGTGCTTAAATCTAAGAAGCTCACTCCAAAATTTATTAGGCCGTATCAAATTTTACGTCGAGTAGGTCCGGTGGCATATCAGATTGCATTACCACCTTTTCTGTCAAATCTTCACAATGTATTTCACATATCACAATTATGGAAATATATTTCTGATCCTACTCATGTTATCAAGCCAGACACAGTACAGCTGAAGGAAAATTTAACCTATGAAACTTTTCCAATAAAGATTGAAGATCGAAGGACAAAGCAACTTCGAGGTAAGGAGATTTCATTGGTTAAAATCATTTGGAATGATGTAAGGGGAGAAGCCACATGGGAACTAGAAGAAAGGATAAAAGAACAGTATCCCTATTTATTCTAAGGATGTGAACTCAAGTTCATCAAGTTTCGAGGACGAAACTTTTGTTAGAGGGGGAGAGTTGTAACACCCCGAACTTTCTATCTTAGGAACAGTAATTTTGACAGTTAACAGAATTCCACTGTTTAGTGATTTCTGTGTACTATAAAATTATTTTGAATATTCCGTCTGTATATTTGATCGTTCTGTGTGATTTGCTCCGTGTCAAGAAAATAATAATTTTCGGGCCGGAAAAATTTACGTAAATTAATTTTTACTGTTTAGTCTTAATTAATTTACGTAATCTGATTTGATATTTGTGAGTTTTCTAATTTTTGTAATTTTATGTGTGATTTTAAAATTTTTACTGTTTGTGGGGCCCAAGAGGTGTATGTGGGCCCAGGTGGCCATACGTGGGCCCAAGTGGGTCCTATAGAGCAAAAATTTTTCTACGCATAGAAAAATTTGTACTGTTTAGACGAAAACAGGGGATCTTACTAAACCTGAATCTGGAAATAGTTTTTAAAATTTTATTTATCTTGTGTTTTGATCTTGTATTTAATTATCGGATGATAAAAATACAGTAAATATATTCTTTCGTGGGGTTATAAAATATAAAAAATAATAATAATAATAAAATTCTTTACTGTTAAGTCTATATTAGTGGTTTGGATATCCACTATCAATTTAATCACCCTTGGAGATTTAATCTTGATTTAATCAACGGTGGAGATTTGATCTTAAAAGTGAATAGGTTCAATTATAACCGTTGGATGGAAATTAAATCAAGGGTATAGATTTAGTCTTATAAATGACTATGACCATTATCAACCCTTGGATGTAGAATTAATCAATGGTGAAGATGGATCATTAATAACCATTGGATTTGAATTTAGATCAATGGTGGAGAATTGGTCATCAAAAATGACTACAACCATTTTGGACCTTTGGATTAAAGTTTGAAGGTGTAATCTTGACCCTTCATTTTGGAGACATATTCAATGGTTAGGATTGCAAGCTAAAAATGATCCAATGGCTCAAATGAAGTCTTCTATCTATAACCTAAACCTAGAGACTATTTTTAATCCAAACCATTCTTTTAATCAATGGTTAGGATGACTTATAGTGATGGCTATGTAATTTGGCACATTTAGAGTGCATGAAGAGGAGGGGGATGGTTTGAAGGAGCAAGGATGAAGGGAGACAACTTAGTATAGGCTTTTTAGGCCAAAGAAAAAAAGAATGAAGACAAGCCAAGTGTCAAGACCAATTCCTATTGATCATTAATGCTTATGTTCTTCAAATTTCACTTTACACTTCTCTCCAAATGCATGCTAAGGCAATATCACCTTAGAAGAGCAAACCATTCATCTATACACTTCATATTGTCACTTCTTCACTTTTCCACTTAAGTTTCAAGAAACCAACCAAAGCAAATTCTATTTTCTCTCCCAAAAGAAGACCATTCGGCCAAGCACTCTAATCCTCTCTTCCATCACTCTTTAATTTCATACAACCTAGTTTCTTGAATCCTTACCTTATTCTAAACAACTTTCATGTTGAAGACTTTCGCTAAATCTTCCATCTTGAAGGACTTTTACTAAGATCAAGTTCTAGAGTTTTTATTGGTGAAGTGTAAGGAAACTTCATTTATTCTTTTCTTTTTCATGTTCTAAACCATGTTTGATCCATGGTTCTTCTTATTCAAGCTTGATATACTAATTTTCTTATATTTGTTTCATGTTTAAGAAACTTGTGTTGGTGGAGATCTTGTTCAAAATACAAAGCAACAAGCTTTTTGGTGGTTCTTCAAGAGGTAAGAGGGAGATCCATCTCACCAACCAAGCATGGTGGTGAGAGATGGTTTTATATTTGATGGATGGTGAATCCATGTGAGGATTCCTATCCATGGTCATGTAATAATTTGTATGTGTGTTATGTGCTTTTAATTATTTTTGCTTATGCTTGATATGCTTTGCATGATTTACTTGTGTATGCATGCTTAGTATGATTTTTATTTGTTTATATGATATGCTTATAATATGCTTAATGATATATGTTGAATATATTATGATGGATGTATGTTGAAATAAATAAAATTTTGGCTCCAAAGGCCATGGAGGAGGTCATGGTTTTGGACTTCTAAAATAAGGGTTTCTATTGAATTTTTTCAAGAACAATGGAGTTAATTTTTTGTCCTTAAACTTAAGCAAATTTTTGGTCAAGACATCAACTAATTTGGTGTTCACAAAATTATATTTTCATGAATGACAATATTGAATGATTTGAGAAGTAAGGAAATTAAATAAAAGGGTTTGTTTTACAAAAATAATGCACACGGTTGTTGAGTTATATTTTTATTAATTTATTTTGTGTAGAAACAAGAATAGAACTTAGATGATTTACAAGAAAAATATTTGGTAGTTTCAAAGGCCATATATAAGGTTTTGACTATTTAGAAAAATATTTGATGTTATAAAATACAAGAATTTTTAAATAAGGATTTTTGGAAAAGGAATTAAAGTGTAATCAATTTAGTGAAGTGGAATTTTTATAAATAAAAGGAAAAGGAAATTGAAAATGTTGAATTTCAAATTATTTTAAAGAAAATTAATTTTAGAAGTGATATAGAAATATAAAAGAAAACGTTTATAACTTAAATTTACTAACATAGTATTTATTTATTGGGCATTGGAAAAACGTTAGGAAATTTAAAGTTAGAAATAGTAATTAAATCAACTAAATGTGATTTTGTAAGATTAAATAAATAAAAAGTGATTTTGAGAAAATATATTACGGAAAAGATTTTTTTTACTAAGAATAAGAAGGGAATAAAATAAGGAATTATATTATTGCAAGAAAAGTCCAAAATAATATTTTTTTAAAGTTAAGAAATATTTTACAAAGGGTAAAAACGATGAAAAACAATTTACGTAACTCAAAAACGTAATTTCTAAGTTACGCAATTTAAAAAATGTTAAAATATTTCTACGCGATTTATAAAGCGTTTAAATATTTTACACGATCAAAATGTTGTAGAAAAATCGCTATGCGATTTAAAAACAAAAGAATATTTTTTACGTAATTTAGAATATAGTAGAAAATGGTTACGTGATTTTTAAAACATAACAAAAAATACTACAAATTATTATTTACAAAATATTACGTGACTGTGAAACGTGACAAAAAAATATTTTTTGGACAAGAAAAACATGGTAATGTGATGTTGCTGTTAATTATACAGTAAACTTTACAGTTAAAATCAGTATACGAATACTGTACAAGAAATTGAGAAGTTTGCCTGAAATTGGCATTAATACACGAACGTAAAACAGTATTTGAACCTCGTATGAGAAATTATGTGATTTACCTTTGGTTGGTAATTGGTGCATTACACATGCATTGAAAATGGTCCGATGGACTGTATATGGCTAATTGCCTAGGAGAAACGTACACCTCTTGAGTGGGTGCAATACGCGTAGTGTAGGTCACTTGTTGACCTTGGGGGCATCGGGGTGTGGGTTGCTCGCAATGGGCAGTTGGTAGCTCTTCTGCACCGTGAGTTAGACCGATGCAGCACACCGATGATCCGGACCGAGACACTATTCTTAATCGAGATCTGACAAAGACTGTCGTGTATGTGCTAGATGTGCAAGATATAATTATAGCACTTGGTTTGAGGCACGTGGTACTGGCAGATCTTTTCGATCAATTTCTCCGTCTTGAGTTTAGCTCCATGGAGTAGGACATTGAGTCTATGTGCGCATGCATGAAACTGAGCATCTATATCTATGTGATGGTGTTACTGTAATTATTTTGTGATTTAAACAGTGATAGTGGCATGATGGTAATTATTATGTTTACACTATGATGGTGGCATAATTGTGATCACGATATGATATTTTTAGCATAATATGTTGTCTGTATTATCTCTGTGCTATCATGCTGGTATTGGCGTAGGTGATCTCACCTCTTTGTATGTATATTTGTATATGGTATTTATAATTGGTTGAAGACGTTGAGGAAGAAACAGTACAAGAAGGAGAAGAAGAACTACTTCTCACGTCTGGGAACGCAGAATTTTGAAGATGGAGATGCCCAGCTTCCTAAGATACGTGACATTATAGTTTTGTGGAGATTCGGAGGCGTGGCATGTTCATTTGGATCGACAATGTATATTTTATATAGGGGATCTAAACATTACCTATAGTAGGCTTGAACAAGGGAACTCCTATTTTAGTGTCAATATATATGTACAGTTAGAGTTTCCACTATCCATTAGGCAGTATTAGGGAGCCTACTACCGTACTCCTAGTGCGATAAGTATCGTGTCGTCTGCACGGACACCTGTCCATAGAGCTTCACGTAATAACGGATTCCTATTTGCTGAGGAATCTGAGGAGGACCCATCTGAGGGTTCTGCTGTTTAGTCAGACTTGGGCAATATGTGAGTCTTAAATTATGTTTAATTACTTTGAGAACTTGGTCTGTATATAAATAATCCTGACAGTACTTCTATTATGTATAATGATGTAAATTACGTGTGATGACTGTTATGTATAATGATGTACATTATGTGTGATGATGTATAATAGTTTTATTTTCTGCTAAGTTTATTTTATTGTCATCAAAGAAAAAAAAATTTACAACTCGTATTTTATCACAACATCACATTTTATAACTTGGGGGTAATTTGGTAATAAAGTAACATAAATGTGGCACCCTACGGTGGGTGTTACATAGATCATGAAAAAGAGAGAAGAAATGAAGTTTCCTTACACTTCACCTTAAATACCCCATAACTTTGATCTTGAAGAAAGTCCATGAAGATGAATGATTTAGAGAAAGTCTCCAACATGAAAGTTGCTTAGAATATCATGTAGATTCAAGATCTATGGTTGGATGAAATTAAAAGAGATTGGATGGTGGTTTTTGATGAGCTAGCCATGAGCTTCAATTTGGAGAGAAGAAGAAAGAGAATAGATAGAAGACTTAGGAATTTAAAGTGAGATAAAATGAACATAAACACTCCTCCTCCTTTGGTGATTGCCGTAGGAACATGTAGGAAAAGAAAGTATAGAAGTGTTACTATCACTTATGACTAGCACATGGCATGAGTCATCAATTTGTCATGTAATAGTTATCCTAGCTTTTATTGATTTAAAACAAATACATATCAAGTCCAAGACCCTCTAAAAATTATGTATGGTCGTGGAACTCCAAATAAAAAGACTAACTAAGTTTTGCTTTTCAAAGTGTTTTGGTTTAACTTATTTGTTTCGTATTAATTCAAGACAAGTCAAGCCACAAAGATTGACCAATTTTGTATAGTTTTCTTCAATTATTGATAAATGAATGACCAAGTATTATTTGAATGCAAATTTTGTCTTCTAATTTTGATGCATGGCCGTATAGTGAAGAGAGAAAAGAATGAATTATTTGAGCAAATAATTGGTACTACATTATTTGATAGAAAAAGTGATGAAGTGATATAGCAAATACATAAAATGGTTTTGGCCCCCTTTTTCCTTGCATGGCCGTAGGTGTTTCTAAAGAAAAGGTGGCCATTTTTTTTGTTGACTTGGTCTCACTTTGTTTTCACTTGAGTTATATCCTAATATCACAAAGTGAATTATTTGGTCTCCTAAACAATTGCATGACCGTAGCCTTGCTTGGAAAGTGAAGAGGGAATTATTTTTTTTTAAGTGATAGTCAAGTTACTAGAATAATTGAAAGAAAAGGTGATAATGCATGAAATAATTTTGGTCCCCCTCCAAGAAATTTCCTAAGGATGCAAACAAAGCAATAAAGGAACATAATTGACTAAAGCAAAGCATAATTGACTAAAGCAACTAATAATACATTGAAACTTTTTCTTTAGCTTCATAAGAAGCATAAAACCATCCCCCCTCTCATTATGCATTCAATAATGTTGTCATCATTATTAGCCACCATCTAGTGCATTTTAGACCATTGATTAATTCAATGGTTAGGATATTAGGTAGACTTTTGATTTAGAAGACTTAATCTAGGCCATTGGATCTTTCCCCTTGAAATTCTAGCCATTAGATGCATCTCCAAAAATGAAGGGTCAAGATTACTCCTTCTTACTTTTAATCCAAGGGTCATAATTAGTCTTTGCTACTTTTTAAGACCAAATCTCCACCATTGATTAAATTTACATCCAATGGTCATAAATGGTCTTTGTTACTTTTTGAGACCAAATCTCTACCATTGATTAAATCCACATCCAATGGTTACAAATGGTCATAGCCACTTTATATGACCAATTCTACACTGTTGATTAAATCGACGGTTGATATCAAAGTCTTCAATATTAGACTTGTTTCCTATTGGTCCATCAAAAATTATCATAACCACTAATTGTGGACTTAACACTATAATTTCTATTTTTATCTGTGAAAACCCCACGAAAGATTATATTTACTGTATTTTTATCGCCCGATAATTAAATACAGTACAAAACACAGTAAAAGAAAATTTCAAAAACTATTTTCGGATTCAAGTTCAGTAAGATCTCCTGTCTCCGTTTAAACAGTACAAATTTTTCTATGCATAGAAAAATTTTCACTTTGCGGGACCCACCTGGGCCCACGTATGGCCACCTGGGCCGACATACACCCCCTGGGCCCACAAATAGTAAAAAATTTCATAATCATCCACAAAAATCACAAAAATTAGAAAATTCACAAATATCAAATCAGATTACGTAAAATAATTAAAACCTAACGGTAAAAATTAAATTACGTAAAGTTTTCCCCGGCCCGAAAATTTTTATTTTCTTGACACGGAGTAAGTCACTCAAAACGATCAAATACACTGATGGAATAATTAAAATAATTTTACAGTGCTCAAAAATTACTAAACAGTAAAATTCTGTTAACTGTCAAAATTATTGTTTACGAGATACGAAATTTTAGGATGTTACAAAAATCATATGTATATTATGGTGTGTAATTACTAGTTTGTTTTATCTCATGTTTTGTTTATTTTATTTAATAATATAATGTACAAAAACAAAAATTTTCACAACTTATATTATTATAGATTAAGAAATGATTTATAACTTGGGAAAATGTTTATTATATTTGTAGTGAATGTGACAGAAACTATGCAACGTTATGTATAACTCATGCAAAACCACCACATTAACTTATCATATGATTCTCTTTAATCAAGTGAAGAACTAAACTCTAGTACACATGTACTCTCAACTCACTTCTAACTTATAAAGGAGCATATTCCAAGTTTCTAGTTAAGTAATTATACTTATGATACTTGCATCTAGCTTGCCTTATTATCGCACCACAAGTGGTAAACTATGCTACCCTAGCATACTTAAGGTCTTAGATAACTACTTTAGGCAATTCCTAACTTATGAAATGCTTAAGGCCTCATACTTTCCCATATATGTGAGGTAATCATTTCCTTAATGAAATACTCGTACTAGTGTCTTAACACACTTTACTAGGCATTTATAAGGGATTCTAGCAAGTACGGAAATCATTTTTCCCAAAATAAACTTCCTAGGCAACTACTCAGGGCGCCCAGAAAGGCTGATTTTCAAGAATGCGCCAAATATACACCCTAACTTTTGAAATTCTAAAATTTTATAGGCAAATAGCCTTATCTCTTGTCTTTCAAACTCCACAAACCTCACCTCATTTGACTCAGTGTAGCCAAAGTTATGCAACAAAATGCAGAGGCTGAAACAGTGCACTTACTATTTTTCTAGAATTTGACCTAACTTTAAACTGAAACTGGGAACAAACTAAAAGTAGTAAAATTCTAAAATTTTACAGGTAAGAAGCCTTGCATCTCAGCTTCAAAATGCCACTGGTCTCATGTCAAAATGACATAAGAGCAAGAAATTATGTAATCTGGTTTATTAGCTAGCAGAATGCCTTTTCTGCAAAATCTACATTGGATTCAAACAGAAACTGGTATTGATTGGCTTGCTAGAAAATTTTGAAATTTTTACCGCATGAATCCTTATGTCTTAGCTTTTAAATGGCTTTGGAATTAGGTCATTCCCGATATCTATAGCTCAAGATATGCAACAAACACTACAAGCTATCAAGATGTTGTCCTGTCTTACGCCTAGGCATGGCATTCTCTGTCTCTTTAAGACTGAAAACTGATCAGTCCACACCTAGGCATGGAAAATCTGTGCTTAGGCATGACCATTTTGCAGAAAATTCTGCAGAATACGAGCTACTGTACCAATAGCTCAAAATTAACTTCCAACCATTCAAGATCAGTTTCTAGGTGATTTCTAACATCAAATAGATCCTCTAAACTTGTTGCAATCCTACTACAACCCATTAAATCATCTAGGCATACTATTGGATCCAAAGATCACCTTTATCCCAAAAATCAATTCCAAGCTCCTTAATGAACCAAAACTGATTTCCTTAAGCCATAAATGGTCATTTTGATCATACTAGGCTAAAACTATCCTTACCCAATCCTTGGAATTCAAGAATCAAGCTAAGAACTCAATTTGGTCTATCAAAACCCCTATTTATATTCACAAAAACCAAGTTTATTCAAGATGGATATCAAGGAAAAGAGATGAATAGAACCTCTACCTCTAGTAGACAACTTGATCTTGAAGCTTTAATCTTGCTCTTGGATCTTTCCTTTTATTTTCCTTCTCTTTCTCTTTTTTTTCACGACTGCCTCCTTCTTTTCTCTCTTCCTTTCTCCTCTTTTCTGCTCACTGTCGTGAAAACAAGAGAAGAGAAGTCTATTTTGACTTCTTAAAGGATTACCACTAATGTGATACTGATAATCTCGATATGCTATGAACACTTAGATTCCTCCAAATCATGGTTCCTAACTTCTAACATACTCTAAATAAATCATAAGATTCATTAAAAATCATGTTGCATTTTTTCTCTATTTTTGCATATCTGTTGGGGGTCAATCCGACATTAAAAACACACAACCAGTATGCTTAAAAATACCAAACTAACTCTGATTGTTCTCAAATTTTAACTACAACATATTCAACCTATTTGCAACTTAAAAATAAACCCTCTAGGTTTATTTCCTTCAACTTAGCAACTTATGCTACTATTTGAGTCATTTTAAGCTACTTTTTAACTTCTGGGTTGTAACTAAGTGACTAAACGAATTCAGTTTGTCACAAAACTTTACTGATATGTCAAGCAAGCATAATGGTATCTTTGAGATCATATACAAGACTAACATGTTTTTTGGGATGTTACAAAGCACTCAAGAGAATTAAGATCAATATGATTGAACAAAACCACATATACACATAAACTCAAAGAAGAACAATATCATTAATATAAATGGAAGGATCCAAAGTATTCCCTAAATACAGCTCAACTACTCAATGAACACGAAAATAGAATCATAAAGATACTATGAGGAAGAAGGAAGGAAGATAATGGTAGAGAAGAAAGAAAAGGGAGAAGGAAGGAAGCTCATGGATTTGATCTTTGATGTTGAATCTTCCTCCATGAGGAAGATGGCCTCCAACCTTGGCTCCCCAGGCCTCCTCTTAGCCTCAAAATGAAGACCTAGTGCAGCTTCTTTAGCCCTAAACGGCCATTCCTCCTTAAAAATCTAAAAAAATAGAATATATAGGCTCAGTTTGCCGCCTCACACGGCGCGTATACCTCAGGTGTAAGTACTGGCAACAGGTGATATGCATCACACCGTGACATGACATATCCTACGCCGCAACGTACTCTGCTGGAATGCTTCCTTGGCTTTCTCCTCCAATGTTGGGCCTTGGTTGCATCAATTCATTTCTTTTGAGCTCATCCTACATTAGAGAAATCACTAAGTCAAATATAAGTTGTAAATCCACTTAATCACTTAAGAATATGCACAATTTGCTCAAGATCATATAAGAACGTGTCCAAATTGCATTTGACAAATATAAGCCAAAACCTTCTAAACATGCATAGATACAAGAACTAAATAATCTATAATGCACAAATATAGGGCACAAATAACCACATTTTGTGAAGTTATCAGTTAATCAGAGTTAGTTTGGTATTTTTAAGCATATTGGATGTGTATTTTAAAATTAGATTGATTACCAGCAGATATAGAAAAATATAGAAATGGTGAAACAAATTTTTTATGAATCTTAAGATTTATTTTAAATTTGTTGAAAGTTAGGAAACTAGATTTGGTGAAATCTAAGTGTTCTTAACATATCGGTAGTTTTTGTACAAGTTAGCTTCTATCCTTTAAGTAGCAAAGTTAGACTTTGCTACTTATTTTTTATCTTTTCCCATGGATGAAAGCTGAAACAGAAGAGAGAAATGAGAAAAGAGAGAAAAGGAATCGTGAAGGAAGAAAGGGGAAGAGAAAGGAGAGCTTGAAGCCTCCATAACCAATCCCTAGCCATCTTCAAGACCTTGAGGAAAGGGAAACTTGTTTTAACACCTTTTCTTCATTTCCTTTATTTTGTTTCATGAGGATTCTTGATGAAGCAAAAATGGGTTTAGGGCGTAGTTTTTGTTCTTCTTGCTTAATTCTTGCTCTAAGACTTAAGAATGACATGATTTTTGGTTTGTTTGATGCATGGAGATGAATTTGCATCCCTTAGTATCCATTGAACCCACTTATGTTTTAAGTTAAAAAATGGGTTTTTGATTGATTTTTGAGTGAGTTTTAAGCTCTTGAATCAATGCTTGGGAGTGAAATAAAAATTGTTTAAGAGTTACAACATGTTTATGGACCTTAAGAGGTGATAGAAATCACTTGGATTTGAGGTTTGAGTGGTTGGAAACCTATTATTCCCAAATGGAATAATGATTGTTTTTTTGCAAAATTCTGCAAAAAAAAAAAAACTTTGTAGTAGGGTCATGCCTAGGCATGGGTGAGACAGAAAGTATCACGCCTAGGTGTGAAGAGCTGCGCCTAGGCATGGCTATATGGGAGAAACAAGAATTTTTTTTATGCAATGAAGTCTTCTAATGGTGTAGTTTCTTTTCTTATGCTTCTTAATGATTGATGAGACTCTTATAGGAGTATTTAATGAAATGTTTATGTGATGAATATAAAACAATTGGTATGTTGGTTATTGTAGGTAATTAGCATCATTATTTTACATGTTTGTAATTGTTGAAGGATGTGATCATCACATTTTAGGATAATCTATGTTAGGCGAAGGCGAACAAGTCCCTCCCTATTATAATGATCAGTTGAGAATGGACTTTTTCTTCCCATTATTCTGGCAATTGAGGTAGGATTTTCCCTCTTTGTTAGATATTATTCTAAATGGACAGTAGTTGTGGAGTGATTCCCTACTATCAGAGGTGATCTTGAATCATGATAGCGTGAGGACACCCAGCTCCCTCTCTATTGTGTAAATATGAATCATGACAGCGTGAGGACACACAACTCCCTCCCTATTGTGTAAATTTGAGTCTTGATAGTGTAAGGGTGCGTAACTCCCTCCCTATTGAATGACTTTGAGGATGGATTCCTTGTTATTGTTGAAGACCATGTAGTTGATGGATTCACTACCCGAAGAGGATAGATTCCTCTATATTATTGAAGACCATGTAGTTGATGGATTCACTACCCAGAGAGGATGGATTCCTCTATGTTATTGAAGACCATGTAGTTGATGAATTCATTACTCGGAGAGAAGACTGTTGGAACTGGGTTCTAGTGCTTGTTCAAGGCTTATGGAACCGAGTTCCTTTGTGTAATTGGCATTGACTAAAGTAATGATTTTGATGATAACAAGCAAGAAAGGAATGGAAGTGCAAAGATCAAGTCCCAAGACTCTTCAAGTTTAGCCTATAGGACTTAGATGTTATGTAAAGGTAAATAGGAATCACATTGAGCTCAAATATGTTTTCAAATCTTTACAAATAATTTTCATATGCTAAAATATCCAACAAACAAGTTTTGAAAAGGTAGTTATAGTGGCAGCTCAAATCAAAGAAAAATAGTCAAGTTTGTATTTTGTAAATCTGACCCTTCATTACTCTTTTGACCATATCTTTCAAAATATTTTGAATCTTGATCTGAAACTAGTTTCATATGAAAATAGACTCAAAGATCTTTCCAATGAGTGATCATTTGTTTTAAGGGGATAAGAAATGAAGAAATTATGATCATTTAAAGTATGTTTTTATAAAGGCTCCTAACCAATTAGGACATTTCCCTAATTGGTTATTCACTATGTCAGGAGCAAATTCTTATGTTTTTCTAAAGGCTCCTAACCAATGAGGACATCTCCTTAATTGGTTATTCACTATGTCAGGAGCCAATCTTATTTTTTTCTAATGCTCTTAACCAATTAGGTCATTCCTCTAATTGGTTATTTGATAAGTCAGGAGACAAATTCTAAAGCTCCTAACCAATTAGGAAAATCTACTAATTGGTTATTTGACAAGTTTGAGGCATGCATTTCCTCTTCATGTTTTTAAAGGCCTAATTGATTAGGCCATTCCCCTAATTAGTTATTGAGGTGAAACAGAAGCATCTCTAATGTTTTCTAAAAGGCCTAATCGATTAGGCAATATGTCCTAATTGGTTATTGAGTGAAATTTGTAAGCAGGATTCTTTTTTAATATCTCATAATCGATTATGTGTTTGCTCTAACCAATTAGGCTAAACCAAATAACCAGTTATTGAAAATTAATAACTGGTTATTTGGGAAAGCAGAAAGCAATTCCTAATAGCTCTATTGGAGCTTTAATGTCCCTAACAACCACCAACGACTCTAAAAAGCTTTGGGCTATAAATGAAAGTGTTTGGGCATCAAAGAGAAGTTGGAGAACAATCTGAAAATCATTCTTGAGCATTAAATTCGTATTTCAATATCATTTTCATCATATACTCTGTTTTTGAGCTTTAGTGTGTTATTCCTTGATACCATTGGTCTTCAATTTGTAATATATACTCTTTTGAGAGTTTATCATTCAATCTCCATTTGATTTCCTATAAAAGAGGGTGAGGTATCCCTCAAGAGATAAAAGGGTGAGGTGTAACACCCCTAGATTTAATAACTACGGCGCAATTGTCATTACAGCATAGTCACTAAATCTAGGCGTGTCACAGTCTCAACAATAATCTTTTCAAAATAAATATTTCATTTATGCATAGATGGAAAATATAAGCCCCAAATGAATGCATATTTAGTACCCAACCATTGTAAGAACAACATACTCTATATATAATATTTTCGTCTTTAACACAAAGCACTGATAACACGAAATATAGTACTTACATATTCAAATAAAAGGTAACGGGTACAAAAGTACAAAAGGGAAAAGTAATAACCCTGGGATAGGTACTACTAGCAGACAAGGCCGCAACCCCATATGTATACGACACTCGGAGTCTCAATCGACACGTCAGGCATCAATGCCCCCATGAGGTTGCACCCGTGCGTAACCGAAGAAATCTCGTCCAGACGCCATATCGAAAATAATGAATTAGCCCGATCCGATCAGTAAGGGTGTGGTCCCTCATCTTCTTCCTCATGATCTTTTATTAAATATAAATATAAAACAGAAATATAGGGATACAGGAAAGGGGTGAGATATCCTACTTACATTACCAATTATGGTAGTAAAAAAATAGAACGGCGCAGAGCACCCACATAGCAGAGCAATAACATTTAAGCAACAGTAATCACATACGATAAGAGAAAACATCAACAGAATCTCAGATAATGAACAATTAAAACATTTCAGATAATGATGAGATCACTAAAATAATAGAGTAATCATCATATAAATAAGTGCCAGAGGATATGATATAAATGAGTGCCATATGATATGCGGACTCACAATGCCGACTCACAATGCATGTGCACTTGATATCAACCATTGATCAAATCTAGGGCTATTAGGTGTTAGGAGGAGTCAACAAAGGAGGCCACCTCCTTTGATGAAGCTCACGGCCAAGTAGAGCTAGGAGAAGCTTTTCACTTCATTCTTCATCTTTGCTATCACTTAAACTTACTCTTTTCTCTCTTCAAGAACACCAAGAACAAAAATCACCATTGTTGCTTCTTTGAGAGCCATTCGGCTAACACCAAGAAATCACACTTCCAACCTTCTAAATTTTTATCTAACCCAACTTCCTAAACCAAACAACATTCTAAGAACATCTCTAGTAGAGAGTTCTTCCAAAAAAATTCATCTTGAGCTTGGAAAATCACTTTGGAGATTTTTCCTACAAGGTGAAACTTCTTGTTTCTTACTTCTAACTTGATTTCTAAGGTTCTAAGCCATGATTGATCCATGGTTTATGTTTTTATCCTATTTTTATGACTCTTTGAATTTTTGTTTAAGATTTTTAAGTTTCTCTTGGAAGGTCACGAAAACCATAGGAGGAGAGTAGAAGGAGTTGTCTTCCTTTAAGGTAAGAGGGAGATTTAATCTCATCAACCTTGTGTGGTGATGAGAAAATGGATTATATGTGTGTGAAGAATCCATACGGATTCATTTATGTGGTTGTTTAAATGCTTTCCTTATTTGTGATTGATTATATTTGCATGTATGTCTATAGCTTTAAAATATATTGCATGTGTTTATAGATGCATGACTATTAATATAGGATGTGAATAACATGTAAGGTTTGCATGAGTATTCCAAAGAACACAACATGGAGCTCATGGCTTCACCAAGAAAAAGAGAACCAAAATGTTCTCAACCATTTTCTAAAGGAATGATTTAATTTAGGTAAATTAATGAATTCCAAAATGATTTAGAAGATGGAAAATGAATTAAAGATCAAATGCAAAGATTTTGTTAAATTCGGCCAACATGCCATATAACATATATGTGATTTCTAAAATTATTTTCCAAGGTAGATTAAGTAATTAATTACAAAAGAATTTGATTTCAATGAATCTTTGGGGAATAAAATGAATGAACATAATTTTAGAAACTAAAACTAAAGGATTTTACTATAAAGGAGAAATACAGTAAACGCTTGAAAAATGTTAACATAGAGCTCACTTTGAGTTTTGAAGCATGTTAGTGAGTTTCAAAGTATAAATAATGGTTACAATTAAAGCAAGTTAATTTTAAAAGAAAAAATGTAGAAAATACCTTTTTAATGAATTTTCTAGACAAAATGTTGTCAAAATTTACTAGAAATGGACAAATAAAAGAGAAAGTTTTATAATATGTTTATAACGTAAGGAAAATATTCTACGTAGTTTAAAAGTATTAGAAATAGCTTACGCTTATTTAAAATAATGATTTTTAAGCTTTACGGTAAAGAAAACGATTTAAAAATCTTACGCAATTGAGAAAACGATTTAAAAACATTACACGGTTTTAAAAACATCAAAATATGTTTACGCAATTTAAAAACATTTGTAAAAGTGATGCGATTATAGAAACGTGATAAAATTTCTACGCGATTAATTGGAACAGTGAGTTTTGCTGTCAAGCCAAAGTGGTGGACCCGGACATGTTGAGATATGGTACTGTCAAGTGAAGACGTACTATATATTGGAATATTGAGATTGAGGGTGTTTTCATAAATATGGTAATATTTTGAGACCAAAGGTATTTTTGTAATTATAGTTCTTTTTCATGCATTGAGAGTCTTGTCAATTGGGTTGAAATTGGCAATTGATTGACGAGATGGATTACACCGTGTTGTTGGTGTGATAAGCGTAGTGTGATTCATTGAGTGGACTTGGAGGCATTAGTGTGCGGAGTATTCCACATGTAGACAGTTGGTCGCTCCTCTAGGCCATAGTAACTGGTAACACACTAGTGATCTCAACACGCACTATTCTTAATCGAGATCTTGTGGAGACTGTTTAGTACAATGCCTGTAGTGCACGACGTGTTTGGACTGTGTACTACTACACGATGTTTTGGACTATAGGCTATAGACACGACGTTGGACAGTGTAATAGTTTGGTTGAGCAGCCTGAGGTACTAATAGTTCTTTTCGGATCATTCTCTCTGATGTCTGTGTCTAGCTCCATGGAGTAGGAATGAGTCGTTGTGCATTTGCATTTGTGACATGCATCATAATGTTATTATTTGAGATATTACGTATGATGAGTTAAATTGTGTTATTATTTATGATACGGTGGTGTGCATTATTGTGTTAAATTGTGTTATTATTTATGATATCATGGTATGTATTATTATGTTAAACTGTGATGTCTGTTGTATTATCGTTTTCTTATTTGCTGTACTGGTATTGATATAGATTGTCTCACCTCTTTCTTTGTATGCATTTTCTGTATTATTATTTTATTTCTGTAAAGAGTTTGAGGAAGAGGAAGAGGAACAACCTCTTGAGATTCTGTACCCTGAGGAGCAGCAGCCGGGCGACCAGTTCGAGGAAGGTGAGCTATTCGATCATCCATACCATCTAGATTAATCTTGTGGTTATGTCGTTGCCTGGATTCTTAAGTTTTGTGAGACTTGAGTTTCACGGAGGCTCTGAAGCCTGGCGACTGCGGGAAGATAGAGGATCGGTTGTCTATGTGGGGCGTCTGACTATGTCCCTTAGTGGAGAGTTTGATGGGGATCCTGTTTTTACTACTACTTTGTATTTACATTTGGAGATGCCTTTGGCGCTGAGACATCACTGGGGAGGACTTTTTTGTATACCCAGTGAGATCAGTATTGTATTGACAGCACGAACTCCTGTCTGTAGAGCTGCTAGACATCTTGGATTTTTATCATCCGATCATCCATCTAAGAGTGATCCATCGGAGGGTTAGAAATCTTTGATGTGCACTTAAGCATGTCTATGTTTTAGTATTTGCTGACTCTTTATTGCTTTATTAAATAATGGTTGTTGTAAATTATTTGCACAACTTACGACAAAATCATATGTATATTATGGTGTGTGATAATAGTTTGTGTTATTTTATGTTCCGTGTTATTTTATTTAATGATATCTAGTATAAAAGGAAAAATTTGACAACTCATATTATTTATGTATCAAATGTTTTATAACTTGGGTAAGGTTTTATTTTATTGCATCATAAATGTGACATCCCCACAAGGGTGTTACATTAGTTGGTATCAGAGCCCAAGTTAGAGTCTTTTGGGGTTGTGGTTGGGTCTGTTTTTGCTTGTGTTGTGTGATTCTCTGAGATTTATTTCCGAAAGGATACATCTAACTTTGTTTTGTTATGATTGAAGAAAGAGATGTCTGGCGGAAGGGGAACGCGTGCGAACGTGAATCGTAATGTGGACCCAATGACTGCAGCTGCTGAGGCCATGCAGCGAATGGCGGAAGTGATTACTCAGCAAAATCAGAGAGCAGCTCAATAGCAAGATGCAACTGTTGATGCTCTGAATTTATCTGAGTTTAGGTGCAATAACTCGCCGCAGTTTAGAGACGAGTTTGACCCTGAGAAGGCGAGTCTATGGATACAAGACTTGGAAAAAGTATTTGAAGGAATGGGATGCGCCGATAACGGTGTTACAGACTCCATGCACAACCATGTATAGCCAACAATAATGATATATTTTCCATAATATGCCATAATTTGGCCAAGTTAGATATCAACATGTTGACATATATTTCATATTACACATTTTCCATAATATGCCATAATTTAGCCAATTTAAGCATTAACAGAGTTTTAGTTCCAAACACGGACCCACAATAGCCTAGTATTAAATTCTCAGGAGTGATAGCACACTTTTAGAAGTTCATTTCGGGGTTTCACCTTAGCTCAACAAGTCTTATGAGGTCATTATAAAGTTCCATTTTAATTAACATCTCTTATGGATCCATTTCCTAGAGGGATTCCTTTGAAGTCCTTATTCAATCTTCATTCCTTTAGGTTGATTAAATTCCTTAATTTAATCAATGATGCTCACGTAAAAATTACTCAAAGGTTTTACAAGCCTCACCACTCTCTTGTTCTTCCCTTATGTTCAAAATCACTCTAATCCATAGGATAAAGTCTTTTCTTTTATTCTTTCCATTTTATGCACTAGTCTCTTGATACCTAATCACTTAAATTTTATTTCACAACAATTTAATCCAATCTCTTAGGATCCATAGCCAAAACCGTGGCCTCACTTTAGGGTATTAAACCCTTAAAATTTTTCATCCATTAATTCTAACATTTAGTTACATAAGCTTCATTTTATTTGTACACAAAACCAATTTATATCCCAAAACCCTAGTCAAAATCATGGCCTCACATTAGGGTAGGAAATTCCAAATTTTTCATTTAACAACCCTAACATGATCAAGCATTTTTGACACATCCAATACATTCAAGAGCACCATTCAAGCATTAATCCAAATCAAGAATACGTAAGCATGCAAAATCACTAAACAAAGTAAGCATACAAATATGAATTTCTCCATCAAACAATCACACAAGGTCTCTTCACCACTAAGATAGGTTGAAGAGGATTATCTCCCTCTTACCTATAGAAGATAACTCAAGAAAGCAAGCCTCTTGGTTCCTTGTAGAGATTTTCGTACTATACCTTCAAGGAAACCCTAAGGACATCAAAACTTACCAAAATCATCATCAAAGCTTAGAAAAGGAACCCTTGATCACCTAAGAGATCAAGGATTACGAAAATGAGGAGAAAAGGTGGAAAAGCTATGAACTTTACCTTAAAGTTTCCAACTTTGAAGCTTGATAGATCCAAAACAAAAATGGACCATTTTGGTGATGGTCACAACATAAAAGTTGCTTAGAATGATGTCTAGATTCAAGATGAAGGGTTGGTTTAATGAAAAAGCTTGGATCGCCAACAATGGTGGTTTTGGCCGTGGAAGAGGGGCAAAAATGGAGAGGAAAGGTTGAGTTTTTGAAGATGACTCCAACTAGAAAAATGTTTAGAATGTAATAGAGATCAAGGAAATGTGGTTGCTTGAAATTTTTGCCATGGTAGAGGTGGGTGGAGATGGTGGTGCTGTGGAGAGGTGAAGGAAAGGAGAAAAGAGAAAACTTGAAGAAGAATGAGAGAAGAGAGAAAATGGAGAAAGAAAATGTCTTGGAAGCTTTTGAAAGTAAGAATGGAAGTGGTAAAATAAAGAAGGAAATCTTGGCTCCCCAAACCATAGAGCATTGCCATGGAGTAGAGAGAAGATGGAGAAGATGAAGAAGAGAAGAAGAGAAAGTTAAGAGAAAAAGATGAAGAGAGAAGATAGAGAGAGAAAGTGATAGTAAAGTGATTTGAAGTGAAAAATGTAATTAGGTGTATTTTGTGTAAGTGTATGAATTAAATTATGTGACCACAAAGAGCCCTAAAAAATGTGTGGTGGAGAGGAGGAGAGAAGAAATGTGACTTCTTGAAGAAGCCAATACGAAAGTGCAAGGAAGCTTCCTCCTATCTTCTCCAACAAGCCAAAAGGAAGGTGCTAGGAAGCTTCCTTCCTTTGAAAAGTCAAAGTGATGTCATGGTGATGATGTCACCATAGTGATGTTATTAAAGCGTTCTTTAAAATATGACTAACACTATATCAGATTTATTATCAGTGGACAGAAATCACAGTTAACAAAAATTGATATTTATTGTCCAATGGATAATAAAATTATTCTGTAATTTTTATTTATCAGACAAAAATCTTGAAAAATGTGAAACTTGTAACACCCACTATAGGGTGCCACATTTATGTTACTTAATTATCTAATTACCCCCAAGTTCACATCAGATGATGTTATAGATAAAAATACGAGTTATAAAATTTTTTCTTTCTTCTTTGATAACAATAAAATAAACTTAGCTGGAATTAAAAATATTATACATCATCATACATAATTTACATCATTATGCATTACATAAGTACTATCGAAATTATTTATAAACAGACCGAGTTCTCAAGAGTAGTTAGACATTATTTAAAAACTAGTACACTTGCCCAAGCATAAACTAAACAGTAGAACCCTCAGACGGGTCCTCCTCAGATTCCTCTGCAGATAGCAATCCGTTATTATGTGAAGCTCTACGGATAGGTGTCCTCACAGATGACACGATACTTATCGCACTAGGAGTACGGTAGCAGGCTCCCCAGTACTGCTTAATGGATAGTGAAAACTCTAACTGTACATAAATATTAACACTAAAATAGGGGTTCCCTTGATGAAGCCTACTGTAGGTAATGTTTAGGTCCCCTATATAAAATATACACTGTCGATCCAAATGAACATGCCACGCCTCCGGACCTCTGCGAAACTGTAACATCACGTATCCTAGAAAGCTGGGCATCTCCATCTTCTCAAAATTCTGCCTCCTCAGTCGGGATCTGCTCTTCTTTACCCTCTTGTACTATGCATTGCTCAGCGTCTTTACAAATATAATTACAGTACAAAATAATATACAAAGAGGTGAGATCACCTACGCCAATACCAACATGGTAGCATAGACATAACATAACCAGCATACCATACAGATACATCATACCATAATTATAATCATACCATCAACATTATTTATCATAACAGATACAATAAATAATAATTACCATCATGCCATTAACATTATTATCATCATCGTCATCCAAGTATTTCTCAATAGAACAATTGTCATAGCCATTATCCCTCAATTAATATGTCATACAGATATAAATGCTCAGTTTCATGCATGCGCACATAAACTCAATTTCCTACTCCATGGGGCTAATACTTAGTTTGGAGAAGTTAATCAGAAAGATTTGTCTGTACCAACATGCCTTAGACCAAGTGCCACATTTCTCATATGTGTTTGCACATCTAGCATATACACGACAGTCTTTACTAGATCTCAATTAAGAATAGTGTCTCGGTCAGGATCATCGGTGTGTTGCATCGGTCTAACTTACGGGAAGAAGAGCTACCAACTGCCCATGTAAGCAACCCGCACCCCGATGCCCCCAAGGTCAACAAGTGACTTACACTACGCATATCGCACCCAGTCAAGAGGTGTACGTCTCTCCTAGGTAAACAGCCTCATACAGTCCATCGGACCTTTCCAATGCATGTTCAATACACCAATGCCAAACAATAGGCAAAATTCATATACAATGTCCATATACCAGTTCATGCATATAAAATACACCAATGCTAATCACAAGCAAAATTTATCTTTTCTCATACAGTGTCCATTCACTGGTTTAATAGTAATCCTACTGTATATTTAACCGCAAAAATCATATTATCGTGTTTTCATAGTCGCGCACCACTTTTGTCATGTTTTTCACAATTTTGTAACATTTCTGTTACGTTTTCAAATCACATATAGATTTTTCAACGTTTTCATCAATTACGTAAAAATATTCCACAATTTTTCAACAATATCTCAAACGCGTAAAAATATTTAAATGCTTTCCAAATTGCGTAGAAATATTTCAACATTTTTCAAATCGCGTGAAAATGTTTAAACGTTTTTCAAATCGCGTAGCTTAAAAATCACGTTTTTAAGTTATGTAAATCATTTTTCACCATTATTCAACTTTATAAAATATTTCTCAACCTTCAAAAATTCCATTTCAACCTTTTTCAAAATAATATGACTTCTCATATTATTTTTCACATTTTCTTACTCAAGAAAATCTTTTTCGCAATTTATTCCATAAATTCACTATTCTATTGAACTAAATCAATGTTTCTAACAATTCTATTGAACTAAATCAATGTTTCTAACTTTAAAATTTACTAACGCTCTCAAAAACCCAAAAGATGAGTTACACGTTGGAAAATCCCAAGTTACCAACGTACTCTTTATAATTCGAAATCAATTCTAAAAATCAATCCTCTTTAAAAATAAATTGAGGTTCAAATACTTTTAACCTCTCTTTTCCATTTACATATGAAAATTTCATTTCTCAAGAGATAAAACACTTTGATTCCCTTTCTAAATTCCTTGTATTAAATCAAGTTATATTTCCACTTTGAAAATCACTTTGTTTTCACAAAACCAAGGCATTTCAAGACTTCAAAATCGTGGACATGGTCATTGAAACCATTCTTATATTTTTTCTTCTAAATCAACTAAGTTCCATTCTTGTTTTTACACAAAATAAATCAATAAAAATTCTTCTCAAAACCGTGAACATTACTTCTTGAAAAACAAACCCTTTGTTTATTTTCCTTGCTTTTCTAATCATCAAATTTTATCATTCATGAAAATATTAATTTATGAACACCTATTTTGAGGTGTCTTGGCCGAAATTCACCATGGTCTACGGAACCAAAAAAAAAAAATTTCTCCACTTCATAATTTCTTTAAACAAATCAATTTCCTTGTTCTTGAAAAATTTCAACATGAACCCTAATTTTTGGGTGTCAAAACCATAGCCTCCCCTTGGCCATTGGAGCCAAAATTTCTTATTCCATCATACATCCATCATAATATATTCAACATATCTTCATCATGCATACCATATTCTCATCATGCATATTATAAGCATACCATATAAGCAATAAAAACATGCAAAGCATATCAAGCATAGGCAAATAATCAAAGCACATAAACACACACAAATTATTACATGACCATGGATATGAATCCTCACATGGATTCACCATCCATCAAATACACAAACCATCTCTCACCACCATGCTTGGTTGGTGAGATGGATTTCCCTCTTACCTCTTGAAGATCCTCAAAAAGCTCCTTGCTTTGCACTTTGATCAAGATCTCCACCAACAAAAGTTTCTTAAACATAAAACAAACACAAAGAAAATTAGTATATTAAACTTGAATAAGAGGAACCATGGATCAAACATGGTTTAGAACATGAAAAAGAAGAAGAAATGAAGTTTCCTTACATTTCACCAACAAAAATCGTAGAACTTGCTCTTGGAAAAAGTCCTTGAAGATGGAAGATTTAGAGCTTGGTGTAAACAACAAAGGTTCTTAGATTGATGTAAGGATTCAAGAAGTATGGTTGTATAAAATTTTTGAGTGATGGAAGATGGTGTAGAGGTGCTTGGCCGTAGCTATGCTTGGAGAGAAAAGAGATAAATTTTTTGCTAAGCTTTGCTTTAGGAAAATTCACGAATGATGAAGAATGATCAATAATGACCATGGTGACAAATTATTGTCTTCAAATTTTACTTTAGCTCCACATTCACTCACCAAAACCACCCTCCCTCCATGCACTCTTCAAAGTGTGACCAATCTCCTAGCCATCATTATTTGAAGCATTCCTAACCATTGATTAGAGCAATGGTTAGGATTAATGTAGGTTCTAGGTAGCCTTTAGATAGAAGACTTAACCCAGGCCACTGGATCTTTCTCCTTGAAATTCTAGCCATTAGATGTGTCTCCAAAATGAAGGGTCAAGATCACTCCTTCAAACTTTACATCCAATGGTCAAAAATGGTCCTTGTCACTTTTTAAGACCAAATCTCCACCCTTGATTAAATCAATGGTGGATCTCTAACACTTTTTAAGACTAAATCTCCACCCTTGATTAATTTAATGGTGGATCTCCAATCCACCAAGGTTGACTAATTAGCATAATATTTATTTTTATCTACTATTACCCTACTAATAATATTTTTACTATATTTTTATCGCCTGATAATTAAATACAGTACAAAACACAGTAAAAGAAAATTTTAAAAACTGTTTCCGAATTTAGGTTTAGTAAGATCCTCCATCTCCGTCTAAACAGTACAAATTTTTCTAATTATAAAAAAAATTTCATTTTGCGAGGCCCACCCCGGGCCCACATAAGGCCCACAGAAAACACTAAAATATAAAAATTTCATAATCACCCACAAAATCACAAAAATTAGAAAATTCATGAATATCAAATCAGATTACGTAAAATAATTAAAACTTAACAATAATAATTAAATTACGTAAAATTTTCTTCGGCCTGAAAATTATTATTTTCTTGACACGGAGTAAATCACACCAAATGATCAAATTTACTGACAGAATATTCAAAATAATTTTACAGCACACAGAAATCAATAAACAGTAGAATTCTATTAACTGTCAAAATTACTGTCAAATATATAGGAAGTTTGGGGTGTTACAATACTCCCCCTCTAAAAAGAAGTTTCGTCCTCGAAACTTGATAAACTTGATTTCACATCCTCAGAATAAATATAGATATTGCTTTTTTATCTTTTCTTCTAGTTCCCATGTAGCTTCACCGCTTACATCGTTCCAAACGATTTTAACTAATGAAATCTCCTTACCTCGAAGTTGCTTTGTCCTTCGATCCTCAATCTTAACTGGAAACGTTTCATAGGTTAAGTTTTCCTTTAGTTGTACTGTATCTGGCTCGATAACATAGGTAGGATTAGAAATATATTTTCATAATTGTGATACGTGAAATACATTGTGAAGATTTGACAGAAATGGTGGTAACGTAATCTGATAAGCTACCAGACCTACCCTACGGAGTATCTGATACGACCCGATAAACTTTGGAGTGAGCTTCTTGGATTTAAGCACTCGTCCAACTCCAATCATAGGTGTCACACGTAGAAATATATGGTCACCTTCTTCAAACTCAAGCGATTTTTTCCTTTTATCAGCATAACTCTTTTGCCGAGTTTGAGTCATTCTCATTTTGTCTTGAATCATCTTCACTTTCTTAGTTGTCTGTTGAACAATCTCTGATCCTAACACAACACTTTCACCATCATGATACCAACATAACGGTGTTCTACATCGTCTGCCATACAATGCCTCATAGGGTGCCATTCCTATGCTCGAATGAAAACTGTTGTTGTATGTGAACTCGATTAATGGTAAGAACTCATTCCAACCTCCACTTTGTTCTAGAACACATGCTCTCAACAAGTCTTCTAATGACTGAATCATTCTTTCTGACTGACCATCAGTTTGTGGATGGTAAGCAGAACTCAAACGTAACTTTGTTCCCATCGCTTCTTGCAAACTATTCCAAAATCTCGACGTAAACCTTGGATCTCGATCCGAAATAATACTGGATAGTACACCATGAAGTCTAACAATTTCATTGATGTATACTTGGGCTAACTTTTCCATTGAGTACTTAATATTAATCAGTAAAAAATGCGCCGACTTAGTAAGCCGATCAACAATTACCCAAATAGAATCATGAGCTTTCCGAGTTTTTGGTAGTCCTGTCACAAAATCTATTGCTATGTTATCCCATTTCCATTCAGGAATAGGCAAAGGTTGTAACATTCCCAAAGGTCTTTGATGTTCCACCTTAGCCTTCTGACAGACTAAACAGGATGATACATATTCAGCGACATCTTTCTTCATTCCTTGCCACCAATATAATTATTTTAAATCCTGGTACATCTTTGTGGCTCCTGGATGCATACTCAACTTACTCCTGTGAGCTTCATCCAAAATCAATCTCCTAAGTTCTGGATCATTAGGCACACAAACTCTTCCTTGAAACTTCAAAATTCCATTAGCACCTTTGCTAAAATCTACTTCTGCACCTTGGCTCTTTGCTTCTTGCAAGTACTGGTCACTATTCTGTCCATCTTGTATTCTATCCATCAAATCATTTGAAATGGTGATCACGTTTAAATGCATCCTCCCTGGCGTCAATTTCACAGACAAACGCATATCCTGAAATTCTTCTATCAGTTCCTTCTCCTTGATCATCATAACAGAATCACTAAGCATTTTCCTACTCAATGCATCTGTTATGACATTCACCTTTCCAGGATGATATTGTAACTGAAAGTCATAATCCTTCAGAAACTCTAACCAACGCCTTTGTCTCATGTTCAACTCTTTCTGGTCAAACAGATACTTCAAACTTTTATGATCACTTAAAACAGTGAACGTTGCTCCATAGAGAAAATATCTCCACACTTTCAACGCAAACACCACAGCTGCCAACTCCAAGTCATGAGTCAGATAATTCCTCTCATGATTTTTTAACTGTCTTGAAGCATAACCCACCACCTTACGGTTCTGCATAAGTACACAACCCAAACCTTGATACGAAGCATCACAATATACATCGAAAGGTTCGTTCAGATCAGGTAGAATTAATACCGGTGAAGTAGTCAATCATCTTTTCAACTCTTGAAAACTTTCTTCGCATGCATCAGTCCACACGAACGGTTGATTCTTCCGTGTAAGTTGGGTAAGAGGTCCTGCTATCTTCGAAAACCCCTCAATGAACTGTCTATAATAACCAGCTAAACTGATAAAACTACGGATTTCTGTTACAGTCGTTGGTCTTTCCCATTCCAAAACTATCTCCACCTTTGAAAAATCAACTTCAATTCCTTTCTTTGATATCACATGTCCCAAAAATTGAACTTCACTTAACCAAAATTCACATTTGGACAACTTGACATACAACTTATTCTCCTTCAAAATCTGGAGAACCACTCTGAGATGTTCAGCATGTTCTTCCTGACTTTGAGAATAAATTAAAATGTCATCTATAAAGACAACAACAAACTTATCCAAGTACGAATGAAAAATTATGTTCATAAAGTCCATGAATATGGCAGGTGCATTCGTCACACCAAATGGCATCACTAGATATTCATAATGCCCATAACGAGTCCGAAATGCAGTTTTGGGAATATCATCCACTTTCACACGAATCTAGTGATACCCAGATCATAAATCAATCTTGGAAAATATTGCGGCTCCTCGCAATTGATCCATCAGATCATCAATTCTTGGAAGTGGATATTTATTCTTAATCGTAACCTTGTTCAATTGTCTGTAGTCTACACATAGACGAGAAGTCCTATCCTTCTTCTTTACCAACAATACTGGAGCTCCCCAAGGTGACACATTAGGTCTCAAATTGCTTCTCTAATAAATCCTCCAGTTGTTTCTTAAGTTCTGCTAATTCTACCAGCGACATCCGATAGGGCGCAATAGATGTAGGTCCAACTCCAGGTACTAAATCAATAGTAAACTCAATTTCTCTTTCTGGCGGTAGTCTAGGTATATCTTCAAGAAATACCTCAGGAAATTCATTGACCACGACAATATCTTTCAAGACATCTTCACATTGAACCTCCAAAGAAGACAACAATAAATACCCATGATCTCTTTCCTTCAAACAAGCTTCTACTTGAGTTGCCGTTAGGAATCTAGGATCCTTAGCCTCAGGAAATACTAGTATCTTATTCGAACAATCAATTAGGATATGGTTAGACGATAACCAATCCATTCCTAAGATTACATTAATCTTGGAAAGAGGTAAACAAATCAAATCCACATGAAAGATTCTATCCCTAACATATACAGGGCAATTTAAACATACTTTGTAGTTATCACAGGCTTATCAGTAGGAGTAGTAACACTCAAATCATATGGCAATGTAGTCACAGTCAATCCCAAACGTTCCACACAATCACATGCAATGAAAGAATGTGTTGCTCCCGAATCATAGAGTACGGTTAAAGGATTACCTTCAATAGCACACTCCTCCATGATTAAGTCCTCAGATTTCGCGGCTTCTTCTCCGCTCATAGTATACACTCGACCACTCGCCTGTGGCCTTACAGTACGACCATTTCCCACAGAAGGTTCCCTCTTAATCTGATCACAATCCCTAGATAAATGTCCAGGTTTCCCACATCTAAAACAAACAATTCCTTTATGCTGACAATCCTTGGTCAAATGGTCCTTCCCTCACTTGAAACATTTATACGTAGGAGTTCCAGCTTGACTTGCCTTACTACCACCAGAACTTCTTCCAACAAATTGCTGCCAGTTCTGATTTCCTGCCAGTTTCGTATACGGTTTCTGTTGAAAATGGTTTCCTCCACTGTTTTTTCCTCTCTGGAACCGTACATGTCCAAAGTTCTTATTTCTCGCCGCACACTGTTGATCAATCTGCTCAACCTTACAACACTTATCCAACAATTCTGGAAACTGTTCAATTCCCAGGGTTGCTACAACTCGCTTAATGTCAAGCTTCAATCCTTCCTCAAATTTTCTACACTTCCAATCCTCATCTGGGTGCATCTGGAAATAGCTCGAAAACTTAGATAAGCTTTCGAACTTTGCAGCATACTCACTAACAGACATCACCCCTTGCCTCAGACTAAGAAATTCCATCTCCTTAGCATGACGCACACTTGCTGAAAAATACTTTGCTAGAAACTTCTGCTTAAAGAGCTGCCATGTCACAACTCTTCCTTCAGCTTCTAACAATCTTCGAGCTCCTGCCCACCAGTTTTCACCATCTCCGACTAACATAAAAATCGCAAAAGTCAGCTTGCGTTCATCAGTATAACCCATACCTTCAAATATTTTCTCTAATTCCTTAATCCATAGATCATCTTTGTCTGGATCAAATTCTCCCCGAAAATTGGGTGGATTGTTCTTACGGAATTCTGACAAACTGTGAGCATCCTCAGTTGCTCTTTGATTTTGTTGTGCAACGACATCAACCATCTGTTGCATTGCTGCTACAGCTGCAACCATGTTCTGGTTATCATTACCAGCATTTTTCATTCCTGTTCTAGTATTGACACATCCTCGTCCTCTTCCAGCCATTACTTTCTTTACTCAAACTGGACAACACAAGAAAGCAAGGTCAATCTTCAAACAATATTGTTTCTTTTCAGAAAACAATTATAGAGAATCACACAATACAAACAAGACAGACCTAACCACAAACCCAAAAGACTTTAACTTGGGCTCTGATACCAACAAATATAACACCCACCGTAGGGTACCACATTTATATTACTTAATTATCAAATTACCCCCAAGTTCACATCAAATGATGTTATAGATAAAAATACGAGTTATAAAATTTTCTCATTCTTTTTTGATAACAATAAAATAAACTTAACGGAAATTAAAAATATTATACATCATCACACATAATTTACATCATTATACATTACATAAGTACTATCGAAATTATTTATATATAGACTGAGTTCTCAAAAGTAGTTAGACATTATTTAAAAACTAGTACACTTGCCCAAGCATAAACTAAACAGTAGAACCCTCAGACGGGTCCTCCTCAGATTCGTCAGCAGATAGGAATCCGTTATTACGTGAAGCTCTACGGACAGGTGTCTGCGCAGATGACACGATACTTATCGCACTAGGAGTACGATAGTAGGCTCCCCAGTACTGCCTAATGGATAGTGAAAACTCTAACTGTACATAAATATTGACACTAAAATAGGGGTTCCCTTGATGAAGCCTACTGTAGGTAATGTTTAGGTCCCCTATATAAAATATACACTGTCGATCCAAATGAACATGCCACGCCTCCGGACCTTCGCGAAACTGTAACATCACGTATCCTAGAAAGCTGGGCATCTCCATCTTCTCAAAACTTTGCTTCCTCAATCGAGATCTGCTCTTCTTCACCCTCTTATACTATGCATTGCTCAGTGTCTTTACAAATATAATTACAGTACAAAATAATATACAAAGAAGTGAGATCACCTACGCCAATACCAACATGGTAGCATAGAGATAACACAACTAGCATACCATACAGATACATCATACCATAATTATAATCATGCCATCAACATTATTTATCATAACAGATACAATAAATAATAATTACCATCATGCCATTAACATTATTATTATTATCATCATCATCATCATCTAAGTATTTCTCAACAGAACAATTGTCATAGCCAATATCCCTTAATTAATATATCATACAGATATAAATGCTCAGTTTCATGCATGTGCACATAGACTCAATTTCCTACTCCAAGAAGCTAAAACTCAGTTCGGAGAAGTTGATCAGAAAGATATGTCTATACCAACATGCCTCATACCAAGTGCCACATTTCTCATATGTGTTTGCACATCTAGCATATACACGATAGTCTTTACTAGATCTCGATTAAGAATAGTGTCTCGGTCAGGATCATCGGTGCATTGCATCGGTCTAACTTACGGGAAGAAGAGCTACCAACCGTCCATGTAAGCAACCCGCACCCTGATGCCCCCAAGGTCAAGAAGTGACTTACACTACGTATACACACCCACTCAAGAGGTGTATGTCTCTCCTAGGCAAACAACCTCATACAGTCCATCGGACCTTTCCTATGCATGTTCAATGCACCAATGCCAAACAATAGGAAAAATTCATATACAGTGTCCATACACCAGTTCATGCATATAAAATGCACCAATGCCAATCACAAGCAAAATTTATCTTTTCTCATACAGTGTCCATTTACTAGTTTAACAGTAATCCTACTGTATATTTAATCGTGAAAATCATATTATTGCATTTTCATAGTCGCGCACCACTTTTGTCACATTTTTCACAATTTCGTAACATTTCTGTTACGTTTTCAAATCACATATAGATTTTTCAATGTTTTCATCAATTACGTAAAAATATTCCACCATTTGTAAATCACGTAGTGATTTTTCAACAATATCTCAAACGCGTAAAAATATTTAAACGCTTTCCAAATTGCATAGAAATATTTCAACGTTTTTCAAATCGCGTGGAAATATTTAAACATTTTTCAAATCGCGTAGCTTAAAAATCACGTTTTTAAGTTACATAAATCATTTTTCACCATTATTGAACTTTATAAAATATTTCTCAACCTTCAAAAATTACATTTTAACCTTTTTCAAAATAATATGACTTCTCACATTATTTTCTACATTTTCTTACTCAAGAAAATCCTTTTCACAATTTATTCCATAAATTCACTATTCCATTGAATTAAATCAATGTTTCTAACTTTAAAACTTACTAACGCTCTCAAAAACCCAAAAGATGAGTTACACGTTGGAAAATCCCAAGTTACCAACGTACTCTTTATAATTCGAAATCAATTCTAAAAATCAATCCTCTTTAAAAATAAATTGAGGTTCAAATACTTTCAACCTCTCTTTTCCATTTACATATGAAAATTTCATTTCTCAAATGATAAAACACTCTGATTCCCTTTCCAAATTCCTTGTATTAAATCAAGTTATATTTCCACTTTGAAAATCACTTTGTTTTCACAAAACCAAGGCATTTCAAGACTTCAAAATCGTGGACATGGTCATTGAAACCATTCTTATATTTTTCCTTCTAAATCAACTAAGTTCCATTCTTGTTTTTACACAAAATAAATCAACAAAAATTCTTCTCAAAACTGTGAACATTACTTCTTGAAAAATAAACCCTTTGTTTATTTTCCTTGTTTTTCTAATCATCAAATTTTATCATTCATGAAAATATTAATTTATGAACACCTATTTTGAGGTGTCTTGGCCAAAATTCGCCATGGTCTTTGGAACCAAAAAAAAAATAATTTCTCCACTTCATAAGTTCTTTAAACAAATCAATTTCCTTGTTCTTGAAAAATTTCAACATGAACCCTAATTTTTGGGTGTCAAAACCGTAGCCTCCCCTTGGCCATTGGAGCCAAAATTTCTTATTCCATCATACATCCATCATAATATATTCAACATATCTTCATCATGCATACCATATTCTCATCATGCATATTATAAGCATACCATATAAGAAATAAAATCATGCAAAGCATATCAAGCATAGGCAAATAATCAAAGCACATAAACACACACAAATTATTACATGACCATGGATATGAATCCTCACATGGATTCACCATCCATCAAATACACAAACCATCTCTCACCACCATACTTGGTTGGTGAGATGGATCTCCCTCTTACCTCTTGAAGATCCTCAAAAAGCTCTTTGCTTTGCACTTTGATCAAGATCTCCACCAACGAAAGTTTCTTGAACATAAAACAAACACAAAGAAAATTAGTATATTAAGCTTGAATAAGAGGAACCATGGATCAAACATGGTTTAGAACATGAACAAGAAGAGAAGAAATGAAGTTTCCGTACACTTCACTAACAAAAATCGTAGAACTTGCTCTTGGAAAAAGTCCTTGAAGATGGAAGATTTAGAGCTTGGTGTAAACAACAAAGGTTCTTAGATTGATGTAAGGATTCAAGAAGTATGGTTGTATAAAATTTTTGAGTGATGGAAGATGGTGTAGAGGTGCTTGGCCGTAGCGATGCTTAGAGAGAAAGGAGATAAAATTTTTGCTAAGATTTGCTTTAGGAAAATTCATGAATGATGAAGAATGATCAATAATGACCAAGGTGACAAATTATTGTCTTCAAATTTTACTTTAGCTCCACATTCACTCACCAAAACCATCCCCCCTCTATGCACTCTTCAAAGTGTGACCAATCTCCTAGCCATCATTATTTGAAGCATTCCTAACGATTGATTAGATCAATGGTTAGGATTAATGTTGGTTCTAGGTAGCCTTTAGATAGAAGACTTAACCTAGGTCGTTGGATCTTTCTCCTTGAAATTCTAGCCATTACATGTGTCTCCAAAATGAAGGGTCAAGATCATTCCTTCAAACTTTACATCCAATGGTCATAAATGGTCCTTGTCACTTTTTAAGATCAAATCTCCACCCTTGATTAAATCAATGGTGGATCTCTAACACTTTTTAAGACTAAATCTCCACCCTTGATTAATTTAATGGTGGCTCTCCAATACACCAAGGTTGACTAATTAGCATAATATTTATTTTTATCTACTATTACCCTACTAATAATATTTTTACTGTATTTTTATCGCTCGATAATTAAATACAGTACAAAATACAGTAAAAGAAAATTTTAAAAACTATTTTCGGATTTAGGTTTAGTAAGATCCCCCGTCTCTGTCTAAACAGTACAAATTTTTCTAATTATAGAAAAATTTTCATTTTGCGAGGCCCAACCCGGGCCCACATAAGGCCCACTGAGCCCATAGATAACACTAAAATATAAAAATTTCATAATCACCCACAAAATCACAAAAATTAGAAAATTCATGAATATCAAATCAGATTACGTAAAATAATTAAGACTTAACAGTAATAATTAAATTACGTAAAATTTTCTCCGGCCCGAAAATTATTATTTTCCTGACACGGAGTAAATCACACCAAACGATCAAATGTACTAACGGAATATTCAAAATAATTTTACAGCACACAGAAATCACTAAACAGTAGAATTCTGTTAACTGTCAAAATTTCTGTCAAATATATAGGAAGTTTGGGGTGTTACAAACCTCGTAAATCATGTTTAGCCTTGGGTTTAGTAAGATCCCCCGTTGACGTTTTCACAGTTCAAGGTTCTCGAGAAAAATATCTCATTTTCTAGGCTCCGCTCAGTTCGTATGCAAAACAAGGAATAATATTAAAATATTTCGCGTTCTCAGAAAAATCCAGAAAAATTCACAAAAATCATAAATATTATAAAATGACTATTTATCATGAAATTATTAATTTTCGGGATGTTACAACTCTCCCCTTCAAATGAAAATTTCATCCTTGAAATTTTCATTCCTTAGAATAAACATTGATGTTATTTCTTCATCTTATCTTCTAACTTTCACGTCGTGTCTCATGTCACGTCAATTCAGATCACCCTTACCAATGTGATCTCACTGCCTCCGTGTTGCTTTGCTCTCCTAACCTTGACCTTCACAGGAAGTATTCCATATATCAAATTCTATTTTAATTGTACTGTGCCTAGTTCGATGACATGGGCTGGACCGGGGATATACTTTCACAATTATGACATACGGAAGACATTATGAAAATTAGGAAGAAAGGAAGACAAAATCAATTGATAAGCTACCAGACCAATCCGAAGAGGAATTTGATATAGTCTGAAGAATTTAGGAGTGAGTTTGTTGGTAACTCAGACAAGATGACACTGAAGCTAGATGTCATACTCCTTCAAAATTTCTAGTCACTTTCTCTATCTCATGTTCAGTTCCTTTTCATCGAGTAGATACTTCAGGCCCTTGTGATTGCTAAAGGCATTGAATGTTGCTCCACAAAGATAGTGTCTTTATATTCTCAGAGCAATTATAACTGTGGCTTACTCCAAGCCATGAGTTGGGTAATTCTCCTCATGTACCCTCAACTACCTCGAGACGTAAGCCACAACTTCCCAACTTTGCATGAACACGCATCCTAGACCTTGATGTGAAGCATCACAAAACACTTCAAATGTTTCATTGGGATCAGGTAGAATCAAAACTAGTATTCGAATATCTCCTCAACTCTTGAAATCTTTCTTCACATGTGTTGGTCTATAAAAGTTTGATTCTCTTCTTATAAGCTGAGTAAGACATTCTACTACCTTGAAGAATCCATCGATGCTCCTTCGATAAAAACCAACTAATCCCACTAGCTACAAATCTTCTTTACGGTCTTCGGTCTTTCCTTTTTGAAGAACTGCTTCAACCTTTTATGAATCCACAACGATTCCTCCATTTGAAATTTCATGACCCAAAAATTGAACCTCCTCCAACCAGAATCTGTACTCTTATAACTTGGCGTACAACTCTTTTCCTTTACGGTCTAGAAAACTATATCGAGATGTCTAACGTGTCCCTCTATATCTTCAAGAATAGATCAGAATGTCATCATTAATGACAACCACAATTCTGTTCTAGGTAAGGATGGAAGATCCAATTCATGTTATCCATGAATACGACATGAGCATTTGTCATTCCGAACGGCATCACGAGACACCCATAATGTCCATAGCGTGTTCGAAAAATTATTTTGGGAACATCCTAAATTTCCCACAAATTTACGATGACCAGAACGTGCATCTATCTTGGAGAAAACAATGACTCCCTTCTCGCTGATTCATTGAATCGTTCATCTTGTTCCGAGGATACTCGTCCTTGATCGTAATGTTGTTCAATTGGCGACAATCCATATCTTAACGAGAAGTTCCATTCTTTTCCTTACTGACAGCACTATAGCTCATCATGCGAAACTCATTGACTACGAGAGTGGCATTTATATCCCCTTTGCTTTTGTCCTCCACAAAAGGTAACATGTATCCTTAGGCTCTTTTTCCTCACAAAGCTTCAAATTTGTTGGCCATTACAAACTCGAAAGTCTTAGTTTCGAGAATCACTAAGGTTCTCATTGAAATGATCTAGTAGGATATAGCTAGGAAAATAACCAATCTATTCTTAAAATCATGAACTCTAATAGGTGTGATTTTAGGTAAGCACGACAAATCAACAAAAGATTCGATTTTTAGCAGAAATAGGATAGATTAAACAAACTTAAGCGTCAACGACAAGTCTTAGTAACATAAGTAGAAACAACTAGTTCAAAGATAATTGATGACACAGATGAATCCAAATGATCCACATGGTCACACGTTATAAAGAAATGGGCTGCCTCCAGAATTGTACAGCATAGTTACAGGATCGTCGCTTGAGGCACAATTTCCATTGTTTAGATTTTCAGTCTTGGAAACCTTCACTCCATCTAGGGTGTAATCTTTCCCTTTAGCTGGGGATCTTGAAGCACACGCATCATCAACAGAAGACTTCTTCTTTGCTGAAGCATAATGTTTAGAAACGTGTCCGGGCTTTCTGCATCTGAAGCAGATTATCCCTTTGATCTTACACTCCCTTGTTAAGTGGTTCTTTCCACATTTCTTACATCTTGGTAAAGATGTCGAGGTCTAGCTGGATCTACTGCCACTAGCACTTTCTCCATGAGTTGGGTGTTGCGGTTGCTTCCCTGATAATTGTGAATATGGTTTCCGCTTAAACTGACTAATCTTTCTATTATTCCTCCTTTGGAATCTAGGCAGTCCAAGGTTACCCCAAAATCGACTTTTCTCTAACAAATTCTAAACCTTAACTTCCAATTCTTGCTGTTGTGTAGCCCTTTGATCTTGGTAAGTTGTCACGTCAATTATCCTTTGTATTCCTTTTGTAGTCGTAGCCATACTTCTATCTTCTTGTCCTGTGCTTACATGCGTGCGTTCACTACGAGCCATTGCCCTTGCATGTCTACCGTGAGCCATTGACCTTCTTCGAAGATGGACAAAACATGACATAAGAAAAGCAAACCTAATTATTTTAAACAGTATTGTCTCCTTTCAGAAACCAAACACAAAAAATCACTCAATTCAAACAAGATAAGTCCAATCCACAAATCCTAACAGTCTCCAACTCGAGCTTCTTCATTCAGCCTTCTACGGCATAACCTCTTGCAAGTCGTCAACCCCCAAACAACAGAATCTTAGATAATGAACACAATGTATGTGCACTTGGTACCAAGATTTTCTAATCCATTTCAAAGATGAACGTTTCAGGAGATCTATCCCTCTCAATGACAGTCTATGCTGGACCATGAAAAGAATATTGCTTGTTAGGCGCGTGATGCGTTGCAATCAGTTTATCATGGCCAGAGGTATAATAAGGTGATAACATCATCACGAAATGAACCACCGCGCCTCACGGCCCTCAATCAGATCCATCATAGATCACACTATTCAATTCTGGTTCATTTACCACAAAAGGATAGTGATTTATCGGGCCCGTAATACGTGCAATCGACTTTCACCGTGCCTTACGCCCCCTATACATCCATCACAAATCACACTATCAATTCTCATTAATTCACCGAGTAAAGAATAGTGATTTATCGGGACCGTAATGGGTGTAATCGGTATACACCGCGCCTTATGCCCCCCATAGGTCCTTCACTGGATCTCACTGATTCAATTCTCATCCATAGGCTCATACAGCCTTTTAACAGTCATCGACTGAGCAAATTGTTCAATGCGAATATGCATAACTTAAGCCATCATGGTACTGTCCCCAATGATATTAAACATTCGCCCATACAATTGTCTAATACCATTAGTATCACTATTATTACATAACCACCCAGGCAATTACATAATAATGCTGATCCACCCAGTTTCAGCACATCGGCACAATAACCAATAGTGTATAATGCTCAATGCATGTTGACTCCATGCACAACCATGTATATCCAACAATAATGATATATTTTCCATAATATGCCATAATTTGGCCAAGTTAGATATCAACATGTTCACATATATTTCATATTACACATTTTCCATAATATGCCACAATTTGGCCAATTTAAGCATTAACAGAAAGTCCTAAACATGAACCCCACAATAGCCTAATATTAAATTCTCAAGAGTGATAGCACACTTTTAGAAGTTCATTTCGGGGTTTCGCCCTAGCTCAACAAGTCTTATGAGGTCATTATAAAGTTCCACTTTAATTAACATCTCTTATCGATTCATTTCCTAGAGGGATTCCCTTGAAGTCCTTATTCAATCTTCATTCCTTTAGGTTAATTAAATTCCTTAATTTAATCAATGATGCTCACTTAAAAATTACTCGAAGGTTTTACAAGCCTCACCACTCTCTTGTTTTTCCCTTATGTTTAAAATCACTCCAATCCATAGGATAAAGTCTTTTCCTTTATTCTTTCCATTTTATGCACTAGTCTCTTGATACCTAATCACTTAAATTTTATTTCACAACAATTTAATCCAATCTCTTAGGATCCATGGCCAAAACCGTGGCCTCACTTTAGGGTATTAAACCCTTAAAATTTTCCATCCATTAATTCTAACATTTAATTACATAAGCTTCATTTTATTTGTACACAAAACCAATTTGTATCCCAAAACCCTAGTCAAAACCGTGGCCTCACATTAAGGTAGGAAACTCCAAATTTTCCATTTAACAACCCTAATATGATCAAGCATTTTCAACACATCCAATACATTCAAGATCACCATTCAAGCATTAATCCAAATCAAGAATACATAAGCATGCAAAATCTCCAAACAAAGTAAGCATACAAATATGGATTTCTCCATCAAACAATTACACAAGGTCTCTTCACCACCAAGATAGGTTGAAGAGGATTATCTCCCTCTTAACTATGGAAGACACCTCAAGAAAGCAAGCCTCTTGGTCCCTTGTAAAGATTTTCGTACTACACCTTCAAGGAAACTCTAAGGACATCAAAACTTACCAAAATCATCATCAAAGCTTAGAAAAGGAACCCTTGATCACCTAAGAGATCAAGGATTACAAAAATGAGGAGAAAAGGTGAAAAAGTTATAAACTTTACCTTAAAGTTTTCAACTTTGAAGCTTGATAGATCCAAAACAAAAATGGACTATTTTGGTGATGGTCACAACATAAAAATTGCTTAGAATGATGCCTAGATTCAAGATGAAAGGTTGGTTTAATGAAAAAGCTTGGATGGCCAACAATGGTGGTTTTGGCCATGGAAGAGGGGAGAAAATGGAGAGGAAAGGGTGAGTTTTTTAAGATGACTCCAACTAGAAAAGTGTTTAGAATGTAATGGAGATCAAGGAAATGTGGTTGCTTGAAATTTTTGCCATAGTAGAGGTGGGTGGAGATAGTGGTGCCGTGGAGAGGGTGAAGGAAAGGAGAAAAGAGAAAACTTGAAGAAGAATGAGAGAAGAGAGAAAATGGAGAGAGAAAGTGTCTTGGAAGCTTTTGAAAGTAAGAATGGACGTGGTAAAATGAAGAAGCAAATCTTGGCTCCCCAAACCATAGAGCATTGCCATGGAGTAGAGAGAAGATGGAGAAGATGAAGAAGAGAAGAAAAGAAAGTTGAGAGAAAAAGATGAAGAGAGAAGATAGAGAGAGAAAGTGATAATAAAGTGATTTGAAGTGAAATGTGTAATTAGGTGTATTTTGTGTAAGTGTATGAATTAAATTGTGTGGCCACAAAGAGCCCTAAAAAATGTGTGGTGGAGAGGAGGAGAGAAGAAATATGGCTTCTTGAAGAAGCCAATAGGAAAGTGCAAGGAAGCTTCCTCCTAGTTTCTCCAACAAGCCAAAAGGAAGGTGCTAGGAAGCTTCCTTCCTTTGAAAAGTCAAAGTGATGTCATGGTGATGATATCACCATAGTGATGTCATTAAAGCGTTCTCTAAAATGTGACTAACACTATATCGAATTTATTATCAGTGGACAAAAATCACAGTTAACAAAAATTGATATTTATTGTCCAACGGATAATAAAATTATTCTGCGATTTTTATTTATCAGATAAAAATTTCAAAAAATGTGAAACCTCATAAATCATGTCTAGCCTCGGGTTTAGTAAGATCCCTGATAAACACATATTTTATTCATTAAGAAACCCTTATATTTAGTCATTTACACTCTCCATATTCTTAATTGATTGAGTTTGACATGATTTTGTGAGTTTGAGCTCAAATTGGTCCTAATTGAATATTTTCAGCATTATTGAGATTTTACACTGTTTCTGTATTTTGGCCATAACTTGAGTTCCTAATATCTGATGAACATGAATTTTACCTTGTAGGAAAGATAAGAGGAAGCTCTACAACTTTGATGAAGAGCTCGAAGTCTGATTCAGATGTCTAAGGGACCTAAGTTTACATGGAAGTCAGAATACGGGTTCTGTCAGTAGAATCCGAACAGTGTGCACTCAAAAAATCATATCTCAAGATGTAATAATGGAGATGGGCTGAAATTTGGACAGTGGATATTCAAGATCCAAATAAACAACTTTCATGAAGAACACATTTTGAGAAAAAGAAGTCTAGTAGGTCATTTTGAGCTTGCAAGTCGGAACAGAGGTGCTGAAGTTGGGTTTGAGCAACCTACGGTATTTGGGACATATCTTGGGCTTAAAGAAGCCAAATTGGACGAACCAGCTATCCATTTTATAGCCAAGACAAGGATCTACAACTTTCATGAAGAACACTTTTCGTGGTTCTGAAGTATAGTGGGTCGTTTTTGGCTTCCAAGTCAGACACGAAATTTTCGTCCTCAACCACCCACTCATCCATCCACTAATCCACTCATCCATCCACTAATCCACTCATCCACTCATCCACTAATCCATCCACTCATCCATCCACTCACCCATTCATGTCCATAATTTCCCACTCACCAAAAGTCCTTTGGCATTTTTCACTAATTCAACCACTCAACCATTCCACCCACTCATCCACTAATCCATCCACTCACCCATTCATGTCCATAATTTCCCACTCACCAAAAGTCCTTTGGCATTTTTCACTAATTCAACCACTCCACCATTCCACTCACTCATCCACTAAACCAATCCACTAAACCAACCCACTAATCCATCCACTCAAACACTCCACTCACTCACCCACTCATCCACCCACTTCCCTTTGTCATTTTGTTACCTTAGACTTCTATAAAAGGCACCATTTATCATGAACAAGGTGTAACTCTCCTTCATTTTCTCTCTTAGTTTCTTGTTTCTTCATAGTTTTTCTTGTGATTTCTTTCTAGCTATGTGTAACTAAACCTCCCTTGGTTAAGGGGGTGATGAAACCGCTAGTATTAATGTTGTAAACTTTGCATATTTGATTATTTCAACACGCTTATGTTTTTATTCATATATTTTTGAATCTATTGTTGGTATGAAGGTTTTTGTACTTGTTCCTACTTTCAAAGTAGTAGATCTAGGTTTATTATGCGCAGTTGCGGTAGTAGATCTAGTGGGATGTATGATGTTCATGTGGGTATAATTATCTTTGTGCTATTTGCCGTTATAAAAGTGGTAGATCTGGGTTTATTATGCTTGTGATTTGCGGTATTAGATCTAGAGAAATATATGTTCTAAGTAATTTAATCCCGGTGTGTGATTAGACCTTAGTGTAATTGGTTTTCTAAATCTTAATGCAATTGTTGGATAGTTGTAAGAGCGGTTGTTTTATGACTAATCAGTGATTAGGAGTTGATTTGAGCGGTTGCTAAATTGGCCAACACGTAAGGAAAGCAGAGATTTAATATCACAATTGCATAAAAACATAATTGAGCATGTTGGAATAAAAAGGATATGTGGATTTACATTATCATATAAATCTAGTGGTGGATTCAATCTCTTAACCAATTTTCTTATATTGTTGATTTCAGTTTGTTTATTGTTATCTTTGAAGTTGTTCATTGTTCATCAAAACTCCAAAACCCCCTTTTACTGTTTATTGTTAATCAGAGTCTAAATTGAGAATTGTTTAATAGTGTTAATTGAATTGGTTCTCTCTGTGGATCGACCCTTACTAACTACAACTAGTTGTAAGGTTTTTATTTTCTCGGTGGGCCCGACAACTGATTTTTATCTTAATTTTAATCACTACATCCGTACGCATCGAATTTTGGCGCGCGTTCTTGGGAACCAATTTTTTCAATTACACTATTAATTTATTTTCTATTTTTATTCTGTTTTTATTTTATTTTATTTTATTTTATTTTTAATCTTTCTTTCTCGAGTGTTTTGTAGGTGTTGATGTCCTTTGAAGGAGTAGACGAAGGATTGCTAAATTTGAGGAACTATATTGATCAACTCACTTCACATCCTCAATTTCCCTTCCATCCAGGCTAACTTCCAACTCACACCGCCGACATTGAAGTGCCGTTACATTGATCTATCAAGTTCGAGACATTTGAGCCATCTGAAATATCCGAAGAAGTGACAATGGCGAGAAAACACTTTAAGGGCATTGGGTGCTCCAGATCTAGATCAACAAACCTCTTTGCATAGACATTCTTGAAAATGAAGAGGCATTTGAATTGAAATCCGGTTTAATCCATCTCTTGCCATCTTTCAATGGATTACCCGGAGAGGACCCCAACAAGCACTTGAAGGAAATCCATGTGGTATGTTCTAGCATGAAACCTGCAGGAATTCATGTAAAGCAAGTCAAGTTGAGAGCTTTTCCATTCTCATTGAAAGACTCAACTAAGGAGTGGCTTTACTACTTGCCACCCGGATCCATCCAATCATGGCAGGACATGGCCCGAACTTTCCTAGACAGATACTTCCCTACCTCAAAAGCTGCAACAATCAGAAAAGAAATCTGTGGTATTCAACAAAGGCATGGGGAATCACTCCATGACTACTGGGAGAGATTTAAGAAGCTATGTTTCAGCTGCCCTCATCATCAAATAAGTGAGCAGCTTTTAATTCAATATTTCTATGAAGGCTTACAAGTGATGGATCGCAACATGATTGATGCTGCTAGCGGAGGAGCATTGATTGATAAAACTCCTCAAGAAGCTAGAAACTTGATCTCAAGAATGGCTGCCAATACTCAACAATTCTACTCTAGAAATGACACTGGAGTAAGAGCAGTGAAAGAAGTAGAGACAACCAGTATACAGCAGCAAATGACTCAATTGACTGCTATGGTTCAGCGGTTAATGGATTCAGGTAAAGCACCAGTTCATGCTTGTGGGATCTGTTGTTCATCTGGACATCCCACTGATATGTGTCCCACTCTCCAAGAAGACACAAATGAGGAGGTAAGAGCAAGAGGGGATATCTTTGGACTTTCAAAAAATTACAACCCCTACTCAAACACATATAATCCGGGTTGGAGGGATCATCCAAATTTCAGCTATGCAAAGCAACCTCAAAATCAACCTCCAAACTTATGGACCTCCAGATTCCAACAAAGGCAAGTACCTTTCCCTCGAGACAAGAAGCAAGTTCAAGCTCCTAAGCAATCCGAGCCTTCATTAGAGGAGCTAGTAAAACAAATGGCCACTAATAATTTGCGGTTCCAACAAGAAACAAATGCAACTATACAAAGTTTCAAACAAGAAACAAGGATCGCAATCAATAACTTGCAGAATCGATAGGACAGTTGTCCACTGAGAATTCAACAAGTTTCAAAGCCAAGCTTCAGTGGAAACTACCCTCACAACTGAAGTGAATCCGAGGGAAAATGCTAGTCTTTGTCACATTGAGAAGCGGAAAGACGATGGATGAGCCTACCTCTCTTCCACCAATCATTCAAGAGAAGGATGAACCACCCAAAGAAGCAAATGATAAAGGGCAAACTTCCAAAACCCCTAAGGTAAGTATTTCGAACCCCTTCCTAAATATGTCACTAAAGCTCCTTTTCCTAGTAGGTTGGTTAAAACCAAGAAAGAAGAAGCGAGAAAAAGAAATACTTGAGACTTTTAGGAAGGTAGAGGTTAATATCCCTTTGTTAGATGCCATTAGCTGGTACCTAGATATGCAAAATTTCGAAAGAATTATGCACTAACAAGAGGAAGTTAAAAGGAAATGAAAAGGTCCAAGTGGGAGAAAATGTTTCAGCTGTAATTAAAAAGAAACTCCCAACCAAATGTAAGGACCCTGGCACATTCACCATTCCATGCACTATAGGTAACACAAGGTTTGAAAGGGCAATGCTTGATTTAGGTGCATCTATAAATATCATGCCATATTCTATTTATGCATCTTTATACTTGGGTCCTTTGGAACCTACTGGTGTTGTTATTCAATTGGCTGATAGATCTAATGCATACCCTAAGGGTGTGGTTGAAGATGTTTTGGTACAGGTGAATGAATTAGTGTTTCCGGCAGACTTCTATGTTTTGGACATGGAAGAGGATGAGTCTCCCAAATCTGCTCCTATCTTGCTAGGAAGACCATTTTTGAAGACTGCATAGACAAAAATTGATGTGCACTCAGGAATTCTAACAATGGAATTTGATGGGGAATTAATTAGATTCAATATTTTTGAAGCTATGAGATACCCAAGTGATGTGCACTCTGCTTGTTTAATTGATTCTTTTGATCCTTTTGATTCTTTAATTTCTGCAGCTTTTGATACTGACCATTTTGATGCTCTTGATACAATTCTAACTCATAGCTTAGATGTACAGGAGGAAAAGAAGAAGAGTGAAGAAGAGCCATGGAGTGAAGACATTGATGAAATTGTTGCTTTGCCTTACAAGAGCTCTCTTCCACCTGTAAGAAGAGCATGAGGTAACTTTTGTTGATTTACCCGTTACTACCGATATACCTCAACCTTTGTTGTGCGAGGCACTGAATTGGAACCGAAAGCACTACCGATCATCTTAAATACATCTTCTTGGGGGGAGAAGGACACCCTTCCAGTAATAATTGCAAAGTCACTCACCCAAGAGCAAGAAGAGAAAGCGGTAGTGTTTTGCAGAACATAAGACACCATTGGTTGGTCAATAAGCGATATCAAGGGTATTAGTCCCTCCGTTTGTATACACGGGATATTAATGGAGGAGGATACTAAACTCGTGAGAGACCCTCAACGGAGATTGAATCCTCCCATGATGGAGGTTGTGAAAAAGGAGATACTTGAAGCTCCTAAGTGTGGGGGTGATCTACCCCATTTTCGACGACAAGTGGGTAAGCCCGGTCCGGGTAGTACCAAAGAAATGCTGGAATTCTTGTGGTAAGAAATGCTGAAAATGAGCTTATTCCCACTAGGTTACAGCAGTGGTGGCGTGTTTGTATTGATTACGGGAAGTTGAATGCCGCCACGAGAAAAGACCACTTTCCTTTACCTTTCATTGATCAAATGTTAGAAAGATTAGTCTGGTCATTCTTATTATTGTTTTCGGATGGTTTTTCGGTTACAATCAGATTGCCATAGCTCCAGAAGACCAAGACAAGACTACATTCACTTGTCCATTTGGTACCTTTGCATATAGGCGAATGCCTTTTGGACTCGCAATGCACCCGGGAACTTTCCAAAGATGCATGATGAGTATATTTTCGATTACATTGAAAACATCATTGAGGTTTTTATGGATGACTTTAGTGTCTTTGGAAATGATTTTGAAAATTGTTTGGAACATTTAACTTTGGTGCTTAAAAGATGCATTGACACTAACCTGGTGCTTGAATTGGGAAAAATGTCATTTCATGGTGAATGAAGGTATTGTGTTAGGTCATGTAATTTCGCTAGGGGAATTGAAGTAGATAAAGCTAAAGTAGAACTCATGCATTCTTTGCCACCACCCACTAGTGTGCGGGAGATTCGTTCTTTTATTGGTCATGCGCAGGTTTCTACCAGGAGATTCATTAAAGACTTTTCTAAAGTCTCATTGCCCTTTCTTGAGACTTCTTCAAAAAGATGTTAATTTTAACTTTGATGAGAAATGTATGGAAGCTTTCAATAAACTCAAGAAGTTGTTAAGCATTGCGCCTATCATCAAGCCACCCAATTTGGGAGTTACCTTTTGAACTAATGTGTGATGCCAGTGACTTTGCAAAGTAGGAGCTGTCTTAGGACAACGAGTTGATAGAGTTCCTTATGCCATTTACTATGCATCAAGGACTCTAAATGATGCTCAACTTAATTACTCAACCACAGAAAAGGAACTTCTAGCTGTTGTATTTGCTTTAGAAAAATTTAGATCATATCTAATTGGTTCTAAAGTGATTGTGTTTTCAGATCATGCAGCCTTGAAGTATCTTCTAACAAAGAAAGAAGCAAAGCCTAGATTGCTCGATGGATTTTATTGCTCCAGGAATTTGACTTGGAGATTAAAGACAAGAAAGGAGCGAAAACTTGGTGGCCGATCACTTGAGTAGATTGGTAATAGCGAAGAGGAAGAAATGCCTATCATGGAGACTTTTCCGGATGAATATTTGATGGTTGTCAACACCATAATCCCTTGGTATGCTGACATTGTTAACTACCTGGTTACTAAGGACTTTCCGGAGGATTTGAACAAGGCCCAAAGAGATAAATTAAGGAGTGACTGTAAATACTATATCTGGGATGACCCGTACTTATGGAAGCATTGTGCAGATCAAGTCATTAGGAGGTGCATTCCTGATTCTGAGACACACTCCATCCTCTCCTTTTGCCACACCTATGCATGTGGAGGACACTTTGGCAGTAAAAGGACAACCAATAAAGTGCTTGACAGTGGTTTCTTGGCCTTCAATTTTCAAAGACGCTTACAACTTCTGTAAGTCTTGTGACCGCTGTCAGAGAACAGGTAATATTGGTCCTCGTAATCAAATGCCTCAGACTCTGATCATTTTTGTGGAACTCTTTGATGTGTGGGGTATTGATTTCATGGGACCATTCCCTCCTTCATTTGGTTTCACATACATTCTTTTATCTGTTGATTATGTGTCTAAATGGGTGGAAGCAAAAGCCACTCGATCCGATGATTCTAAAACTGTTGCGAGATTTTGTTAAGTCACATATTTTCTCCAGGTTCGGGACCCCAAGGGCTATCATCAGTGACCAAGGGACCCATTTCTCGCAACAAAACCTTTGATGCTCTATTGAAGAGATATGAAGTAATGCACAAAATTTCCACTCCTTACCATCCACAGACAAATGGGCAAACTGAAGTGTCCAACCGGGAGATTAAGTCAATCCTTGAAAAGACAGTGAATCCCTCAAGAAAGGATTGGAGCACTCGACTGAAGATGCTTTATGGGCTTATAGGACTGCCTATAAGACTCCCATCGGCATGTCACCATTTCGGTTGGTGTATGGAAAGCCCTGTCATTTGCCCGTTGAGTTGCAACATCGATCTTCTTGGGCCATTAAACAAGTTAATATGGAATTGGAAGGTCTTTGGAAAGCAAAGGAAGTTCCAAGATTACAGAATTAGAAGAACTAAGAAATGAGGCCTTTGAGAATGCCCCGATTTATAAGACTAAAGCTAAGGCATTCCACGACCAATTGATTTCCGAGTAAAGAAATTTCACGAGAGGACAAAAAGTCCTGCTATTCCAATCAAGACTCAAATTATTTCCGGGTAAAGCTGCGTTCTAAGTGGATTGGGCCGTTTGTGGTAACTAATGTTTTTCCTTTTGGTGCGGTTGAGATCGGGAGTGAAAATTCGGCAAAGCATTTAAGGTCAATGGTCATCGTCTCAAACCATATCATGAACTTCCCGACGGTGCGAGAGATGGAAGTGATGACCCTCATCCTTCCACAATATGAGGAGCAAAGTGAAAGTATCATCATGTCGGTGAGGACAATAAACTAAGCGCTCATTGGGAGGCAACCCAACCAGATTTGCTCTCTTTATCCCTTTTTATTTTGTGTTTTCATTAGTTTCTTAGATTATGTTTTTATCTGTTTGTTGGTTGTAAGCATTTGAATCTCTAAAAAAAAAAAAAAAAAAAAATTTGTGTGCTCGACAATAAGGTAGGTAGTGCCATTAAATTTTGTCACTCGAAGCATGTGAAGGTCACTTTTCTTGGCGACAACAAGCTGCGAAAATCTTGCAAAGTATGGATTTTATTGGCCTACTTTATTCAAGGTCTGTTACACCTTTAGCAAAAGTTGCGGAAATTGGTCAAAAAGGTTCTGCTTTGAGATTATTATCTGCACCTACTCCTTGAAAAATTGAGATCTAGGTGGCGCGGTTCTTTTCTTTGTCAAACACGTGTATCCTCTGGGGGCCGTAAATATTGAGGATCCTAGGAATGGTAATGCGCGTAAAGTTAATGGACAAAGACTCAACCATTCCTGGAAAATCAAGTTCTTGAGTTCTTTGTGTTGCTTAGGTTAAGTGGCGGATACGGTACTCAGTGACTCTTAAGTCGGTTTATTTTTCGATTTCCCAAAATAACTGAATCCTTCTTCTCCTTCAAAATGGATGTCATTCTTTCAAACCACGAGAAAACATTTTCCTTCTTTTCCTCAAAATGCTCTGAGAAAAATCTACAAAGTTCGATGTGAAAAATTGAGACTGTTAATGCACAAAGGTATGCCAGAAGATGTACGCTGGATAATTGAAGCAAAGGTTCGATTAGCAGGTGAGTCCTCAATTTCATTTGACTCATATATGCCCGGTCTTGGAAGAAGTTCATATTCTAAAAGGAGAAGAGCAAAAAGGTTACAAGTCTGTTACAAATGTGGACGATGGAACTGTAACAAGCGATGTCATACTTTGGGGATGGTTTCCGCAAATAGAGAAGATAAAATTTTCTTCATTAAGAATGGACTGAGTAAGGAGTCATTAGATGATATCTTATCGACTCTTGAGACGCATTCTTGTGGATTGGTGCATCGTGAAATTCTTAAATTGTGGAATCTCTTCAAGGATGAAGAAAAACGCTACGATCTTGGGAATCGACTCTAAAAGACCCTGTTTGTCGGTTTATAAGAAAATTGGATGGGAAGCCTATCCCGACTCATAGAAGGCATTTAAGCCGTTTCGGACGTAAACCGAGAGGAAGATGTGAGCCACAATCACAACAATCTGTACATATCATCATCTTCTTCTTCTTCTTCTTCTTCTTCTTCTTCAAGTCATCTCTCAAAAACAAAAAACAAAAAAAAAAAAAAAAAAAAAAAAAAAAAAAAACAAAAAAAAAAAAAAAAAAAAATTTATGTATACGTCTTAGGGTTGGCTTTGGTAACACACACCGTGAATGGGGAAATGCATGCATCTGATCCAGCCTTCTTAATTGAAAAACAAAGAAGGTAGATTGTATCCCACATGTGAGGCGGCCAGGCGTATTATGGCCACTTGTCCCTTTTGGGAGCCCTATGTTCTTGCTGGTCTTGAATGAGTCGAATCTTGGTCAACAATGCTTTGGCACAAAGCCGAAAAAGAGACTACCTCCATCCCAATCTTAAGTAAGTATACACTCATCTTTCATCAAGTTTTTCTAACAATTTCAAAAAAAAAAAAAAAAAAAAAAAAGAGAGGACGTGATGTCTCTTGCACTCATGACGCAGTATAAAGATACGCCATGGACACTTGTACATACAGGTATGTCATCATTTTCTATTTCTTTTATCTTTGTATCATTTTGTTGTATTTTAATTTTTGTACAGACGATCCTTTGAGCAGGGTCCTTCAGGGGTTTCTAGACTTCTTTACCTTGATGGTTTTCTTGAAGTCAAACAAAAAAAAAAAAAAAAAATAAAAAAATAAAAAAGTAAAAAAAAAAAAAGGAGAAAAGATTCTGTGTTTCTTAATTTCAACCTTTTCTGACAACAGCCAACCTACCCTCATAGGTACAATTATTCCCCTTTCCATTCTTTTTCCTACTTAAACACTCCATTTTCTCCATTTTCCTTCAACTCAGAAACACTCAAAGGGAGGAAGAGTATAGAATGGGGCCTTCTATTCGTAACCTAAAAAATGTCTGTGTTTTTTGTGGGTCGAGTTATGGGAAGGGATTAGAGTTTGTAAACGCAGCTAGCACTCTTGGTCGATCACTTGCTGCGAGGAATATTCATCTTGTATATGGGGGAGGTTGTCGTGGGTTAATGGGGGCTGTATCACTTGCTACTTTTATAGGAGGCAGTCAGGTTTTAGGTGTTATTCCTAAACCTTTGGCTGAAAATAACATCACTGGAAAGACAGTTGGAGAAGAAATTCGGGTAACATCTATGCATGGACGAATGAAAACAATGGTTGACAATTCGATGCATTTATTGTCTTACCAGTGGATTTGGTACTTTAGAAGAAATTTTTCAAATTGTCTCTTGGCCGAACTAAACATCCACCATAGACCCATTGGTTTGTTGAATGTTAATAATTTCTTTGATCTTTTGTTATCTTTTCTTGACAAAGTCGTGGAACGAAATTTATCACTCCTTCAAAGAAGACAACTTCTTATCTCTGCCTCCACTATTGATGAGCTCATTGATAAATTAGAAGCTTTTGAGTATGTACACTGATCCGGTATTAGCTCGAGATAGATTGGTCAACGGGAAGCGGCGAAGGAAGTAACAAGAAACAAAAGCCGATCTGCGACTTCATCTTTAATGGGTTTGATTTTATTGTACCTTGTTTCATTTAAATTTGTGTCACTTTCTCCAACAGGTAATATCTTACGTCCTTTACTCATCTATATTTTAACATTGAGGACAATGTTGTGATTTAGTTGGGGGAAGGATAGTTGAAAAAAAAAAAAAAAAAAAAAAAAAAAAAAAAAAAAAAAATTTGTTTGTCTTTGTTTGGAAAGTATGATATGATTGTCATGTACTTATTAAATCAATTAGTGATGGCAGAGTAAGGAGTAATTTTACTCTTGAGACGCATCTTAATTGGTGGCGAGTAAGGAGTTTTTTTAGGTAGTAACTAATTAGTACTAAAGTTTTATTGTTTGATTTCTTTTCGTGGTCGATGCAGATCGACAAGTGTGTTTCTTTTCTGCTTGGCGTTGATTCACTTCTTATCAGGTTGTGTTGCTCTTTTCTATATCTCTCTTTCACATTGAAGGCAATGTTATATTAAGCGTGGGGGAGAGATTTCAGCATGTTCTTTTTGTAAAAAAAAAAATTCAAAAAAAAAAAAAAGAAAAGAAAAAAAAAAGGGGGTTCATTGCATGATTGAATAACTTTTCTCCCTTCTTGAACTGATATGCTTGGTGATGGATGATTAAATTGATGAATTGAGTTTGATGGATGCATACCTTGTGAGATTTTGAGCCTAATGGATGGATTCAACATTTATGTCATTCTCTTCTTTCTTGTGTGATTTTCACTCATGTTAATGACCACTCTAGAACTTGCTTTGATTCTTTTTGAGGCTACATTTCATTTGCATGCATGAACATGATTGAGGCCCTCTTTCTTAATTAGCTAGTTTAACCAAATAGCCAACCTTGTTTTCAATATGATATCAAGCACTCTTTTGATTTCTTGAAAATTCTCGATTCCTGCCAACCTTGTATATTTTCCTTTGCTTAACCCCTTTGAGCTTATTTGACCATTCCTTGTTTCTAGCTCATCATGTGCCTTAAATGAGAAATCGTGTTCTTACTTTACCTTAGGGAATAAAAGAACATTAGCTTGGTTAATGGATGAGTTTTTGAACAAGTGTGGGGGGGTGTGTGTACAAAATGGTTGTTGAAAAAGAAAAGAGTGCCCAAAAAGAAAAAAAAATGTATGTATATAGTTATGTTCATATATATAAAAAGAAAGAAAAAAAAAGAAAAAACAAACCAAGTGTTTAAAAAAAGAAAAGGATTAGGAAATGAATATGTAAAGGGATATACACTAGAGTTGGGATGAACTTTTATGCTTGTTATTTGAACTCAGCTCTCATTTGCTTTTATTCTCTTTGGTATTTATCTTCTCATATCCATTTTGTCCTCTCCTGTTACCTTGACCTCACTACAACCTTGAATAAAGTCCTCATGATTTGTGTGTGCATGTGTTTTGAGTAGTGGAGAAGTAGAAGATAAGCAAGCTTATGGTAGTGCAATTTTCATGGGTTGAATTGAGTGAAATACCTACCCTTTAAACACTTGAGAGATTGAGAGGGAATCTTGTGAAGATCTATCATTCTCGATTCATGTTGAAGATACCTTGCTTGATGGTTTGAGATGTGGAGAATTGTTAACTCATGAATGTTTTGATCCCTTGAACCTTTGGTTGTTCTTCTTGATTGTAAAATTTTGGTCTTGAGTTTTGCCTAGGAGTGCAAAAAGCTAAGTGTGGGGGAATTTGATAAACACATATTTTATTCATTAAGAAACCCTTATATTTAGTCATTTACACTCTCCATATTCTTAATTGATTGAGTTTGACATGATTTTGTGAGTTTGAGCTCAAATTGGTCCTAATTGAATATTTTCAGCATTATTGAGATTTTACACTGTTTCTGTATTTTGGCCATAACTTGAGTTCCTAATATCTGATGAACATGAATTTTACCTTGTAGGAAAGATAAGAGGAAGCTCTACAACTTTGATGAAGAGCTCGAAGTCTGATTCAGATGTCTAAGGGACCTAAGTTTACATGGAAGTCAGAATACGGGTTCTGTCAGTAGAATCCGAACAGTGTGCACTCAAAAAATCATATCTCAAGATGTAATAATGGAGATGGGCTGAAATTTGGACAGTGGATATTCAAGATCCAAATAAACAACTTTCATGAAGAACACATTTTGAGAAAAAGAAGTCTAGTAGGTCATTTTGAGCTTGCAAGTCGGAACAGAGGTGCTGAAGTTGGGTTTGAGCAACCTACGGTATTTGGGACATATCTTGGGCTTAAAGAAGCCAAATTGGACGAACCAGCTATCCATTTTATAGCCAAGACAAGGATCTACAACTTTCATGAAGAACACTTTTCGTGGTTCTGAAGTATAGTGGGTCGTTTTTGGCTTCCAAGTCAGACACGAAATTTTCGTCCTCAACCACCCACTCATCCATCCACTAATCCACTCATCCATCCACTAATCCACTCATCCACTCATCCACTCATCCACTAATCCATCCACTCATCCATCCACTCACCCATTCATGTCCATAATTTCCCACTCACCAAAAGTCCTTTGGCATTTTTCACTAATTCAACCACTCAACCATTCCACCCACTCATCCACTAATCCATCCACTCACCCATTCATGTCCATAATTTCCCACTCACCAAAAGTCCTTTGGCATTTTTCACTAATTCAACCACTCCACCATTCCACTCACTCATCCACTAAACCAATCCACTAAACCAACCCACTAATCCATCCACTCAAACACTCCACTCACTCACCCACTCATCCACCCACTTCCCTTTGTCATTTTGTTACCTTAGACTTCTATAAAAGGCACCATTTATCATGAACAAGGTGTAACTCTCCTTCATTTTCTCTCTTAGTTTCTTGTTTCTTCATAGTTTCTTCTTGTTTCTTCATAGTTTTTCTTGTGATTTCTTTCTAGCTATGTGTAACTAAACCTCCCTTGGTTAAGGGGGTGATGAAACCGCTAGTATTAATGTTGTAAACTTTGCATATTTGATTATTTCAACACGCTTATGTTTTTATTCATATATTTCTGAATCTATTGTTGGTATGAAGGTTTTTGTACTTGTTCCTACTTTCAAAGTAGTAGATCTAGGTTTATTATGCTTGGTTGCGGTAGTAGATCTAGTGGGATGTATGATGTTCATGTGGGTATAATTATCTTTGTGCTATTTGCCAGTTATAAAAGTGGTAGATCTGGGTTTATTATGCGCTGTTGCATGTATTAGATCTAGAGAAATATATGTTCTAAGTAATTTAATCCCTGTGTGATTAGACCTTAGTGTAATTGGTTTTCTAAATCTTAATGCAATTGTTGGATAGTTGTAAGAGCGGTTGCTTTATGACTAATCAGTGATTAGGAGTTGATTTGAGCGGTTGCTAAATTGGCCAACACGTAAGGAAAACAGAGATTTAATATCACAATTGCATAAAAACATAATTGAGCATGTTGGAATAAAAAGGATATGTGGATTTACATTATCATATAAATCTAGTGGTGGATTCAATCTCTTAACCAATTTTCTTATATTGTTGATTTCAGTTTGTTTATTGTTATCTTTGAAGCTGTTCATTGTTCATCAAAACTCCAAAACCCCCCTTTTACTGTTTATTGTTAATCAGAGTCTAAATTGGGAATTGTTTAATAGTGTTAATTGAATTGGTTCTCTGTGGATCGACCCTTACTAACTACAACTAGTTGTAAGGTTTTTTATTTTCTGGTGGGCCTGACAACTGATTTTTATCTTAATTTTAATCACTACATCCGCACGCATCAATCCCCTGTTAACATTTTCATAGTTCAAGATTCTCGGGAAAAATATCTCATTTTCTCAGCTCCGTTCAGCCTGTACGCAAAACAAGGAATAATATTAAAATATTCTACGTTCTCAGAAAAATCCAAAAAAATTCACAAAAATCATAAATACTATAAAATGACTATTTATCATGAAATTATTAATTTTTTGGATGTTACATGAGGTATCCCTTGAAAGAGTAAAGGGTGAGGTATCCCTTGTTTGTAAAAGAGGGTGAGGTATCCCTCAAAAGCTGTAAAAGGTAAGGTATCCTTGTTTTGAGGCTCAAGCACAAAAGGTGAGGCATCCCTGAGGTGTGTTGAGTGCTCTCAGTTGTAAAGGTTGTTAAGCACCTGTTCAAGCTTGAAGGTTTCGTGAAAAATCTCTGGTGGTTCACTTGAGGACTGGACGTAAGTCACAAGGGGTGACTAAACCAAGATAAATCTTTGTGTTTGTTCTTCTTAACTCTATCTCTTTACTTTGTGCTTATATTTTATATGCTTGCTTGAATACTTTCTATCTTGGCTTGTTTAATTTTTATGTGAAGTATTCAATCTCATTTATCTATTCACTTCAATCAATCAATAGCTTCAACGAAAATTTGATAAACAAGTATTTTGTGAAAGATTTGCGAAAATATTTTATAAACTCAATTCACCCCCTCTTGAGTTTGAAGCCACTTGGTAACACTTTACTTTGTTCAGGATTCATGCATATCATGACATTACCATGTATTTGGATTCCCATAAATGGTATCATAACATTACTCATTACATATTGTTAATCATCTTGCTTCATCAGGAAAGACTTTTCCTAATGAAGATCTTATTAACAAAGTTTTGAGATGTTTGAGTAGGCATTGACAACCTAAAGTGACGGCTATTGCGGAGTCAAGAAATCTCTCAACCATGACCCTAGCCACACTTTTTGTCAAGCTCCAAGAACATGGATTAGAGTTGAATAGACTCAACCAAAATAAGGAGATTGACAAGAAAAATAAGGGAATAGCCCTCAAGGTCACTTCCTCCATGGTCAATGATGATGATGATGAAGATGATGGACATGACTTAGAAATAAATGAGGAGAATCTTGGTCTTCTAGTAAAGAAATTTGGAAAATTCTTCAAGAAGAATGAAGCTCAAAGAAGACCTCCATTTCCCAAAAGAATGCATATCACAAAAGGGAAGGAACCTCATTCACTCTTAAATGCTATGAATGTGGAGAACCGGGGCACATGAAGATGTAGTGTCTAATCTATCAAAGGAAAGTGAAAAAATATAAGAGGTTCTCAAAGAAGAAGAAAGAAAGAAGAGCCTACATAGCTTAGGATGATAATGACATGGACTTAATAGATAGGTCAGACAATGAGAAAGTCAATCTATGTCTCATGGCTAGAGGACAAGAGGAAGATGAAGATGACATGAAGGTAACATCCTTAAACTTTGACTCTTCCCTTTCCTATGGTGAATTATAAGATGCATTTGGAGAATTGCATAATGAATCTATGAGGCTTGCAAAACTTGTTTCATCATCCAAGAAAATAATTTCCTCCTTTGAAAACAAAATCTCTATTTTAAACAAGGAAATTGAGGAACTTAAAATTGAAAATGAAACTCTTGGACTTACTGATGCAAATTCTTCATGCATGACATACTATTCACTTGATAATGTATCTACATCCTTTTTTTGCTCATCATGCAAAATTTTGAAAAGGAAATTGAAGATTTGAAAAATACTCTTTCAAAATTTACCATTGGAAGAGAAAATTTGAACATATTACTTGAGAAGCAAAGATGTGTCTTTCAAAAGGCTGGTTTAGGGTACAATCCCAAAAACCAACAAAAACTTTACAAGAATTTCTTTGTTCCCTCAAGCACATTAACAAGTCCATTAATAAAGTGTTTTTATTGTGGCAAGAAAGGACATAGTGCTTCAACTTGTAATGTTAGGAAAAATATTAATAACAAGATAGGGACCAAAATGGTTAGGGTCCCCAAAGATACTATGCCAAAAATTAGCACACAAGGACCCAAGAAAATTTAGGTACCAAAAGCCAAAAATTGAAGTGTGTTGTAGGTGTGCTTGAAGGCCAAAAATCGACTTTAGAATTGCTAAAGTGGCTGCTGCAAGCACAAGATCAGAAAATACTCCAAGTTTTCTCTCTTGTCTCCAAGAAGCTTGGACTTGCAACCTTTGGATAAGTGAAGACTTGTTCTATGCTTTAACTTGTGTTAAAGAAGTACTTTTCTAGCTTTATATCTTAAAAATATCTCTACATGTGAGAATATGCTAGATAAGTTCACTTTTTGTTTAAAATAACATATTTGATGAAAACATCTTTGAACTTAGTATTCTGGATCAATCATGTATCTAACTCTTGCTAAAAATCATAATTTTGTTGCATAACTTGTCATAATGTGATATTTTGTTGAACAATCTGGAATGTTATAGCACAATATGATATTTTGCTGCATAATTCATCACTTTGTTGCATAATTTGTCATGTTATTGCATAATGTGATATTTAGTTGCATAATATGTCATTTACTGCATGATATGTCATTTTGATGCATAACTTGTCACTTTGTAGCATAATCTGATACTTTGCTGCATTATTGAGCTCCATGCATAGTTATCTTGTTTTAATCATTTTTTAATCCAATACTAACTTAAGTGTCAGAGGTTCCCCGAAGTTTGTTTTGCAGGTGCTTGATCCATGCTTAAGTCCCCCAAATTTTCAACCTCAAGCTCTTGCTGAAGAAATTGGTTTCTAGTACTTTTAAAGAAGAAAAATCAGCTTTTAAGTTAAAGTCATGGTGGTTTGAGATGATGAAATTGAGTTCAAGCTCAAATCACTCTTAAGATGGTATAAGTTTGTGTTTTAAGGGCTAAAGTCTTGAAGAGTTTCTGTTTTTGGAGATGAAATAATCAGTTATGGGAAGAAAATAACTAATTATTGGCTCCTGGAAATGTTGTAACACCGTCCGTAGGGCATTACATTTTCGACAAAAAAAATTGAAACTAAACCCCAAGTTTATAAATCATTTTATCTTTATAAAATACGAGTTGGAAATTTTCCCTTTTTATTGACAACTTAAACTTAACCAAATAAGGGAAATACAAACATATTAAACTATTTATTTTCCATCTTATAAATCAATAATAACATAAAATACATAAAGCTTATGTTCTCAAAATACACTTACAAATAATATAATCAAACCTAAACTTGCCCAAGTTCAAAACAATTGGAGGGAAGGTTCTCCTCCATATCCAAATTCTCTATGACTATAGAGTGCCTCGACGAACGGAAATCCGAGCAGAAAATACTACTGATTCCTCCTTGGAAGTATAGTGAAGGTCACTCCACAACTTCCTGATAGACATAACAAACTCTATGTATCCAACCTCAAAAGTAAAAGTAGTGGCCCCTTGGAGGGTCCTACTAATGGATAAAGTAATGTCTCCACAATACTCTATATGTCACGTATCCGAATGGATACACCAAGTGTCAGCGCCTTCGAGAAACTGTAGACTAACGAAACCTTGCGAATCCCTTCTGGCAGCCATTGCCATCTTCATAGATATTAACATAAAATAGAAAACAAACCAAACAATAACATAAAGAGGTGAGAACCCCTACATCAATACCATCATGGCAATAGAGAAACAGTACAGACAGTAGAGTCATTCAATACAGAAATACACAAAATCATAATTATAGTCTTGTCATCAACTAATAAATAATCCAATAAACATATATCACAATAATATGAACATCAGTAATATTGTAATAATATCTACTAAATATATCCCAAATGACATGTGTACCAACTATGCCACAACAGTATATGTACCGACTATGCATATGCACGATGTACTGTTTCCTACTCCATGGAACTAAACAATTTCAGAGAGAATGATGAGGGAGTACATGTCTGCATATCGTTAGCCTCAATTTAAGTGCTACTTTTCTCAATGCACACGTCATAGGTTATACAAGACACTCTTCACCAAATCACGAATAGGCATAGTGTCACGTCGAGATCGTCGGTGTGTTTGCATCAGTTACTATGACACAGTTGAACAACCAACTAGCCACCAATGGCATATCATCAAAGCTATAATCACATAAAATAAAATAAGCACAAATACAACAAGTAAGCATAAACTAATAATCACACAATCGCGTGAAGAAATCCTCATATGGATTTTTCACCCACACATACAAATTTCATTCCTCACCACCATGAATGGTTGATGAGGTTATTCTCCCTCTTACTTTAGATGTAGTCCATAAGCTCCTGGTATGCCTTCTTGAACCAACTTTCTCTATCAAGAGTTTCTTGAAAAACAACATAAACACACACAAATTAATTTATAAGCCTTTGAAATAGAAAGCCATGGATCAAGCATAGCTTAGAAGAGGAAAATGAAATCAATTGTGAAGATTCCAAGAATTTCACCTTAAACTTAGAACTTAGGCTTTGAATCAAGACTTCAACTACAAAGTGTCTTGAAACAAGGTAAGGATTCAAGAAATATGGTTGGTGTAAATTATTGAAGGTTAGGTGATGGTATGGAGTGGTGTGGCCATGAGGTGTGCTAGGGAGAAAGTGAGAGAGTTTTTGGTGTTGGTATAGGAAAGATGAAATGAGACAAGTGAATTGATTTAGTGTAGATTGGCCTTTCAAATTGTTTTAGCCGTGAGTGTGTAGGAGAGAAAAGATTGAGAGATATTTTGGTATTTTGTTTCTTGAAATAGAAAAGATGATTAAATGAATTAAAGTCATAAATTTGGCTTCCTAAAGCCTTCATGGCTGTGAGTTATTTTGAGAGAAAGGTGAGAGATATTTTGCTTTGCTTTTCTTGAATGGCTGCTAGAAGAATGACCAAGTACATTTAGGTGTAGTATTTGCCTTCCAAATTGATGCATAGTCGTAGGAATCAAGAGGAATAGCCACCAAAATTGACCAACAATTTTTGTAGTTATTTGGTCTTTAAATTAGTGCATGGTCGTTAGCTTCCTTGGTGCAAGCCACTATTGTTGACTAACTTTTGTGTGTAGTTTCTTGTATATTTAATAGAAAGGTGACCAAATGCATTTAGTGAATATTTCTTGTCCTCCAAAATTGCTTGGTCGTGGAGTGCTTCTCCAAGGAGGTGGCCACTTTGCTTGACTCCTCCATGACCACACAATGAACTCTCAAATCCTATTTGGTAGCCATAAAGTTGTCATAAGCCATTTTTGTTGAATAGGCTTCCTGTAACATCCCGAAAAATACCTATTTGATCATAAATGTTCATTTTATATTATTCTTGATTTTTAGGAATTTTTCTAGAATTTTACGGAAACGTCGAATATTTTAATATATTCTTCGTTTTGCGTGCACATTGAGCTGAGAATTGCTGAGATCAGTGTAGCACTCCGAAAATTGATTATTTCGCCACGAATAGTCATTTTCCAATATTTGTGATTTATGTGAATTCTTTCGGAATTATCCGAGAACGACGAATATTTTAATATATTCTTCGTTTTGCGTGAATATTGAGCAGAGTCGTGAAAACGACTGTAATGCTTCAAAAATTGAGAATTTATATGATGGATAGTCGTTTTATAATATTTTCAATTTTTGAGAATTTTCTGGAAACGTCGAATATTACAGTATATTCCTCGTTTTACGTGCGCGCTAAGCGGAACTGGGAAAACGCGATGTTTTCTCTGCGATCCTTGAACTATGGATAAATCGACGGGGGATCTTACTAAACCCGAGACTTGACACAGTTTACGAGACTTCACAATTTTTAAGAAATCTTAACAGATAAAATAAATCAATATAGCGAAAAATTCATCTGTCAGATTAATTAAATACTGACTTCTGTCAACTGTAACTATTATCCATTGGATAATAGTGTGTAATAAAAATACTATCACATTATCCTAATGCAATCCACTTTATGTCCAATCAAGTCACTTTAATTCAAATTTAATGTTTAAAAATCAAAGCTTCTTTGAGAAGCTTTGACCAAATATTGACCCAAATACCCTTAGCTTCCCTTGGAAGCCATTTCCCTCTCTCTCCCCTCTCTCTATGCGCGGCTGATTGCAGCCCATGCAAGGCAAAATATTGCTTTGTTTCATTTAATTTTTATTACACAAATTCATTAATTATCAAACACTTTCTTTCTCATCCATTCTTCTCCTTCTTCTCCATTTTTCTTCTCTTCTTTCTCTCCACCATAGCCATACGGCCAGCAGCCCCTCAACCACCAAATCTTCACAAAAATTTCATCTAGCTACATTTCTTGATTCCTCTCAACATTCTAAACACTTTTTCTTCTTGGAGTTTCTTGAAAATCCTCCATTTTCATCATCTTCTTCAAGCTCCAACTTTGAGCATTTTGGGTAAGTTTCAAGACCACTCTCCCTCTCCTTCTATTTTCGTGATTATGGTCTCTTTAATGACCATCCATGGTTCATTTTTCAAGCCTTGGTGTTGTTTTAACAAAGTTGAATTTTTAGGGTTTTTGGAGAAGTGCAATCCGAAAATTCAAGAAGCTTCCTTGGTGTTCTTCTTGTTTTCTACACATTGGTAAGAGGAAGACACTCCTCTTCAACCTCTCTTAGCATCTAGGAACCTTGATTGTATGATTTGTGGAAAAACCCTAATGAGGGTTGTTCTTGAATTTGATGATTGATTATGTTTATGTGTTGATTTAGTGATAATTGTGACCTTGGATTGATTTGTTGTATATAATGGAATGTTGGAATGGATTGAATGATTTAGAATGGATGAAGAATAATTGAACAATCTCCTTGGAGTGCCACGGTTTTGGGTTGAAAATTTGGGTAATTTATGGTTAATGTGCAACAAGTATAAGACTAGGATTAATTAAGTAACAAGATGGGATTTAATGGGAGAAAAATTTGAAGTTGAAACTTCTATGGTGGCTACGGTTTTGAAGACAAGAATCTAGGGTTTTTGGTGAGTTAATTTAACAAGTGAACAATTTAAAAGAATTAAGGGAATGGTGTACAAGATGATGACTTGAAAGGATTTGCAATTGGTTCTATTAGGAGGCCACGGCCTCTAGGGCATTTTAGGTGAGAATGTGATTTTGATAAATTGGAAGTATGAATAATTAGGTAATTAGAGATCCATGTAATGAGATGGACAGTTAATAAATTAGAAGAATCTATCATAATCAAGACTTTATAAATTTGAAAGAACTAGGTGTGAAATTATCATGAGATTTAAGGAAATTCTAAGTGAGTGAAGAACATGAGAGTGTGAGGCTTAAGAGCTTAAATAAAATGTAAGTTATAGGAAATTGAATTGCCTTGGAACGTTAAATTGATTACAAGAATTTATTTTGAGTATAAACCTTGAAAAAGGGGAATAAACTCTAAGTTAGGATTTGTAATGAACCTAATGATGCATCAATTGGCTTGGTATTTATATTATGTTGTTGTGGGTCCATGTGAGTGACCATATATATATTGATGCTTATATTGGCCTAATGTGGCACATTATAGAATTGTATGAGATTGTGGATTATACATGTGCATGCATAGTGTCTTATGCATTATGATTATCCTTGTGGACTGTTGTAAGGCCTAGTTGCCTAGGAGATTGAACACACCTTAGTGCGGGTGCGAATAGACAAGTGTAGGTCATTGATGACCTTGGGGGCGTCGGGGCGCGGGTTCCTTGCAATGGGAGGTTGGTAGCTCTCCTGCCCGTGGGGTAGACCGATGCAAACGCACCGACGATCCGGACCGAGACACTGTCCTATATCGTGATCTAGTGTAGAATGTCTGTACAATGCCATGATTGTGCACGAAAATATTATTGATAGCACTGGCCTCGGCAGCCGAGTTACAGACATGTCTCCTGATCTTTCTCTCCGACTGATTGAGTCTAGCTCCATGGAGTAGGAATTGAGAGAGCATGCATGTGAATCATGATATACACTGTCATTATTAATTCCTATTTTCTGCAACTATGACTGATTTAATTGTGATTATGATGATTATCTACCTGGAACTGTTTATTTGCTTACTGTTGGAATTACTGCTTATTACTTAAGTATGCTGTTTCTGACTTGCTATTTCGGCGCCACTGTTTCTAGCATGCTATAATTGGTAATGAGGTAGGATGTCTTACCTCTTTCTGTGTTTCTTTTATCTGTTGTCTGTGTATATATGTATTGCATCTACCGAAGACGACGGCAACGAGTTAGAAGCCCCTGACTTCCCTAGCTTCTAGCCCGAACGTGATTAGTACCTGCTATTGACGATGGGGACGCGTATGCGAGGATTTCTAGGTGACGTGCGTCTGACCTTCCTCGAAGGGCCAGAGTGCTGGCACATCAACCTGAACTCTGACCGTTGCATCTACTTGGGAGACGTGTCCATCGCCCTTGCCTAGAGACGACATGAGGCACCCGTGATCACCTGCCACGTCAGCCTATGTTTAGAGTTTTACTTGCCCATCCGTGAGATGTGGGGCGACCGCTACTATACTCCATGGGAGGACTCCTTTGATTCCACCTCTCAGGCCCCGTCCCGTGCTTCAGTGGTTCCAATGGAGGTTTCCTCGGAAGAGGAAGATCCCGCTGAGGATCCTGACACGATTCCTCCTCATCTGAGGGATTGATTTTTACTGGTGGCTACTGATGATTGCCAGTGTTTTTATTTTGGGGGCCTGATGTATTACTTTTGGTGGGCTGTATATTTTGTATATGCATGATGGATATATATGCATGATTACCTTGGGTTGGGTATAGTTTTTGCTTTTTGGAGATGTCCAGGCTTGTATTTAAAATATAGTCATATTTCAATATATAAGTGTATGTGTTATTCAGGTATAAATTCTGTTTACTGTTTTATTCTTTATTTTCATTCACATTCCGCATATTTAATTTAACACAAAAAAAAATTTATACTGCCATTTTTCCCACGTATTAAAGTATCAAGTTGGTTAAAATTTAATTAACTGAACCGGGTCTTAATTGACTAATTATTTAATTTCCGCATTTTATTTTATTTGACAATGTGACGTTCCCTTCTTGAAAAAGGGGCGTTACACTTCCTATTGGTTCTTAGAAAGTCAAGCCACTAAGTTGGACTCATCACCACCATTGATTAAATCAAGGGTGGAGATCCAAAGGCTTCACCTCTAAGCTTGCACTAGATATTTTCTGGTAAATATTAACCGATGGACAATAACTACTGTATTTTTATTGCCTTAGAAATAAAATAGTAAAATATACAGTAAAAGAAAATTTTAAAAATTGTTTCCAGATTCGGGTTTAATAAAATCCCCTAGCCTCATATCAACAGTACAAAATTTTCTAGCCATAGAAAAAATTTTCATTTTTCCAGGCCCACCTCGGGTCCGCATATAGCCCAAGAATACTATTAAAATAATTCAAATATAAAAATACACAAGAATTCAAAAAAATCATAATAATTATGAAATTCATGAAAATCAAATCAGATTAATAAATTTCATTAAGAATTGACATAAATAAATAAAACACGAAGGCTCGTATACAACTCAAAATAATATTAAAATAATAAAAAACGTAAAAACTCACAAAAATTTCTAAAAATCACAAAAATTATAAAATTTATAAAAGCTGAGTCAGATTACTAAAAATATTTAAGAATTGACCGAAATAAATAAAATACAAATTTTTAGAGTGCTACAAATATGATCTTACATTCTGTTAAACCAAATACTTGGTTAGGAGAACTACCTAATATGTTATTCACAAAGTCAGTGGTTGTTGGTGCCTTTCATCTCACAAATAACCAATTAAGGCCTTCACACAATTAGTTTCTAGTGCCTTTGAAAAGGATCAAATCTGTTTTGAGCTACACTCATGGTACTTAGAGTGGATGTAATGGAAGCAAATTCAAGATGATTATCAAAGATGACATGTGGTTACATTTTTAAAGGTTGAATTTTTGAAGAATTTCTAGTTTTGAAAGTGAAATAACTAGTTAGAAGAAGAAAATAACATGTTATTTGGTTTTTGGAACTATTATGGCATGTTGAAGTGCTCTCTGCCAAGCAAAATAACCAATTAGGAAGCTTCTCTAATCGGTTATTGGGCAATTGGAGCATCCTGGTGCTCTCTGGAACAAAACAATAACCGATTAGAGTCATTCTCTAACTGGTTATATGATGAAAACAAGGGGGCACACTTTTTCACTACTAACTGGTTACCAATAACCCCTAACCGGTTATTGGCCTTCATAAAACACCAACTGAGAGCCCCCCTTCATTCACGTATACCCCTTCCTCCATTATCATCTTCTTCCTCTTATTCTCTTAAACACCCACTCACCCCCACTCACTCAAACACCTCTCCCACTCCAAGTCCAACAAAAATCCACCACTAAAACTCATTTTCCATCACTTTCCACTTTCTTTCACATTTTCTCTCTCCTAAACTGAGCCCTAACCTCCATTATCAACCATGGCAAGTAATTCTGGAAGCCATTATCAACATGCAAATCAGTGTTGAAACCCAAATTGCGGATCTTAAAACTTATCAAGAACATAGCAACACAGGTATCTATGATCGCTTAAGCGCTATGGAAGATCGCCTAGATAGGCTTGAGCATCGCTTTACACCACCAGAGGATCATGGGGCTTAGGCATGGAGTACTCATTTTTGTTATAGCCTCTTTATTGTGATTAAAGCTTATCTAACCATAGTTAGTTATCTTTTGGATATGATGTTCATTATCTTAGAATCATGCATGCTTAACTATGTTTAGTATGACTTGGATATGTGTTAAATGATAATGGTTTTGTGTTTAAGGTTATATTATTGATGAATTATTATTGAATATTTGTTGTGTGGCAATGGTTTTGTGTTACTTCTCTCTTTGTCAAAATCAATAATGTATATCTTTTTTATCATGACAAAAGGGGGAGAAGTTTATGAGTCATTGAGAAAAGGTAAATAACAAGGTGCAAATTCAATGATCTTGGGATTTCAAAATTAAGGGGGAGTTGCGCATCTCTGACTTAATCACCTCTTGAAAAATAAAGGGGGAGTAAGTCTCTAACACTTTTTTGTGAGTTTCAATTTATTTGAACTAACTCTTTTCTCAATGGTTATTTGTCATCATCAAAAAGAGGGAGAATGTAATTAGCATTGACTAAAACAATGATTTTGATGATAACAAACAAGAAAGGAATAGAAGTGCAATGATCAAGTCCAAAGACTCTTTAAGTTTAGCCTATAGGACTTAGATCTTGTGTAAAGGTAAATAGGAATCACACTGAGCTCAAATATATTTTTAAATCTTTACAAATGATTTTCACACACTAAAATATCTAACAAACAACTTTTGAAAAGCTAGTATGGTGGTGGCTCAAATCAATAAAAAATAGTCAAGTTTGTGTTTTGCAAAACTAAGCCTTCATTACTCTTTTCACTATATCTTTCAAAACATTTTGAGTTTTGATCTGAAACCAGTTTCATATGAAAATATACTTAAAGATTTTTCTAATGAGTGGTAATTTGTTTTAAATGGATAAGAAATGAAGAAGTTATAACCATTTAAAGTATGTCTTTATAAAGGCTCCTAACCAATTAGGACATCTCCCTAATTGGTTATTCACTATGTCATGAGCCAATTCTTATGTTTTGCTAAAGGCTCATAACCAATTAGAACATCTCCCTAATTGGTTATTCACTATGTCAGGAGCCAATCTTATGTTTTTCTAATGCTCCCACAAAGGATCCATGTGAAAAAGTCATAATTCGAGTTTTTAAAATTATTTACCACTTGAAGCGTGATCAAAACAAGAGGCATGAATCACCAACACCATAACAACGATGATGTCTCTGTGGTATCCACATGAACAGACTCATGAATGCCCAACGTCCGCAAAAAAGGAGTCACATCTCTCTTTCACAATGCTAGCTGCGAAGAGAAGAAAAGAAACCTGTCTCTCTCTCACTCACTGTTTTTGTCAAGTGCGGCCAGGGTTTGTAATGCATGCTTTGATAGTCCCTTAGCAGTGCTATTTATAATAGCTACTGCCTTATGTGAGTGAGAGCAGCAATAAGGTAAACTGTGTAACCATAGACTTATCTATTATGAGTCCGACCCACAATTGAATCCAAGTCCAACTTGGATCCTAATTAATCCAATTTAGTCTACTCTAGGTATGCGACCCTGCATGTTCTCATAACGTTCGTAGTAATATTAAAATATCATTTTAATATTATAAGCAGTGAGAAGTATCTAGCAACACATCGCTGTCACCCAAGTAATGAGAATGTTAATGATTTGACATAACCTTTCTGTGACTAATATTTCCGTGTAGTTTAGTCCCTTTGTCCAGATATCTAGATTGAACACAAGACATGGAATGTGTCACCCTTGTATAGTTCAATCCTTCGCTTCCTAATACCAAAGTAAACTTAATAACAAAAAATGAGATCGATTCTCATATCGACTCATTTAAGCATGGCCAGGCATTGTGCAGTCTCACTCAATTAGGGGGCCTGAAGATATCGCTCCTATTATGTATGAGGGACAAATCTCATCTAGATCACTCACATCCTTCTGCATGATTCGCGGTATATCCAATAACTTACTTTATAATCACCTTATTATAGATGACCTTTAACGACATTAAAATGCACAACTCCTCATGTAGGAATTGCAGTGATTTCATGTCAAAGGACCATATACACTATTGTCACTATGAGAATCGCTTATGACACTCACGTAACGATACATGTAGCATTCTCATGGATGGTATATCCAGTACATTATTACTCTAATATATACCCATGTGAAGACTTGATATCTCATATCTATGACTCGTGAGATGTGGCCATCAGTTTATGCACATACTAGTCTCAATGCATTATTGTTGTCCTAATTAACAATAATACTTGACCAGGGACATTTAAAAATAGTGTTTTATCCAATAGGATCTCATGATCAAGTCATCCACTTAATGTCCTATAGCATCAAACTTACTATTCTAAGGACTTTATTATGTTTATAAAAAAGAACACAATAAATGAAATGTCTCATATATTAAAAAATAGCATAATACAATGTATATAAATATAGACAAAATGTATTGGCCTCTAGGGCATACACCAACAATCTCCCACTTGCACTAGAGCTAATCAGGCATATGTTTATTGCCTGAAGACCTAGTGTGGCCCTCATGCTTCTACTGTGCAAGAGGTTTCATCAATGGATCAGAAATATTATCATCTGTTGGTACTCTACATATCTTCATATCTCCTCTATTGATGATCTCTTGAATGAGATGGAAATGCCTAAGTATATGTTTCGATTGCTGGTGAGATCTAGGCTCCCTAGCTTGTGCAATGGCTCCATTATTATCACAATAGAGGTCCATTGGGTCCATAATGCTAGGAATAGTGCTAAGTTTAGAAATGAATTTACTAATCCAAACGACCTCCTTTGCTGCATTGGAGGTAGTAATATACTCGGCCTCTGTGGTAGAATCGGTGATTGTCTCCTACTTTGAACTCTTCCATCTCACAACCCCATTATTTAGGCAAAAAACATAACCCGATTGCGATCTGGAGTCATCCTTGTCGATTTGAAAGCTAGCATCAGTGTAACCCTTTACAACTAGCTCATCCTCGGCTCCATATACCAAGAACGAATCCTTAGTCCTTCTCAAATACTTAAGGATGTTCTTGATAGTAGTCCAGTGATTCTCACCGGGATCAGATTGGTACTTGCTTATCATGCTCAAAGCATACAAGATATCTAGTTGAGTATATAACATACATATATGATAGATCCAATTGCAGATGTATATGGAATCTGGCTCATGCGATTCCTCTCATCCTGGGTGGTAGGGGATTGAGCCTTAGATAGGCTTACACCATGTGACATAGGCAAGAATCCTTTCTTGGACTCATGCATGTTAAATTGTTTTAACACTTTGTCTATATATGTACTCTGACTTAGGCCAAGTAGTCTCTGTGAAAAGTAGAGACTACTTGGTGGCTTTACCCCAGTCCTTCATAGAAAAACATTTCCCTAACCAAGTCTTTACAAATTGTAGGGTAGGGATGTCATTTTCGATGAGTAATATGTCATCTATATATAACACCAAAAAGACAACTGTGCTCCCACAAACCTTCTTATAGACACAAGATTCTTCTCAATTCTTAATGAAACCAAACTATTTTATTGTATCATCAAAACGAAGATTCCAGCTTCTGGAAGCTTGCTTCAATCCATAAATAGATTGTTGCAACTTGCACACCTTTTCATCATCCTCTGGAGTGGCAAAATCCTCAGGTTGTGTCATGTACACATCCTCGAGAAGATTTCCATTAAAGAAAGCAGTTTTGACATCCATTTGCTAGATTTCATAATCATGGCATGCTGTAATAGTATGCAAGATCCGAACAGATTTAAACATCGCAACTGGAGAAAAAGTCTCATCATAGTCTACACCATGAATTTGCTTGAAACCTTTAGCCACCAATTGCGTCTTAAAGGTATGCATATTACCATCCATGTTGATTTTCTTGTTGAAAATTCACTTGCAACCAATGGGCTTTACCCCTTCAGGTGGGTCAACCAAGGTCCATACCTGGTTGGCATACATAGATTCCATTTCAGATCTCATGGCCTCAAGTCATTTCTTAGATTCTGGGCTAATAATGGCTTCCTAGTAAGTCACAAGCTCATCTTAATCCACGAGCAATACGTCATCTTGTTGGGTCATGAGAAATCTATATCTCTCTGGTTGATGACGTATCTTGTTAGACCTACACAGCTCTTGTGCTACTAGAGTAGGCTGTTATTCCGTAACACTTTATGGATGTTGCTCTATTTCCACCATCGGTTCGTTGCTACTCTGTGAGCCTTGAACTTCTTCAAGTTCTAGTTTTCTCCCATTGATTCCTTTGGAGATAAACTCCTTTTCTAGGAATATAGCAGTCCGTGTGACAAACATTTTGTTCTTAGTAGGATTATAGAAATAGTATCCCTTAGTTTCCTTGGGATACCCCCACAAAGAAGCATTTATCTGATTTGGGCCCAAGCTTATCAGAAACTTGATGTTTGACATAAGCTTCACAACCTCAAATCTTCATAAAAGCTATACTAGGTCGTCTCCCAGTCCATATCTCGTATGGTATCTTTTGAACCTTTTTAGATGGAACACAGTTAAGGGTGAAAGCTGTTGTTTACAGAGCATGTCCCTAGAAGGAGCCTAGAAGGTCTGCATGACTCATCATGGATCAGAACATGTCCAACAAGGTCCAGTTCTTCCTTTCAGAGACACCATTCCATTGTGGTGTTCCTAGAGGAGTGAGTTGAGATATTATCCTACATTCTTTCAAATGATCATCAAACTGTTGACTCAAGTATTCACCACCTCGATCTGATCAAAGGACTTGAATACTCTTTCCAAGTTAGTTTTGTACTTTATTCTTGAACTCCTTGAACTTTTCAAAGGATTCTAATTTATGCTTCATAAGGTATATAAATCCATATCTACTGAAATCATCAGTAAATGTAATGAAGCACTGAAAACCACCTCTAGCTAGTGTGTTTAGGGGTCCACATACATCACTATATATAAGGCCCAAAAGATCACTAGCCCTTTCACCTTGTCCAGTGAATGGGGCCTTTGTCATCTTCCCCAATAAACAAGATTCACACATCTCATATGATTCGAAATCAAACGAGTCCAAGAATCTATCTTTATGAAGTTTGGAAATACGTTTCTCATTTATGTGACCCAAACGACAATGCCAGAGATAAGTTGGGTTCATATCGTTTGATTTAAACCTCTTTGTATTTATGTTATAGACGGGAGTTTCGAGATCAAGGACATAAAGTCCATTACTCAATTGTGCACTACCATAAAAAATATCATTCAAATAAATGGAACAACATTTGTCCTTTATAATAAAAGTAAAGCCTTTCTTGTCCAAACACGAAACAAAAATGATATTCCTGCTTATGGCAGGCACAAAATAGCAGTTTTCTAACTTTATTACAAGCCCAATGGGCAAAGATAAAAGGTAAGTCCCTACGGCTAATGCAGTAACCTTTGCTCTATTTCCAACTCATAGGTCGACTTCGCCCTTAGTCAACGATCTACTGTTCTTTAGATCTTGTACATTTACACAAATGTGAGATCCACATCCAATATCTAATACCCATGATGCAGAAGTAGATAAATTGACTTCTATAGCAAAAATACCTAAAGTGTAAGTCTCACTTTCGTTATTCTTCTTGAGCTCTTCCAGGTACTTGGCACAGTTCCTCTTCCAATATCCGGTCTGATCACAGTAGAAGCACGTACCTTCCTTAGCCATTCCACCTACTGGTTTCAAGCTAGAAGTGTTGGGCTTAGACTTATCCTTGCCCTTGCCCTTCCACTTGTCCTTGGGCTTTTTCTATTGTTTCTTGCCCTTATTCTTTTGGACCATCATTATGGCCTTTCCTTTGCCTTTGTTTATGTTCTGCTTAGCAGTTCTCAACATGCTTAGCAGCTCTAGTAGTGATTTGTCAATTTCATTCATGCTGTAGTTCATAACAAATTGACTAAAACTTTCTGGCAATGATTGCAGGACTAAGTCAATGGCCAACTCTTGGCCCAAAGGAAAACCAAGTCTCTCTAGGTTTTCAATGTACCTAATCATCTTGAGTACATAGGCACCAACAAGGCTTCCTTCTACTAGCTTGCACTAAAATAGTGCTTTAGAGACCTCGTATCTCTCATGTCTAGCCTGCTCTTGATAGAGCTTTTTGAGGTGTACGATCATATCGTAGGCATCCATATTCTCATGTTGCTTTTGGAGTTCAGAGTTCATGGTGGCTAGCATTAGACATCTGACATCCAAGGCATCATCTTGATGCTTCTTATAACGATCTCTTTTAGCTCTAGGGGCATTAATAGCAGGTGGCTCAAGAACTGGTTGTTCTAAAACATACAATTTTTTCCCTTGCTTGAGGACAATCCTCAAGTTCCTGTACCAGTCAAGGAAATTTGTCTTAGATAACTTGTCCTTCTCAAGGATTGATCGCAATGATAAGTTGCTTGAAATGTTTGTTACCATGGTAATCTATCAACATAAATATGCAAAATATAAGTATTATGCCATAAACATATTTAACAAGGTCTTTAATTAAATATGTCTCCCACTATTTTATTCAAATCAATGACCTTCAACATTGACTCGGAACATCCCATCATAAGATTTCCTAGTGAGCTAAGATCCATATTTCACCTAGCTTTGAGTCAGATTTGGCTAATCACCCAAAATTCGATTATTTAGGTAGGAAACTCTTTCCAATTACATCACATGCAACTCTTGGATAATTAGGTGAATAACACTTATTCTAATCCATCCAATGGACTAAAGCTCAACTTCATGCCTTTGAGCCTTTAATCCTATTGAAATGACCTAGTTAAGTCAGACCTAATGGTTGGCATTTGGATATTACCCTTATCCCATCGTGTCTTACTAATATAGATAAAGGCATCCTACTTTGGCAGACTTACACTTAATTGATACTAATCTTGACGAGTGCCACACATTGGAAGGCATCATATAATGACTTTGATGATCACATATTTTATATATTAATAAACCCTTATTTTTAGTCATTTACACTCTCCATGTACTTAATTGATTAAGCCTGATTATGTTTTGTAAGTTTGGACTCAAATTGGACTTAATTGATTTTTTAGTATTATTTGGGTCTTATACTATTTCTGTATTTCCACCATATCTTGAGTTCTAGATGTGTAAAAATTATGTTTCTTACCTTGTAGGAAAGATAAGAGAGAGCTCTACAACTTTCATGAGAGCTCCAGGTAAAATATAGACATCTAGAGGAGCTAAATGGGCTTGGAAGTCAGAACATGGGTTTTGTGTCTAGAACCTGAACAGTGTATAGTAATTAGAGCATAACTCGGGCTGTAGAAACTTTATTGGGCTGTAATTTTGATATTTGAAAGTTAAGACCCATATCTACAACTTTAATGAAGAACACAAAACTAAAATCAGACAGTTTGGAGGTGATATTGGGTCTGGAAGTCAAAACAGAGGTGCTGAAATTGGGCCTGAATAGTCTGCAGTAATTGGGCCATATCTCAGGCTGTCGGTGATGAAATGAGCTGAAATTTGGATATCTGAAAGTTAAGACCCAGATCTACAACTTTCATGAAGATGGCTTTTCTATTTGACGATGGAATCCATGAGTTAAGCAATGAATGATTTCAGAGACAAAGAATCTCAATAATTTTCTACTCACCAACTCACCATTTGGCATTTTTCATTCATTCACCCACTTATCCACCTACCCTTAATTAGCCCCCTTGTCATTTTGTATCCCTAATCCTCTATAAAAGGCACCATTGGCTAATCATTTGGTGCACTTAGTGTTATGCTTAGTTTTTACAAGTTATGGTTATGCTTGTTTCTTGTTTTACTTTGTTGTAACTTTCTCTTGTTCTAAAGTAAAGCTATGTTCATCTTTCTCTTCTTCTCTCTTTCTTTCTCCTTATCTAAGAGTAACTAAATCTTCATCTTGCTTGGGTGAAAGAGTGAAGCTCTTGTTAATAAAATAAGATTAGATTATTCTATTTCTTGTGCTTAAAAGATATATTATTAAATGGGCATTATATGTGTTGTATTTTGTTTCCAATTAATTTAGAAACCTTCTTTGTATAATGGAGATCTTGATTTATTGTAGACAATAGGATTGACACAGTGAATGCTTGAACTCATTTACAAATGTTGGTAGATAATTAAAGGAATCATAATATGATTGCATATATAATTGAACTTTGAATGTTATATTTTCCGATTGGAACCTCCGTTGTGTGTGAATTTCAATTAAGTTATAAAGAGAAATAATCTTGCCTTTAATTTATTACCAAGAGTGGATCTTCTGATGTGAGCCCACTAAGGAGCATGGATCAAGGAGCACTACAAGGACTTGGTAGACCTATGACAAGAGCTAGGACCAAGAAAGCCCAAGAAGTCCTAAATCAAATGGTGACAACTTTAATTGAAGCAAGCCCAAATTCAAGTCTTGATGGAGTGGAGCCCAAATTGGTCACTTATCTCATCCAACTTGAAGACCCATGATGACTTGGATGTCCACTTCTCTAAAATAGCATTTTTTTAGTTTATTTCTATTAAATAAAGTGTAATAAACTATGAAGGATGAATAGTGCATTTTTTTGGGAGGGCAACCTTTGGTTTGCATGCCTAGGTAACTCCTATTTGCTAGTTAATGCTTTAATTAGCCACTTAATGGATTAGTTATTGCTTTTTATGGGGAATTTGTCACATTATGATGACCATTTTGTATGCATATTCTATGCACCCCATTTTCCTATAAATAGGAGCCTAAAACATGAATGAAGGGACTCTTGGATGTGAATTTGGATTGAATCCATTTGTGAGAATTTCATTCTCTTTGATTCTTGGATGAGCCATGTTGGTTCTTATCAAAGGCTTCCTTACCTTTGTGGCGAATCTTCGCTTGACTTATCACTCTCTAAGAGTGTGGCGTCTTCTTCCTCCCATTCCTTTTCCTTTTTCCATCTTTTCTATTATTTTTACTATTCATGTCACTATTCACATCACTATTCATGTCACTATTCACATCACTATTCATGTCACTATTCATCAGTTCTGTTCCTCGGGTATTGTTCATCATTTCATTCTTTGAAACACTAAATCAACTCAAGGACGATCCGTAAAAACTATATGCATCCAACTTGGATCATATCATGTGGTATCAGAGCCTGGATTCTAGAGTTGATAGAGTTCTTGCATTTTCTTTTGTACTTGTTCTTATTGCTTTCCAAACATCAAGCACTATTGCTTGAATGTCATAATTATACACAATCTTGATCATCATTGATCTCTGCCATTTCTAAGAATTGGCAACATTCTTTACTTTCCGTTCTTTACTGTTTGCCATTTAAATTCTAGTCCTTTTATTTTCTGCCTTTAATTTCTGTTCTTTAATTTCTACGCAATATTTACAGCTTTGATCTTGTCAATTCTATATCTGTTGCTGTTATATGTTTTATAGCACCTTAATTTGAAAGGAAACTCCTAAATACACAATTGGGCATAACAATTGAAAAAAAAAATTACAAGAACCATTTTTTTTAAGTGCAAAAAAAAAGGGAACAAGGGCTTGAAAAATAGTATTAAAAAAAAAGAAAAAAAAAGAGACTGCCCTTGCACTTAAGCAAGATTGAGTTTGAATGCCTTGTGAATTTCAATTAAGCGGTGCTATTCTACATACCTTGTGCATTTCTTTTTCTTCTTATTTCTTTTGAGTTCTACCTTTCTTTTTTTTAATTAGCTTTTCTTGCTTGTCTTTTAAATTCCTTTGAGTTTTGTCTAGAGTTTCATCTTTTCTTCAACTTCTGAGTGCTTACTCTTGTGAGGATCGCTACCTTTGTAAGACCTTTTGGTAATTGAAAGATGAGAGGGTTCATTTAAGAACTTGCAAAGAGAATTTGAGTGGAAAGAGGCAAGAGTGAAAATTACATCTTGTGTAAAAAAAAAAGCCAAAAAGAGTGAAATATATATATATATATATATATATACACTTTGTGAGAAAAGAGGGGAGTGTTGTGAGGATAAATTACACTTTCTACTACTCAAATGGGTGATAGTCCACCATTGTCACCAAGGACAGCCACTCTACATGCTAGAATGGCTAATCAAGTTCAAGCACTCCAAAGACAAATGGAGCAAATGCAAGCCAACTATGATAGACAACTAGCCAACCTTCAACGGGATGACTCAAGTGGCTATGATAGTGAAGAAAGAGGGAGGCCAAGAGGAAGAAGACCTAGAAGAGGAGGCCCTAGGGGAGGAAGGCGTGAAGATAGGATTGAGGGGGTTAAAATCAAAGTTCCTTCCTTTCTTGGAAAGAATGACCCCGAAGCCTATTTGGAGTGGGAACTCAAGATAGAGCAAGTGTTTGATTGCAACACATATAATGAGAGAAAGAAAGTGAAGGTGGCGGCGTTGGAGTTCAAGGAGTATGCACTAGTATGGTGGGATCAATTCCAAAAGGAGAGGAGAAGAATTGGAGAGGAGCCAATTGAGACTTGGGAAGACATGAAAATTGTAATGAGGAGGAGGTTTGTCCCAAGTCACTATCAAAGGGACATCCACAACAAATTGCAAAGACTTACCCAAGGGAGCAAGAGTGTGGATGAGTACTTCAAGGAGATGGAATTGGCCTTACTTAGGTCAAACTTTGAGGAGTACCGTGAGGCAACTATGGCAAGGTTCTTGCATGGCTTGAACCAAGAAATTCAAGATGTGGTGGAGTTGCAAAACTATGTGGAGCTTGAAGATTTGGTGCAACAAGCAATCAAGGTGGAGCAACAATTAAAGAGGAGGAAATCCAAATATTCCTCTTCATCATCTTCCAAATTTCCATCTTCAAATTGGAAGGACAAGCAAAAGAAGGAGGGTGCACCAAGCAAGGAGGCCGTGAGCACCTCTCAAGGCAAGAAGCCCATGGAACCAACCACAAGGAGCAGAGATGTCAAGTGTTTCAAGTGTCTTGGTCATGGCCACATAGCCTCTCAATGTCCAACCAAGAGAACTATGGTGTCCTTGAATGGTGAAGTGATGTCTCAATCCGAAGCTTCAAGTGGAGAGGAAAGTGAAGAAGAAGTGTTCATGCCGGATGGTGACTTACTTATGGTAAGGAGGCTTTTGGGGAGTCAAGTGAAGGAACATGAAGCTAGCCAAAGGGAGAACATTTTCCACTCTAGATGCCTAATTCAAGGTAAAGTTTGTTCTCTAATAATTGATGGAGGTAGTTGTGCAAATGTAGTAAGTTCTAGGTTGGTGTCTAAATTAAATCTTATCACTAAAACCCATCCAACACCATATAGACTTCAATGGTTGAGTGAGGTTGGGGAGATGGTGGTGAACAAACAAGTGGAGGTTCCATTCTCCATTGGGAAGTATGAGGATAATGTTCTTTGTGATGTAGTGCCTATGGAGGCAAGCCATATGTTGTTGGGAAGGCCTTGGCAATATGACAAGAAGGCCATTCATAATGGATTTTCAAATAAGTTCACTTTCATGGACAAGGAGCGAAAGGTTGTACTCTCTCCTTTATCTCCAAAACAAGTTAGTGAGGATCAAAAGAAAATGAGAGAGAAAAGAGAGCAAGAGAGAAAAGAAAAAGAGAGTGAACAAGAGGAAAAGAGTGATGAAAATAAAAAAAAATCATGAGAAGAGAGAAAAACCGAGAGAAAAAGAGAGAAAAGAGAGTTGTTTTGCAACAAAAAGTGAGGTGAAAAGTGCATTGGTTTCAAGACAGCCCCTATACATGCTTTTGTGTAGGGAATTTTGTTTAAATGCTAACATTTCTAATGATCATTCTTTGTTTAGTGGTGTGAAAAATCTTTTGCGAGGAATTTGAGGATATCTTCCCTAAGGAAGTGCCACATGGCCTTCCACCTTTGAGGGAATTGAGCACCATATTGACCTCATTCTGGGTGCATCATTACCCAATAGGCCAGCCTATAGGAGCAATCCTCAAGAGACCAAAGAGATCCAAAAGCAAGTGGAGGAGTTGATGCAAAAAGGATGGGTACAAGAGAGCTTAAGTCCATGTGTTTGTACCGTCATTTTGGTGCCCAAAAAGGATGGCACTTGGAGGATGTGCACGGATTGTAGGGCCGTGAACAACATCACCATTAAGTATAGGCATCCTATCCCTAGACTTGATGATTTGCTTGATAAATTGTTTGGTGCTTGCATTTTTTCTAAAATTGATTTGAAAAGTAGGTACCATCAAATTAGGATAAGGGAAGGGGATGAATGGAAAACCGCTTTCAAAACTAAATTTGGTTTGTATGAATGGTTGGTAATGCCTTTTGGTTTAACAAATGCACTAAGCACTTTTATGAGGCTTATGAACCATGTCTTAAGAGAATTTTTGGGAAAATTTGTGGTGGTATATTTTGATGATATCTTAATATATAGCAAAAACTTAGATGAGCACCATGAACATTTAAGGGCTGTTTTGCTTGTATTAAGAAAAGAAAGGTTGTATGCAAACTTGGAAAAATGTACTTTTTTGTGTGGATCATGTGATTTTCCTTGGTTTTGTGATTAATGCTAAAGGGGTCCATGTGGATCAAGAAAAGATTAAGGCCATTCAAGATTGGCCAACCCCCAAAAATGTGAGTGATGTGAGGAGCTTTCATGGTTTGGCTAGTTTCTATAGGAGGTTTGTTAAAGATTTTAGCACATTGGTTGCACCTCTTAATGAAATTGTCAAAAAGAATGTTGGGTTTAAATGGGGGGAAAAACAAGAACAAGCTTTTAAGGAACTTAAGAAAAAGCTCACCCATGCACCAATACTTGCTTTGCCTAATTTTGCTAAATCTTTTGAAATTGAATGTGATGCTTCTAATGTTGGTGTTGGAGCTGTTCTAATGCAAGAAGGGCATCCAATTGCTTCCTTTAGTGAGAAATTAAATGGTGCTGTCCTTAATTATCCCACCTATGATAAGGAGTTGTATGCCTTGGTGAGGGCTTTGCAAACATGGCAACATTATCTTTTGCCCAAAGAGTTTGTTATCCATAGTGATCATGAGTCCTTAAAGTACTTGAAAGGACAAGGAAAGTTGAATAAGAGGCATGCCAAGTGGGTTGAGTTTCTTGAACAATTCCCATATGTGATCAAGCATAAGAAAGGTAAGACCAACATAGTAGCAGATGTACTTTCAAGACGGTATACCTTACTCTCTACCCTTGAAACAAAATTGTTTGGGCTTGAATGCATCAAAGAATTGTATGAGCATGATAAAGATTTTTCCCATATCTATGCTAATTGTTTGTATTGGGCTCAAAATGGATATTTTAGGCACCAAGGGTTTTTGTTTAAAGAAAAGAGATTATGTGTGCCTAAAAGTTCTATAAGAGAGTTGCTTGTGAGGGAAGCGCATGAAGGGGGACTAATGGGGCATTTTGGGGTTCAAAAGACTTTAGACATGTTGCACGAACATTTTCATTGGCCACACATGAAACATGATGTGCAAAAGTTTTGTGAAAAATGCATTGTTTGTAAAAGGTCTAAATCTAAAGTGATGCCTCATGGACTTTATACTCCGTTGCCTATTCCCGATTTTCCTTGGATTGATTTGTCAATGGATTTTGTTGTAGGACTACCCGGACAAAGAATGGTAAGGATTCAATTTTTGTGGTGGTGGATAGGTTTTCTAAAATGGCACATTTTATACCATGTAAAAAAGTTGATGATGCTTGTCATGTTGCTGAATTGTTTTTCAAAGAAGTGGTAAGGCTTCATGGCCTTCCAAGAAGTATTGTTTCAGATCGTGACACAAAGTTCCTAAGTCACTTTTGGAGGACTTTGTGGGGTAAGCTGGGAACAAAGCTTCTTTTCTCCACTACTTGTCATCCCCAAACGGATGGGCAAACTGAGGTAGTTAATAGGACACTTTCTTCCCTTCTTAGGGCTGTAATAAAGAAGAACATTAAGTCTTGGGAGGAGTGTTTGCCTCATGTGGAATTTGCTTATAATAGAGTTGTTCATAGTACTACTCAATATTCTCCTTTTGAGGTTGTTTATGGATTTAATCCTCTCACTCCTCTTGATTTATTGCCATTGCCTAACTCGTCAATTTTAAAGTATGAAGATGGCAGGGCTAAAGCTGAATTTGTGAGGAAGTTACACGAGCAAGTCAAGGCTCAAATTGAGAAGAAGACTGAAAGCTATGTTAGAAAAGGCAACAAAGGGAGGAGGAAGGTGGTGTTTGAACCTGGAGATTGGGTCTGGGTGCACATGAGAAAAGAGAGATTTCCTTCACAGAGGAAATCCAAGCTTCAACCAAGAGGAGATGGGCCATTCCAAGTGTTGGCCAAGATCAATGATAATGCCTACAAGATAGACCTTCCAGGTGAGTATGGTGTTAGTGCAACTTTCAATGTAGCTGATTTGTCTCCATTTGATGTAGGTGATGAAGATTTCAATTCGAGGTCGAATTCACTTAAAGAAGGAGGGGATGATGTAAGCCCACTAAGGAGCATGGATCAAGGAGCACTACAAGGACTTGGTGGACCTATGACAAGAGCTAGGACTAAGAAAGCCCAAGAAGTCCTAAATCAAATGGTGACAACTTTAATTGAAGCAAGCCCAAATTCAAGTCTTGATGGAGTGGAGCCCAAATTGGTCACTTATCTCATCCAACTTGAAGACCCATGATGACTTGGATGTCCACTTCTCTAAAATAGCATTTTTTTAGTTTATTTCTATTAAATAAAGTGTAATAAACTATGAAGGATGAATAGTGCATGTTTTTTGGGAGGGCAACCTTTGGTTTGCATGCCTAGGTAACTCCTATTTGCTAGTTAATGCTTTAATTAGCCATTTAATGGATTAGTTATTGCTTTTTATGGGGAATTTGTCACATTATGATGACCATTTTGTATGCATATTCTATGCACCCCATTTTCCTATAAATAGGAGCCTAAAACATGAATGAAGGGACTCTTGGATGTGAATTTGGATTGAATCCATTTGTGAGAATTTCATTCTCTTTGGTTCTTGGATGAGCCATCTTGGTTCTTATCAAAGGCTTCCTTACCTTTGTGGCGAATCTTCGCTTGACTTATCACTCTCTAAGAGTGTGGCGTCTTCTTCCTCCCATTCCTTTTCCTTTTTCCATCTTTTCTATTATTTTTACTATTTATGTCACTATTCATATCACTATTCATGTCATTATTCATCAGTTCTGTTCCTCGGGTATTGTTCATCATTTCATTCTTTGAAACACTAAATCAACTCAAGGACGATCCGTAAAAACTATATGCATCCAACTTGGATCATATCATCTTCTAACCCAAGCAAGTTCTTAAATTCGTTTGTGAACATCTTCTATTACTTTTGGTGTTGTGACAAATCCTTTTCTACCTCAATTAATTTTTCTTCATCAATACCTTGTGGATCGACCTCGGACTCCCGAGAAATTTACTACTTAAGACAACCTGCACTTGGGTTTGCATCCTTAAATCCCGTAGTCATATTTTTGGCGCCGTTGCTGGGGACTTGATTTGAAGTCTTAATTTATTGAAGTTTTTGACTATGTTGTCGCTGATCATTTGTCCAGACTTACAATAGGCTCACCTTTTGATAGCACACCTATCAATTATTCTTTTCCTGATGAATTTTTATTTTTTGTTAATTCCATGCCTTGGTTTGCTAACATAGTCAACTTTCTTGTAACAGGAAAGATGCTGCCTCAATGGACGCACCAAGATAGAAGGAAATTTTTGACAGAGGTGAAATTTTTTTATTGAGATGACTCATACTTGTTCAAATATTGTGCTGACCAAATCTTTCGGAGATGTGTGCCCAACAGTGAGGTAGGTAGTGTCATTAAATTTTGTCACTCAGAAGCAAGTGGAGGTCACTTTTCTTCAAAGAAAATAGCTGCGAAAATCTTGCAGTGTAGATTTTATTAGCCCACTTTATTTAAGGACTACTATACTTTTTACAAAAGTTGTGAAAATTGTCAAAAGTTGGGCTCAATTTCAAAAAGAAACATGATGCCTCTGAACCCCATCCTTGTCATTGAAATTTTTGATTGTTGGGGAATTGATTTCATGGGTCCATTTCCATCTTCATTTGGATTTGTGTATATCTTGGTTGCAGTTAATTATGTCTCAAAATAGATTGAGGCTATTCCATGTCGACACAATGATCATAAAACTGTTCTCAAATTTTTAAAAGAAAATATCTTGTGTTGATTTGGAATCCCTCGAGCTATCATAAGTGATGGGGGAACACATTTTTGCAATAAACCATTTGAATCTTTAATGAAGAAATATGGTATTACACACAAAATTGTCACCCCTTATCACCCTCAGACAAGTGGACAAGTTGAATTGACAAATAGGGAGATTAAATAAATTTTGGAAAAAACGGTTAACCCAAATCATAAAAATTGGTCTTTAAGACTAAATGATGCACTTTAGGCTTACCGTACTGCTTTCAAAACATCTTTGGGCATGTCACACTATCGGTTAGTCTATGGAAAACCTTGTCACTTGCCTGTAGAATTGGAATATAAAGCATTTTGGGCCATTAAAGCTTTCAATCTAAATCTTGATGATGCTTGCAAGATATGCAAATTGTAATTAAATGAACTTGAGGAATTGAAAAATGATGCATATGAGAACTCAAAGATTTATAAAGCCAAAACAAAAGCTTTTCATGACAAGATAATTTTGAGAAAATCTTTTGAAATTGGTCAAAAAGTTCTGCTTTATGATTCTCGCCTGCACCTATTCCCTGGAAAATTAAAATCTAGGTGGAGTGGTCCTTTTGTTGTCAAACATGTGTATCCTCATGGGGCTATAGATATTGAGAATCCTAGGAATGGTAATGTGTTTAAAGTCAATGGACAAAGGCTCAAACCATTTCTAGAAAACCAAGTTGATGAGGTAGAATTCATCTCTCTTTTTGATCCTTGTTATGAATAGAATTCACTCTAATTTGGTTGCCTTGTTTTTGCAGTTCTTTATGTTGTCGGTTAAGTGGCAGATACGGTACTCCGTGACTCTTAAGTCGGTTTGTTTTTCAATTTCTCAAAATAACTGAATCCTTCTTCTCTTTTAAAATGGATGCCATTCTTTCAAACCTGAGAAAACATTTTCCTTCTCTCCCTCAAAATGCACTAAAAAAAATCTATGAAGTTCAATGTGAAAGATTGAGACTGTTAATGCACAAAGGTATGCCAGAAGATGTACGCTGGATAATTGAAGCAAAGGTCTGACTAGCAAGTGAGTCTTCAACTTCATTTGACTCATACATGCCAGGTCTTGGAAGAAGTTTGTATTCTAAAAGGAGAAGAGCAAAAAGGTTATAAGTCTGTTACAAATGTGGACGATGGAATTGTAACAAGCGATGTCGTTCTTTGGGGATGGTTTCCACAAATAGAGAAGATAAAATTTTTTTCATTAAGAATGGACTGAGTAAGGAGTCATTAGATGATATCTTATTGACTCTTGAGATGCATTCTTGTAGATTGGTGCATCGTGAACTTCTTAATTTGTGGAATCTATTCAAGGATGAAGAAAAACGCTACAGTCTTGGGAATCTGACTCTAAAAGACCTTGTTTGCCAATTTATAAGAAAATTGGATGGGAAGTGACGAGCGCCGAACTCAGTCAAAATTATAACCGAAGTTATTACCTAAGCTTGTAGCACAGTGACAACACCGGATCGTCTCCTCAAGGATCGTAGATGCAATTTAATCAAATCAAGTGAAAGTTAGCAAAGGGGGTTTGATGATTAAGATTGTACTTAACAAAATTAACGAAAGAAATGACAATTAAAGAGTAGTCAATTTAGAAACCTATCCAAGATTTGGTGGATTCAATCATAGACCCTTCATAGAACACTTGAAGCGCAATTGAATTGTTAATTTGGATCTAACCGAGATCTCTGCATCAAATCCGAGAATTCATACTAGACGATCGTCTAGAATTCAATTAACAAGTGATAAACACAAATCCGCAATCGCACCATTCATGAAAATCTATGTTAATTTCAAGTACCGAATTCAATTAACTTAGGCACAAATCAAGTAACCTAACCTCTTCAATTTCGTGATTAATTTAGATCAATCGGTTCTAAGTTTCATCACAAATCTCAATCTTCATTTATGTGATTAGTTTAGATCAATCAGTTCTAAGTTTCATCACAAATCTCAATCTTAAACCAAGATCAATCAGATCAACATAAATAGAATCACCATTCATGCATTCAAGATCAAGAAGAAGAAAAAGAAGAAGAAAGAGGAATTCAATTACAAATCAAATACAATGCATAACCAAGGTCTCAAGAATCCAAACCACAATCTCTTCAAGAGTTCTAAATTGACCGAAAGTAGCTTAGCCCTCCATCACCATGAAGAGAAGCATCAAAATATACAAAAGCTATGAGAAACTATGAAGAAACTATGAAGAAACAAGAAACTAAGAGAGAAATGAAGGAGAGAATTCATGTTGTTCATGATAAATGGTGCCTTTTATAGAAGTCTAAGGTAACAAAATGACAAAGGGAAGTGGGTGGATGAGTGGGTGAGTGAGTGGAGTGGTTGAGTGGATGGATTAGTGGGTTGGTTTAGTGGATTGGTTTAGTGGATGAGTGGGTGGATTGGTTGAGTGGTTGAATTAGTGAAAAATGCCAAAGGACTTTTGGTGAGTGGAAAATTATGGACATGAATGGGTGAGTGGATGGATGAGTAGATGAGTTAGTGGATGAGTGGATGGAGTGGTTAAATGGTTGGATTAGTGTATTAGTGGATGAATGGGTGAGTTAGTGGATGAGTGGATGAGTAGATTAGTGGATTAGTGGATGGATGAGTGGATTAGTGGATGGGTGAGTGGATGGTTGAGGATGAAAATTTCGTGTCTGACTTGGAAGCCAAAAACGACCCACTATACTTCAGAACCACGAAAAGTGTTCTTCATAAAAGTTGTAGATCCTTGTCTTGGCTATAAAATGGATAGCTGGTTCGTCCAATTTGGCTTCCTTAAGCCCAAGATATGTCCCAAATACCGTAGGTTGCTCAAACCCAACTTCAGCACCTCTGTTCCGACTTGTAAGCTCAAAATGACCTGCTAGACTTCTTTTTCTCAAAATGTGTTCTTCATGAAAGTTGTTTATTTGGATCTTGACTATCCACTGTCCAAATTTCAGCCCATCTCCATTATTACATCTTGAGATATGATTTTTTTGAGTGCACACTATTCGGATTCTACTGGCAGAACCCGTATTCTGACTTCCATGTAAACTTAGGTCCCTTAGACATCTGAATCAGACTTCGAGCTCTTCATCAAAGTTGTAGAGCTTCCTCTTAGCTTTCCTACAAGGTAAAATTCATGTTCATCAGATATTAGGAACTCAAGTTATGGCCAAAATACAGAAACAGTGTCAAATCTCAATAATGCTGAAAATATTCAATTAGGACCAATTTGAGCTCAAACTCACAAAATCATACCAAACTCAATCAATTAAGAATATGGAGAGTGTAAATGACTAAACATAAGGGTTTCTTAATGAATAAAATATGTGATTATCAAATTCCCCCACACTTAGCTTTTTGCACTCTGGGCAAAACTCAAGACCAAAATTTTACAATCAAGAAGAACAACCAAAGGTTCAAGGGATCAAAACATTCATGAGTTAACAATTCTCCACATCTCAAACTAACAAGCAAGGTATCTTCAACATGAATCGAGAATGAAAGATCTTCACAAGATTCCCTCTCAATCTCTCAAGTGTTTAAAAGGTAGGTATTTCACTCAATTCAACCCATGAAAATTGCACTACCATAAGCTTGCTTATCTCTACTACTTCTCCACTACTCAAAACACATGCACACACAAATCATGAGGACTTTATTCAAGGTTGTAGTGAGGTCAAGGTAACAGGAGAGGATAAAATGGATATGAGAAGATAAATACCAAAGAGAATACAAGCAAATGAGAGTGAGTTCAAATAACAAGCATAAAAGTTCATCCCAACTCTAGTGTATATTCCTTTACATATTCATTTCCCAATCCTTTTCTTTTTTTTTTTTTTTTTTTTTTTTTTTTTTTTTAAACACTTGGTTTTTTTTTTTTTTTTTTATATATATATATATATGAACATAACTATATACATACATTTTTTTTTTTTTTTTTTGGGCACTCTTTTCTTTTTCAACAACCATTTTGTACACACACCCCCACACTTGTTCAAAAACTCATCCATTAACAAGCTAATGTTCTTTTATTCCCTAAGGTAAAGTAAGAACACGATTTCTCATTTAAGGCACATGATGAGCTAGAAACAAGGAATGGTCAAATAAGCTCAAAGGGGTTAAGCAAAGGAAAATATACAAGGTTGGCGGGAATCGAGAATTTTCAAGAAGTCAAAAGAGTGCTTGATATCATATTGGAAACAAGGTTAGCTATTTGGTTAAACTAGCTAATTAAGAAAGAGGGCCTCAATCATGTTCATGCATGCAAGTGAAATGTAGCCTCAAAAAGAATCAAAGCAAGTTCTAGAGTGGTCATTAACATGAGTGAAAATCACACAAGAAAGAAGAGAATGGCATAAATGTTGAATCCATCCATTAGGCTCAAAATCTCACAAGGTATGCATCCATCAAACTCAATTCATCAATTCAATCATCCATCACCAAGCATATCAGTTCAAGAAGGGAGAAAAATTATTCAATCATGCAATGAACCTCTTTTTTTTTTTTTTTTTTTTTTTTTTTTTTTAGAATTTTTTTTTTTTTTTTTTTTTTTTTTTTTTACAAACGAAAAAAACAGAAACATGCTAAAATCTCTCCCCCACACTTAATAGAACATTGTCCTCAATGTGAAAGAAAGAGATAGAAAAGAGCAACACAACCCGATAAGAAGTGAATCATCGCTAGTAAAAGAAACACCACTTGTCGGCTGCATCGACCTTGAAAAGAAACTCTTAAAAAAACGTTAGTACTTCCATAATGCAATACTAATTAATTACTACCTAAAAACTCCTTACTCGCCACCAATTAAGATCGTCTCAAGAGTAAAATTACTCCTTACTCTGCCATCACTAATTGGTTTAATAAGTCCATGACAATCATATCATACTAAATAAAACAACAATAATTTTTTTCTTTTTTTTTTTTTTTTTATCAAACTCATTAAAGAGAAAGTTTCAGATCAGCTTTTGTTTCTTGTTACTTCCTTCGCCGCTTCTGTTGACCAATCTATTCGAGCTAATACCTTATCGTGTACATACTCAAAAGCTTCTAATTTATCAATGAGCTCATCAATAGTGGAGGCAGAGATAAGAAGTTGTCTTCTTAGAAGGAGTGATAAATTTGTTCCTGACTTTGTCAAGAAAAAATAACAAAAGATCAAAGAAATTATTAACATTCAACAAACCAATGGGTTTATGGTGGATGTTCGGTTCGCCCAAGAGACAATTTGAAAAATTTCTTCTAAAGTACCAAAACCACTGGTAAGACAATAAATGCATCGAATTGTCAACCATTATTTTCATTCGTCCATGCATAGATGTTACTGAATTTCTTCTCCAATTGTCTTTCCAAAGTGATGTTATTTTCAGCCAAAGGTTTAGGAATAACACCTAAAACCGATGCCTCCTATAGAAGCAAAGCAAGTGATACAAGCCCCATTAACCCACGACAACCTCCCCCATATACAAGATGAATATTCCTCGCAGCAAGTGATCGACCAAGAGTGCTAGCTGCGTTTATAAACTCTAATCCCTTCCCATAACTTGACCCACAAAAAACACAGACATATTTTTGAGGTTACGAATAGAAGGCCCCATTCTATACTCTTCCTCCCTTTGAGTGATTACGAGTGTGAAGGAAGATGGAGAAAATGGAGTGTTTAAATAAGAAAAAGAATGGAAAGGGAAATAATTGCACCTATAAGGGTAGGTTGATTGTTGTCGAGAAAAGGTTGAAATTAAGAGTCACAGAATCTTTTCTCCTTTTTTATTTTTTATTTTTTTTTTTTTTTTTTTTTTTTTTTTTTTTTTTTTATTGACTTCAAGAAAACCATCAAGGTAAAGAAGTCTAGAAACCCCGAAGGACCGCTCAAAGGATCGTCTGTACAAAAATCAAAATACAACAAAATGATACAAAGATAATAGAAAATGATGACATACCTGTATGTATGTAGCAGTTTCCATGGCGTATCTTTATCTTTGCGCGTCATGACATGAGCAATGAGACATCACGTCCTTTTTTTTTTTTTTTTTTTTTTTTTTTTTTTTTTTTTTTTTTTTTGAAATTGTTAGAAAAACTTGATGAAAGATGAGTGTATACTTACTTAAGATTGGGATGGAGGTAGTGCTTTTCGGCTTTGTGCCAAAGCATTGTTGACCAAGATTCGACCCATTCAAGACCCGCAACATAGGGCTCCCAAAAGGGACAAGTGGCCATAATACGACCTGGTTGCCTCACATGTGGGATACAATCTACCTTCTTTGTTTTTCAATTAAGAAAACTGGATCGGGATCAGATGCATGCATTTCCCCATTCACGGTTTGTGTTACCAAAGCCAACCCTAAGAAGTATACATTTTTTTTTTTTTTTTATTATTTTTTTTTTTTTTTTTTTTTTTTGAATTTTTTTTTCTCATTTTTTTTTTTTTCATTTCATTTTTTTTTTTTTTTTTTTTTTTTTTTTTTTTTTGTAAAATGCCATGAAGAAGAAGAAGAAGAAGATGATATGTACAGATTGTTTGTGGATATGGCTCACATCCGCCTCTGGTTTAACGTCCGAATCCGCTTAAACGTCTTCTATGAGTCGAGGATAAGCTTCCCATCCAATTTTCTTATAAATTGGCAAACAGTGTCTTTTAGAGTCGATTCCCAAGATCATGTAGCGTTGTTGTTCATCCTTGAAGAGATTCCACAATTTAAGAATTTCTCGATGCACCAATCCACAAGAATGCGTCTCAAGAGTCAATAAGATATCATCTAATGACTCCTTACTCGACCCATTCTTAATGAAGAAAATTTTATCTTCTCTATTTGCGGAAACCATCCCCTTAGTACGACATCGCTTGTTACAGTTCCATCGTCCACATTTGTGACAGACTTGTAACCTTTTTTGCTCTTCTCCTTTTAGAATATGAACTTCTTCCAAGACCAGGGCATATATGAGTCAAATGAAATTGAGGACTCACCTGCTAATCGGACCTTTGCTTCAATTATCCAACAGACATCTTCGGCATACCCTTGTGCATTAACATTCTCAATCTCTCACATCGAACTTTGTAGATTTTTCTCGAGCATTTTGAGGAAGAGAAGGAAAATGTTTTCTCAGGTTTGAAAGAATGACATCCATTTTGAAGGAGAAGAAGGGTTCGGTTATTTTGGGAAAGCGAAGAATAAACCGACTCAAGAGTCACTGAGACCGTATCCGCCACTTAACCTAAGCAACACAAAGAACTCAAGAACTTGGTTTTCCGGGAATGGTTGAGTCTTTGTCCATTAACCTTAAGCGCATTACCATTCCTAGGATCCTCAAGACTCGATCGAGAGGATACGCGTGTCCGACAACAAAAGAACCACGCCACCTAGATCTCAATTTTCCAAGGAGTAGGTGTAGATGATAATCTCAAAGCAGAACTTTTGACCAATTTCGCAGACTTTTGCAAAAGGTGTAAATGTGACCTTTAATAAAGTAGGCCAATAAAATCCATACTTGCAAGATTTTCACAGCAGTTGTTGTCGTGAAGAAAAAAAATGACCTCCACATGCTTCGAGCGACTCTACCTACTTCATTGTCGGGCACACAAATTTTTTTTTTTTTTTTCTTTTTTTTTTTTTTTTTTTTTTTTTTTTTTTTTTTTTTTTTTTTTTTTTTTTTTTTTTTTTTTTTTTTTATTCATAATGCGGATGGAGAAGGTTCATCACCTCCCCGGAACGGCGCCAAAATTCGACGAGCGCCGAACTCACAATCAAAATTATAACCGAAGTTATTACCTAAGCTTGTAGCACAGTGACAACACCGGATCGTCTCCTCAAGGATCGTAGATGCAATTTAATCAAATCAAGTGAAAGTTAGCAAAGGGGGGTTTGACAGATTAAGATTGTACTTAACAAAATTAACGAAAGAAATGACAATTAAAGAGTAGTCAATTTAGAAACCTATCCAAGATTTGGTGGATTCAATCATAGACCCTTCATAGAACACTTGAAGCGCAATTGAATTGTTAATTTGGATCTAACCGAGATCTCTGCATCAAATCCAGAATTCATACTAGACGATCGTCTAGAATTCAATTAACAAGTGATAAACACAAATCCATAATCGCACCATTCATGAAAATCTATGTTAATTTCAAGTACCGAATTCAATTAACTTAGGCACAAATCAAGTAACCTAACCTCTTCAATTTCGTGATTAATTTAGATCAATCGGTTCTAAGTTTCATCACAAATCTCAATCTTCATTTATGTGATTAGTTTAGATCAATCAGTTCTAAGTTTCATCACAAATCTCAATCTTAAACCAAGATCAATCAGATCAACATAAATAGAATCACCATTCATGCATTCAAGATCAAGAAGAAGAAAAAGAAGAAGAAAGAGGAATTCAATTACAAATCAAATACAATGCATAACCAAGGTCTCAAGAATCCAAACCACAATCTCTTCAAGAGTTCTAAATTGACCGAAAGTAGCTTAGCCCTCCATCACCATGAAGAGAAGCATCAAAATATACAAAAGCTATGAGAAACTATGAAGAAACTATGAAGAAACAAGAAACTAAGAGAGAAATGAAGGAGAGAATTCATGTTGTTCATGATAAATGGTGCCTTTTATAGAAGTCTAAGGTAACAAAATGACAAAGGGAAGTGGGTGGATGAGTGGGTGAGTGAGTGGAGTGGTTGAGTGGATGGATTAGTGGGTTGGTTTAGTGGATTGGTTTAGTGGATGAGTGGGTGGATTGGTTGAGTGGTTGAATTAGTGAAAAATGCCAAAGGACTTTTGGTGAGTGGAAAATTATGGACATGAATGGGTGAGTGGATGGATGAGTAGATGAGTTAGTGGATGAGTGGATGGAGTGGTTAAATGGTTGGATTAGTGTATTAGTGGATGAATGGGTGAGTTAGTGGATGAGTGGATGAGTAGATTAGTGGATTAGTGGATGGATGAGTGGATTAGTGGATGGGTGAGTGGATGGTTGAGGATGAAAATTTCGTGTCTGACTTGGAAGCCAAAAACGACCCACTATACTTCAGAACCACGAAAAGTGTTCTTCATAAAAGTTGTAGATCCTTGTCTTGGCTATAAAATGGATAGCTGGTTCGTCCAATTTGGCTTCCTTAAGCCCAAGATATGTCCCAAATACCGTAGGTTGCTCAAACCCAACTTCAGCACCTCTGTTCCGACTTGTAAGCTCAAAATGACCTGCTAGACTTCTTTTTCTCAAAATGTGTTCTTCATGAAAGTTGTTTATTTGGATCTTGACTATCCACTGTCCAAATTTCAGCCCATCTCCATTATTACATCTTGAGATATGATTTTTTTGAGTGCACACTATTCGGATTCTACTGGCAGAACCCGTATTCTGACTTCCATGTAAACTTAGGTCCCTTAGACATCTGAATCAGACTTCGAGCTCTTCATCAAAGTTGTAGAGCTTCCTCTTAGCTTTCCTACAAGGTAAAATTCATGTTCATCAGATATTAGGAACTCAAGTTATGGCCAAAATACAGAAACAGTGTCAAATCTCAATAATGCTGAAAATATTCAATTAGGACCAATTTGAGCTCAAACTCACAAAATCATACCAAACTCAATCAATTAAGAATATGGAGAGTGTAAATGACTAAACATAAGGGTTTCTTAATGAATAAAATATGTGATTATCAGGAAGCTTATCCTCGACTCATAGAAGGTGTTTAAGCCGTTACTGGACATTAAACCAGAGGCAAATGTGAGCCATATCCATATACAATCTGTACATATCATCCTCTTCTTCTTCATGTCATCTTTCAAAAAAAAAATTAAAAAAAAATTAAAAAAGATTAAAAAAAAGGAAAAAACAATGTTAGAACAAGGGCGATCCGGAAGGAGTACCATGGCTTTAATTAGTTGTGGAGCCCTAGCCTTTGGCTGACCCATCATTGACTCGGGTGGACCTTTGCACGCTGGTCCTTAAAAAAGTTTGTGTACCATGCTCTGTAGAGAGCCGCACTCCATAACCCAATGTTTACCATCTAGGCACTGTGGAGTTAATGGACAGGCAGAAACGTCCCACTCTGGTTATTAGTGAGAAGTAACCCGCGGCTGCCAAAGCATATGAGGCATCTGAGCTTGATCCTCTCTTTTATTAGAAGGGGCTCTCAGCGTCCTGGGATGGGATGTTTTGGATCTTGGATATTACGGGTTTCAGATTTTAGCATCTTTGTTGATATTACGAGCCCAAGTGTGAGCGCTCCAGGGTCCAGAGCCAGGATGGAAACCCACGATGGTTTCTTCTTTCTCTTTTCTTCGAATAAACGGACGTGAGTGTCTACTGCATTGGTGACACGCAGTATAAAGATACGCTACTACTGCACTCATGACGTGCTGTATAAAGATACGCTATGAAAGTTATACATACAGGTATGTCATCATTTGTTATTATATTTCTTTTATCTTTGTATGATTTTGCTGTATTTTGGTTTTGGAAAGACGATCCTTTGAGCAGTGTCCTTCAGGGATTTCTAGACTTCTTTACCCTGATGGTTTTCTTGAAGTAAAAAAAAATAAAAAAAATAAAAAAAACAAAAAAAGCAAAAAAAATTAAAAAATTTAAAAAAAAAATATTTTGTGTTTCTTATTTTTAAACTTTTCTGATAGCAGCTAACCTACCCTTATAGATGAAATTATTACCCTTTCCATTCTTTTTCCTATTTAAACACTCCATTTTCTCTACTTTCCTCCAACTCAGAATCATTCAAAGGGAAGGTGAGAATAGAAATGGATGGTGTTTCTGTTCGTCAACTTAAAAATATCTGTGTATTTTGTGGATCTAAGTATGGGAAGGGTTTAGAGTTTGTAAATGCAGCTACCACTCTTGGTCGATCACTTGCTGTGAGGAATATTCATCTTGTATATGGGGGAGGCTGCCGTGGGTTAATGGGGGTTGTATCACTTGCTGCATGTATAGGAGGCAGTAAGATTTTAGGTGTCATTCCTGAACCTTTAGCTCAACAGAACATCACTGAAAAGACAATTGGAGAGGAACTTAAGGTATCATCAATGCATGAATGAATGAAGATAATGCTTGAAAACTCTGATGCATTCATTGCCTTACCAAGTGATTTTGGTACCTTGGAAGAAGTTTTTCAAATTGTCTCTTGGGCCCAACTAAACATCCACCATAAACCCATAGGTTTGTTGAATGTAAATAATTTCTTTGATATTTTGTTAATCTTTCTTGACCATGCTGTGGAACAGAAATTTATCACACCTTCGGCAAGACAACTTCTTATCTCTGCTTCCACTATTAATGAGTTGATTGATAAATTAGAAGCTTTTTTTCATAAACCTAACCCAGCAATAGCTCAAATAGATTGGTCAGCAGGAAACAGTGAGGGAAACAGGATGAAAAAAGAGCCAGATTTGACACTTCGTTTATAACTTTTCTTTACTTTTGATTTTATTTATCGTACTTTGTTTTTGTTTAAATTTGTGTCAGATTTCTCCAACAGGTAATATCTTCTATCTTTTATTCATCTATATTTTAACATTGAGGACAATGTTGTGATCTAGTTGGGGGGTAAGGATAGTTGACCAATTTTTTTTTCTTTTCTTTTTTAGGAAGTGTGATATGATTGTCATAGACTTACTAAACCAATGAATGATGGCAGAGTAAGGAGTAATTTTACTTCTAAGATGCATCTAAATTGGGAAGTATGTTTAGTGATATGACTATCAGAAACCTATTCATAGTAAAACCAATTAAGGATGGAAACAATTTATTACTCTTGAGACGCATCTTAGTTGAGGAAATAATTATTTTGTGTAGAAGTAGCAAATGGATTCTTGGATCTTAGCATAAATTGTTTTCTTTCTTAAAAATCACAAGCTTGGATATGAATGTTGATATGATGGATTGAGAATGATAGAAATATGTCTTGTGAGATTTTCAGAATAGTGATGAATGGATTGAATATCTGTACCATTCTCTTCTTTCTTGTGTGATTTTCACTTATGGAATTGTTACTCTAGAACTTGCTTTGATTCTTTTTGAGGCTACATTTTCGCATGCATATATTAATATGATTGAGGCATTTTGAAATAGCTATTTTGACCAAATAGCCATGCTTGTATATTTTCCATTGTGTAACCCCTTTGAACTTATTTGACCATTCCGTATTTTTAGCTCATTACGTACCTTCAAAAAAATAAACAAAAAAAAATATTTTTACCCAACCTTAGGGAATAAGAGAGAATTGACCTTGTTCTTGAATAAGTGTGTGGGTGTGTGTGCAAAATGATCAACAAAAAAAAATTTTGACCACCGTTGCAATCAAAGGATCATCAAAGTCTAGAATAAAGGTGGGTGCTTGGAAACAACAGGAAGAAAAAGAGAATGTTCAAGTCTAATAATGAATTCAATTCACCAATTTGGGATTGATCTTCAACAAAACATTAGTCAAATATTGGTGATTATCCTTTATGATGAATGTTCTCAAACATTTTCTCCACTCTAATTGTATCATAATACTCTTTTATTCTCTTTGGTATTTATCTTTTCATATCCATATTATCCCCTCTCCTTTACCATGACCCTATTACAACCTTGAATAAAGTCCTCTTGATTTTTATATGCATGTGTTTTGAGTAGCGGAGAAGTAGAAGATAAACAAGCTTATGGTAGTATAATTGTTCATGGGTTGAATAGAGTGAAATACTTACCTTTTAAACACTTGAGAGATTGAGAGTGAATTCTGTGAGGATCTATCATTCTTGATTCATTTTTTTCAACTGAAGTTTCCTTGCTTGTTGGTTTGAGATGTGAAGAAATGTTACCTCATTAATGCTTTGATCCCTTGAATTTCTTGTTTCTCTTCTTGCTTCATCGAGTCTTTTAGAGTTTTTAGCTTTTGAGTCTATGTCGTTTTTCTTTATTTCCTAGCTTTGGTCTTATGTGTTTTGCCCAGGAGGGCAAAAAGCTAAGTGTGGGAGAATTTGATAATCATATATTTTATACATTAATAAACCCTCATTTTTAGTCATTTACACTCTCCATGTACTTAATTGATTAAGTCTGGTTATGTTTTGTAAGTTTGGACTCAAATTGGACTTAATTGATTTTTCCAGCATTATTTGGGTCTTATACTATTTCTGTATTTCTGCCATATCTTGAGTTTTAGATGTGTAAAAATTATGTTTCTTACCTTGTAGGAAAGATAAGAGAGAGCTCTACAACTTTCATTAAGAGCTCCAAGTAAAATATGGACATCTAGAGGAACTAAATGGGCTTGGAAGTCAGAACATGGGTTTTGTGTCTGGAACCTGAACAGTGTATAGTAATCAGAGCATAACTCGGGTTGTAGGAACTTTATTGGGCTGTAATTTTGATATTTGAAAGTTAAGACCCATATCTACAACTTTAATGAGAACACAGAACTAAAATCGGATAGTTTGGAGGTGATATTAGGTCTAGAATTCAAAACAGAGGTGCTGAAACTGGGCCTGCATAGTCTACAGTAATTGGGCTATATCTTGGGCTGTAGGTGATGAAATGAGCTGAAATTTGGACATCTAAAATTAAGACCCAAATCTACAACTTTCATGAAGATGACTTTTCTATTTGATGATGGAATCCATGAGTTAAGCAATAAATGATTTCAGAGACAAAGAATCTTAATAATTTTCCACTCACCAACTCACCATTTGGCATTTTTCATTCATTCACCCACTCATCCACCTACTCTTAATTAGCCCCCTTATCATTTTGTATCCCTAATCCTCTATAAAAGGCACCATTGGCTAATCATTTGGTGCACTTGGTGTTAGGCTTAGTTTTTACAAGTTATGGTTATGCTTGTTTCTTGTTTTACTTTGTTGTAACTTTCTCTTGTTCTAAAGTGAAGCTATGTTCATCTTTCTCTTCTTCTCTCTTTCTTTCGTCTTATCTATGAGTAACTAAATCTTCATCTTGCTTGGGTGAAAGAGTGAAGCTCTTGGTAATGAAATAAGGTTAAATTATTCTATTTCTTGTGCTTAAAAGATATATTATTAAATGGACATTATATGTGTTGTATTTTGTTTCCAATTAATTTAGAAACCTTCTTTGTATAATGGAGATCTTGATTTATTGTAGACAATAGGACTGGCACAGTAAATGCTTGAACTCATTTACAAATTTTGGTAGATAATTAAAGGAATCATAATATGATTGCATATATAATTGAACTTTGAATGTTATATTTTCCGATTGGAACCTCCGTTGTGTGTGGATTTCAATTGAGTTATAAAGAGAAATAATCTTGCCTTTAATTTATTACCAAGAGTGAATCTTCTAACCCAAGCAAGTTCTTAAATTCATTTGTGAACATCTTCTTTTACTTTTGGTGTTGTGACAAATCTTTTCCTACCTCAATTAATTTTTCTTCATCAATTCCCTGTGGATCGTCCTTGGACTCCTGAGAAATTTACTACTTGAGACAACATGTACTTGGGTTTGCATCCTTAAATCCAGCAGTTAGACTTAATATTTGCTTTTGACAAAATTTTTATTATTATTAGATCTCACCATTTATTAAGTTGTTTATCATACCATAAACATCATCCACGCATCTCATACATATAAAGCATATAATAAATATGACATGGTTATTGCCCTTAAGAGAGAACCATTAACTAAAATGAGGGGGCAAACCAACTTCACAAGTGTCTCCCACCAGCGTTCTCATTTGATGCCGCCTTCATACCTCCACATCAAGATTACATTATATAGAAATCTCTTTAATATTCGAGGGGAGTTAGGTAAGAAGAGAATGTACAATTAGAATGTAGAGAGAAAGGCACGACACGTAGGTTGTATTTTAAAATAACCAAACTACCATAAAAAGAAGACTAAGGCCATAACGATGCACCATGCACCACAAAGTACTTATAAACACAAAGCAATAACACATTATTATTTTGTGAGTTATAAAAATGGATTTGAATATCACGCCTCAGAAAAGATGCTCTACGCAGAGGTAGCACGGGGGTCAAGGGGAGGCCGCTCCTTGTGGGGTGCGAGGTAGCACCCCGGCTCGAAAATTTGAACCGTAAATAAGAGTTGAATCTTTTGCACCTCCCTTGACGACTAGGGTATCAACACTTGAACCCTAAACCTGAAAACACATGAACACTTCATGCACCGTGTGGAACCCTTGTACCACTGTTCAACATTTGAACTTCTTGCTCCTCCTTGACAGCTTGACATCAACACTTGATGCCACTGCCGCAAAACAAGAACAAGGTTTCCAAAACCCCTGCACTGCGTCACTTGTGCAGAAACAAGGATTTCATAACCCTTGTTGCCGCAAACCAAGAACAAGGTTTCCTAAACCTTTGCGCCACGCATCAAGAACAAGGAATCCATAACCCTTGTTGTCACCAGCCAGAAACAAGGATTCCATAACCCTTGCTCTGCACCGCTATGCATAATGTTGTACATATCACATACATACCAGAAAGCTTCACAAAACATACATCCAAAACAAAACGGTTTTCACGGAATATATAAACATCTTCATGGTTTTTGAAAACAACATCACAGTTTTGCATACAACACATAAAATAGAATATGTTTTTGCAAAGGGTTTCATTCGTTTTCTAAAATAACATATTAAAGATCATATCTTTTACCAAAAACAGAACAACAATCATGTTATCTCATACAAAACAAAAATAGAAAAATCGAATCATGGTTTCGCAAGTGTCTCTGATACCACTATTGGGAATTGCGAATACTTCACCCAGTGGTAAATAGAATTCCCACCAAGGATCCATGCGAAAAAGCCATAATCCGAGTTTTTAAAATTTGTTACCTCTTGAAGCGTGATCAAAACAAGTGGCGTGAATCACCAATATCGTAACAGCGACGATGTCTTTACAGTATCCACACGAACAGACTCACGAACATCTAACGTCCGTAAAAAGGAGTCACACCTCTCTCACACAGTGCTAGCTGCAAAGAGAAGAGAAGAAATGTAACACCCCAAAATTTGCTATTTTACAATAATGACTAACTTATACTGTTTTGTGATTTATGTGTGCTGTAAATTTATTTTGACTGTTTGGTGACTATTTTTGAATATTGTGTGTGATATACTCTGAGTCAGGAAAATAATAATTTTTGGGCCGGGGAAAATCTTTACTGATTTGTTCGGAGCCGGGGGAGCTTACTAAACCTGAATCTGAGAGATACGTGTCTCGATCTTTTAATTTTTAGAATTTATCTATGAAATAAAAATATTTCGTATTTTATTATTCAGTGGACAATACTTACTGACTTGTGAGGAGTATGTTCTATCCATTGGGTAATAGTTTATGTAACTATTGTCCATTGGATAATAGCCTATAGAGAAAGTTTTGATGACTTGTTTTATGAACCAATTAGAATACTTGAAGCTTGATGAAAGCCAATAGAAAGTGGTCAACAAAAATGGCTAGACTAGTTAGCTATGAAACTAGATGAAACTAGATGACTTAAACTAAGTTAGCATAAAGCCTATGTAGTAACTAAATAGAACAAACCTAGTTTGCTACTCATTAGGGCTCCACGGTTTTAGGGAGGAGGTTTTAGCACCTTCTAGAAATTCATGACTCACACTTAAGTAACTAAATGGTTAGTAACGGAACTAGGTGATCTAACTAAGTTAGCTTAATTTAGTTAGGAACCAATTGAATCAAAACTTGGTTAGCCTTCTCTATTAAGCTTCACGGCTAGGAAGCTTCATGCACCATCTAGAATTTGGTGATTCACTTGTATGACTATTAGGTCTAAACCAATAGAAAACTACATGATCAAAGCATGATCACTTGGTGACATTAGCCATGTGCTAATCATAATTGTTAGCTGTAACACCCTCCTTAGGGTATCACATTTCTGACTCCTAACTCATAATCTGTAAAGAAGTTCATAAAAGGTTTGAGTTATAAAATGTGAGTTTTAAAATTTCTTATTACAGAAACATAAACTTACTGAAATCCATAAGTATTACTGAAAATATAATTAAATTGATTAATATACAATATTAACATCAATTAATATTTAACAATTTAAAGAGAAATATAAAACTAACAGACTCTCTTTTTAACAGTAGCAAACCCCATCATGGGTCTTACTTAATAGCACGGTACAATACTAACGGTAAAACTTAACATACTTATTCCTTCTTGTATCCATCTTGATGCATCAGACATCTGTTCCTTGTTCACAATGTACACTATCGAATCCTGAATTGCTACTCCTCAATGTTGTCACCAATCTCAGAATATCTGCCACCCGTTATGTCTAAGACAACTCGTTCCTTTTACTATATAATTTTTTTTAATAACACAAACACAACAAAACAATATAACAAAGAGGTGAGATCACTTACACCAATACCAACATGATAGCATAGAGATAACACAACAACATATCATACAGATATATCATACCATTAACATTAATCAATTATCATCATCAAATCATTTATCAGTTTAAATATCATTCAATATTTATGGTGATGCCCTCATCATTATCCAATTATCATCATCATCATCCAAGTATTCAAAACAATTGTCATAGCCAATATTCCTCAATTAAAATATCATACAGATATAAATGCTCAGATTCATGCATGCGCACATAGACTCAATGTCCTACTCTATGGAGCTAATACTCAGTTCGGAGAAGTTGATCAGAAAGATCTGTCTGTACCAAAATGCCTCAGACCACGTGCTATAATCCTCATTTTGATTTTTGCATATCTAGCATATACACGACAGTCTTTACTAGATCTTGATTAAAAATAGTATCTCGGCCAGGATCATCGGTGTGTCGCATCAGTCTAACCCATGGTTACAGTAGAGCTACTCACTGCCCACTATAGACAACCCGCACCCCGATGCCCCCAAGGTCAACAAGTGACTTACACTACGCATATCACACCCATTCAAGAGGTATACGTCTCTCCTAGGCAAATAGCCTCATACAGTCCATTGGACCTTTTCAATGCATGTTCAATGCACCAATGCCAATCATAGGCAAAATTCATCATTTTCTCATACAGTGTTCACACACTAGTCCATGCATGTAAAATGCACAATTCTCAGTTCAAATTCACAATTTCATATTCAGGGTCCACACATTGGCCCATTCTTAGTTCAATTTCATAATCTCATAATCAGGGTCCACACACTGGCCCAACAGTAATCATACTGTATTTTCAACAGCGAAATCATATTATCGCATTTTTATAGTCACAAAACACTTTCGTCGTGTTTTCACAATTGCGCAACATTTCTGTTACGTTTTCACAATTCCGCAACACTTCTGTTGCATTTTCAAATTACGTATTGATTTTTCAACGTTTTCTCAATCACGTAAAAATATTTACACGTTACTCAAATTGCGTAGCAATTTTCCACCATTTTCACAATCGCGTAACTTAAAAATCATTCTTTTAAGTCACGTAAACAACTTTCTATCATTTTCAAAATATTTAAACGCTTTCCAAATCGCGTAAAAATATTTCAATATTTTTCAAATCGCCTAGAAATATTTTAACGTTTTTCAAATCGCGAAACTTAAAAATCATGTTTTTAAGATACGTAAAACATTTTTCACTATTTTACAATCACGTAAAATATTTCTCAATTTTCCAAACATTATTTTGGACTTTCAAACAAATCAATATCATTTCCAACATCATTTTTCACATTTCTCCTTTAAGAAATTCTTTGCTCAAAATAATATGATTTTTTACATTATTTTCCACATTTTCTTACTCAAGAAAATCCTTTTCACAATATATTCCACAAATTCACAATTCCATTGAATTAAATCAATGTTTCTAACTTTAAAAATTACTAACGCTCTCCAAAACCCAAAGGATGAGTTACACGTTTGAAAATATCAAATCACTATTACATTCTCCATTTTTCTCAAATAAATTCTAAAATCAATTTTCTTCAAAATAAATTGAGTTTCAAACATTTTCAACCTCTCTTTTCCATTCATATACAAAAATCCCATTTTCTCAAGTGATAAAACACTCTGATTCCCTTTCCAAATTCCTTATACTAAATCAATTATATTTCCATTTTGTTTCCATAAAATCAAGGCATTACAAACCTTCAAAAACGTGGACATGATTACTGAAATCATCAAAACATTTTTCCTTCGAAGTCAATATGGTTTTACATAAACAAAACCATTAAAAATCCTTTACAAAAATCGTGAGCACTTGGTCTTTGAAATCAAATCATTTGTTCATTTTTTATTTTTACTTTCTTTGCAAATCCTTAAAATCAACATTGCCCATGTTTAGTAAAATGCTTAGAAACTTTTTGCACAAAATAAATCATTAAAAATCCTTCTCAAAACCGTGAACAATACTTCTTGAAAAACAAACCCTTTGTTTATTTTCCTTGCTTTTCTAATCATCCAATTTTATCATTCATGAAAATATTAATTTATGAACACCAATTTTGAGGTGTCTTGGTCGAAATTCCCCTTGGTCTTTGGAACCAAAAAATCAATTTCCTTTCCTTCATCAAATCATGGTATACATATACATATTCAAAAATATATCACAAGCATGCCATAATCAAAGCAATAAATCATGCAAATCATACCAAGCATAGGCAAATAATCAAAGCACATAAACACCCATAAATTATTACATGACCATGGATATGAATCCTCACATGGATTCACCATCTATCAAATATAAGACCATCTCTCACCACCTTACTTGGTTGGTAAGATGGATCTCCCTCTTACCTCTTGAAGATCCTCAAAAGCTCCTTGTTTTGCTTTTTTTTTTCCAAGTCCTTCACCACCAAGGGCTTCTCAAATACAAAACAAAACACAAGTTAATTAACATATCAAGCTTGAACAAGATAAACCATGGATCAAACATAGCTTAGAACATGAAGACGAGAGAAGAAATGAAGTTTCCTTACACTTCACCACAAATACCCTATAACTTTGATCTTGAAGAAAGTCCATGAAGATGAAAGATTTAGACAAAGTCTCCAACATGAAAGTTGCTTAGAATAAGGTAAGGATTCAAGAAATAAGGTTAGTTAAAATTGTTGAGTGATGGAAGACATATTTAGGGTGCTTGGCCGAACCATGCTAGAAGGAGAAGAAGAGAAAATTTTCTAAGAGCTTTAGGTTTTTGGAATGATCAAGAATGATCAATAATGAGTGATAATGGTCATAGACTTTTTGCTATAGCCTTAAGACACCAAAACCGTAGCCCCCCTTCATGCATTCTCCTAAGAGTGCGAAATGATCAATAATGATCCATATTGACTAAAACAATCTAATAATGTCTTCAAACTTTTTCCTTTAGCTCCTAAACAACACAAAAACTGTCCCCCCTCCATCCATGCATTCAACAAAGTTGTCATCTTTTCTAGCCACCATTTAGAGCCATTTAAGCCATTGATTAGATCAATGGTTAGGATTTAGGTAGACTTTTGATTAGAAGACTTAATCTAGGCCATTAGATTTTTCCTCCTTGACATCCTAGTCATTAGGTGCATCTCCAAAAATGAAGGGTCAAGATTACTCCTTCTTACTTTCAATCCAAGGGTCATAATTAGTCATGGCCATTTTAGAAGACCAAATCTTCACCATTGATTAAATCCAAATCCAATGGTTATAAATGATCCATCTCCACCGTTGATTAAATCTAAATCCAACGGTCACAAATGGTCCTAGCCACTTTATAAGATCAAATCTCCACTCTTGATTTAAATCTAAATCCAACGGCTATAAATGGTCATAGCCATTTTATTAGAATAATCCTACACCATTGATTATATCGACAGTTGATATCAAAGTCTTCAATATTAGACTTGCTTCTTATTGGTCCGTCAAAAGAATTAAACTTATTTCCTATTGGTCCGTCAAAAGTTGTTATAACCACTATTGTTGACTTAAGCAGTATAATTTCTATTTTTATCTGCTATAACCCCATGAAAGAATATATTTACTGTATTTTTATCGCCCGATAATTAAATACAGTACAAAACACAGTAAAAGAAATTTTCTAAAACTGTTTCCAGATTCAGGTTTAGTAAGATCCCCTATCTCTGTCTCAACAGTACAAATTTTTTTATGCGTACAAAAATTTTCACTTTATAGGACCCACCTGGGCCCACGTAAGGCCACCTAGCCCACAAACAGCCCAAATACAATCAGAGAAATATAAAAATTTATAATCATCCACAAAAATCACAAATATTAGAAAACATATGAAAATCAAGTCAGATTGTTAAAAATAATTAACAATCAAGAAAAATAAATACATAAAGATTTCCCCCGACCTAAAAATTATTATTTTCTTGACACGGAGTAAATCACTCAAAACGATCAAATACACCGATGGAATACTCAAAATAATTTTACAGTACACAGAAATAACTAAACAATAGAATGCTATTAACTGTCAAAATTACTGTCAACTATTTAGGAAATTTGGGGTGTTACAATACTCCCCCTCTAAAAAGAAATTTCGTCCTCGAAATTTAATAAACTTGATTTCACATCCTCAAAATAAATATGGATATTGTTCTTTTATCTTATCCTCCAACTCTTATATTGCTTCTCCACTTACATCATTCTAAACAACTTTAACCAATGAAATCTCTTTGTCTCTCATTTAACTTCTCCTGATCTAACAGACATCTCAGATTCCTATAATTACTGAAGATGTTAAATTTTACTCCATAAAGAAAGTATCTCTATACTTCTAATGCAAACTTAACAGCTACCAACTTCCATTCTTGCGTAGAATAGTTTTTCTCATGTACCTTCAATTTCCTAAAATCATACCCTACAACTCTTCTATTTTGCATAAGCACATATCTTAAACTCCGATGTAATGCGTCACTGTTCACCTCTAATGGTTCACTGGAATTAGACAGAACTAATACCACATTTTCAACCTTTAACGGATCAATCGCAATTCCTTCCTTAGAATTACGGAACCCAAAACTAAACTTCATCCATCCAGAATTCACATCTCAACAACTTAGCATATAACCACTTCTCTTTTAGAACTTGGAAAAATCACACTGAGATGTTCAGTATGTTCCTCATAATTTTGAGAATAGATCAGAATGTCGTCAACAAAGAAATAATGACAATTCTGTCTAAATAAGGACAAAAAATTCTACTCACCTAATCCATGGATATTACGAAAGCATTCGCCACTCCGAACAACGTCACTTGAAATTTCCTTGTCCTTGTATCGCTTCATTCTCTTGCCTTTGCTCGTAATAAGAAATATCTCACACATCGAGTTCTCTTTCAACAACACTGTACCAGATACTATGAGATAGATTTGAATAGGAATATCCTTTCTTGCAAAATATTCTTTCTTGCAAATTGCGATACATGAAAAACATTGTGAAAGATAGCAAAACTATCTGAAATGTTACCAGACATATCCAACAAGAATTTGATATTGCCTGATTTTTAGGAATGAATTTTCTGGATTATTAACACTTTATTGAGACAATCTCATTGATATGGTTGGAAAATAACCAATCCATTTTTAAAGATCAAATCTATTTATGAAAGAAATAAACAGATCAAACTAACACAAAAATTTGATCTATAACAATAATTTGAATAACATGAATAGCACGATAGGCTAGTAATAGAAACAGAAGTAAATAAGTCAGAGGATCATGAAGACACAGATAACACCAACATATAATTGATCTACTCAATCATATGCTATAAAGAATAGGTAAAGAATTACTGTCTACAATACAGTCTCCCTTGTTTAGGTCTTCAGCTCAGAACACTCCCTGTTCCATACAGAGTATCGACTCTCCCTACTACCTGAGATTTTTACTAACAGAAAACTCTGTTTTCAATGGAACACAATCTCTGAAAATGTGTTCAAACTTTTCGCACTTAAAACAAATTGTTTCCTTGAACATACAATCCTTTATTAAGTGCCCCTTTCCACTTCACTTACAAAACAATAAACACTTCACGGTCCAAATGGGTTTGCTATTACAAGCACTACCTGTTAAAATCAATCACTTTCCTAATATCTCTAAGAAGAAATATCAGGTTCCAAAATTATGAAATCTTATATTCCAACACTGATTCTCTTCATCAGATTCTGAACCTCAACTTTCAGTTTTTGTTGTTCGGTGATCCTCTATTCCTGTTATACTGTCACATCAGTTATCCTCCGCATTGCTTCTATAACTGCAACCATAACGTTAATGTCACGTTCCGCTTCCACACGCGTACGTCTACCACAAGCCATTTCCTTTCTTCAAAGACGAACGAATATAAATAAAATGGATCTGATATCCATTTTAAACAACCTTATTTCCTTTCGGAAAACAAAACACAAAGAACACAACACAAGCAAAATAGACCTAACCACAAACACCAAAAGACTCAAACCGTGCTCTGATACTAACTAATGTAACACCCTCCTCAAGGTATCACATTTCCGACTCCCAACTCATAATCTGTAAAGAAGTTCATAAAAGGTTTGAGTTATAAAATGTGAGTTTTAAAATTTCTTATTATAGAAACATAAACTTACTGAAATCCATAAGTATTACTGAAAATATAATTAAACTGATTAATATACAATATTGACACCAATTAATATTTAACAATTTAAAGAGAAATATAAAACTAACAGACTCTCTTTTTAACAGTAGCAAACCCCATCACAGGTCTTACTTAATAGTACGGTACAACACTAACGGTAAAAACTTAACATACTTATTCCTTCTTGTATCCATCTTGATGCATCAGACATCTATTCCTTGTTCCCACTGCACACTATCGAATCCTGAATTGCTACTCCTCAATGTTGTCACCAATCTCAGAATATCTGCCACCCGTTATGTCTAAGACAACTCGTTCCTTCTACTATATAATTTTTTTTAATAACACAAACACAACAAAACAATATAACAAAGAGGTGAGATCACCTACGCCAATGCCAACATGGCAGCATAGAGATAACACAACAACATATCATACAGATATACCATACCATCAACATTAATTAATTATCATCATCAAATCATTTATCAGTTCAAATATCATTCAATATTTATGGTGATGCCCTCATCATTATCCAATTATCATCATCATCATCCAAGTATTCAAAACAATTATCATAGCCAATATTCCTTAATTAATATATCATACAGATGTAAATGCTCAAATTCATGCATGCGCACATAGACTCAATGTCCTACTCCATGGAGCTAATACTCAGTTCGGAGAAGTTGATAAGAAAGATTTGTCTGTACCAAAATGCCTCAGACCACGTGCTATAATCCTCATTTTGATTTTTGCACATCTAGCATATGCATGATAGTCTTTACTAGATCTTGATTAAGAATAGTGTCTTAGTCAGGATCATCGGTGTGTCGCGTCGGTCTAACCCACGGTTACAGTAGAGCTACTCACTGCCCACTGTAGGCAACCCGCACCCCGATGCCCCCAAGGTCAACAAGTGACTTACACTATGCATATCGCACCCACTCAAGAGGTGTACGTCTCTCCTAGGCAAATAGCCTCATACAGTCCATTGGACCTTTTCAATGCATGTTCAATGCACCAATGCCAATCATAGGCAAAATTCATCATTTTCTCATACAGCGTTCACACACTAATCCATGCATGTAAAATGCACAATTCTCAGTTCAAATTCACAATTTCATATTCAGGGTCCATACATTGGCTCATTCTTAGTTCAATTTCATAATCTCATAATCAGGGTCCACACACTGGCCCAATAGTAATCATACTGTATTTTCAATAGTGAAATCATATTATCGCATTTTTATAGTCACAAAACACTTTCGTCATGTTTTCACAATTGCGCAACATTTCTGTTACGTTTTCATAATTCCGCAACACTTCTGTTGCATTTTCAAATTACATATTGATTTTTCAACATTTTCTCAATCACGTAAAAATATTTACACGTTACTCAAATTGCGTAGCGATTTTCCACCATTTTCATAATCGCATAACTTAAAAATCATTCTTTTAAGTTGCGTAAACCATTTTCCATCATTTTCAAAATATTTAAACGCTTTCCAAATCGTCTAGAAATATTTCAACATTTTTCAAATTGCGTAGAAATATTTTAATATTTTTCAAATCGCGTAGCTTAAAAATCATGTTTTTAAGATACGTAAAACATTTTTCACCATTTTACAATCACGTAAAATATTTCTCAATTTTTCAAACATTATTTTGGACTTTCAAACAAATCAATATCATTTCTAACATCATTTTTCTCATTTCTCCTTTAAGAAATTCTTTGCTCAAAATAATATGACTTTTCACATTATTTTCCACATTTTCTTACTCAAGAAAATCCTTTTCACAATATAATCCACAAATTCACAATTCCATTAAATCAAATCAAAGTTTCTAACTTTAAAAATTACTAACGCTCTCCAAAACCCAAAGGATGAGTTACACATTAGAAAATATCAAATCACTATTATATTCTCCATTTTTCTCAAATAAATGCTAAAATCAATTCTCTTCAAAATAAATTGAGTTTCAAACATTTTCAACCTCTCTTTTCCATTCATATACAAAAATCCCATTTTCTCAAGTGATAAAACACTCTGATTCCCTTACAAATTCCTTATACTAAATCAATTATATTTCCATTTTGTTTCCATAAAATCAAGGCATTACAAGCCTTCAAAAACGTGGACATGACTATTGAAATCATCAAAACATTTTTCCTTCTAAGTCAATATGATTTTACACAAACAAAACCATTAAAAATCCTTTACAAAAATCGTGAGCACTTGGTCTTTGAAATCAAATCATTTGTTCATTTTTCATTTTTACTTTCTTTGTAAATCCATTTTCGCTTTCTTTGCAAATCCTTAAAATCAACATTGCCTATGTTTAGTAAAATGCTTAGAAAATTTTAACACAAAATAAATCAATAAAAATCTTTCTCAAAATCGTGAACAATACTTCTTGAAAAACAAACCCTTTGTTTATTTTCCTTGCTTTTCTAATCATCCAATTTTATCATTCATGAAAATATTAATTTATGAACACCAATTTTGAGGTGTCTTGGCTGAAATTCCTCTTGTTCTTTGGAACCAAAAAATCAATTTCCTTTCCATCATCAAATCATGGTATACATATACATATTCAAATATATATCACAAGCATGCCATAATCAAAGCAATAAATCATGCAAATCATACCAAGCATAGGCAAATAATCAAAGCACATAAACACCCACAAATTATTACATGACCATGGATATGAATCCTCACATGGATTCACCATCCATCAAATATATGACCATCTCTCACCACCATACTTGGTTGGTGAGATGGATCTCTCTCTTACCTCTTGAAGATCCTCAAAAGCTCCTTGTTTTGCTTCTTTTTCCAAGTCCTTCACCACCAAGGGCTTCTCAAATACAAAACAAAACACAAGTTAATTAACATATCAAGCTTGAACAAGATAAACCATGGATCAAACATGGCTTAGAACATGAAGAAGAGAGAAGAAATGAAGTTTCCTTACACTTCACCACAAATACCCTATAACTTTGATCTTGAAGAAAGTCCATGAAGATGAAAGATTTAGAGAAAGTCTCCAACATGAAAGTTGCTTAGAATAAGGTAAGGATTCAAGAAATAAGGTTAGTTAAAATTGTTGAGTGATGGAAGACATATTTAGGGTGCTTGGCCGAACCATGCTAGAAGGAGAAGAAGAGAAAATTTTCTAAGAGCTTTAGGTTTTTGGAATGATCAAGAATGATCAATAATGAGTGATAATGGTCATAGACTTTTTGCTATGGCCTTAAGACACCAAAACCGTAGCCCCCCTTCATGCATTCTCCTAAGAGTGCAAAATGATCAATAATGATCCATATTGACTAAAACAATCTAATAATGTCTTCAAACTTTTTCCTTTAGCTCCTAAACAACACAAAAACCGTCCCCCCCTCCATCCATGCATTCAACAAAGTTGTCATCTTTTCAAGCCACCATTTAGAGCCATTTAAGCCATTGATTAGATCAATGGTTAGGATTTAGGTAGAATTTTGATTAGAAGACTTAATTTATGCCATTAGATTTTTCCTCCTTGTAATCCTAGCCATTAGATGCATCTCCAAAATTGAAGGGTCAAGATTACTCCTTCTTACTTTCAATCCAAGGGTCATAATTAGTCACAGCCATTTTAGAAGACCAAATCTCCACCATTGATTAAATCCAAATCCAATGGTTATAAATGATCCATCTTCACCGTTGATTAAATCCAAATCCAACAGTCACAAATGGTCCTAGCCACCTTATAAGATCAAATCTCCACCCTTGATTTAAATCTAAATCCAACGGTTATAAATGGTCATAGCCATTTTGTTAGACTAATCCTACACCGTTGATTAAATCGATGGTTGATATCAAAGTCTTCAATATTAGACTTGCTTCCTATTGGTCCATCAAAAGAATTAAACTTGTTTCCTATTGGTGCGTCAAAAGTTATCATAACCACTATTGTTGACTTAAGCAGTATAATTTCTATTTTTATCTGCTATAACCTCACGAAAGAATATATTTACTGTATTTTTATTGTCCAATAATTAAATACAATACAAAACACAGTAAAAGAAATTTTCTAAAACTGTTTTCGGATTCAGGTTTAGTAAGATCCCCTGTCTCCGTCTCAACAGTACAGATTTTTTTATGCGTAGAAAAATTTTCACTTTGCGGGACCCACCTGGGCCCACGTAAGGCCACCTGGCCCACAAACAGTCCAAATACAATCAGAGAAATATAAACATTTATAATCATCCACAAAAATCACAAATATTAGAAAATGTATGAAAATCAAGTCAGATTGTTAAAAATAATTAACAATCAAGAAAAATAAATACATAAAGATTTCCCCCGGCTCGAAAATTATTATTTTCATAACACGGAGTAAATCACTCAAAACGATCAAATACGCTGACGGAATACTCAAAATAATTTTACAGTACACAGAAATCACTAAACAGTAAAATTTTGTTAACTGTCAAAATTACTGTCAACTATTTAGGAAATTTGGGGTGTTACATTAGCAAAATTTTTCACTCTCCTTTTCCTGTACTCTTCCATGGCAATCACTAGGGGGAGAGAGCATCCATTTCATTTTTATCTCATTTTGAAACCATAAGCTATTCTCTCCATTTTCTTTCATCTAAACTTGAACAAAAACTTCATTTCTCTCCAACTTTGAAGCTCAGGACCTCCACACCAAACACCAATATTCGAGCTTCCAAAATTTCATCTAACTTCATTTCCTAAACCTAAACACCATTCTAAGAACTTTTCATGTTGTGAACTTAAGTTAGTTCATCCATCTAGTGCTTGGAAATCAAGCTTGAGTTTTCTACTCTTAAAGTAAAAGTCTTGTTTCTTGGTTCAAAGTTTGGTTCTTGAGTTTTTAAGTCATGTTTGACCCATGGTTTCTCTTTGTCAAGCTTAGTTTGTGACTTTGTATTGGTTTAAGCTTGTTAGGATTTTCTTTGGAGGCTACATGAAATTCTTTGAAGAAAGCAACTTGAAGGACTCTGTCTTCCTTGAGGTAAGAGGGAGATTAACCTCATCAACCATATGTTGGTGGTGAGGAAATGACTTGTTTGTGATGAAAAATCCATAAGGATTTATTCACTTGTGTGATTTTAAGCTTGCTTTGTTTGTGATGATTTTTGGTTGGTATGCTCTATAGCTTTGATTGTATGCTTGTTTATGTGATTATGAAGCATGTTGAGTTATTGTATAAAGTAGGATGTGATTCACATGATGAGGAGTTGTATGAAGGTTCCAAAGAACCCATGGAGGCTCATGACCTCAACACCATAAAGAGAGCAAAATGTTCTAAATTATTTTTCTAAATCATGGATTAAGTGATTTAATGATGAGAAATTGGATTAAGGGTTTTTATAAAGAACTATGTGATAGAAAATGATTAAATACGATTTATGAAGCATAAATGAATTTTTGGTCAACATGCCAAGGTTTAGTGTTTTAGATCCAAAATTATTGTCCTAAGTGTAGACTTAGGTAATTAATTAACAATAACTCAATTTAATGGATCCTTAGAAGTAAAAAGAAAGTGGACTAGGTGTTTAGAATTAAATTAGCATAATTAAGTTATGATAAGAAATGAAATTAGAACTTGAAATTTGCTAACGTATAGCTCATCCTTTGAGTTTTGAAACATGTTAGGAAATTTTGAGCTGTAATACCTAGTCAAATCAAAGAAATCAAATTTTTGTAAAGAATAGTAAAAAATATTACTTTAAGAATTTTAAGTAGGAAAATATTTTAAATAAGGCCAAAATGCCTACATTATGCAGAGAATTTTATAAATAAGTTTAGAAAGCTAAGAAATATTTTACGCAAGTGAAAAATGCTAGAAAAATCTTACACGATTTAAAAATAGTAATTTTTAAACTACGCGATTGGGAAAATGATTTAAAATCGCTACGCGATTGAGAAAATGTTGAAAAATCTCTACGTGATTTAGAAAATATTTGAAAATATTTCCACGATTGCAAAAACGTTAGAAAATACTTACGCGATTTGAAAACGTAAGGAAAATGTTACCCAATTTCAAAAATACAATAAAATGTTTACGCGATTGAAAATAATAGCAATTTGTTGTCAGGCTATAATGGTGGGCCTAGTTATGTTGGAAAGTGATACCGCCAAGAGATGGTGTGTGTATGTGAAATACTGTAAAAATAATGTTTGTATTTGTTTTTGGATCATACATCATGCATTGAAATATGTGTCATCTTATTTGGTTAAAGCAAGTGTGCTTAGGAGATTGAAATTACACCTTCATACAGGTGAGAATTGCGTAGTTATGATCTTTAGTGATCTTGGAGACGTTGGGGTGTGGAATGTCATATGTGGCCAGTAGGTAACACCTCTGCGTTGTGGTAACCTATGTAAACACATCGACGGTCTTGATGGAGTTGCTACTCTTTTCGTGATTAGTTGAGAGTATCTTGTATGAACCATGTTGCGCACATTGATATGATATATTGGCACATGATTTGAGGCTGATGATATACAAACATGTACTCCCTATCTTTCTCTCTGAAATTGTGAATAGCTCCATGGAGTAGGATTTGGTCTTATTGCATATGCATAGTGGGCCAGCATATTAATATGATAATTATGTTTATCTGATAGAATATCTACAATGTGATAATATGACTATACATGATAATATGGTATTTGTACCATTTACTGTCATTTTCTATACTGCCTCATTGGTATTGATGTAGGAGATCTCACCTCTTTGTTGTATTATATTTGTTTTATTGTATATGTTTGATGAAGACCGAGGAGACGAGGAAGCTAGTAATTTTGTTTACCACTAGTGATATATTTCGTTGTGTTTGTTTGGTGGCAATACGTCAAGTTTTAGGTTTTGTTATGGTATAGTTCTATGGGGGAACAGACGCTTGGAGATTTGATTTTGGTAATGAATGTTTTGTTTACACCGGGGACTTAACTTTAAACCTTAGTGGTACTAGGGATGGGACTTCTGTTTTGACGCAACATGCTTCTGTGCGTCTTGAGTTCACTATGCTGATACGTGAGCTCTGGGGTGGTAGTTTTTATACCCCGCAGGTGGATTCTATGGTGTCGTCTACTAGGACACCAGCCAAGCGTGTGTTGTATCCGCCAGGGTTTTTTAGTGATGGTACAGAGGAGGAGGAGGATACTGCCGAGGGCCTAAATCCTTAGTCTGGTTTTCAGAGGTTATGGTTTAGTATTTTATGTTCAATTATGTGTATTACATATATTATCTTTTGGGAGTAAGTGTGTACTTATGTAAATTATTTGTAAATAATGTTTCACTATGTATGTAAGTTATGGCAAGTTTATTTTCAGTTATATTTTATGTTTAAGGTTTTTATTTATTTTCAGTTATTCCACAAACAAAATTTTAAAATCAGCATTTTACAAGATTAATTCTTTTACAACTTGGGTAAGTTATATTAGGATTAGTCTTAAATGTGATACCCTACTGTGAGTGTTACAAGAAACCTGTCACTCTCTCACTCACTGTTTCTATCAAGTGCGGCCAGGGTTTGTAATGCATGCCTTGACAGCCCCTTAGCAGTGTTATTTTATTTATAATAGTTGTTGCCTTATGTGAGTGAGAGCAGTAGCAAGGTAAGTTGTGTAACCCCAGACTCATCTGTTATGATTCTAGCCCACAATTGAATCTAAGTCCAACTTGGATCCTAATTACTGCAATTTAGTCTGCTCTATGTGTGCGACCTTGCAGGTTCTCATAACGTTAGCTGTAATATTAAAATCTTATTTTAATATTACAAGCAGTGAGGAGTATCTAGCAAAACATCGCTGCCACCGAAGTAATGAGGATGTCAGTGATTTGACATAACCTTTCCGTGACTAATGTTTCCGTGTAGTTTAGTCCCTTTGTCTAGATATCTAGATTGAACACAAGGCATGGAATGCGTCACCCTTGTATAGTTCAATCTTTCATTTCCTAATACTCGAGTAGACATAATAATAACAAATGAGATCAATATCTCATATCGACTCATTTAAGCATGGTCATGCATTTCGCAGTCTCACTCAATTAGGGGGCCCGAAGATATCGCTCATGTTATATAGGAGGGACAAATCCCATCTAGATCACTCACATCCCTCCACATGATTCGTGCTATGTCCAATAACTGACTTTATAATCACCTTGTTACAGATGATGTTTGATGGCATTAAAACGCATAGCTCTTTATGTAGGAATTGTAGTGATTTCAAGTCAAAGGACCACATACACCATTATCGCTATGAGAATCACTTATGACACTCATGTAACGGTCCATGTAGCATTCTCATGGCGGGTTTGTCTAGTACGTTATTACTCTAATATGTACCCATGTGAAGACTTGATATCTCATATCCATGACTTGTGAGATGTGGCCATCAGTCTATACACATACTAGTCTTAATGCATTATTGTTGTCCTAATTAATAATAATACTTGACCAGGGACATTTAAGAATAGTATTTTATCCAATTGGATCTCGTGATCAAGTCATCCACTTGTTGTCCTATGGCATCAAACTTACTATTCTAAGGACTTTATTATGTTTATAAAAAAGAACACAATAAATAAAATGCCTCTTATATTTAAAAATTGCATAATACAATGTATGTAAACACAGACAAAATGTATCGGTCTCTAAGGCATACACCAACACTAACCAATTAGGCCATTCCCCTAATTGGTTATTTGATAAGTCAGGAGTGAAATTCTAAAGCTCCTAACCAATTAGGAAAATCTCCTAATTGGTTATTTGACAAGTTTGAGGCATTTCCTCTTCGTGTTTTTAAAGGCCTGACTGATTAGGGTATTCCTCTAATTGGTTATTGAGGTGAAAAAGAAGCACCTCTAATGTTTTCTAAAAGGCCTAACCGATAAGGCAATATGTCCTAATTGGCTATTGAGTGAAATTTGTATGCAAGATTCTTTTTTAATATCTCATAATCGATTATGTGTTTGCTCCTAACCAATTAGGCTGAACCAAATAACCAGTTATTGGAAATCAATAACTGGTTATCTGGGAAAGCAGAAAACATTTCCCAACAGCTCTATTAGAGCTTTAATGCCCCTAACAACCACCAATGACTCTAAAAAGCTTTAGGTTGTAAATGAAAGTGTTTGGGCATCAAAGAGGAGTTGGAGAACAATCAGAAAATCATTCTTAAGCATTAAATTCGTGTTTCACTATCATTTTCATCATATACTTTATTTTCGAACTTTAGTGTAATATTCCTTGATACCCATTGGTCTTCAATTTGTAATATCTACTCTTTTGAGAGTTTATCATTCAATCTCCATTTGATTTCCTATAAAAGAGGGTGAGGTATCCCTCAAGAGATAAAAAGGGTGAGGTATCCCTTGAAAGAGTAAAAAGTGAGGTATCCCTTGTTTGTAAAAGAGGGTGAGGTATTCCTCAAAGGTTGTAAAGGGTGAGGCATCCCAGAGGTGTGCTGAGTGATCTTAGCTGTAAAGGTTGTCAAGTGTAACACCCTCCATAGGGCGTCACATTTTTAAATAAAACATAAAACCAAATGAAAACATTTTATAAAAGCTTTGAGTTTTAAAAGATAAATTTTAAAAATATCTTTTTACGAAAATATAAACTTACCAAAAATTATAAGTAAAACAGAAATTAAATTGAATTGATTAATACACATATTATATATGTCACAAAATATTCAATAACAATTTAAAACATAACATTTACAGACTCAGAGAAACAGTAGAAAACCCAATGAAGGTTACTACTAATAGCACGGTAACAACACTAACGAGAAAAACCCAACCTACAAGTTCCATTTCTTCATCAACTGCATCCTGCTGAAACTTGGAAGATTACACCTTGTCGCCGTCACCATCTTCAGAACATAGCCTCCAGTAGGTCTAAGAAACTCGTTTCACCTACTATACAAATTTAACAATACAAACACAATAAAAACAATACAGTAAAGAGGTGAGATCCCCTTTCACCAGTACCAGTACGGTAGCAAAGAATTATTCGAATGACAAAGTCATTCCATACACACCGATATCACCAATACAATCATGTTATCAATTTATCAATAAAATCAAATAAGCATATATCATAATAAAATAAAATAACAATGACAACATATAACATCAGATAAACATATAATAAATAACGACATATAATATCATGGATAAAATATAAGAAATAACCACATATAAGATCGAGAGATAAAAATATAAAAATATAATAAATAACAACATATAAGATCATAAGCAAAAAGATAATAACAATATATAATCATAAGATCTCAGATAAAAGATCACAGATAAAAGATAATAATGTATAACATATAAACATATGCAATTTGACACAATCCTACTCCATGGAGCTAAAAACATACAGACATCAGAGAGAGAATGATCTGCAAAATCTATTAGTACCACGGCTGTCCAACCAAACTATTGCGCTGTCATACGTTGCGTCTATAGCCCCACGTCACATGGAACCTATTGTCCAAGGCGTGGTGTAGTTCACGGTCTCACATTGTGGCACTACAGGCAATGTACTATTAGACTTCACAAGATCTCGATTAAGTATAATGTGTGTCGAGTCCGTTAGTGTGTTGCCAATTACCACGGCCCAGAAGAGCCACCAACTGTCCACATATGGAATTATGCACACTAACGTCTCCAAGTTCATTCAAGATCGAACCACACTACGCTTATCGCACCGACAATACGATGTGATTCACCTCGTCAATCAATCCACCAAAAAAATTGGCATTAACTCAATAAAAATATATCCTCAAAGATAAAAAGATACAGTAAGTCCCATCAGACAAATACTGTTCCAAAGCCTGTAAGGGGTTCACCTCATAGCCCGACAGCGAAAAATATACAAAGCCTGTACGGGTTCACCCCATAGCCCGACAACGAAAAAAAAAAATACAAAATACCATTAACGGTATAAAATATACAGTTTCGGTCAATCGCGTAGAAATTTTATCGCGTTTTCACAATCTCGTCATTTTTATAAACATTTTTAAATCGCATAAATATATTTTGCTATTTTTAAAATCACGTAGAGCTTTTAACACGTTTTCTCAATCGCGTAAGATTTTTAAATCATTTTCTTGTCTGAATTCCTTAAAAATCACTATTTAAAATAAACAGAAATAATATTTAATACATTTAAACTACGTGGAATATTTTTCATACCGTATACTGTCTTTTGGACATCTTTTCTATCTTATTTGTCCATTTTTAATATAAATTGACAGTATCTTGTTTAGAAAATTTATAATAATGGTTTCCTAATTTTTTTGTAAAAATTCTGTTTACTTAATTTTTAACTGTATAATTTAACTTTTGAAAACCACTAACATGCTTCAAAATATAATATGAGCCATATGTTAGCAATTTACAAAAGTTACTATATTTTCTTCTAACAGTAAAAATCATTAGTTAAAACTTCTTAAACTTAATTCTAATCAATTTATTTCTTCAAAACTCATTGTAATAAAATCCTTTTGGCATTTATTACTTAATCTTAGTTGAAAACAATTTTATAAATCAAAAACATTTAAATTTGGCATATTGGCCGAAAATCATTCTATGCTTTATAATTCATTCCTAATTATTTCCATACATTTAATCTCTTATAAAACTCTTGATCTAATTTATTATTTGATCTAATTTATTATTATTACATTATCTAGTCAATAGTTAGAAAATAAATTTGGATCAAAGGTATGTGGCATGTTGGCCAAATTTAACAAAGTCTTTGCATTTGATCTTTAAATTATTTTTCATCTTCTAAATAAATGTCAGATTATTATATCACCTAAATTCATTAAATCATTGCTTTAGAAAATGGTTTGGAAATGATTTTAAAAATCATAATTGCTTGGCTTTGGCATGTTGGCCGAAATACATAATTTCATTCATTGATCCATAAATTCATTTTTTTCTTACTCTAAACAAATTGGTAACTTGTCAATTTTTCCTAGGTTAATTAAATCACACTTTTAGAAAATTTAAGAGAACATTTTGGTTCTCCTCTTTGCCTTGAGGCCGTGAGCTTGGATTTGTGTTCTTTGGAACACTCATGCAAATCCTTGTATATTATTTACATGTTACAATAATTATCATGCATATATATACACATACCATATACTAAAACAACCATAAAATACATACAAATTATTAAAGCTATTAGACATGTTACACATATAACACATACAAAATATTAAAGCTATTAAACATGCTTTCACATATAATCAATCTCAATTAGGAAAAAACAATAAACAATCAAGTGAATGAACCCTTATGGATTCTTCACCACAAACACAAACATTCCTCACCACCAACACATGGTTGATGATGGTAATCTCCCTCTTACCTCTTGAAGAACCTCCAAAGCTCCTTGTATGTCTCCTTCAAGCAAATTTTCTCCACCAAGAGCTTCTTGAAAATCAAAGAAAACATACAATATTAATACCTAAGACTCTAAACTAAAATAATCATGGATTAAAATCATGATTAAAACTTTGAAATGGATAGAAACATGAAGATTAAAGAATCCTACCTTCAAGGCTTCAAACTTGAATTTTGAAGATCAAGATAGAAAAAGGATGATTTAAACTAAGGTTTCAACTACCAAGTGTCTTGAAATGAAGTAAAGAAGCAAGAAATAAGGTAGTTTGGAATTAAAGAAGAGTGAATGATAGAAATGGATGGGTAGGCCGTGAGGTTGGAGAAGAAAGGGAGAAGAAAAATTTGAGAGCTTTTCTTGTTTGATAGCTTTGAAGAAAAGTGAAGACTTTGATTAAATGAAAACAAAGTCTCCTTTTTACTATACATGGTCGTGAATCACTTTGAGAGAAAGAAAGAATATAAAGTGATATAGCTAATTGTAGGATTCACCAAAGGGTGAATTAGTAGATGCCAAAAAGGAGAGCCACCAAAATTGACTAATTTTAGGAAATTGAAATTAGCTTTATTTCCTTTTTGAAATGCATGACCGTAGATGCTTGGAGAGCAAGAATGAATTGAAGTATTGAAATTGTTTTCTTCAAACATGCATTGCCGTAAATGCATATGAAAAGAAGCCACTAAAATTGACTTTGTCTTACTTGGGTAATTAAATGTAAGATAGTAAGAATTGAATGGTAATATTTGCTTCACAAAAGGTTTTGCTTTACCGTAGAATTCAACAAAGAGAAGCCATCAATATTGACTAGTCTTCCTTTCATTCAATTTGGCTTTTTTATATGCATTTCACAAAGCTTTCTACGTGAATTCACTTTGTGAATTGGCTATTAGAGCAAATTGCTCTCTTCCTCCACCGTAGAACCATTTAATTCCAAGAAGCCTAAATTTGTTTGATAGCTTGTTTTCTATTGGTCCTTAAAGAGTCAAGCCATTATTCTTGACCAATTTCTATTGGTTGAATATTTACTAACTTGATTCCTATTGGTTGCTATTTTTGTTGACCAATTTCTATTGGTGCACAATGTATATTTTATAGTATACTTTAACCAATGATCAATAATTACTATTTATAAAATCAGTATCTATTGTCCAATGGGTAATAAAATATACATAGATTTTTATCTTATTTTAACTGGGTAGCAATTATTGTTGATCATTTTTCTACTGATTGCCCTTGATGAGTCATAGAGCGAGTCATCAAAGAGAAATTTCTAGAACATGTGACTCACTACGATGAGTCAGTATGATGAGTCATCGTGGAATTTTCTAGAACGGGTGAGTCAGCATGGCGAGTCAGCGTAGATATTTTCTAGAGCAGGTGAGTCAGCATGGCGAGTCAGCATGCTGAGTCACTGACTGCATCAGCATAATGAGTCACAGTGCTGAGTCATCAGAGAAGCTTCTGGAACTGGCGAGTCACTGCGGTGAGTCACAGCCACCAATTTTGACCAGCTCCTCATTGGTCCACGTGTACAGCACTTGATGACTAAACGTGGGTCCCACAAAATATTTTCGGGTCCGCTGTCACTTATTTGTACTGACTAATAAAATAATATTATAATAATATAAAATTATTTTATTGTACAGTTAAATCCTAAAAATTAAAAGATTAACAACAGTATCATTCAGAGTTGGGTTTAGTAAGATCCCCCAGCTCCGAATAATTAAAATAAGATTTTCCCGGTCCAGAAAATTATTATTTTCCTGCCCCGAAGCAAATCGCACAAAAAGTCCAAATAAAATTACAAACAGTAATATTGCCCACTGTATCATATAGAAAAATTGAAAATAGTACATTCAGGATATAATGGTCATTTTTCCATTTTTCCCCATCACGAAGCAAATCATTCAAAACGCTCAAATAAAATTATAGACAGTAATATATATCTGTATTTCACACAGAAAAATTTAAAACAGTAATTTGATAAAATTTTTATTTTACAGTCTTGAAGCAAATTATGCAAAACGACCAAATAAAATTTGGGCCTGTAAAATATATTTGTATTTCATGCAGAAAAATAAGAAATAGTAAAATAGGGACACAACGGTCTTTTACCCAAAAGTTAGGGTGTTACAATTCTCCCCTCCTAAAAAGAATTTCGCCCCCGAAATTCGTAGCAGTCTCTGAACAATCATGGATACTACTCCTCCATCTTGTCTTTTAGTTCCCACGTTGCATATCCGTTTACGCCATTCCAGATTACCTTGATTAACGAAAATCCTTACATCATGTAAAACATGGAGAATCACACTAAAATATTTAGCATGTTCCTCATGATTTTGAGAATATATCATAATGTCGTTAATAAAGATAATGACAATTCTGTCTAAATAAAGACGAAAGATACTATCCACTACGCTTCCGCTACGTCACTCTAATTAGCACCACTTGAAATTATCCCTGCCTTTGTATCACTTCACTCTCCCGCCTTTGCTTTTAACTGGAAGTGCCTCATAATTCAAGTTCTCTTTTTCAACAATACTGTATCTGATACTATAACATGATTTTGACTAAGAATATCCTTTCTTTACAATTGCAATACACAAAAGGACATCATAAAATTTAGAAGAAAAGATAGAGAAACTATCTGAATTGTTACCAGACATGTCCAACAAAAAATTTGACATTGCCTGATTTTAAGAATGAGTTTTCTGGGACACCAAAGTTTTACCGAAACAATCTATAGGATATGATTAAAAATAACCAATCCATTTATAAGATCACATCTATCTCGCGAAAGAGGTAGACAGTTTAGATTAACAGAAAAGATTGTTTAAGGAACTGGATAATAACAATGGGTTTGGTAATAAAAACAGAAATAGATAAGTCAAAAGGTAACGAAAATATTGATAGCTCTAATCAATTCAAATAGTCAATTAGTCATAAAAGAATGGGCTGAACCAAAAGCACATTTCCGCATATTTTGCAATTGCGGCATATGAAATATATCATAAAGACATAGAAATAAGAGATGATAAAATCATCCATACCACCAAACCTATCCAATAGAGAAATTGATATGGTACGATGAATTTAGAAGTGAACTTTTTAAGTTGAATAATTCAACTGATAAGTCTAACAGAGCATGGATGGTTGGAAAAATACCCAATCCATATTTTTAAATTGCGTCCGTTTTGAGAATGAAACATACAAATTGAATCAACAGAAAAGATTCAATTATTTAACAGACTTAGGATGGTTTAAGCAACTCAAGTCCTCAACCACATGTTCTAGCAATAGAAGTAGAAACAATCAGGTCAAAAGATAAGGAAGACATAGATAACTCGAATTGACCCACACAATTATATGCCATAAAGAAATAGGTTACCCTCAGAATTATACAGTATGGTTAAAGGATCACCTCTTGTGACACAATCTCCTTTGTTTAGGTCCTCAGTCTAAGATGCTTTTGCTCCACTTGAAGAATCGTTGTTCCATTCTACTTAAGACGTCAAAGCACGTACGTTACTAACAGATGACTTCGTCTTTGGTGAGATACACTTTTCAGCAAAAAGTCCGGGCATCCTACACTTGAAACAGATGATTCCTTTAATTGTACCGCCCCTCGTTAGATGATCTTCCCCACACTTTCAACACTTTGGTGCAGATGTCACAATCTGACCAAACCTGCTACCACTAGCTTTTCCTCCACGATATTGTTGTTGTTGTTAACTTCCCGATGATCACGAATACGTTTTCCACTGGAATTGCTTGACCGTACGATTTCTCCCCCTTGAGAACCAATATGGTCCAACATTACGGAACCTCGTATTCCAAGATTTATCTTGACTTTGTCCGATCCTCGTTCTCGGCCATCATTTCCTGTTGCTAAACAATCCTTTAGCTCTGCTATACCGTTCCTTCAACTATTCTTTGCCTTGCTTTCATAGTTGCAGTCATCACGTCCTGCTTCCTCACGTGCACGTTTACTACGAGTCATCGCCTTTCTTCAAAGACGAATGAATCATAATACAATGGAAACCGGATGTAACCATTTCAAACAAACATTGTCTCCTTTCGAAGTCTAAGCACAGAGAGTCACCCAACAAAAACAAGACAGACCTAACCACAAACCCCAAAAAGACTCTAACCGTGCTCTGATACCAACTAATGTAACACCCTCCATAGGGCGTCACATTTTTAAATAAAACATAAAACAAAATGAAAACATTTTATAAAAGCTTTGAGTTTTAAAAGATAAATTTTAAAAATATCTTTTTACGGAAATATAAACTTACCAAAAATTATAAGTAAAACATAAATTAAATTAAATTGATTAATACACATATTATATATGTCACAAAATATTCAATAACAATTTAAAACATAACATTTACAGACTCAGAGAAACAGTAGAAAACCCAATGAAGGTTACTACTAATAGCATGGTAACAACACTAACGAGAAAAACCCAACCTACAAGTTCCATTTCTTCATCAACTGCATCCTGCTGAAACTTGGAAGATTACACCTTGTCGCCGTCACCATCTTCAGAACATAGCCTCCAGTAGGTCTAAGAAACTCGTTTCACCTACTATACGAATTTAACAATACAAACACAATAAAAACAATACAGTAAAGAGGTGAGATCCCCTTTCACCAGTACCAGTACGGTAGCAAAGAATTATTCGAATGACAAAGTCATTCCATACACACTGATATCACCAATACAATCATGTTATCAATTTATCAATAAAATCAAATAAGCATATATCATAATAAAATAAAATAACAATAACAACATATAACATCACAGATAAACATATAATAAATAACGACATATAATATCATGGATAAAATATAAGAAATAACCACATATAAGATCGAGATAAAAATATAAAAATATAATAAATAACAACATATAAGATCATAGGCAAAAAGATAATAACAACATATAATCATAAGATCTCAGATAAAAGATCACAGATAAAAGATAATAATGTACAACATATAAACATATGCAATTTGACATAATCCTACTCCATGGAGCTAAAAACATACAGACATCAGAGAGAGAATGATCCGCAAAATCTATTAGTACCACGGCTGCCCAACGAAACTATTGCGCTGTCACACGTTGCGTCTATAGCCCCACGTCACATGGAACCCATTGTCCAAGGCGTGGTGTAGTTCACGGTCTCACATTGTGGCACTACAGGCAATGTGCTATTAGACTTCACAAGATCTCGATTAAGTATAGTGTGTGTCGAGTCCGTTAGTGTATTGCCAATTACCACGGCCCAGAAGAGCCACCAACTGTCCACATATGAAATTATGCACACTAACGTCTCCAAGTTCATTCAAGATCGAACCACACTACGCTTATCGCACCGACAATACGATGTGATTCACCTCGTCAATCAATCCACCAAAAAAATTGGCATTAACTCAATAAAAATATATCCTCAAAGATAAAAAGATACAGTAAGTCCCATCAGACAAATACTGTTCCAAAGCCTGTAAGGGGTTCACCTCATAGCCCGACAGCGAAAAATATACAAAGCCTGTACGGGTTCACCCCATAGCCCGACAGCGAAGAAAAAAAATACAAAATACCCTTAACGGTATAAAATATACAGTTTCGGTCAATCGCGTAGAAATTTTATCGCGTTTTCACAATCTCGTCATTTTTATAAACATTTTTAAATCGCGTAAATATATTTTGTTGTTTTTAAAATCGCGTAGAGTTTTTAACACGTTTTCTCAATCGCGTAAGATTTTTAAATCATTTTCTTGTCTGAATTCCTTAAAAATCACTATTTAAAATAAATAGAAATAATATTTAATACATTTAAACTACGTGGAATATTTTTCATACCGTATACTGTCTTTTGGACATCTTTTCTATCTTATTTGTCTATTTTTAATATAAATTGACAGTATCTTGTTTAGAAAATATATAATAATGGTTTCCTAATTTTTTTGTAAAAATTCTGTTTACTTAATTTTTAACCGTATAATTTAACTTTTGAAAACCACTAACATGCTTCAAAATATAATATGAGCCATATGTTAGCAATTTACAAAAGTTACTGTATTTTCTTCTAACAGTAAAAATCATTAGTTTAAACTTCTTAAACTTAATTCTAATCAATTTATTTCTTCAAAACTCATTGTAATAAAATCCTTTTGGCATTTATTACTTAATCTTAGTTGAAAACAATTCTATAAATAAAAAACATTTAAATTTGGCATATTGGCCGAAAATCATTCTATGCTTTATAATTCATTCCTAATTATTTCCATACATTTAATCTCTTATAAAACTCTTGATCTAATTTATTATTTGATCTAATTTATTATTATTACCTTATCTAGTCAATAGTTAGAAAATAAATTTGGATCAAAGGTATGTGGCATGTTGGCCAAATTTAACAAAGTCTTTGCATTTGATCTTTAAATTATTTTTCATCTTCTAAATAAATGTCAGATTATTATATCACCTAAATTCATTAAATCATTGCTTTAGAAAATGGTTTGGAAATGATTTTAAAAATCATAATTGCTTGGCTTTGGCATGTTGGCCGAAATACATAATTTCATTCATTGATCCATAAATTCATTTTTTTCTTACTCTAAACAAATTGGTAACTTGTCAATTTTTCCTAGGTTAATTAAATCACACTTTTAGAAAATTTAAGAGAACATTTTGGTTCTCCTCTTTGCCTTGAGGCCGTGAGCTTGGATTTGTGTTCTTTGGAACACTCATGCAAATCCTTGTATATTATTTACATGTTACAATAATTATCATGCATATATATACACATACCATATACTAAAACAACCATAAAATACATACAAATTATTAAAGCTATTAGACATGTTACACACATAACACATACAAAATATTAAAGCTATTAAACATGCTTTCACATATAATCAATCTCAATTAGGAAAAAACAATAAACAATCAAGTGAATGAATCCTTATGGATTCTTCACCACAAACACCAACATTCCTCACCACCAACACATGGTTGATGAGGGTAATCTCCCTCTTACCTCTTGAAGAACCTCCAAAGCTCCTTGTATGTCTCCTTCAAGCAAATTTTCTCCACCAAGAGCTTCTTGAAAATCAAAGAAAACATATAATATTAATACCTAAGGCTCTAAACTAAAATAATCATGGATTAAAATCATGATTAAAACTTTGAAATGGATAGAAACATGAAGATTAAAGAATCCTACCTTCAAGGCTTCAAACTTGAATTTTGAAGATCAAGATAGAAAAAGGATGATTTAAACTAAGGTTTCAACTACCAAGTGTCTTGAAATGAAGTAAAGAAGCAAGAAATAAGGTAGTTTGGAATTATAGAAGAGTGAATGATAGAAATGGATGGGTAGGCCGTGAGGTTGGAGAAGAAAGGGAGAAGAAAAATTTGAGAGCTTTTCTTGTTTGATAGCTTTGAAGAAAAGTGAAGACTTTGATTAAATGAAAACAAAGTCTCCTTTTTACTATACATGGCCGTGAATCACTTTGAGAGAAAGAAAGAATATAAAGTGATATAGCTAATTGTAGGATTCACCAAAGGTGAATTGCCGTAGAAGCCAAAAAGGAGAGCCACCACCAAAATTGACTAATTTTAGGAAATTGAAATTAGCTTTATTTCCTTTTTGAAATGCATGACCGTAGATGCTTGGAGAGCAAGAATGAATTGAAGTATTGAAATTGTTTTCTTCAAACATGCATTGCCGTAAATGCATATGAAAAGAAGCCACTAAAATTGACTTTGTCTTACTTGGGTAATTAAATGTAAGATAGTAAGAATTGAATGGTAATATTTGCTTCACAAAAGGTTTTGCTTTACCGTAGACTTCAATAAAGAGAAGCCATCAATATTGACTAGTCTTCCTTTCATTCAATTTGGCTTTTCTATATGCATTTCACAAAGCCTTCTACGTGAATTCACTTTGTGAATTGGCTATTAGAGCAAATTGCTCTCTTCCTCCACCGTAGAACCATTTAATTCCAAGAAGCCTAAATTTGTTTGATAGCTTGTTTTCTATTGGTCCTTAAAGAGTCAAGCCATTATTCTTGACCAATTTCTATTGGTTGAATATTTACTAACTTGATTCCTATTGGTTGCTATTTTTGTTGACCAATTTCTATTGGTGCACAATGTATATTTTATAGTATACTTTAACCAATGATCAATAATTACTGTTTATAAAATCGGTATCTATTGTCCAATGGGTAATAAAATATACATAGATTTTTATCTTATTTTAACTGGGTAGCAATTATTGTTGATCATTTTTCTACTGATTGCCCTTGATGAGTCATAGAGCGAGTCATCAAAGAGAAATTTCTAGAACATGTGACTCACTACGATGAGTCAGTATGATGAGTCATCGTGGAATTTTCTAGAACGGGTGAGTCAGCATGGCGAGTCAGTGTAGATATTTTCTAGAGCAGGTGAGTCAGCATGGCAAGTCAAGATCTTCGAGTCACCGATCGCATCGGCTTAATGAGTCACAAAGTCTTTGAGTCATCAGAGAAGCTTCTGGAACTGGCGAGTCACTGCGGTGAGTCACAGCCACCAATTTTGACCAGCTCCTCATTAGTCCACGTGTACAGCACTTGATGACTAAACGTGGGTCCTACAAAATATTTTCGGGTCTGCTGTCACTTATTTATACTGACTAATAAAATAATATTATAATAATATAAAATTATTTTATTGTACAGTTAAATCCTAAAAATTAAAAGATTAACAACAGTATCATTCAGAGTTGGGTTTAGTAAGATCCCCCAGCTCCGAATAATTAAAATAAGATTTTCCCGGTCCAGAAAATTATTATTTTCCTGCCCCGAAGCAAATCGCACAAAAAGTCCAAATAAAATTACAGACAGTAATATTGCCCACTGTATCATATAGAAAAATTGAAAACAGTACATTCGGGACATAATGGTCATTTTTTTATTTTTCCCCATCACGAAGCAAATCATTCAAAACGCTCAAATAAAATTACAGACAGTAATATATATCTGTATTTCACACAGAAAAATTTAAAACAGTAATTTGATAAAATTTTTATTTTACAGTCTTGAAGCAAATTATGCAAAACGACCAAATAAAATTTGAGCCTGTAAAATATATTTGTATTTCATGCAAAAAAATAAGAAACAGTAAAACAGGGACACAACGGTCTTTTACCCAAAAGTTGGGGTGTTACATCAAGCACCTGTTCAAGCTTGAAGGTTTAGTAGAAAATCTTGGGTGGTTCACTTGAGAACTGGACGTAGGTCACAAGGGGTGGCTGAACTAAAATAAATCATTGTGTTTGTTCTTCTCAACTCTATCTCTTTACTTTGTGCTTATATTTTATATGTTTGCTTGAATACTTTCTATCTTGGCTTGTTTAATTTTTGTGTGAAGTATTCAATCTCATTTATCTATTCACTTCAATCAATCAATAGCTTCAATGAAAATTTGATAAACAAGTGTTTTGCGAAAGATTTGCAAAAATATTTTATAAACTCGATTCACCCCCCTCTTGAGTTTGAGGCCATTTGGTAACACTTTGCTTTGTTCAGGATTCGTGCCTATCATGACATTACCATGTATTTGGATACCCTTAAATGGTATTATGACATTACTCATTACATATTTAGGTTATTGCATAGACATAAACATTAGGCATAAATTGGCATTGTAACATCTCGAATTTAATAATCATAGTATACTATTACGGTCATTAGATTCGTGCCTGCTACTTCACAATTATGCGATTTTCAAAATAACATAACAACATTATATAGAAAATATGAGTCACGAATGAATATATAAATATTACACCACAACTATATTTTTCATAAATACAATACATACATCATTTAAAAAAAAAACTACCTAGCTACGCTAAGCTAAGCACTCCAATGCTCCTGCTTCTCTTTTTGGAGAACACATACCTGGATTTACATGGCAACACAGTCGGGGTAAGAAATCACATCTCAGCAGAAGTATTCCAAAACCCACAGTTTATATATTCATAAAGAATTTACATTTACCAAACTAACACTTCAATCACAGAAGTACACAATAACAACATCTCCATCTTAGAGACATGCGATTGCCTATATAATTACAATGTTATGAGTTCATGTCATGATTGCAACCGCCCATACAATTGTCATGCTATGCCAAATTATATCTAGTGTTTATTATTAGCCATGGCAACCATCACCCAAGAGGGGGTGAATTGGGTGATTACAAATTTTAAAACACCTTTGAGAAATTAAGCATTTTGAATAACTCAATTAATAAATGCAGCGGAATAAGTTTAACAAAGGTGGAACTATTAGTGATTTCACAAATACCACTTGGGCTATAGGATAAATCAAGTAAATAAGCTAGATATCAAATTCAACTCAAGCATATATAATTAAGGCACAAATGTAAAGAGATAGAGTCGAGAAGATTAAACACAAGATTTATCCTAGTTCAGCCACCAATCCACTTGTGGCCTACGTCCAGTCCTCAAGCAATCACTCGAGATTTTCCACTATATCTTCAAGCTTCAACTAGTGCTTGTAATCTTTACACAATAGAGAACTCACCACACCTTGGGATACCTCACCCTTTACAATCTTGAGGGATACCTCACCCTCTTTACTAACAAGGGATACCTCACCCTTACAACTTTGAGGGATACCTCACCCTCTTTACAAATAAGGGATACCTCACCCTTTTCTCTAGAGGGATACCTCACCCTCTTACAATGATTTCAGGATGAAGAGAAAGATTAGAAACTGTCACAATAGTAGATATACAACTTGAAGAACAAAGTATGGATGATAAGAAACTCTCTCAAGAGTGGATAATATAACTTGAAGAACTATGGGTATTAAGGATTCACACTTTAAAGCTCAAAATATGATTTTGATGATTCAAGGATCAAGTATAGTGTTCTTGTGTTTCTTAGGATATAAATACTTCAAATATCACTTATATATAGAGCCCAAATGATAAAATAGCCGTTGGTAGTGTTTAGAAATAATTTTTTATGAAAACTAGTCGTTTATAGCCATTAGAAACGTTTCTAGGCACTTGATAATTGATTACACACTTCTAGTAATCGATTACACGGCTTCTATCAACGTTGTAATCGATTACAAGACTTGTGTAATCGATTACAGCATTTCTGGTTTTGAAAGCTGACTTTAAAAGGTCATAACTTCTTCATTTCTTATCCGATTAAAGTAAATGACCAGTCATTGGAAAGATCTTTGAGTCTATTTTCAAATGAAATATTTCACAACAAAATCAAAGTATTTTGAAAGTTATGATCAAAAGAGTGACTAAAGGTCAACTTTTCAAAACTCAAACTTGATTGTTTTTGAAAACTGACTTTAAATGGTCATAACTTTTTCATTTCTTATCCGTTTAAAGCAAATGACTACTCATTGGAAAGATATTTGAGTCTATTTTCATATGCAATAAGTTTCACAATAAATATCAAAGTAATTTAAAAGTTATGATCAAAATAGTAATCAAATGTCAGTTTTGTAAAACATAAACTTGGCTATTTTTCAAATGTGTGAACTACCACCAAGATTAACTTTCCAAAAATAGTTTGTTGGGCATTTAAACATGTAAAAACCATTTTTAAAGACTTAAAAACATATTTGAGCTCTTTTCTTGTAAAACCTCTATCTTTACATAGGAGAAAACCTAAAAGGAAAATATACCAATTCTAGTCCTTAGGCTTCTTGATGTGATCCAAGCTTCCACAAATTTCTTCTCTTCAAATCTTGTAAATTGCTTAGAACATCTTTATCATTCTCATTCTTCTTGAGTTGAGTATGATTGTGATCTTTTGCTTTCTTGTTACAATGCTCACTCTTGATACTTGGACTATCCTACAAAGTATTACTCACTTAACACAAGCATAGTTAGTCCAAATTCATAACTCGTTATCTTCATACGCATGATACAATATATATCTTTTAAGCACATATATGTAACATGATCAATATTCTTTTGTGATGCATTTGTCATCTATAAAGCACATCTATCAAGCATAAGCATCATTCTTTTTGTCTTGTATTTGTCATCATCAAAACTTAACATATTAAACCATTGGGGCAAACTTATTTCTACATTTATGTCTATGCAAATCCTAAGTATGAAATGAGTAATGTTATGAAACCAAGTCCATGATAATGTTATATATGCATGAATCCTAAATAAAATGAAGGAAGTCCATCCCAAGTCTCGAACAAGCACTGGAAATCCATCCAGAAATCAACACTTCGTGTAGTGAAATCTATCAACTACGCAGTCCCAACATCGAAGAGGAAGTACATAGTCAAATCACTATGATAGGAAGGATACCATCCACCTTGCCTAATATAGGTTACCCTCGTCTATGGGGTTCACACCTTTCATCAAAGGCAAAACATACAATCATGTATATAATCACATCTAATTATTCTCCTTAGTTAACATCACACAAGTAGTAAGGATATTACTCACCTTCACTACTCAACAAACATAAAGAGGATATTATTCACCTCTACTAGTCTACAATTATAAGAAAGATATTACTCATTTCCACTAATCAACAATCATGCTGAAGAATTACCTACCTCAACATAAAGAGGAATTACTTACCTTACTGTTCAATTAAAATAAAAAGGATATTACTCACCTCATTACTCAACAACATAGAAAGGATATTACTCACCTCAATATGATTCAATCAACATTAAGAGGATATAACTCACTTCAAAATGTTTCACAAACATCACATGCAATACAGTTACTAATTACTTCCCATAACTAGCTCCACAATTGATTTACATGCATCTCAAGTTCATTTCCCAAATAATTCATCTAAATACTTCTAAAAGTACTTCAACACTCTTAAAAGAGTACACAAGAGTGATTCTAACTCCTAGGAAAACTCATTTTCTCAATATCACAATCCGTGTATCTATACATACCCATGCCTAATTATCTCACATAATTAGCATTATAGACAACTTGATTCATCACATTTTCATTTCATTAAATACTCCTATTAGAGCCTCAATACTCATTAAGAAGCATAAAAGAAGAATCTCCACCATTATAAGGCTCCATTACATCAAATAAAATACCATGTTTCTTCTAGACATCTGTATCTATGTGTAGCTCTGGCACGCCTAGGCATGATGCTCTCTACCTCACGCAAATTGAAAACTGAAACTTCCACACCTAGGCATGGTTCAATCACGCCTAGGCATGACCTTGCAACAACAAGTTTTTTGTAGAATTCTGCAGAACGAGTACTGTTCCATTAGGAACATACCCCTCTCTAATCACTCAAAACTCCATTCTAAGTTATATCCAACATCAAATAAGGTTCATTAACACATTTCAACTCTTATTTCACTTCAATTTTACCAAATCATGGATTAAAGAACCCATCATCCACCTTCAAAACCTAAAGCCCTAAATTCTAATCTCAAATGGAAATCAAGGTATTCAAGGGTTGGAAATCCATTTTCATGCACCCAACAACTCATAATCATGCCATTCTCTAGTTCTCAAACAAGATTCAAGCCAAACAACCAAAAATAACTCAAAACCTAAAACACTACATCAAGCCAAACTCATGAACAAGATGAACAGAATAAGAAAATAAGCAAAACAAGGTTTCCCCCTATCTCAAGGTCTTGAAGATGAAGATGAAGCCATGGATGTGCCATGGAAGATCCAAGCTCTTTGATTCTCCCTTGCTCTACTTGCTCCTTCCTCTTTCTCCTTTAGTTCTTCTTTCTTTCCTCCTTCTCTTCTTCCCTTTTCCTTTCTCTTTTCTTTTTTCTTTCTTCTGTTTTCTGCTTTCTCTCCTCTTTGCCGTAAGTCACTCATAAAAGAGAAGTCAAATTTGGCTTCTCTTAAATTAGCACTAAAATCTCGATCTATTAAGAACACTCAGATTTCATCAAATCTAGTTCTCTAATTTCCAACAAACTTAAAATAATTCCTATGATTCATTAAAAATCTGTTTTCACCATTTTCACACTTTTTCATATCTGTTGGCAGTCAATCCGGCATTAAAACACACAACCAATATGCTTAAAAATACCAAACTAACTTCGATTAACCTCAAAATTTAATTGTTACATAGTTCACATATTTGTGACCTAGAACCAAGTTCTCCACACTAATTTCCATTAATTAAGTAGTTTAAGCCACTTCTGGGGCTAAAAATAGTTATATTTCACACATAGCATTGCAGCAAAGTACCTAAACGTACTCAGACAATCACAAAACTTAACAAATATGATAAACAGATATTAGGCTACCTCCGTAACCATATACAAGTCTATCATGTTTTCTCGGGTGTTATAGGCATAGCATGGCAATCGTATGGGCGGTTGCCACCATGACATTTAAATTCATGCATTGCAATTGCATGGGCAATTGTGTATCTCTGAGATGGAGATGTTGTTTATATGAGCGTGATAACTACTTGAAGATTGTTTGTGATAAATGAGTTTTTATACAAACTTATAAAATGAGAATCTATTTCGGGAAGAGAAAGGACATGATTTTAGCTTTTGCCACTTTTCTAGTTTATATGTGTATATGACTTGAGTTTTGAACTTGTGAGTTTTCCCCGAAATAGCTTGAATGATTGGCATGTTTTATGAATTTAAGTACTGAGAATGTGTGATTATCATCCTATGTGTGTGTTTCCATAATGATTCTAAGGAAGATGACTTATGGAAAGTGGAGTGCAGGCAGAAGCATGGAGGACTTAATTTAGTTTTACTTTGTTATTCATTTTAACATGTATCTATGTGCCTTGAGAGGCCTAGTTTATGAGTTTGTATATATTGTTGTATTTATGAGAAATATTGATGCTGTGTAATAAATATATTCTTCTATTTGTGGCTCTTATTTTCTATATACATGGTTTTTGTTATATTAGATAATGCTTAGTAGTAGTAAGTAGCATGATTGGATCCAATTACTGTGGTATAATACAGATTATACTATGGTTATTAAATTTAGGATGTTACACATCATGGATTTCAAGCTTTATCAAATGGATGTCAAAAGTGCTTTCTTAAATGGTTTTATACAAGAAAAGGTGTAAGTGGGACAACCTCCTGATTTTGAAAATTTTGAACTGTCCAACCATGTTTTTAAATTGAAAAAGGCCTTATATGGCTTAAAATAAGCTCCTAGAGCTTGGTATGAAAGGTTTAGCAAGTTTCTTTTAAAAAAAGGGTTCTCTAGAGGAAAGATTGACACTACTCTTTTCATCAAGCATAAAAAGCATGATATACTTCTTGTTCAAATATATGTTAATGATATTATATTTGGTACTACTAATGAGTCACTTTGCAAGGAGTTTGTTACCATTATGCAAAGCAAGTTTGAGATGTTTATGATGGGTGAGCTCAACTTCTTCCTTGGTCTCCAAATCAAGCTAACAAGGGATGAGACTTTCATAAATCAATCCAAGTATTACAAGGAGCTACTCAAAAAGTTTGGAATGGACAATGACAAGCATATGGCTACACCAATGGGCACTTCTTGTTATTTGGACAAGGATGAAGGAGGTAAATCTATAAAAATTTCAAAATATAGAGTATGAATGACTCACTCCTTTATCTTATGGTAAGTAGGCCAGATATTATGTTTAGTGTGTGCATGTGTGCTAGATTTAAGACAAATCCTAAAGAATCATGTAACATCCTTCTTAACATGTTAGTAATGTTTATGAACAGAAATAAGTTATAATATGTGTTAAACATGTCCAAGAAATTTTGTGATTTTCTGAGTTAATTTAGGCACTTTACCGCAACATAGAATGTGCAAAATGACTATTTTAACTCGGAAAAATAGCATAAATTTGCTTATATAAGGGAAATAAATATGAAAAATTTATTTCTAAGTCACAAATGTATGAAATAAGGTGTAATTAAAGTTTCATGACAAACTGAGTTGATTTGGTTTTTTTAAGCACACTGATTGTTCGTTTTAACTAAGAGATACGAAGCTTTAGTAACTTATACAAAAGTCATTTAAACTCATTCTTTTATTTGACTTTTGTTAAAGCTTTCTCTCACTCTGTCAACGACAATTCCAGAAAACAAAGAAATGAGAAATTAGAAGGTAGCTAGCAGAGGAAGAGAAGAGAGAAAAGAAAGAGAATGAGATGAGGAAAAGAAGAGAAAAGAGAAGGGAAAAGGCAAAGCTTGAGGTAGGGGAAACTTTCTTCCATTCACCATCTTCATTTTCTTTCATCTTATTTGTTGAATCCAAAAACGGGTTTGCTATGAGTTTAAGTTAATCTTGATCATTCTTGAGTTTTAAGATTAAATATAACTCTTGCTGTTTTGTTGATGAACTTGAGCCTTTTGATTCCTCTTGTATTTATATGTTTAAAAGATTGATAAATGATTTTTGGATTCATGATTGATTGCCCTAATTTATGGTTGATTAAGTTAAGTGGATGTTTAAGGGTTATAAGAGGTTTGTAGTTCATTGTCGATGCTTGAATATTGATTTTGGTGATTGAAAATTGGTTGGAATCAAGAGAATGCAAAAATCACGTTTCTGCATAATTTTTCTGGTGCAGGTCACACCTAGGCGCCAGTGAACCACGCCTAGGCGTGGTTGAGACAGAGAGGGTCACGCCTAGGTGCCAAAAGGCCACGCCTAGGTGCCACATCTAGAATTTCTCAACATTGTATTTTTGCAAAAATGAAGTTTCCAATGTATTGGGATCCTTCATAGATGTTTCTTTAATTGTGTTGTGACACTAAAGGATGTATTTCAAGAAGAGAATGAGCTTCTCATGTAATGATGAAGGTTAAGGAATTGTTTCCTTTTTATGCAAGGAAGAATGATATTATATGAAGGTTAATGTAGAATGATTTTAAACATATTCTTACATGTTTTGGTTTTCAAACTTGCTATTTGATATTTCCATGTATGGTAATATTATAAATTGGACAAAAGGGCGCCATACAAGGAACAAAAGAACTTCTTGGAAATAGTCAAATAACATGTGTTTCTCTAAAATAAAATTGTTTTGTAAAATCATATCATAAGCATTTTAGGGCAGATATTAGGCATATTCATGCAACATCATGCATTGCATAATCATGTGCTACATAATTTGATAATTGTATGAGCAATTGTCTTGTTTTGTGTGAAAAGGGTATGTAAGTTTAATGGTTACCTATTTAATGATAATTATATGTTCTAATTTAAACTGTGATGTTATGTAATTGATCGAAGTTATTTTATTTAAATTAAATTGGTTATCTACTTCAGGAAATAAAATGACTAAATTTGGCTTGTGCCGCCTTTCCAATTATTTTTCTTACATGTATGAACTAGTTTTTCCCTGAAGTAGCTAGATTTATGATGATACCATGTTTTAAATTTACTACTGAGAATTATCATTTTCATCCTAATTTTCTGTTTCCATGATAAATCCAAAAAATTAGCTTAGCAGGAGCAAGGAAGGACAATGAAGATCTAGTTAGCTATTTTGTTTATATGATATTGATGTATTTGGTTTACCAGTGTTATATTTATACATTTATGACTTGTTATAGTTATTTGTATATCTCATACATATTTTGTAATTTTGTAGTAAAGATCAAGTTTCTAGTTGTGTAAAATTATCTTGATCTTTTTACTGTTATTAAAGGCTCTATATATTTATATGTTGATAATTACAATACAGGTTGATATTCACGTTTAGATTTAGAAGTAACTATCCTGATGCTATTTGTCTGAGTATATTGATGATATACATAGTGGTAGTTTTAGGGTGTTACAAATCACACCTATGTGCTGTAAAAAGAATTATGAAATATCTAATAGGCACTTCACAAATGGGTTTGTGGTACCCTAAAGGTGCCTCATATAGCCTAATTAGTTATTCTAATTATGATTTTACTGGATACAAAATGGATAGGAAGAGCACTAGTGGGACATGCCACTTGCTTGGAAGCTCACTAGTTTCCTGGTATAGCAAGAAACAAAATAGTGTGGCATTGTCTACAGGTGAAGCTGAATATGTTGCAACCGGGAGTTGTTATGCTCAAATCCTTTGGATGAAGCAACAACTTCTAGACTACGGTCTTGAGCTTAATCACATCCCTATAAGATGTGATAACACTAGTGCAATCAATTTGTCTAAAATCCTATTTTGCACTCAAGAACAAAACACATTGAAATAAGACATCATTTCATTAGAGATCATGTACAAAAAGGTGATTACATGCTAAAATTTGTAGATACAACTAAGCAACTTGTTGATATCTTCACCAAACCACTAGCAAAAGAAGTATTTTATTACATTAGAAGATAATTAGGAATAATTGATCAATCATCATATGAATGAATGCTTGCATTTAATTCTTTTTCATTGATTTATTTTTCTTGAATTATTACTAACTTGAGCATCAAAGGTTCCCCTAAATTTGTTTTGCAGGTACTCCACAAGTTGGGCAAGAATCCTCTTCTAAATTTGATGATGAAAATTGTAACACCCTAATACCGATAACCTAGTATATCAAAATATACCTGGATAAGCAGTATTGGTTATGCTACTTCTAACTTAACATGGTACTAATCCATATCATTTAAACAAATAATAATGGAGAGCCTTTCGGAAAACTAAAAGTTATATATATAACATTGCCACAAAAGGGCTCATTGTATACATAACTTCTTGTACAAACTAAAAGCACGTAGATAAATACAAGCTTTAAACCAGAAAGTATAAAAACTATCTTTGTCTTCATACTTCTTCTTCTTGCCTTTGGATGAACTTCCACCTGGATTTACATGGCAACAACGGGGTGAGAAATCACATTTCTCAGTATAAGTAAACCAAAACCAGCAGTTTAAACGTTCAAAATGAATAAACCCAACTGAACAAATATTTCCTGTATAAGAAACAATTACAACTCTCTCTTTATGTAACGTTCTTAAGCGAACTATAATTCTGTTCTGATAACCGAAACCACGATGACATCAAACAACCACCCATACAATTATTTGAAATCATCGGCCAGACAACCGCCCATACAACTGTCACCAATAATACAGAGTAACACATACACAAATATATTCACCAAACAAAATATTACATAATGCAATGATGGAATGATGTATGTTTATGCTCAAAGAAAAGTGTATGATAGTGTTGGTGCAATGTCATGAATACTTAACTATTCCCCTAGGCGCAGAGGAATTCTGCCATGATAAAGTGTGACCTCTTATAGCCTACTTTTAGGAACGAAGTCTGTCATCACAACACATGACCTCCTACACCCCAAGGTAGGGAGGGAATCTGATACGATAACAAGTAACCTCCTATAACCTACCAACTAGGGAGGGAGTCTGCAATCATATCATGTAACCTCCTATAACCTACCATAAACTAAGTGGATGCCTCCACCATCTGCTCTCTAGGAATAGCAAACATATGTGAAATGTCAAGTGTGTGTAATGCGGAGTTATGTCCTAACTCTAACATAACCACCACATGATCTCATACTAAGTCCATCTTGCATTACTAACTCTACCTCTTCTCTGTGGGAGCATTTCATGCACTACGACATTAAACCAATGCCAACTAGACTTAGTGCACTGTTGTCCTTGCATTACTAACTCTCTTTCACTCTTTGAGAGCTCTTCATGCACTATGGCATTCATCCCTTGCTAGCTAGGGTCTATGGTACTTAACTTTTGTCAACTCGGTACCTTGGCTCTTAACTCTTGCCACTTAGGCACTATGGCACTCCACTATTGCCATCTTGGCACCTTGGCCCTTAACTTTTGCCACTTAGGCACTATGGCACTCTACTAATGCCATCTCGCTTCTTAAATCTCTTATCGCCTCTCTTGTGACATCTCTGCAACTTTAAGTTGCTTAAGAAGCTAAACTCTTGATCTCTGGCAATCCATGTCTAATGGATGCACTCACTTTTCTTGTATCTCCCTTTGTATGCCACTAGGTCTTTCTCTTAAAGAAATAACCTCTCAAGTGTCTCAACAATCTTTACTAAGCATAAACAAAGGATCTTAATAACTAGGGATTTCAAATCATCAAAATAACATCTTTGATGAAATCTGCTCTAGACCCTTTAAAAGGCTAATTTCCATAAATGCACCAGAGGTACATCCTAACTTCAATGATTCTAAAATTTATGCCACTTGAAGTCTTATGTCTTAGTTTTCAAATGGCTCCAGAATCAGGTCATTCTGATATCTACAACTCAAGTTATGCAACAAACAATGCAAGTTGTCTGAATGTTGCCCTGTCCACGCCTAGGCTTAGTTTTACCACGCCTAGGTGTGGTTCTCTCTGTCTTGCAGGGATGAAAACTAATCAACCCACACCTAGGCTTGGAAATATCACGCCTAGGCATGACCATTCTGCAGAAAATTCTACAGAATGCGAATTCTACATAATTGGTTGAAAAACCATTTTCCAAACCTTTCCTCATGGATTCTAAGTGATTTTTAACATTAATCTAGGCCCTTAAACTTGTTGTGACTCTTTTACAACCTATAAATTCTCTTAGGGCATAGATCTAGGTCCAAAATCACCTAACCCCAACCATTTTCCAACTCCATTTCCTATGGATTCTAATGGTTGTCCTTAAGCCATAAATAGCTATCTAGCATTCTCTAAGCTTAAACTATCCTAACCAAGTTCTTGGAATCAAGAACCAAGCTAAAAATTAGGATTTGGCCATCCAAACCCTTATTTCTACTCAAAATCCCTAAACCCATCAAATGAGAATTAAAGGGAAAAGATGAGTAGAAAACCCTTTACCTCTTGAAGACTCTTGATCTTGAAGTTTAATCCTTGATCTTCTTCCTCTCCTTCTTCCCTTCTTCCCCTTTCTCCTTTCTCCCTTTTCTTTCTTTTCTTTCTTTCTCTATTTTTCTTCATTATGCCGAGAGAGAAGAGAGATATAGAGGATGAGACATGGAGGGAATTAAGAGAAAAGATTAACTTAAGTTTTTACATTATTTGCTAAGGACACCAGAATTATGCTAATTCAAGTTTTTCAGCTTCCAACAACTTTAGAATAAATCATACGATTCATCTAAATTATTGTTTCACAATTCTCATCATTTTCTATATCTGCTGCTAGTCATTCGGTATTAAAATGCACAACCAGTATGCCTAAAAATACCAAACTGACTCTGATTCTCTTGAAACTTTAACCACACCTTATTTAACTTATTTGTGACCTAGAAACAAATTATCTAAACTTGTTTCCCTTCAAATAGCAATTTATGCTATTTACTGAGTCATTATAGGCCACTTTCCACACTCTGTGTTGCAGCAAAGTACCTAAACTAACTCTGTTTGTCACAAATCTTCACTGACATATCAAACAACTTATATGCTACCTTTGTACACATATAAAAGTCTAATATGTTTTTCCGGGATGTTACAAAAATGTGCTTAATTGGTGATTTTGTGTCTATCTTATTTGAATAATAAGTATTTTATTCAAATAATAGCTTCCAGTGGCTCCCAAAGAACTGTTGTTTCGCGTGTCTTATCTGAATAAGGGGTGCCATATTCGAATAACGCTTTACAAAAGCGTTTTGCAGTTTCAATGTTTGGTGTGTTATTCGAATAACTACAATGTTATTTCAATAACGCTTGGCAGATGTAACACTCTAATCCTATATACTATAGTATACCCTAAGTATGCTAAGTACATAGAATTAGTATGTCACATATTCGAATAACGCTTTACAAAAGCGTTTTGCAGTTTCAATGTTTGGTATGTTATTCGAATAACTACAATGTTATTTCAATAACGCTTGGCAGATGTAACACTCTAATCCTATATACTATAGTATACCCTAAGTATGCTAAGTACATAGAATTAGTATGTCACTTTCTAACTTAAATATAAATTACACATGTTCAATATATATTTAATGAATAAATATATAGAGCCTTTACAGAAGTAAGAGAGCAAGACATTTTATGTAACATCCCGGGACTGCTTACAGGATTGACGAGTGTCTCCACAAACCAACACGGGTCTTTTCAGCGTGCTTTGTCCTCACTCACACGCATCCTAGGAAACTTTCCAGGAGGTCACCCATCCCACAATTGCTCTAGGTCAAGCACGCTTAACCATAGAGTTTTTATGTTCTAGGCTCCCGAAAAGAAGTTACAACTTGTTGATATGGTTACGCCTAATCAATTCCTTTAAGCCATCCTCAACTATGCAGTCCCATACCTGCACAGTCTCTGAATCCCTCTCATTCCGGTGCGTATTCAGTTCATTCATGGGACCCTTCACCTAGAAGCCTGCCAAGAGCCATTCCTTGTACGTGCTTCTCATGCACCGGCGTCCACTTCCCGCCGTCGTCGACCCCGGGACACCACATGCCCACCAACTTCCGCTTGGTTCGTCCCCGAACCACATCGTACTGGGAGAGGTCCCGTCTCTGATACCATCTGTAACATCTCGGGACTGCCTGCAGGATTGACGAGTGTCTCCACAAACCAACACGAGTCTTTTCAGTGTGCTTTGTCCTCACTCACACGCATCCTAAGAAACTTCCAAGGAGGTCACCCATCCCACAATTGCTCTAGGTCAAGCACGCTTAACCATAGAGTTCTTATGTTCTAGGCTCCCGAAAAGAAATTGCAACTTGTTGATATGGTTACACCTAATCAATTCCTTTAAGCCATCCTCAACTATGCAGTCCCATACTTGCACAGTCTCTGAATCCCTCTCATTCCAGTGCGTATTCAGTTCATTCATGGGACCTTTCACCTAGAAGCCTGCTAGGAGCTGCTCCTTGTACATGCTTCTCATGCACCGGCGTCCACTCTTCACCCTCGTCGGCCCCAGGACACCACATTTTACACCTCAAAAAACTTGTTCTTTACTAAATCATCTATCTGATGTCTAAGATTACAACTTATATAAAGATCTAATCATAATAATTTAATTACAGAACCATTAATATAATTACAAAATCAAGAATAATTATATAATCATCTTAACTAAGTTTTCATCTCCTTGTTGTACGCTTGCTTGAATCCTCTTCTGGATTTATCATGGAAAGCATAAAAAGAACTGGGGTGAGAATTAATAATTCTCAATAATAAATTTTGAAATCATAACATCATGGTAAATCTAGCTACTTTAGGGAAAAACACAAATTGTACTTAATCACTTGGAAAGGTGGCATACACCAAAACTCAGTCCTTTTCCTTCTCAAAGCAGACAATTTATTTAGTAAAGAAAATAGTTCAATACACACACACACACACACACACACACACACACACACACACACACACACACACATATATATATATATATATATATATATATATATATATATATATATTCATTATAATAGTTAAGAAAGCAAGCAAGCATACTCATTCTTTTCAGTACACATCTATAAGCTACATTTTGATCTTCAACTAATGTGGAACATTACAATCAATAACAACATTCAATTCACTTTAAGTATTGCTCTGAAGCTTTTCTAAGTAACTTTAATCCGTAATCTCCATATTTAATAAAAACAAGACAATTGCACATACAATTGTCAATTTTATGCAATGCATGATGATTTATGATTATGCCTAATGAAGTCCTAAGGTATGCTTATGTAATGATTTCTACAAAAGATTTTATTTTAGAAAACTCATGTTATTTGAATATTTCTAGGAACTCCTTTTGTTCTAGAAAGCCATTTTGTTCCTTGTATTATTTTTCTAGGTAGGCAGGATGCCCTTTTGTTCCTTGCACTACCAAACATTTTCAACATTATACTTAGCACCCTTTTTTCCAAGCATCAATTTACAATACATGGAAACTTCAAATAACAAGTTTGAAAATAAAACATGCAATAATATTAAAACTTTCCTTCTTTAACATCTACTTAATCATATCTTCCATTACATAATACGGAAGCAATACCATACATATTACACTTTCTCTTTATACATTATCATACATAATTGTAGAGATGGACTTATTCAACCTCTTCTACCATTGCCATTCCTTTTATATTGCTTCCAATATTATGTTTGTCAACATTATTCATAACATGGCTCAAGACCTCACTTTTCATCAACGTACATCACTTTGGTAATACAACATGATGTATTAACCATTCATCTTTCAATTTCATAAGTATATTACAATTCAACATGTAATACATTATAAATGAACTCATGTAAAAGTTATACTTATTTTTATCTAAGATAGCATAAATTAGCATTGCATTGCATTACTTTCATATATCCACTATCTTCCATTCATTCATTCCTCATGCAATAAATCATTGACTTTCATAATGAAGAAACATTAAATCAATTATCATAAATACATTTCTTCTTCTTTCCTTCCTTACAAGAATCATATTAGTACCTCATTACCCATTAAAAAAAATATAAAATAATTCTTGTAAGTTTAAAGCCTTATTTTCACAAAAACACAATACTGAAAATTTCTGGAAGTGGCAAGTAGGCATGGGATTATAGCGCCTAGGTGTGAACCTCTCTGTCTCAACCACGCCTAGACATGGTTCACTGGCACCTAGGCGTGACCAGCACCAAAAAAATTATGCAAAAACATGATGCTCTGCACAATGGGTTCCAAACCCAAAAAACCAATTTCCATAACCAATTTCTAGCATTAGCCAAACTTTATACAAGCTATACACAATCTATTTTCAGCCGTAAGGTTTCAAGAACAATCAAGGGAATGAAAAACTCAATTTATACCCATTTTTGAAACTCTTCTTTCTATGAAATCAAGTCACTTCTCAATCACATCCATGATCCATCAACCAAAACAAATCATTATCAACTTAAAAGAGTATAAATCAAACATAAAAATCACTATACAACAATCATAACCTATTTTTATTCTTGCCATCAAAACCTGGAAGGAAAGAAGAATAAGAGCCATGGAAGAGTTTTCCCCTACCTTGGTTGATGACTTTTAGCCTTGCTCTTTCCTTCTCCTTCTTCTCCTCTTCTTCCCTTTTTTGCTTATTTTCTTCATGTGTTTTCTTTCCTTCAGTCGTGCGTGAGAGGAATAAAAAGATGAGATAATTCTCATCTTTTAAAAGATGATGTTGAGGACAATTTTATCCTTTCAATCAATTTTGTATCTGCTGAGAACACTTTGATTTAATTAAATCAAGTCTTCTAACTTCCAACAACCTTAAAAAGAATTATAAGATCCATATAAATTCTTGTTTCATCATTTTCATAATTTTCTATATTTGTTGTGACCCAATCGGTAGTTAAATACTCACTCAGTATCTTTAAAAATACCAAACTGACTTTGTTTGCCTTAAAAATTTTAATCACATCCTCTTTCACTCATTTGTGACCTATAAATAACTTTTCCATATCAATTTCATTTAATATAGCATTTATGCTATTTTTCCTAAGTGAAAATAGTGATTTTGCACATTCTATGTTGTGGCAAAGTGCCTAAATTAACTCAAAACGTCACAAAATTTGATATACATGTTAAACAAGTATTAAGCTACCTCTATAACCTTATACAAGCTTAACATGTGTAAAAAGAGGATGTTATAGCATAAGCCAAGCCTGGATGTTGTGTTATTCGAATAACACAAGTGTTATTCGAAAAACGCTTGGCAGAAATGCCAAGACGTTTTAGTTACCACAATTTTATTCGAATAACACATGTTTTATTTTAATAAAAATACGTGTTTTATATATGGTTGAGGGCGCCCCACATTCATTTTATAGTTTCTCTTCTTCTCTCTCTGTTTTCTCCTCTTTGCACCTCACACACCCATCATCCAAACCTCCATTTTTGACCTCTATACGTGTCTCTCTCTCTTCCTTCATCTTTCTCTCACCCAAATAGTATACCCAAACACCAAACCCTCACCCTGGCCTCCTCCTCCAAATGCCCACGCACCAAAACCACTCCTACCAACAATCCTCTCGATCTTTCATAGGCTCTCTTCTAGCAAGGACGACCATGCTCATTTTAGGAAAAACTTCATCATGTAGAATCTTGTGCAACCCAAGCACATAGATCTCCCATGGTTTGAAAAGGAAGAAGGCTTCGAGTTCTTGGATGTGTTGGCACACTAGGGAGTGCTCAACCTTTGCTGCTACAAGGATAAGATCTACCCAGATTTAGTAAGGATGTTTTATTATAATTCGAGGCTGGATGATGTTGATATAATTTTTTAGGTTAGGGATCAACAGGTGGTGATCACCCCTGCTAAGTGGTTGGCAACGTTTGGACTCAATGTTGTTGGCCCTGCCATTGAGGAAGAAAGCAGACCCAAAGAATACAAGAAGGATGAAGCCATTTCCATTATCACCAAGCCTGGCATAGTAGTCCCTAAGGCTGGCTTGAAGGGAGGGATACCGAAGATTCAGGATAGGATGCTGCACTACGCTCATGTATACATCTTCACCCTCTGTGGTGGCAATTACGCCTATCAGACAGAGGATGACATCTTTATGAAGTGGATCCTAAGGAAGGGCTTCAAGATAAACTGGCCAAACTTCATCGGTAAACATATGATGAAGGCCAAGAGTAAGGAGAAGATTGAGTTGTCTTATGCTCTTTTGATCACAACTTTTCAGAAGGATTATCCATAGGTTGTGGATGTAACATTTCCCTTAACTTAATAATCTTAATCAGGGTTACAAAAGCTTAGTATGACTGGCAAAAGTTATCTGTTAATTCAGATAATTTTTTGAACTAGTTTGAGCATAATTCTATAACACTTAATACAAGAAAATAATTAAAGTATCTGCTGAATCAGTTGATATAAAGGAAATAAATATGAAAAATTTATTTCCTAGCTAAGGATCATTAATAAGATTTGTAGAAAATTTTAGAAAAACAACAGAGCAAGTTTGGTATTTTTAAGGATATCGATAAGAAATTAATGGAAAAGTTAAGTATCTCAGAAAATTACAAATTTCATGGAAATGATAAGTAAAATATGAAGAATATGTTGGTATAAAATACTAACTAAGATAAGTATCAGTAAGCATAATTACTCAATCTGCGATTTAATTCAACTTGAGACTAAGTAATAAAGCTTAACTGATAAATAACGGTATATGGAGAATTATGAAAAAATAAATCCAAGGACTAGGTTGAGTGGTAAAATTTTTCCTAATACTTATGGTAACTTGAAATCCTGGTATTGGAAAATTAAAGAATGCTTAACATATATAAAAGTTTTAGCATCAAAAGTTACGTTATAACTTTATCAATAATTTGGCCGTCCAAGTCTAGATAATTCTATACTATTCTCTTTGTAACACCCTCTATAGGGCATCACATTTCTGACTACAAGCTCATAATCTAAAAATGATTTCATAAAAGGTTTGAGTTATAAAACATGGGTTTTAAAATTTCTTTTCGCGGAAACATAAACTTACTGAAATTTATAGGTAATACTGAAAAATAGATTTAAACTGATTAATATACATTACTGACACCACATAATATTTAACAATTATTTAGGAAACATAACCCTTACCGACTCAATTTTAAACAGTAGCAAACCTCATGACGGGTCCTACTTAATAGCACGGTAAAACACTATCGATAAAACTCAACATACTTATTCCGTCTTGTATCCATCTTGATGCGTCATATATCTATTCCTCCTCAAAACTACACACCAACCAATCCGGGATGGTCATTCTTCGATGTTGTCACCGAACTTAGAATATTTTCCTTCAGTCAAGTCTAAGAAACTCGTTCCATCTACTATGCAATGTTAACAATACAAGCACAACAAAAACAATATAACAAAGAGGTGAGATCCCCTTTCATCAATACCAAAGTGGTAACAAGAAATGAAATGAATAACAAAGTCATTCCATGCACACAGATATCACAGTTTCATTCATGTTATCAATTCATCACAATTCGTTATCAATTCATCATACTTCGTTATCAATTCATCATACTTCATTATCATTTCATCACAATTCCAGTAAACATATATCTCAGTTAAATCACCAGTACGAATTTCATCATAACAGATATCCTCATTATATAAAATGATAATGTCACATCATATGAACATTTATCATGCCACAATAATATGTGTTCTGACTCATGTGTATGCATACTAGACTAATTTCCCACTCCATGGAGGTTTTTACAATTTCGAGAAGAATGCTCTGGTTAATTGTCCAGCCTTAGCCCATAGACAATCTCTAGTCTTCGAAAAGAATCGTGCTCTTATCGGGTATCGTCAATACGTTACAATGGACCGTGTCACCATGTGGCACAGGGTACTTGTCAACTGCCGACTAGATCGACCGCCGTGCCTTGACGCCCCCAAGATCGATCATAGATCTCACTTTTCAATTCTCATTCCCTCTTCAACCACAAGGGCCATAATAGCTATCAGCTATATTCCGTTCAATGCATGAATATATCAATGCAAGTTCTGTTCAATGCACGAATACCTCAAAGCAAGTTCTGTTCAATTTCATTATATGCCTTAATGCATATCTTTCAATTTCATCATTAAAAAGGTTCCCTTTCAATACATCTGTTCTTTACAGTATCTTTACTGTATTTTCAATTGTGTATCATTTTTAATGCGTTTTCACAATCACGTAACACTTTTGTTATGTTGTAAAATCTCATAACCATTTTCTAACGTTTTCTCAATCGCGTAAAAAAATTTACACATTTTCCAAATTGCGTAGTGATTTTCCATCAATTTCAAAATCACGTAACTTAAAAATCATATTTTCAAGTTGCGTAAATCATTTTTCCATCATTTTTCAACTACGTAAAATATTCCTCAATATTCCAAACATCATTTTGGACTTTCCAAAAATCAATGTCATTTCCAACATCATTTCCCACGTTTTCTCTTTTAAGAAATCCTTTCCACAATATATTCCACAAAATCACCTTTCCATTGATTTAAATTAATGTTTCTAGCTTAAAATTTCCTAACGTGCTCTAAAACCCAAAGAGTGAGCTATACGTTAGTAAATTTCAAGTCACCATTATATTCTTCATCATTCTCAAATCAATTCTAAAATCAGTCTTCTTCCAAAATAAGTGGAGGTTCAAACACTTTCAATCTCTCTTTTCCTTTCAAAAACGAAATTTCAAATCTTTCAAGTGACAAAACACTTTGTTTCCATTTCTTTAATCCTTGTACTTAATCAATTAAATTTCTACTTTAACATCATATTGTTTCATCAAACAAAGGCATAACAAGCCTTCAAAAACTATGGGCACATGGCCATTGAAACCATTATATCTTTTCTTTTCCTTTTCCATCTAATTATCCATTGTTATCATTCATGAAAATCTTAATTTACCAATCCTTGGCATATTAGCCGAAAATCATAAATAGCTTCATCATAAATCTTTGTTCATTTTCATGTCCACTTTCTTTGCAAATTCTCAAAATCATCAACTTATTACCCTTTTATCTAAAACTCATAATTAATAAAATACTTAGAATTTTTTTCTCCCAAAAATTAATTTGAGGCCGTGATGCCTCTATGGTTCTTTGGAACCAACACACTTTCCTTTGTCATATAATTCATATCTTAATTTCATACACAAATCATCATGCATCATAACCACATACTAAAGTATATTATCAAAGCAATAAATATATTAATCACCAAACAACCATAAATATGGAAAGCTCTTAAACAAACAAGTGAAATAATCCTTATGGATTTTTCACCATACACACATCCATTCCTCACCACCAACACATGGTTGATGAGGGTAATCTCCCTTTTACCTCTTGGAGAAACCTCCAAAGCTCCTTGTTTTGCTTATTGTACAAGTCCTTCACCACCAAAAGCTTTCTTAGAAATCAAAGTAAACATATATATTCAATATCTAAGGCTTGAATAAGAAAACCATGGATCAAAACATGGTTTAGAACTTTAAATATAAGATCTAGAAAAGAATATCAAGAACTTCACCCTTTACCCTTCAAACTTAGATCTTAGGAAAAGTACTTCAAGATGGATGATTTAGAGAAAGTCTGGACGTGAAAGTTGCTTAGAATAAGGTAAGGATTCAAGATATATGGTTGGTTGAAATTATTGAAGAGTAGAGGTATGAACTAGGCCTCTTGGCCGTGAGCTTGGGGAAGAGAAAGGAGAGAAAATTTGTGAAGCTTTGGCTTAGGAAATGTTAAAGATGATTAATGAAAGGAAATGAACACTTTCCTATAGCCATTTTACTCTTCAAAACCGTGGCCTCCCCCCCCCCCCTTGTACACTTAGGAGTTGTCCAAATACATTAGCCACCATTTTAGGCTTCAAGAGCCATTGATTAAATCAATAGTTGATGTTTGGAAGAAGCTTCCAAGTGATATGATCAAATCTAAGTCATTGGATCTCTTCTCCATGAAATCCTAGCCATAAGATGCATCTTCAAAAATAGAGGGTCAAGATCTTCTCTACACACTTTCCATCCAATGGTCACAAATAGTCCTAGCCATTTTGTGAGACCAATCTCCACCGTAGATTAAATCAACGGTGGATATCCAAAGCCTTCCTTAATAAGCTTGTCTTTACAACCACTGATTCGATCATTGGTGAACATCCAAAGCTTCCTAACTAAGTTTACTCTCACACCATTGATTAAAACAATGGTAATCATCCAAAGCTTCTTCATTAATTCTCAACCGTTGATTAGATCAATGGTTAATGTTCAAAACTAAGTCTTCTTATCCAAGGGTGCAAATCAAAGTCAAGCCTTCTTTGTTGACTAATTTCTATTGGTTGATCTTATTTCTATAGCCTTCTAATTAGTTCATCAAATAAAGACTAAATTCTAATTGGTTTACCTTAAAAACACAATTTTACTGTATTTTTTTACTGCTAGATAATTAAATATAGTACAAAACACAGTAAAAGAAAATTTTGAAAACTGTTTCCGGTTTCAAGTTTAGTAAGATCCCCCGTCTCCATATCAACAGTACAAAATTTTCTGTCCATAGAATTTTTTTTTTCTCCGGACCTGCCCCGGGCCTGCAAGCAGCCCGAGAATACTACTAAAATAATCCAAAATACAAAAACACACAAGAAGTCACAAAAATCACAATAATTATGAAATTCATGAAAATCAAATTAAATTAGTAAAAATCATTAAGGATTTACAAAAAGAAATAAAATTTGAAGGCTCATATACAACCTCACAATAATATTAAAATAATAAAAAACGTAAAAACTCCCAAAAATTCCTAAAAATCACAAAAATTATAAAATTCATGAAAGTCGAGTCAGATTATTCAAAATAATTAAGAATCAACCGAAATAAATAAAATACAAATTTTCGGGGTGTTACAACTCTCCCCCTTTGAAAAGAATTTCGTCCTCAAAATTCGTAGTAGTTTCCGAACCAAAAATGGGTACTACTCTTTTATCTTATCTTCCAGTTCTTACATTGCATCTCCGCTTATGTCATTTCAGATTACTTCGACTAATGAAATCTCTTTGCCTCACTTTCAACTTCTCTTGATCAAACAGATATCTCAGACTCTATGATTACTGAAGACGTTAAATGTTACTCCATAAAGAAAGTGTCTCCATACTTTTAATACAACCACAGCGGCTACCAACCCCCATTCATGTGTAGAATAGTTTTTCTCATGTAACTTCAATTTCCTTGAAACATACGCTACAACTTTTCTATTCTGCATAAGCACACATCTTAAACTCTGATGTGATGTGTCACAATACACCTCCAATGGTTCATTGAGATTAGACAAAACTAATACCAGAGAAGTAGTCAAACACGTTTTCAACTCCTAAAAATTTTCCTTGTATGTATCAGTCCATACAAACGCTTAATTCTTTCTGGTAAGCTAGGTGAGAAATCCTATGACCTTAGAAAATTTCTCAATAAATTTTCTACAGATTTCCATTACCGTCTTTAACTTTTCCCACTAAGGAACTGTTTCAACCTTTGAAGGATCCACTGTAATCCTTTCCTTAGAAATTACGTGACCCAAAGAGTGGACTTTATCCAACCAAAACTCACATCTCAACAACTTTAACATATAACTGCTTCTCCTTTAGAACTTGGAAAATCACACTGAGCTGTTCAGTATGTTCCTCATGATTTCGAGAACAGATTAGAATGTCATTAACAAAGATAATGACAATTCTGTCTAGATAAGGACGAAAAATTCTACTCACCTAATTTATGGATATTGCAGAAGCATTCGCCACTCCGAACAACATCACTTGAAATTTCCTTAACTTTGTGTCACTTCACTCTTCTGCCTTAGCTCTTAATAGGAAGTGTCTTACTAATCGAGTTCTCTTTTAGCAACACTGTATCAGAGACCATGACATGAATTTGAATAGGAATATCCTTTCTTGCAATTTCAATACATGAAATCATTATGAAGGTTAGAAAGAGAAAAGGTAGTGAAACTATCTAATATGTTACCGGGCATATCCAACAAAGAATTTGATGTTGCTCGATTTTTAAGAATGGATTTTTTTGGAATACTAACACTTTATTGAGACAGTCTTATAAGATATGGTCGGAAGATAACCAGTCCGTTTCAAAGATCACGTCTATTTATAAAAGAGGTAAACATATCAAATTAATAGAAAAATTTGATCTATAACAACAATAAGATAATTTGGATAACTTGAGTAGCACGATAGGCTAGTACTAGAAACAGAAGTAAACAAGTCAGAAGGTAACGAAAACATAAATAACTCAAATCAATCCACATAGTCTGTTAGCCATAAAAGAATGGATTGAATCAAGAATATAATTTCGTAATTGTGACACATGAAAAATATATGGATGTGTAGAAAGAAAAACTGGTGAAGTCATTTAATATGTTACCAGACCTATCCAACAAAGAAATTGATGTGGTCCGATGAATTTGGTAGTGAGCTCTTTAAGTTGAATAATTCAACTGATAGATCTAATAGAGTATGGATGGTTGGAAAATAACCAATCCATTTTTAAGATTGTATCCATTTTGAAATGGATAAACAAATCAAATCAACAGAAAAAATTTAGTCTTTGATAGACATAGGATAGTTTAAGCAACTTGAATATCAACGATAGGTTTCGACTGAGTTTACTGTTACAAGCACTTTCTCCACACATTTGTTGCTACTGCTGATTTCCTGGTGATAATAAATATGTTTTCCACTGAAATCGATTTACCTTCCAATTATTCCTCCCTTGGAATGCCCAGGTTCCAAGGTTATGAGATCTTATATTCCAAGACTGATTCTCTTCCATCAGATCCTGAACCTTAACTTCCAGTTCCCGCTGTTCAGCGATCCTCTGTTCCTGTTGTACTGTCACGTTAGTTATCCTCTACATTGCTCCCATAGTTGCAACCATATTATTAGTATCACATTCTGCTTATGCATGAGTGCGTCTACCATGAGCCATTTCCTTTCTTCTAAGACAGACAAATCAAAATACAATGGAAACCAGATGTAACCATTTCAAACAAATATTGTTTCCTTTTGGAAATCAAACACACAGAGAACACAACACAAACAAAATAGACCTAACCACAAACTCCAAAAGACTCAAACTATGCTTTGATACTAACTAATGTAACACCCTCCGTAGGGCATCACATTTCCGACTACAAGCTTATAATCTAAAAATTATTTCATAAAAGGTTTGAGTTATAAAACATGGGTTTTAAAATTTCTTTTTGCGAAAACATAAATTTACTAAAATTTATAGGTAATATTGAAAAATAAATTTAAATTGATTAATATATATTACTGACACCACATAATATTTAACAATTATTTAAGAAACATAACACTTACAGACTCAATTTTAAATAGTAGCAAACCCCATGACAGGTCCTACTTAATTACATGATAAAACACTATCGATAAAACTCAACATACTTATTCTGTTTTGTATCCATCTTGATGCGTCATATATTTGTTCCTCCTCAAAACTGCACACCAACCAATCCGGGATGGTTATTCTTCGATGTTGTCACCAAACTCAGAATATTTGCCTCCAGTCAAGTCTAAGAAACTCATTCCATCTACTATACAATTTTAACAATACAAGCACAACAATAACAATATAAAAAAGAGGTGAGATCCCCTTTCATCAATACCAAAGTGGTAACAAGGAATGATACAAATGAAAAGTCATTCCATACACACAGATATCACAGTTTCATTCATGTTATCAATTCATCACAATTCCTTATCAATTCATCATACTTCATTATCAATCATCATACTTCATTATCATTTCATCACAATTCCAGTAAACATATATCTCAGTTAAATCACCAGTACCAATTTCATTATAACAGATATCCTCAATATATAAAATGATAATGTCACATCATATTAATGTTTATCATGCCAAAACAATATGTGTTTTGACTCATGTGTATGCATACTAGACCAATTTACTACTCCATGGAAGTTTTCACAATTTCGAGAAGAATGCTCTAGTTAATTGTCCAGCCTTAGCCCACAGACAATCTCCAGTCTTCGAAAAGAATCGTGTTCTTGTCAGGTATCGTCAATGCATTGCAATGGACCGCGTTGCCACTTGGCACAGGGTACTTGCCAACTGCCCATTGGATCGACTGTCGCGCCTTGACGCCTACAAGATCGATCATAGATCTCACTTTTCAATTCTCATTCCCTCTTCAACCACAAGGGCCATAATAGTTATCAGCTATATTCCGTTCAATGCATGAATATCTCAATGTAAGTTCTGTTTAATGCACAAATACCTCAATGCAAGTTTTGTTCAATTTCATCATATGTCTCAATGTATATCTTTCAATTTTATCATATGCCTCAATGCATATCTTTCAATTTCATCATTAAAAGGTTCCCTTTCAATACATCCATTTTTTACAGTATCTTTACTATATTTTCAATCGCGTATCATTTTTAATGCGTTTTCATAATCGCGTTACACTTTTGTTACGTTTTCAAATCTCATAACCATTTTTCAATGTTTTCTCAATCGCGTAAAAATATTTACACGTTTTCTAAATCGCATAGTGATTTTCCATCGTTTTCAAAATCACGTAACTTAAAAATCATATTTTTTTAAGTCGTGTAAATCATTTTTCATCATTTTTCAACTACGTAAAATATTCCTCAACATTTCATACATCATTTTGGACTTTCCAAAACTCAATGTCTTTTCCAACATCATTTTCCATGTTTTCTCCTTTAAGAAATCCTTTCCACAATATATTCTACAAAATCACCTTTCCATTGATTTAAATCAATGTTTCTAGTTTAAAATTTCCTAACACGTTCCAAAACCCAAAGAGGGAGCTATACGTTAGTAAATTTCAAGTCACCATTATATTCTCCATAATTCTCAAATCAATTCTAAAATCAGTCCTCTTCCAAAATAAGTGGAGGTTCAAATACTTTTAACCTCTCTTTTCCTTTTATAAACGAAATTTCTAATCTTTCAAGTGACAAAACACTTTGTTTCCATTTCTTTAATCTTTGTACTTAATCAATTAAATTTCAACTTTAAAATCATATTGTTTCATTAAACAAAGGCATTACAAGCCTTCAAAAACTGTAGGCACATGGCCATTGAAACTATTATATCTTTTCTTTTCCTTTTCCTTCTAATCATCCATTGTTATCATTCATGAAAATCTTAATTTACCAATCCTTGGCATATTAGCCGAAAATCATAAATAGCTTCATCATAAATCTTTGTTCATTTTCATGTCCATTTTCTTTCCAAATCCTCAAAATCATCAACTTATTACCCTTTTATCTAAAACTCATAATTAGTAAAATACTTAGAATCATTTTTTCCCAAAAATTAATTTGAGGCCATGATGCCTCTATGGTTCTTTGGAACCAACACACATTCCTTTGTCATATAATTCACATCTTAATTACATACACAAATCATCATGCATCATAACCACATACTAAAGCATATTATCAAAGCAAGAAATATATCAATCACCTAACAACCATAAATATGGAAAGCTCTTAAACAAACAAGTGAAACAATCCTTATCAATTTTTCACCACACACACATCCATTCCTCACCACCAACACATGGTTGATGAGAGTAATCTCCCTCTTACCTCTTGGAGAAACCTCCAAAGCTCCTTGTTTTGCTTCTTGTACAAGTCCTTCACCACCAAAAGCTTTCTTAATAATCAAAGTAAACATACATAATCAATATCTAAGGCTTGAATAAGAAAACCATGGATCATAACATGGTTTAGAACTTTAAATATAAGATCTAGAAAAGAATACCAAGAACTTCACCTTTTACCATTCAAACCTAAGATCTTAGGAAAAGTATTTGAAGATGGATGATTTTGAGAAAGTCTCCAACATGAAAGTTGCTTAGAATAAGGTAAGGATTCAAGATATGTGGTTGGTTGAAATTATTGAAGAGTGGAGGTATGAACTAGGCCTCTTGACCGTGAGCTTGGGGAAGAGAAAGGAGAGAAAATTTGTGAAACTTTGGCGTAGGAAATGTTAAAGATAATTAATAAAATGAAATGAACACTTTCCTATAGCCATTTTACTCTTCAAAACCGTGGCCTCCCCCCCCCCCTTGTACACTTAGGTGTTGTCCAAATACATTAGCCACCATTTTAGGCTTCAAGAGCCATTGATTAAATCAATGGTTGATGTTTGGTAGAAGCTTCCAAGTGATATGATCAAATCTAAGCCATTGGATCTCTTCTCCATGAAATCCTAGCCATAAGATGCATCTTCAAAAATAGAGGGTCAAGATCTTCTCTACACACTTTCTATCCAATGGTCACAAATGGTCCTAGTCATTTTGTGAGACCAATCTCTATAGTAGATTAAATCAATGGTAGATATCCAAACCTTTCCTTATTAAGCCTATCTTTACAACCATTGATTAGATCAATGGTGAACATCCAAAGCTTCCTAACTATGTTTACTCTCACACCATTGATTAAATCAATGGTGATCATCCAAGGATTCTTCATTAAGTTTGTTTCTTAACCGTTGATTAGATCAATGGTTGATGTTCAAAACTAAGTCTTCTTATCCAAGGGTGCAAATCAAAGTCAAGCCCTCTTTGTTGACTAATTTCTATTGGTTGATCTTATTTCTATAGCCTTCTAATTGGTTCATCCAATAAAGACTAGATTCTAATTGGTTTACCCTAAAAACACAATTTTACGGTATTTTTTTACTGCCCGATAATTAAATATAGTACAAAATACAATAAAAGAAAAATTTGAAAACCGTTTCTGATTTTGGGTTTAGTAAGATCCTCCGTCTCCGTCTCAACAGTACAAAATTTTATGTCCATAGAAAAATTTTCATTTTTCCAGACCTGCCCCGGGCCCGCATGCAGCCCTAGAATACTACTAAAATAATCCAAAATATAAAAACACATAAGAATTGACAAGAATCATAATAATTATGAAATTCATGAAAATCAAATCAGGTTAGTAAAAATCATTAAGGATTTACAAAAAGAAATAAAATACGAAGGCTCATAAACAACCCCAAAATAATATTAAAATAATAAAAAAAACATAAAAACTCCCAAAAATTTCTAAAAATCACAAAAATTATAAAATTCATGGAAGTCGAGTCGGATTATTTAAAATAATTAAGAATCGACCGAAATAAATAAAATACAAATTTTTGGGGTGTTACAACTCACCCCCTCTGAAAAGAATTTCGTTTTCGAAATTCATAGTAGTTTTCGAACCAAAAATAGGTACTACTCTTTTATCTTATCTTCCAGTTCTTACATTGCTTCTCTGCTTACATCATTTCATATTATTTCGACCAATGAAATCTCTTTGCCTCACGTTCAACGTCTCCTGATCAAACAGATATCTCAGACTCCTATGATTATTGAAGACATTAAATGTTACTCCATAAAGAAAGTGTCTCCATACTTCTAATACAACCACAGTGGCTACCAACCCCCATTCATGTGTAAAATAGTTTTTCTTATGTAACTTCAATTTCCTTGAAACATACGCTACAACTCTTCTATTCTGCATAAGCATACATCTTAAACTCTGATGTGACGCATCACAGTACACCTTCAATGGTTCACTTGGATTAGACAGAACTAATACCAGAGAAGTAGTCAAACATATTTTCAACTCCTGAAAATTCTCCTTGTATGCATCGGTCTATACAAACGCTTAATTCTTTCTGGTAAGCTAGGTGAGAAGTCCTGCGACCTTGGAAAATTTCTCAATAAATTTTCTACGGATTTCCGTTACCGTCTTTGATTTTTCCCACTGAGAAAATGTTTCAACCTTTGAAGGATCCACTGCAATCCCTTCCTTAGAAATTACGTGACCTAAATAGTGGACTTTATCCAACCAGAACTCATATCTCAACAACTTTAACATATAACAGCTTCTCCTTTAGAACTTGGAAAATCACACTGAGATGTTCAGTATGTTCCTCATGATTTCGAGAACAGATTAGAATGTCGTTAACAAAGATAATGACAATTCTGTCTAGATAAGGATGAAAAATTCTACTCACCTAATCTATGGATATTGCGGAAGCATTCGCCACTCCAAACAACATCACTTGAAATTTCTTTAACTTCATGTCACTTCATTCTACTGCCTTTGCCCTTAACAGGAAGTGTCTCACTAATCGAGTTCTCTTTTAGAAACATTGTATCAAATACTATGACATGAATTTGAATTGAAATATCCTTTCTTGTAATTTCAATACATGAAATCATTATGAAGGTTAGAAAGAAAAAAGGTAGCGAAACTATCTAATATGTTACCGGGCATATCCAACAAAGAATTTGTTATTGCCCGATTTGTAAGAATGGGTTTTTTTGGAATACTAACACTTTATTAAGACAATCTTGTAAGATATGGTTGGAAGATAATCAGTCCATTTCAAAGATCACGTCTATTTATGAAAGAGGTAAACATATCAAATTAATAGAAAATTTTGATCTATAACAATAATAAGATAATTTGAATAACTTGTGTAGCACAATAGGCTAGTACTAGAAACAGAAGTAAACAAGTCAGAAGGTAACGAAGACACAGATAACTCAAATCAATCTATATAGTCAATTAGCCATAAAAGAATGGATTGAATTAAGAATATAATTTCGTAATTTTGACACATGAAAAATATTATGGATGTGTAGAAAGAAAAATTAGTGAAGTCATTTAATATGTTACCGGACCTATCCAACAGAGAAATTGATGCGGTCCGATGAATTTGGTAGTGAGCTCTTTAAGTTGAATAATTCAACTGACAGATCTAATAGAGTATGGATGGTTGGAAAATAACCAATCCATTTTTAAGATTGTATCCATTTTGAAATGGATAAACAAATCAAATCAACAGAAAAGATTTAGTCTTTGATAGACATAGGATAGTTTAAGCAACTTGAATATCAACGATAGGTTTTGGTAAGAGAAGTAGAAATAACTAGGTCAAAGAGAATGAAGACACATATAATATCTAATTGGGCCTCACAATCATATGCCATAAAGAATAGGTTGTGTAATACCCTTAAACACATGTTAGACTGGTAAATGGTTACAAAAGGTAGCATTTGACTTGTTTAGCATGTCAGTAAAGTTTTGTGACAAACTGAGTTCGTTTAGGCACTTTGTTGCAACACAGAAGTTGTAAAGTAGCTTAAAATGAGTCAAATAATAGCATAAGTTGCTAAGTTGAGGGAAATAAACATAGAGAGTTTATTTCTAGGTCACAAATAAGCCAAGTAAGATGTGGTAAAAGTTTCAAGAGAATTGGAGTCAGTTTGGTATTTTTAGGCATACAGGTTGTGCTTTTAATGCCGAATTGATCCCCAGCAGATATAGAAAATCATGAAAATGGTGAAACAACAATTTTGATGAATCCTATGATTTATTCTAAAGTTTTTGGAAGCTGAAAAACTTGAATTAGCATAATTCGGGTGTCCTTAACAGATATAAGTTTCAATGTAGAACTTAAGTTAATCTTTTTCCTTAATTTCCTCCACGTCCCACCCCCTATTTCTCTCTTCTCCTTCGGCAGAGAACTGAAAAATAGAGAAAGAAAAGAAAGAAAAGGGAGAAAGGGGAGAAGAAGAAGGAGAAAGGGGAAGAAGGGAAGAAGGAGAGGAAGAAGATCAAGGATCAAGCTTCAAGATCTTCTTCCAATCAAGAGGTAAAGGCATTTCTATTCATTGCTCCCTCTTTGATTATCTTTGAATATAGTTTGGGGTTTTTGAATAGAAATAGGGGTTTGAATAGCCAAATCCATGTTCTTAGCTTGGTTCCTGATTCCAAGGACTAAGTTAGGATAGTTTAAGCCAAGATAATGCTAGATGGTCATTTATGGCTTAAGACAAACCATTTTGGTTAATGAATGGAAAATTAGGAAATGGTTTGGAGTTATGTGATTTGAACCTAGATCTATGCCCTAAGAGAATTCATAGGTTGTAAAAGAGTTGCAACAAGTTTAAGAGCCTAGATTAGTGTTAGAAAACATTTAGAATCCATGATTGAGAGATTGGAAATAGTTTTTCCAACCAATTATGCAGAAAACACATTCTGCAGAATTTTCTACAGAATGGTCACGCCTAGGCGTGATATTTCCAAGCCTAGGCGTGGGTTGATCAGTTTTCAGCCCTGCAAGACAAAGAGCACCACGACTAGGCGTGGTAAAACCAAGCCTAGGCATGGACAGGGCAACATTCAAACAGCATGTATTGTTTATTGCGTAACTTGAGCTGTAGATATCGGAATGACCTAATTACAGAGCCATTGAAAGCTAAGACATAAGGCTTCTTGTGGTAAAAATTTCAAAATTATTGAGAAAGCCAATCAATACCAGTTTCTGTTTGAATCGAAGGCAGATTCTACAGAAAAAGGCATTCTGGCAGCTAGTAAACCAAATTGCATAATTTCTTACTGCGATGTCGTATCGACATGGAACTAGTGGCATTTTGAAGCTAAGATGTAAGGCTTCTTGCCTATAAAATTGTAGAATTTTCTCACTTGTGGATTATTCCCAGTTACAATTTAAATTCAGGTCAAAATCGGGTGAATCAGAGAATAACCTGTTTTGGCTCCTATAAAATGTCGCATAACTTTGGCTTCACTTAGCCAAATGAAGCAAGGTTTGTGGCATTGGAAAGATATAAGAAAGAGCTATGTGCTAATAAAAATTCAGAATTTTAGATATTATGATGCATGTTTGGTGCAATCTTGAAAATCAGCCTTTTTAGGTAAGATTTGAGGTGTTTTTGAGAAAGTTGAACACTAGAATCTTTAGTAGCACCTTAGGCAACTTAGTGTTGCATTAGATGTCACTTAAGATGTGATTAAATGGTGCAATGAAGATAAGTATGCTAGTATGCATAATAGTATGCACTCTAGTAGAGAATGAGAAAGGTATGAACCTTAGAATATCCAAGAGAAGTGGATTATCTTAGGAAGATACCTAAGACCTTGAACAACAAGAATTGTAAGTAGAAATCACACTTGAGTGGAGACAAGATTGTGTATTAGTTCCAAGAAGGGAATGTTTAGGTACTAAGTCTCTAGTTAAGTGAGACTTTGTGCATTGCTAAATACACAATAAGATGAATTGTGACTAAGAAGATGTCATAATCATAAGGTATAGTAGAAATGTGCAATAACTCATGTATTAGTAAAGATGAGTTAGAAGTGCAAAATAAAGGGAATTTACTTCCTTAGATACTAATGAAAGTATAGAAGTTAAGTTCTTAAGCATTCCAAGAGTTAGGAATAACTAAAGAAGTATCTAGAACCTTAGGCACACTAGTGTAACATGGGTTACCACCAGAAGTGTGATAGAAGGGAAAGCTAGATACAACCAGAATAAGCATGTTATACTTATCTAGATGCATGACTAGTGATGCCTTGGTGCATCTTTAGAGATCAAGAATATAGAGAGTTACATAATCTATAATCAAGTGGAAGAATTAAATTGATTAATGACTCTTGAGAGTGCCATGGTTTTGAAGGGTTACGTAACCTACAATTTTCATAATTGACCAAAGCTTGAGACTTTGAAATTTAGGATCCATAATATAGACTTGTGATAATAAATGAACCCTAAATACATATTGATGTGAGGATTGATTCTATGTTGTTGTGTTCCCTTATGTGGGACTAAGCAATTGATAATATGCATTTAATGGACTTATGACAAGTTGATGATGAATATATATATATATGCCATTGTGGTATACTCATGATGAATGCATCATTGATAAACATGTATGATGTACATCGTGTCGTCATGCATATGTGTTGTCCGTTGGACATTGTTGGAAAGGCGATGTATGCCTAGGAGTTTGAATAACACTTATGTGCGGGTGCGAGTAGACTAAGTATAGGGTCATTGTTGCTGCCCTGGGGGCGTCGGGGTGCAGGTGTCTCATAATAAACAGTGGTAGCTCCACTGGGGCCGTGGGATAGACCGATGCAAACACACCGATGATCCTAACTAAGAGGCTCTCCTATATCGCTATCAACTGTCGAGATGCCATGTATAAGCCATATTGCGCAAATATTTTTATGAGATAAGTACACTATTTTTAAAGCCTAACGATATACTGGCATAACTGTAACACCCTTGTGGGGATGTCACATTTATAAAAAAAAATAAAATAAAAGAAAGATAAATAAAATCTACCCAAGTTGTAAAACATTTATTACATAGTAGTACGGGTTGTAAAATTTTTTCTGTTAAATAGAATATTACGAAATAAAATAACAGAGAACATAAGATAAACAAACTATTGTCACACATAATATACATATGGTTTTATTATAGGTTATACAAATAATTTACAACTATCCATATTTAAACTAAAACAGTAAACAAAACAGTAAAAGGTCAATATATACAAATGCAGACGCGCCCAAGTACACATCATAAATATCTAACCCTCTGAAGGATCACTCTCAGATGAAACTTTAGGTGATAGATATCCAGGATGTCTCGACCCTCTACTGACACGGGTTCGAGCAGTCGATACGCTGCTGATCTCGCTAGGCGCATCAAACATACCGCCCCAATGACGCCTAAGAGATAGCGGTAACTCCACATGTAAGTACAACAAAGTAGAAAAGATCGGCACTCCATCAAACTCCGTACGTATGGTCACAGTCAGACGCCCTACGTATGTCACCGAGTCTCTATCCTCTCGCAGACGCCAGGCTTCAGAGCCTCCATGAAACTCAAGTTGCACGAATCCAAAGAATCCTGGTAGTGTCATCCTCACACAATCAATCCAATGGATATGGATGATCAGATGGTTCTTGCTCGTAGAATTGATCTTCGCCTTGCTGCTCTTCCTCTTCCTCTGGATACTCACACTCAAGAGGTTGTTCCTCTTCCTCTAACTCTTTATCACATAATTTAAAATATACAGATAACACATACAAGAAAGAGGAAGACAATCTAAATCATCACAAATATGGTAAATAAGAAAACGACAATACAGCAGATAAGATAGTTCATACAATATAGAACGCTATAACAGAATGTAATGACAACATAAACATAATTTCAGCATAACACAAAACAATATAAATATAAATACAGTATAACATAGATATGATATAAGAATTAAATATATATAATATATAATAATGTACGACACAGATACATATGCAATATGACACAATCCTACTCCATGGAGCTAAACACATACAGACATCAGAGAGAATGACCCGCAAAATCTATTAGTACCACGGCTGCCTAACCATACTATTCCGCGGTCTCATGTTGCGTCTATAGCCCACAGTCACATGGCGTGGTGTAGCACACTATCTAATGTCGTGTCACTACAGGCAATGTACTATTAGACTTTACAAGATCTCGATTAAATATAGTGCGTGTCGAGTCCATTAGTGTGTTGCCAGTTACCATAGCCCAGAGGAGCGACCAACTGTCCACATATGGGATACCGCACACTAACGTCTCCAAGTCCATAAAGAAAATGAACCATACTACATTTGTCACACCGACAATACGATGTGATTCACCTCGTCAATCAATCCACCAAAAATTGGCATTAACTCAATAAATGATAGAGAAATTACCAGAATACCTTCAATGGTATAAATATGCATATTTACGCAAATGCCCACAATGGCAAAAACTCATGCCCTCATGGCAGAAACTCATGGCCTCATGGCAAAAATAAATACAGTAAGTCCTATCAGATAAATACTGTTTCACAACCTGCCCGGGTTCACCACTTAGCCCTATAATAAAATTCACTGTTTTCGTCAATCGCATAGAAATTTTATCGCGTTTTCACAATTCTATCATTTTTACAAACGTTTTTAAATCGCGTAAATATATTTTACTATTTTTAAAATCGCGTAGGGTTTTTAATACGTTTTCTCAATCGCATAAGGTTTTTAAATTATTTTCTGGTCCGAATTCCTTAAAAATTACTGTTTAAATAAACATAAATAATATTTAATACGTTTAAACTACATAGAATATTTTTCATACCGTATACTGTCTTTTGGACATCTTTTCTATCTTATTTGTCCGTTTTTACTAAAAATTGACAGTATTTTGTTTAGAAACTTATAATAATGGTTTCCTAATTTTTCTGTAAAAATTCCTTTTACTTAATTTTTAACCGTATAATTTAACTTTTTGAAAATCACTAACATCCTTCAAAATATAATATGAGTTATATGTTAGAATTTTACAAAAGCTACTATATTTTCTTCTAACAGTAAAATCATTAGTTTTAACTTCTTGAACTTAATTCTAATCAATTTATTTCTTCAAAACTCATTGTAAAAAAAAATTCCTTTTAACATATATTGCTTCTTTTTGATTGAAAATGGTATGGAAATGATTTTAGAAATCATAAATCCTTGGCTTTGGCATGTTGGCTGAAATACTTAAAATTTTCATTTGATCTCTACATTCATTTTTCTTGCTCTAAACAATTTTGCATCTTGTTAATTTTCCTAGGTTAATTAAATCATACTCTTAGAAAATTGATAAGAACATTTTGGTTCTCCTTTTTGGTTGAGGCCATAAGCGTTGGTGGTGTGTTCTTTGGAACACTCATGCAATCCTTGACATGTTGTTCACATCCTAATATTTACACATGCATCTACTAACATACACAATATTTCAAAGCTTGTAGACATGCAAATTAATACAAATCACAAATAGAAAAGCTAATAACAAGCACACAAATGAATCCTTATGGATTCTACAATCACAAATAATTTCCATTTTCTTACCACCACCCAAGGATGATAAGATTTAAGTCTTCCTCTTACCTTAAATGAAGACAAACACTCTTTCACTCTTTTCTAGGGTTTCGGTTTTCACCCTCCAAAGTCACCTATCAAGCTTAAACAAAATTCTACAAGTTATTAACATGGAAGAAAGCTTAAACCATGGATCAATCATGGCTTAGAACTTTGAAAATGAATTTAGAAATGAAAAACAAAGAGTTTCACCTTCTAGGTAAAATCTCCCAAGTAGGTTTTCAAGCTCAAGATGAAGGATTTTGCAAGAACTCTCAACTAGAGATGTTCTTAGAATTGTGTTTAGGTTTAGAAAAGTTGGTTAGATAAAATTTTAGGTGGATGGATGGTGAGGAATGGTGTTTGGCCGAATGGACCTTCAAGAAAACAACAATGGAGTTTGGTATTTTTGGAAGAGAGAGAAGAGAGAAAGTGTTAGAAAATCAAGTGAAGAATGGCCTTCCAAAAGTGAATGGCCGTAGACTTCAATGAACAAGGAGGTGTCCATTTGGTTGGCTCCATCCAAGCCTTAGAAATGATCAATGGTGAGGATTAAAACTTGAACACCAAGCTTAGCTCTCATTGGTTAATCTAAGCCTAGTCACTAAGCCTTGTCATTAAGCCTTGTCACTAATTAAGCCTTGTCACATGCTTAGTCACATGCTCTTGAATGTTCCACCTCTAATGATGCTTAATTAAGCCACTAATCCTATTAAGTTTTTACTAAACGTGGGTCCCGTAAAACATTTCCGGGTCCATTACCGCTTATTTGTACTGACTAATAAAATAATATTATAATAATATAAAATTATTTTATTGCACAGTTAAATCCTAAAAATTAAAAGATTACTAACCGTATCATTCGAATTGGGTTTAGTAAGATCCCCACTCGAATAATTAAATTAAGATTTCCCTACGAAAAATATTATTTTCCTGTCCCGGAGCAAATCACACAAAAAGTTCAAATAAAATAACAGACAGTAAAATAAAACAGTAATTCATACAGAAAAATAACAAACAGTATAAAAAGGACATAACGGTCATTTATCCTAAAGTTAAAAAACATCAAACAGTACATTCGGGATACAATGGTAATTCACTCAAAAGTTTAGGGTAGTACAACTCTTCCTAACAAACAAAAATTTCATCCTCGAAATTTGTTATTCCTCAGAACAAATGAGGATATTGCTCTCTCATTTTGTCCTCGAGCTCCCAGGTAGCATCACCCGTCAAATCGTTCAATATGACTTTCACTAACTCGATCATCTTCCCTCGAAGCTGCTTCACCTTTCTGTCCTCTATTCTAACAGGTAAAGTCTCATAAGTCAAATTCTCTTTCAACTGTACCTCGTCTAGTTGTATAACATGCGTCGGATCCGGAACATACTTCCTTAACTGAGATACATCAAATACATCATGCAGATTTAATAGAAAAGGCGGCAAAGCAATTTGATACGCTACAGGACCTATACGTCGGATAATCTGATATGGTCCAATGAACTTAAGAGTAAGCTTCTTGGATTTAATAACTCTTCCGACACCGGTCATAGGAGTCACTCTTAGAAATACATGCTCACCCTCCTCAAATTCAAGAGGTCGTCTTCGTTTATCCGCATAACTCTTTTGTCTGCTTTGCGTCGTCTTCATCTTCTCTTGTATCATCTTTACCTTCTCCGTAGTCTGGTGTACAAGATCTGGTCTAATAGTCATACTTTCCCCATCTTGATACCAACATAACGGTGTTCGACAACGCCTTCCATACAACACCTCATAGGGTGCCATCCCTATACTTGCGTGAAAACTATTGTTGTAGATGAATTCTATCAAAGATAAAAATTCATCCTAACTTCCTCGTTGTTCTAAAACACAAGCACGCAACAAATCTTCCAAAGACTGTATAGTTCTCTCTGTTTGACCATCAATTTGTGGATGATAAGCTGAACTTAACCGCAACTTAGTTCCCATGGCTTCTTGTAAACTTCGCCAGAACCTCGATGTAAACCTCGGATCTCTGTCAGAAACTATACATGCAGGCACACCATGTAACCTCACAACTCACTGATGTATAACTGGGTTAATCTTTCCAATGAATACTTAACATTAATTGGTAAGAAATGAGCTGACTTCTAAGCCTATCGACTATAACCCATATCGAATCATGACCTTTCCTCATCTTCGGCAATCCAGTAACGAAATCCATTGAGATACTATCCCACTTCCACTCTGGAATAGCTAACGGTTGCAACATACCAGTTGGTCTCTGATGTTCCACTTTCGTCTTCTGATAAACCAGACAAGACACCACATATTCCGCTACATCTCTTTTCATTCTTGGCCACCAAAACAACTTCTTCAAGTCTTGGTACATCTTGGTCTTCCCTAGATGTAAACTCAAGTCACTAGTATGAGCTTTATCTAGAATTCCTTTCTTAAGTTCAGAATCATCGGGCATACAGATTCTTCCTTTGAACCTTAAGATTCCATCTGCTCCTTCCTCTACCGTCGACTTATGATCTTGCTTTAACAATTCCCTCTCATTTTGTAAAAACACGTCTTCCTTTTGTTTATCTCGAACTACATCAAGAAATTCATTTATGATCACGACCTTACTTAGGCGAACTCTTCCAGGCAGAAACTCCACTGACAACCATAAATCTCGAAATTTGTTAATCAATTCCTCCTCCTTTATCATCATTGCCAAAACACTAAGCACCTTTCTACTTAAGGTATCAGCTACCACATTAGCTCTTCCTGGATGGTATTGAAGTTGAAAATCATAATCCTTTAAGAATTCCAACCATCGCCTCTGCCTCATATTCAATTCTTTCTGATCAAACAAATACTTCAAACTTTTGTGATCACTAAAGACAATGAACATCGCTCCATACAAAAAATGCCTCCACACTTTCAGTGCAAAAACTACTGTGGCCAATTCCAAATCATGTGCTGGATAGTTCCTCTCATGAACCTTTAACTGTCTAGAAGCATACGCCACTACTTTCCGGTCTTGCATTAACACACATCCTAACCCTTGGTAAGAAGCGTCACAATACACCTCAAAAGTTCTATTAGAATCCAGTAGAATCAGCACTGGTGCAGTTGTTAACCTCTTCTTCAGTTCTTGAAAACTGGCTTCACGTTCTTCCGTCCACTCAAAAGCTTGACTTTTCCTCGTGAGTTGTGTAAGCGGTCCAGCAATCTTAGAAAAACCCTCGATAAACCTCCGGTAATATCCAGCAAGTCCAACAAAACTTTGAACTTCCGTCACCGTCTTAGGTCTTTCCCACTGTAAAACAGTCTCCACTTTCGATGGATCTACCGCAATACCTTCCTTTGAAATCACGTGACCTAGAAATTGAACTTCCTCTAACCAGAACTCACACTTCACCAATTTTGCATACAGCTGCTTTTCCTTCAAAATCTGAAGAACAATACCGAGATGCTCAGCATGCTCTTCCTTAGATTGAGAATAGATCAGAATGTCATCGATAAAAACAATGACAAATCTATCTAGATACGGATGAAAAATCCTGTTCATATAGTCCATGAATATGGTAGGAGCATTCGTCACCCCAAATGGCATTACCTAATACTCATAATGTCCATAACGAGTTCGAAAAGCTGTTTTGGGTATATCCTCCCCCTTAACACGAATCTGGTGATAACCCGATCTCAGATCGATTTTAGAAAATACCACAACTCCCTTCAACTGATCCATCAAATCGTCAATTCTTGGAAGCGGATATTTATTCTTGATAGTCACCTTGTTCAGCTGACGATAATCCACGCAAAGTCGAGAAGTTCCGTCTTTCTTCTTGACCAAAAGCACTGGTGCTCCTCACGGTGAAACACTAGGTCACACAAACTGTTTCTCCAACAGTTCCACCAATTGTTGTTTCAGCTCCACCAACTCTGCTGGCGACATTCGGTATGGCGCAATTGAGATAGGACCTGTTCCTAGTACTAAATCAATTGAAAACTCGATCTCCCTCTCAGGTGGCAAACCAGGTACATCATCAGGAAAGATTTCTGGAAACTCATTGACAACAGGAATAGTATTCACATCTTTCTCGTTCTTGACTTCTAGAGAAGACAATAACATATTTCCCTGTGCTCCCTCTCTCAACAACGACTTGACTTTAACAGCAGTCAAGAACCCAGACTTTTCTTCCTTAGGAAAAACTATGGTTTTGTTCGCACAGTCTATAAGGATATGGTTAGAAGATAACCAGTCCATCCCTAAGATTACATCTATCTCAACAAGAGGCAAACAAATCAAGTTGACCGAAAACATACGGTCCTTGATAACAACAGGACAATCCAAACATATCTTAGATGTAACTACAGGTTTAGCAGTTGGCGTAGATACACTCAATTTAACATTCAGAGAAGACACAGGCAACTTCAATCTTTCCACACAATCATATGCAATAAATGAATGTGTCGCACCAGAGTCATATAACATAGTCAAATATTACCTTCAATGACTCCTTCTCCCTGAATAAGGTCATTAGATTGAGGAATTTCCATTCCCGTTATAGTATATACTCGTCCTCCTGACCTCGGTTGAGTACCTCCTGACTTTTGCTGATTTACACGAACATAACGAACAACAGGTTTCCTTTCCGGCTGAGTACAATCCTTAGACATGTGCCCAGGTTGTTTACAGTTAAAACAAACTGTCCCTCTGATTGTGCACTCCGGAGAGATATGGCCTTTCTTTCCGCAGTTAAAACAAGTTGGCGTGAATGCCACCCCCTGACCAGCTCTATTACCACTAGCATTTCCCCCAATTGGCGATCGTTGAGCTTGACTCCCTGGTGGTCTAGAATACGGCTTGCGTTGAAACCGATTATTATTACTGCTACCACCCCTCTGAAACCTTGTTGGTCCAAAGTTACGATTTCTTTGATCTCGTGACGGCTCCAAGTCCTCGAGTCGTGCACACGCATCAACTAAAGCATGAAACTGAGTCATCCTCAAAGATATCACTCCTCGTTTCAGTTCCACTCTTAACCCTGCTTCAAACTTCCGACATCTCCACACATCATCCGGTCGAGTTTGAGCATAATCTGAGAACTGAGACAAGCTCTCAAATTTAGTAGCATACTCATTCACAGTCATATTACCCTGACGTAAACCAAGAAATTCCATCTCCTTGGCATGTCTAGCACTCGCAGGAAAATACTTCTCCATAAATACCTTAGAAAATACCTCCCATGTAATTTTTCGTTCCTTCACCGCAACAACCGGCGGGTTCCTCTCCACCAATGTTCTCCATCTCCCTTAATATAAAGGCTGCATACGTTACCTTCTTCTCATCGGAGCATCTCATTCCTTCAAAAATTCTCTCCAAGTCTTGTATCCATTGACTCGCCTTCTCAGGATCAACCTCGCCTCTAAACTGCGGCGAATTGTTACACTTAAATTCAGATAAATTTAGGGCATCAGCAGTAGCATCTTGCTGTTGAGCTGCTCTCAGATTCTGCTGAGTAATCACTTCAGCCATTCGCTGCATAGCTTCAGCAGTCGCAATCATTGGATCCACCGCATGATTTACGTTTGCACGTCCTCTTCCTCTACCAGACATCTTCTTTCTTCTAGCATAACAAAGCAAAGTTAGATACATCCTTTCGGAAGTAAATCACAGAAAATCACACAGCACAAACAAAAACAGACCCAACCACAACCCCAAAAGACTCTAACTTGGGCTCTGATACCAACTAATGTAACACCCTTGTGGGGATGTCACATTTATAAAAAAAAAATAAAAGAAATAAAAGAAAGATAAATAAAATCTACCCAAGTTGTAAAACATTTATTACATAGTAGTACGGATTGTAAAATTTTTCCTGTTAAATAGAATATTACGAAATAAAATAACAGAGAGCATAAGATAAACAAACTATTGTCACACATAATATACATATGGTTTTATTATAGGTTATACAAATAATTTACAACTATCCATATTTAAACTAAAACAGTAAACAAAATAGTAAAAGGTCAATATATACAAACGCAGACGCGCCCAAGTATACATCACAAATATCTAACCCTCTGAAGGATCACTCTCAGATGAAACTTCAGGTGATAGATATCCAGGATGTCTCGACCCTCTACGGACACGGGTTCGAGCAGTCGATACGCCGCTGATCTCGCTAGGCGCATCAAACATACCGCCCCAATGACGCCTAAGAGATAGCAGCAACTCCACATGTAAGTACAACAAAGTAGAAAAGATCAGAACTCCATCAAACTCCGTACGTATGGTCACAGTCAGACGCCCTACGTACGTCACCAAGTCTCTATCCTCTCGCAGACGCCAGGCTTCAGAGCCTCCATGAAACTCAAGTTGCACGAATCCAAAGAATCCTGGTATTGTCATCCTCACACAATCAATCCAATGGATATGGATGATCGGATGGTTCTTGCTCGTAGAACTGATCTTCGCCTTGCTGCTCTTCCTCCTCCTCTGGATACTCACACTCAAGAGGCTGTTCCTCTTCCTCTAACTCTTTATCACATAATTTAAAATATACAGATAACACATACAAGAAAGAGGTAAGACAATCTAAATCATCACAAACATGGTAAATAAGAAAACGACAATACAACAGATAAGACAGTTCATATAGTATAGAACGCTATAATAGAATGTAATGACAACATAAACATAATTTCAAAGATAACACAAAACAATATAAATATAAATACAAGATAACATAGATATGATATAAGAACTAAATATATATAATATATAATAATGTACGACACAGATACATATGCAATATGACACAATCCTACTCCATGGAGCTAAACACATACAGACATCAGAGAGAATGACCCGCAAAATCTATTAGTACCACAGCTGCCCAACCAAACTATTCCGCGGTCTCACGTTGCATCTATAGCCCACAGTCACATGGCGTGGTGTAGCACACTGTCTAACGTCGTGTCACTACAGGCAATGTACTATTAGACTTTACAAGATCTCGATTAAATATAGTGCATGTCGAGTCCATTAGTGTGTTGCCAGTTACCACGGCCCAGAGGAGCGACCAACTGTCCACATATGGGATACCGCACACTAACGTCTCCAAGTCCATAAAGAAAATGAACCACACTACGTTTATCGCACCGACAATACGATGTGATTCACCTCGTCAATCAATCCACCAAAAATTGGCATTAACTCAATAAATGATAGAGAAATTACCAGAATACCCTCAATGGTATAAATATGCATATTTACGCAAATGCCCTCAATGGCAGAAACTCATGCCCTCTTGGCAGAAATAAAAACAGTAAGTCCCACCAGATAAATACTGTTTCACTACCTGCCCGGGTTCACCACTTAGCCTGACAGTAAAATTCACTATTTTCATCAATCGCGTAGAAATTTTATCGCGTTTTCACAATTCTGTCGTTTTTACAAATATTTTTAAATCGCATAAATATATTTTACTGTTTTTAAAATCGCGTAGGGTTTTTAATATGTTTTCTCAATCGCGTAAGGTTTTTAAATTATTTTCTGGTCCGAATTCCTTAAAATTTACTGTTTAAATAAACAGAAATAATATTTAATATGTTTAAACTACGTAGAATATTTTTCATACCGTATACTGTCTTTTGGACATCTTTCCTATCTTATTTGTCCGTTTTTACTAAAAATTGACAGTATTTTGTTTAGAAACTTATAATAATGGTTTCCTAATTTTTCTGTAAAAATTCCTTTTACTTAATTTTTAACCATATAATTTAACTTTTTGAAAATCACTAACATGCTTCAAAATATAATATGAGCTATATGTTAGAATTTTACAAAAGCTACTGTATTTTCTTCTAACAGTAAAGTCATTAGTTTTAACTTCTTGAACTTAATTCTAATCAATTTATTTCTTCAAAACTCATTGTAAAAAAAAAATCCTTTTAAAATATATTGCTTCTTTTTGATTGAAAATGGTTTGGAAATGATTTTAGAAATCATAAATCCTTGGCTTTGGCATGTTGGCCGAAATACTTAAAATTTCCATTTGATCTCTACATTCATTTTTCTTGCTCTAAACAATTTTGCATCTTATTAATTTTCCTAGGTTAATTAAATCACACTCTTAGAAAATTGATAAGAACATTTTGGTTCTCCTTTTTGGTTGAGGTCATAAGCCTTGGTGGTGTGTTCTTTGGAACACTCATGCAATCCTTGACATGTTGTTCACATCCTAATATTTACACATGCATCTACTAACACAAACAATATTTCAAAGCTTGTAGACATGCAAATTAATACAAATCACAAATAGAAAAGCTAATAACAAGCACACAAATGATTCCTTATGGATTCTACAATCACAAACAATTTCCATTTTCTTACCGCCACCCAAGGATGATAAGATTTAAGTCTTCCTCTTACCTTAAATGAAGACAAACACTCTTTCACTCCTTTCTAGGGTTTCGGTTTTCACCCTCCAAAGTCACCTTCTATGGATCAATCATGGCTTAGAACTTTGAAAATGAATTTAGAAATGAAAAACAAAGAGTTTCACCTTCTAGGTAAAATCTCCCAAGTAGGTTTTCAAGCCCAAGATGAAGGATTTTGCAAGAACTCTCAACTAGAGATGTTCTTAGAATTGTGTTTAGGTTTAGAAAAGTTGGTTAGATAAAATTTTTGGTGGATAGAAGGTGAGGAATGGTGTTTGGCCAAATGGACTTTCAAGAAAACAACAATGGAGTTTGGTATTTTTGGAAGAGAGAGAAGAGAGAAAGTGTTAGAAAATCAAGTGAAGAATGGCCTTCCAAAAGTGAATGGCCGTAGACTTTAATGCACAAGAAGGTTTCCATTTGGTTGGCTCCATCCAAGCCTTAGACATGATCAATGGTGAGGATTAAAACTTGATCACCAAGCTTAGCTCTCATTGGTTAATCTAAGCCTAGTCACTAAGCCTTGTCATTAAGCCTTGTCACTAATTAAGCCTTGTGACATGCTTAGTCACATGCTCTTGAATGTTCCACCTCTAATGATGCTTAATTAAGCTACTAATCCTATTAAGTTTTTACTAAACGTGGGTCCCACAAAATATTTTCGGGTCCATTACCGCTTATTTGTACTGACTAATAAAATAATATTATAATAATATAAAATTATTTTATTGCACAGTTAAATCCTAAAAATTAAAAGATTACTAACCGTATCATTCAGAATTGGGTTTAGTAAGATCCCCCAGCTCCGAATAATTAAATTAAAATTTCCCCGGCCTGGAAAATATTATTTTCCTGTCCCGGAGCAAATCACACAAAAAGTTCAAATAAAATAACAAACAGTAAAATAAAACAGTAATTCATACAGAAAAATAACAAACAGTACAAAAAAGACATAATGGTCATTTATCCTAAAGTTGAAAAACATCAAACAGTACATTCGGGATACAACGGTAATTCACCCAAAAGTTTAGGGTGTTACAATAACTCTTTGATCATTCACTCCGAAAATGTTTAAATCTAGCTCCATGGAGTAGGAATTTTGGTACCTTTTGTATTGTGAACTGTTAGTCTCATAATTCATGGTGTATGAGCATTTATAATTGTGAAGAGTATCTGTTATTATTACTGCAATAATTATTTGATTGTTTGGAAATATTAATGTTGTTTCTTTGTCGTTGATAGTCTTTAATACTATTTACTACTATTCTGCTATTACTGTCAATCTTAATTATTATTGTAATTGGATATATGGATTGTGTTTATATGTGGGCGTCCAACGCCGTTTCATTTTCTTGCTGCCATTTTGGGTAATAAAAGCTAGGTGTCTCACCTCTTTCTGTATTTTCTATGTTTTTTGTATTTTTTGTATCTTTGTCGGACTGTGTTTATGAAAAGACGCTCGTGAGGAAGAGAAGGAAACAACTGAGTTTTTGGGTTTCTGGCCACACTACAACTAGAGTTGTTGAGGATGTCGTCACACCCACGCCGCTTTTTGGGCTACGTGAAGTTGACCTTCCATGGAGGACCAGATTATTGGCACCTACATGTGCAGACTGATCGATGTGTCTACCATGGAGAGCTGACGGTGTCCTTATCTTAGGGTCGTTATGATGCCCCTGTCTTTGATTTTTCAGTTTTTGTTATTTTAGAATTTTACCTACCCGTGAGGGACATGTGGATTGATATGTTCTACACCCCTGAAGAGGATTCTTTCCTCTCCACTGCTCGGGCTTATGCCCGAAACTCGGTCGCTCCGATGGCAATTTCGTCGGATGATGAGGACCCTAAAGAGGACCTGGCTACGGTCCCTTCTCGTCAGTCTTCGGGGCTGATACTGTAGGTGGCTACTGATGGCTAACCGTTTATCTTTTTGGGAAGCCTGATGTTTTGTTGTATATGTTGGAGGTATATTTGTATCCTTTCAGGTGGGTACATCTTTTGCTTTTTGTATAAATATCAAGATGTAATTAAACAAGCTGATGCATATATTATATATATTGTAAATGTATGATTTTAAATTCTATTCTGATTCTATTATATCTGTAATCATTCTTATTTCTTTCACAAACAAAAAAAATTAATATACATATATATACAGACATTTCAATTACTCAATTATTTTATCATCCAAGAATGCAAACTATTTAATCTTGTGTTAATAATGAACTGGGTCTTAAATAATCAACAAAATTATTATTTTCCACAAATTTTATGTTACGTTTTGTCTATCTATATTATGGTGTGATGTTCCTTCTTCGCGGTATTAAGAAAAAGGGGCGTTACAGTAAAGATCACAAGTCTTCAAGCTTTCTTTTCCCCTTAGCTTTCCTTTTCTTTCTTTCCTTTTTTTCTCTTTTTTCTTCCTTCTCTGTTGCTTCAGTTTTAGTCATAAGAAAGTGAATGAGAAACAAGAATGATGGCTTGAAATATCACATAAAGAGTCAAAGAAAGTGACTGGTAACCATGGAAGGTTATAAGCCTTAGGTTACCATACTAATAATTCCTGATTGTTAAAAATACTCAACTTTAGTTAAATCAAGTTTTCCAAGTTCCAACAACTTTAAAATAAATCATAGGATTCATCAAAAATATTGTTACACCAAAATCATCATTTTTCATATCTGTGACTAGTCATTCCGACATTAAAACACGCAACCAATATGCCTAAAAATACCAAATTGACTCTGAAAATTCTCAAACTTTCACCACATCACAGAATACACATTTGTGACCTAGAAATAAATTATCCACATCTATTTCCATTAGATAAACCATTTATACTAATATCTGGGTCATTTTAAGCTACTTTTCTCCTTTCAGGCTACAGTAAAGTGCCTAAACTAACTCAGATTGTCACAAAATCAAACAAGCATGTTAAACAAGTATTAAGTTACCTCTATAACTATTTACAAGTCTAACATATTGAAGAGGATGTTACATTATCAATCAATCATTTCCTCAAAGCAATTTATTCCTTTAATTTCTAAAAAAAAATTAGAATAAAAGATGATTAAAAAAATAGAATAAAAGATGATTGAAATTGCTTGATATGTTCATATCTTGAAAACAAGAAGTAAATGATTTTGTGTCTTGAACTTGTCTTTGAACTTCAATGTAAGAAACTTGAATCATGTGTGCATACTAGAATTTTTTACTTAATATTATAATTGGCTAGCTATCATGGACAATAGTTTTGATGATAACAAACGTGAAAACAAACATGAAGATGATGAGAAGACCAAGTCCAAGTGTTTAAAGATTAGCTTTAGGACTTAGGATCTATCATGTATGGAGCTGTCAATTAGATATCTCAATGGTTAATTTTAAAAGATCTAAAATAATCTGTTTCTTAAATTAAATATTAAACTGAAGTTTTAAAATCACTTTTGAAAGATCAAAGCTTTTAGAAATTAAAAATAAGCATTTTGAAGCAATTTAGAAAGGTTTTTTAACTATTTTTAACAGAGGTATTCGAATACCACAATATGGTATTCGAATAACCTGATTCGTAACTTATACTTTCTGCTGTGCCAAAACAGAGGCATTCGAATACACCATATGGTATTCGAATACCCTAGTTTCATAATGAACCTTTTTAAATGAGGCATTCGAATACCCCATATGGTATTCGAATACCCTGATTTCGAAACATGCCTTTTTAATGAGGTATTCGAATACCTCCTCCTGGTATTCGAATAACCCACGGGAATCAGATTCTGGTTTTTGAATTCATACGAGAATTAAAATCAATTAATGTCAAATTAATGCTCCCAACAACCATTTTCTTCTACGAGCTCTATAAATAGAGGCCTGGGACACCTCTGATGAACCCCCGAATATTCTGATTATTTCTTACTTTGTTGAAAACGAGTTTTACACAATTTCCTCTCTTTTTCTATGCTCTTAACATTGAATCTTTGAGATATCTGTGACAAAGCTCCTTAGTGCTTCAATTTGTAATTATTTGCTCTTAGAGAGAGTTTCTTCTTTATCTATTCTTTATTTCTGTATATTGTGAGGGTGAGGTATCCCTCACTAAAAGGGTGAGGTATCCCTTATTGTAAAGAATGTGAGGTATCCTTCAAAGGGGGTAAGGTATCCCTCTAAGGTTTGTGTAAGGGTGAGGTATCCCTGCAGGCTGAGGCTTTAGCACAAGGGTAGAGTTTCCCTGTGTGTGAAAAGTGCTCTTTATTGTAACGGTTGCAAGCACCTATTTTAAGCTTGTCTTGAATAGTGAAAAATCTCGAACTGTGTTTCGGGGACTGGATGTAGGCCACAAGTGGTTGGTGGTCGAACCAGGATAAATACTGTGCCTGCTCTTCTTTCCTTTATCTCTTTATTTATTGCAATTTATTTATTACTGTTTAATTGTTTATTTTCTGTTCTTCAAGCATTTTATCATCTTTACACATATTAATTATATTGCTTCAAGAAATTTGTATTAAAAAGGGTTTGCGAAGATTTTTCTTAATTACTCAATTCACCCCCCCTCTTGAGTACTGAAGCCACTTGGGTAACAAGTGGTATCAGAGCTAGACTTTTGTATAAAGAGGTTAGCCGCTTCAAGAGTACATGGCTTCATCAAATGGTTTTTCAAAAGCAACTTCCATAAATCGACCACCCTTTTTCAATGGGGATGGTTATGCATATTGGAAGGAAAGAATGAAAATCTTTATCGAGGCTATTGATCTAGATGTGTGGGATGCTGTCGAAAATGGCGCATTTATACCTACACGCATTGTCAATGGTGTAAAAACCGAGACACCTAGAAGTGATTGGTCTGATGTGGATAAAAGAAAAGTTCAATATAATTTAAAAGCCAAAAACATCATTACCACTGCTTTGGGGTATGATGAGTTTTTTAGAATTTCAAATTGCAAAACCGCTAAAGAAATGTGGGACACTTTACAAGTTACCCATGAGGGTACTAGTGAGGTAAAGAGGTCGAGAATCAATTCTCTAACTCGCGAATATGAATTGTTTAGAATGAACCAAGGAGAAAGCATTCAAGAAATGCAAAAGAGGTTCACCCACATTGTTAATCATCTTGCATCATTAGGAAAGAATTTTACTAATGAAGATTTGATTAATAAAGTGTTGAGATGTCTTAGCAGGATTTGGCAACCTAAAGTAACAGCCATATCAGAATCGAGGGACTTGTCAACAATGTCTCTGGCTACCCTCTTTGGAAAGCTTCATGAGCACGAACTAGAACTGAGCAGATTAAGTCAAAGCGAAGAAAACGATAAAAAGAAAAAGGGGATAGCACTCAAAGCCACTTCCTCAACAATCGACAATGATGATGAAGAAGATGAAGAAGGCTCAGAAAACTTTGAGGTAAACGAAGAAAATCTTAGTCTGTTAGTTAAAAAATTTGGTAAATTTCTCAGGAAAAAGGGAATGCAAAGAAGACCTCCCTTCCCTCCGAAGAAGACTTATTACAAAGGCGAAGGAGCTTCATCAACTCCTACTTGCGATGAATGTGGCAAGCTTGGCCACATGAAAATGGAATGCTCAGTTTACCAAAAGAAGAAAGAGAGACTTGAAAAGAAGCCCTTCAAGGAAAGAAAAGAAAGAAAAGCCTATATAGCATGGGATGAAAACGACATGGATTCAACTGACAGCTCAGATAGCGAAGAAGCTCAACTTTGTCTCATGGCCAAAGGAGAAGAAGAAGAAAGCGAAAATGAGGTAAGTTCTAATACTACTTTAATGCCTTCTTATGATGAGTTACAAGATGCCTTTGAAGAATTGCATGACGAATCTTTAAAACTCACAAAACAAATTTCTTCTTCTAAGAAAAAAATCTCTTCTCTAGAAAATCAAATTCTTATTTTAAATAAAGAGATTGAAGAATTAAAAATTGAAAATGAAACTTTGGGAATTATTGATGCATGCTCATCTCATCCCTCACATGCTTCTACTTCGTATTCTTGTTCTTCATGTCATATACTTGAAAAATAAATTGAAGATTTAAAGAACACTCTTGCCAAATTCACTCTCGGAAGAGACAATTTAAATATCATATTAGGAAAACAAAGGGTTGTTTTTGAGAAAGCTGGAATTGGTTATAATCCAAAAAATCAGCATAAATCTTATAAAAATTTCTTTGTTTATTCAAGCACTTCCAGTAGTCCATTTATTAAATGTTTTTATTGTGGAAAGAAGGGTCACAGTGCTTCAACATGCAATGTAAGAAAGAATGTTAACACAAAAATTGGGACAAAAATGGTTTGGGTTCCAAAGGGTACATTGCCCAAAACTGACACTCAAGGACCCAAGAAAATTTGGGTACCAAAAACCAAAAATTAAATTGTGTTGCAGGTGTGCTTGAAAGCCTAGAACTGACTTCGGCATTTTTGAAAGTGGCTACTGCGAGCACAAGACCGGAAATAACTTTAAGCTCTCTTCCTTCTTTCCATGAAGCTTGAAGTTGCAACCATGAAATAAGCTCTTAATCATTGGAACAGATAAGAAAATAATGGCAAATAATAAGGCAAGCTCTCTTACGGTATTTTTTTCGTGTTTCCATCATCGGGTAAGGTTTTCGTCTCTCAAACATGTAGTTCTGGACATATATATATGCTTTCCTGTTTAAGTTATTCGAATAACTATTTTTGGTATTTGAATACCATTACCTTGTACGTGAAAATCTATGTTTTTCTAATAGGTCTATTCGAATACCTTCCCATGGTATTCGAATACCATACATCAGTACAGAGTTCTTGTGGTTTTATAAGCAAGGGCATTCGAATACCTAAATATGTATTCGAATAACCTGAGACATCTTTATCAGTACTTGTCACATGCTATCTGGAGTATTCGAATACCTTCCAAGGCATTCGAATACTTGCTCTTTCTGGAGTTTATAAATTGTGGTGGGTATTCGAATACAGCAAGAGGTATTCGAATACCACATGGCTGAAAATCAGTTTTACATCGTGTTCTCTGTTTCATTTCTGCCTTTTTTTTCTTTCCATATGCAATGCAAATATATTCTAACTATAAATAACATGCTTTAGATAAAATACATCTTAGTTTTTGAGCCTATGTTTTGTACCTTAAATGAAAACTACATGATATTCTTAAATGCATATTTCTTAGCATGTTCTTGCCCCTCCTTTTTCTCAAGGTCATGCTGCATATTTAATTCTTTGTAAGGTAAATGCTTAATGTAATTGGCTACTGTTTTAATAAATATATGAACAAATACAACAAGTGGTATGAATGTAATAACAAGTGGTAACAAACAAGTGGTTAATTGACCAAATTAATCAATGCAATATCTTTTGCCCTTGTGAACTCATTTGTTATTTTTGATATATTATTTCGAATGATTTACATGCTTATAAGTTTGACTAACCTTTATGGATCCAAAAATTAATGGATACCAAAGAAAATGCTTTGAATTGTTTTGTAGGGGTCTAACTACCTCAAGCAAACTCTTAAATGAAAAAGATTATTCAACTTGAGGGAAATGAATGAAGAGGACATGAGGAGACTTTTTTCAAGAACAATGGAATGAAATACTAAATGAAAGAAAGCTCAAACCGAAAGGACCAATAAACGAAGAACATTACAAAGAAGCATCTCTCTTCATCTAATTCAATAAGTATCTCTATCTCTAAGCGATTGTGATATTCTTTATGGATTGTATGATACTCATTGATTAATTGATCTTAAATGATTAAATTTTTTTTTAGTAATATGCTTAGCATTGACAAAAGTGCCAAATTGGATATTATGATTTTTTCATTGCATATAGGGCAAATTATGTTAGTTCTATACAATGCTCTGATCCCTATAGCATATTCTATCAAAGTAAAAATATCTATGATTCTCTTAATAGATGGCAGATTTATAAGAAATTAATAATAAGTGGTAAAGATCTTACTTTTTGGTAACAAGTGAGTGTTAACATTTTAATAACATGTGGTATCAAATATAAGTTATTTTCTTGATAAATGTAATGACTGTTTTGATGATAATAAAAAGCAATAAATTGTTTAATGCATGAATTTATCTTTGCTTATGTGCTGAATATTATGCTTATCTTGCTAAATTCATAAAATTATACTCCGTTGCTATTCTTGTATGCTATAATATATCTTGTTGGATTGGCATATACTCTGTTTACCTTATACTTTATCAAGCCCCATCTTTTTTATCATGACAAAAGGGGGAGAAAAAGCTTGAATTATTTGTTTGAGAAAAGTCAGGGGGAGAAAAAGTAAAAGTTTGGTAAGACAAAAATGGAAATTGGATTCCAAAAGTAAGGGGGAGCTGTTGTGCACATCTCTGATATAAATCACCTCTTATGAAAAAGAGGGGGAGTAAGTATCTCTAAATAACTTTGTGATTCCAATTTATATGAACTAATTCTTTTCTCAAATGTTAGTTTGTCATCATCAAAAAGGGGGAGAATGTAATTGGCTAGCTATCATGGACAATAGTTTTGATGATAACAAACGTGAAGACAAACATGAAGATGATGAGAAGACCAAGTCCAAGTGTTTAAAGATTAGCTTTAGGACTTAGGATCTATCATGTATGGAGCTGTCAATTAGATATCTCAATGGTTAATTTTAAAAGATCTAAAATAATCTGTTTCTTAAATTAAACTGAAGTTTTAAAATCACTTTTGAAAGATCAAAGCTTTTAGAAATTAAAAATAAGCATTTCGAAGCAATTTAGAAAGGTTTTTTAACTGTTTTTAACAGAGGTATTCGAATACCTCAATATGGTATTCGAATAACCTGATTCGTAACTTATACTTTCTGCTGTTCCAAAACAGAGGCATTCGAATACCCCATATGGTATTCGAATACCCTAGTTTCATAATGAACCTTTTTAAATGACACATTCGAATACCCCATATGGTATTCGAATACCCTGATTTCGAAACATGCCTTTTTAATGAGGTATTCAAATACCTCCTCCTGGTATTCGAATAACCCACGGGAATCAGATTCTGGTTTTTGAATTCATACAAGAATTAAAATCAATTAATGTCAAATTAATGCTCCTAACGACCACTTTCTTCTACGAGCTCTATAAATAGAGGCCTAGGACACCTCTGATGAACCCCCGAATATTCTGATTATTTCTTGCTTTGTTGAAAACGAGTTTTACATAATTTCCTCTCTTTTTCTATGCTCTTAACATTGAATCTTTGAGATATCTGTGACAAAGCTCCTTAGTGCTTCAATTTGTAATTATTTGCTCTTAGAGAGAGTTTCTTCTTTATCTATTCTTTATTTCTGTATATTGTGAGGGTGAGGTATCCCTCACTAAAAGGGTGAGGTATCCCTCACTAAAAGGGTGAGGTATCCCTTGTTGTAAAGAAGGTGAGGTATCCTTCAAAGGGGGTAAGGTATCCCTCTAAGGTTTGTGTAAGGGTGAGGTATCCCTGCAGGCTGAGGCTTTAGCACAAGGGTAGAGTTTCCCTGTGTGTGAAAAGTGCTCTTTATTGTAACGGTTGCAAGCACCTATTTTAAGCTTGTCTTGAATAGTGAAAAATCTCGAACTGTGTTTCGAGGACTGGATGTAGGCCACAAGTGGTTGGTGGTCGAACCAGGATAAATACCGCGCTTGCTCTTCTTTCCTTTATCTCTTTATTTATTGCAATTTCTTTATTACTGTTTAATTGTTTATTTTCTGTTCTTCAAGCATTTTATCATCTTTACACATATTAATTATATTGCTTCAAGAAATTTGTATTAAAAAGGGTTTGCGAAGATTTTTCTTAATTACTCAATTCACCCCCCCTCTTGAGTATTGAAGCCTCTTGGGTAACAAATATAACATCCCTAACATGATCATTCTTCACCTGGAATGCCTATATAAGTTTTTATGATAATCATGTGTTTCTTGATTAACTTTAATCATGCTTTAAAATGCTTAAACCATATTTTTGGATTCAAGAGCATATGTACTTCATGCATTCTTGTTAGAGCTAACATTGCATGGTTGATAATGTGGTACATGCTTTATGTAACATCCCAAATTACTAACACTAATAACATATCCAGTTTACGCATCAATAATTAGAAATTTGGTACATTACTCATGAATATCTAAAATATTTAAATTAAACAATTTGATAAGATACAAAATATGAGCCTTTTGTGGAAACATAAAATACATACAATATAAAAGAAATTATGTACAATTTACACATCACTAAATATTATATATTATACAATACTACAGTACTAAAAATCAAATCAAAGATACTAACTACATCTTTGTTCAAAGCTTCAACTATCTTCACCTTGCTTGACTGCTATTGATCTTTCCTGGAATCATTGCGGAAAATATAGATGTAGGGGGTGAGAATTATAAAATTCTCAATAGTTCATTCAAAACATGTTATCACCATAATTCCATGTATTTTGGAAAATAATCACTTTTAAAGAAAAACCCAACTTATAATGTAGGAAGGTGGCAAAAGCCAAATCCAGTCCTTCTTCTTTCTGAAATAGTTAGTTCATTTTATCTTTAGAAAATCATTTATATCGTTAAATTTACATTGTAACACCCAAATTCTAGATACTGTAGTATATTGATAATATGCTCAATTAAATAGAATCAAACATGTTACTTATAAACTTAAACGTAAATACAACCTATATAATAACTAACAACACATAAATCTAGCCTTTGACCAATAGTAAAGAGAACAAGATAATTTTACACAACCGGCAACTTGCTCTTTACTATAAATTTACAACATATACCTAATAAATATACAAAAGAACTAAACAAGCCATAAGGGCGTAAATACCAATCTATTAAACTAATTACATTAATAACATATATACAGACACAAAACAACTATGTCAAATCTTCTAGGTCTTCTTTTGCTCCTGCTTAGATCATTTATTGGATTTACCATGAAAATAAGAAATTGGGGTGAGAATTGGAAATCCTTAGTAGTAAGTCTATAAAACATGATATTATAATAAATCCAGCTATTATGGTTAAAAACAAGTTACAAAAATAATAAATGGAAAGGTGGTGTAAGCTAAAACTTAGTCTTTTCATTACCGATGTAAACCATTCATTTAAATATATATATAAAAATACTGATACCTACCTTGCATAATATATTTCTTATTAAAATAATTAACTTACATACTCCCAAGTGTATGTTTACCTTTATTCATTATGCTTTCACTGAGCAATAGGGTAACTACCTATTAACACTATCTTAAACTTCCTTTACATTTCTAAGTAATAGGGTAACGACCCATTAATAATACTTAATATGCATAAGTAAGTTAATTCACCTATAGCTATAACCTCTTCATCGTTAGTGTCTCCTTAGTGGCTAAGCCCACTTTTAATAATCATAAGTGATTACTACTACATTATTTATCTTAGTAGATAATACCACTTTAATTACCTTAGTGGATAATACCACTTTATTTGCCTTAGTGGATAATACCACTTTAATTACTTTAGTGGATAATACCACTTTTCAAAGCTTAATTTTCATACAAAAGCACATTAAAATTTTTGGTGTTAAAACAAAACCAATTCTGCCATAATTACACATAATTTAAATTATAATTTCTCACATTAAGGCATCTATTTTTAGGTCCAGAATAGGGCAACACACTGCCCTTGTTTTGAGCTATCATCCAATGCTCCATTTCAAGTACAAAAGTCGCTAAACACAACAATAGTTACAGCAACATCAACCCTCATTTTACATCATAATTCCAACCTTAACTTCCATCACAAAATCAAGTATAATATCATTACAATTTCTACTTAAAATAGAGACAATACAACCATACCAATCAAGCTTCAATTATGTAATAACTTTTCATACAAATACACTTCATTTAATTACACATTAAATACCACTGAGATTTTCATATTTCTATTAGTTCTCAATTTAGTCTATTTGATCTATATAAGTATCAATATCTCAATGTTGCTCCAAAATCATTAAAATCATAAATATAAATTCATTCAAAGCATCATTATTTAAAACTTGTTGGTGATGGCCTTCATAACCTTAAAACAACCATAATCTCACGTTTTTTCTCATGTAATTTCCCATTAAGAGAAAGAACCATTTAATAGCAATAAGCTAATGCATTAAAATAACAAGAATCTTTCTCTTTTCTAATTGTTCCAGTCATGACCAACAAACTCACAAAGTCTAGAAAGTTAAACTCAACACTATAGAAAATAAGGTTAAATTAATAGTCAACACTTGCCATTTACAAGGAGTTGACTGTAAGCTTCAATGCTCCTTAAATTAGTTTTGAGATTCAAACTCAATCAAGAATCAACATTAACACATCAATCACATAACAATCAAGCATTCACAACAACATCAATACTTTGGTCACAACAAGGCAAATTGCTACCAAGGCCAATTAGCCCTTCTAATTACAAATTTACACACAAAAACATCAAAGCTCATAATAAAATCTAGACAACATTAAGCCATGGTCTTTAGTTATCATTCAAGTCACAAATTCCAAACATGAGCAACAAAAATTCTGCCTAGATAGGGCATATTGCCATGGACAACATTCAAGCCAAATTTTGGTCTTACACTCCATTAAAATAATAACATAGTCATTACAACCTCCAATAGGATATGAAGCATAAATTTAAATAAAGAATCCTAACACATCTTGGTTTGCTCGTGACTTATACCAACTACTAACACAAATTACACTCAAGAATTAGTGGAACCAAGAGATACCAATTAAAATCAACAATCACCCCTAATTCTTATCTTAGCCATGGGTAGTACAGAGGCAGAAATTCAAAGTTTTAATTCAAAGAAAGTATGACTAAAGAAGAACAATTAGAAGATAGAAAGCCCCTACCTTGTCTTCCATGGCCCCATACTCTTCCTCTTTCTTCCCTTTCCTTCCATTTTTGTCCTCTATTTTCGCTGTTTTTCCAACAAATACAGAATCGAGAGAGTTTGAGTGACAAAATCAATGAAACAAAGAAAAAGAAGATGATCAGAATAGATCTCGTATAGCTACGAGAACAAACTAGCGTGAACAAGGAGGAGTAACTGGAGTAGACCGCTGAACGGATGGCTTAGCTGCTACAACATGAACTGAGCAACACCATGAACGGACCAATCTGGCAACAAACAAGCCGGATTTGTCGAGTGTGAACGGAAAGGATGGTTGTGTGTAACACCCCAAATTTTAGCTATTTGATAGTAATAATAGAATTCTACTGTTTTGTGATTTCTGTGTACTGTAAAATTATTTTGACTATTCTGTGATTGTATTTGATCATTTAGTGTGATTTACTCCATGTCAGGAAAATAATAATTTTTGGGCTGGGAAAATCTTACGTATTTTAATTATTTCTGTTGATTCTTAACTATTTTTACTAATCTGATTTGATTTTCATAAATTTTATAATTTTTATGATTTTTGTGAATTATTGTGAGATTTTATATTTTTTTGATTATTTTAATATTATTCTTGGGCTATTCGTGGGCCCAGGGGGCTGTATGTGGGCCCAAGCAGACCCTGAAAAGTAAAAATTTTTCAGAGCCAGAAAATTTTGTACTGTTGAGACGGGGACAGGAGATCTTATTGAACCCGAAACTGGAAATAGTTTTTGAAATTTTCTTTTACTGTGTTTTGTACTGTTTTATTTATTGGGCAATAAAAATACAGTAAATATTGTTCGTAGGGTAATAGCAGCTAGAAAAAAATATTATACTGGTTAGTCAAATTAAGTGGTTATGATAACTTTATGGAGGACCAATAGGAAGCAAGCTTGGTAATGAAGGCTTTGGATATCCACCATTGATTTAATCTATGGTGCAGATTGGTCTCACAAAGTGGCAAGGACCTTTTGTGACCCTTGGATGGAAAGTATAAAGAGAAGTTCTTGGCCCTCCATTTTGGAGATGTATCTAATGGCTAAGGTTTCATGGAGGAAGGATCCAATGGTTCAAATTCAATCTTATCATTTGGAAACCTACACCAAAGATCAACCATTGATTCAATCAATGGCTATTGAAGCCTCAAAAAGTGGCTAGATGAATTTAGACATTTCTTTGGTGTACAAGGGGGGCTCACGGTTTTGAAGACTAAATAGCTATAGGAAAATTTCAATTCATTTATATCACTTATCTCTATCATTTCCTAAAGCCAAGCTTCACAAAACTTTTCTCTCCTTTTCTCTCAACTCAACCTCACGGCCAAGAGGCCAAGATCATACCTTCACTCTCCAAAAATTTCAACTAACCTTATTTCTTAAATCTTTACCTAAATCTAAGACACTTTGTAGTTAAGGCCAAGTCCTAAATCATTCATCTTCAAAGACTTTCTTCAAGGTCAAGTTCTAGGGTTTTAAGATGGAGTTATGGAAACTTCACTACTTGTCTCATTTTCATGTTCTAGGCCATGTTTTGATCCATGGTCTTTCTTATTCAAGCTTTAGATGCTAATAAACTTGTGTTTGTTTTATGTTTACGAAGCTCTTGGTGGTGAAGGACTTGTACAAGAAGCAAAACAAGGAGCTTTGGAGGTTTCTTCAAAAGATAAGAGAGAGATCTATCTCACCAACCAAGTATGGTGGTAAGAGATGAACTTGTATTTGATGGATGGTGAATCCATGTGAGGATTCATATCCATGGTTGTGTAAATTTATTTGTGGTGGTTATGTGCTTTAAATTTTTTTGTTTATATTTTTATGTTTTACTTGATTTTATTGCTTTCATGATATGCTTGATGTATGTTATAGTATAATATATGATTATATGTCATGATATATGTTGGAAAGGAAAATTATTTTGGATTCCATAGACCATGAGGCTCACAGCCTCAACACCCCAAAATAGGTGTTTCCAAGTTAATATTTCCATGAATGGTAAAATTGGATGCTTAGAAGAGCAAGGAAAATGAACAAATGCTTTGGTTTCAAAGACCAAGTACCACACGGCCATGGAGGCTTTAATGGTTTTGTTTGTGTAAAAATATGATTTGTAAATGGTAACTTAGTTGATTTGAAGAAATAAGAAATAAAAATGGAAACAAAATAATTTATTGCTCGTAGAAATGAGATTTTGTTTTATGAAAAGGAAAGAATGGGGTTGAAAGTGTTTGAACCTCAAAATTATTTTATAAAGTGAATTAATTTTTAGATTAATCAAGTTAAAATGAAAAATATATTGGTGACTTGAAGTTAGAAACTTTTGGAGCGTTTTGGAGTTAAAAATATATTAATCAAGTTAAAATGAATTAATTTACTAACGTATAGCTCACTCTTTGGGTTTTGGAGCGCGTTAGGAAATTTTAAGTTAGAAACATTGATTAAATCATTTAAAAAGTGATTTTGTGGAATAAATTACGAAAAGGATTTCTTAAGTAAGAAAATGTGAAAAAAAATGAAGTAGAAGTCATGTTAATTTTTAGAAAGGCCAAAATGATGTTTAAAATATTGAAAAATATTTTACGTAGTTGAAAAATGATGAAAAATGTGTTTTGCTACTTAAAAATGTGATTTTTAAGCTACGCGATTTGGAAAACGTTTGAATATTTTTACGCGATTGAGAAAACATTGAAAAATCAATACGCGATTTGAAAACGCGACAAAAATGTTGCGTGATTATGACAATGCAGTAAAATGTTTGCGTGAATAAAAATACACTAAAGATACTGTTGGGCCAATGTGTGGACTCTGTACATGAGATCATGACTTTAGACTATGATTGGCATGTTTGCATTGAAAAAAAGTCCAATGGACTATGTTAAGGCTAATGGCCTAGGAGAGACTTACACCTCTTGAGTGGGTGCGATATGTGTAACACCCCAAAATTTATTTATTCCATTATAAATATTCATTTTACAATATTTGTGATTTTTGAGAATTTTTTTAGATTTTTCTGAGAACGCGAAATATTTTAATATTATTCCTCATTTTGCGTGTAAACTGAGCAGAGTTGGAAAAATAAGATATTTTTCCTGAGAACCTTGATTTGTGGAAACGTCGATAGGAGATTTTACTAAACCCAAGACTGGACATGATTTACGAGATTTTATGTTTTTCGAGAAATTTTATATGATAAAGTAATAAATCGTTGTGTAATTTTTATCTGCTAGACAATTAATGCTGACTTCTGTCAACTGTAACAATTGTCCATTAGATAATAGCATGTATTTAAAACCCTATTATATTATCCTAATGTAATTCACTTTATGTCTAATCAAATCTACTTTAATTCAAATCTATTATATTTTAATCAAAGCTTCTTTGAGAAGCTTTGACCACCAAAAGACTAATTTACCCTTGGCTTGTTGGGGAAGCCAACTTCCCCCTCTCTTTCCCTCTCAATGCCGTGGCAATGCTAGCCCAAGGGGAGCAAATTTTTGCTCCCCCACTTAACACATTTTACCAAATATCTCTCATTTATATATAACATTTTCTCTCTCTTCAAATTTCATCTTCCATTTCTCTCCTCCTTCTCTCTTCTTCTCCTCCTTCACCCACGGTTTGCAGCCCCATTAGTGACCACTTCTTCTCATTTTCCCTCTTCATTAACACCATTTCTACACTCCCCTCAACCTCCTCTACACTTCTTATTTGGAGAATTTCTTCAAATTCCATCATCACCTCCATTATTTTCCAAGACCAAGCTTCAAACTTTAAGGTAAAGTTTCTATTTTTTATTTTCTTTCTCTTCATTTTTGTGCTCTATGGTTTCATTGGAGACCAAAGATCTATCTTTTTTAAAGCTTGGTGTTGATTCTTTGAATTTGAAATTTTAGGGTTCTTGGAGACCCCAAAACCAAAACCATCAAGGAGCAAATAGGAGGCCATTTTCGTGTTCTCCCTTTAGGTAAGAGGGAGATTTACTCACTTCAACCATTATTGGTGGTGAGAAGACCTTGTGTGATTATTGGTGGAAGAATCCACATTTGAATGCCTACTTTGCTTGATGATTTTGCATGCTTATGTGTTCTTGATTGAGGATTGATGATTGAATGATAATTTTGAATGCATTGGGTATGTTGAAATATTTGATAATGATAGAATTAATGAATGAAAAATTTTGAGGGTTTCCTACCCTATTGAGAGGCCACAGTTTTGGCTTGAAAATTCCTAAGATTGGAATTGATTTGTGTAAAATAAAACTTTTGTGATTAATTATAAGATGATTAAGGCATGAAATGAAAATTTTGAGAGTTTCCTACACTAAGGTGTGGCCACAGTTTTGGCCTTGGATTTAAGGGAATGGAATTGATTTTGTGTGAAATAAGATTTAAGTGATTAGGTATCAAGTAACTAATGCATAAAATGGAAAGAAATTAGGACCTTGGTGACCTAGGGAGGCCACGGTTTTTTAGAGAAAATTTTGGGTTCAAATGATGCCTTGGTGCATTTTTGGAAATTAAGGACTTAGAGATATACATAATCCATAATGAGATGGAAGAATTAAATTGAGTAATAGCTCTTAAGGGTGCCACGGTTTCTAAGGGTTGTTTAACTTAAACTTCTCATAATTGACCAAGATCTAAGATGTTGGATTCCATAACATAAGATTGTGATAATTGATGAACCATGTATAAATAAATGTTGACGTTGAGAATTGGTTCTATGTTATTGTGAGTTCCTATGTGGGACTAAGTACTTGATGAAAATGTGACATGTTGATATTGAGAAATGATCATATCCCGTTGTGGTATGCTTTATGATAAATATATCATTGATAAACATACATGATGTACGTTGCGTCGTCATGCATATGTGTTATCCATTGGACATTATTGGGAAAGGCAATGTATGCCTAGGAGATTGAATAACACCTATGTGCGGGTGCGAGTAGACTAAGCATAGGGTCATAGTGGTTAGCCCTGGGGGCGTCGGGTTACGAGTGTCTCACAATAGACAGTGATAGCTCCACTAGGGTCATGGGATAGACCGATGCAAACACACCGATGATCCGGACTGAGACGTTGTCCTATATCGCAATCAACTGTTGAGGTGCCATGTATAAGCCGTATTGCGCAAATATTTTTATGAGATGAAGCACACTATTTTTAAGGCTAACGAGATACTAGCATGACTCCTTGATCATTCTCTCCGAAGTGTTAGTGTCTAGCTCTATGGAGTAGGAACTTGGTACCATCTACATTATGAACTGTCAGTCTCATAATTCATTAAGCATGAATATTTATAACTGTGAAAATATTTATTCTTATTACTGCAATAATTACCTGACTATTGGACCATTGATTGCTGAAGATATTATTGTTATATGTCTGTTAGTGTTAATTCTTGCCATTATTTATTATTGTTCTGTTTTACTGTCAATTTCTTTATTACTATGGATAAATATATATATGTTGTAATGCTAAGTGGGCGTCCAGTGCCGTTCTGTTTTCTTGCTGCCATTTTGGTAATGAAAGATGGGTGTCTCACCTCTTTCTGTATTTTGATATTTCTGTTTATTTATAAACTTTTGAGAAGACGTACGTGAGGAAGAAAATGAAACACTTAAGTTTCCGGGTTTCTGACCATATTACAACTAGTGTTGGTTGAAGATGTCTTCGCGTCCGCACCGATTTTGTAGGATGCTAGAATGACCTTTCATGGGGGACCCGATTGTTGACACATTAACTTGAGCACAGACCTTTGCATCTATCATAAGGAGCTGACTGTGTCTTTGGCATGGGGCCGCTATGACCCGCTTGTTTTTTATTTCACCACCTTTGTTCATTTAGAATTTTACCTGCCTGTTAGAGATCTGTGGGATGACCTTTACTATACCCCTAAGAGGACTCTTTCCTCTCCACTGCTCGGGCTTCTGCCCGAAATTCGGTCGCTCCAATGGCAATTTCATCGGATGAGGAGGACCCTGAGGAGGACCCGCCTACGGTCCCTTCTTGTTAATCTTACGGGCAGATACTATCGGTGGCTACTGATGGCTAACCGTTTATCTTTTTGGGAAGCCTAACGTTTTGCTGTATTTGATGGGTGTATATTTGTATCATCTCGGGTGGGTACATCTTTTGCTTTTTGTATAAATCATGATGTAATTAAACATGCTGTTGCATATAAATATATTTATATATAAATGTTTTGTATGGATGTATGGTTTATTTTTATGTCGATTTTACTGCAACCATTTTAATTATTATCTCGCTACGAAAGGAACCTACACTTCTATAAAATGAACCAGGTCTATGAGGTTTAAAATAATTATTATCTTCCACAATTTATTTCATTTTATGTTTCAAAGTATTACAATGGTGTGACGTTCCTTCTTCGTGAGATACAAGAAAAAGGGGCATTACAATATGCATAGTGTAGGTCACTTGTTGACCTTGGGGTCATCAGGGTACAGGTTTTCCACAATGGGCAGTTGGTAGCTCTTTTGTACCATGGATCAGACTGATGCAACGCACCGACAATCCGGACCGACACACTATTCTTAATCAAAATATGGTAAAGGTTGTCGTGTATTTGCTAGATGTGCAAAAACTTATGAGAGTTGTGGCATATGGTCTGAGGCATGTTGGTACAGACAGATCTTTTAGATCAATCTCTCTGACTTGAGTTAGTTCCATAGAGTAGGAAATTGAGTCTATGTGCACATGCATAATCTGAGCATTTATATCTATGTGATATTTGAACTGTCGAATAATTGGATAATGTTGAGGGCATGATTATAATTATTACTTATTATATCTGTATGATATGCTGTATTTGTTGTCTCCATGCTACCATGTTGGTATTGACGTAGATAATCTCACCTCTTTGTATGCCTATTCTTGTATTGTATTTATATTTGGTAAAGATGCTAAGCAAGGTATCAAGCAAGAAGGCGAAGAGGAGCAAATTCCTGCTGAGGAGGCTGAGTTCTGATTTGATGGCAACTATATCTAGTTTCTTTTGGTATGTGAGATTGCAGTTTCATGAAGGAGCGGGTGCTTGGCATATTAGTCCCAATGAGGAGGGACTTATCTATTAGGGACATGTGACAGTTAATATGAGTAGTATCTTTCATGGAGAACCTTTCTTTTCTGTTACTATATATGTACATGTAGAATTTCCATTATCTATTAGGCAATATTGGGGCGGTAGTTACCGTGTACCATTTGAGATCAACATTGTATCGTCTACTTGGACACTTGTCCGTGGAACGACACGTCAACCAGGATTCATACCTTCTGAGGAATCTGAGGCTGATCCCGAGGATGACCCGTCTACGGGTTCTGCTGTCTAGGTGTACTTGGGCCATTACGATAATGTAGTAATGTTTAAATACTTTTGAGCACTCGGTCTGTATATATATAAGTTTGACAATACTTATGTTGTAACACCCCAAAAATTAATAATTTTATGATAAATAGTTGTTTTATAATATTTGTGATTTTTGTGAATTTTTCTTTTTTTTTGTGAATGCAGAATATTTAAATATTATTCATCATTTTACGTGCGCCCTGAGCAGAGCCGGGAAAATGAGATATTTTTTCCGAGAATCTTAAACTGTGGAAACATCGATAGGGGATCTTAGTAAACCCGAGGCCAGACACAGTTTACGAGGTTTCATGTTTTTTGAGATTTTTATCTAATAAATAAAAATTACAGAATAATTTGATTATCCGTTGGATAATAAATATCAGTTTTTGTTAACTGTAATTTTTGTCCACTGATAATAAATTCGATACAGTGTTAGTCATATTTTAGAGAACACTTTAATGACATCACCATGGTGACATCATCACCATGACATCACTTTGACTTTTCAAAGGGAGGAAGCTTCCTAGCACCTTCGTTTTGGCTTGTTGGAGAAGCTTGGAGGAAGCTTCCTTGCGCTTTCCTAGCCACATTTCTTCTCTCCTCCTCTCCACCACACATTTTTGGGTGTTACATATGTGATGTATATGATGTAAATTATTTGTGATGATGTTTAATATTTTTATTTTCTACTAAGTTTATCTTACTAATATCAAGAAATTTTACAACTCGTATTTTTATTATAAAATATTATTTTATAACTTGGGAGTAACTCATTAATATTTAATATGAAATATGGTACCCTACAGTGGGTGTTACATTGTGTGAGAGAGAATGGCGAGAACAATCGTGCAAGAGAGGGCGAACTAGCAAGGAAACGACCAACGACCAAGAGAGAGAGAGGGATGGCCAATGACCAAATGAAAGATAAAGGGATGACCAAATGAGAGAAAGAAGAAAGAAAATGAATAGTGGAAAAGGAAAGGGATAAGAAAATATGAGGCTATAAACGGTGGGGGATAAAATTTTACAAAATATTTCACCTGGAGCTTTTGTATCTTCTAGGATCATTTTAAATTTTGAAAACCAAGTTTTTCAACTTTCATAAGTGTTCTTAAAAATCATAGATCTTAAATAAATTTGTATACTTTGATTTCTATAATTTTCTATATGTTGCCATTCCTAAGATAAATTGCACTATTTCTTTTAACTTAAAATGAACCTTTAAGGTAAGTAAACGTACCTGTAACACCCTAACTTTTCCCCAACTTTTGGCTAAATTATGATTTTGTCCTAAATGTACTATTTTTTATTTTTTGTGTATTATAAAATTAATTTGACTGTTTCGTGACTGTATTTGATTGTTTTGTGTGATTTACTCCATTTCAAGAAAATAATAATTTTCAGGCCTGGGAAAAATCTTTGTTTGATTATTTGGAGCTGGGGGATCTTACTAAACTCAATTCCGAATAATACGTGTATCAATCTTTTAATTTTTAGAATTTATCTGTAAAATAAAAATATTTTATATTTTATATTATTATTTTATTGGTCAGTACTAACCAAACGGACCATGGACTTGAAAAAGTCTGTGGGACTCACATTTGGTTTGTGGGACCCACATTTGGAAATCAATCAACGTTAATGGCTTGAATAATTTCTAAACCAATAGGAATTAGTCAATATAAATGGCTTGATTATTTCTAAGCCAATAAGGATGAGTCAACATAAATGGCTAGGAAATTTTAAACCAATAGGAAGAAAGTCCATAAAAATGGTTGGACTTAATAGATTAGTTAGTTTAAAACCTAATTAAGTTAATCTAAATTATTTAAGTCGTAACCAAATGGATTAAACCTAGTTAGTTATTCATTAAAATTTTAATTAGACAATGTACTAGCATAATTAAGAAGGTGATTAGTGATTCTAAGTAACTAGATGATTAACTAAATAACAAAGAAAACTAACTAAATTTACCTAAACCTAACTAGAATGGCTTAAGCATAATTAGGAGACCAAAATGAATTAAGACTTGATTAGTCTTCCCTAAGTGAATTTCGGCTATAGCACATCCAAGAGTATTCAAGAAGGTGCTAGACACTTGGTGACATGTTGAAGATCCACCCTTAAACTCATCTAAGGCCATTAGGAGCTCTTGAATGTCAACTAAAGTGGCTACCTTCTTTGATTGAACTCCACAGCCATGCATTATGGGGGGGGGGACTATTTTTCACTTCATCATCATCATTTCAATCATTCTAATCTATTTTCTCCTTTCTCTTTCTTTCAAGAACACGAAGAAAACTTCATAATTTCTCCTCCTTGAGCAATTCAGCCATCACTACTTCTCATACCTCCACTCTTCTAAATTTTCATCCAACACCATTTCCTAAACCTAAACATCATTCTAAGAGCTTCTCTAGTTGAGAGTTTCTTCAAAATCATCCATTTGAAGCTTGGAAAACAACTTTGAAGTTTCTTTCCTACAAGGTAAAAATCCCTGTTTCTTATTTCTAACTTGATTCTTGAATTTTAAGCCATGATTGATCCATGGTTTATCATTTTCAACCATAGTTTATAACTCTTTATAATTTGTTTAAGCTTGTTAGGGTTTTTATTGAAACTACACGAAATCACCAAGGAGGAGTCCAAGAAGGTTTTTGTCTTCCTTATAGGTAAGAGGGAGATTTAATCTCATCAACCATGTATGGTGGTGAGAAAATGGATTGATTTGTGGTGAATAATCCATAAGGATTCATTCACTTGGTTGTTTTAAAGTTGTTTCTATTTGTGATTGATTTTGTTTGCAAGCATGTCTATAGCTTTGATATATTTTGTATGTGTTTATAGATGCATGATAATTATTGTAGGATGCGAATAACATGTTGAGGATTTGCATGAGTGTTCCAAAGAACACAAAGAAGCTCACGACTTCATCATTTCAAAGAGGACCAAAATGTTCTCAAATATTTTTCTAAGGTAAGGATGAATTAATTTAATTGGATCAATGATTTTTACAAGGACATAGATAGTGGAAAATAAATTAAAGATGATTTATGGAGGATAGAGTAAATTTCGGCCAACATGCCTTTGTGATATTTTTAATCTAAAATTATTTTGCTAAGTGTAGACTATGTAATTAAATTAAAGAGAACTCAATTTTAATGAATTTTAGAGAATAAAATAAATGAAGTTATTTTAGAAAATTAATTAGAAAAATTAAGTATGAATGAGAAATATAATGAACACTTGAAAAATACTAACGTATACCTCACCTTTTGGGTTTTGAAGCACGTTAGCAAGTTTCGAGATGTAAATATTGGTAATTATCAAGAAAGGAAATTTTTAAGAGAAAAACGTAGAAAATATTACTTAATAAATTTTCTAGAAGGAAATGCTATAAATAAATTTAGAAAATAAATATATAATGGAGAAAAACTCAAAATATAATTTAGAACGTAAAGAAATATTTTACGTAGTTGAAAAGTATTAGAAATACCTTACGCTTATTTAAAATAATGATTTTTAAACTATGCAATTGAGAAAATGATTTGAAAACACTACGCGAATTTAAAAACGTCAGAAAATATTTACGCGATTTGAAAACGTTTGAAAAAGGTGACACGATTATGAAAATGCGATAAAATATTTACGCACAGTAATTTTACTGTCGGGCCAAAGTGGTAGACCGGATATGTTCAGAAATAGTACTGTCAAGTGGAGACGTACTGTATTTGGAAATATTGATAAGGAGGGTAATTATGTAATTATGACTCATTATATTGATAATGAGGGTAATTATGTAATTATGGTTTATTATATTAGAAAATATTAATAATAAGGGTATTTCTGTAGTTATGGCTCATTATATTTGGAGATATCGATAAATAGGGTATTTGTGTAATTATGGTTCATATACATGCATTGAGATACGTGTCAATTTGGTTGGAATTGACGATTAGCTGACGAGATGAATTACACCGTGTTGGGGGTGTGATAGCCGTAGTGTAGTTCATTGAGTGAATTTGGAGGCATTAGTGTGCAAAGAATTCCACATATGGACAGTTGGTAGCTCTTCTGGGGCCGTGGTAATGGACAACACACTAATGATCTTGATAAACAATATTCTTAATCAAGATCTTGTAGAGACTGTCTAGTACAATACCTGTTGTGCACGATGTATTTGACTGTGTACTACTTACATAACGTTTTGACTGTGGGCTATTTACACGACGTTTGACAGTGTAATAGTTGGTTGGGGCAGCCTGAGGTACAAATAGTTCTTTCAGATCATTCTCTCTGATGTTGTGTTTAACTCTATGGAGTAGGAATGAGTCGGTGTAAATTTGCATCTATGGTCTGCATCATAATATGATTCTTTACAATAACTCGTGATATTATGTATGATGTGTTAATGTGAGATATTATACACGATGTGATAATATGGATTATTGTATTAAATATGATATTAATTTGTATTGTCATTTTCTGTACTGCCATGCTAGTAGTGATGTAGATTATCTCACCTCTTTGTATGTATTTTTTTGTATTATTATTTATGTCTCGTAAAGGGTTTGAGGAAGAGGAAGAGGAGCAACCTTTAGATATTCAGTACCTGGAGGACCAACAACCGAGCGATCAGTTCGAGGAAGGCGAGCCTTGAGATCATCCCTATCATTTGGATTGATTGCGACTCATTATGGTTTTACCGAAGTTTTCTGTCTTCCGATGATCTCCCAGAGGAGGATCTTTTGGAGGATCTGAACTTTTAATGTTATACTTGGGCTAGTTTATGGTTTGTTTTAAACTAAACAGTTTACTGTTTTATTAAATAGTTTGTAGTGTGTAAATTATTTGTACCTATTAAAAACAAAATCATATGTATAATTATGGTGTGTATTTAATGGTTTGTTTTTATTGTATGTTTGTTTTATTTTATTTAATGTTAATGTATATAGAAAGAAAAAATCTTACAACTCATATTAATTATGCACTAAATGTTTTATAACTTGGCTAATGTCTATTATAATTATTCCGAAATGTGACATCCTCATTAGGTTGTTACACAAGGTGGTTTGGCCATGAGCTTTGTGGGAGAGAAAGGTAAGAGTTTTTGTGTTCTTTGCTTGGTGGGAAAATGAAGATGAATGAATCTTGAGAAGTTCCTAACACGAAAGTGTCTTGGATTAATGAGAGGATTCAAGAAATGATATTGGTAGGAATTATAGAAGTTTGGAGAGTGGATCTTTGGTGCTTGGACGAATCCACGGAGGGAGAGAAAGTGAGAGAGTTTTTGTTGCTTGTTCTTGGTTCTTTGGAGAAATAGAAGTGTAAGAAAGTAAGTGAATTGAAGAGATGAATATTGTCTCCTACTTAAGTGTTATGGCCGTGGAGCACAAGGAGAGGAAAGGGTGAGAACTTCATGCAAAAGATGTAAATGAATCAAAGCCCTCCTATTTATAGACTTCATGAAAAAGATGAAGGCTTAAGATATTTTGATTAAGATATTTTCTGGTATACTTTAAGCAATGAACAATAATTATTGCTTATAAAGTCAGTTTCTATTGTCCAATGGATAATAAAATATACCTAAATTTTTCTCTTATTCTAGCTGGGTAGCAACTATTGTTAATCATTTGTCTATTGATTACCCTTGATGAGACATAGAGCGAGTCATCAAAGAGAAGTTTCTAGAACATACAACTCACTATGTTGAGTCAACATGATGAGTCACCATGGAGATTTCTAGAACAGCTAAGTCAGCATGGTGAATCGTAGCGTTGAGTCAGCATGGTGAGTCGTCAGGGAACCTTCTAGAACGTGTGACTCACTGGGCTGAGTCACAGGGTGAGTCAGCATTTCTACAAGCTTTCAGAATGTGGCGAGTCATCGTTTCTAGAACATGACGAGTCATCAGGTGCTAAGGTGTCACTGTAACGCCCCTTTTTCTTGATGCCGTGAAGAAGGGACGTCGCACCATAATATAAAGGAATGAAATAAATTGCGAAAATAATAATTACTTTGATTAATTTAGACCCGGTTCATTAATTAACACTTGATTAAATAATTTGCGTTCTTGGATTGCAAAATGGTCATGTATCGAATTATGTGTACATATTTTTTTTTATTAATTAACGGTAAAAGATAACAATAATTACAGATGTAATAAAATCGACACAGTATTGAGCATCATACATTCACAATATAAATATATATTTTATATGCATCAACCTGTTTCATTACAATATGAATTATACAAAAAGCAAAATATGTACCCACCCAAAAAGATACAAATATACACCTATCTAAAACGGCAAAACATCAGGTTTCTCCAAAAAGTTAAACGGTTAGCCATCAGTAGCCACCGACAGTATCAGCCCCTACGACTGACAAGAAGGTACCGTAGCCGGGTCCTCCTCCGGGTCCTCATCATCCGATGAAATTGCCATCGAAGTGACCGAGTTTCGGGCGGAAGCCCGAGCAGTGGAGAGGAAAGAATCCTCTTGAGGGGCGTAGAACATATCAGTCCACATGTCCCTCACGAGTAGGTGAAACTCCAAAATAACAAAAGTAGAAAAATCAAAAACAGAGGCGTCATAACGACCCCAAGACAAAGACACCGTCAGCTCCCCGCGGTAAACACAACGGTTCGTCTCCACATATAAGTGCCAGCAGTATGGTCCTCCATGGAAGGTCAACTTCACGTATCCCAAAAAGCGGCGTGGGCGTGATGACATCCTCAATAGCTCTAGTCGTAATGTGGCCAGAAACCCGAAAACTCAGGGGTTTCCTTGTCTTCCTCACGAACTTTTCTCAGAAGTACACAATCCAACAGAAATACAAAAATAGAGAAAATACAGAAAGAGGTGAGACACCCAGCTTTCAGTACCAAAATAGGAGCAAGAAAACGGAACGGCGTTGGACGCCCACATATAAACATAGTGATAATTAAAATTAACAGTAAAAGCAAATAATATTAAACAGCAGTGAGAATCATCAACAATAAATAAGCCAAGTAATTATTATAATAATGAGAACAGATACTATTCCACAGTTAAAAATGTTCATGCTTAATGAATTATGAGACTGACAATTCATAATGCAAATGATACCAAAATTCCTACTCCATGGAGTTAGACATAAACATTTTCGGAGTGAATGATCAAGGAGTAATGCCAGTGTACCGTCGGCCTTAAAATAGTGTGCTCATCACATAAAAAAATATTTGCGCAAAGTGGCTTATACATGGCACCTCAACAGTTGATCGTGATATAGGACAGCGTCTCAGGCCGGATCGTCAGTGCATTTGCATAGGTCTATCCCACGGACTCAGTGGAGTTACCATTGCCCATTGTGAGAAACCCGCACCCCAACACCCCCAGGGCCAACCACTATGACCCTACGCTAGTCTATTCACACCCGCACATAGGTGCTATTCAACTCCTAGGCAACATGGCATTTCCAATTATGTCCAACGGACAACACATATGCATGACGACACCATGTACATCACACATGTCCATCAATGATGCATTCATCATGAGCATACCATAATGGTATATATAATCATTTCTCAAGTACACAGTCAACAAGTACATAGCCCACATAGGGTCCACAATAACATCAAATCAATTCCTAACATCAATTTATATCTATGGTTCATCAATTACCTTAAGTCCATATTATGGATCCTCACATTTCAAAGTCTTAAGCTTTGATCAATTATGAAAGTTTTAGGTCAAACAATCCTTCAAAACCGTGATCCTCTTAAGTATTATTATCCAATTTAATTCTTCCACTTGGTTATGAGTTATGCATGTCTCTAAATTCCTAAATCCCCAAAGATGCATCAAAGCATCATTTTACCTCAAAATTTTCTCTTTAAAACTGTGACCTCCCTAAGCCACCAAGGTTCCAATTTCTTTCTATTTTATGCTTTAATTAATCAACATCTAATCACTTAAATTTTATTTTACACAAAACCAATTCAATCTCCCAATTTTCAAGGCCAAAACAGTGGCCTCTCCCTAGGGTATTAAACCCTTAAAATTTTCCATTCATTAACTTCAATGTTATCATTCAACATTTAATTACATAAGCTTTATTTATTTGTGTACAAAAACAATTTTACACCCCTAAATTCTAGTCAAAACTGTGGCACCATATTAGGGTAGAAAACTCTAAATTTTCTATTTAGCAACCCTAACGTGATCAAACATATTCAACACATCAAATATGTCCAAGATTACCAATCAAGCATCAATCCAATTCAAGAATATATAAACATGCAAAATTACTAAATAAAGTGAGCATACAAAGATGGATTTCTCCATCAACAAGCACACAAGGTTCCCTCAACACCAAAAATTGGTTGAAGTGAGTAATCTCACTCTTACCTAAGGAAGAATCACGAAAATGGTCTCCTTCTAGCTTCTTGGTGATTTCGATTTTGAGCCTTCAAAACCCTAGGATTTTCAAGACAATGAGTCAACACCAATGGTGGACAAAGAATGGATCCATAGTCATCAAAGAGACCATGGAACACGAAAATGAAGAGAAAAGAGAAGAAAGATGAAAACTTTACCTTAAAGTAAATAGCTTTGCCTTGGAAGACAATGGAGGAAAGGTTGGATTTTTGGAGAAACTTTCTAAATGAAAGTTGTAGAGAAGGTGAAGGTGAGTGTAGAAATAAGCTTGGTGAAGAGAAAAGATGAAGAATGGTGGTCTCTAATGGGGCTGCATTTGTCGTAGTGAAGGAGGAGGAGTAGAGAGAAGGTGGAGAGAAATGAAGAAGATGAAGTTAGAGAGAGAAATTATGATAGTAAAATGAGATATTTTTGTGTATTATGCATTAAGTGAGGAGACAAATTTTTGCCTCCTTTGGCCATGCATTGCCGCAGCAATGGGGAGAGAGAAGGGGGGAAATTTTGGCTTCTCCAACAAGCCAAGGGCATCATGGTCATTAGTTGGTCAAAGCATCTCAAAGAAGCTTTGATTATAATACATTAAATTTGAATTAAAGTGAGTTGATTAGACGTAAAGTAGATTGCATTAGGATAATGTGATAAGATTTTTATTACATGTTATTATTTAAGAGAAAATTGTTACAGCTGACAGAAGTCAGTATTAATTTATCTGACAAATAAAATTTACACAGCATTTTATTATTTTATCTGTTAAAATTTCTTAAAAAACGTAAAATCTCGTAAATCGTGACCGGCCTTGGGTTTAGTAAGATCTCCCATCGACGTTTCCACAGATCAAGGTTTTCGGGAAAAATATCTCATTTTTTTGGTTCCGCTCAATTTGTACACAAAATAAGAAATAATATTAAAATATTTCGCGTTCTCAGAAAAATCCAAAAAAATTCTCAAAAATCACAAATATTGAAAAATGAATATTTATCACAAAATAAATAAATTTGGGGTGTTACAATCATGCCACGTGTCAAGCTTATATTAGTCCTCCGCGATGAGTCACAATCGCCAACTTTGACTAGCTCCTCATTGGTCCACATGTAAAGCAAGTACTCAAGTACTTGATGACTAGGCGCATGACTAGGCATTTTCTAGAATCTTCTAGAACAGTCTAGAACATGTGAGTCACTAGGCTAGTCACCTAGGTTGTTACCAAGTGGCCTCAATACTCAAGAGGGGGGGTGAATTGAGTATGTAAAATATTTTCGTAAATCTTTCACAAAACGTTTGATTATCAATTTTTGTTGAAGCTATTGGATAATTGAAGTGAATAGATAAATGAGATTGAATACTTCACTTACAAATTAAATAAGCCAAGATGAATAACATTCAAGTAAGCATATAAAATAAATGCACAAATGTAAAGAGATAGAGCTTAGAAGAACAAACACAAGGATTTATCCTGGTTCAGCCACCCCTTATGACCTACGTCCAGTCCTCAAGCAAACTACTCGAGATTTTCCACTAAACTTCAAGCTTGAACGGGTGCTTGAAAACCTTTACACAATAGAGCACTCACCACACCTTGGGATACCTCACCCTTTGTGCTTGAGCCTCAAAACCGGGATACCTCACCCTTTTCACTAGAGGGATACCTCACCCCCTTTTCAACCTTTGAAGGATACCTCACCTTCAACAAAGGGATACCTCACCCTTTACAAACTTTGAGAGATGCCTCACTCTCTTTTCTCTAGAGGGATACTTCACCCCCTTTACAAAGAATCAAAGTCTTTACAAGATGAAACTCTCACAAGAGTAGATTACACAAATTGAAGCCCTATGATGCTCTTCAAGAATATCTCAAATATATACAAAAACAGAGCAAAGGAGATTTAATGATGATTCTCGGATTAAAGTAATTGAATGATGTTTCTCAATTGTTGGTTAGCCACAAATGATATCCCAAGATGTGTATTTATAAGTTTTTAGAATAAAAGAGTCATTGGGGGCTTTTGTGGCAACATTAAATGCCAAGAAAATATAATCGTTGGGCATGTTAGAATGCTGGTAATCGATTACATGGTTTTGGTAATCGATTACATGGAAGATAGAACGTGTTCTTGGCTTTCTGGGCTTGTGGTAATCGATTACATGACTTGTGTAATCGATTACACACCCTCTGACTTTATGGTAATCGATTACAATATTGGTGTAATCGATTACACGGCTCTTTGAATGTGTTCTTCCCTTTCTGGGCATATGGTAATCGATTACAATATTGTGTGTAATCGATTACACGTCCTCTGACTTGCTGGTAATCGATTACCAAGAGTGTGTAATCGATTACTTTCCACTTCGAACACATTTTTCAAGCCTAAATGAGGATCCATGCCATTTCTAACTTTAGGAAACTTGGATTGATTAATATTGGTATATGTTTAGCATGATCTAAGATTGAAAACATTTCTTTAAAATATGAACTTTGAAAAACAAGTTGATTTGAAAACATCTTTAAAAAACCATTTGAGATATAATTGAGATACCTTGAGAGCATTTCACATTGATGTTCAAAGACCTATATCTAATATACCTCTTTTGATCTTGGTCTTCTTCTTTTGGTCTTGGTCTTTTCTTTTGATCTTGGTCTTCATCTTTGACTTTGTTATCATCAAAAACTCATTTGATATGCTTCAAGACATTAGCATTCACATAGGTGAGTCACCAAACGATGAGTCATCGTCTAGAACATTCTAGAGTGGGTGACTAGGTTTGCGTCTAGAATCATCCACTAGATATTTCCAAAAAAGATATTATCCAATAGATAATAAAACATACCCAGATCTTATTTGTCAGATAAAATCGTAGAAAAACAAAACTTCAAAAACTGTTTTCGGTTTCGGGTTTAGTAAGATCCTCCGGCTCCGAATCAATAGTACAAAATTTTCTAGATAAAGAAAATTTTATTTTTCTGGGCCCGTCTCAGACCCACACACAGCCCCAAATATCTAGAGTATATTAAATATTCAAAATATTCCAAAATATCAAAAATATAATAAAATATTCAAAATATCTTAAAAATATCTTAAATATATTAAAATATTCAAAATATCTAAAATATATTAAAATATTCAAAATATCTAAAATATCACAAAAATTTACAAAAATCATAACAATTGTGAAACTCATGAAAATCAAATCAGATTAGTAAAAATAATTAAGGATTGAGAAAAAAATAAAATACGAAGGCTTATATACAACCCAAAGATAATATTAAAATAATCAAAAAAGTAAAAACTCCCAAAAAAAATTCCTAAAAATCACAAAAATTATAAAATTCACGGAAGTGGAGTCGGATTACTCAAAATAATTAAGGATCGGTCGAAATAAATAAAATACGAATTTTCGGGGTGTTACATTCTTGGCTCCCGAAAAGAAGATGCATCTTGTTGATATGGGTGATGCTAATCATTTCCTTTAAGTCATCCTCAACTATGCAATCTTATACCTGCACAGTCTCTGAATCCCTCTCATTCCGGTGTGTATTTAGTTCATTCATGAGTCCTTTCACCTAGAAGTCTGCTAGGAGCCGCTCCTTGTCCGTGCTTCATCTTTTTGCACCGGCGACCACTCCCCGCCCTCGTCAGTCCCAGGTGTCACAAGTTCCCCATTTATAGGCTAAGCTTGAAGTTGTTTGCAACCCTTGAAGTCCTAAAATGACTCTTGAAATACAAGGAATAAATTCTCTCTATTATGCAATTACCGAAGTGCATTGATAAGTGCATGTATATTATTACCTAGAAAACAAGCATAAACATGATAATAAATTCGCACTAGTCATCATAATGACTTCGGAAGTCTTTAAAGCCCAAAAACTTACTTAGGGAAGACCAAAGGACATCTAAACTTATTCCAACAAAATAAAATACGAAAATTACAAAATAATAAGAAAAAATGGCTTTAATATGATAGCCCAATTAATTGACCCAATGAACCAAATCGAGAGAGCTTTAACAAACTTATAAAGCCCAAATCTCGCTAAACATAAGTCCTAATTGGGGTCCTCTTCAGTTTGGATTAATTGGACCAACTTGGGTTCTTTTTCTTCCTTATCTTGCTTGAGATTGAATATGTTGGCCACCTCTTGTTGTAAAGCTTCCTTTGCCCTCTTGGTCCTTAGCCTAGTCATAGGCCCTCCTAGCTGAATTAATGCATCCTCCTTCTTAGCTCTTCCTTTCCCACTTGATGGTCCTCCTTGGTCTTCATCATCCCCTCCTTTTTTAAGTGAATTCATCCATGAATTTGGTGCTTCATCAGCTAAATCAAAAGAACTTAAGTCAGCTACATTAAATGTTGTACTAATTCCATACTCACGGTAGATCAATTTTATCAGCATTATCATTGATTCTCTTTACAACTTGGAATGACCCATCTCCTCTAGGTTGGACCTTTGATTTCCTTTGAATGGGAAATTGTTCCTTCTTCATGTGTACCCACACCCAATCTCCTGGTTCAAATACAACCTTTTTTCTATCTTTGTTGGCTTGTTTGGCATATTGCTCCATTTTCTTCTCAATTTGGGCCTTCATTTGTTCATGGAGTTTCTTCACATATTCGGCCTTTGCCTTGCCATTTTTATGAACTAATGTAGAGGGGTTAGGTAAAGGAATCAAATCAAGAGATGTTAGAGAATTAAATCCATAAACAATTTTAAAAGGAGAAAATTGAGTAGTAGAATAGATTGCCCTATTGTAAGCAAATTCAACATGAGGCAAACATTCCTCCCAAGATTTAATAATGGATCTAAGAAGAGTAGAGATAGTTCTATTTACCACCTCGATTTGTCCATCCGTTTACGGGTGACAAGTGGTAGAGAATAGGAGCTTTGTCCCAAGCTTGTTCCACAAAGTTCTCTAAAAATGGCTAAGAAACTTAGTGTCACGGTTCGAAACAATACTCTTTGGCATTCCATGGAGTCTTACCACTTCTTTAAAGAACAAATCAGCCACTGGACTTGTATCATCAACCTTGTAACAAGGAATGAAATGAGCTAACTTTGAAAATCTATTAATGACCACAAAGATAGAATCCTTTCCTTCTTGGTGTATGGCAGCCCTAAAACAAAATTCATAGACAAGTCAATCCAAGGAAAATTAAGAATGGACAAAAGAGTATAAAGTCCATGAGGCATCACTTTTGATTTGGCTTTCTTATAAACAATGGATCTTTCACAAATTTTCTGTACATCATGCCTCATATAAGGCCAATAAAATGTTTATGCAACATATCTAATGTCTTTTGAACCCCAAAATGCCCCATCAAACCCCCTTCATTAGCTTCTTTAATAAGCAAGTCATGCATGGAACTCCTAGGCACACAAAGTCTTTAATCTTTAAACAAATAATTATCATGCCTAAAGAACCCATTTTGCGCTATTTTGTCACATGCAACATATGTATTAGAGAAATCCTCATCATGCACATACAACTCCTTAATATGCTCAAAGCCAAGCAATTTAGTTTCAAGGGTAGTAAGCAAGTTATACCTTCTTGAGAGTGCATCCGCCACCACATTTACCTTTCCTTGCTTGTGCTTTATAACATAGGGAAATTGTTCAAGGAACTCTACCCATTTAGCATGCCTTTTATTGAGTTTACCTTGCCCTTTCAAATGTTTCAAAGACTAATTATCACTATGAATTACAAATTCCTTGGGCAAAAGATAATGTTGTCATGTTCGCAAAGCTCTTACAAGTGCATACAATTCTTTATCATAAGTGGAATAATTAAGTACAACCTCACTAAGCTTCTTACTAAAGTAAGCAATTGGATGATACTCTTGAAGTAAAACAACCCCAATCCCTACATTAGATACATCACAATCAATTTCAAATGATTTTGTAAAAGTAGGTAAAGCAAGAATGGGTACATTAGTAAGCCTATCCTTAAGTGCATTGAAAGCACTATCTTGTTCCTTTTCCTATTTGAATCCCTTATTTTTTTTTACAATTTCATTAAAGGGTGTAGCCAAGGTGCTAAAATCTCTTACAAATCTTCTATAGAAACTAGCCAACCTATGGAAAGTCCTAACCTCACTCACGGTTTTGGGAGTTGGCCACTCTGTAATTGCTTTCACTTTCTCCTCATCTACTTGCACTCCTTTAGAACTTACAAAGAACCTAAGGAAGACAACATAATTTGTGCAAAAAGAACATTTATCCAAGTTAGCATACAACCTTTCTTTCCTAAGGACATGCATCACAGATTTGAGATGTTCAAGATGTTCTTCAAAACTCTTACTATATATCAAGATATCATCAAAATATACAACCACAAACTTTCCAAGAAATTCATGCAAGACATGGTTCATAAGCCTCATAAATGTACTAGGTGCATTAGTTAAACCAAAGGGCATTACTAACCATTCATACAATCCATATTTAGTTTTGAAAGTTGTTTTCCTTTCATCCCCCTCCCTTATCCTAATTTAATGGTACCCACTTTTTAAATCAATCTTAGAAAAATAGCAAGAACCATGCAATTCATCAAGCAAATCATCAAGTCTAGGGATAAGATGTCTATACTTGATAGTGATGTTGTTGATGGCCCTACAATCTATGCATATTCTCCATGTTCCATTTTTTTTTTGGCACCAAAATCATGGGTATAGCACATGGGCTCAATGTAACGCCCCTTTTTGGGAGGGAACGTCACATTGTCAAATAAATAAAATGCGGAAATTAATTGAACAACGATTAAGACCCGGTTCATTTTAATTAATTGATATTTAACCATGTGAACAAACTTGGCAATATTTTTTTTTTTTTTTTAATAATAAGAATAATGATAATACGGAATGCGTATAAAAGTAACGAATAAAACAATACATAGAGATTTGCACCTGAATAGCATATATATATATATATATATCCGGAGTTTAATACTATCCTGTTTCATAAATACAAGCCTGGCCATCATCAAAAAGCAAAACTATACCCACCCCAAGGGAACATGCATATACAAAATATACAGCCCAAATCAAAAAGAAAGATACATCAGGCCCCCAAAAACAAAAACACTGGCAGCCATCAGTAGCCACCAATGATCATCGACCCCTCAAATAGAAAGGGACCGATTCAGGATCATCAGGAGGACCCTCATCAGGATCTTCCTCATCCGAGGACTCATCCATAGGAACCACAGAGGCGCGGGACGGAGCCCGAGCGGTGGAATCAAACGAATCCTCCTGCGGGGTGTAGTAACGGGGACCCCACATCTCCCTGATAGGCAGGTAAAACTCCAAGCGTAAGCTGATGTAGCAAGTGAGGACCGGTGCCTCATGGCGTCTCCAGGCAAGTGATACGAGACACGTCTCCCACATACACACAACGGTCGGAGTTTAGGTTGATGTGCCAACACTCCGCCCTCCGAGGAAGGTCAGACGCACATCTCCCAAAAATCCGCGCGTGCGTGCAGACATCGTCGCAGTCAAAGTCAATCCTGTGCGGGCCAGAAGCCGGGGAAGGCAGGCTCTTCTGTCTCTTCACCGTCGTCTTCAATCAGCACAAGGTGCACACAAACAGCAAGTAATAGAAGCACAGGGAAAGAGGTAAGATATCCTACACTCAATACCAATACAGCAACCAAGAACCGAACGGCGCATAACGCCCACGTAGCACGTAGCATGTAAGGGCAATAAACAAGCTTTTAAACAGATAACCAGTCAAGCAATCATTAATAGAGGCAATGAATAATTCATAATATCCAGGCAGTTAAATATCATGTGAACAATAATTTTCAGATGTCAGAATATTCCATGATGCATGGACACAACATTCAATTTCCTACTCCATGGAGCTAGACTCAAACAGTCGGAGAGAAAGATCAGGAGACATGTACGTGACTCTACGCCGAGGCCAAGTGCTATCAATAATTTTCCACGTGCACAATCATGGCATTGCACAGACATTCTACACTAGATCACGATATAGGACAGTGTCAAGTCCGGATCGTCGGTGCGTTTGCATCGGTTTGCCCACACGGCAAAGGAGCTACCAACTACCCATTGTGGAGGACCCGCACCCCGACGCCCCAAGGTCATAACAAGACCCACACTTGTCTACTCGCACCCGCACTAAGGTGTGTTCAATCTCCTAGGCAACTTGGCCTTACAACAGTCCACACGGACATCACAATGCATAAGACACTATGCATGCTCATGTATGATCCACAATCTCATACGAATTCATAATATACCATAATTGATCAAGAGAGTGCAATAAGCAAATTTGCATCCAAGAAGAACCCAATATCCACATAATATCAATTTATAATTCAAGGAACACATTATGGGTCCATTATGGATTTCTAAAATCTCCAAGTCTTATGAAATTCATCTCATTGGTTCATTTACTCGTCATTTGATTCAAGTTACTTGATTCTTATAATTACCTTCCAAGCTTAGCTCATTTCCTAAGTCTCCACCACAATCCATCATGAATTTATTGTTACAAGTTTCCTATTATCAATCTACATTTTTAATCGCTTGATTAACTCAAGTCTTGACATCTCAAATTTGTTAATCTTTTCCTCATTCAAGCCCTCAAAACCGTGGCACTCAAGAGAGTCTTAGATCACAATTTTCTTCTCACTAATTTAGTCTTCCTTTACTTAACCTACCTAGCATTATTCTTGACACCATGACAACCAAAATTCTGCTCCTAAAACAACCCAAAACCGTGGCACTCACCAAGGTTTAACAACCAGAATTTTGTCCATTTAAACCAACCTTAACTACTTGATTTTATTAGCCATGCATTGATCAAAAATTAAGCATTACTTCCACTCATTTTCCAGCACAAAAACAGCCCCAAAAACAAGCCAAAAACCGTGACTCACTCAAGGTTCCAACAACCAGAATTTTATCCATTCAAATCAACCTTAACTACTTGATTTTATTAGCCATGCATTGATCAAAAATTAAGCATTACTTCCACTCATTTTCCAGCACAAAAACAGCCCCAAAAACAAGCCAAAAACCGTGACTCACTCAAGGTTCCAACAACCAGAATTTTATCCATTCAAATCAACCTTAACTACTTGATTAAATTAGCCATGCATTGATCACAAATTAAGCACCACTTCCATTGAATTTCCAGCACAAAAAGACAGCCCCAAAAACAAGCCAAAAACCGTGGCACTCCAAGGGTCCAGCAAACCAGAATTTTTCAGCATTCATACATGGTTTCCAATCACAAAATTACACAATCAATCAACCACTCAAAGCTAAATCAAAATCACATTCAAGAAACCAATTTCAAGCAAGTTCAAGAACAACCACCATGTGGTTCTTCTTCCAAAAATTAAATACAAGATTCCTAGTTGCTAAAGAGGTTGAGGAGGATTAATCTTCCTCTTACCAAGTTGATGAACCAAGAAACTCCAAGAATCACCCTTGATTTTCGGATTTGGAGCACCAAAAACCCTAGAAAATTTGGTCCAAGTTAGAACAATGAAATGGTGTGTAAAAGAAGAAGAAAATGGTCATTAAACCAAGGAAAAACAGAAACGAAAATGGAAGGAGAAGGCTGGAATTTTTCAGCCATGGGAGCTCACCTTCAAGGCTTGAGAAGTGGTTGAAGATGGAAGCTTTCTTGAAAACTCCAAGCACAAAAGATGAAGAGGAGGAGTAGGAGATCAAGAAAATGTGAATGGTTTAAATTTTTATGAAGGTTTGGGATTTAATGGGGTGGCTGGACGTATGGTGTAGGAAGAGGAGAAAAGAAATATTAGAAGAAGAAAGAAGAAGAAGAAGGATACGTAAATGAAGAAGAAAATGTGTTTTGGGTGAAAATGAGTTAATGATTTATTTGGATAATTAGAACCAATTCTTTCTTCTTTTGTGGGCTGCAGATACGTAAAGAGAGAGGGAGAAATGTGAGTGAAAAGTGGCTTCCTTTGGAAGCTAAACATGTGGTCAAAGTTTGGGGTCAAAGCTTCTTAAGGAAGCTTTGATTAAAATACTCTTAAATTTGAATTAAAGTGGATAGATTTGACATAAAGTAGATTACATTAGGATAATGTGATAGTATTTTTATTACACACTATTATCCAATAGATAATAGTTACAGTTGACATAAATCGTATTTAATTAATCCGATCGACGGATGAATTTTTCAACAGCATCTTGATTTAATTGTATCGATAAAGATTTCCTAAAAATTGCGAAACCTCAGTAAACTGTGTCAAGCCTCGGGTTTAGTAAGATCCCCGTCGACTTATCCATAGTCCAAGGTTCTCGAGAGAATACATCGCGTTTCCCGATTTGCAAATCACAAGACGCAAAACGAGGAATATATTAAAATATTCGACGGTTCCGGAAAATTCCCAGAAAATTCTCAAAAATTGCAAATATTATAAAACGACTATTCGTCATATAATTTTCCAATTTTTGAAGCACTACAGTCGTTTTCACGACTCTGCTCGAGTTTCACGCAGAACGAGAAATATATTAAAATATTCGTCGTTTCCGAAAAATTCCAGAAAAATTCACATAAATCACAAATATTGGAAAATGACTATTCTTGGTGAAATAATCAATTTCCGGGGTGTTACACTGGTCTCAGCAATTCCCAGCCTAGTGTGCACGCAAAACGAGGAATATATTAAAATATTCGTCGTTTCGAAAAATTCGGAAAAATTCCTAAAAATCAAGAATATTATAAAACGATGATTCATGATCAAATATGTATTTTTCGGAATGTTACAACACTCCCTACTAAAAGGAATTTCGTCCTCGAAATTTTCATACCTTAAAACAATTCGGATGTTGCTCCTTCATCTTGTCTTCCAATTCCCAAGTCGCATCACCAGTTGCTTCATTCCAAATCACCTTTACCAATGGAATCTCCTTGCCTCGTAGTTGTTTTATCCGTCGATCCTCGATTCTCGCAGAGACGTTTCATAGGTCGAGGTTCTCTTTTAAGCAGTCGTGTCCAGGTGCTATGACATGACTTGGATCGAGGTAAATATTTACGAAGTTGTGACACATGGAATACATTATGTATGTTTGCAAGAATAGGGGGTAAGGCTATCTGGTAAGCTACTGGACCTATCCGACGAAGAATTTGGTAAGGTCCAAGAAATTTTGGAGTGAGTTTTCTAGATTTCAAGGCCCGGCCGACCCTAGTCGTGGGTGTGACTTTCAGGAACACATGCTCACCTTCTTCAAACTCAAGAGGCTTTCTTCTCTTATCCGCGTAGCTCTTCTGTCGGCTCTGAGCGGTTCTCATCTTCTCTTGAATCATTTTAACCTTCTCGGTCGTCTATTTGAATAATGTCCGGTCCAATCGTAAGACGCTCGCCGTCTTGGTACCAACATAATGGTGTTCGACACCGTCTTCCATACAGAGCTTCATAGGGTGCCATCCCTATACTCGAATGATAACTGTTATTGTAGGTGAACTCCACCAGTGGTAGAACTTCATCCCAACTTCCAGTCTGTTCAATAGTACACGCTCTAAGCAAGTCCTCTAGAGATTGGATCGTCCTTTCCGATTGTCCATCGGTTTGTGGGTGGTACGCTGAACTCAGACGTAACTTTGTTCCCAGCGATGCCTGTAGACTTTGCCAGAATTTTGAAGTAAATCTCGGATCCCTATCCGAAACTATACTCGTAGGCACACCATGCAGTCTGACAATCTCTCCAATATACAGTCGGGTCAGCTTTTCCAAACTGTACCTTATATTAATCGGGAGGAAATGAGCCGATTTTGTAAGCCGATCGACTATTACCCAAATCGAGTCATGTCCTATCCTCGTCCTTGGCAATCCTACAACGAAATCCATTGCGATGCTGTCCCACTTCCATTCAGGAATAGACAATGGTTGCAGCAACCCAGCAGGTCGCTGATGTTCCACTTTGGCTTTTTGACAGACTAGACAAGTCGATACACATCTAGTGACATCACTTTTTAGTCCATGCCACCAGAACAACTTCTTCAAGTCTTGGTACATCTTTGTTATACCAGGGTGCATACTTAGCTTGCTAGTGTGGGCATGGTCCACAATATATCGTCTAAGCTCTTGGTCACGAGGAATACAAACTCTACCTCGGAATCTCAGAATTCCATCTGTTCCTTCTTCGAACTCTGTTTTCTCGCCTTGTTTCATTTGTTCTCTTATTTCTTGCAAGAATTCATCGGTCTTTTTTTCCCGTATGTCTTCCATCAACTCGCTTGAGATGGTAACCATATTCATGCAAATTCTTAGGGTTCCAACTTAACAAATGACCATACATCTCTAAATTGTTCGATGAGATCTCTTTCCTTAATCATCAAGGCAGAAACACTGATAGTCTTTCTACTTAAGGCGTCAGCCACAACGTTCGCCTTACCAGGGTGGTACAACAACTGGAAATCATAATCCTTTAAAAACTCCAGCCATCTTAGTTGTCTCATATTCACTCTTTTACGGTCGTACAAGTACTTCAAGCTCTTGTGGTCACCGAAGATGTTGAATGTCGCTCCATAGAGGAAATGTCTCCATATCTTTGAGCAAAAACCACATTTGCCAACTCCAAATCATGAGTCGGGTAATTCTTTTCATGCACTCGCAACCTGTCGCGAAGCGTAGGCTACCACCTTTCGGTGTTGCATAAGAACAGATCCCAATCCTTGGTACGAAGCGTCACAATACACCTCGAACGGTTCATTCGGATCGGGTAACACTAATACGGTGAGGTAGTCAGCCGTTTCTTCAACTCTTGAAAACTCTGCTCACATTTATCAGTCCATTCGAAAGCTTGATTCTTCTTCGTCAATTGAGTGAGCGGTCCGGCAATCTTGGAAAACCCCTCTATGAACCTCCGGTAATATCCGGCTAAACCAACGAAACTACGGACTTCCGTCACTGACTTCGGTTGTTCCCACTGCAATACTGCTTCCACTTTGCATGGATCCACTGCGATTCCTTCTTTTGAGATTACGTGACCCAAAAACTTCACCTCATCAAGCCAAAACTCGCACTTCGACAGCTTGGCATACAGTTCCTTTTCCTTCAAAATCTGAAGAACTATGCTGAGATGCCCAGCGTGATCCTCCTGATTCTGAGAATATATCAGGATGTCATCAATGAAGATGACAACAAACTTATCCAAGTACGGATGAAAGATGCGGTTCATATAGTCCATGAAAATAGCAGGCGCATTCGTCACACCAAACGGCATCACAAGATACTCGTAATGACCGTATCGCGTACGGCAGTCTTGGGTATATCCTCCGTCTTCACTCTTATCTGATGATACCCAGATCTCAAGTCAATCTTCGAAAATACCGCTGCCCCCTTCAGTTGGTCCATCAAGTCATCAATTCTCGGTAGAGGATATTTGTTCTTGATTGTCAACTTGTTCAATTGCCTGTAATCCACACACAATCTCGAGGTACCGTCCTTCTTTCGAACTAGTAACACAGGCGCTCCCCACGGAGACACACTTGGTCTAACGAACTGCTTCTCCAAAAGCTCTTCTAGCTGCTTCTTAAGTTCAGCTAATTCTGTCGGTGACATTCGGTACGGTGCCATGGACACGGGACCAGCTCCCGGTACTAGATCAATAGCAAACTCGATTTCACGTGCCGGCGGTAAACCAGGTACTTCTTCAGGGAAGATCTCAGGAAATTCCTTCACTACCGGAATAGTACTCAAATCAGCCTCACTCTCAACTTTCAGAGAAGATAATAGCATGTACCCCTGAGCTCCTTCTTTCAAGAAAGCTCGTGCTTGGTTGGCCGTCAAGTATCTAGAATTCTCATCCATAGGAAAGACTATGGTCCTACTAGAACAATCTAACAGAACATGGTTGGAAGATAACCAGTCCATCCCTAGGATTATATCTAACTGTGAAAGAGGTAAACAGATCAAATCGACAGAAAAGATTCGACCTTCAACAATCAAAGGACACTTCAAACAGACTTTGGTAGTAACTACCGGTTTATCAGTGGGGGTTGAAACAGTCAATTCAAAAGGTAGTTCAGACACAGGTAAACCAAGTCGTAGCACACAGTCATATGATATGAATGAATGGGTTGCCCCAGAGTCATACAGTACTTTTAAAAGATTACCTTCTATGGCGCCTTCTCCTTGAATCAAGTCCTCAGATTCAGAAGCTTCAGCTCCACTCATAGTATAAACTCGACCTCCGGCTTGCGGTTTCTTGGCTCGAGTTGCATTGACTGAAGGTTCAGCCTTTGCTTGGTTGCAGTCTCTGGACATATGGCCCGGTTTGCCACATCTGAAGCAAATGATTCCTTTTATCGTGCAGTCTCTTGTGAGATGATCCTTCCCACACTTCAGGCATTTGGACGGGTAGGTCGTATTCTGACCAGTTCGGTTCCCAGAAGAACCTCCACCTGAACTTCCACCGATTTGTTGTTGACTCCCTGTTGGTCGGGAATAGGGTTTCTTCTGAAAGCGGTTTGAACCACTGCCTCCACCTCTTTGGGACCGTACAGGCCCAAAGTTCCTGTTTCTCGCGTCTCTAGCCAGTACCAAGGTCTCAACTTCACAGCACGTATCCAAAAGCTCCGAGAACACCTTCATCTTCAGCGTGATCACAGCTTTCTTCACCTCATACCTCAGTCCTTCGGTGAATTTCCAGCATTTCCAGGCTTCATCAGTTTGATGCTGGTAATGTGTCGAAAATCTCTCCAAGTTTTCAAACTTGGCTGCGTATTCGCTGACAGTCATGTTCCCCTGTCTCAGGTTGAGGAACTCCATCTCCTTTGCGTGTCTCGCATTCGCAGGAAAGTATTTGCCCAAGAATTTCTCCTTGAACAGTTCCCAAGTGACCTCTCGCTCCTTCGGCTTCTAATGCCCTTTGAGCACCATTCCACCAGTCTTCAGCATTTCCGACGAGCATAAAAGTCGCATAATTTACTTTCTTGTCTTCCGCACAATTCATGCCACGAAAGACTTTTTCCAGCTCCTTGATCCATAGATTAGCCTTGTCGGGATCAAACTCCCCCTTGAACTGCGGAGGGTTATGACGACGAAATTCTGCTAAGTTTTGCGCATCGGCAGTCGCCTCAAGCTGTTGAGCAGCTCTTTCTTGTTGTTGAGCAGCGCGTTCGTTTTGTTGCGCAATGAGTTCCGCCGCCATCCGCTGCATTGCTTCCACAAGCCATGCAATATCTCCACCTCTTGCCATTTTGCCTTTCTCTTAAATTAGATTACGAAAACATAAGAAAAGTCGAGGAATCCACTCAAGACACTCACCACGAGAGATTCACACAGACAAACAAGACAGACTCACACTCAAGACCCAAAGAAAACATAAACCGGGGCTCTGATACCAACTTAATGTAACGCCCCTTTTTGGGAGGGAACGTCACATTGTCAAATAAATAAAATGCGGAAATTAATTGAACAACGATTAAGACCCGGTTCATTTTAATTAATTGATATTTAACCATGTGAACAAACTTGGCAATATTTTTTTTTTTTTTTTAATAATAAGAATAATGATAATACGGAATGCGTATAAAAGTAACGAATAAAACAATACATAGAGATTTGCACCTGAATAGCATATATATATATATATCTGGAGTTTAATACAACTGTTTCATAAATACAAGCCTGGCCATCATCAAAAAGCAAAACTATACCCACCCCAAGGGAACATGCATATACAAAATATACAGCCCAAATCAAAAAGAAAGATACATCAGGCCCCCAAAAACAAAAACACTGGCAGCCATCAGTAGCCACCAATGATCATCGACCCCTCAAATAGAAAGGGACCGATTCAGGATCATCAGGAGGACCCTCATCAGGATCTTCCTCATCCGAGGACTCATCCATAGGAACCACAGAGGCGCGGGACGGAGCCCGAGCGGTGGAATCAAACGAATCCTCCTGCGGGGTGTAGTAACGGGGACCCCACATCTCCCTGATAGGCAGGTAAAACTCCAAGCGTAAGCTGATGTAGCAAGTGAGGACCGGTGCCTCATGGCGTCTCCAGGCAAGTGATACAGACACGTCTCCCACATACACACAACGGTCGGAGTTTAGGTTGATGTGCCAACACTCCGGCCCTCCGAGGAAGGTCAGACGCACATCTCCCAAAAATCCGCGCGTGCGTGCAGACATCGTCGCAGTCAAAGTCAATCTGTGCGGGCCAGAAGCCGGGAAGGGAGGCTCTTTCTTCGTCTCTTCACCGTCGTCTTCAATCAAAGCACAAGGTGCACACAAATGACAAGTAATAGAAGCACGGGGAAAGAGGTAAGATATCCTACACTCAATACCAATACAAAGAACCAAGAACCGAACGGCGCATAACGCCCACGTAGCATGTAAGGGCAATAAACAAGCTTTTAAACAGATAACCGGTCAAGCAATCATTAATAGAGGCAATGAATAATTCATAATATCCAGTGCGGTTAAATATCATGTGAACAATAATTTTCGGATGTCGAATATTCCATGATGCATGGACACAACATTCAATTTCCTACTCCATGGAGCTAGACTCAAACGGTCGGAGAGAAAGATCGAGGAGACATGTACGTGACTTTGCCGAGGCCGGTGCTATCAATAATTTTCCACGTGCACAATCATGGCATTGCACGGACATTCTACACTAGATCACGATATAGGGACAAGTGTCAAGTCCGGATCGTCGGTGCGTTTGCATCGGTTTGCCACGGGCAAAGGAGCTACCAACTACCCATTGTGGAGGACCCGCACCCCGACGCCCCCAAGGTCATAACAAGACCCACACTTGTCTACTCGCACCCGCACTAAGGTGTGTTCAATCTCCTAGGCAACTTGGCCTTACAACAGTCCACACGGACATCACAATGCATAAGACACTATGCATGCTCATGTATGATCCACAATCTCATACGAATTCATAATATACCATAATTGATCAAGAGAGTGCAATAAGCAAATTTGCATCCAAGAAGAACCCAATATCCACATAATATCAATTTATAATTCAAGGAACACATTATGGGTCCATTATGGATTTCTAAAATCTCCAAGTCTTATGAAATTCATCTCATTGGTTCATTTACTCGTCATTTGATTCAAGTTACTTGATTCTTATAATTACCTTCCAAGCTTAGCTCATTTCCTAAGTCTCCACCACAATCCATCATGAATTTATTGTTACAAGTTTCCTATTATCAATCTACATTTTTAATCGCTTGATTAACTCAAGTCTTGACATCTCAAATTTGTTAATCTTTTCCCTCATTCAAGCCCTCAAAACCGTGGCACTCAAGAGAGTCTTAGATCACAATTTTCTTCTCACTAATTTAGTCTTCCTTTACTTAACCTACCTAGCATTATTCTTGACACCATGACAACCAAAATTCTGCTCCTAAAACAACCCAAAACCGTGGCACTCACCAAGGTTTAACAACCAGAATTTTGTCCATTTAAACCAACCTTAACTACTTGATTTTATTAGCCATGCATTGATCAAAAATTAAGCATTACTTCCACTCATTTTCCAGCACAAAAACAGCCCCAAAAACAAGCCAAAAACCGTGACTCACTCAAGGTTCCAACAACCAGAATTTTATCCATTCAAATCAACCTTAACTACTTGATTTTATTAGCCATGCATTGATCAAAAATTAAGCATTACTTCCACTCATTTTCCAGCACAAAAACAGCCCCAAAAACAAGCCAAAACCGTGACTCACTCAAGGTTCCAACAACCAGAATTTTATCCATTCAAATCAACCTTAACTACTTGATTAAATTAGCCATGCATTGATCACAAATTAAGCACCACTTCCATTGAATTTCCAGCACAAAGACAGCCCCAAAAACAAGCCAAAAACCGTGGCACTCCAAGGGTCCAGCAAACCAGAATTTTTCAGCATTCATACATGGTTTCCAATCACAAAATTACACAATCAATCAACCACTCAAAGCTAAATCAAAATCACATTCAAGAAACCAATTTCAAGCAAGTTCAAGAACAACCACCATGTGGTTCTTCTTCCAAAAATTAAATACAAGATTCCTAGTTGCTAAAGAGGTTGAGGAGGATTAATCTTCCTCTTACCAAGTTGATGAACCAAGAAACTCCAAGAATCACCCTTGATTTTCGGATTTGGAGCACCAAAAACCCTAGAAAATTTGGTCCAAGTTAGAACAATGAAATGGTGTGTAAAAGAAGAAGAAATGGTCATTAAACCAAGGAAAAACAGAAACGAAAATGGAAGGAGAAGGCTGGAATTTTTCAGCCATGGGAGCTCACCTTCAAGGCTTGAGAAGTGGTTGAAGATGGAAGCTTTCTTGAAAACTCCAAGCACAAAAGATGAAGAGGAGGAGTAGGAGATCAAGAAAATGTGAATGGTTTAAATTTTTATGAAGGTTTGGGATTTAATGGGGTGGCTGGACGTATGGTGTAGGAAGAGGAGAAAAGAAATATTAGAAGAAGAAAGGAAGAAGAAGGATACGTAAATGAAGAAGAAAATGTGTTTTGGGTGAAAATGAGTTAATGATTTATTTGGATAATTAGAACCAATTCTTTCTTCTTTTGTGGGCTGCAGATACGTAAAGAGAGAGGGAGAAATGTGAGTGAAAAGTGGCTTCCTTTGGAAGCTAAACATGTGGTCAAAGTTTGGGGTCAAAGCTTCTTAAGGAAGCTTTGATTAAAATACTCTTAAATTTGAATTAAAGTGGATAGATTTGACATAAAGTAGATTACATTAGGATAATGTGATAGTATTTTTATTACACACTATTATCCAATAGATAATAGTTACAGTTGACAGAAATCAGTATTTAATTAATCTGACAGATGAATTTTTCGCTGTACTGATTTAATTGTATCAGTAAAGATTTCCTAAAAATTGCGAAACCTCAGTAAACTGTGTCAAGCCTCGGGTTTAGTAAGATCCCCGTCGACTTATCCATAGTCCAAGGTTCTCGGAGAATACATCGCGTTTCCCAGGATTCTCACAAATACAAGACGCAAAACGAGGAATATATTAAAATATTCGACGGTTCAGGAAAATTCCCTTAAAATTCTCAAAAATTGCAAATATTATAAAACGACTATTCGTCATATAATTTTCCAATTTTTGAAGCACTACAGTCGTTTTCACGACTCTGCTCGAGTTTCACGCAGAACGAGAAATATATTAAAATATTCGTCGTTTCCGAAAAATTCCAGAAAAATTCACATAAATCACAAATATTGGAAAATGACTATTCTTGGTGAAATAATCAATTTCCGGGGTGTTACACTGGTCTCAGCAATTCCCAGCCTAGTGTGCACGCAAAACGAGGAATATATTAAAATATTCGTCGTTTCCGAAAAATTCCGGAAAAATTCCTAAAAATCAAGAATATTATAAAACGATGATTCATGATCAAATATGTATTTTTCGGAATGTTACACTCAAGCTTTCCCTTATCCATCCTTTTTGCATCAGCTCCTCCACTTGTTTTTGGATCTCCTTTGTTTCTTGAGAATTGCTTCTATAAACTGGCCTATTGGGTAGAGAAGTACCTGAAATGAGGTCTATGTGGTGTTCTATTCCCTTCATTGATGGCAAGTTGTGGGGTATTTCTTTTGGGAACACATCTTCAAATTCCTGCAAAATAGATTCAACATCACTAGGCAAAGGGTTAGCATTAGGATTCAAGCAAGCATCTTTGTATAAGAAAAGGTACATAGGTTGCCTTGCAAAGAATGCTCTCTTCACCTCACTTTCTTTTGCAAAGAAAGGCTTAAATATTCTCTCATTCTTTTTCTTTCCTTTTTTTCCCTCTTTCTTTTGAATTTTGATCTCAAAAGTAGAATTCTTTTTTTTTTCAAGATCCTTCTCTTTTTCTCTCAAGTCTTTTCTCTCTTGTTCTCTCTTTATTTTCAACTTCACTTGATCTTCACAAACTTCTCTTGGAGATAATGGTACAAGTGTGACCTTAAGAGCATTATGTACAAAAGAGAACTTCTAGTGAAACCATCATGAGTAATATGTCTATCAAATTGCCAAGGCCTTCATAGTAAAATATGGTCGGCCTCCATAGGAACAACATCACATAGGACTTCATCATTATATTTACCAATTGAGAAGCTTACTAATACTTGTTGGTTCACCAACAACTCAACATCCTCACTTGGCCATTGGAGCTTATAAGGCCACGGGTGTGCGGTAGTCTTTAGGTTGAATTTGGTTATCAATCTAGTACTTGCAACATTGGTACAACTTCCCCCATCAATAATCAAAGAGCACACCTTCCCTTGAATGAGGCATCTTATGTGGAAAATGTTCTCTCTTTGGCTTTCATCTTTCTCTTTAGCTTGACTCCCCAATAATCTTCTTACCATCAATAAGTCTCCTTCTTGTGGAATAGCCTCACAATCACTTTCCTCCTCACTTGATGAAATAAAAGAAGATTCACTAGTGATGCTCCTATTGTCCCTCATCACCATTGTTTTCTAATTTAGGCATTGGGAAGCTATATGTCCCCTTCCCAAACACTTGAAGCATTTAATGTCCTTATTTTTAGAAGTAGAAGATGAAGTGGAAGTAGTAGGCATGGTGGCCTTAGGGGCAGCCACGGGTTCCTTTGGACTAGAAGAGGATCCCTCCTTCTTTTGCTTGTCCTTCCAACTTGTTATGTTGAAGTTGGAAGATGTCTTCTTCAAAGTATTTTTCCTCTTGAGTTGTTGCTCCATCTTCATGGCTTGATGCACTAAGTCTTCAAGCTCAACATAATGTTACAACTCCACAATATCACTAATGTCTCAGTTGAGACCATGAAGAAACCGAGCCATGGATGTCTCTCGTTCTTCAACAATGTTGGCTCTTATCATGGCAACCTCCATCTCTTTGAAGTACTCATCCACACTCTTACTCCCTTGAGAGAGTCTTTGCAACTTATTGTGTACCTCCCCATGATAATAAGAAGGTACAAACCTCCTCCACATCAAAGTTTTCATTTCATCGCAAGTAATGATATGATGTTATCTATATCTTGCCTTTTCTTTTTGAACTTGATCCCACCAAAACAATGCATAATCCGTGAACTCAAGTGCCACAACCTTCACTTTCTTCTCTTCATTGTAGTCGTGGCATTATAAGATTTGCTCAATTTTCATCTCCCACTCAAGATATGCTTCCGGATCATTCCTCCCTTGAAAGGAAGGTATTTTGATATTTACACCCCTAAGCCTTTTTCCCCTTTCATGTAACACCCCTTTGGAGGATGTCACACATAAAAGAAAATAAAAGAAATAGAAATAAAATCTACCCAAGTTGTGAAACATTTGTTAAATATTATTACGGGTTGTAAAATAATTCCTGATAGACAGAAATATGATATAAAAAGATAATGCAGAAAATACGAAATAAAAAAAAATATCATTACTGATAATATATATATGATTAAGTTATAAGTCTGTACAAATAATTTACAACAAAGACTACAAATATTTAAACAAAAACAGTAAAGAAAGCAATAAAAGAGTTAATATATATACGACATATTATTTACGACGCGTCAAAAAAAACATCATGGTTATCTAATCCTCTGATGGATCACTCTCAGCCTGAAAATGATCATCAGGAGATAAATATCCCGGATGTCTCGACACACGGCGATAACGGGATCGCGCAGTCGATACGATGCTTATCTCACTAGGCTCAGGGTTTTCAGCACCCCAGTGACGCCTAATGGATAAGGGTAACTCTAAATGCAGAAATAACGTCGTAGTCATAATGGGCTCTCCATCAAATCGCTGACGTAGAATCACGGTCACACGTCCTGCATATGTCACAGAATCACGATCGCCTCGTAGATGCCAAGCCAGAGAACCTCCATGAAATACTAGCTCTACGAACCCCAAAAATCCTGGCACTGCCATCCCTCACAATCAATCCAGAGGATATGGATGATCGGATGGTTCTTGATCGTCAACTGATCGTCCGCTTTGGCGACCTTCCTCCTCCTCGGGTACAAGATCTCAAGGGGCTGATCCTCTTCCTCGAAGTCTTTACCGCGTAAAATAAATAAACAGAAAATACATATAACAAAGATGTAAGACAACATAAAATCATCACAACATGACCAATAAGAAGACGACAATCAACATATATACAGTTCATGCAATACGAAAAGCTTTAACAATTATAATAACAGATTGAAGTAAAATTTAAATATCATAACAATATATCACACCACAGATAAAACATCACGGATAAAATAAGAAAGATAAGAATAAACAAATAAGATATAATAAAAATAACCAAATATAGAAGCAAGTAACAGATAAAATAAACAAATAAAATAGATAAACAAGTTAAAATAGAAATAAATAGATAAGATGAAAATAAATAGACATAGAGATAAATAAACAATATGACAAAACCCTACTCCATGGAGCTAAAGAAAACACAAGTATCACAGAGAGGAATGATTCATAAAATCTATTAGTACCACGGCTGCCCCACCAACTATTGCATTTGTCACACGTTGCGTCTATAGCCCCACGACACAGGAATCCATCATCCAGGCGTGGTGTAGTTCACGGTCTCACGTTGTGGCACTACAGGCAAATGTACTACTAGATTTCACAAATCTCGATTAAATATAGTGTGTGTTGAGTACCATAGTGTGCTATCTATCGGTTTACCACGGCCAAATGAGCTACCAAACTGTCCACATGTGGGATCCCGTACACTAAAGTCTCCAAGTTCATTAGAACAATGAACCACACTACGTTTATCGCATCGACAACACGATGTGATTCGTCTCGTCAACTAATCCACCAAAAATTTGGCACACATAACAGATAAATAGAAAGCCTGTACGGGTTCTCATTTTCCCGACAGCAGATATAGTCTCAAAAGCCTCATGACGGGTTCATATTTTCCGTCGGGTTCCGAAAGATCCTCAAAAATAATCATGACGGGTTCACATTTTCCCGACGGACATAAAGATTCTCAAAAATAATCATGACGGGTTCACATTTTCCCGACAGCGAAAAATAAATGTAGTAACGGTCAATCGCGTAGAAATTTTATCGCATTTTCATAATTCCGTCGTTTTTACAAACATTTAAAAATCGGGTAAAGATATTTTTCTGTTTTTAAAATCGCGTAGCATTTTTAATACGTTTTCTCAATCGCGTAGGATTTTCAAATCATTTTCTTATTCGAATGCCTTTAAAATTATTGTTTAAACAAACAGAAATAGTACTTAGTACATTTAAACTATGTAGAGTAATTTTTCATATCGCATACTGTCTTTTGGATATTTTTGCTATCTTATTGGTTCATTTTTACTAAAAATTGACAGTATTTTGTTTAGAATATCATATTAATGGTTTACTAAATTTTTCCATAAAATTTCTATTTACCTAATTTTTTTAACCATATCATTTAATTCTTTTTGAAATCTCTAACATGCTTCAAAACCTAAAGTGAGCTATATGTTAGAAAATTTCTCAACATTACTGTATTTCCTTCCTAATGACAAAATCATTATTTTTAATTCTTTAAACTTAATTCTAATCCATTTGTTTCTTCAAAAATTATCATAGAAAATTTCTTTTTAATTTGTATTGTCTCTTTTTAATTGAAAAAGGTTTGGAATCAAGTTTTAGAAATCATGATTACCTATATTGGCATGTTGGCCAAATTTCATAAAACCCTTTCATTTGATTTCTAAAATTTCTTTCTCCTTTCAAATCATATCAAATGTATTATATTGTCTAAGTTCATTAAATCATATTAGAAAATAGTTAGTAGGAGTTAAATTAATCCTTTAGGCATGTTGGCCCAAAATACTAAGTCTTTACCATTTGATTTCTAAATGCATTTTCTTTGATCAAATTAATTTGAAACTTTCTTGATTCTCCTAGGTTAATTAAGTTACACTTTAGGAAAAATCAAGAGAACATTTTGGTCCTCTAACTTAGTCATTGCCGTGAACTAGTGAATGTGTTCTTTGGAACACTCATGCAAATTTACACATGTTATTCACATCCTATACCTTATCATACAATTCTAACACATGCATTGTATTTTCTAACACATGCAATATATTTTCTAACACATAAAACCTAAATTAAAGCTTATAGACATGCATTCAAAAGCTAATAGACATGCAAAATTATTACAATCATCAAACAAGAAAGCTACTAACAAATACCACATAAATTACTAACAAACACAAAAATTAACAAATACACACATAATTAACACATGACCACCGAATCTTTATGGATTCTACAAACATCACAAATGGCTCGATCTTCTTACCACCATCAAGAGATGATAAGAATTGTCTTCCTCTTACCTTAAATGAAGACAAAAGGCTTGCTTTCACACCTCCTAGGGTTCGGTTTTCACCACCAAAAATACCTAGAAATCTCAAACAAAATTTACATGTTACTAACCATGAAAAAGAAGCTAAACCATGGAGAAATCATGGCTTAGAACTTTGAAAATGAAGAGAGAAAAGAAAAGCATGAAATTTCACCTTCTAGGTAAAACTTTCAAGGTTGATTTCCAAGCCCTAAATGGAAGATTTTGAAGAAACTCCCAACTAGAAAGGTTCTTAGAATGGTGTTTAGGTTAGGAAAACTTGGTTAGAAAATTTTTTTGATGGTTGGATGGTGTAGATAGTGTCTTGGCCGAATGGTAGGGAAAATGAACAACAATGGTGGCTAGGGTTTTTGGAAGAGAGAGAAGAGAGAAAAGTGATGAAGATGAAGTGTTGTTTTGGCCTTCTCACTCCTAATGGCCGTAGCCTTCAAGTGGTAAGGATGTGCATGGATTTGGCTTCATCCAAGCCATTGAATACATCAAAGGCTAGGATTAAATCTTGGTGAACAAGCTTCATTTCTATTGGTTGGTTCATGATGACTCACATGCTGAGTCACACAGCTCATTTAATTCTCTGCTGAGTCAGCTAGCTGAGTCAGCCTGTTCTGGAAAGTTCTACTGCTAACGGTGATTAATTAAGCTACCGATCTAACCGTTCTGCTAATTGTGGGTCCCGCAAAATATTTTGGGTCCACTTGTCACTAAATTATATTGACTAATAAAATAATATTATAATAATATAAAATTATTTTATTTGTGATTAAATCCTAAAAATTAAAAGATTATTTTTAGTCTCATTCGAGAATCGGGTTAAGTAAGATCCCCCAATTCTAAATAATAAAATAAGATTTTCCCCTACCGAAAAATATTATTTTCCCGCCTTGGAGCAAATCACACAAAAAGTCCATATAAAATCACAGACAAGTATTATCGGACATTAAATCAAGAAGAAAACATTTAAAAACAAAGCAAAAACAAAGAAAAACAAGACGTTCGGGACGTAACGGTCATTTTCCGCTTTTTTCCCACAACGTAGGTAATCGTCCAAAACGTTCAAATAAAATATCCAACAGTATTATATAGTTGTATATCTTTCAGAAAAATTAAAACAGTAGCTCAGAAAAATTTTTATTTTACCGTCTCGAAGCAAATTACATAAAACGATCAAATAAAATTTGAGCCTGTATTATCGTAATTGTTTTCATACAGAAATCGAGAACAGTAAAATAGGGACACAGCGGTCATTCACACAAAAGCATGAAAAACAGCAAACAGTACATTCAGAATATTTTCTAAAAATTGGGGCGTTACATTTCACCTCTCTCATTTTCTCTATCTCTCCTCTCAAGTCTCCTTATCCCTCATTGCATCTTACCATCTCTCCTTTCTTTTTCGGATTCATGGGATTCTTCATCATGGCTAGAAGCTCTATCCCTCTTTAACCTGTCAATCCTCTCATGGATTTCATCACTTTGCCTTTGAAGAAGCCTTTCCAAATGTCTTGTTAGGGCTTGGATTTGGAATGTCATTGCTGCTGTCCATGGAGAAGGAGGGGGGCTTCCTTTTGGATCTCATTCCTTAGACATTATACAAAATCAACAAGTTAGTGAACATAATAAAACAAGGTCCTCACCACTCACTCTTCTCACGTGTTTCCTTAGAATTGTAGTTCCCTCGTGTTTACACACATCATGGCTCTTATATAACAATCTCTCTTGCTTTTTTCCACACAAGTCCTCTTTTCAAGCCCTTAAAGTGAATCACAAGCCAATCAACACAAAAGTACACACAAATGTAAACAATTCACACAAAGTCTAAACACTCAAAAGGTCAATGAAATGTGAAATACTCTTAGACAAAACCAAATAGCCCAATAAGAAAAACAAGAAAAGCTAATAAAGAACAAAGTACACCTAAATAAGAGTCGATCAAGACAAGAAACAAGAACAAGTGTAGAGTATAAATGATCAAATTAGCAAAGGAGAATTATAGCACCAAAGTCCACCAAGTAAATGTTAATATTCAAGAAGACTAAAACACTCTAAATATGTTAATAGGGGCAAAAATCAGCTACTGTATTTTTTTTACACAAACTGCCTCCACACAAGTTGAAGGAGTGTGAACAATATCAAATAGCCAAGGAAGGTGCTATCTAATATGCAACACCCCTTTGGAGGATGTCACACATAAAAGAAAATAAAAGAAATAGAAATAAAATCTACCCAAGCTGTGAAACATTTGTTAAATATTATTACGGGTTGTAAAATAATTCCTGATAGCCATAAATATGATATAAAAAGATAATGCGGAAAATACGAAATAAAAAAATCATCACTAATAATATACATATGATTAAGTTATAAACTGTACAAATAATTTACAACTAAGACTACAACTATTTAAACAAAAACAAGAAAGAAAGCAATAAAAGAGTTAATATATACGGACATATATACGACGCGCCAAAAAAAAAACATCATGATTATCTAATCCTCTAATGGATCACTCTCAGCATGAAAATGATCATCAGGAGATAGATATCCTGGATGTCTCGACACAAGGCGATAACGGGATCGCGCAGTCGATACGATGCTTATCTCACTAGGCTCAGGGTTTTCAGCACCCCAATAACGCCTAATGGATAAGGGTAACTCTAAGTGCAGAAAAAGTGTCGTAGTCATGACAGGCTCTTCCTCAAAACGTTGACGTAGGATCACGGTCACACGTCCTGCATACGTCACAGAGTCACGATCGCCTCGTAAGTGCCAAGCCAGAGCACCTCCATGAAATACCAGCTCTATGAATCCCAAAAATCCTGGCGTCGCCATCCCTCACAATCAATCTAGAGGATATGGATGATCGGATGGTTCTTGATCGTAAAACTGGTCGTCCGTGCACTGTGATCTTCCTCCTCCTCGGGGTACACGATCTCAATAGGCTGATCCTCTTCCTCGAAGTCTTTACCGCATAAAATAATTAAACAGAAAATACATATAACAAAGAGGTAAGACAACATAAAATCATCACAACATGGCCAATAAGAAGACGACAAACAACATGTATACAGTTCATGCATTATAAAATACTATAAATGAAAGAATAACAAATTAGAGTAAGATTTAGATATCATAACAATATATCACATCACGATAAAATTTCACGAGATAAAATAAGAAAGATAAGAATAAACAGATAAGATATAATAACCAAATATAGTAACAAGAACTCAGATAAAATAAACAAATAAGATACAGATAAATAATAAATAGATAAGATGGAACCAAATAGACATAGAGATAAATAATATGACAAAATCCTACTCCATGGAGCTAAAGAAAACACAAGTATCAGAGAGAGGAATGACTCGCAAAAATCTAATAGTACCACGGCTGCCCCACCAACTATTGCGTTGTCACACGTTGCGTGCCTATAGCCCCACGACACAGAATCCATCAATCCAGGCGTGGTGTAGTTCACGGTCTCACGTTGTGGCACTACAGGCAAATGTACTACTAGATTTCACAAATCTTGATTAAATATAGTGTATGTCGAGTACCATAGTGTGCTATTGGTTTACCACGGCCCAGCGGAGCTACCAACTGTCCACATGTGGGATCCCGTACACTAAAGTCTCCAAGTTCATTAGAACAATGAACCACACTACGTTTATCGCATCGACAACACGATGTGATTCGTCTCGTCAACCAATCCACCAAATACATGGCACACATAACAGATAGATGGAAAGCCTGTACGGGTTCACATTTTCCCGACAGCAGATATAGTCTCAAAAGCCTGTACGGGTTCACATTTTCCCGACAGCATATAAATTTTCAAAAGCCTGTACGGGTTCACATTTTCCCGACAGCATATAAATTTTCAAAAATAATCTGTACGGGTTCACATTTTCCCGACAGTATAAAGATAGTAACGGTCAATCGCGTAGAAATTTTATCGCGTTTTCATAATTCCGTCGTTTTTACAAACGTTTAAAAATCGCGTAAAGATATTTTTCTGTTTTTAAAATCGCGTAGCATTTTTAATACGTTTTCTCAATCGCGTAGGATTTTTAAATCATTTTCTTATTCGAATGCCCTTAAAATTACTGTTTAAAACCAACAGAAATAGTACTTAGTACATTTAAACTACGTAGAATAATTTTTCATACCGCATACTGTCTTTAGGATATTTTTACTATCTTATTGGTTCATTTTTACTAAAAATTGACAGTATTTTGTTTAGAATATCATAATAATGGTTTCCTAAATTACCCATAAAATTTCCATTTACCTAATTTTTAACCATATCATTTAATTCTTTTTGAAATCTCTAACATGCTTCAAAACCTTAAGTGAGCTATATGTTAGAAAATTTCTCAAAATTTCTGTATTTTATTTCCTAATGATAAAATTACTAGTTTTAATCCTTTAATCTTAATTCTACTCAATTTGTTTCTTCAAAAATCATTATAGAAAATTTCTTCTTAACTTGTATTGTCTCTTTTTGATTGAAAAAGTTTTGAAACTAAGTTTAGAAACCATGATAACCTATATTGGCATGTTGGCCAAATTTCGTACAACTTTTTCATTTGATTTCTAAATCATGTCAAAGGTATTATCTTATCTAAGTTCATTAAATCATGTTATAAAATAATGATTTTGAATCAAATAAATCCTTTAGGCATGTTGGCCCAAAATTTACTAAATCTTTACCATTTGATTTCTAAATTCCTTTTCTTTGATCAAATCAATTTGAAACCTTTTTATTTCTCCTAATTAATTAAGTTACACTTTAGGAAAAATTAAGAGAACATTTTGGTCCTCACCCTTTGTCATTGCCGTGAACTAGGAAATGTGTTCTTTGGAACACTCATGCAAATTTACACATGTAATTCACATCTTATACCTTATCATACAATTCTAACACATGCATTTATATTTCTAACACATGCAAAATATTTCTAACACATAAAACCTAAATTAAAGCTTATAGACATACAATCAAAAACTAATAGACATGCAAAATTATTACAATCACCAAACATGAAAGCTACTAACATACAACACCTAAGCAACTAGCAACCACAAAAATTAATAAATACACATCAATAAACACACCACAACCGAATCCTTATGGATTCTACAAACAATCCATCTTCTTACCATCATCAAGGGATGATAAGAATTGTCTTCCTCTTACCTTAAATGAAGACAAATGATTAGCTTTCACACCTCCTATGGTTCAGTTTTCACTCCACCAAATACCTAAAAATCTCAAATAAAATCTACATGTTATTAACCATGAAAAAGAAGCTAAACCATGGAGAAATCATGGCTTAGAACTTTGAAAAAGAAGAGAGAAAAGAAAAATATGATATTTCACCTTCTAGGTCAAATTTACAAGGTTGATTTCCAAGCCCTAAATGGAAGATTTTGAAGAAACTTCCAACTAGAAAGGTTCTTAGAATAGTGTTTAGGTTAAGGAAACTTAGTTAGAAAAATTTTTGGATGGTTGGATGATTAGGAATGGCTCTTGGCCGAATGATAGGGAAGAAGAACAACAATGGAGGCTAGGTTTCTTGGAAGAGAGAGAAGAGAGAAAAGTGATGAAGATGAAGTGTAATTTTGGTCTTCCAAGGCCTCTTGGCCGTAGCACTCAAGTGCAAATGGATGTGCATGGATTTGGCTTCATCCAAGCCATTGAATGCATCAAAGGTCAAGATCAAATCTTGCTTAACAAGCTTAAATCCTATTGATTGCTCATGGTGACTCACCTTGCTTAGTCACACAGTGCATTAAATTCTCTCATTGAGTCACTAGTGAGTCGGTCACTGTTCTGAAAGTTCTATCGCTTACGGTATTAATTAAGCTACCGATCTAACCGTTCTGCTAATTGTGGGTCCCGCAAAATATTTCCGGGTCCAATGTCACTAAAATATACTGACTAATAAAATAATATTATAATAATATAAAATTATTTTATTTGAAAGTTAAATCCTAAAAATTAAAAGATTATTTTTAGTCTCATTCGAGAATCGGGTTAAGTAAGATCCCCCAATTCTAAATAATAAAATAAGATTTTCCTACCGAAAAATATTATTTTCCTGCCTCTGAGCAAATCACCCAAAAAGTCCATATAAAATCACAGACAGTATTATCGGACATTAAATCAAGAAGAAAACAATTAAAAACAGCAAAAACAGCAAAAACAGTACGTTCGGAACGTAACGATCATTTTTCCGTTTTTTCCCACAACGTAGGTAATCGTCCAAAACGTTCAAATAAAATATCCAGCAGTATTATATAGCTGTATATCTTTCAGAAAAATTAATACAGTAGCTCAGAAAAATTTTTATTTTACCGTCTCGAAGCAAACTACGTAAAACGATCAAATAAAATTTGAGCCTGTATTATCGTAATTGTTTTCATACAGAAATCGAGAACAGAAAATAGGGACACAGTGGTTATTCATACAAAAGCATGAAAAACAGAAAACAGTACATTCAGAATATTTTCTAAAAATTGGGGCGTTACAACTCTCCCCAACAAATAAAAATTTCGTCCTCGAAATTCGATGTTCATCCAAACAAATGAGGATACTGATCCTTCATTTTATCTTCCAGCTCCCAAGTAGCTTCACCCGTCATATCATTCCATATGACTTTCACTAGTTCGATCATCTTCCCTCGAAGCTGCTTTACCTTTCTGTCCTCTATTCTGACAGGTAAAGTTTCGTAAGTCATATTCTCCTTTAACTGCACATCATCTGGTTGTATAACATGTGTCGGATCTGGTATATACTTCCGTAACTGAGACACATGAAACACGTCATGCAAATTCGATAGAAAAGGCGGCAAAGCAATCTGATATGCTACAGGACCTATACGTCGGATAATCTGATATGGTCCAATGAATTTAGGAGTAAGCTTCTTCGACTTAATCACTCGTCCGACACCAGTCGTAGGAGTAACTCTTAAAAACACATGCTCACCCTCCTTAAACTCAAGAGATCGTCTTCGTTTGTCCGCATAACTCTTCTGTCTGCTTTGCGCCGTCCTCATCTTCTCTTGTATCATCTTAACTTTATCCGTAGTCTGTTGTACAAGTTTCGGTCCAACAGTCATACTCTCCCCATCTTGATACCAACATAGCGGCGTTCGACATCGTCTTCCATACAATGCCTCATAAGGTGCCATTCCGATGCTTGCGTGAAAACTATTATTGTAGGTGAATTCTATCAAAGATAAAAATTCATCCCAACTTCCTCGTTGTTCCAAAACACAAGCACGCAATAAATCCTCCAAAGACTGTATAGTTCTCTCTGTCTGGCCATCTGTCTGCGGATGATAGGCTGAACTCAATCGTAACTTGGTTCCCATAGCTTCTTGCAGACTTCGCCAAAATCTTGACGTAAACCTCGGATCTCTATCAGAAACTATACATGTCGGCACTCCATGTAATCTGACAATCTCGCTGATGTACAACTGGGTTAATCTTTCCAATGAATATTTAATATTGATTGGTAAGAAATGAGCCGATTTCGTAAGTCTATCGACTATAACCCATATCGAATCATAACCTTTCCTTGTCTTTGGCAAACCAGTAACGAAATCCATAGAAATGCTATCCCATTTCCATTCTGGAATCGATAATGGTTGTAACATCCCAGCTGGTCTTTGGTGTTCAACTTTCGATTTTTGACAAACTAGGCAAGTTGACACGCATCTAACCACATCACCCTTCATTCCATGCCACCAGAATAACTTCTTCAAGTCTTGGTACATCTTTGTTATGCCTGGATGCATACTTAATAGACTAGTATGGGCATGTTCCACAATATATTGCCTCAGTTCTCGGTCACGAGGAATACAGATTCTACCCCGAAACCTCAAAATTCCATCAGTTCCTTCTTTGAACTCTACTGCCTCGTCTTGCTTCATTTGCTTCCTTATTCCTTGTAAAAATTTATCGGCATTCTGCTTTTCCCTTATGTCTTCCATCAGCTCGCTGGAGATAGTAACCATATTCATACAGATCTTTTCCAGTTTCAACTCAACAAATGACCATTTATCTCTAAATTGTTCAATGAGCTCCTTTTCTTTGATCATCAGCGCAGAAACACTGATAATCTTTCTACTCAAGGCATCAGCCACGACATTCGCCTTACCAGGGTGGTACAAAAGTTGAAAATCGTAGTCGTTCAGAAATTATAACCATCTTCACTGCCTCATATTCAGCTCCTTCTGGTCGTACAAGTACTTCAAACTCTTATGATCACTGAAGATATTGATCGTTGCTCCATAGAGAAAATGTCTCCATATCTTCAAAGCAAAAACCACCGCAGCCAATTCCAAATCATGCGTAGGATAATTCTTCTCATGAACCTTCAATTGTCGAGAAGCATATGCCACCACGTTCCGATCTTGCATCAACACGCATCCTAATCCTTGGTAAGAAGCGTCACAATACACATCGAAAGATTTCTTCGAATCTGGTAGGATCAACACCGGTGCAGTTGTTAACCTCTTCTTCAACTCTTGAAAATTGACTTCACGCTCTTCCGTCCATTCGAAAGCTTGACTTTTCCTCGTCAGTTGCGTAAGTGGTCCAGCAATCTTGGAAAAACCTTCGATAAATCTCCGATAATAACCAGCAAGTCCAACAAAACTTCGAACTTCATTCTTGTCTTAGGTCTTTCCCACTGTAAAACAGTCTCCACTTTCGATGGGTCCACCGCAATACCTTCTTTAGAAATTACATGACCAAGAAATTGGACTTCTTCCAACCAGAATTCACACTTAGCCAATTTCGCATACAACTGCTTCTCCCTCAAGATCTGAAGAACAACTTTCAAATGTTCAGCATGCTCTTCCTTCGATCGAGAATAGATCAGAATGTCATCGATAAAGACAACGACAAATCTGTCTAGATATGGACGAAATATCCTGTTCATATAATCCATAAATATGGTAGGAGCATTCGTCACCCCGAATGGCATTACCTGATACTCATAATGTCTATAACGAGTTCGAAAAGCAGTCTTCGGCACATCTTCTCCTCTTACACGAATCTGGTGATAACCCGATCGCAGATCTATCTTGGAAAATATCACAGCTCCTCTCAATTGATCCATCAAATCATCGATTCTTGGAAGCGAATATTTATTCTTGATAGTCACCTTGTTCAACTGCCGATAGTCCACACAAAGTCGTGAAGTTCCATCCTTCTTCTTGACCAAAAGCACTGGCGCACCCCATGGGGAAACGCTAGGTCGTACAAATTCTTTCTCCAACAGTTCCACCAATTGCTTTTTCAGCTCCCCCAACTCTACTGGCGATATACGATATGGTGCAATTGAGATAGGACCTGTTCCCGGTACTAAATCAATTGAGAACTCGATCTCCGCTCAAAGCGGTAAACCAGGTACATCTTCAGGAAAAACATCCGAAAAATCATTGACAACAGGAATAGTATTCACATCCTTCTCAGTCTTAACTTCTAGAGAAGACAATACCAGATATCCCTGCGCTCCATCTCTCAACAAAGACTTGACCTTAACAGCAGTTAAGAATCCGGACTCTTCTTCCTTAGGAAAAACTATAGTTTTCTTTGCACAATCTATAAGGATATGGTTAGAACATAACCAGTCCATCCCTAAGATTACATCTATCTCAATAAGAGGCAAACAAATCAAATTGACTAAAAACAAACGGCCCTTCACAACAATAGGACAATCCAAACAGATCTTAGAAGTAACTACAGGTTTAGCAGTTGGCGTAGATACACTCAACTTAACATTCGAGAAGACACAGCAACTTCAGTCTTTCCACACAATCATAGGCAATAAACGAGTGTGTAGCACCCGAGTCATACAATACAGTCAGAAGGTTACCTCCAATGTCACCTTCTCCTTGAATAAGGTCATCAGATTGAGAAACTTCAGATCACATCATTGTATACACTCTCCCTCCAGATCTCGGTTGAGTATTTCCCGCATTTTTGCTGATTAGCTCTAACATGACGAACAACAGGTTTCTTCTCTGGTCGAGTACAATCCTTCGACATATGCCCAGGCTGTCCACAGTTAAAACAGACAGTTCCCTTGATTGTACAATCTGGAGATAGATGGCCCTTCTTACCACACTTAAAACACGTCGGCATAAACACCACTCTCTGTCCTGCTCCACCACTAGGTATACTCCCTCCAACTGGTGGTCGCTGAGTCTGACTTCCTTGTGGTCTAGCATACGGCTTACGCAGAAACTGATTTGTATTGCTACCTCCACCTCTTTGAAACCTTGTCAGCCCAAAGTTCCGATTCCTCTGATCTCGCGACGGTTCAAGCTCCTCAAGCCGTGCACATGCGTCTACCAAAGCATGAAATTGATTCATCCTCAGAGATATCACTCCTCGCTTCAATTCTACTCTCAATCCAAACTCAAACTTCCGACATTTCCATACCTCATCTTGTCGATTTTGAGCATAGTCTGAAAATTGAGACAAACTTTCAAATTTGGTGGCGTATTCATTCACTGTCATATTTCCCTGTCGCAATCCAAGAAATTCCATCTCCTTGGCATGCCTAGCACTTGCAGGAAAATACTTATCCAGAAAAGTATTAGAAAACACTTCCCAGGTGATCTCAATCCCTTCAACTTGCAACACTCGGCGGGTTCCTCTCCACCAATGTTCTGCATCTCCTCTCAAAGATAAAGACAAAGATAAGTTACTTTCTTTTCATCTGTGCATCTCATCCCCTCAAAGATTCTCTCTAAATCTTGCATCCACTGACTCGCTTTCTCCGGATCCACCTCGCCTCTAAACTGTGGCGGATTATGGCGCCTAAATTCAGATAAATTTAGGGCATCACCGTAGCATCTTGTTGTCAATTGGTGCTCTCAAATTTTGCTGAGTAATCACTTCAGCCATCTGCCGCATAGCTTCAGCAGCAACCAACATAGGGTCCTCAACACGATTCACGTTAGCACGTCCTCTGCCTCTACCAGCCATCTTCTTTCTTCAAACATAACAAAACAAAGTTAGATACATCCTTCTAGATATTTCCGAAAGGATATAAATCACAGAGATCACAGAGGATCACACAGCACAAACAAAAACAGACCCAACCACAACCCCAAAAGACTCTAACTTGGGCTCTGATACCAACTAATGTAACACCCCTTTGGAGGATGTCACACATAAAAAAAAATAAAAGAAATAGAAATAAAATCTACCCAATTTGTGAAACATTTGTTAAATATTATTACGGGTTGTAAAATAATTCCGATAGACGAAATATGATATAAAAAGATAATGCGGAAAATACGAAATAAAAAAAAAATCATCACTAATAATATACATATGATTAAGTTATAAACTGTACAAATAATTTACAACTAAGACTACAACTATTTAAACAAAAACAAGAAAGAAAGCAATAAAAGAGTTAATATATACGACATACTGCTGACGCGCCCAAAAAAAAAACATCATGATTATCTAATCCTCTGATGGATCACTCTCAGCATGAAAATGATCATCAGGAGATAGATATCCTGGATGTCTCGACACACGGTGATAACGGGATCGCGCAGTCGATACGATGCTTATCTCACTAGGCTCAGGGTTTTCAGCACCCCAATAACGCCTAATGGATAAGGGTAACTCTAAGTGCAGAAAAAGTGTCGTAGTCATGACAGGCTCTTCCTCAAAACGTTGACGTAGGATCACGGTCACACGTCTTGCATACGTCACAGAGTCACGATCGCCTCGTAAGTGCCAAGCCAAAGCACCTCCATGAAATACCAGCTCTATGAATCCCAAAAATCCTGGCGTCGCCATCCCTCACAATCAATCCAGAGGATATGGATGATCGGATGGTTCTTGATCGTAAAGCGGTCGTCACTGTGATCTTCCTCCTCCTCAGGGTACACGATCTCAATAGGCTGATCCTCTTCCTCGAAGTCTTTACCGCGTAAAATAATTAAACAGAAAATACATATAACAAAGAGGTAAGACAACATAAAATCATCACAACATGGCCAATAAGAAGACGACAAACAACATGTATACAGTTCATGCATTATAAAATACTATAACAGAAAGAATAACAAATTAGAGTAAGATTTAGATATCATAACAATATATCACATCACAGATAAAATTTCACAGATAAAATAAGAAAGATAAGAATAAACAGATAAGATATAATAACCAAATATAGTAACAGTAACCAGATAAAATAAACAAATAAGATACAGATAAATAATAAATAGATAAGATGGAACCAAATAGACATAGAGATAAATAATATGACAAAATCCTACTCCATGGAGCTAAAGAAAACACAAGTATCAGAGAGAGGAATGACTCGCAAAAATCTAATAGTACCACGGCTGCCCCACCAACTATTGCGCTGTCACACGTTGCGTCTATAGCCCCACGACACAGGAATCCATCAATCCAGGCGTGGTGTAGTTCACGGTCTCACGTTGTGGCACTACAAGCAAATGTACTACTAGATTTCACAAATCTTGATTAAATATAGTGTATGTCGAGTACCATAGTGTACTATCGGTTTACCACGGCCCAGCGGAGCTACCAACTGTCCACATGTGGGATCCCGTACACTAAAGTCTCCAAGTTCATTAGAACAATGAACCACACTACGTTTATCGCATCGACAACACGATGTGATTCGTCTCGTCAACCAATCCACCAAATACATGGCACACATAATGAGATAGATGGAAAGCACATGCGGGTTCACATTTTCCCGACAGCAGATATAGTCTCAAAAGCCTGTACGGGTTCACATTTTCCCGACAGCATATAAATTTTCAAAAGCCTGTACGGGTTCACATTTTCTCGACAGCATATAAATTTTCAAAAGCCTGTACGGGTTCACGTTTTCCCCACAGCATATAAATTTTCAAAAATAATTTGTACGGGTTCACATTTTCCCGACAGTATAAAGATAATAACGGTCAATCGCGTAGAAATTTTATCGCATTTTCATAATTCCGTCGTTTTTACAAACGTTTAAAAATCGCGTAAAGATATTTTTCTGTTTTTAAAATCGCGTAGCATTTTTAATACGTTTTTCAATCGCGTAGGATTTTTAAATCATTTTCTTATTCGAATGCCCTTAAAATTACTGTTTAAAACCAACAGAAATAGTACTTAGTACATTTAAACTACGTAGAATAATTTTTCATACCGCATACTGTCTTTAGGATATTTTTACTATCTTATTGGTTCATTTTTACTAAAAATTGACAGTATTTTGTTTAGAATATCATAATAATGGTTTCCTAAATTACCCATAAAATTTCCATTTACCTAATTTTTAACCATATCATTTAATTCTTTTTGAAATCTCTAACATGCTTCAAAACCTTAAGTGAGCTATATGTTAGAAAATTTCTCAAAATTTCTGTATTTTATTTCCTAATGATAAAATTACTAGTTTTAATCCTTTAATCTTAATTCTACTCAATTTGTTTCTTCAAAAATCATTATAGAAAATTTCTTCTTAACTTGTATTGTCTCTTTTTGATTGAAAAAGTTTTGAAACTAAGTTTAGAAACCATGATAACCTATATTGGCATGTTGGCCAAATTTCGTAAAACTTTTTCATTTGATTTCTAAATCATGTCAAAGGTATTATCTTATCTAAGTTCATTAAATCATGTTATAAAATAATGATTTTGAATCAAATAAATCCTTTAGGCATGTTAGCCCAAAATTTACTAAATCTTTACCATTTGATTTCTAAATTCCTTTTCTTTGATCAAATCAATTTGAAACCTTTTTATTTCTCCTAATTAATTAAGTTACACTTTAGGAAAAATTAAGAGAACATTTTGGTCCTCACCCTTTGTCATTGCCGTGAACTAGGAAATGTGTTCTTTGGAACACTCATGCAAATTTACACATGTTATTCACATCTTATACCTTATCATACAATTCTAACACATGCATTTATATTTCTAACACATGCAAAATATTTCTAACACATAAAACCTAAATTAAAGCTTATAGACATACAATCAAAAACTAATAGACATGCAAAATTATTACAATCACCAAACATGAAAGCTACTAACATACAACACCTAAGCAACTAGCAACCACAAAAATTAATAAATACACATCAATAAACACACCACAACCGAATCCTTATGGATTCTACAAACAATCCATCTTCTTACCACCATCAAGGAATGATAAGAATTGTCTTCCTCTTACCTTAAATGAAGACAAATGATTAGCTTTCACACCTCCTATGGTTCGGTTTTCACTCCACCAAATACCTAAAAATCTCAAATAAAATCTACATGTTATTAACCATGAAAAAGAAGCTAAACCATGGAGAAATCATGGCTTAGAACTTTGAAAAAGAAGAGAGAAAAGAAAAATATGATATTTCACCTTCTAGGTCAAATTTACAAGGTTGATTTCCAAGCCCTAAATGGAAGATTTTGAAGAAACTTCCAACTAGAAAGGTTCTTAGAATAGTGTTTAGGTTAAGGAAACTTAGTTAGAAAAATTTTTGGATGGTTGGATGATTAGGAATGGCTCTTGGCCGAATGATAGGGAAGAAGAACAACAATGGAGGCTAGGTTTCTTGGAAGAGAGAGAAAAGTGATGAAGATGAAGTGTAATTTTGGTCTTCCAAGGCCTCTTGGCCGTAGCACTCAAGTGCAAATGGATGTGCATGGATTTGGCTTCATCCAAGCCATTGAATGCATCAAAGGTCAAGATCAAATCTTGCTTAACAAGCTTAAATCCTATTGGTTGCTCATGGTGACTCACCTTGCTTAGTCACACAGTGCATTAAATTCTCTGCTGAGTCAGCTAGCTGAGTCAGCCTGTTCTGGAAAGTTCTACTGCTTACGGTGATTAATTAAGCTACCGATCTAACCGTTCTGCTAATTGTGGGTCCCGCAAAATATTTCCGGGTCCACTGTCACTAAAATATACTGACTAATAAAATAATATTATAATAATATAAAATTATTTTATTTGACAGTTAAATCCTAAAAATTAAAAGATTATTTTTAGTCTCATTCAGAATCGGGTTAAGTAAGATCCCCTAATTCTAAATAATAAAATAAGATTTTCCCCGGCCCGGAAAATATTATTTTCCTGCCTCGGAGCAAATCACCCAAAAAGTCCATATAAAATCACAGACAGTATTATCGGACATTAAATCAAGAAGAAAACAATTAAAAACAGCAAAAACAGTACGTTCGGGACGTAACGGTCATTTTCCCATTTTTTCCCACAACGTAGGTAATCGTCCAAAACGTTCAAATAAAATATCCAGCAGTATTATATAGCTGTATATCTTTCAGAAAAATTAATACAGTAGCTCAGAAAAATTTTTATTTTACCGTCTCGAAGCAAACTACATAAAACGATCAAATAAAATTTAAGTCTGTATTATCGTAATTGTTTTCATACAGAAATCGAGAACAGAAAAATAGGGACACAACGGTCATTCATACAAAAGCATGAAAAACAGAAAACAGTACATTCAGAATATTTTCTAAAAATTGGGGCGTTACATAACACATAAACATCAAAATATCAAAATCAATAAGATCAAAATGGATCAAACTTAGAACATAAATAAAAGATAAGTGCTAAATTGAAAGAACACAAGATTATAACCCAACTCTAGGGTCCTAGCTCTTGATACCACATGATATGATCCAACAATGGAACATAGGTTTTTCGGATCTTCCTTGAGTTAGTTCTCTTGTAACCAAATTCAATATCAACAAAAATAAGAAAATTAAACAAAGATTGATGTAGAAGAATAAGAAGTGGTGTAAAAAACAAGATAGAAAATTAAAAGATGGAATTAGACCAGAAGATGAAGAATGGCGCCACAATCTTAATCTTATTGAAGAGAATGAGAATGATAAGACTTATGTAGAATTGCCACAAAGGTATAGAGAACCTTTGATAAGATTCAAGCTATGGTTCTCTCTAAGAACTCAAGAGGCACGAAATAGCTCTCCCAAATATGGTGAATTCCTCCACTTTCTTCCTAAAATCCCCATGAGTTCCTTATTTATAGGCTAAGCTTGAAGCTGTTTGCAACCCTTGAAATCATAAAATGACTCTTGAAATACAAAGGAATAAATTCTCACTATTATGCAATTACCAAAGTGCATTTATAAGTGCATGTACATTATTACCTAGAAAATAAGCATAAACATAATAATAAATTCCCACTAGCCATCATAATGACTTAGGAAGTATTTAAAGTCCAAAAACTAACTTAGGGAAGACCAAAGGACATTTGAACTTATTCCAACAAAATAAAATACGAAAATTACAAAATAATAAGAAAAAATAGCTTTAATATGAGACCCCAATTAATTGGCCCAATGAACCAAATAGAGAGAGGTTGACAAACTTATAGAGCCCAAATCTTGCCAAACACAAGTCCTAATTAGATTCCACTTCAATTTGGATTAATTGGACCAACTTGGGTTCTTCTTCTTTCTTATCTTGCTTGAGATTGAATATGTTAGCTACCTCTTGTTATAAAGCTTCCTTTGCCCTCTTGGTCCTTAGCCTAGTCATAGGCCCTCCTAGCCCAATTAATGCATCCTCCTTCTTAGCTCTTTCTTTCCCACTTGATGGTCCTCCTTGGTCTTCATCATTTCATCATTTTCATAATTTTTCATATTTGCTATAAGGCAATTCGGTATTAAAACACATAATCAGTATGCTTAAAATTACCAAACTGGCTCAGTTTGTCTTCAAACTTTAACTATAGCTTACTTAATTTATTTATGACTTAGAAATAAATAATCCATCCTTATTTCCCTTACTTTGCCTTTAAAACCCTTTTCTGAGTCATTGTAGGCCACTTTTCACATTCTGTGTTGCGGCAAAGTGCCTAAACTAACTCAGTTTGCCACCAAACTTCACAAGCATGTCAAGCAAGTATTAAGCTACCTCTGTAACTCTATACAAGCCTAACATATTATTGAGGGTGTTACATTTTTTCCCTCCTTTTTAAAATTTTGTCCCCAAAATTTGGTTTTCCTACTATAGGTAGTCTAAACCAAATCTTAGAGAAACAAATTTACACACTTACCATTCTCTTGAACTATAAGGTTGCACTATCTTCTTGGCTTGTAGAATTGAATACTCTTGCCAGCGTTGTGGGTCTAGTATCTAACTTTGCTTTTTCCTTTGGTGAATACTCTGTAGCATAATGCACTAGCTGCCTATATTGATAGCACACTAATCATCATACTAGACATGGTTTGTTACCATGACTCTTTGCATACTTAGGGCACTGGAGCCCCCTTGACTCTTTCTAAACTCATTCATCTTCATCTTGAGGAAAACCTGCTTTCGAAGTGCTCCTCTTGCTCTTCTTATACTTGTCATCCTCACTTTTCTTTTCTGGAAATCTTGTGTTCTTTGCTCTGTTTCGAGTTGGAGTCATCTTGTTTTCACAATTCTACTTTAGTAACTGAGGTTGGTTAGCTCCCTGCATCTTCAACACTCTAACCATAATAGATATCTGGTTCCTCTTAGAATTTATTGTAATTGATGTTTGCTCCCTCATTGCATTAGTTGTTGCCATGATTGCTCCTGCCATATTTGAACCTTCATTTATTGAATTCTTATCTCCTCGGGTATGCCTTGGTGGTGCCATAGTTTCTCATTCACACAGAACATTACATATTGAGTTGTTCAAACTCAATATCATGTAACTGTGTAACAGTAGCTAAGAATAGTCCACCACAAGGCAAGTCATGCAATTATAAGCAAACATCTCACAAAAGATATAAGAATTGCATAACTCCTAACTAGAAAACACTAAACTTACCTAAGCCTAGTCAGTCCATACCTCGGCTCATAGGATGAACTGCTCTGATACCATAATATAACATCCTAATACTGAAATCATAGTATATTAAGCATATACCTGGATAAATAGTATTAGATATGCTACTTCTAACTTATTTACGAAACTACTCCATAACATTTATATAAATAAATCATTATGGAGAGCCTTATGGAATCAAATATCCACCTAAGTACATACAACTATGTCTCTAACTACAAAATATAACCTTTACGTTTGTTTACAAACTACTATCAAATATACATGAATATACAAAATAATTAACTATTAACACATAAATCTAAACTAATCATCAATCTTTTGCTGCTTCTTGCCTTGGATGATCTTCCACTTGGATTTACATGGAATATACGGGGTGAGAATTATATAATTCTCAGTATAAGTGTACCAATACTAGCAGTCGTATAATAATATACAACCCATAAATATCTAAAATGAAACTGTAACTAGCAATCAAGCTATCAATCATTACTCAATCATAAATTTCTTAAATAAATCTTTACAGGCTGTCAAATTGCTACTCAATACTCTTAGAACATACACATTCTCTCTCTATGTAATGTTCCTAATCTAGCCATAACTCTGAACTATTTCATACAAAGGATAAGGCAACTACCCATACAACTGCCTAAAAATGCATATGTTATGCTCTGATGTATGAATATGATGCCATGCAAGTTGTGTTAGTATAATGTCATGAATAATGTCATGGATGTCATGAATGTCATGAACTTGCTATTCCTCACTGCAATGGGGAGGGAATATGTTACCTCCTTAACCCACCAGGTAGGAATCCACCTACCTTCTTAACTATAAATGGCCCCTTATCTTAACTTTTCTTAGGAATAGCAAGTGTATATATACATGAGTGGGTGTGCATAATGTAGTGTTATGCCTAACTCTTGCATAATCACCACCTGATCTTTGTCCTTACACTACTAGCTCTACCTTTATGAGAGCATTCATGCCACTTTTACCATATTAACTTAGTGTACTTCTTTTGCTTAGTATACTTTCTTTCTTGCATTACTACTCTATCCTATGAAGCACAGGCACAGACACGGGACACGACACAGACACGGATTTGGGGACACACCAAATTCAAAAATTATAGGACACAGACACGACTTATATATATATATATATATATATATATATATATATATATATATATATATATATATATATAATTTCAAAATTTAAGAAAAAAGATACATAATTCATTAATATCATTTCTATAAGCTTGAAGATTTATAATATTTTAATATATATCATATGTGCAAATATTTGTTACCTAGTAAGCCCCTCCTAAAAATTATGCAACATAATTTCTATTGACATTCTAAAAAATCTCCTAAACTAACTTCTCCTAATAGAACTAATCATGTACAAGTACATGTGCATAAAAAAATTAACTAGAGGGAATATTAGTGTGAGGCAAGCTTTGGTGACAACGAAGTGGACGACTTGGTATAAGTAGAGGTAGAAGGAGAAGATAAAAATAGTGGTGTGAAAAGATAAAACTTAAAAGTCTAATAGTGGCGTGTGAAAAGATAAAACTTAAAATACTAGTATGTGAAAATAATGGCTTGGGACTTCAGTCATGTGATTAGGCTTGAGTGGGTTACAGACTTACTAATTGAACGTTAGTCATGGAAATTAATTTTCTTTTAAAAAAATATTAACGGGTCGTGTTCAAGTTGTGTCCGAGTGTGCCCGAGAAGTGTATGAGTGTGTTTGAGAAGTGTTCGAACGTGTCTGAGACGTGTCTAAACTGAAAAAAAAAATAATCTTTTTAATTAGACACATTCAGACACGCAGGACACGTGTGTCATACGGGTGTCTCCATGTGTTTGACATGGACATGTGTCTGACACACCTCATAATTGGTTTATCCGTGCTTCATAGACTCTACCCCATCACTATCAGGCATTCATGCCACTATGGCACTCCTTTATTGTTAAACTTGCTAGACAAATTTGAATTTCTATTTCTTAATAACTTCTCAAGTCATATTTACACAACTCTATGAGAGCACTCAAATCTTGCCAACTATGCACTATGGCACTTAACTCTTGCCAACTAGACCTTATGGCACTTAACTCTTGCTAACTAGGCCCTATGACACTCAAATCTTGCTAACTAGGCCCTATGGCACTCTTAATACACTTTCATAACTCAACTATAATGATAAGAGAACGCTAAGGATCGTCTTGAAACAGGCAGAAAATAAATGGAACTTGACCCTAACCGCGACCTGCTGGTAGAACCAGAGTTATCAAGTGAAGCGTGACCCTAGCCGCGACCTACCGGTAGAACCAACACTATAAGATTTAGTTCTTAGCCCAAGAATAAAAGGAAGTTCTCACAATGGAGAAACACTCAAATTTTATTAATATTCCCAAAATCCCCTATTGAAGTACATGAGTTCCCTATTTATAGGCTAAGCTAGAAGCTATTTTTAACCCTTAAAATACAAGAATTAAATTCCCATTATCATAAGATAGAAAATGACTTGGGAAAGACCAAAGGACATTATAACCTAGAAAATAAGCATAAACATGGTAATAAATTCTCACTAGCCATCATAGTGACTTAGAAACAAACTTGGGAAAGACCAAAGGACATCTAAACTTATTCCATCAAAATTAAATACGAAAATATTAACAAAGTTAAGCAAAGTGGCCTAATTATTATTAGCTAATCAGACCCCTACTAATTGGCCCAATAACTAACGAGATTGAAGCCCATGAATGCTTCTTAAGTAATGTGAATTTGGGCTTATTTGGCTTTCCAAGTTATTGTCTTCAAGTTGGGCTCAAATCATCTTTAAGTTGTAGAAAAGAGACCCATTTTGGTGCAGCCTCTATTCCATGTTGATCTTCTTTTTCTTTGATCTCCATAATTAGGCCTTGCAAAGCTTGTTTCGTCCTCTTAGTCTTGGCCCTAGTCATTGGACCTCCAATTCCATGCAAAGGATCATTAGGTTGGCTAGTTGCATCTCTATCATTCCCTTCGTCTTCGAAAGGATTCATCCTCGAATCAGATCCATTACCTACATCAAACAAAGATAGATCAGCCACATTAAAGGTAGCACGTACATTGCCATATTCACTTGGAAAATCTAACTTATAGGCATTGTCATTGATCCTTTCTAGAGCTTAAAAAGGTCCATCTCCTCTTAGTTGCAACTTGGATTTTCTTTGAGTAGGAAACCTCTCCTTCTGCATGTGAACCCGAACCCAATCTCCAGGTTCAAAAACCACTTTGACACGCCCCTTTATTTGCTTGCTTTGTATATTGCTCATTCTTTCTCTCAATGTTGGAGGGAACTCTTGCATGTAACTCCCTAATAAAGTCATTGTTGTACTTGATCACATAAGGAAACATCTCAATGTATTCCAACCACTTGGCATGTCTCTGTTGAAGTTTACCTTGAGATTTCAAAAACTTCAAACTTTGATGGTCAAAATGACTTATGAATTCAGGCCACAAGTAGTGTTGCCAAGTTCGTAAAGCTCTCACCAAAGCATACAACTCCTTGTCATATGTGGGATAATTCAATGCTGCCCCACTAAGCTTTTCACTAAAATATGTAATTCATTTAGAGTCCTGCATCAATACAGCCCCTATTCCAACATCAGAAGCATCACATTCAACTTCAAAAGCTTTATCAAAATTAGGTAAACAAAGTAAAGGTGCATTGGTCAGCTTATCCTTCAATGAATTAAAAGCTTTTTCATGCACATCATTCCTTTTGAAAATAACATTCTTTTTAATAAGTTCATTCAATGGTGCAACAATAGAACTAAAGTTCTTTACAAACCTTCTATAAAAACTTGCTAAACCGTGAAAACTTCTTACCTCATTTGCATTCTTAGGTGTAGGTCATTCCCTAATTCCTTTACCTTCTCTTGGAGCTTACAACAAAACCCAGAAACACAACAGATTCAAGGCAAAATGAACACTTTTAAAGATTTGCATACAACTTTTTTTTCTCTCAAAACATCAAAAACATTATGCAGATGTTCAACATGTTTAGCCAAGGTTTTGCTATAAATCAAAATATCATCAAAATAGACTACAACAAATTTCCCATTGAAAGGACGCAAAACATGGTTCATTAATCTCATGAAAGTGCTGGGTACATTAGTACTAGCCACTCATACAAACCATATTTTGTTTAAAAAGCTATTTTCTATTCATCTCTTTCTTTCATGCGAATTTGATAGTATCTGTAACATTCTAATACTGAAATCCTAGTATACCTAACATATACCTAGATAAACAGTATTAGCTATGCTACTTCTAACTTATTCATTCAACTAATCCATAATATTTATATAAATAAATCATCATGGAGAGCCTTGTGGAAATAATATCCACTTATATACATAACTTCTCATTAATACATACATCTTTTTCTTTTACAATCTTAATCTCATATACATGAAAATATAAAAGCTATCTATTAATCATGAAAATAACTATACTAGTCTTCATGCTTCATCTTTTCTTTGTCCTTGAATCTTCAACCTGGATTTACATGGAACACACAGGGTGAGAATTCATAATTCTCAGTATAAGTATACCAATACCAGCAGTCATATAACATTATACAACCCATAAATATTTGAAATAAATTTTTAATTGACAATTAAATCATTATTCTTTACTCAATCATAACCTCATAAATAAATCTATATAATCCTTCAAATTTCTATTCTTTACTCTAGGAACATACATATTCTCTCTATGTAATGTTCCTAGTCTAGCCATAACTTGGACTGGTTCACCTTTAAAAGATAGGACACCTGCCCATACAATTGTCATCGGAAAGTAACAATTAATGATATTGAACCACCGCCTATACAATGGTACAATAACATTGAGCAACCAAACATGAACTATCAATGATATTAAACAACCGCCCATACAATTGCCTAATACCATTGAGCACAACACACAAACACAAGGAATCACCAAACACAATAACAATCACACGTCAAGTAATGCAATGATATTATGATGTATAATATGAGGTATGATTATGCTCAAACAAGGATATGTGATGGTGTAAGTGCAATGTCATAAATAATGTCATGAATCTCCATCTCAGAGATTTACAATGTCATGAATAATGTCATGAATGTCATGAATTTGTCATTCTTCTCTATAGTGGGGAGGGAATATGTTACCTCCTTAACCCACTATTTCTCTTTCTGTGGATACAATGTCATGAATGTCTTGAATCTGCTATTCCTCTTTACAGTGGGGAGGGAATATGTTACCTCCTTAACCTACTTTCTGAACTGTGAACTGGCTTTTTTCTCAATTTTCCTTATCTTAACTTTTCTTAGAAATGCAAATGTATAAATGTTTGTGCATAATGTGGTGTTATGCCTAACTCTTGCATAACTACTACCTGATCTTTGTCCTTGCACTACTAACTTTACCTCAACTCATTGAGAGTTTTCATGCACTATACTACTCAATTGTTGCTAACTAGGCACTATGGCCCTTAACTCTTGTTTACTAGGCTCTATGGCACCAAACTCTTGCCAATTAGCCCCTTTTGCACTCAATTCTTAACAACTAATTTGATTTCTTGTATCTAATTCTCTTCCTCTTAACCATTTCTTGAATGGTAACTACTACAACCATAAGTTGCTCATGAGAATAAACTCTTAACAAAGGCAATCCATGCCTAATGGAGGCCCCTAAACCTCTTACTTTCTCTTAAAAACATCTTACCTCAATTCTCATTTGATTCCATTCTATCTTAAAGTCATTTCTCAATTTGGTTTGGATGCATAATCCTATCACATTTAAGTGAAACATAAACTTTAAATCTAAGGTTTAAGGTTTACGTTTGAGTTGCAAGGGATAAAGAACCATGTTTCCATCATTTTTAGCTCAAAAACCTCATCTAAAGGTCTTGGTAATTGATTACATGCTTTGGTAATCAATTACTAGCTTGACAAAACCTCTGTAATTGATTACAGACAGGATGTAATCGATTACATGTAATCGATTACATGTAATCGATTACAAGCAAGATGTAATGGATTACATGCTGCCCAGAAACACGATTTGCAACTCCAGAAGCTTGGTAATCGATTACAACTACTATGTAATCGATTACCATGTATAAATTTGCAGAAAATAGAATCTTTAAGCCACCCAAACTCAAACCAAACTAATAAACATCATCTTTAACATCAATTTAACTCAAATATGCATCCAAATCATGCAATAAACTATAAATCTCGAAATGGGTACAAAACCCCTTTTTTCTCCTCTTACCATTCAAACTTCATTTATGGGTTCTAAAAACCATAAACCAATTTCATACATCAAATAACCTATGCTAAACTTACTTCTCTCAAAGAAGCAAGAAACAAACATCTCAACTCACTATACACACCCAAATCCACCTCTCCTCATCAAGCTAAACTAAGAAACAAGATGAAGATAGAGGGAAATGGATAAAAACAAGCACCCCTACCTTAATTGAGCTCTTGGCCTTTGATCTTTCCTTGTTCTTCCTCTCCTCTTCGTCCTTCTCTTCTGCTTTTCTCTTCTTCTCTTATTTCATTTCTACCTCTTCCAAATCGTGAGGGAGAGGAGAAAGATGAGAAATTCTCATCTTTTTAAAAGATGCCATTAGGGGCATTTTAGTCCTTTCATTAAATTTTGTATCTGCTAAGAACACTTTGATCTTACTAAATCAAGTTTCCTAACTTCTTTAGGTATTAGAATAAATCATAAGATTTATCTAATTACCAAACTCTTCATTTCCATTAATTTCCATATTTGCACTAAGTCCATCCAATATTAAAACATATAACCAGTGTGCTTAAAAATACCAAACGAACTTAGTTTACCTTCAAACTTTAACTGCAACTTTCTTAACTCATTTATAACTTGGAAATATACTATTCATATTTATTTCCCTTAACTTAACCTTTAAAACTATTTCCTGAGTCATTTTAGGCCATTTTTCACCTTCTGTATTGCGGCAAAGTGCCTAAACTAACTCAGTTTACCATAAAACTGAACTGGCATGGTAAGCTAGTATATTAGTACCTCTGAGACCATATACAAGCCTAACATGTTTCTCGGGATGTTACAGTATACATTCTTCAAATCAATTTTCGAAAACACGCACGAACCATGCAATTCATCAAGCATATCATCCAATCTAGGGAGAGGATATCTATACTTTACAGTGATTTTATTTATGGCTTGGCAGTCAGTACACATGCACCATGTCCCATCTTTCTTTGGAACCAAGATCACAGGAACAAAACATGGACTAAACTCTCTCCCTCACAAATCCTTTTTGTAGCAATTCATCCACTTGCCTTTGAATTTCCTTTGCTTTCTTAGGACTTGATCTATAGGCTGGTCTATTTGGAAGTGAAGAACCAGGAATCAAGTCAATTTGATGCTCAATACCTCTTAAAGGAGGTAATCCATGGGGCACTTCTTCTGGAAAAACTTCAACAAATTCCTATAATAAGGAAATAACCTCACTTGGCAAAGAAGAGTTAAGATCATTAGTGAAATAAACATCCCTGTACATGAGTACAAGTAGCTACTCTCTAGCTGTTAAAGCACTCTTAACCTCTCTTTTTCTTACAAATGCACTCACTCTTTTTTTTTTCCTCTTTATTTTGCACACCAATCTTTGAATTTTTCTCTTCATAGAACTTAATTTTATTATTCTCTTTCTTTTGCTTATTCTCACTTTTCGTATCTTTTCTTTCCTTCTCTTGAACTCTCAATTAATCTTCTCTCAACTTACACTCTCTTGCAATCTTGATTTTGTTAGCATAAGCCTCAACAAGTTTGAGAGGTGTTAATACAATGATGCGATTATTCATAGAAAGCGACTACCTATTTTTGTACCCATCATGAGTAACATTTCTATCAAATTGCCATGGACGCCCAAGAAATAGATGTCCAGCATGCATGGGTACCACATCACAAAGAACCTCATCCTTATATTTACTAATGGAAAATGAAAACTACACTTGCTTAGTCACCCTTATGTCTCCACAATCATTCAGTCACTATAGTCTATACGGATTAAGATGCTTTAATGTGGGCAAATTCAATTTCTGAACCAATAAGGTGCTCGCAACATTAGTACAACTTCCATTATCAATGATCAAATTACATACCTTATCATTTATATGGCATCTTGTATAAAAGATATGCTCACGTTGCTCCTCATCACCATCTACCTTAGGTTGTATGTTAAGAGCACACCTAGTAACAAGTACATCTCCATTTACAGGTTCAGCAACTTCAACTTCACTACAATCCTCCAATGGTGGCATTTCATCATCGCTTGAGCTCATACTCTGATATGATCCAACAATGGAACATATGATTTTTTGGATCTTCCTTGAGTGGGTTCTCTTGTAACTAAATTCAACAACAAACAAAAAGAAGAAAAATTAAACAAAGACTGATGTAGAAGAATAAGAAGTAGTGAGAAGAACAAGATAGAAAAAAAAAAGATTAAAAGATGGAATTAGACAAGAAGATGAAGAATGGTGCCACAATCTCAATTGTATTGAAGAGAATGAGAGAGATAAGTCTTGTGTAGAATTGCCACAAAGGTATGAGGAACCTTTGATAAGATTCAAGCTATGGTTCTCTCTAAGAACCTAAGAGGCACGAAATAGCCCTCTCAAAGTTAGGGAATTCCTTCACTTTTATTAATCTTCCAAAAAATCTCATTTTTGGAGTACATGAGTTCCCTATTTATAGGCTAAGCTTGAAGCAATTTTTAACCCTTGAAGTTGTAAAATGACTCTTGAAATACAAGGAAGAAACTCCCACTATCATGCAATTAAGTGCATTATTACCTAGAAAATAACCATAAACATGATAATAAATTCCCATTAGCCATCATAATGACTTAGTAAGACTTTAAAGCCCAATAACTAACTTACGAAAGACCAAAGGACATCTAAACTTATTCCAACAAAATAAAAATATAAAAATTATAAAATAATAAGAAAAATGGATTAATTGGACTAACTTAGGTTCTTATAAAGCCCAAATCTCACCAATCACAAGTCCTAATTAGAGTCCTCTTCAATTTGGATTAATTGGACTAGCTTGGGTTCTTTTTCTTCCTTATCTTGCTTTAGATTGAATATGTTGGTCACCTCTTATTGTAAAGCTTTCTTAGCTCTCTTGGACCTTGACCTAGTCATAGACCTTCCTAGCCCATTTAAAGCATCGTCCTTCTTAGCTCTTCATTTCCCACTTGATGGTCCTCCTTGGTCTTCATCATTCCCTCCTTCTTTAAGTGAATTTGTCCATGAATTTGGGCCTTCATCACCTACATCAAAAGGACTTAAGTCAGCCACATTGAATGTTGCACTAATTGCATACTCACCGGGTAGATCAATTTTATAAGCATTATCATTGATTCTCTTTACAACTTGGAATGAACCATCTCCTTTAGGTTGGAGATTTGATTTCCTTTGAATGGGAAACTGTTCCTTCCTCACATGCACCCACACCCAATCCCCTGGGTCAAATATAACCTTTTTTCTACCTTGGTTGGCTTGTTTGGCATATTGCTTCATTTTCTTCTCAATTTGGATCTTCACTTGTTCATGGAGTTTCTTCACATATTCGGCCTTTGCCTTGCCATCCTTATGAACTCGGTTTGTCCATCCTTTTTGCATCAGCTTCTCTACTTGTTTTTTAATTTTCTTTTGTTTCTTGAGGATTGCTTCTATAGGCTGGCCTATTAGAAAAGAAGCACCCGGCATGAGGTCGATGTAATGTTCTATTCCCCTCATTGATGGCAAGCTGTGGGGTATTTCTTTTGGGAACACATCTTCAAATTCCTACAAAATAGATTCAACATCACTAGGTAAAGGTGCATTAGAATTCAAGTAAACATCTTTGTATAAGAAAATGTACATAGGTTGCCTTGCAAAGAATGCTCTCTTCACCTTACTTTCTTTTGCAAAGAAACTCAATTTTTTTCTCATTCTTTTGAACTTTGTCCTCAAAAATAGAATTTTTCTTTTTTTTAAGATCCTCCTCTTTTTCTCTCAAGTCTGTTCTCTCTTGTTCTCTCTTTATTTTCAACTTCACTTGATCCTCACAAACCTCTCTTAGAGATAATGGTACAAGTGTGACCTTAAAAGCATTATGTACAAAAGAGAACTTGTTAGTGAAACCATCATGAGTAATATGCCTATCAAATTGCCAAGGCCTTCTAAGTAAAATATGGCCAGCCTCCTTTGGAACAACATCACATAGGATTTCATCATTATATTTACCAATTGAGAAGCTTACCAATACTTGTTGGTTCACCAACAACTCACCATCCTCACTTAGCCATTGGAGCTTATAAGGCCGCAGGTGTGGAGTAGTCTTTAGGTTAAGTTTGGTCACCAATCTAGTGCTTGCAACATTGGTGCAACTTCCCCCATCAATAATCAAATAGTAACCTTCCCTTGAATGAGGCATCTTGTGTGGAAAATGTTCTCTCTTTGGCTTTCATCTTTCTCTTTAGCTTGACTCCCCAACAATCTTCTTACCATCAATAAGTCTCCCTCTTGTGGAATAGCCTCACAATCACTTTCCTCCTCACTTGATGAAATAGAAGAAGATTCACTAGTGATGCTCCCATTGTCCCTCATCACCATTGTTTTCTTATTTGGGCATTGAGAAGCTATGTGTCCCCTTCCCAAAACTTGAAGCATTTAATGTCCTTATTTTTAGAGGTAGAAGATAAAGTGGGAGTAGTAGGCATGGTGGCCTTAGGGGCAGCCACGGGTTCCTTTGGACTAGAAGAGGATCCCTCCTTCTTTTGCTTGTCCTTCCAACTTGTTGTGTTGAAGTTGGAATAAGCCTTCTTCAAAGTACCTTTCCTCTTGAGTTGTTGCTCCACCTTCATGGCTTGATGCACCAAGTCTTCAAGCTCAATATAATGTTGCAACTCCACAATATCACTAATGTCTCAGTTAAGACCATGGAGAAACTGAGCCATGGTTGCCTCCATTTCTTCGACAATGTTGGCTCTTATCATGGCAACCTCTATCTCTTTTAAGTACTTATCAACACTTCTACTCCCTTGAGAGAGTCTTTGTAACTTATTGTATAGCTCCATATGATAATAAGAAGGTACAAACCTCCTCCTCATCAAAGTCTTCATTTCATCCCAAGTAATGATAGGATACTCTCTATATCTTACCCTTTCTTTTTGAACTTGATCCCACCAAATTAATGCATAATTCGTGAATTCAAGTGCAGCCACCTTCACTTTCTTCTCTTCATTGTAGTCGTGGCATGAGAAGATTCGCTCAATTTTCATCTCCCACTCAAGATATGCTTTTGACTCATTCCTGTAACACGTCAAAAATTAATAATTTTATGATAAATAGTTATTTTATAATATTTGTGATTTTTGTGAATTTTTCTGTGAATGCAAAATATTTTAATATTATTCCTCATTTTACGTGTGCACTGATCGGAGCCGGGAAAATGAGATATTTTTTTTGAGAACCTTGAACTGTGGAAACGTCGACGGGAGATCTTACTAAACCCGAGGCCAGATATGGTTTACGTGGTTTCACGTTTTTTGAGATTTTTATCTGATAAATAAAAATCGCAGAATAATTTTATCATCCGTTGGACAATAAATATCAGTTTTTGTTAACTGTAACTTTTGTCCACTGATAATAAATCTGATACAGTGTTAGTCACATTTTAGAGAATGCTTTAATGACATCACCATGGTGACATCATCACCATGACATCACTTTGACTTTTTAAAAAGGTGAATTTGGCTTGTTGGAGAAGCTTGGAGGAAGCTTCCTTGCACTTTCCTATTAGCTTCTTCAAGAAGCCACATTTCTTCTCTTCTCCTCTCCACCACACATTTTTTAAGTCTCTTTGTGACCACACAATTTAATTCATACACTTACACAAAATATACCTAATTACACATTTCACTTCAAATCACTTTACTATCACTTTCTCTCTCTATCTTCTCTCTTCATCTTTTTCTCTCAATTATCTCTTCTTCTCTTCTCCTCCTTCTCTCTAACTCCATGGCACCTCACACCCTTCCACACTCCATGGATCTTGATTTCAAGCTTCAATCTTGCTTGAATCTACACTTCCATTGAATATCTTCCTTTCTTGTTGGAATCACTCTCTAAAAAGCTCACATTTTCTCTCCATTCTCTTCCTCTTTCATGACTAAGAAGACCTATTTTTGGGCATTCACTTCTCTTGCTCAAACAACCTCATTTCCTACCATTTCTCATCACCTAGAACACTTTCTCTTTTGTGACCATCACCAAAATCATCCATTTTCATTTTGGATCCATCAAGCCTCAAAGTCAGAGACTTTAAGGTAAAGTTCATAACTTTTCCACCTTTTCTCCTCATTTTCATGATCCTTGATCTCTTGGGTGATCAAGGGTTCCTTTTCTAAGCTTTGATGATGATTTTGGTGAGTTTTGATGTCCTTAGGGTTTCCTTGAAGGTGTAGTACGAAAATCTTCACAAAGAACCAAGAGGCTTGCTTTCTTGAGTTGTCTTCAAGAGGTAAGAGGGAGATAATCCTCTTCAACCTATCTTGGTAGTGAGGAAACGTTTTCTTTATGTTGTTGATGAGGAATCCATGTGGGATTGCTCTCTTGGTTGTGATGTTCTTCATGATTTTGTGCTATTTTGACTTGTATGATTTATTGATTGTTATTATATGTCTTGATGACTATGTAAAAATGTATTGGATTGCTTGGATTGTTATGTGAATAGATTTTAGGGTTCTTTTCCCTTTTGGATTCACGGCCAAGAGGCCATATTTTTGGGTGTTCAAGATGTGGTTTTGTAAAGATTGGAACTTTGGTGATAAAGAGTTAAAAGGCAAATGAATAAAATGGAAAACTTTGGGTTCCTACCCATTGGGAGGCCCACGGCGTCTTGAATAATTGTTAGGGTTCAAGACCTAAATTTGTAGCAACTTTGGAACTTGAGTAATTTAATGAAAGTAACTAACAATGTGGTGGAAAGATTGGTTAGATTCATACCATTGGGAGGCTCACGACCTTTTGGAGATTTATTGGGTTAAGTTGTGATCTTTGTGCAACCTTGGGTCTTAAGTGATTAAATGATAAGTGATCAACATTGTGGTGAAGGACAAAGGGTTAGACTTTGTTATAATAAGGCTCACAGATTCCTAAGGCAAAATGTCACAAAATATGGTGCTAAAATGGAGACTTAGATGATTAGAAAGTTCTAGACTTGTTAAGAGTTCATAAAAGGAAAAGAATAAAGAATAAGACTTTATCTTATGGATTAGAATGATTTTGAACATAAGGGGAGAACAAGAGAGTTTGTGAGATTTGCAAAACCTTAGAGTAATTTTTTGTGAGCATAATTGATTAGATTAAGGAACTTGATCAATCTAAAGGAATAAAAATTGAATAAGGACTTCGAGGGACTCCTTCTAGAAAATGAATTCATAAAAGATGTTAATTAAAGAGAATCCTGAAATAAACCTCTAAAAGTATGTTATCGCTCTTGAGAAATTAATACTATACTATTGTGGGTCTATGTTTGGGACTAGAATTCTGTTGATGCTTATTTGGCCAAATTGTGGCGTGTTATGGAAAAAATATCATTATTGTTGAATATACATGATTGTGCATGGAGTCAACATGCATTGGACATTTGCTCAGTCGATGATTGTTAAAAGGCTGGATGAGCCTATGATCATGCATTGAGTTAACTTATTGAATAATTTGCTCAGTCAATGACTGTTAAAAGGCTATATGAGCCTATGAATGAGGATTGAATAAGTGAGATCCAGTGGAAGGATTTGATTGAGGACCGTAAGACATGGTGTATACCGATTGCACACATTACGCGCCTGACAAATCACTATTCTTTACTCGGAGAATGAATGAGAATTGATTGAGGACCGTAAGGCGCGGTGTATACCGATTACATGCATTATGCGCCTGACAAATCACTATTCTTTTTGAGGTAAATGAGCGAGAATTGAATAGTGTGATCCCGTGGAAGGATCTGATTAAGGACCGTCAAGCGCGGTGGTTCATTTCGTGATGATGTTATTATACCCCTAGCCATGATAAACCATTGCAATGCATCACGCGCCTGACAAGCACTATTCTCTTCGTGGTCTGGCATAGACTGTCATTGAGGGAGACAGATCTCTTGGAGCGTTCATCTTTGAAATGGAATGGAAAATCTTGGCACCAAGTGCACAAGCATTGTGAGTCCGCATATCATATGACACTCATCTATATGATGATTATATTATTGTGTTATTGATGTCATGATTATCTAAAATGTTTTAATTGTTCATTATCTGAGATTCTGTTGTTGTTTTCTCTTATCGTATGTGATTACTGCTGCTTAAATGTTATTGCTCTGCTATGTGGACGCTCTGCGCCGTTTTGTTTATTTATTGCCATAATGGGTAATGTAAGTAGGGTGTCTCACCTCTTTCCTGTATCCTTGTATTTCTATTATATATATTTGTTAAAAGATAGTAAGGAAGAATACGAGGAACCACACCCTTACTGATTGGATTGGGATGATTCACTATTTTCAATATGGCGTCGGGACGAGATTTCTTCGGTTACGTACGGGTGCAACTCCATTGGGGCATTGGTGCCTGGCATGTCAACTGGGACACTGAGCGTCGTATATATATATGGGGTGGCGGCTTTGTCTGCTAGTAGTACCTATCCCATGGTTACTACTTTTCCTTTTTGTACTTTTGTACCCGTTACCTTTTATTTGAATATGTAAGTACTATATTACGTGTCATCAGTGCTTTGCGTTAAAGATGAAAATATTATATATGGAGTATGTTCTTAAAGTGGTTGTGTTTTAAAATGGTTAGGTACTATATATATATTTTATATTGTGACTCGTATTTTCTATATACGCACAATGATTAAATTTTTCAGACTTATTGTTACCACTACAAAAAAATAGGTAAATTATGGCAGTTTTTTTTGCATATTACGGCGGTTTTGACTGTCATTTTTTGCGTTAGCGGCAGTTTTCAAAACTGACATAATTAACTTCGCCATTTGGTATAATACGACGGTTTCCCATTAACCGCCACGACAACTGCCGCAATTTACCATGTATAAAATGGCAGTTTCGTGGTGCATAAAACGGTAGTTTTGACTGCCGTAATTTACGTAACACCAAAACAAAAAAAAATGTAAATTACGGCAGTTAGAATTGTCGTAATTTACATAATACCAACAAAAAAATGCAAATTATGGCAGTTAGAACTGCCGTAATTTACATAACACTAACAAAAAAATACAAATTACGGCAGTTAGAACTGCCATAATTTACATAAAACTAACAAAAAAAAACATAAAACGGCTGTTTAGAATTGTCGTAATTCACCTAAAACCAACCCAAAAAAATGGCAGAGAGAAAAATGGCTACAAGACTTTTTTTCCCATATACATGTGAATATTACGTACTAAACTGGCACCTGCTTATTACATTGAGAAACATAGTGGAAGCAATGCTTTCAGTAATCAAGATTGGTGTTATTTACAATTACAATATAAGCAAGGAACTACTAATATATGTTTTAGATTATAAGGTAAAGGTAAAAGCCCCCTCCCCCAAAAAAAAAAACCTTGCAGAAAAGAGAAAAAAAAAAGTACAAAACACAGAAAATAATGAAAAAAAAAGGATCAAGACTCATATGTAGACCCTAGAAGAAGAAATAGTCTTGCTGGGCATATCTAGCCTAGCATAAACTTGGAGCTTACCAGTGCAGCAGTCAATGCCAGTGTAGTCAGTTTTACCTTCACAAATTCCATTGTAGAGGCACATGTCATTCCCATTGCAATTGCTGGGGCAGGAACCTGGAATAAGTGAAGAGAACAAATTTTGATAAAAGGAAAAGTAAGAACTACAATCTGCTGCCAAGCATAAGGTAGCTTAGCAGTTGAAGCACAATGAATGTGTAAGTTGAAATATAGCATGGGAAATGAGAGCTCACGTCTACTGCAATCATGACCATGAAATCCATTAAGAGAAGAGTATGTTGTAAACTTATTGGGAATCTAACATGAATGTGTAAACAAACAAAATAATAATAATATTAACTATTAAAGCTAGGGAACTAAATGGATCCACTAGCCTGAGGACACACTTTCCAAATTCCATCCACAACAACTTGTATGTAATATATGGAGCTTCATTCATTGACTTTCATTATAAAGGAAAAAGATGGGAGGCATGGGCAGCTCAAGCATAAGGCTAGTAAAGCCCTTGCTTGGACAGTCAGGATACTGCAAACATGATGCTGCAACAGTCAGGATCAAGATTCATGGTATCAGCAAAAAAAAAAATGTACTGGCTCTTAGGGGATGCTTTTTAAAGCTTCTGTGGCTTTCAAAAATATTAAATACCCAAAAAAGCTTACTTTCACTTAAAGTCTAACTTTATCCTTTCCTAATTTAAACATTTATCTATTGTATTTTATAATAATATATATTTTTACTGTAGTTCTACAATAATTTTTACCAAACATTGCTTTTAATTGATATATTGTACGCAGCAGCCTTTATCACATTTTCACCAAACAAAAAATTTAGACAACCTTCAGTAGTTTTTTTCACAGCAAAATGATTTTTGAAAAGCCACAACATTCCCAAGTGGGTCTAGAGATAGTATGCCAAAGGACACATTTAAGAATCTGAGCAATTTGCTCTAACCAAAAACAATGAAGAATAGCATACATTGCATACTTGCGAAAAAAACTTTACCCTCCTGGAGTGATGGGCTAGGATGAAGCCAAGCCATGGACACCTTGCATGGAGTGATGTCTACGGCCAAGCCACCCTTGGAAGGCCATAATCACTTCATCTTTCATGCAACTTTCTCTCTTCTCTCTCTTTCAAAAACCCTAAACACCATTGAAGCCTTCTTGAAGCTATTTTCGGCCAAGCTTTGTTCCATATCATCCAACCACCCAAAATTCTATCCAACCAACTTTTCTAAACCTAAACACAATCCTAAGAACATCTCTAGTTGAGAGTTCTTGCAAATTCCTTCATTTGAAGCTTGAAAACCTACTTGGAAGTTTGTACCAAGGAGGTGAAATTTCTTGTTTTTCTTTTTTAAATCCTTTTTCAAAGTTCTAAGCCATGATTTATCCATGGTTTAGGTTCTCTTTTAATGGTTAGTAACTTGTAGTTTTGTTTAAGTTTGCTAGGTATTTTGAAGGAGAAAACCGTGACCTAGGAGGAGTGAAAGAAATCCTTTTGTCTTCATTTAAGGTAAGAGGAAGACAAATCTTATCACCTATGGATGGTGGTAAGAAGATGGAGTTTGATTTTGTGATTGTAGAATCCATAAGGATTCATGTTTGTGCTTGTTAGTAGCTTATTTGATGTGGTTGTGTATTTGTTAGTAGCTTTTCTATTTGTTGTTTGTAATAAATTGCATGTCTACAAGCTTTAAGTTGCATGTCTATAAGCTTTGATAATATTGCATGTGTTAGAATTGCATGATAAAGTATAGAATTGCATGATAATGTATAGGATGTGAATAACATGTCAAGGAAATGCATGTGTGTTCCAAAGAACACTCCATAAGGCTCACGGCCACTAACCAAATGGAGAACCAAAATGTTCTCTAAATTTTCTTATAAGGTAATTTAATTAACCTAGGAGAATTAAGAAGGTTTCAAGTTGATTAGATCAAAGAAAATGAATTTAGAAATCAAATGGTAAGACTTAGTATTTTCGGCCAACATGCCTAAAATGAATGTGTTGATTTCAAAAACCATTTTCTAAAACAATGGTTAAATGAATTTAGACAATACAATAAGTTTGACATATATTTAGAAGATGAGAAATAATTTAGAAATCAATTTCAAAATATTTAGGAAATTCGGCCAACATGCCAAACCAAGTATCCATGGTTTCTAAAATTAAATCCAAACCTTTTCTAAGTATAAGAATGCAATATGTGTTAAAAAGAATTTTTCTAAAATGAGTTTTAAGGAAAAGAATCAATTAGAAAAAAGTTTGAGAACTTAGAACTAATGATTATGTTATTAGAAATGAAATACAGTAACTTTCAAAAATTTCTAACATATAGCTCATGCTGTATTTTGAAGCATGTTAGTAGTTTTCAAAAGGATTAAGTATATGGTTTAAAAATTTAATAAACAGAATTTTTACGGTAAAATTAGGAAACCATTAATATAATTTTCTAAGCAAAATACTGTCAAATTTTAGTAAAAACGGACAAATAAGATAGGAAAGATGTCCAAAAGACAGTATGCGATATGAAAAATATTATACGTAGCTTAAAAGTATTATTTATTATTTCTGTTTATTTAAACAGTAATTTTTAAGGAATTCGGTCAAGAAAATGATTTAAAAAGCTTACGCGATTGAGAAAACGTATTAAAAATCCTACGCGATTTTGAAAACAGAAAAATATATTTACGCGATTTCAAAACGTTTATAAAAAACGACGAGATTGTGAAAACGCGATAAAATTTCTACGCGATTGACCGAAACAATATTTTTCTGGAATTTTCTGTATTTTATGCTGTCGGGAAAATGTGAACCCGTACAGGCTTTTGAGGATTTTTCGCTGTCGGGAAAATGTGAACCCGTACAGGCTTTCTATCTTTATACCTTGAGGGTATTCTGGTAATTTACTAATTTTTGGTGAATTTTGGTTGACGAGGTGAATCACATCGTGTTGTCGATGCGATAAACGTAGTGTGGTTCATTGTTCTAATGAACTTGGAGACTTTAGTGTATGGAATTCCATATATGGACAGTCGTTCGCTCCGCTGGGCCGTGGTAACCGATAGCACACTAATGGACTCGACACGCACTATATTTAATCGAGATTTGTAAAGTCTAGTAGTACATTTGCCCGTAGTGTCACGACGTGAGACAGTGAACTACCCCACGCCTGGATGGTAAATTCCCAGTGATGTGGAGCTATAGACGCAACGTATGACCGCGGAATAGTTGGCTGGGCAGCCGTGGTACTAATAGATTTTTACGAGTCATTCCCTCTGATATTTGTGGTATCTGTGTTGTTTAGCTCCATGGAGTAGGAACGTGTCATATTTCTTATGAGTATATCCGGAACTTTATTTTATCTTATCTCGTCTATTTTATCGATTAGTATTATGAGGATTATTTATACGTTTCTATTATTTTACGTGATGTTTTATTTTATACGTGATATTATGTGTCGTTATAATAATTAAATCTTTTTCTTTATTTCACATTCGATTTACTGTTATAGCTTTTCATATTGCATGAATTGTATAACTGTTGTGTGTCGTTTTCTTATTGGCCATGTTTATGGTGATTTTAGATTGTCTTACCTCTTTTCTGTATTGTGTATGTTTCCTGTATATTTATTTTACGCGGTAAAGAGTTTGAGGAAGAAGAAGAGGAACGGCCTCTTGAGGTTTTGTACCCCGAGGAGGAGGAAGATCAGCTAGCCGACGACCAGTTTGACGATCAAGAACCATCTGATCATCCATATCCATTGGATTGATTAGTTTTGGTATGGCGGTGCCTGGATTTTTGGGGTTCGTGACTCTCGAGTTTCACGGTGGATCTTTAGCGTGGCACATGAGAGGAGATAGAGACTCTGTGACGTATGCGGGACGGATGACGATGACCCTACGCCATAGATTTGATGACGAGCCAGTGATGACGACGACGGTGTTTCTGCATTTAGAGTTACCCTTATCCATTAGGCGTCATTTTGGTGGGATATCCACTGAGCCTAGTGAGATGACACTTGTGTCGACTGCGCGGTCACATTTCTGCCGAGAGTCGAGGCATCCTGGATATTTGTCTCCTGATGATCATTTTCATGTTGAGAGTGATCCTTCAGAGGATTAAATATGCATGATGTTTTTTTTGGGCGCGTCTACGTATGGATGTATATATTGACTCTTTTACTGTTTTTATTTACTGTTTCTGTTTAAATATTTGTAATTGTAGTTGTAAATTATTTGTATAACTTATAACTTGGAACATATGTATATTATGAGTAGTGTTGTTCTGTTTAGTTTATGTTTTCCGCAATATTTTATTTTTAATAATCTGTTTAACAGGAATTATTTTACGACCCATATTATTATGTAATAAATGTTTTATAACTTGGGTAGATTTTATTTATTTATTTTATTTTTCTTTATATGTGTGGCATCCCCAAAGGGGTGTTACAATTAGGACTTGTGTTTGGCGAGATTTGATCTTTATAAGTTTGTTAAAGCTTTCTCTATTTAGTTCATTCGGCCAATTAATTAGGAGCTCATATTAAAGCTATTTTTTTTTATTTTGTAATTTTCATATTTTATTTTGTTGGAATAAGTTCAGATGTCTTTTGGTCTTCCCTAAGTTAGTTTTTGGGCTTTAAAGACTTCCTAAGTCATAATGATGGCTAGTGGGAATTTATTATCATGTTTATGTTTATTTTCTAGGTAATAATGTACATGCACTTATCAATGCACTTTGGTAATTGGATGATAGTGGGAATTTATTCCTTGTATTTCAAGAGTCATCTTAGGACTTCAAGGGTTGCAAATAGCTTCAAGCTTAGCCTATAATAGGGAACTCATGTACTCCAAAAAAGGGGATTTTTGAAAATTAAAGAAAGTGGAGGAATTCATCATATTTGAGAGAGCTATTTTGTGCCTCTTGGGTTCTTAGAGAGAACCATAGCTTGAATCTTATCAAAGGTTCCTCATACCTTTATGGTGATTCTACACAAGGCTTATCATTCTCATTCTCTTCAATAGGATTAAGATTGTGGCGCCATTCTTCATCTTCTGGTCTAATTCCATCTTTTAATTTTTTTATCTTGTTTTTTACACCACTTCTTATTCTTCTACATCAATCTTTGTTTAATTTTCTTCTTTTTGCTGATATTGAATTTGGTTACAAGAGAGCCAACTCAAGGAAGATCCAAAAAACCTATGTTCCATTGTTGGATCATATCATGTGGTATCAAGAGCTAGGATCCTAGAGTTGGATTGTGATCTTGTGTTCTTTCAATTTAGCACTTATTTTTTATTTATGTTCTAAGTTTGATCCATTTTGATCTTGTTGATTTTGATATTTTGATGTTTATGTGTTAGATAGCACCTTCCTTGGCTATTTGATCTTGTTAACACTCCTTCAACTTGCACGGGGCTGTTTGTGTAAAAAAAATGAAAAAAAAAATTACAGTAGTTGTTTTTCACCCCTATTAACATATTTAGAGTGTTTTAGTCTTCTTGAATATTAACATTTACTTAGTGGACTTTGGTGCTATAATTTTCCTATGCTAATTTGATCATTTCTACTCTATACTTATTCTTGTTTCTTGTCTTGATCAACTCCTATTTGAGTGAGCTTTGTTCTTTATTAGCTTTTCTTGTTCGTTTTATTGGGCTCTTTGGTTTTGTCTAAGAGTATTTCACATTTCATTGACTCTTAAGTGCTTAGACTTTGAGTGAATTGTTTACATTTGTGTGTGAGTACTTTTGTGTTGATTGACTTGTGATTCACTTTAAGGGCTTGAAAAAAGGACTTGAGTGGAAAAAGCTAAGAGAGAACTACAATTCTAAGAGGGGAAACACGTGAGAAGAGTGAGTGGTGAGGACCTTGTTTTTTATTGTGTTCACTAACTTGTTGATTTTGTACAATGTCTAAGGAATGAGATCTAAATGGAAGTCCCCTTCCTTTCCTAAGGACAGCCACAATGACATTCCAAATGCAAGCCCTAACAAGACATTTGGAAAGGCTTCTTCAAGGCAAAGTGATGAAATCCATGAGAGGATTGATATGTTAGAGAAGGATAGAGCTTCCAACCATGATGAATAATCCCATGAATCCAAAAAGAAAGGAAAGATGGTAGGAGGCAAGGAGGGAGAAAGAGACATGAGAGGAGAGATAAGAAAATAAGAGAGGTGAAAGGGGAGAAAGGCTTGGGGGTGTGAATATCAAAATACCTTCCTTTCAAGGGAGGAATGATCCAAAAGCATATCTTTAGTGGGAGATGAAAATTGAGCAAATCTTCTCATACCACGACTACAATGAAGAGAAGAAAGTGAAGGTGGCTGCACTTGAGTTCACGGATTATGCATTGATTTGGTGGGATCAAGTTCTAAAAAATAAAGGGCAAGATATAGAGAGCATCGTATCTTTACTTGGGATGAAATGAAGACTTTGATGAGGAGGAGGTTTGTACCTTTTTATTATCATAGAGAGCTACGCAATAAGTTATAAAGACTCTCTCAAGGGAGTAGGATTGTGGATGAGTACTTCAAAAAGATGGAGGTTGCCATGATAAGAGCCAACATTGTTGAAGAAAGGGAGGCATCCATAGCTCGGTTTCTTCATGGTCTCAACCGAGACGTTAGTGATATTGTGGAGTTGCAACATTATATTGAGCTTGAAGACTTAGTGCATTAAGCCATGAAGGTGGAGCAACAACTCAAGAGGAAGGGTACTTTGAAGAAAGCTTCTTCCAACTTCAACACAATAAGTTGGAAGAACAAGCAAAAGAAGGAGGGATCCTTTTCTAGCCCAAAGGAACCCATGGCTGCCCTTAAGGCCACCATGCCTACTACTTCCACTTCATCTTCTACTTTTAAAAATAAGGACATTAAATGCTTCAAGTGTTTGGGAATGGGGACACATGTAACATCCTAATACTTAAGCTAACGTCATATCCAAAATTATGCATTAATGATCGTATTAAAGGATGTCACAAGTTCAATATCACAATTTTCTAACACAAAAATTTAAATAATATACAAGATATGAGCCTAAAGTAGAAGTACATAATACATACCCATAAATGAAGTCATATACAATACGTCTTTCGAGTACAATAAAATATATTAACTACATCACTTGGCTCTTAGGCCCAAAAGAATGGTATGTATAGCCATATACAAAATATCATGTAAAAAGGAATAAGCTTTTCTTCTTAAGCTCGAGTCCAACTCCATCTTTACAAGCTAAAGGGGGTATCCTAGAATCATTATGGAAATCAAAGAAATGGGGTAAGAATCTTACAATTCTCAGTAGTTTCAAAAATGTGTCATCACAATGGTTCTAGCTATTTCGGGGAAAAAAATTCAATTAATCTTGTACGTTTCTATGAAGGTGGAAAAAGGCCAAAACCACGTCCTTCATCTTCCCGAAATGGATAACTCATTACATCATTATGAAAACTATTAAGATCGTCCAATCATAAATCATTTTATCAAGCCATAAATCATAATCTCAAATCTCATAATTTCTAGTTCTCAGGACACATGCATCATTAATCAAACCAATAGTACGGAGGGAATGTCCATCCTCATAATACCAATCTCTTGGTAGTAGCCTACTTTCGGGTTAGTGCACTTCAACCCATTCATAGCTCTCGCTACACAAGACTACCCTGAGTAACCAAAATCAAGTCACAATAAAGAGGGAATGTCCATCCTCTGTAGAGTTGTGAGTAGAGAGGTAATGTCCATCCTCAACTACTGTTGATAAGGAGGGAATGTCCATCCTCATGTTATCCTTAAACTAGGAATACCTCAAGTGTAGAGAGAGAATGTCCATCCTCAACTACATTGACCATGGAGAACTTAGGTAAAGAGGGAGGAGTAACTTCCTTCCTTAACCTCAATACTTTGGTGGTAAGGGAATGTCCATCTTCAACCACCATTTCCAAGTCACCTCCTAGGCCCAAGGATATCCTAGGAATGGGTTACTCATGAAGATTCAACCGTTATTTTAAATTATCAATCTCATATCACATTATCATACATAATGATCAATTCATTATACTCATAATATCTACTCCATCAATTTCAAATCATGGCACAAGGCCTCACATTTCATCATCAAGCAATAATATGCACAATATAGTAGTTCACATCATGAGTGTTCAAATTCATCATTGAATCTCTTGTCACATTATCATCAAAGTGTTTTCCCAAGTAATTTGGATGCATAATCATTCAACATTCAAGGTTTAAGGTTTGTATTTAGGTCCCATGAGGTTAAGAACTCTATTCCCATCAATTTTGGATAAAAAACTCTTATTTGGGGGCCTGATAATCGATTACATGACTAATGTAATAGATTACATCTCAACCAGAAGCTCTATAATTGATTACATCTCAACCAGAGACTTTGTAGTCGATTACATCCAGCCCAGAAACCATTTTCGCCACTCCAGAAGCATTGTAATCGATTAATGGGGTTATGTAATCGATTACAAGCTCATTTTATGTAGAAATCAGAGTTCTTAAACCACCTTAACCCAAATCAAACATCAACCACAACATCAAGTAATCATAGAAATGCAGCCAAATCACCCATAAAACAACCAATCACAATAAGGCTTTCATACCCATCTTTCAAAACCCAAAGTTCACTAAGAACAAGATCAAAGCTTGAATCTTTATCATACAACCAAAGCATAAAAGCATAAACTTTGTTCAACATCTCAAAATAATCATAAAATCATCAATCCATCGTTTTCAAGAAATAAGAAAAGATGAAACAAGGATGAACAAAGCTTAAGAAAATTCCCCCTACCTAGCTTTTTTAAGAAAATCCCCCCAACTTAACTTGTGACAACTTACCTTTTTTCTTTCTTGTTCGTCCTTCCTTTGAACTCTTTCTTGCTTTTGATTCCCCCTCCTTCCTCTGCTGGTCACGTTATAATGGAGAGAATAAGGAGTGAGTGGAATGAAAAATTTGAGAATGGAGAAAGAGAGAGAGGGAGACGTGAGAGAGGTGGAGAGAATGAGGAAAGAGAGAAAATATATAATATTGGGTGAAGAGTAACAGCTTGCTACAGTAATTGGGTCGTGGAATTGGGCCAAAAAAGAAAATTTAACTGTTAACCTTATATCTGCTAAGGGTACGTCAGTCTCTTATAAATAAAATTTTCACCTTCCATAATTATCATAGAAAATTCTAGATTTCATCCATAATTTTCCTTTTGCCCTTTCAACATTTTGCTTACACTGCAATATTGGTATTTCAAGCTTCAGTATCCTTTCCAAGCTTAATTTATTCCAACTTATTAATATAATATAATTAAATCAATTAAGTTAGAGAGAATGTTACAACATATAGCATCTCAATGGCCAAATAAGAAAACAATGGTGATGAGGGACAATGGGAACATCAATAGTGAATCTTCTTCTATTTCATCAAGTGAGGAGGAAAGTGATTGTGAGGCTATTCCACAAGAGGGAGACTTATTGATGGTAAGAAGATTGTTGGGAAGTCAAGCTACAGAGAAGGATGAAAGCCAAAAAGAAAACATTTTCTACACAAGATACATGTAACATTCCAAAAATTTATAATTTTATTGATCAATAGTCATTTTATAATATTTGTGATTTTTGTGAATTTTTTTGGATTTTCTAAGTGTTGGTGTATGCCCTAGTGGCCAATACATTTTGTTTGTATTTACATACATTATATTATGTTATTTTATATGAGGCATTTCATTTATTGTGTTCTTTTTGGTAGATATAATAAAGTCCTTAGAATAGTAAGTTTGATACCATAGGACATCAAGTGGATGACTTGATCGTGAGATCCTATTGGATAAAATACTATTCTTAAATGTCCCTAGTCAAGTATTATTGTTAATTAGGACAACAATAATACATTGAGGCTAGTATGTGCGTAGACTGATGACCACATCTCATAGGTCATGGATATGAGATATCAAGTCTACACATGGATACATATTAGAGTAATGATGTATTGGACAGACCCGCCATGAGAACGCTACGTGGATCGTTACGTGAGTGTCATAAGCGATTCTCATAGTAATAATGGTGTATGTGGTCCTTTGACCTGAAATCACTATGATTCCTACATGAGGAGTTGTGTGTTTTAATGCCATCAAACGTCATCTGTAACAAGATGATCATAACGTTGGTTATTAGACATGCCGCAATACATGTGGAGGAATGTGAGTGACCTGGATGGGATTTGTCCCTCCTACATAACAGGAGCGATATCTTTGGGCCCCCTGATTGAGTGAGACTACAAAATGCATGGCCATGCTCAAATAAGTCAATATGAGATATTGATCTTATTTGCTATTACTATGTCTACTCGGGAATCAGGAAACTGAAGATTGAACTAAACAAGGGTGACACATTCCATGCCTTGTGTTCAATCTGGATATCTAGATAAAGGGACTAAACTACACGGAAACATTAGTCACAGATAGGTTATGTCAAATCACTGACATTCTCATTACTTGGGTAGCAGTGATGTGTTGCTAGATACCGCTCACTGTTTGTAATATTAAAATGAGATTTTAATATTACTACCAACGTCATGAGAACCTGCAGGGTCGCACACTTAGAACAGACTAAATTGGAGTAATCAGAATCCAAGTTGGACTCGAGATTCAAGTGTGGGCCTAACTCATGACGGATGGGTTTAGGGTTGCACCACTTACCTTGCTACTGCTCACACTCACTTAAGGCAGCCTTTGTTATAAACAATACTGCTAAGGGGGCTGCTACAAGGTTACTTCACAACCCTAGCTGCACCTACAGAAAGTGAGTGAGAGATAGTGAGGTCTTCTTCTCCTCTCTTCGCAGCTAGCACTACGAAAACAGAGGCGTGACTCCTTTTGCAAGTCTGTTCGTGTGGATACCGCAGAAACATCGTCACTATTACGGTGTTGGTGATTCACCTCGCTTGTGTCTATCACGCTTCAAGAGGTAAAAAAAAATTAAAAAACTCGGATTATGGATTTTTCACATGGATCTTGTGAGGGAATTCTGTTATTCCGCTGCGAGACTTTTGATCCGCAAATTCCCAACACTAAGAACTTGGAATATTTTAATATTAATTCTCATTTTGTGTGCACATTGAGCGAAGCCAGGGAAATGAGATATTTTTC